>CAUJRU010000164.1:0-1382309 GCA_963277665.1 Viscum album
GAATCATAAACCATTTAGTAGAATATGGTAGACGATGTCATAAAATAATATTCCCAATAATACATAATAATCAATAATGTTTTTCAATTTATAAAGATACTCTTATAAAGACATTGAGTAATCCTTGAGATAAATACTCTTCTTCTTTGCAAAGTATTGATTTTTGGAATAATAATTTGAATAAAGCTAGAAGTGAAGTAAGATAGTATTTTATAATAAAATGAATTATATTCGAAATATACTTTTTTATAAAGAATTATAATAGATTTCCCTTGAAAATATGTATGAATTTGAGAAATTCCCTTGAATCGGTCTTGTATTTCGGGGAGAATTATTGAATGATCCTTTTAATACATATAAATCCCCATAAATTAAAGTATGTATCATGTTGGTAAACATATATATAAGATTAAAACTTAATTTATTATAATTACATATAAATAAATTATAATTTAATTGAGTATAGTATAGAATTAGAGTCACCCAAATGAAAATTGATGTTTTGGTGGAAAACCCATACCATAAGTACGAAGGTCTTCTTCACATGATCTTAATGAACTAATTAATAAAATTTAGGTTCATAATTAATAAATCAATTAACTATTATATATTTAATTGATTTATTATAATCTTACTAGGTTCATTCATGGCCTTTTTTGGGTTAATAAATTCAATTTCATTGTTTTGGAGCGTTTTCAACCTTGGTATTCATATTCAGTTTACATATATTCATATATGGATAATCATTTAGAATTGGAATGGTTGTCTAGAATAAAAGTTCAATTTTATTAGTTAACAGACATAATTTTATAAGTTAATAATTTTTTTTGGTTATTTGGAGTGAATATGAATCATTATATAAAACATTAATGAAAATTGTTTGCGTTAATTGGCAGTTTTTGTCAAAACGAACTCATTTTGATTTTTAAATTAATATCATGTGTACAAAAGATTTAAAAACCTTATATATGTTATTATAAAGATATTATATTAATTTCCAACCATCAAAATGGTTTCTTAACCAGAATTGAATATGGTAATAGAAGTTGAAAACTCATTATCCTTGACTATGATAAATTAACAAATATCGGATAGTGTTTTCATTTATATCATAAAATACTGGGAAATGAGAGGGGACAGTGAATTCTTCCATTATCATAACAAAAAGTAATATATATTTGAGGTACTATATTTATCATAACATTTTTGGAAATGATGTTATGAATGAAAAACAATGAATAGAAAATAAAATTAGATAAAAGAAATGTACAATGGAATTTACCTCTTAAATTTATCTTCTTTGACATCCTCTTTTGGGAAGAGAATTGGGTATTTTGAAGACACCAAGGGCTGATTAATGTGGAAGGGAGATTGGTAGGATATTTTTGATGAATTAAGATAAGGAATAAGTCTTTATAGTATTGAAAATAATATATAATGATGGGTAGTTTTTATAATGGTTTAGAGGGGTGATTGATGAATATTTTATTCATTATTTTATTATTTCCCTCATGAATACCAATAGTATTGATTAATGTGACCCATAATAGTACTAATTGAATGTATGTTTGAAACCTATTTTATTATATCATCGATGATTCTATGAAGAGTGAATTTAATAGCTTATGTATATATACAGCACAATACCATATTTTACAATTCATTAGAAATTTGGGTATTTTTGAAAAACTACAAAACTTCACTGGAATAATTTTTCAATGTGTAGATTTCTAATAATTAACTCCATTTTTTAAAAATAATTTTATAAATAATATAAGTCTAATTTTTAAATAAAATCATAATTAATTCATTACATAATAATTTTAAAACTCTAATTCTTTTTATATCACCTTGAAAAATTATTCAATATCACATTACCTTATAACCTTAAAAAAATAATATAATATTATTATTTATTATTCATAAGGGATATATTACTATTAATATTAATACTCATAATTCTATGTTACCATTCACAAAAAATTATGTATGTCTTATCAAACTCAAAATATCTTACTGAACACAACAGTGAATGTCGGTTATTCAAAATTAAAATCACAAAGATGGAAAAATTATGCTTACTATCTTGTTTATAATAATGTGTTGTTTGGTCGAGACTATGTATTTCAAGAATTCATCATTAATTTTTTTTATAAATCCTTTCAGTGTTAAAAATAACAAAAGTTCCCAAACTGGGAACCCCAAAGTTCAACAGAGATAATCAGCATCATATTTATATTAGCTTTCCCATTTTAACATCTTCTAAAGAATAAACTAAATCATTATTGTTGCCTCTTTGACCTTTCTTGGTTTATCCCAGGAACATTCACTAATTTTTCATTGGATATTTACATTAATGGGCATAAAATTCATAAAAAAGAGTCATTCGGATCAAAAACTATTTACAATTGTTATAAAAAAAATAAAAATATTCTCAAGTTATCATCCCACGCTCCAACATGGTCAATAACATATGGATGAATCATATTCATCAAAATATGTATAGTTCTTTCTGTTAATACATCCAATGGAGGATGGTATGTTGTACTCAAATGGATGTGGGACACCACTGACTCATGAAGGCATCTCTAAAGTGATAAGTGAACTGAGTATACCTATAAGATATTTTATTAGATGGAACACCATACAAATGAACAATCTTTTTCAAATGGATATTTATCTACTCCTAACTATTGGTTATATCATTAATTGGTATAATGTGTGCCAATATTTTCTATATGTGAATCACAAAAAAATATAAGATTATTTTTTTATGGATAAATGGAAACTCAACCTAATTATCCATAGAGATATCATCCCCCTTCTATTTAGTTACTTGAAGTGTCAGATGAAATCCCAAATGTTTCTGGTGCTCGTGCATAACCTCTTTTCATGTATAACAATAAGAAATAAACTTCGCAATGCCCCACCTCATACCAGGTCACGAGAACTACCACCTCATTTTGTCAAAATTCATCTTTATTTTGGGGTGCATATCCCACTTAGAACTACAACAATCCCCCATCACATCATTCCTTACCAAATATGGAAACACAAAACTATTTTGATATCAATGAATTCCCTAATTGGAATATCACCACATAGAAACTAACTACCATACATAATGTAGTCTCTAATTATATACTACATATCATCATGGTTAGGATACTAAATAATCAGTTCTTGAAGTAAAAATTTCAATTGAACGATGTCTAAAGAAACACCAACCACATTACCTTAACTCCAATATGCAATTGTGAAAAAAGATCCATCAAATTACACTATTTCAATTATTCTCTTACTATATGTTTTAGAAGTATTCTACTCATAAAATCTGCCAAAAAAATCTATTTATTCTATATATATACAATGATGATAGGGAAAGAATACAATTATTACATCCATCTACACTGGTAGTAATTTAATTATTTTTTAGAGATTCTATAACTCAAGCTATTTTAGTTTGAATACACAATAAAAAATTCTCTATAAAGGTAATGTCTCCAAGTCTTAATCATGTGAATCACTTCTCCATGTTTATGGTCATGAGTTGGATAATTTCTATTGCGGGGCCCAAGGTGATGAGAAACATAAAAAACTACAGTATTACACTTTATAAGAACACAACACAAGCCAAAAACAAGTGTATCACAAAAGACCACATTTCATTATCGACCTCTATAATATTCAATATTGGGGCAGTTGTAAAAAGATGTTTCATCTCCCAAAAATAATTATATCATTTCTCAAACCAAGTGAAGGCACCCTTCCATGTTAGTGCAGTCATAGGAGACATCATCTTTGAGAATCCCGTCAATAAGTGGTGATAATATCTGCCTAAGACCGAGAATCTCTAAATATTGAAGACATTTAGTGGTTTCTCCAAATTTATAAAATCCCTCAACATCACAGGATCAACTGATATTCCTTGATCCATAACCATGTTTCCCAAGATCTTAACATCTCTATTCTATTAAAACCATATAAAAAACATTAAATATAGTTGGTTATTTATATGAAAACACAGATCCGTACTTTGATGAGGAACATGAGCCCCATAAGTCCTAGAGTAAATAACCATATCATCCCAAAGGACTGCCATAAATGCATCAAGATACATGTGTAAACCCAGGTTCCTCATTTCCATGTAAACATCATGAGTATTGGTTAGATAACAGAGAATTAAAATGTACTTGTGATGGAAATGCCTTCTTTTAAAGGTTGTATTTGAAATTTTAGACACTTTTATTCATAACTAATGGTTACAAGAACTATGTTCTATATTTTTTAACTACTTATCCACCTTCACCTGATCAAATAGATCATCAATAATTGGAACCATATATATTTTATTTATGATCACTTGACTGAGATTTTAGTAATCAATGAAAAGATGAAGTGGACTGTAACCATTCCTAGAAAGTAGAAAAGGTAACATATAAGGTGACACACTTATTTTTATAAAATCTTTATTTAGATGATCCTAAGACTAGGAATCCAGATCTTTCATTTCAACTACTTCCATAGAGTAAGATGGGATACATACAAGTTGAGTATCGGCGATTACATGTATATATAAATTAACCTCCCTTATCGATGTAAAACTATAAATGTCATAAGGAAACACATTGGGAAACATGAAAAGAATTAGAAGGTTATCGGCTTTCAAATTTCCTTGTTTAAAATCAATGGAAAATATTGATATCAATTTACCTTACTCAAGATAAGAAGGAATGGATCTTCTATTTCATGGGTATCATTCTCAATGGAAGAAATGGAACTCACCACTGGGAATATTAAAAGAGGCTCATTGAAGATAACAACCAATCAAGTATATATTATGAATGTGAAAAGACATGTTTAATATGATGTCCATGTTTTTTTCTATATCTAGAATACTCCAAGAGTACTCAAGAACTGATACAGATAAGACATAATAAAGACTATAAATACTCTTCTCTCTCTTCATACCAAGTGGTTTAGCAATATCCATTTCACATGATAAAATCTCCATAGAATAATTTAGATGATTAACAATATGGGTTTAAAAAAATGGATGAGATGCCATAGTAACTAATAGAGAAGACACTAATGATGAATCTATAGTAATGCTACCTCCCATAGTTGATCATCCATTTTCAAAATACTTTAGATACTCTTATACTATGGGAAGAAACTTCATTAAAAATGTATATGGTTGGAATCCATTTTCATGATAACCATCATATTGCTAGTAGTTTTAGGAGAATTTTATGATCTCATTCCACTATGTGGATTGGAGTAAATATTGAATAATCAATGTAAGTTCCCTGAAAGTCTTCATGAGTGATAGATTTTGGGTTCCATATATAAAAGCCTTTTTTAATATTTAGATGTTCCAAACTTCAGACATACCGAAGGATGTCCTCTAGGAGATTCATTAGGTCTAGAATGACTATTTGATTGACAACACAAACAAGAATAATCAAACATTAATTTTTCCTTGAATGAAATCATGAATCCATTAGACGAGAAAGAATCTAAAAATAATTATGATTTCCCAACAAGTTATATTTCAACCATAAGTTATCTATACAGTATGATTTCATAAGAAAAAAGGTTCATCAAGATAACATGATAAAAAATATTGTAAAGAATCCCAAACTCAATCCTTGAGCCACCATACTCTTATTAAATAGTATCTACAGTGATAAATGTTTGAGCTCAGATAAACGGTTTTCATACACATTCATGGTCCTAAAAATGTTTGAATAACACTATAGACAAGACAACATCATCGAATTTTGATAGAACTAGTAAGTGAAAATACACTTTATGTCCTTCCACTATAATCCCTCATGATTCATCACCATCACCAAATTTTACCACTATATAATACTCATTCCTTACTAATTATTGGGTTAAAATTCACTTTGATCTCGTCGGTTGTGTCAAAGAACCCCAAAATACATTCCATCATGTTCGTCTGTTCCTCTAGAACTTGAGGTTCATTTCGGACTTTGAAAGATGTTGTATTTTAGGGAAAGAATTAATGGGAAAAAACCATGACAATGTTCATATAATGTTCCATAGGTGGTGCGTCAAAGGGAATGAGAGGTGGTGTATGTCTGTGATGTTGGACAGTGTGAAAAATCACCTCAACTAGATTCTGATTAACAAAATTATTCACTTGCTATAGTTTAGAATTAGAATTACCTTGGATCTGATTCGCACATCTTATTGGAGGAATGATTCTATTCAACATCAGCAGACAATATGCAAGAGGTAATATGTAAACTCAAACAGAGAATCAAGGAAATTTAATCACATTAGATTGACCAAAAAATATATGGATATCACCATCCAAATCAAAATAGAGTGTAGCCCATAACTAATCCAAAAGAATATAATCACTAACCACCCATGGTGAAATAAGGTTCATTAAGGTAAGATTTTTCCATGAACTTAATCGAAACTACCTCATACTTCCTGGATGATGTTAACTAATTCCTAATGGAATTAAGAAAAATTCTCATCCTAGAGAACTAATACCACTTTGTAACTAACCATATCAAGTATTCGGGTAACCGGATGACCGAGACTTCCCTATAATATCTTGAAGGGAGTTCACAATCCCCATAGTTTTGTGACTAGAACCTAGAATAATAAAAACATAATGAGAGAGAGATTTTTCCTATAAAAATGATGGAAGTAAATGAAACAAGAATATATGAATATAAAATGAAACACCACTGTGATTAATGTACCGAAAGTTATCATGAAAATAATTACAAATGTACTACTATCAATGAACAAAAATAGGGAAAATGACCAAGTCTCTATGGATGCAACCCACCAATCCAATGTTCCACAATTAGATCCACAACCAATAAGACCATTTACCTTGATCAATCTTGGAGAGAGATAATCTTCAAACACCCAAAGGAACAATTATATGTGTTTCCAATCCTAGTTGTATTTCACTATGTATTCTATAAAAAAATAAAAATATCAAATTAACTGGGAATTTTTATTCCATTTTTTAAAAAAATATATTTGGTATATGAAGTCAATATTTAAACACAATATGATATACAATTAAAATGTTGGAAATACTTTAGAAAATAATTCCTCACATTTTAAAAGGTTTAAATTCATTTATCATCATTGATTATTTGTTTAAATAATGGTTGATTTATACTAATGTCACTTTTCAAAAAATTACATAACTAAATAGTTTCATATAAAAAAATTTATCTAAATTCATAAGGCATATTAACAATTACAAGAATGGAATATATAAAATTAATATGAAACTAAGTGAGAAACATGGTCATGTTCTAATTAGGTACAATAGTTCCTGGTTATAGGGTCCCAACACTATGAAATTGAAAATATCTACACATTCTTCTTTATTACTAAGGAAAAGAGGAATCATCACCATATCTTTTGGGATTTTCTATGTTTATATGATGTTTTAGAATTCCATCAGTCATAAAGTGATGTCCAAATTACACATTAACTACATATGTAATTATAGTGCTATATTAGAAAAATTATGGAAGATTTATTTTAATACTACATTAAATATAGTGAAATAACATTTTATATTTCAGAGATGTTGATTTTCTCTTTAAAAATGATAATGTGTTTTTAATTAGAATATTATCATTCTCTGATAAAACCACTAAGATTCTATAAAAATCAATTTTACAAAAATATTCAAATATATATATTTGAAACAAATTCAAACAATTTGAAATTTTATTTCCCAATTAAATACGACAATTTAATTTTTATACAGTTTCCATATACTTCACAAACACACCCAATTTCATTGAATTTGTGGTTTTCCCAATTTCATGAAAAAAGAGAGTGAAAACTCGAATTCAATGGAAATGGGTTTTTATTAGTACAATAGAATGAAAATAATTCTATATATGAAATTTAATTTTAAATAAAATAATATTTAAATCATGTATTTAAATTTTAATTACATTGGCAACAAAATATGGAACCATCTACCTTCCTCATGAAAACACAATGCATGCAATGGGACCCACCAAAAATAATAATGTCATAAAAGATATAGTAACTAAAAATAGAAATGAGATTCAAATACATGGGTCTTAGATCCCTCAAACTAAAGATCATATATTGAACTCTAATGAAGGAATAGAGAAATAGACAAATAAACTTAATGGACTATTATACAGAAAGATATACCATTATCACCAAAAAGATAAATCTATGAATAAAAAGGTATGGAGGATTGGAGGATCCAATAATCCCATAGGGGAGGTTATAGGTCATAAAAATGGATGTTTGGAGAATGAAAAAAATGAAAAATTAGCGGTACATCCAACTATTAGAAACTAGTCTTGGGGTTTTACATCGCATGTAACCTAGTTGCACGGTGTGTAACTAGAAATTCTAAAATTTTCTAATAACCCATCAATTATTTGTAAACATAAATTATTTTATTTAGGATTTACAATAAATATAACAATATTAAATTCCATGTAATTCTTTAGTAGGTGACCTAAAGGACGGTTAATGGGGAGAATCCAACAAATATATGACTTCTCTATTATAAGTAGTCTCCCAATTTCATCTCAACTGAACCCATACAATCAAAAAAGAAATAAATAACATGGTTTAGAAAATAAAAGCTAGAAATAGAATGGGATTATACAAATATATCCTTCAAACATAATTTAGACAAGCATTTGGTTCATTTTCATAAATATCATATTATTTTAACACCTAGTGAACTTGTTTTAGCATTAATGTTGTTAATTAATTCTTACTTTCTTCACTATTAATTTTGAAGGGGAATTATATTGAACATAGTAAAATATATTAATTTTTGTGAATCCAATTATATAATCTATTTTTCAAAAATAAAATCCCATAAGTGGGAAAAATATATTTAAAATTAAATATTCATAAGAGACGAACGATTTGGTATTCAAAGACGAATTCATACTAAGAATTAAATATTTTAATAAAAAAATTAAAAATATATTTTATTTCAATGAAAAAACTGATTACAAAATATAAAAAATGTTCTAATTGTACATTAAATCATTATTTAAACATGATTTCACTTTAAAAATTGTTTAAACAAAAATAAATATTTTTATCAAAATCATTATTTTTCAAAATTATTCAAAATAAAAATAATTACATCAATTTTCCAATAATGCACACTAAGATCAAACATAAATGATAATTCCTAAAATATAGTTATTTTTTAGAAATAAAAAATTATAATGTTTAAAAAACATCTTTTATTATATTTTGTTGAAAGTAAATAAAATTACTATTTTTATATGAACATATTTTTTGAAGCTTCTTAATATGATTATAAAAAATATATATAGTAATTTATAATTAAATTTTAATTATCTAAAAAATAAATTATTTTTTTAATGAAAATATGATTACTCTTATTTATAATACCTTCTTTATGAATAATATATAATATTCATCTTTGAATAAAATTATTAATAGTATATCGTGGTCCATTAAAACATGATATTACCTTAAACCCAAATTATTAAAAAATAATTTTATTATTTAATATATTTTATAAAATATCATGGATTTAATTCATTATTAGTCACTAGTGGGTCCTTTAGGCCAAATAATGGGTCTTCAATATAGTAATTTGGGATTCTAATATCTATGGATTACAAGTTATCATGTAATTATTTTTAATGTTCTCTCTCTCTATATTCAATGTAATGTGTTTCATCTACCTAAATAAAGAGTTTTACTTCAAAATAAAAATAGATTCTTCAGCCCTAAAATTTATAAAACATGACATGTATGGTGGATATTCAGAATAAACCTAACCAAGAGAACTTGATATTTGTCAAATTGACACTCTACATTGATAAAATCCACTCAAAGGATTAATTTTTTATATAGAGATTACATATTATATAATGGATGAATTGGTCATGATTTGTCACCCCAAATATTAAATTGTCATAAATACATGATTCATGACATATATTTCTTTACAAACATTTTCAAGAGACTTTATGTTAATCGATTTAGAGAATTGGAAAAAATGGATAAATAATAATTCCCATGTATTTGTAAAATAGTTTTTATTTCTTTCAATATATTTTGAAATTCAAAATCTATAAAAACTAATTAAAAACACTCATAAATTCTCCATGTCAAATATTATTCTATATATGTCATATATTATACATTTCAGCATACACTTTTGAAATTGAAACATAATATTGGTTAGAAAAGAATTCCAAGTAATAGAATATATATCCAAGATAATATCATTGAATAAATATGGTATGAATAATAAAAGAATAAAATATTTGATTATCAAGTAATTCATAAAATAACCAAGGAACCTTAATCTCAATAAATAAATGAAATTTAATTATAAAAAATTATATGCTAAAAAACAAATGGTTTCAAAATGATAGAATAAATAATGACTATCATTATATAACAAAATATAAATGCCTCATGATGAGTCATCTACTTTCTATCAAGATTATGACTAGGAAATATATATTAAATTTGTTAAAATTCACAAAATACCCACACTAGTTTATACTAGTAGACCTATCGATGCATTAATGTTCTATTATTATCCCCAATGAAAAGTAATTATGTTCAACTCAATTATCATTTGAATGAATGAATATATTATACAATATATAACAAACAATAATTACTAATTAATAATCATTTATAATGTAATGAAAATTATATAGACAGTCAAAATTTATACAATCAATATATGGAAAATAATTATATGTGTTAATCCCTTGAAAAAAACCATATACAAAAATATTTTTTAGTTATGTCAATAACATTACCAAATCAATGAATCATGGGTTACAGACATAATTATGTTAACTCAGTATAATGAAAATTATATTTACATAAATGAAATACATTAGAATAAAAATTGTCATTAATAGGATGGAATTCATTATTAATAAAAGCCATTTTTTGTGTGGAAAATATTAAAGGGATAAATTTCAGTAAAATATATCATTTTCTCTAGAGGTTAGGCGAAAAAAATATAATATTAGGATTGAAGAAACGATGAATATAATTAAGATGATGTAGATGGATCAATATAACTCAAAGAATAGATGTTGAGTTACTAAAATCCCTTCAGAACATTATATATAATGTATCCTCATAATCAATGGATTTTATACGATTGAAATGTAGATTTCAAAAAAAAGTAATAAATAAATCCTAATAACTCACTTAAAATAACATATGCCTCTTCTATAAATAATATTCAGAAGGAATAGTCATTCAACCATGAATTAAAACGGAGTAACCAAAAATTGATATTTCTTTGCAGAAACATGATGTTAAATAAGAATAATGAAAGTAAAATATTTTTTTTATATCCAGAATAATGAATTAAATATATATTGGATGTCTTTCATGTCATTTATATCAAAATAATACCCTAATAAGTTAAAATTGTGTAAAAATATTACACGTGTCAAGGAATCCTAATTGAGTCTAGGATACTCTTACAACATATTTATCTTTAAAATTAGAAATACATGAATGGTATAAAATGTGATGAATATTTTAATCAATTTTAAATGATGAAAAATTATGATTACATTAACCACTATTAAATATATACTCCATAAAAAGGAAACAGTTGGTGAGTACACATTATATCTCAATGTAGATAAATTGATATATAAAATTTGGACATTTTCATTTCTATTAAATGAATAATCATTAAAAAAATTTATAGAAAATAAATATCTCATTAAAAAGTTTCAAAACAATATTATTACCAAATAAATTTTATAAACAACTTTATAGTTATTTATTAAAAATATAATACTTATATTTTATTTTTGATCCCTATATGTCGGTAGCTTTCATTATTTTATTTAGCACTAGATTCCTAACATCATTTTCGATTCATAATTATTAATTTTTTGGTCATAATTGTGAGTTTTTTATATTTAATGTAATATATGTTTTATAAGTGTTTATATTTTTTATATTTAATTTCATTAAAATTTATGTTATTATTCATGATGACTAGGATTTTCATGAGTATATTTGAATAAATATTAAAATTTATTTGTCGGTACATTAGTTATAAGTTAACTATTATTATATAATTTAATATACCATTAAAAATATCCATAAAATTGAAATGAAAAAAATATATTTTATTTCAATAGACATTAATAAAATACATTCATTCCATTTTTCGTATAAGTTGTCGAACAGATGCAATTAATTACAAGTTGAAATAGATGGGAGAGTATGTTTATGATGGTTATTATTTTATACTAATTTCATTATTACATAATAAAAAATTAGATTATATATATTTTCATGATTTTAAATAATATTATAAGGGATATTAATATATTAGAAAATACTAGAGTGAAAAATAAAATAAAAAATGCTCATAGAGGTGGACATCCACACATATGTATAGGAGATGTGTTATTTTTCCATGGATCGGGATGGTTAATGTAAATTATTAAAAAATTAAGAATTTTACCAATTTTAAAATTAACAAATTAATTTTTATTTATTATTTTATAAAAATATAAGTAAGGTGGGGATTATAAATCAATAAGAATATTTTCATAGAGGACAACATAAATGTACTCATGATGATATTTCATTTATCGAATGATTTTGGAGGAAAATATTTTAAGGATATTACAATAGTATAAAATTTTTAAAAATATTATCAATATGTATTTTATAAAAATGTCAGGGATATAATATGATTGAGGGGTTAGAAAAAGAAAATGATAATTAAGAGAGCTTGGTAAAGAACATTATTTCTACCTTTCGATAATCATTCTTGGGTAACACCTTATAGATCCTTAGCTTTATCTTTTATAATTATATGGATTCAATGAAATTGGTACATAGTGTAGGGGATATTGTGGTAGATTATTTGGATAAAAATATTTATATTTATTGGATGAATGATATGTTGGTTACATCCTTATATTAGTAAATGGAACGACATTTTTTATATTTAATTTCTCAATAAAAATAGATCACATTTTTCTGATTGAATGTGAATAAATATAGGAAGATAATAGATTATGGGATGATATAATATCCCCAAAAAATTAACCATTATTTTTATTTCACTTTTTATGTATTTTTAATTAAAAAAATGTAATGTTTATCTCTTTTAAGGGTTTTATATTTTTCTCATGGTGTTTAGTTTTTACCTCTATAATTTATATTTAATTCATAATAATAAAATAGGCCTTCAAAAATAATATTAACAACTGATTATAAATATGAAAGCTATTTTATAAAATAAATGATTATATATGAGAAGAACTAATTTTATATTAATGCATGTAACATGTATGAACTCATATTTAGAAGATGTGATTTTGTAAATGTTAGTTTTATTTATAGGGAAAACTTATCAATAAAAATTATTTTATTTTCATTAATTAGTCAATTAAAATTTAGAAGTCAAGTAATTTAATTTTAAATTTAATAAAAAACCAGAGTTCACCTTTCAAAATAAAAATCAAAATAAACTAAATGATAATTTTTTTATTAGAAAAGTGTTTCTTAATTATAAAAATGATAGGTAATGATTTTATAAGTTGATCAAAGTATTATTAAATAATTTATTTTATTTTATAAATACATTAGCTTTCATGAATATTAATTTATATTTTTTTGATATATTCATAGATCATCAAAAATTCCAACATGTGACCTTTTGAGATAAAAAAATCACTACTCAACAAAACAATAAATAAATCCCAAAAAATAATAAAAAAACTTAATCTCATATTATTTGTTAAATCCTATAATTAAATTCATTTTACCCATTGAAAATTCAATAATTGAATAAATTATTTTGTAAATGGAAATATATAAAATAATTAAAAACATTACTATATAGGAAACATGATTTTTTATATACTTACAATTGTTATTTTCACTTCTAATCAACAATATTTAGTTTATTATTCATATTAATATATATTTTATCCTTAATAATTTTTTCTCAAAAAATAATGTACATATAAATCAATTAATTTTTTTTAGAAAAAAATGATATTATTTTTAATTTACCTACAAAATGAATTTCGTCAGTGCATGTTTATTAAATTATATAATTGTTTTACTTTTTTGAAATAAATATATGTATAGATTACTATCATTACCTATATTTAAATACCCTAATTAAATTGATACATGATGAAGGTAAAACAATGATTCATAATTCATTTAATTATTTTTTTTCTTTTAAAAGAATATAACAAACATTTGATGATTTAATTGAGCCTTTAATTTAACATCATATAGTGTCACAGTATCTCCCTCCTAATGATATTTTATTCTAGTTCCTTTTATTATCCCATATAAATAAAATTTCTATATTTATCTAGATTATAAAATTTCCATGGGATATAATTTACACCGTTAAATCATCCTCCAAATATTTTTTATTTGATAAAACTAATTATTTATCTCTTAACCAATATATATAATGATTGTAATTTTTCAAAAAACTGAATGTTAAATATGGTTACATAGTTAGTTGATATGACATATGGTTCTGTAGAGGAAAAAAATAAAATATTCAATTTTAATTAATTATTTTAATATTAATAAAAACCATAATGTTTAGTATATAGTACCAAATAATCCTAAAAATAATCATATGTTTAAAAAAATGATTATTTTTTCTATTATCACACATTCATTTGAATATAGAGAAACTCTGGTTCAACTAATCTATTGAATGATCATCCAATAAATATAGTAGTTTTTCATAGTATTTCATGAACAATTTTATATTTCGTTCTCTAACGTATATATATATAAATACTTCTTAATTATTTCCAAAGAGAATGTTAATTTTAAAAGAATATCCATTGGTAATTTGTGTCACAGTGTGAAATCATAGTCCCACACATCATTCAGTAGATGGTCACCATGATGATTAATAACTATTATTTTAATGGTTATGAAATCTAGGTTAATCAATTCAATATATTCATCGAACATCTTATTGCAATACAAGTATTTAATTCCAAAGATAAATTCAGAAAGCATTAAGAAAAATTCAATATTTAGTCCTCTATATTGAATCATTCTGGGGTTTTCACTAATTTTCTTTCATGACCCGTCCCTTAGGGCACTTGCTGTGACTACCCCAATCTTGCCTTCCATAGGCAAGGGGATGGTGACTATCACCAAAATGTGAATTCCTTAAAACCAGGAGGTGTTTCCTTCAAAAATTTACAAATTCACGGTCTGAGAACACAACAAGAAGAAAATGTGAAGTAAATCGATGTAGTAAAAAGGAGTGTTGAAAGCAAAGGGGTTGTTATGCATGCCCAACTAGAAAAATACAAGTACAACTAAAAAGTTAAAAACAACTGAATTGAGAAAATAAGCTCATCGATCATCCACCACTGGTTATACCTTAGGGGTATATATTTCTCACGATCATTATAACATGCGTCATGTCGTGCCAAATGGTCCACCTAAGAGGATAATTTAGTATTGGATCCCTTATCCACCATCAATGTTATACTTCATCTGCACAAGACACATGGAGGTATGGGAGAGGCCCTTGTAGGTTTGAGTATAATGATACTCAGTAGGGACCCCGATACCCCATAGGTCCCCTAATTTTCCACAAAGGAAAATACAAAAAGAAAGAATTCAAATCCACTTAGGTATATACCTATACATATACGTAAGTCATATATTTATACTAATCTCATACATGATGGGTGTATACCGCAATGAAAACACCACAAAAATAGGTGTACCACATAGGTAACAGTACCACACAAGTATAACTATGAAGATAGTACCACATATGTAAAAGTACCACACTATTAAAATACTTTGTTCAAACAGATTATAAGCTCAAACTAGGTATACAACTCAGATAAACATACTTATAATGAGGACCCATAGATGATCACAATGAATTTTGATTGGTAGAAAAAGATTCTATAGGACCAGGAATAAGTATTAATCTTAGTCCCAATGTTGAACACCTCAGCTACTGGAGAAATCCTCTTATATCTTGTATAATGGTCATACTTCATCGCATAAAGGTTCTTCCCACTAACCTTGAATTGGTGAGGTACACCTCCCCATCTCATATCGAGGGTCTTTGGGGTCACACATAGCTGCTCCCACACTGTTTCCTATTGAGGTAATCCTTCCCATCATACACTGTGGCTTCTCCCCACTATGGAGTGTGGAGGTACTCCTCCCCATCGCATACAGTGGTCGTCGAGTCACTCCGAGTTGAAAAGTCAGCAGTCATCAGGTCCTAACCAGTCGCATGGTTTCATACATCGAACGCTTGGGAGAACCTCTCTCCAAGAAATTTTACATATTTTAACTAGAATGAACTCTCACAATGAAGTTACTGGATAATCCATTGGGTCACAAGGGTTCCAACGTAGTAGATGGGGCATCAAATGTACGCTCGGTATGTGCATTATTGGCATTTCAGTGCAGATTGACGGGTTGGATTTGGGTGCATTCCAACCTAGCCATACAACATGATTCTTAAAAACTCTCATGATGTAAGATAAAAGAAACATCTCTCTCATAGGATCCCAATTCCATAGAACATTCGTAAAATGGATGTATGGTTATCGAGATAAGGACCTTTTACTATTTCTGGTCTCAGTTAAGCTCGGTTCTGGTCTGACACGATCGGACCAGAACCGGCCTAGCCCTGTCCAGGCTGGGCCATGATAGACTCTATCCTCTGGGCTGAGGTTAGGCCTTGCATGAAAAAAGTGGTGGCAGCCAAGGGCAGACATACCTGTATAGTGCAGACAATAAAGGGTAGGCTCGTCCTGTAAGGGGTCGGCCTACTAGGGAGGCATCCCGGTCGGGCGGCGGCGCGGTTGGGTGACTGCCTAGATGGGCGGTGGCCTGGTTGGGTGGAGACCGACTCGAATGGTGGCCCGCGACGCTTCCCCCGGGCATCTCAAAAAAGCTAATCCCACAAGATCCCAAAAGCCCATATTTCATTTGTTCTTTGAAGCGGGGCTGCCATGTGGGCACCGCCCAGTAGCCGAAAAACCCACCGAAGGCCCGAGTTTCTCCTCCTCTACCGCGTATTTGGTCGGGGATTCATGTACACTAGAGGCACCTAACGGCACTCTGCCCTTCCCTTTTGTGGTTGGACGACGAACCCGCTTCCTTCTTCTTCTGCCCCGGCTAATGAGCGACGGTGTCATTGCACACCAGCAGTGTGCGACGGTGAGATGCAACTCATCTACAGCCGTCTGGTGATGGCCACTCTGATGTCCTTCGGAGCTTCATGTCACGGCCTCCTCTAGCATCATGTGTTACTGTGTCACCTTCTTTTTCACCGGTTCGTGTGGCCACACCCATAGTCTTCCACCGAAGGCGTAGGTGTAACAATGTTTCAGTGGGATTGGGTCGAGTCCCTTAGTCATGCACCCTCTAGGTTAGCTAGTGATCAAAGGGAGGATAAAATTTGTTTAACAATTCCTTGTATTACGCAACAAACAAAACCCCAAAAGGATACCTCGTAACAACCTCCCTCAATACTAATGATTTGTGAATCAATCTTTTAGTTAGTTTACCCAAGTTATTCGCATAATTTTCATGAACGTTGAAGAGGAAATCTCTTAAGGAAATGTAAACGAATTAAACCCTACATAATAGCCCATTGGAGAGCATCCATGGATTGAAAGGAGGATCATGTTCTTCATTTTTTAAAATGATTTTGAACGACAACACTCACACGTCGACCTTCGGTTCATGGTTCAGTGCATCCCGTCACCTCCTGCTAGGATCAGCTCCATCATCTATGGGTTCGACATCGTAGCACTCCTTCAGCACTTCTTTGCTTGGAAAAGCTATGAAATTATCTTCTCTCCATGCACTATATATATAAGAGTGGTGGAGGGTATGTAACAGTGTGAGGAATTAATAGGGGGTCATAAATTAATAAAATTCCTAACTCCCCAACAACATCTGACATGGAATTGGCAGGTTAGGAAATTTATTGGTTGGACACATCACTACCCCCACACACCTCTTTTCCATTGGAAAATATGTTAAAAAAATAAATTTATTTAATTTAATTTATATTAAAAAGTAAAAAAACATTAATTTTTATCCAAATCTACATTGGGAAAAGTTATGTTCCACTTAAATGAATCCAGGCACTTTGGATTCAACGGTGCCCTCAAATTTTTAATCTGTCCACCAATTCAAAAGTTAGATAATGCCGCTCACAATTTTACTGAATATACCTTATAAAACATTCAATAAATTATTATCAATCACCCTCAACATGCAATGGTCAAGGCTAGGATCCGCTTAAGGAGAAAATTCCCCAACGAACCCAACGGTAATCTTGAATTTCCAGTATGAGTTACCATTTAGATGTTAGGATTTTTACAATACAATAATTGTCCCATAATTATTTTATTCACTACCAAAAAATTTCTTTCACAGGTGGATTGCGCCGACCAATGTAAGTATCTTCCTAAAGAGACCATACCCTCATCATCTCAGTAGTGGTATTGGATTTTAAATCCTAGTTACCATCGTGAGTTATAAGAATTAGAAAAATAAAATAATTTTATTTAATAATTTTATTTATTATTATGCCATTTTCGGGTTTTCTCATAGGTGGCCTACACCAACTAAAATTAAGTCATGCCTACAGTAAACCCACCATCCTGAACGCAACAGTGCCCTCTGATTTCTGATCCAGACAACCATTTAAGAGATATAATTTTTTTCAGGAAAACTTCTTAGACATGCTAATTTAAGCTTAACAAAACTTCAATGGATCATTCTGGACACTCCAGGACTAGGAATCACGCGCCTTCAGATTTTGTGGTCTTGAAATAATTCCATATAAGTAAAACAAATATTTTACAGAAATTCCAGGACAATAAAGTCTCCCAACCATAGGGTTTAATCCCTCGAAAGAAAAATAAATGGAAAATAAAACAAATTAAAGTACTGAACATGAATATGAGCCTCCTGCTCTTATGTTCTCTACTAAAGGTTCCCATGCTTCTAGAAAACACACACTAGAGGTTTTGAAAGCCTATGAATGACCTGCTCCTATCGATCATAAAACTCCACTGGGAATTCTGTAAAATTCACCCCATCGTCAAAGTTTAACTCATACTTTTTGATAACATGCAGTGGATATTGCACACATATCCTCAGCTACGACACATAGAAAACATTATGAAACTAGTGCATCTGATGGGAAAGAAATAGATGGTACGCCACCACATCCAATCTGCTGAGAATCTAGGAAGATCTAATGAACCTTAGAGAAATTTTATAGCCCTGACCAATCCATCGAAAACCTCATCACGGTTAGACCCTTATAAAGACATGGTCTCCCTTTACGGATTTCATGGGTCTCTATCTCATATCGCCATAATACTTCTACCAGCTATGTACATCCTTCACTTGCTAAAAAGTGAGGCATCATGAGAAAATCTATTCCACTACTTTCAGCATCCCTAGCCATTAGTACAGACGCCGGATGTCCTGGTACGTCTTTTCCACTCTAGGATGTACTGTTAAAGTGGATATATGGATCTCCCTCATCAAATCCTCCCAAAGCGTCACTAGAACCATGGTGTTCCCTCTGAAGAGGATGACAATATCCCTACCTTCAGAAAATCATTCATGAGATTCTCTAGAGGATATATGAGCATGTCTGGATTTATTGTAAATGTCCCAACCAATGCCTCAAGAATTCATTGATGAATTTGGGGAATGAAAGTCATGCATTTGAGGTAAGATGAACCATATTTATCCACGAAGGATATCCACATCACAACTAGATTCTATAATGCCTCACTCAGCAACTATATACCAGACCTCCTGATGAGTGCATCTGCTACCACGTTCCCCATCCTAGGAGTATAGAAAATCTCAAAGTTATTGTAATGTCCTATACCCCCCAGTCCATTACTTTGTTGAAATGGATGTGGTCAACACGACGCGCGTTATAATGATAATTTTTAATACTGGTGATAACATAAATATATGTTAAATAATAATGATGATGAAAAAAATTGTGTGATTAATTAATATAAAAATAGAATAATAATGATTAAAATATTTAATAGGTGTTATTATTATTAATGAAGTGAATTGGGAAAGTGTGTGACCCATTAGACATTGATAAATGAAACATGCGGTTTATTATTAATTGATTAATTGTTGAAATTAAATTTTAATAATAATAATGGGTGTTGTGTTAATAATATTATTCATAATATTAATAATAATGAGAAATTAATGAAATGAGTCATGGTATTTATTACAAATAAATAAATGAAGAAGTGAAGAGGAAAAGAAGTGGTGCATTAATAATATTAAATGTGATTTATTATTATGTAAGATAATAATAATAAAAATGATGTAAATATATATATATATATCGGGATAATTAAATTAAATGGTTTTGATTTAATAAAGGAAACCTTTTTTTAAATTAATTGGAATTAAATGGGGGCACTCAAATCATGCAGCGTGATTTCATTACAGTAAAAATATCCTTCCACCCCTGTATTATGGTTTTATTAATTATATGTTTTATATAATGTTTAATAAAATTTCTATAATAAATGCTATGTTATGGGAATAAGGATAAGGAACATGGCCCCATGTATCTTTACATAATTTATATAATAATTAATATATTATAATAATGATAAATGAAAAGAAATAAAATGAATGCTAATGAAATGCATGGGGAGGGGAGGCGTGAATTCCCATTTCTGCTTTTATAATTATACATTTTATATATTATTCTTTTAAGTGTTTAATAAATAATAATAAATGAAAAAGGAGGGGAGGCACATGGTGGGAGGAGCCTGATTGTGCATTCCCTTATTCTCACATAAGTGTTATAACAATAATATTATAATAATATTATTATTGTTATAATTATCAAAACATTAATTTGATTGTAACTATTTCACACGTTATCGGAATGACGAACAGTCAGCGGTAGTGTAATCCTAAAATTAAGGTTGTAATTTTAAGACCAATGATTAATACCTTTTCATGACTCATGCCTCGGGTCAACGAAACACCAAATATTAATAGAATTATCATTATTATTAAAACGTGTGGAAACCACGTGACGTGTCATGTATTGACCAGTCAAAATGCATAACAGGTGTATGGTCACACCATGTATTCATTAATACACACTGCATACCATTTTACCTTTTTGTTTTATATATAATAAAGGTTCATGGATTATTTCTATACCGATCGCTTCTTCTTCACACGACGACGCTCTTGGACGATCAAGAAGTCTTCCTCCTCTAACTTCTTCATCCGGACTCCGATCATCGATCCGTCAGTGACTGCAGGATTGTGTCAGCGAGGAGAACACCATACACCCTATTCTGTTCCCTCTTCTTTGACTTCCCCTCCACAGTTTCCAACTGAGGAGATTGCTGATAATTTACAGGAACGACGGTCTTTGACGAATGACTTTAAAAAGGTATGATAAACCTCTGTTCTTGTATTCTCATTCTGATCCTACTTATCCCATTTTCATTCCATGCTACTACATGTGTTCTTCGTGTTGAGGGAGTTTCTTGTGTTGTTGATTTGGTGGTTCCACGACATCCTTGGTGGGTGAAGACGTTCTGGTAGAAGCCTTGTGATCACGGTGGTCGTGATTGTAAAAGGACATCGAAACCTGTTGATGTAGGGATCTTACCTTTGTCTCTCTAAATTGAGCATCATGTGGGGTGTGTGTCCTCTTGTTTACGTGAAACACATTTAAACCAGTTTAATAAAGATAATAACTGGCTTATAAAACGGAGATGGGAAGTTTTTTAATGCAGTTACATTATTTATATCCTATGATATTATGTTGCGAATTGAATAAGATTCTGCTTACTAAAAATCATGGTCGTTATGGGCTTTTTCTTACGCAACAAAATTTTTCCCTCTGCTTTTGGATTTTCTTAAGGATGAAAATTTTATTGAATATGGAAATTGGTTAATCATGTAAAGTTTGCTTATTAAATACATGGAACCCTTGTGTGATCACCCCGTTTGAACAAACTGAAAAAATAAACATGTGGGTGTTGGTTGGGGTTTATTTATGAGAAGGGGTTGTTTTGTGGGTTGTTGTGGATCGGGTGAGCAGTGAGGATGCGGTTGGCTTGGTTGTGGGTTGGTTGTGGGTTGGTGTGAATTCTATGTTGGTGATGGGCAGTGGGGCTGTAATAAATGGTATCAAAGGGATGATGATGTATGAGTTTCGGTGTGATTATGGTTATGGTGGTTGGCAGCGGGGCTGTAGGGATGGGTTTGAATGTGATCGAACTATGGGTTGTGAATAATAAATAAAATTGGAATAGTTAATGAATGGTGGGGAATTGTAATGGAACAGGAATAATAATCAATGGGGTTGGTTGGTTAATAATAAGGGACTTGTTTGTGTTACTTTTGTTTTCCTAACTTGATTTGTGGATGGCAGGGATATGTTTTATGAACGCTTGATCTAGTTTGGTTTTTTATTGTTTCCCGGTAGTTAAGAAACTGATGACTAAAGCTATTGAAACATGAAAACATTAAACGGGGTTTTGGGATTGATTGTTGTGTGCATACTCTCTAAGTAGCAGTTCCAATGCTCGTGCTCAGATATTTGTGTAGAATCCTTAGGATGGGCTAAGTGGTTGTTATACTTATATAAATCTGTATGTTTTATGTTTCTTTACACACCCCACCCATGTTGAGTGATACATGTCGAACACCCGTGGGATGGGGGGTGAGATTCTCAAACATCCATAAGATGGCTGGTTACTATTCTTTTGTGTGCTCCCTCTTCTAGGTTCTATGTCCCTAGTTCCTTCTGGCAGGTTACAACAGATGTATCCCAAGAATATTCAGGATGAGGTTTGATATGTTCCCAGGTGTCTTCGGGGTGAGATGTGGTTATGGCAGAGGATTGTGTGCCGGCGGGATGTGATTTGAGATGGCCGAGGATTTTCTACCAGTGGGTTACTATGAGCTTCGTATGGCCAGGTTGCGGCACTAGATCAAGCTTCATATGGCCAAGTTGAAGCACTAGCTTAGGAAGTGGGGGAAGCATCAGAGCGTTAGGTTTGAGGTCTTGAGAAGTATTCGATGGGAAGGTGGTGTGGGGTACCCATACTTTGATAACATTATTACTATAATCTTTTGACTTGTGTTACTTGGTGAGTGTGACTGGTGAGGTTTGGTGGATAGATTCCTTTCTAGGTTTTGGTTCTTCTATTTTCTCATGGGGCACTAGGATGTCTCCCCACTTGTGCACAAGAGCTTTAGGTTTCCCTACTGAGTATACTTGTATGCTTACCCTACCTTTGCTTTCAGGTTTCCAGGAGGACTACAGGGACTATGCGGGACCTTACTAGTCAGGCAGGGGTAGTTTCTGTTGTTTGATGTTGTTGTTTTCCTTTACTTTTTGGTTCAGTACTTTGGAGCTTTTATGTACTTGTAATTTTTTTCACTATTATATAAAGCATGCATATGGGTTTGGTTTTGGACTATTTCTAAACTTGTTCCTTTTCTTCTTCTAGGTGTTTGAATCATCCTATTTCCCGATCTTAAATTATTAAAAAGTGTAATTCCTCCCATATATGTGAAAAAATCATACCCTTGGTGCTAGTCACCACTCCGGGGCCTACTGAAGGTGGGACTCGGGGGTCATTATCTCCCTTCCACCATTGCCAGCTTAGGAGGGGCATCTTTGGTGGGAGGGGGTCATGACAGAATGGTATCAGAGGTGATGGTTGAGAGGCAGGATGATGTCTGGAGTTAGGCACAGTGAGGATTTCATGGGATGGTAGGTCAATAGTGTTGGCTAATCTTGTTGCATGACATAGTCCAGGGATGACCAGCTAGGACACTGGATTTTAGGGCCCCTGTGATCCGATGCAAGGACTCTGAGATTACTGAACGACCAAGTAAGAATACATTGATTACAGGGTAGAGACCCTAGTAAAGGTACATGCATCATCATGATTTGTGTTTTTACTGGATTTGGGTGTTTTGGGAAAGAAATCGAAATAAAATGATAGAATGAAACCTTGAGAAAATTTCTGTGCCACTTGGGCTTAGGTATTCCTTATTTACCATAACGCTATGGCACCTAGACGTCAAAAGAGAGGTACAGGAGTGGGACGCGGATAGTTGAACGCAACAGAAGCGGCAACCCTAGCAAGGTCAGAGATCGAGAGAGATGTTATTGGTTTTACTTAAATGCTCTCGTTTATGTTTTGGAGAATCACACTCCTTTGTTGAAACTCATTCTCGCCCATGATTTGGGCTTGGACCTTGTTTTTCATGAGTCTATAAGGATAAGTTGTTCCCTCTTTCCTTTAAATGTGTGTGAAGAGTCCTAACATGTGGGGAGAGGAGGACCAGATCCCTAATTGATACACATTAATGTGGATGCGATTAAACCTGTACAGGTGAGTCAGTGCTGCCTAAAGCAGATAATATATCGATATGGGAGAAGGAATTCTTCAATCCATGTGTTCGGGAAATTTATTGTTGTTTTGTATGGTGTTGGGGGCAGTGTAAGTTTGGAAAATCTTAATATATGTAAGTTGGAAGACCTAATTCCTAATCAAGACGCATTAATGTGGATGCGATTAAACCCGTGCAGGAAAGTCAGTGCCGCCTAAAGTGGATAATATCTCGATATGGGAGAATGAATTCCTAACTCATAAAATTAGGGTTGTCAGTTGTTTCATGTTATAATGAGATCCCGGAGAGGTATCTTGTGGGGTGGTTGTTTGGATCGATTCTTTCATCTAGGTTGGTTTTTCATTCTTGAGGATGAGAATGTTTTGATAGGTATCTGATGCAATGGCCCGGACCCCCCCGATATATTCCTTTGTTGAAATCGATGTGGTCAACAAGACACGCTTTATAAAGATAATTTGTAATACTAATGACAACATGAAAATATGTTATATAATAATGATGATGACATAAATTGTGTGATTAATTAAACTAAAAAGAGAATAATCATGATAAAATGATTTAATGGGTGTTATTATTATTAATGATTTGAAGTCGGAAGGTGTGTGACCTATTAGACGTTGATAAATAAAACATGTGGTTTATTATTAATTGAGTAATTTTTGAAATTAAATTTGAATAATAATAATGGGTGTTGTGTTATTAATATTATTCATAATATTAATAATAATGAGAAATTAATGAAATGAGTCATGGTATTTATTGCAAATAAATAAATGAAGATGTGTAGAGGAAGCGAAGTGGTGAATTAATAATATTAAATGTGAGTTATTATTATGAAATATAATAATAATATCGATGATGTAAATATATA
Source organism: Viscum album (assembly GCA_963277665.1). Classification (NCBI taxonomy): domain Eukaryota; kingdom Viridiplantae; phylum Streptophyta; class Magnoliopsida; order Santalales; family Viscaceae; genus Viscum; species Viscum album. Next base: position 25,397 of record CAUJRU010000164.1, read on the forward strand.
TATATATGTATATGTATATATATCAGGATAATTAAATTAAAATGTTTTTAATTTAATAACGGAAACCAATTTTTAAATTAATTGGGATTAAATGGGGGCACACAAATTTTGCAGCGTGATTGCGTTACCGTAAAAATCCCTTTCCACTCCTATATTGTGGTGATATTAATTATATGTTTTATATAATGTTTAATAAAATTTCTATAATAAATGGTATATTATGGGCATAAGGATGAGTTGCATGGCCCCATGTATCTTTACATAATTTATATAATAATTAATATATTATAATAATGATAAATGAAAAGAAATAAAATGAATCCTAATGAAATGCATGGGGAGGGGAGGCGTGAATTCCCCTTTCCCCATTTATAATTATACATTTTATATATTATTCATTTAATAGTTTAATAAATAATAATAAATGAAAAATAAGGGGAGGGTCATGATGGGAGGAGGCTGATTGTGCGTTCACTTCTTCTCCCATAAGTGTTATAACAATAATATTATAATATTATTATTATTGTTATAATTATCAAAACATTAATTCGATTATAACACTTTCATACGTTATCAGAATGACGAACCGTAAGCAGTAGTTTAATCCTGAAATTAAGATGGTTATTTTAAGACCAATGATGAATACCTTTTCATGACTCATGCCTCGGGTCAACGAAACACCAAATATTAATAGAATTATCATTATTGTTAAAATGCGTGGAAACCACGTGACGTGTCATGTGTTAACCAGTCAAAATGCGTAATGGATGTACGGTCACACCGTGTATTCATTAATACATGATGCACAATGTTTTATATTTTCGTTTCTAATATAAGAAATGGTCGCGGATTATTTCCAGACTGATCGCTTCTTCTTCACACGATGACGCACTTGGAAGATCAAGAAGTCTTCCTCCTCTAACTTCTTCATCCGGACTCCGATCGTCGATCTATCAGTGACTGTGGGATCATATCAGTGAGGATAACACTGTACACCCTATTATGTTCCCTCTTCATCGACTTCCCCTCCATATTTTCCAACCGAGGAGAATGCCGATAATTGACGGGAATGACTGTCTTTGACGAACGACTCTAAAAATGTATGTTAAACCTCTGTTCTTGTATTATCTTTCTGATCCTACTTCTCCCTTTTTCTTTCTATGATACGACATGGGATCTACATTTTGATGGAGTTTCTTGTGTTGTTGATTCGGTGGTGTCGCGACGTCCAAGGTGGGTGCAGTCATTCTGGGAGAAGCATTGTGATAATGGTGGTCATGTTTGTAGAAGGACATCGGAACCTGTTGAGGTAGGGATCTTACCTTTGTCTCTCTAAATTGTGCATCATGTAGGGTGGGAGTCCTCTTGTTTACGTGAAACACATTTAAACCGGTTTAATAAAGATAATAACTGGCTTATATAACGGGGATGGAAAGTTTGTGAATTCAGTTACATTATTTATATTCGGTGATATTATGTTGCGAATTGAATGAGCTTATGCCTATTGAAAATCATGGTTGTTGGGGGATTTTTCTTGCATAGTTAAATGTTTCCCTCTCCTTCTGGATTTTATTATGGATGAAAATTTTATTGATTGTGGTAATTGGTTAATAACGTAAAGTTGGATGATTAAATACCTTGAACACTTGTGTGATCACCTCGGTTGAAGAAACTGAAATAATAAACATGTGGGTGCTGGTTAGGGTTTATTTATGTGAAGGGGGTGTTTTGTGGGTTGTTTTGGATTGGGTGAGCAGTGGGGCTGCGGTTGTCTTGGTTGGTGGTTGGTGTAAATGATATGTTGGTGATGGGAAGCGAGGCTACGATAAATGGTATCAAAGGGATGATGATGTACGGGTTTCAGTGTGATTGTGGTTATGGTGGTTGGAAGCGGGGCTACAGGGATGGGTTTGAATGTGAACGAACAATGGGTTGTGAATTATAAATAAAAGTTGAAGAGTTAATGAATGGTGGGGCATGGTAATGGAATGGTAATAATAATCAATAGGGTTGGTTGGTTAATAAGAAGGGACTTATTTTTGTTACTTGTATTTTCCTAACTTGATTTTTGGATGGGAGGGATATGTTTTAGGAACTCTTGATCCAGTTTGGTTGTTGATAGATCCCGGTAGTTAAGAAACTGATATCTAAAGCTATTGAAACATGAAAACATTAAATGGGGTTTTGGGATTGATTGTTGTGTGCATACTATCGAAGTAGTAGTCCCAAGGCACGTGCTCAGATCTTTGTATAGAAGCCTTTGGATGGGCTGAGTGGTTGTTATACTTATATAAATCGGTATGTTTTATGTTTCTTTATGCACCCCACCCATGTTGAGCACTACATGCCGAACACCTGTGGGATGGGTGGTGAGATTCTCAAACATCCAAAGGATGTCTTGTTACTATTCTTCCATGTGCTCCCTCTTCCAGGTTCTATGGCCCAAGTTCTTTCAGGTAGGTTACGATAGATGTTTCCCAAGAATCTTCTGGATGAGGTGTGATATGTTCCCAGGTGTCTTTGGGATGAGATGTGGTTATGGTCGAGGATTTTGTGACAGTAGGATGTGATTTGAGATGGTCAAGGATTGTGTGTTGGCATGTTACTATGAGATTCATATGGCCAGGTAGCAGCACTAGCTCGAGCTTCATATGGCCAAGTTGAGGCACTAGCACAGGAAGAGGGGGAAGCATCGGAGTGTTAGGAATGAGGGATTGAGCAGTATCCAGTGGGAAGGGGGTGCGGGGTACCCATACATTTATAACATTACTACTATACTCTATTGACTTGTGTTACATGGTGAGTGTGATTGGTGAGGCTGGGTTGATAGATTCCTTGACAGGTTTTGGTTCTTCTGTTTTCTCACAGGGCATTAGGATGTCTCCCCACTTGTGCACGAGATCTTTAGGTTTCCTTACTGAGTATACTTGTATGCTCACCCTACGTTTTCTTTCAGATTTTCAGGAGGACTATAGGGACTGTGCGGGACCTTACTAGTCAGGCAGGGGGAGTTTCTGTTGATTGATGTTGTTGTTTTCCTTTACTTTTTGGTACATTACTTTTGATCATTTCTGTATATGTACTTTTGTTTCACTATTGTATAAAGCACGCATATGGGATTGGTTTTGGGCTATTTCTATACTTTTTCATTTTCTTCTTCTTGGTGTTTGACTCATCCAATTTCCCAATCTTAAATTAATAAAAAGGGTAATGCCTCCCATAGATGTGAAAAACTCATACCCTTGGTGCCATTCACCACTCCAGGGCCTACTGGAGGGAGGACATGGGAGTCATTATCTCCCTTCCACCATTGCCAGCTCAAGAGGGGAATATTTGGTGGGAGGGGGTCATGATAGTCATAGTTCTGGAGGAACTCTAGCCATCACCACTGACACAGTTTCAGATTATTTTGAGAGAAGATATAACTGATTCTCTTGTGATTAGAGTAGACTGGAAAACATACACCCATCATGTAATGTCCCCACACTATAACGATGAAGACCACTGTTTCTAACTCCTTGTCATGGGTAGCATAGTTCTTATGATAAGTCTCTATCTCTACTCTAGAAATCTCTACTGACAGATCTCTATCTTTAGGAAAATCTACCCCTTATTCTTCAAAGCTGACAACGGTTCTTCCACACAAGATAAGTCTAGATAAAAACTCTATTAGTAGCCATTCAAAGAAGAAGTCCATCTACCTTCAGTGAGGTACCCCTGGAAACAAATTTTGTAAAGAATTCCCCACAAACTTCCACTCCTGTTGGGAACTGAAAATTCAAAACTCTTGGAGCCACAAGGGTATGGCTGGCCAACTCATGGGTGATTGGATGCTCCCTCCATTTCATGAGTTTATCTTGTGATACTAGGGTTTCCCTTTTTTCCAAACCTTAGAAAACTCATTAAAATACATATGAGTATGAACTATGGATGTCTAGTCCATACCAAAAATAACATCGTAAGGCCTCGACACTTCCACAATGAGGTTCCAATCGAATATGTCACCTCAAGGTTTAGATCACCCCATCGGCATAAGTGTGATTATCATATCTCCTCCAAACAGTATCTCCAGACGTGAGGGTCAATTCCACGGATTAACCATAAAATCTATTTCTGGTACAAGATTCTTTGAAATAAATATTTATTAGTTCCTATTTTTATTACTATGACAACTAAAACTAGACACAGACTATACATTTATTCATTCCCAGAGCACTTGGGTTACACCCTTTAACCGCATGAAGCTACTCCCTTCACATGTACTCTATCTTTCTATGCCGTGTGGGGACCACATAGGAGTGGTAGTTGTAACATGTCAAAATGTACACCACCTAATGATGATCTTCTTGATCCACTTCCACGTATACTACCCTGATGATTCAACTATCCTGATAACTTCCACTTCCTGCTACATTCTACACGCCTAAGTCTCTTATATTGGGGTCACTTTCCTACTTTCCCACTACTAACATTCACTAGATGTACCTGCACTGCCAAGTAAAATTCAACCACAATGGTTCCCTCCAGAAACTTATCATAAGTAAGAATGCATAGAGGAATAATTCTGACATGGATGTCCATAAAAGCACCTCACTCATATGTCTGAGCCATGAAGCACTGACCGTATCGTATTCATCAAGTACCAGGAATGGTCGGTACACCTCAAGGAATACTCATCTACAAAAATTTCATCCTCTAGAAACTGTAGAGGCTCTAGGGAACTGTTATCCACCTCCTCAAGCCATTCCTTAGACACCTGTGAGTCAGGATCACCTCGAAACCTTAGGGGTATCTGATGCTGAAACATGTGTAAGGCACTATGCCTAAATATGTACCTTATCGGCATTGATGGTTGTAACTGCTGGCCTAAGAGCATTATTATATCTGGAAAACTACCTGATGGTACCATCTGGGGAAACATCCAATATACTGAAGCCTCATCACAATGTGAACCCTCCTCATGGTCACACAATGATAAAAGCAAGCAACTTGGATCACCATATGATATACTGGTGTCACAACTAGTCTAGAAACTATAGCCACAGCCTCCAGCAAATCCTCAACTACCATGGAATCTGTCTCGCCTTGGAACCCCAGAGCTCTATACCGCTAAAACTCATGCAACCTGCTCATTCAGCTTGGACCCTCTGTAGGTGTGGCTAGTGGCATCTCCATTCAAATGTGTGGTGGGCCTAATGATGAACCACCTGAAGGTGCTAATCACTGAATGAGGGCCCTAAAATGAGGCATCATCGCTCGATGGTCCATCACCGCGTACACTCTCGGGAATACTAGATGGATGTCTACGTGACAACATTATGATAAGGAGAAGGTGTGCCACAATCATTAAGTTATACCTGGTGAGATGAATCCAATGATATCACAATAAAAACTCTTAAAAAATACATGCAATATGGGTTTCCATGCGCTGAGTTGGAAATAATAGTTTAGGGTCCATGTGTATGGATATTTCAGTTGTCGCACCATCACTAAAAATCCCAAACTAAAAACCACACTAATAACACTTATCAATATTTCCATTGAGAAAAGATCATAGTCCCAATTCATAGGTAGATTCGACCCCTCTAATACCACTTTGTCACGACACATCCCCCGAGCCTCGTGTCGTGACTACTCAAAGCCCACCTTTCGTAGGCCAGGGACTAGTGAATAGCACCGAATGGTATATTTCCTAAAATGGGAAGGTGTTGCCTTTAATCTTGTATAAACACATGGTATAGTAACACAATAAGAAGCAACTATGAAGTAAATTGTAGTAGTAAAAAGGATTTCTGAATTCAAAGGGGTCGATAAACAAGTACAACTGAAAAGTACAAGTACAAAAAATTATTACAAAAAAAATGAAATGTGAAAATCATCACCTAGATCGTCAACCATGGATAATACCTGATGGGTAGGTACAGATCACAGTTAGTAGTCCCTACATCACATCACACCAGATTTTCCACCTCTGAGTACCATCCTGTACTAGCTCCCTCAGCCTCGATCAATGTTGTACATTGTCTGCACAAGACACAATAAGGTTCAGGTTAAGCCCATGTAAGGTGAGTATAATGATACTCAGTAGGGTTCCCAAGACATTGTAGGTCTCCTAATGTTCCACAACGTAGAAAAAAAAAGAAAAACATCAACTACACTTAGTTATATTACCATACATATAACTAAGACATCTAGGTAGACATATCTCATACATGAGGGAAGTATACTATAAAGGTAGTACCACTAAGGTAGAATTACCACACAAGTAACAGTACCACATAAGTATCACCATGATGATAGTACCATGGAGGTGAAAGTACCACATAGGTAAAAGACTTAGTTCAAACAGAGTCTCAACTCAAACCATGTCTATAAATTAAAGAAATAGGATTATGATGCTGACCCACACATGATCTCTATTAATGCAGATAGCCAGTCAGGGATTCACTAAGCCTTGGAACAAGTATCAATACAATTAACAGCATGAAACACCTAGACTATTAGATAAATCCTCCTCTATCGAGTATAGCCTGCCTATCGTGTCACACTGAGCTACTTCCCACTAACATTGACCTACTGAGGTTCTCCTCACCATTGCATATTGTGGGTCTGCTGGGACACATAGAGTTGCTCCCCCACTTCATCCTACTATGGTAATCTTCCACATCACATACCATGTCCTATCCCTACTGTGGCCTTTTGAGTTACACCTACCCATCATGTAATATGGTTTTAAAGTTACTTCGAGTAAAAAAATAACCAGTCCTCAGGTCTCAGCTCATCGCATGGTTACATACATAGCGTGCTTGGGAGAACTGAAACCCAAGCCATCGATCATATTTCACCTAGAATAATGTCCCACAAAGAAGTTACCTGATGATCTGGCAGGCCACAATGGTTCTAATACCACAGATGGCTCATCAATCGGATTCCTAATTTGTGCATTATAGGCATTTTAGTGTCGAGTTCTCGGTTGGATTAGGGTGTGAACCAAACCAAGATTTACTCCAAGATTCTCCAAAACACTCATGTAGTATGTTAATAGGACCTTATTGATCCAAAGATCCCAATGTTGAAGGAAGTTTTCCAACCGGATGTTTGGTTCTCAAGATTAGTCATTTTATTTTTTTCGGGGACCTTTTTGCGAGCCGTGTCCGATCCGACCGGGTCGGACCTACCCAACCCATACCTGTCTAGGCTAGGCCATGGCAGATTGAGCCTATGGGGATATGGTCTATCCCAGCTCCAAAAAAGTGGTGATCCACAAGGTTGGCCTGACCCATTAAGGCCATCCCACAAATGGGAGGACTGACCTACAATGGCGGTGACCCGCAAGGGTGGTAGCCCTATTGGGCATTGGCCTGGTTGGGCGGCGACCCGCTAGGGAGGCATCCTGTTGTGCTTATTCTAGGTGTCTCAGGGGAGCCTCTACACCACGATCCTGAATGTCCAAAGGATGCTCGGCCTTTGATTTGGTGGTGACACGTGGACATCGTCCGGTCATCACGAAACCTGTTAGAGGTATGGGTTCTGCCTCCTCTTACATGGATTTGGCTATAGTATCCTTCTCACAAGTGGCACATGATGGCATGTTTCCCTTCCCTTCTACGGTCGGCCGACGAACCAGCCTCCTTCTCCATGTACCGCGACTGACGATCTGTGACCCATTTGAAAACGGGTAGGGTGCGACGGTGCACCACACATCTTAAACAACCTACCTGTGTTGGCCACTCTGATGTCTTCCTTGGATTCGTGTCATGTCCTCCATAGCGGCATGAACTGGCATGTTGCCTACTTTGTAGTAGGTTGGTGTTAATCTGTCAGTGATCTACCACTGAAGGCGCAAGGGTAATAATTTTGTGGAGGGTTCAGGCAGTGTTGGTTAGTCATACACCCTATGCATTATCTCATGTTCTATTGGATGATAAAATGGGTTTTACAATTCATTATATTAAACAACAACAAAAACCTCACAAGGATACCCTGTAATAACCTCCCACAAAATTAATGATTCACATATCAACCCATTAGTCGTTTGACCCGCGTTTTTCACATAATTTCCTTGAATAAGGAAAAGTGAATCTTTTAATGAAATGAAAACGTATAAACCCCCCCCAACCTCTTAGACTATTGTAGAGAGTATACATCTCAAAGGCAGGTCATGTTCTTCATTTCCACAATGGATTCCCAACAAAGTCACTTGCACGTTGTCCATCAGATTATCGTTCGGTATCATTTGTCACTTCCCACTAGGATCAGCTACGTCCTCTAAGGGTTTGGCATCATGGAGCTCCTTCAGCACTTTGTTTCTTAGTGATGTTGTGTCAATAAATCCCCCCAGTAACCATATATATAGGGGAGGGGATGGTATTTAACATCCTGGGGATGTAATAGGGGCCAATAAATTAGGCACCTTCTTAATTCAGCAACAACGTTGTTACATAGGGTAGGCAGGTCATGCCATTTATTGGATTGACACATCCTTGTCCCCACACACCTCTTTTCTGTTGGAGTATATGTATAAAATAATAATAAAATTATTTTATGTCATTTATTTTCCAATGTCTCAAATCATAAATTTTTCTCCATACCAACTGCAGTCAATGTAATGTCCCCCATAAGCAAATTATGGTGCGGCGGATTCAACGATGCCCTCTGATTTTTAATCTAAGCACCGGTTCAAAAGTTATAGAATGCTGCTCATGCATTTACTAAACCCAATGGTACTCTCTGATTTCCAATATGAGTTACTGTATAAAAGTTATGGATTTTAAAATAAAATAATTTTCACTTAATTTTTTTATTCACGGCCATTAACTAATATTCACTGGTGTCCCATGCTGGCCATTGTTAGTGTCTACCAAAAGAGAGAATACCCTTACAAACTCATCAATGGTATCATAATTTTAATTCGAGTTACCATTAATGAGTTTTAATAATTATAAAAAAAAATATTTTATTTAATTATATTATTTACTATAATACCATTTTCGATTTTTCTCACAGGAGGCCCGCACCGACTAAACTTATGTGGTTCCTAGGGTAAAACTTCCATCTTGAATGAAACGGTTCCATAAGATTTCTAATCCGATAAACATTTTAAGTATTATTTCAATTTTTTTAGGAAAATTTCTTACTCTCCGTAATTAAGATTAACTAAACTTCGACAGACCATTCTGGGAACTCTGGGTCTTAGAATCATGTGTTTTTAGTTGTTGTGGTCTTGAAATAATTCCATATAATTAAAAAATTATGTAAATTCTGAGACAGTAAATTTGCTTCCATCTTATTCCCTAAGAAAAATAAGAAATGATAATTATTATTTTAATCAACTAAATCTTTTATCAAACCACTGAAATTATGTTCAAATATAACTTATACATTCTAAATCTAATATATAACATATGAATTATCATTAACCATTAACATACTTACATATGAAGATATATACAACATTATTTGGTACTAAAAAAAACAATATAGATAAGCATCACAAAAAATAATTTATATGTAGAAAATGATGTATTACTTACAATCCAATTATATATTATATTTAGATAATTAGTAAAATAAAGAAAATTATTAGCTATTGTAGCCTACAACTTCCTCAATTAATGACATTTCATTCCCTAAATTTTGAAATTTTTGAAAAATATGAACTATTCAATGTATCAATTAAATTTTTTACATGATTTATTAATATAGACATAATTGGTTTAATAGATTTATTTATAACATGGGAAAATATAGACATGAAATGGGTGGGATTAAAATATTATTAGACGAAAATTTAGACTATAAAATATCATTGAATTAACAAGGAATGAATATAATCATAAAAATAAATTATATTTAAATAGTGTTGAAAAAAGGATCACATGATCTTGAAACTAGTCCATTGATTAATAAAAATATTAATAATGACATCAATAAAATATCATGTTTTACAATTATAGAATGTATAAACCTATATATATTTATTAATACCATCAATGCCATATTCCATGATATATAATATGAGATCAGATGTCTTGTAAGACATCTATATGGATTTATATACTAAAAATACCCAAGAATCTTTGTCTTATGATGCATACTGATGAATTTATTGGGTTTTTTGGGCTTCAGAAATCAAAATATTAGACCAACGAATTCATGAAATGATTAATGAAAAAACTAAAAAATAAAAAATAATTATTACATAGTTATTAATATATAATTGTATTTAAATTTCATATAAATGAATTTTGAATACATCTAAAATAATTATAACTAAAAACAGTTCTGTGTAACATTCTATCAGTATAACAACATATAGAATAATAATATATTTTGATGTAAAATAATTTATCAAATTTTACATTTTTGGCATATCTCGGTGAAATCCACTCAAAAGAATTAAATAAAAAATTGGTTATTTTAAGACTAAATGAATTATATGTAATAGATCTACTAAATGGATGTGAATAATTCATAATGCTTGTGAATATTTTTGGGAAATAAAATTTATAGTCGAATAATATTCATATCAAATTAATTTTTTCTCAGTGATAATAATAATTAAAAATATAAAATCATTAGGTGGATGAATGAAATAAAATACGTAATCACTTTAATATTAATCATTATAACTCCAATAATGAATGTTATGTAATGTAAAACCATCATAAGAATTTTATTTTGAATAGGGAATCATTTTAAATGTATTTTATAATAACAAACATAATTCAACTGGAATAAAATATGAACAAATTCATATTAAAAATACCAAGAAGAACATACCAATGATAAAAAAATAAATTTAGATATAAAAAGTCAATAATCAATGATTGAAAATTAACATAACAAAAACCCTTAGAGCCTTCGTATAACATGAATTGAAAAAACAAGAAAAATTTAACATGAATTAAATTTATATAACCAATTAATAACATGAGTCAGTATATACAATATTTTTATGGTAATTAAATCTAAATAACAAAAGATATATGAAACAACTATGAAAAAAATAAAAAACTATCATAGAGTAATGATTGAATAAAATAAACCCTTACATAATCATTATATTTCAAATAGAAATTAAATAAAATATGGAACATGACAAATAGTTTTTAATCCCATATATTTCATAATATAAATCTGTAAAATAAATTCATTTAATATATATATACACTAAAAAGAAAATCAATGGGTTAGTGATCATCATATCTCAATGAATAAAAATTGATATGAAAAATATCATACCTTTTATAACTATTTTGGTGAACCATATAGTACATCATGTATAAAAAATAAAAAATTTAGTAACGTAATTCAAAACCACATTCATTAATTTTAACATTTATAATCATAATTTATAATAATTTATTACAAATATTATAGTTATTAATATTTTTTTCATCGACATGTCTCACTAAAATTGATTATTCAGTTTAGTACAAAAGTTTTAATTTTAATGTTGGTTGATGTTTATATATTTAAATTTAATAAATTTTAAATAATTATAGGTAAATGAATAAGAAATTTTATAATTATTTATAATTTTAATATTTTGTTTCATAAGTATTTGTTATATATTATTGACTATAGTGTTAGTAAAGGGTGTTTTATTATAATTTTGACAAACAGAAGAGTTAAATATTAATAATAAGTAGAGTATTAATATAACCATAAAAAATGAAAAAATACAATTTTTTCCATTATTTTATATTTACACTACTATTTTTTTCTGTAGTATCCCATTATATAAATTTATCGCAATTTTCATATATATGATCAAATCGACCCAAAAAATCTATAATCTATGTGTAAGAATTTTTTTAAAAGGGATTAGTCTTTAACAATAATAATGTTATAAAATAATAAATATTTATATATGATTTATTTTTGTTGAATTTTAATTTAATAGATCATCATAAAAAATAAAAATTGTACTAAAAATGAAATACTTCACTTATTTAGTTATGGCCCTTCCCATGTATGAAGGAGTGGCATGTACATTTCAATAAATCAAGTAAAATATAATGATATTTTTCATTTGATAATAATAATAATAATTTTATAAATATCATAATAACAAATTAAATTAAATTTTATAACTAGACATAATAGGAAATGAATAAAAATCAAGCACTCTATTCATTGAGGTTGTAGTTGTCACATATGCATGAAAAGTGTTTTATTTTTTATAATATTCTAGAGGAATTATGAAAATTTATATCAAATTAGTATAATATCATTTTTCAATAATAGTATTATTATTTTATCATTTATCCGGGGATAATTTTTTTTTTTTTGAGGTGGATGAAGAAGAGATTTATTAAGAGATCACGGTTGTTAATATTACCTATCGAATTAGATTTTCTCCCTTACATAACACATTATGTTTTCATAGCATGATAATTTTGAAAGTCCAATGATTATATGATTTTCTGAGAGGGTGGATAAGGGTAATTGGTGGTGTTTTTCAGTTTTTAATTATTCATAATCAATAAAATAAATTAATGTAGGTCAGTTGTTGATTAATGATGTTATTGACATTTTTTTAAATATTAATAGATTACATGTTTCTTATTTTTTAGGGATTAAAATATGATAATAATGGATTTCGGTATGATTTAACATGATTTATATCAAAACCATTAATTTTATTAATATTTTTCTATATTTTATAATCAATTATAATCTTATATTTTTCACTTTTATCATCATTTTGGTTTTATTTTTATTAATTAGTTTTTATCTATTAAATTTGTTTTTACTACTATAAAACTATATAGAACTAATTAAATATCTCAAACATTCTCTATAAATATATAAAATTATTTTCATTCAATAAATAACTATTTATTGTAAATAATAATTTTAATATCCATCTCTCTTACCCGTACATACTGGATATTAGAAGAAGTGTTCTATGCGTATACTTTTTGATTTGGAAAATGAAATCATCATTTTCCAATTTAGTGACATTAATTGGAATTATAACATATATATAGAAAGTAAAAATAATTTAAAACTAATTACACAAACCTAATATCTCTTCAAAAATCATAATTAATTGTGAAACAATCTAAAAATATAGAAAAATCATGCAAAAATTATAAAATTTGAAACATTATAATTTTAAAATAAAAATTATATTTTTAAATGATTAATGTTATATCTTAAATATGTTATTTATATTGAAAATAGTTTTAAATATTTTTAGGAATACTTGGATAATGATAATCAAAAAACAACTTATGAGATTGATAAATATATATTTTTTCCTATTTTTAAAAAATATATATTTCAAAAAACTATTTCCATTTATCATTAATGTAATATTTCCTTGAAAAATTAAAAAAAAGACGTTCATATTTATGGGTTTAAATAATGATATTCAATAATTTTTGTTGTAAATATAAAAGTTATCAATTTTTTTAAAATTAAAATGTATTTTCAAAATTTGAAGTATTCTACTAATTCTTTTCTATTAATTAATTTTAATAAAATATTCATATTGACAATAAATTTTAACCAAAATACATTTAGATTCTAAAAATATAGTGGATAATTTTTTTATTGAGAAATACACATTTTAATAAAATTGATAGTATAAGTTATTCAGATATGCTATTTTAATTTCATCAGTAAATTAGTAATAAAGTTAACCCTAATATTTATCTTTTAATATATTTAATATTTTATTAGATATATTTATTCCCATTATTTAAATGTCTATATTTTGATATTTATATTGTAATGTAATGATCCACATGGATCCACTCATTGCGCATTTATGATGACCGAGATGGTCAAAGGAGTATAAGAGGATGTCTGGAGGGACTCGACTATAGTAAGATGGAAGTATAGAGATTTTACACCCAGTAATGATACATGACTTGAATATTTACTTCACAACTCGTAATAAATCGAGGTATAATTGAAATTTGACACATTTTTTTTGGAAAAAGTCGAACACTGGGGATTACAAGGCGTGAAAGGTGATTACACATCTTATAATTACTCAATGATATTTTTTAAACATTTTTAACCACAAGGGTTTATCAAAATCTATGGATGTATCAACTCTATTAAAATTATAGGTGACCCCAAACCCCCTTTGATATTTTGGGGATTTATTTTCATTGATCCGTCTCTAGATTCCCTCCATCAATTTTTAGTGATCAATCTTTGGTCCATGGTCTTTTCCATCTATGTTATTTTAGTTAAATTGCTATTTTTTCCCTCATTCTTTATTTATATAGGATAAATCTTCATATCAACGTTTTAGAAGGTGTTTTTTTTGTTGTTTTTTGGTGAGGTTGTGGTGAATTGTGCTTGGGTGGATTCATTTCTTCTAGGATAGTTAATGGGGATCCACATCCCTGCTCTATTATCATGAAAGAAACAATAACAACCTTTTTATGGTAGGGTATTAATTTATTCACTTTTATTTTTGTGCAATCATGTAATGATCATGATTTAACCCCTAGTATCCCAATCAAATAAAACAAATAATTAATTGAACCAGATCAATTAATTTATATCGATTTAATAGATATGTTTGTTGTCTTTTACTCTGATAATGGATTTCCTCTTGATTTAATAGATATTGTGGTATCTATGATGGTATTGTTATGCATGGCTTAGCATGTTGAATTGGTAAACAATGTAAAACTAGAATTAATTGTTAATTAATAGGATAAAGTACTGAAGAGAAATGAATAATGGATCTGGTTTGTTGTAATGTTATTATTGTAAGAGAGTTTAAATGATTTGAACATCAACATGTTAATGGACTTAAAAAAATAAGTAATTTATGTCAATTATTTTTGGTATCATAATTAATGAATAATGAATTAACTGTATAATTAATGTGTGACCGATTATGCTATCTTTCTTTTGGGGTTCCCCAATTTTAGAATAATTAAATTAATAATCAGTTAATTCAATATTGAATAAGAACTGGTTGTGTGATAAAATATATTTTTTTAGGTCCGGATTTTATCTCCTTTTTGTAAAGGACAAGTGCATTGTAATTTGGAGAAATTAGAGCTCATTTTTTGTGACATCTGGATGTCTTGAATTTGGTCAAAGAGATAGATTTCTGTTTCTGTTTCTGACTACATGTGATGTGACATGATCTTGGAAGGGAATTTTTGGTATATGGGGGAGAGGCCTAAATGTGATTTGAACCATGGATGGATGATCCTATAAGGTTATAGTGGTATTAAGTGTGGGGAGGCCCATTTTTTATATAATTATTTGAATCTTGTGATGATATGATGTATCAGGATATGCTTTTCGATGTCATTATGACATTATAGGTTATTGAATTGGTGTATTTTGGGTTTACCTAATGTTTAGAATTTTGGATTATTGTGTGAATATATTTTTTGGATGACGACGATCTTATCATTTATCCACATTCAATTCCCCAATGTTTGGGGAAGATGGATGTGCTTAGTTGTATACCTCGTTTGATATCTTATGATTTTTTCTTGAGTACCTAGTAATAAAGAAACTAATAATGTTAATAAATTAATTATTATTTAATGATTATGATTTGAACATGTTGGGATGAAATGATGAAGTTATAATTCAAGAATGTTGGGGACTCAGTTTTCATACTCCTAGAGGGTAAGTAACATTGTTGTAAAAGTAATGAAATGGAATATATAAAATGATAATTGTTAATTAATATTCTGAAAATTAATTAAGGTAAATTTCATTTGATGAAAATGGTTAAAATATTTTAATGTAGTCATTTGAATGGATGTGAACATAAAGGATATATGGTCCTAGAAGTGGAAGCTAGAAGTCTGGGAGATGTTAGATGCAATTGTGTCTAAGATAATGTTATGATCATAGTATGGTTTTGATTTATAATATATCGTATGTACATTTTTGGTTTTTACATGTTACTCAGCAAAATCAGATAGGGAAAATAACACCTTGTGGATTCAGATCCCAGGTGGGGGATATTTTCGCAAACATCCTAGTAGAAGGATGGATGACTCACTACCCCCTTTGACCTTAATCCATTCCCATTACTATTAATTATAATGGTATGCACGAATGTTAGTTTACCCATATATGTGTGTAAAGTTATGTAATGGATTCTGGTTCTTCTATACACTTGTATTATGGATATTATTTCCAAAGTATTAATATTTGTATAACTTGTATAGGATATTATGGATTGATGATCCTTAATCGGTGTAAGTGAATTAATGGATTATGGTAAAATCCCAATGCATGATACATGTTATATAATATTTGTTGGAAAAAATAAAGTTAATTTTTACTTTTTACTACAATGAAGTGGTGGTGTGTTGCGCATGGGGAACATTACGGTGCTTCACCCACCTGTCACCGAGCTATCCTTCTTGAAAATAGATATTCAATTTAGGAGATATTAGGGATGAACAAAATACTTTTAGGCACACTGGTTGAGGGGTGCCCTTGATATTCCATATTATATTATATTCTCGGGATTGTGATATTAGGTGAGAGTATCCATTGTATGCTTGAAAATTTATTATACATGTTTAGGTAATGAGTTAGTTCAACTTGTTGTTCATTGTTTTCTAGAATGATTTATATACCTTTTTCACAATAGGCTCCGGAGAGAACCTATATAGTACAATATTATACTCAACCTATGTATATAGAAAATACATTTAGGAATGTAGGATAAGGTTTGAGATTAGTATAATTAATACTGTACTGGGGGTTAGGATGAGTAATTTGGGTTTCATGGTCTCTGTCATCCATAAATTTCTTTTGGTACATAAAGTAGTCCCTTCAGTTGTATCAGTTAATTCATGTCGTTATATATGTTCTCTTGGGAGTTTCATTTTTATTGGAGAACAAACAAGAGTTTTTGGTGTATGTATTATAAGTATATTTCTCATGGTTTCTATTAGAGTATATTTCCTCTTATATGCATATTAATTATACCCTAAGTGATAGTAACCAACCCGTTTCTTACTGAAGGGAGGGATCATGTGTCACATTCTCTCTTCTTCAATTATCATCCCCATATGGGTTCACCATCTATGTTGGGGGTCATGATAGATTGGTATTAGAGGTCAGGTTAAAGGATTATATGATGTTTGGATTTAATAATAGGTGTGGTTTAATGGTATGGAAGTGAAATGTTGTCAGCTATGTTTAGAAGGCATTATATACATCAGATATTATCTTAGACATGGGTATTTTGTGACTTCTATGACCTTATGAATGAATCATTAAGAATACCTAGAATACAAATCACTATGATACTAGTCGAAGGGTAGATAACTGGGAAACAAAAATGCATCATTAATTTTGGCATTTGTGTTTGAATAATTATAACTAGGGATATGATAACATAAAAGGAATAAAAGAGAATAATTAATTAATATAAGTTCATACATATTCTATGTTTTGGAGTTTTAATTGTTTTATATTTTTCATATAAGGATATAGGCTGAAATCCTCATTACTTGTTTTAAAAAATATGTTTACCAGGTTCCTACAGTAGATCTACATAGAGAAGTGACTGATGATGAAGAATATTGGAAGATGAAACTATGAGAGTTTTTGTTCTAGTGTTTGTAGAAGTACGAGTGATTAGTATCAGATGCAGTCATGGAGGAATGGTTAGAGGAGGTCTTGATGGCCTTTAGTCCAATCAGTTCTCGGATAGAGCCCAGATTAATGTTGGCTATGATGATGTTGAGTGAGGAAGTGGTGGTTCTTTTAGCTCGATGATTCCGAGGATTTAGCATTCACTTGAGAGGAGTTCTAAGTCCAGTTTTGAACCAGGTTTCTTTATTATATTACGATGGTTTCCAGATCCCATCAGAGTCATTACCAATGGTAGGAGAGATCCATTATGTGAAAGTTCAGGATCTATTTCTGGATCATTCTGCAATGTGCTTCCGACCTATTTTAGGTTGGGGAGTCTATGGTGAGGCATTTCAAGGAGAATTTCATCTATACATCTATCTCTTGGTCATCATGTTTATGTTGATGATGTATCTTGTGGTATTGGTGAGAGAACATGTCATCAAGGGGATCTTATCCAAAACCAGGTTTTCACATGATAAGATTCATTAGGATTCCACATGAAGCGAAGATGTGCACTAGGGTTCCCATTTTATAGGGCATGAGAGATTCCGATCAATGGGGATTTATTCATATTACTCAATGTCTCATTTAACTATGGGTAGTGGATTTATTGAATTTTATAAGGGATCATATGATTGTTTTACTTTTGATAGTTAAAGACATTAGTAACAGGAGTACCAAACCATTCTGAGAAGTTAGCGTGCAAAAAATGTTCCACTTTGGGATCATCTGCAATTTCGGTTCCAGACCCAATAAAATCTATAAAAACCCAGTCTTAAAAGACAATGAAATTACATTACATTATCAGAACACTTAAAACATAATAGAAACAGACACCCAATAACTATATAAATTTAGTTCCTTTAGATTAATGGAAACATAAACACTGGTAGATAACAGAGATAAATTATCACAAATTAGGTTCATTATGAATAACAGCCATATTAGAAATAGTATACTTAATACAAGTTATCATAACCTATGGAAGGAAACATTTAAAGGGGTGAACTCATATGCTCAGCAAGTTTAATACTGCGTGTCATGCAAGCATAAACATGATATAAAGGGTATGATTATTCCATGCATATCAAATATCATATGCATGAATCATGGAATAAATCTTTGTAGAACATAATACATGAATATATATGAATAAGGAACATAATCCATGAAATCATAAAATTTGAAAAAAAATATGGAACCATGGGAAGCACATACGAATAGAATTTTATTATCTAGGCTATATACCAAGACCTTCGTAAATTTTGAGTCAAGGGACAATCACCCATATAGCTACGTCGAGCTTGGGATCCCCTATTGACAACTCTCATGTTTTTATCATGGTATGTACCCTCAAGTACACTCTTGTTTCGGGATTGTTATATCATCTCATGTACCCTATTTTTTCTTGCATGGTATGTCCTCTGGTGTACCCTCTTGTTTTGGGAATGGGATGAACTTCATTATACAATTCAATATCATAAAACATTTACTATTTTATAATTCATTGAAGAGAAATATATTTCATTTACATATCAAAATGACATCATTCATACATGTGAAAAAAATAATAAAACATTCATCATATCATGAACCATATAAATAGATAATATCAAAACCCTGGAAAGAAATGGGTATCAAGAACATTTAAAAATAACCTATGGAAAATAGAAAGGTTTCATCATAATTTCATCGAACAATGACCCACTAAAAGAATCAGGTTTCATGAGAATTTATCATTGAATAAACTATTGAAGAGAAAAGGGATCATTAGCATATTACCCATAAAATATGAATAAATTTCATAAACATATAACCACAAAATAGGATATATATTTCCCTAAACGAAATTCTTTAAAATAGTTTTATAGGAATAATATGAATGGTACCTTTGGATAATTTCCCATAAATTCATGAGTTGCATCAGCATATACAATTTTAGAAGGAAATTAATTTTCATATATCTTTTGAATAAATATCAGAAGTAAAACATACATTTTTTATTAAAAAAGTATTTTTAAAACCTAAAACATTTTGAAATCCATTTCCATTGAAAATATTTTAAGTCTCATGAATAATTTTTGTAATAATTTTGAAAACATTTACCAAGAAAACGTAAGAAAGATGATTGGAAAAAATTTGAAATCCTTATTCTTTGATAACATATAAAAGAAAATTAAAAAGCGATGGAAAAAAATTCCTTTAAAACATATAAAAGAATTTTGAAATCATTATGAATTTCATTTTCCTTGAAAACTTAAAAATGAATCTTGAAAACATTTTGAAAAATAATTACATTAAAGAAATGATGAAAATCTATAAAATGTTCATTAAATTATTTAAAATAATTTCTAAATAGAAATATTTTATAAAATTATTTTTCTTTGAAAAAAAAAATTTAATATTTATTATATAAAAAATTATGAACAAATTTTCTTAATAAAAATAAATTTTTAATCAAATAATGGAAGCTTCATGGAAATGATGGTCATGACAATTGGTAATTCAGTACAAGAAGAAAATTACATTTTAACCATAAATGATTATAAAAGTTTCTTTAATGGAAAACAATAATATGTTTCTTATTTAAGAAACTAATTTTATAGTACAAAATGGGTTAAATTGTATTTTTCATATCATATGATATTAAAGGAATATTTATTGAAGCATTTTAGAATACATGGTCTTGAAGGATCATGGATTTCTGACCGATGAAATGTTAATGTAGTGTAACACCCCAAACATCCACATTATGTTTCCCTTTGAATAATGCAATAGATATCTTTGTATGCAACATGAAGTTTTAAGCCACAATGACCAATAAAACTAGCCATTATGAAAATTAACACCCACGTTTTTAAATTTTTTAAATATTATTTTTCAAAATAGACTTCATTTTTGGATTTTGAATATTAAAAGTAACAAAGTGTGAATTTTTAGTATTTTTATGAAAACATTCAATTTTTATGAATAGTGAAAAACAATGTGTTTTTTAAAACTGAATTATTATTTTAATTAAATTTATTCTAAGTATAAATAGATAAATAATACCTATATGAGTTTAAATAAATTCATTGGATTCATTTTATATTAAAATTAAGTGTATAAAATTTTATTTAATTTCTTAACTTATTTTACCCACCTTCTAGGCACATTAGAAAATTGCATAAAACATAATTTTATTGCATTTGGGAATTGAATTTCAGAAATCCCCGAAACATGGTTGATATCAGTAAGTAAAATGTGGTTCAATAAGATCAAAATGATTTTTGGTGAATAGTAAATTTTTACTTTTATTTACCACAGTTAAAATTAATTGTGTAATTATAGGTAAAAATTATATTATTATTACACTAACACATATAAAAAATCTATTGGATAAGTGTATTTCAACAAAAACAACCTTAGGAATAAATTATGATCCTTTTGGACCACATGGATTAGATTATGAAATTTATTATAATTTTATTTAATGAAGAGTTAAAAGTGTTAAATTCTAATTTTCATAACTAAAATATTTTTAATATGGGGTTACACATAATATAAATTGAACTATAAATATTAATTTGAAATTTAAATATATTTCCTACATAATTTTATTTGGTTTATAATTTTTAGAAATTAAATATTTAAATTTATTTATGACACAATGATGATCCTTTAATTAACTTATTAATGAATGATTAAAATAAGTAATATTATAATTGTCCAAATAAATGTAAATAGAGACTTTTGATAAATTCCACAAATTTTATAGGTGAATATGACATGTAAAGTATGATTAAATAATTTTTTTTCAATGTAATCATGTTTTTATGACATGAACAAAAATCAAATACTAAATACTGTCAAAAATGACATAAATTTGTTTTTAAAAAAATACTATATTATTAATTGTTATAATATTCTTAAAAATATAATGTTTGGCCAAATGACTTAGATAAGGAATTATATATATATATTTACCAACTTGGGGTTCAGTTGGATTTTTAATTTATGACTTTTAACCATTTATTATAATATTACAAGAATTCGTGGTAAAAGATAAACAATTTAACTAAGAGTTAAATCTAAAAGAGAAGGTTAATATGGTGACCTGAACCTATCAAAATCCTATTGGTTTAGAGTTTTTTGAATCATCCCAACATTATAACGTAAATAAATCATTTTTTATAAATTATAAAGTGAATATGATTGTATAATAAAACAATATTTCAGGCTTTTCTTCAAGGGGAACTCACCTTCCATATAAAATGGTAATTCCCCTTCTCTCAAAATCATACCTCCTAATCCATTTGCCTCGACCATACACTACTAAAATAACCTCCCAACTACCCTCACATCGACCATTAGGGATTATTTTTCTCATTAAACCATCCCATGTAGCCTTTTTGATCAACTCAAAAAGAAACACCCGAAGAAGAGGTAATAATTTCACCACCTCCTTCAATGTCCATTTCATCTTCCACTTCCTCTATATTTGTTGATTCTATATCAAAATAATAAAAAAATAACATAAACATATTGTGATGTTATTATAAATATGGTACCACCATATTCATTATTCTATCCATCCTATGAATGAAATTCCACCATATTTGCGTACGTACAACATGTCATCTCCCCGTCGTGTTATAGTTTATTATTCAAACATTCATTATTTGGATGGGTATAATAATGAGTATAATTGATGTAAATAATAAATATAACATGTTAATGATTATATATATATATGATATACCATCCAATTAAATAATATTTTACAATCAATAGAATTATATTTTCACTCAAGCATATGTACGGATTACAGTCTCCACAAACGCGATGAAATTCATTCCCCATCATAATTATAAAAGAATAATTTTCATTTTTTGAAAAAAATTAATGTTTATGAACTTAATATCATTCTAGAAATGAATCAAATACATTCAATCCATAAAAAACATGTCATACATAACTAGGAATATAAAGGAAAACAAATCAGTTAACACCCGAAAAATTTATACTAATTAAAAATTATTAAAAAAGAAAAATTAAAGGATCATATATGATATCATATTTATGTATTCGGTTATGGTATAATTTAATAACAATAATTTAACTATTATACAGGAGGTTAACACATCCTCTATTAAGAAAACGTACAAGGTAAGGGTTAATTCTAAAATCTCTTCATTATCCGAGGAGGATTATATGTGACTCTCTACAGGGACCTCTTTATCATCCACATCCATGTTTCATAGAAATTTATTTCTATTTTTTTTACTATTTCATAAAGTATGGGTTAATTTAATTTATACACATGTTTTACTTTTTATAAAAATTTTAAAAAGGAATATTTTTACAAATAAGGCCCTTTACGATCTTTTTGTCAAAATTTAGGAAAGAATGTTTTTTTATCATATACGATGGGTGAAACTATTTTATATCATTATAACACCATTGAAGAATCCCTTAAATGATTATAAGTATATTTCCAAAATAAATGTTTTCATTTATAATTATGTTTATTTTATGTGGTTTCAAAATATAATGAGGTCTTTCCTTCAAATAGTATTCATTTCATTATGTCGTCATTCTTTGATGGCTTTTACACTTGTTTGAATGTCATTTATTATGATAAAATCATCCATATTATATTGAAGATTTTATGATATGTTTGACTGTGGATGTATTATTTTTATACCAATCATGGTTTATGGTTAAAGTACTAACATTTAGTATGCTACATTTAATATGAATGTTTATGTTATGTTTCAAACTTTTCATATGGGGAATGAATTGGACAAATCATATGACTGGTGGATCCCGCTATAACTCTTCGATTAATCTATAGGTATCATGAGACAAACTAGTTTCACGGCACAAGGCCTTGGAAAATCATATTTTTAGTCTGGGCTTATGGACTTTACTATGTGGTTATGTTGTTCGGTATTATTCATTCCATCATTATGAAATTGGATATTGATATTACATGTGGTTATTCAACTAGTAGAATATAAACATGAATAAATAAAGGGAATTTTTTGATTTACCATTACAATATTATGATTAATATTAATTTTTAAAGGCTTGTGTTTTAGTATTATAAATTTCAATAAATGTTTATGATTATTTATGAATTTTTCTTCTATATTGATATATTTACTGAGAATATGAGCTCACCCCTTACAATGTTTTATTTTACCAAGGATGTGAAAAAATATATTATGACTGACCTGTAAGGATAGTCTAAGGGAGATGAATTTGTTCAATGGAGAAAAAATTTTGTTGTTTTTCATTTAAAAATGTAATATAAACTTATGTATATACCTAGTAATTACACAGATACTAAACAACTCGGCATTTCGAGACATGATATCATGTGCTCATGCCAATTTTATGTAACAATGCTCCCACTCAATGTAACTAGGGTCTGGGTGTTACAATTGATATTAGAAAAAGTTTAATACAAACCCTAGAAACTAGATTCAGAAAAACTCTGATTAGATAACATTACCCTAAGATAGACATTGAGTATTATAATAGAAGAACTTCCTAAAATAATGTTAATGTATAGATTTTGTGAGTTTTCCATGCAATACATCCATGTCTGGATACAAGCAGGTAGAGGCGTCTCTGGAACACATGTACCTAGGAGTGAAAACACTAACCTGGTGTTTCGGGCTTAGCCTGAGGTATCCTGGAACAGGACAATGGGCTTTGATGCACTCATGTTTACAACACTCCTGACGGATATTTTTAAGATAATTCTTACTGTTTTTTCAAACAATAATCAAGGATTTATGACTATATTCCTCCTCAATTATTTTTTTCTTATTATTTATTAAATCCAAAAACTGTTCAATTTATTTTTTTTGTTTTACAGGATTGGAATTATGTATTTATATTCCTAAACTAATGTAGTGTATGTCATTGTTTAGAAATGGAACCTAGTTGAAATAATGGAAACTATATCAATGAATGTAATCCATGTAGGGATTTCCCTCCTACTCAATATAGTTATAGTGGAGCTGGTGATGCATCTAGTGTTGATCATCTTATCACCATACTGGGATAACTCACTCTGGTTATGAATAATTACCTTACCTATATAGAGCACCCTGATCCACAACACATAGGTTCAATGTTAGACCACTTTATGATGAATCAACCACCAACATTCAATTGGACTACAAATCCATTTGTAGTTGATAAAAGGATATGTTCATTAGAGAAAATATTTCATGCATTGGGGAGTTATGAAAGGGAAAAAGATGTCATGGAAGTTTATCACCTCACAGGAGATGCAGATCTATAGTGGTCATTAATTCAAAACACAAAGTAGGATGAAAATGTAAAAAATATTGAATAAAGGGAGTTTGAATGTATTTTTTTAATAAATAATTTTATCGTGAACATTTAGTGGATATGGAAAAACAATTTCTGAGTCTGAGACCAAAGGATGATGAGAATTTCACAATATATGAGGCCAACAATACATGGAAAGAAATGTGTGTGGCTGATTATATACGTATCCCAAGAAGATATATTGATAGATTCCTTGATTGGTTAAAACCATTTCTATGTTGATCATTAGTCTCACAATCCTTCACTTCATGCAAAGATATTGTCTCATGTTCCATCAAGAGATTAATGAATTCCCTAAGTCTTATGACTTTAATACAATGAAAGAGATGAAGAGATCTGCTTAATACTATGGATATGGAAATAAAGGGATGAATGGAAAATTTGAATATCCATCCTATGGTAAATGTGTGAAGAAACACACTGATACTATCCTGAAGGGAATGGGAGAATTTTAATGGTGTGGTGAAAAATTCATCTAAGCTCGTTATTGTAAGGGAATGTAAGAGGCTGTCAATGTTGAAAGCTAAAATTGTTGAGAAAAGGGGAATTATGCAAACAAATGACATAATTTCCAAGGAAAATTAGCTTAGAAAAGTCCAAGGGATCGAGGAAAAGCTTATGCAATCACTACTGCAGAGGTTTAAGCTCTGAAATTTGTAGTGGCATGTAATTTAGTGGTTTCTTAGTGTTTAGGAAATGATTTATTTGATTTTGGATCACCTTATTGTTACATATCTTCTAGGATTTCTATGAAAATAAGATATTTCCAATTTAATTTAACAAGGGAGTTGTTAGTATAAACTCTTAGGGGAAGTATCATTGCTACAATGTTTTGTGAACAAGTTCCCATTATGGTATATAAATGTTTTTTATCTACTGATATCATCTTCATACACATGATGAAATTTGATATAATCCTTAGAATGAATTGGCTTTCGTACCAGATGTTAAAAAATTTTGTAAGAAGTAGGATGTTTTAATTTACAATGATGATATAGAATACTTTATCGTTAGAGTAGAAACGTCACCACCTGGTTCTTATCTGGATCTACCCCCAGTAGATCTACTAAATTAAATTATTTGGGATCAACAGAATGAAATAAATATGGGTGAAGAAAATAATGTTCAAATTGAATATGTACCTATTTTTCAAGAATATATTGATGTGTTTCCA
The DNA here is from genome assembly GCA_963277665.1 of Viscum album. NCBI lineage: Eukaryota > Viridiplantae > Streptophyta > Magnoliopsida > Santalales > Viscaceae > Viscum > Viscum album. Next base: position 51,525 of record CAUJRU010000164.1, read on the forward strand.
GAGGATTTACCTGGACATCCTTTAGAACAATAAATTGACATTTCCAATTATTTAAATCTTGGTTCAAGACCCACATCGAAGACCGCTTATAGAATGGTCACTATGGAATTAGAGTAACTAAATAAAAAACAGCAAGAATTGAATAATAAAGGATTTATTCACACAAGTGTTTCTCTATGAGGAGCCCATATTGTTTGTTTCATAATGAAAGATGTATCCATGAGGATTTGCATTGACTATAGGAATATCAATGCAATAATAATAAAGAAGAAGTATCCCCTACCTCGCATTGATGATTTATTTGATCAACTTCATGGAGTTCAATATTTTTCAAAGACTGAACTTCGATATGGATATCATCAGTTGTGTATGAAGAAAGTAGACATTCCAAAAACAAGATTTTGAACTTAGTATGAGCATTATGAGTTTACAGTAATGCCTTTTGGACTGACTATTGCACAGTCTGTTATCATGTATCCAGTGAATAGAGTTTTCAAGGTATACTTTTGATGAATTTTTAGTGGTATTTATTAAAGATATCTTGGTATACTCAAAATTATAAGAATATCTGGAAAATCACTTGCACATTATTATAAAAACCCACAGAATGATGTATTATATGTGATGTTTATAAAGTTTTAATTTTGGCTTTAGGAAAAAAAAATTCCTGGCCATATCATCTCTAGGGATGGAATCTCTATTGATCCTTCTATTACAAGGTAAATACAAAAATGGCTAGGATGGATGAGATAGACTAAGGTGCACATTTTTATTGGTTTAGCAGGTTATTATAGGTGTTTCATCCAGAATTTTTCATGATTGGATATCCCATTAACCAATCTCACATGTAATGGGGATAAATTTGATAGGAAAAAATATTATGAAGAATGTTTTCAATAAATTAAGAGGCGATTAGTCGATGCATCTATATTGAAACTACCATCGGGTAATAATGGATTTGTTATTTAAATTTATGCTTCAAAAAATTGACTTTGTTTTGTTCTTAGGCAGAATAATAGAGTTATTTATTATGCATCACGATAGCTAAAAATTCATTAAAAACTATCCAAACCATGATCTTTAGTTATCAGATGTAATCATTGCATTGAAGATATGGAGACACAATCACCATGGTATAAAATGTGAGATATATACCGATTAGAAGAGTTAGAAGTATATTTTCTCACAAATAAATCTCAACATGAAGAAAATATGATGTCTTGAACTACACAAGGATTACGAATTAACTATACACTACCTCCCTAGGAAGGAAAATAAGTTGACAGATTCCTTTAGCAGAAAACATAATGGAGTTTTGAAAAAAATTACAGTTGAAAGGGGTTCTATGTTCAAGGATCTATTAATAATGGATATTATAATAATCATGGAAGGTGAAAGAGCAATAAATTTTCAAATGGTGGAAAATATCTTTACTAGAAAGGATAAAAAGTTCTCATACTGATGATGAAGAGTTTCAAAATAAAAATAATGTTGTGAATAATGGGAGATTGATCATCTTCATATATGAAGATGGTATTTTGAAATTTGGGAAGAGAGTTTGTGTTCTTGATATACCAGATCTAAAAAGATAATTTTTGGATGATTCCCATTGCTCCAATTTCTATATACACCATGGTTGCACTATGATTTATAGAGATTTGAATTAACATTTTTGGTTGGACAACATGAAGAGGGAGATTGCTGATGATGTGTCAGGATGTATGGTATGTCAATAGGTAAAGGTTAGAAAACAACATCCTAGAGGAGTCAAGAAACCTATTACAATACCCTAGTTGAAATGGGTTTATATTATGATGGATGTTGTAATGGGACAACCAAAGTCTCCTAGAAGGAATGATGCAATATGGGACATTATTGATCATCATACCAAGTTAGCACATTTTCTTGATATAAAAAAGATTTACCACTTGATTGATTAGAATGAATATATATTAATGAAGTTTTAAGAATTCATGGAGTACCCCTATCGACTGTTTATGTTCATGATCCCCATTTTAAATCAATATTTTGGAAAATTTTACATAATGCATTGAATAATGAACTACGTTTGACTACTACCTACCACACTCAAACTGTTGAATAATCATAACATACTATTCAACTCTTAGAAGACATGTTGAGATCTCACTCACATGAATTTCATTGTATGTGTGTTCAATATTTTACACTGGTAAAAATTTTCTATAATTGTAGCTACCTTTCAAGTATTCAGATGAAACCATGTGAATTGTTATATGGAAGAAGATGTAGCACACCAACATGTTGACATGATGTTTGGTGAAAGAAAACTCCTTGGCCCAGAACATGTTAAGGAAATAATGGGAAAGGTGAATGTTATCTAAACCCACATCAAAGCATCTCAAGGTATCCAAAAGATCTATGTTGATAATTGAAGGAATTATTTTTAATTTCAAGTAGATGGTCACGTTTTCTTTATGTTATCTTCATAAAAGGGTGTTATACTATTTGATAGGAAGGGTATATTAAGTCCAAAGTACATCGGACCTTTAGAAATTATTAAACAAATTAAAGTTATAGCTTATCATTTGTAAATGCTACCAAGTCTATCCAAAGTTCATGATGTTTCCCACATATCACTATTGAGAAAATAAATGCCTTACCCAATGCATGTACTCAACTATGAAGAAATAGAACTGGAACCTGACCTATCTTATTGTGAAGAGCTTATTATAATTCTTGATACCAGAGAACAATTGTTGAGAAACAGGATGACTCTTCTGGTGATTGCTCTATGGAGAATTCATAAAATGGAAGAGGTATCATGGGAACCCAAGTAAATTTTGGTGAAGAACCACCCAAATCGTTTTATGTAGTAATATTTTAGAAATTTCAAGGACGAAATGATTCTAAGGAGTGAATGTAACACCACAATCATTCATGCTCTTTTTCCCTTTGAATAATGCAATAGCTTTCTTTGTACGCAACATGGAGTTTTACCACACTAAGACCAATCTAACTATTTTTTATGAATAGTAATACAAAATTTTGAACATTTTTACATTTTATTTTTCAAAATTGACTATATATTTGGTTTTTTATTATCAAAATTATCTTAGGGGGAATTTTTGGTATTTTTCTAAAAACATTAAATTTTTGATTAATGGTGAAAAATTAATAACAAATTTTTATTTAAATAATTATTTATTTTATTTAAATTTATTCTAAGTAAAAATTGATACATAATAACTATATTAGTTCAATCACGTTCATTGGACCCATTTTTTAATAAAATTAGATATCTTAAATTTTATTTAATTTCTTAACTACTTTTACCCACCTTCTAGGCATGTCAGAAAATTTGCATAAAACATAATTTTACCACTTCAGTGAATTGATTTTCAAAAAAAATATAGATAAGGTCGATATAAATAAGTAAAATGTGGTTTAATAAGATGAAAATAATTTTTTTTGAATAGTAACTTTTGACTTTTTGTTACCGTGGTTAAAAGTAAATTGGGTAATTAAAGGTTAAAATGATATTATTATTACTCTAACACATGTCATAATATTATTAGATATGTGTATTTATACTGTGATAAACCTTAGGAATATAGAAAGATCCTTTTCATCCACTTGGATTAAATTAAGTATTTTTTATTTTTTTTAAATTAAATTTGAGTTAAAAGTGTAAAATTAAAATTTTCATAACTAAAACATTTTTAATATAGTGTTACATAGAAGATAAATTCAACTATAAATATTTATTAGAAATTTAATAATAGTTCATAAATAATGGTATTTTATTTATAATTTTTATAAATTATATAATTGAATTTATATATGACACATTGATGATGTAGTAATTACATTATTAATGAATAATAATAATAATTGATATTATAAATATCCAAATAAATGTAATTGAGCCTTTTGATGAATTCCACGAATTTTATAGGTCACTTTCACATGTATGGTTTGATTAAATGAATGTTTTTATAAGTAATATTGTTGTTAGGACATCTTCAAAAATCAAATACAAAATAGTGTCAAAATTGACATAAATGAGTTTTTAGTACAAATACTATATTATTAAATGATATAATAGTCCCAAAAATTTAAGGATCATCCAAAGGACTTAGATAAGGTTAGATATATCAGTAATGAACCACTTGGATTTCTAAATGATTTTTATTGTATGTTTATTAACCATTTATTATAATAATACAATAATACATGGTAAACACTAAACTATTTAACAAACAGTTAAATCTAAATGATAAGGTTTATATGGTCGTATAAACCTATCTAAAAAATATTCATTGAGATTTTTTCAACCAATCCATAAATTTTCCTTGAAATAAATCATTTTTGAGAAATTATAAACTGAATATGATTGTATAATTAAATAATATTTCATGCTTTTCCTAAAGTGACCCTCCCCTCTATATTAAAAGGGTACTTCCCCTTCTCTCAAAATCACACCTCCAATTCCATTTGGCTCAGACATACACTGCTCAAATATACTCCCATATACCATCAATTAATCCTCGATTCCTTACATTGATTAGAAATAAAACCCTATGATCCCTTTTGATAAACTCAAAAGGAAACTCCCGAAGAAGCGATAATATTTTCACCAACTCTTTCAACGTTCTTTTCTTGTTCCACATCTGCTTTGTTTGTTGTTTCCATACCATGATTTAAACACTCGTACCTTATCCAAATGGTGATTTTATCATAAATATTATCAAACCATATTCATTATTCTTTCAATCCTATGAATGACAAGTCACCATATGTGTGTACTTACGACTTACCATCTGCATGTCGTGGTGTAGTTTTTTATTTAAACCCATATTTATTTGTATGAGTATAATAATTAGTATAAATATTGTAAATAATAAATATAACAAGTTAAATATTCTTTATATATGAAATACCATCCAATTACATATGATATAACAATCATTAAAATGATATTTTTGCTTGTGCGTACGTACAGATTATCATCTCCACAAATGCTATGTGATAAATTTGACATCATAATCATTGAAGAATAATTACAATTTGATGATTGATAATAATATTTAATAACATAATATCATTATATATATGATTAAAATACATATCATCCATAACAAACATGTCTTATTTAACAAATCATATAAAGGAAAATGAATCAATTAACACCTGAAACAATGATAATACTGAAATATTATTAACAATGGAATATTAAAGGATCATATATGATATCATATTTACATATGTGGTTATTTTATAATTTAATAAAATTATTTAAATATTATATATGTGGCTAACATAACCTCTTTCAATAAAAAGTACATGGTAAGGGTTAATTCTATAATCTCTTTATTATCTATGGTTGTTTATACGTGAGTATCTACTGATACCTCTTTATCATCCACATTTGTGATTCTAATAAATGTATTTCAAAAAAAATACTATTTATAGACTATGGTTGATATTCATTTATACTATTTTTTGAAATTTTATAAAATTTTTATAAAGGAATATTTTTCTAAACAAGTAACTTTATGGCCGTTTCGAAAAAATTAAGGAAACAATATTTTTTAACATATAGGGAAGGTGCACTATTTTATTTAATTAAAACACCTTCAATGAATCCAATACAAGTTTAAAGGAATTTTTATAAAATAGATGTTTTATTTTATAATTATGTGACTGTTAAATGGTTTTAGAATAGAATGAGGTATTTTATTAAAATAGTTTTCATTTCATTTATGTCAACATTATTTGATGGATTTTACACTTGTTGGATGTTGATTTATTATGTTACAATATTCTATATTCTATTTATGGTTTTGTGATATGTTTAACTATGGATGTGTTATTTTTATACCATTCACAGTTTATGGATTATTTATTAACATTTCTTATGATAGTTTTAAAATGAATTATTATGTTATGTTTCATTATTATCATATGAGAAATGAATTAGACTTATTAAGTGATAGGTGAAGCCTTCTATAGCACCTCGATGCATCGGCACATCTCATGAGACAAACTAGTGTAATTGAACAAGACCATTACAAAATATTATTAGTATTCTTGGAACATTGACTTGACAATATGGTTATGATGTCCATCATTATGAAATTGGATATTGATATTACATAATATTATTTGAATAGGAGAATATTTATCTGAATAAATAAATGGCATTAGTTGATTTATCATTTCCATTTTATGATGAAGATTACTTTTAAAAAGATTGTGTTTTAGTCTTATACTTTTCCATAAATGATTATGATTATTTATGAATGTTTCCGCTATATTTTTTTCTTTACTGATCATATGAACTCACACCTTTATATGTTTTATTTTTCTAGGATGTAAAGAAGTAAATTTATGACTGACCTTAAGGGATAGTCTAAAATAGATTAATGTGTTCAAAGGAGACACAATGTTGTTTTTTTTTAATTTCATAATATAATGCAGAACTTATATGTGTTTATAGTACTTCCAATTCTACTTAACTAATAGTTCATTTAAGACATGATCACATGTGATCATTCCAATGTTATGTAATAATTCACCAACTCTGGGTAAATAGGGTCAGGGCGTTACTTGTTGGGCTTTCATAAAAATAAATTTCTTAACTATATTTTGTAACTAAGAGAGAATAAATGGTACCAATACATGATTTTATTATGAATATATAATGGTTAATAAAATTAATTATTTTTCCTATGATATAGATCATAATATTTCCACAAAAGAATCTTGAACTTATAACATCTCGAAAAACCGATGAGTTTATTTCAATATACTCTTACCAGTTGGTAACATGGAACCTCACACTCCAGATATGAAAATAAAAATAAATGATTATTATAATATCATAAAAAGAATTATATTCCTGATATATTATTTGAATCAAATTATTTACACCTCATGTAAAATTATACGTGCATAAGATGGCATGTGTCTCAACAAAGGAAAATAGAGATAGAATTAATTTACCAATTTGTTAAATTATGAAAAATAAATTGGACAAAATAATTATAATAAAATGGATATGTAAATTATCATAAATTTAAATATAATAAAAATATAATAATTTATTTGTTAGTATACCAACCCCAAAAAAATTACAGTTTTTTAATAAATCATGTACCTCATCGAAATAAAAAGTAAGATGAAATTCCATTACCATGGGTCTTGTCTCTCGTCGTATTCGTAAAAATCATGGTATAAATCATATAAGTTTAATATAAATATATTAAAAAACCATATTATTATATATAATATCTTATTTTGTTTTATTATACCTTTATATTACCGATTTTTTAATAATTTTATGTTACGGTTTCACATCGGGTAATATAAGATTTATTCTTCACATGTGTCTTAATTTATTATATATTTGGTCCATATAATTATTTTATGATTTAAAAAAGTTATACCATGATATAAATATTATGTATATTAATTATATTTTTATTATAATAATAATATATTATATAATTATGAAATGGAATAAATCGTTCATGGATATGGTAGCCTATATGTGCACATGTACATTTTTTCCGTTTAATTCTAGTATTTAAAGAAGCGATGAAAGCTAAATATATGTATATATGAATTTAATATCACTAATATTTGACTATAATGTCATATATATCATATAAAATCACTAAAAACATCTTGAATACATTCCTTTTAGAGTGTGAATGAATCACATCGCTTTGTGGGGGCAGTAGTCTATATTTTCAAAAACAAAATTATCGTATTTAAAAAAATGAAATGTAAAATAATATGTGTTGTAAAATAATTAAAAAAACATTAAATAAATAAAAAATATAATATGTAACATATATAAACATTTTTTAAATAATTATTTCTACTATTAGAGGCGATATTATGAAAATGAATATTCATCATTTTGGGAGGCAATACTACACCGTACAGGTAACTACTATGTTTTTAAAACATTAAATAGAGGTGTGTGTATGTTTAAGTAAAAATATAATAATAAAGACAAATTATTATATTTTGGATACTGTTTATTATAAAATCATGGATTAATAAGAGTTAAGGCTGTGGCGAATTGAAATAACATAAAAGAACATCTAGATGATTGTTACCCCTTATTTAGGCTACTCATTTTGGATTTAACCAAAGGGTTTACATGGATTGATTTTTACACAATGGGTGGATTAAAAGTGGAAGGGGGAGATACTGGGAAGATTATTTGGCACAATGTATCCAATCCTATTTGGTTTGATAGGTTTGAGGAAGTGGGATTGTTATTGGCCTTTTATAGGGAAGGAAAGGGATTAATGTTTTATTTTTAAAAACAAATTAGGTGTACCTATGTTTTCACCTAAACAAATTTCTTCCCAAACAAACCAAAATCAATATTGTAAGGTTAATGGATGAATAATTTTCAATAAATATATTTTTTAAATGTGAATATGTCATTTTACCTCTTTGGATTATGGTTAATTCTCATTTGATTCAAATTTTTACCTTAAAAGTTGCAATTAATTTTAATTACATTAACTAAAAGTTTTGGTCAAAATATTAGTTCACCTTATTATAAATCATAAATTATTATTATTTCAAATATGGAATAAATTTTTCCAAATTATAATAACATAAGTGTCCAAATATAATTTAAAATCAATAATGTAGCTGGGACGACACATAGGGTTTCTATAGTAAAAGATATGAAAATATTACAAAGCATTTATAATATATTTCCACGTGAAATTGATTACAATGAAATAAATTGGATTAACTGATATATATTAGTTACGATTAAATATTACAACAAATTTATTATTTAATTTTTCCTTATAAATAATTGACAAGGAATAATATTTTGGAACTACAATTTAATTTTTTTTAAATATTCATAGAAAATGAAAGCATTAAAGAAAAATTAAAAAATAATAACATAACATAATTTTTATCTTTTTACTCCAAATATTAATTTTATTTTGATATATATAATTTAAAAAATAATCTTCAAAAAATGGAATTAAAATATGTTCTTTATTATAATGTGGTAAAAATGCATTAATAAAAAATATATTATTTTATATATAAAAATGGGTTTGTTTTATTCTTAATATTATCAAATATATTAGGTGAATATCAAAACTAGTTGATTGAATATATATATTTTATATATTACATTAATTTCAATCACTGGTTATAATTACTTTAATTCATAAATAAAATATATCTTTCTGAGAAAAAATATTTTTCAATAAAAACATTCCATTAATATAAATATGGTTCTTTTATTCATTTATCGTTATTTTGTGAAAAATAAATTAAGACCTATATTTTCATAATTTAGTTAATAATTTCAATAATGTTAAATATAATGCATTGGTTAAATATTATTTAATGACAACATTATATTATATTTTGGTAAAACATTTTATTGAATGTTACTCAAGCCATCAAGGAAAGACATTATTGCATGTAACGTAATATAACCACAGTTTTCTTTGTAGAGAAAACTATCCTTTATAATTTATGTAGTATAATATTAACATTGTATTTCATATAAAGGAAGAAAAACATTGTCCTATAATATAAAAATAAAACTCTATTTTGAAGATACAATATATTAATGTTATATTAATTTTAATGTTTTTTTCACAAAAATATCAGTGTGTAAAATTCTACCCCCCTTAAAATAAATTTTTCTATCATAATATTATATATTTTTTCAAATGATTAATACTTAAATGTTCCATTTACTGAAACTAGAATTGTTAAAATTAAAACTAAAACATCCTCCATGAAATCATTGTTGGAGCCATAACTATTACCCATAGTAAGATATACCTGGGTTTCCATGTTGGAGGACACATATGTCTAGTGAAGAAATGTACAAGGAAGAGAAATATATCTAGAATATTCTAATAGAGATTGGTATATAACTTTTTTAGGAGAAATTTAACAATCATAAGGCCATAAATATAAATTATCAAAGGGACCATTTGATTTATCAAAAAACAAGGTACTTGGATAAGATTTTTAGTTTCTTAATGTTTTCACTAATGTTAAATATTTTTGTGAAAAATTTTACATAAATAATTTTTTTATCATTCATTATTAAAATCTCACCCTTTGTCTTGGTCTTGAAAAATTTACACTTCACCTCATTCTCCAAAATGGAAGGTCAATTTTTCATTCCTATAGTACAAACATAGAATATATTATATCTAGGGTAATCAGTTATATATAAACATAATTAATGATGTAATTGTAAACTTATTAAACAAATAAAAATATATATCTAGTGTATTCGGTGATATATAGTATACTTTATCAAATTAAACCATATCTTTATACCTTGAAAACAAATATTTATCAACATCTATATCATGTTACGATTTACATTCCCTAAATGAAAATATAAAATTTATATTTCTTCATCGCCATTAAACATATTATTTTCAACCCTTACTAAAATATTACTCAGAAAATACTTATTGAGTTAATGATTCTATAATATAATAATTTAATTCTATATCATATTCATTTCAACAATACCAAATTTAATATTAAACTATTTTTCAGGATTTATAAACTTACTTTTCTATAACAATTTCTTAGAATACGAAATTTGAAACATGTATTCACCTTTATCAAACTCAATTTAAATATTCTTTTCAACAATACTAATAAAACTATAGTGTTTTCTTCATATGACATTTTTTGTCTCTTCATCATCAATAGAAAAATCGTTACTTTTACCACATTGTTGATTCTATTCACGATAATTAACCATAAGACATGGATTGTTGTCATTCCCATATGTTAAAAATTTATATTCTTCATAAATTGATAATAAATTTTTTAGGATAAAATTATCATACATTTATTAACTTAACTCATCAATTTCTCATTGATGTTACTTGCTTTGTGTCTTTCTTTTCTACATTCAAAACATCTTCTCAATCCTCTAATAAATTCGCTATATATATATATATTGTAAACTAATTAAATTAGATTACATACATAGAAAAAATATTATATATGATATAAAACAATAGTTTGTAACATTATTTCCAAAATTATAGGCGATAAAGTAAAAAAGGATCAATAAACGTTTTGTGAGATAGTATTTTTCATACATGTAAAAATTATGTTCATTACCCATTTTATGTATATGTGTTTAATTTTAGGTCTAAATTTTAGCATGAAAACATCCTATAATATTTATGATCGTTTTTTTCTTATAAAAGCATGGAATAATATGATTTTAGAGGGTGTAGAATGGAAATATCATAAAAGAACAAGAGGAATATTGTTACCTCTTTTTCAGTGAACTCCATTTGGATTACACAAAAGGGATTAAATAGACTACTCTCATACCAAAGGTAGTCTCAAAATAATATTGGAGTTATTTTTGGATGTTTATTTTTTACATCATATCTGAACCAATGTGGTTTGATATATGTGAGGAAGTGGGATTGTTGGTTTCCATTGAATGGTTAGGAAAATTATTGACTTTGTATTTATGAAATCAAGTTAGTTATACCCATGTTTCTACCTAAAATAAGTCATCCAAAACAACCCCAAAAATATAATTTATTGTTAATGTGTATATAATGTCCAAAAAATTTTGCGTTAGAAAAGTCTCTAGGTCATTTTGGATTTAATGATTATGAATTATTCTCTTGTTAACTTTAATTCAACCTTAATCATTGTAATTAATTATATTTACATTCACTAAATTTTGTGGTCAAACACAATGTAGACATTGTTAGAAATTTGAAATAATATTCTTTCCTAATATGGAGTCAATTATTTAAAATTATAATTATATAATAGTGTGAAATTAATTTAAAATTAATCTTGTAGTTGGGATGACACATTTAGTTTTTAATTTAAAAAATGATCAAATGTTTGATATGTTTTCATAATTAATTTCAATATAATGTTTATTTAAATGACATATATATGATTAATTGATAAAAAAATTAACTAATTAAATAGAAAATATAATTTATAATTTAATTTTACCTTATAAATAAATTAGATGAAAAATTATATATAAACTAAAATTTAGTATTTTTTATCTATTCATTACACAATGAAAACATTACATAAAAATACCCAAAATTTACCATAACCTAATTTTCATTATTTTATTTAAAATATAGAGTTTATTTGGATATATATAATCTATAATATATCCAAAAATTGGATTAAAAATATGTTCACCATTAAAAATAGTAAAATTCCTTAATATGAAATATATAATTTTATGCATACGATTGTGTTTTTTATCATAAGAATATCCAAACTATTAGGTAAAATAAAAAACACTTAATTGAAAATATAGTGTAAATATTAAAATAATTTCACTAAGTAATTGTAATTGATTTCATTTATTATCATAAAAAACTATATGAGCATAAAATTTTTCTATCTAAAAATATTCTCTTTATAATAAATTAGTTTTTATATTAATTTCTAATTAGTTCGTGACTAATGAATTCAACCATGTATTTTCATAAGTTATTTAATAATATTCATAATCCTGAATCTAATTTCTAGGTTATATGTTATTAAATAATAATAATATATTATTGTTTGGTAACACTCAATCTTTCATTTAACACAAGTAATCGTTGAAAGTCATTTTTCATGTCTTTTAAAATAACCTCTTCATTTTATGTGGAGAAAGATAATTTTTTTTACAATTATGTATATGAAAAAATTGGTATTGTGTATAAAAATTAAAACATGATTTATTAATATTAAAATTAAACTATTTATAGTAATGCAAAATATCAAAAGATTATATTAATTACAGAATAATATTCCACAAAATACTGGGGTGTTACATTCATCCTCGCTTAAAATGATTTTAAACCTATAAAAAAATTTATCTTATCCATGTATTAATAATTGAATGTTTCTTTAAAATAAACACACATCTTAGTAATGAACACTAAAATATCCTTTAAAAAATTAATATTGGAACCATAACAATTACCCAGAGTAACACATAGTTGGGGTTCCATGTAGGATAACATAGATGGATAGAAAAAACATGGACCCATCTGAGAAATATAATTATCATGCTCTCAATGATATTGATGGAGAACATGGTTTGGGAATGTTAACAATCACAAAACCATAAATATTCAATTATATAAGGCACTATTTGATTCAATGGGACTTAATCCACTAGAATAAAAAATTTAGTTTCAATATTATTTCAAAAGAGTTAAAAAAATCATGAGAAGTTATACATTATTTATTTTATTCCCATTCATAATTAAAATATTACCCTTTGGTTGTGTCTTGACGAATTTCCACTTCACCTATTTCTCCCAAAATAAAGGATAATTTTACCATTACTAAAGCACTAAAATATCCTGAGATCCATAATAGGTCTTCCCATATCTCATTAGATGCCATAAAAACATGGTCATTAGATATCTTAATGAAATAAGAATAAATACTCATGTGGTGTGATGATACATTAACATGACAAACATCATCCAAATTTTATATTAAATATTCCATAATTGGTTTACCTTAAAACCCTTCTATAATATGAGAATCAAATACTTTAGAAATAAGGTATATAAATTATATTATAAGTGATCCTCCATATATATAAATGTTTCAATGGGTTGATATTATTCAAAAAATTTAATATCCTAAACATAAATTCCCTTCAAACATGGTAATAATACGAATTACCAAAAATATTTTCAGAATACAAGTGTGATTACTTATTCTATATCTTACTAGATATATCCCTTGAATATACGAATTTTTAATCACCATATATGATGACATGGTCCACCTTTTCAACAAATAAACAATCATATCTAGTGTAATTATTTATATATATCTTAATTTATCTAAATAAATCATCACTTTATCCATGCGAAATAAAAAAATTTGAACATCTTGATCACATTAAGGTTTAATTCCCCTCAATCAAAATATAAATTATAGAAGTATTCATCAACATTAAATATATCATTTTCATACCATAATGAAATATTATACAAAAATAATTATTAATTTATTGATTCATATAATAAAATATTTTAATTCAATAAGATATACACTTCTATAATCCAAATTTATTATTAAACTATTACTATGACTTTTTCAACTTATTTTTTAATGCCTCATTCATAGAAATTGAAAAATTAATCATGTATTAACATTTATCAAAATAAATTTAGTATTTCATATCAAAAATATATTTAAAACATTGAATACCTTTTATATGATGTTCATGTTTTCATCATCATAAATATAAAAACCATTACTTGAACCCATTTTTTGATTCTATTCATGAGCCTTACACATATTCCAATGATATTCATCATGAACATACATTATAAATTTAATGAAATCGTCAATTGAGAATACATTAGGGAGGCCAACATTCTAATATATTTTGTTTATTGAACGCCTCAATTTTTTATTGGAGTTACTTTCTTTGTGCCCCTTCTTTTCTACCTATAAAACAACTTCTTTGGTCCACTAATAAATTCACATGAGTGCATTATACTTCACTATCAAAATGTATGAATATTAATATTATTTCCTCCACAGTCTTCATTACAAAAACTCTCAGCAAACACATTCCTTATATTCCTTAGTGAGTCCAATGGTTTATTTATCTACACGTTATTTATCTTGTTACTTGATAAAACATTTGGCATGATCACTATATCCTTCACTCTTGTGGTCATCAAATTTGAATATTGATCATAATATTTTCAATCTAATTCAATGTAATTGAAGTTACTTCTAGTACTCTCCATTGAATAAAACCAAAAAACATGGAATAAGTTACAATTAAAATGGTCAGGAATTACATAACCATGAAAACCACTCATATGACATTTTCATTATGAAACCTTTATTAAACAATGAGACATTTGGTTGATCCTATGTTATTCATATAAAAACTTATATTTACCTTATTCATGATGGTTCATGAAGATTTTTTGAAATTTTATAGCAAATCCACGATGTGTACAAAGAATGCACGCTGAAAGGGTTGTTTTCATATACAAAGTTATGTTGAGTATTGCTCGACAAACCATGTCAGAGTAGTTACTCTTAGGTAAATCTACTCAAGAACCACATATAATTGTATTATAAATACATATGTTAATTAAACAGAATCGACTATCTTTATCATTCACAAAATATCTAGTACATTTTTCTAAATGTTAACTCATACTTATACTTATCCTTAGTGATGCCCCTAGAAAAATCCTTATCATTATTCTTAGAGATCTCACTGATGTTTCCTCAACATAGATTAAAAGGGTAACTAATCCATTATTTTAATTCCAAACATAATGACCCAGTATTAACCCATGTTGAAATTACATTACTTTTTTGAAATAATTAAAACATATTAAAAATGGACACCCAAATACAATATTTGTTTAGTTCATTTGGAAACATGGAATCCAAAACAACGGTACACAAGTGAGATAAGATATCTCCCACTAGGTTCGTCATGAATATAACACCTCTTAGGCATATCATTACTAATAAATATTCTCATAACATGTAGAATGAAACATAAAATGGCGTGAAATCAGATGTATATTAAGTGTAATCATTGAAGACATAAAATAGTAAGCATGAGAATAATGGTATGATAACATTATAATAATAATAAATGATCATACCCTTCATTAAAAATATCTTAAACATAAACCATGGATTAAATCATTGAAATTAATTATATATAAATCATAAGGAAATAAGGAACATCTTCCATGAAATCCTAGAATGAAAACAAAAAATATAATTGTACCAAACACATAAGAAAAGAAAATATTATGTCTAGGCTACATAGATTGAGATTAGAAACATATTAATCATGGGATAATCACCCTTGTACCTTCTTCAAGCTTGGGATTCACTTCTGTATTCCCTCTAGTTTCAGGATTTCTGTTTTTTTAGGTACCCACTTGTTTTGGGATTGGAAAGACCTCATGTTTACCATCTTGTTTCAGGCATGGGATGTCCTCTTGTGTACCATATTTTTTTTGACTTCAAATTCCCTCACGGTATCCATTGATCTCATAAATCATTTATCGTCACAAAATGCATTATTGGGTGATATAGTTCTCACCCCTCTCCTAATAAAATTATTCATACATGTTCCATAAATAAATATAAAACTCACAATATCATGAACCCTAAAAATAGATCATATCATAACCAAGTTAATGGAATGGGTATCATAAAATTTTAACAATAACATATAGAAAATATAACTTATTAATAACCATTTCATCCTATAATGGAATTTGAAATGAATATGGATTTTTAATCATTTATCCTGTCATAACCCATTGAAGATAAACTGGTTTTAAAATAATATAACAAATAGAAGCTGAATTTGTTTAATAAACACATAATCCATGAATTGGAAAAAAGATTTTATAAAATTTATTACATAAAAAAATTCAGAGGAAGAATATTTATTGAATGTTTGGATCATTTCCCAGAAATTCATGAGTAACATCAACATATGTCATTTTAGATGGAAATTAATTTTGAGATATTGTTTAAAAAAATTCATGAGAAAAATATCATTTCTAATTTGAGAAATTTTTTTCAAAAAATTAATCATTTTGAAAATCATTATTATTAAAAATACATTAAAGACTCAAAAATAATTGTTGAACTCATTATGAAAAAAAATACTTGATAATATATAAAAAAATGACAGAAAAAATATGAATAATTATTTTTTACGAAGCACCTAAATCATGTATAAAAATATTTTAAAAAACATTTTCCATGAAAATGTATATAATAAGATTTTAAAATAATGAAAAAATCCATAAAATAATTTAAAAGAATCTTGAAAACATTTTGAAATCCATTTTCCTTGAAAATACATTGAAAACATATAAAATAATCTTTTAAACCATTTAAAATACACTACAAATACAATCTTTTAAAAAAAACCTTCTTTGAATTATAATTTAAAAAAATTATTTTTCAGAATATTATGAAATAATTTTATTTAAAATCTAAATTTTCAATCTTTTAAAGGAAGATTCATGGAAATTGTGGTTGAAAAGTAGGGTAAATCCATATATGAAAAACATTTATTTTTATAGGAAAATATTTACAAATGTTCTTTGAACAAAAATTGACAAGAAACTCAATTTTAATTATAAATTTGTTTAAAAAGGTAAAACAAGGGAAAAATTTATTTTATGGAATAATAAAATATTTTTTGAAACATTGTTTAAGATATTGTTTTTATGGAATACATATGTTTTACTGAAGAGTGGGTAATTTCAGTATTTCTTAAAAATAGTTTCATAAATAATTTTATACCAAAGAGTTGAAAAATTGTACCTCCACATGAATATATCTTGAAAAAATAAAGTATATGAAATATCATGAGATATCTTAATATATGGATCAAATTATTTCCACAAATAAAGCTTAAACACATATAATCTCAAAAATAGAGGTGATATTTTCTAAATAAACTCTTACCCCATGGTGAAATTAAACCATACTTCCCATGTAAAAAGATAAAATTAAATTATTCTTTAAATATCCTAAAAATTAGGATATTCATGATATAAATTTTCAATTTAATTATATATATCTCATGGAATTTATAGGTTCATAGCATTGAATATGTCTAAAAATGGATAATTGAGACAAAATTATTTTACTGATTTTTTATATTTTAAAACATAAACCCTATGAAATATATATCAAAAAATTGAACTATAATTATTCATAAATTTGTTTATAATAATTTTATAATACATCTTTGTAAGTATACAAACTACAAAAAAGGCATGGGTGGTGAATAAAGCATGTATCTCAAAGAAATAAAAAGTGAGATGAAATTCATGTACCTTATGTATTTACTCTAATTGTACTCATACAAACATCATTTACAATAAAATTAATAATATTATTATTCTACCATAGAAACATATTATTTTATATAATACCTTATATGGGTTTATTATGACATTACAAAACCCAATTGTTAACAATTCTGTGATAATTTTTTACTTTGGGTAATAACTTCTTTTTTCATCACATGTCTTAATTTGTTAAATATATGGTACTTATAATTATATCAGTATTTCCATAATTAATAACATATTATAAATATCATTTATATTCATTCTATGTATACTATAATAATAATATATTATATAATTAAGAAATTAAATCTAATGTTTATAGTGATTGTATGTCGTATATATGGAAGAATGTTGTTTCCATTTTACTATCATAATGAATAAATAAAAGACATACACATATATATATTAATATAATATAATTAAATCAAAATATTTAATTCATATATCATATATGATGAAAAAAATAATCCATAATAAATTCCATATAGTTTGTGAGAGAATCACATCTTTTTGAGGGGGTGGTAGTCCACACTTCCCCAAACGAAATTATCATAATTACACAAAATGTGAATTGTAAATATATATATATTTTTTATAAAATAAAAAAATTATATAAATAAAAATTATAAATTATAATATATATAAATACAGTTTCCTTCATATTTTTTACCATGAGAGTCGGGAAAGGAAAAAAATGAACAATCATCATTTTGTGTGGAAATTGTTTACTGTACACGTAATTAGTATATTCATTACCCATTAGATGAAAGTGTGTGTAAGTGTAGGTCTTAAAATTATCAAAAAAATCCAATTGTGTTTATTATAAAGTTTTTGTTATAAAATAATCGAAAAATAAGAGTTTGTGGGGTTGAGAATTTAAATAACATAAAATAACATGAATATGACTGTTAACTCTTATTCAGGTAACAAGTTTTGGTTTTCCACAATGGGATTCCATGTATTTATATCATCCCAAATGGAGTCATACAAAAATATGTTATGGATATTGGTATGTGTATTGGGAATATCATGTTCTAACCTATGTGTTATGATAGGTGTGAGTTTGTGGGAGTGGTAGTGGCCTATTATAGGAATGGAAAATGATTAACTTTTAATTTTTGAAAACTTGTTAGGTGTACCAACCATTTTAACAAAAAATACAAAACCATAACCATCACAAATAAATAATAAAAGATGAAGGGAATTATAATTTCAATCCAATGTCTAATGGACATGTTTATACGTCATTTTATCCCTAATGTTTATGGTTTATTCCCCTTTTAAGCAGTATTTAACCTCAATCATTGTAATGAATTTTATTTACGTTTAATAATATTTTTGTTAAAAACTAATTTAAACATATTGAAAATTTTAAATTATTTACATTCCATATATGGAATCTATTTTTCATATTCTATTCAATAAAGTGGAAGAAATTAACTTAAAATTATTCATGCAGTTTGGATGACAAAGTGAGTTTTTAACATTAAAAAGGATCAAAATGTTTTCAATGTTAAATTGATTACAATAAAATACATTAGATTTGTTGATAAAAATATGATCTAACTAATGTTTAATATAATTTAATATGTTATTTAATATAGTATTATATGTATAAAATTGGGGTTTTTTTATATTAATACTACAAAATATATTGGATAAATATTAAAATATTTATTGATTATATAGTATATATATTACATTAATATCACTAAATATTTTTAATTAATTTAATTTATCAGTATATAATATCTTTTTTAGCATAAAAAATATTTCTATAAAATGATACCGTTTATATTTAATTTTTTCTTATATTCTGTTGTAATTAATTTGTGACTAAGGAATTGAAGAATTTATTTTCTTATGATAGTTAATAATAATAATAATAACCAATTTAAGGGAAAGGTTATATCATATTATTTAATTATAATATCGTATTGTTCAGTAACACTTGGTCTTGTGTACTACTCAAGATATCTTAGAAAGTTAGTCATACATATAAAATATGCTAAACTTAGTGTTCTATATAGTGAACAAAACCTTTATGTTATGTTGGGTAAAATATTGACTTGGTATTCCTAATGAACTATAAAAAACATACTGATTGAAAATAATAATAAATTTTTTTTCTAAAATAATAAATATAAGATGATTAAATTAATTTGAAAAAAATATATCACAAAAACGTAGGGTGCTAGAAAAGTAGTAGGTTAATCATATTTGGGATCAGTATAGAGTAGATTGGGTATCCATAGGATAACACCATGAATCCCCCCGTCATCAAGGAGTACATCACGGACATGGAGGTGGTTTCATCATGGTCTGAGAGGCTGTGGTAAGATTCATTCTTTGGAATTACCCACACATGGCGAGCCAGATGACATTTGATGTACCATTAGATTATTTTTTAAATTGTTCCATGACTTGTTTGATCCATAAGGGACATTATACATCACATAACCTGCCATTGTTCATTATTTTGAACCATATGTATAGAGACTTGCAGTGCCCTTCACATTTGACTACGCCATTCGGAGGACAAGTTGACTTATATGTTATTTGTAGAGACTGTGAGATACTTCTGGGGTTAAACCAATAATGTGTAGATTTCCTATATTTATGTATAAAACTATATGATATCATCCATTAAATTAATTGGTTGTACTTGGTGTAGGGAATAATGGGTTATTTCATGAGGCATATTTTTTTCTTCGATGTTGATGGAAGTCCCATAATATTTTTTGGTGATCAATACCCTTGGATGGGATAGAGGTGTTTTCCATCCTTATCATCCTTGGTATATATGATTATGATGAGTCAGTAAAAGGTTTAGTAATTGATGTTTACCAATGTTGTAGATGAATAAATTTATGTCTTAATATAGTATGTTTTAGCATTACTCCCACAACGAGAGGTCGAGTTTAGGACCTTACTACAACAATGTTTATCTAATATATCAGTGGAACCATATAAGATTTTACCTCACGAGTTGTGAGATCTATGTATATAGATTGATGGTATATTTTAGAGTGGTTTTTTCAGATGATTGTGTCACTCTGATGGGGGGAGTTATCTTTATAAATAATTTTGATGGCACTTTGTAGTTGTGTATCGATTATCATCACATGAACCAATTGATAGTGAAGAACTGTTATCCTCCTCTATTGATTTATGATTTATTTAATCATATGAAGGCTGAAGGATAGATCACAAAATTTATTTTTGGTCAATATATCATCAGATTCTTATAAAGGATGAGTATATTTGTAAGATTGAATTCCACTATCCTCATTGGAATTATGAGTTTGTTTTAAAGTCATTCGGTATGATTAATAGGCCAGATATGTTCATTAGGATAATAAATGTTTTTTTATTTCAGTTATTATATATGCTGATGGGTGGTTCTCATCAATGAAATCCATATGTAATCCACATCTTAGAGGGAGAAAGCATAGAATATCTCTATATTTTTGGGATTTCTTCAGTATGAGATGTTGTTTGGGATGTTTATATCTGTGAGTTTGGGTATTGGGATGTCTATTTTATAGAGCTTGTTCTAACCAATCATAGAATATATGTGGATCCATTGAATATAGAAAAAGTTTTTTCTAGGTTATACCCATGGAAAATGGAAGAGTTGGGAAGTTTCCCTGGACTATGATTCTATTACAGGAGGTTCATAACCTATTAATATTGGGTTGCAACACCTCTAAAATCATTAACAAGAAAGTATTTGCTCTTCTTGTGCACTATTCACTATTAGATATATTTTTTGAGTATCTGAATGATATGTTTGCTAGTGATGCAGTTATTTTTCTTCTAACACAAGGAGTTCAATTTTAGGTTTTTTTTGATTCATCAAATCATGTGATGGGTTGTTTTACCATGTAGTAGATATTAGTCATTTACTTTGGCTATTGGATGTTATGTCCCCATGAGTGTAACTATTCCACCCATGATCTCATGTCTTCAGTGATAGTGTTTTTTATGAATTTTTTGAGACATTATCTCATCAATGACCGGTTTTTGTTCTTCACTGATCATAATCTATTAAGATATGTTTTCTCTAAACTCGATAAGAACATTCACCACAATCCGTGGATGGAGTTATTTCTAGATAATAAAATTGATATTTTATATACACCTGGAAAAGGGAATGTCATGGAAGGTTTTCTGAGTAATAAGTCTCATATTTATAAAATGTGAGAATCTAGTGATTATTGGAGAGTGATAGACCAGGTTTCAGCATTTCATCTAGATATAATAGATGTTGGGGGAATAAGATGTATTTTTTAGATGGAAGTGTTTTCATATCGAGTATAGTAGGTTGAATAATCCTAGATATAACATCTTGATGTAGTGGTCATGATAGAATGCGTTTTCTATAGTGATTCCCCTAATGATTTCTCTGAGAATATATAGAAACAATTGTTGTTTCATGTAATGATTTTTGTTCCTATAGTGATGTGTGATATGCTTCTCATAGAGTTCTGTTGATTATCATTGGTGGTGTATCCTATTTCCAAAAGGTTGTAATTATTTTATGGTTCCATTTGTGGTGTCCTTGGTTGGAAAATGTTGGTTTAGAGTTTTTTTCTTGATGATTTGTTTGATAGATGGTGAAGTTCAAGTCTCATGTTCCTAGTTGTTTTCTCCAGCAATTGTATGTTTTGTAGTGGATTTGGGTGGAATTATTAGTGGATTGTGACTCTGGTTTACATTTATGAAAGGGAGACTATAATTATATATGTGTGGTACTAGGTCTTTTGATGAAATCATCACACTTTATAGAGATCAAGGAGTCGATCTCAGATGAGGTTTTGAGTCACCATGAAGTTTTGAGGATGATAGATTTCGATTGAGTTCCCCATTTTACCTCTAGGGTGTGGATAGTTATCCATCATAATATTTCTCCCCAAAAATTCATTAACACTTATTTTCATTTGCAGATATATTTTTAGATATTGACGACAATCATGAAACATGAAGACATCATTCTCTCTTGTGTCATCAATATTAGAGGTTCGTGGTAGATGACCCTTAACATGGTAGAGTTTACTTAAATCAGTTTTTGTCACACCCATATCAGTAAGTGGATGTTTAAATACTTTTTATGACCAATATTTATTTTATATTTTGTTATAGAATGAGGTTATAGAGTGAGTAATTCCTGGTTAGAAACAAGTATAGATTATGACAGAGATGGTTGTTCTGATTCATGAGAGGATTAAAGGATCAACAGATCATCAGAAATCCTATAATGCTAATAGGTGAACTCTTTTTATATTCATCATTGGGGATCATGTGTCCATAATGGTGACTCCCCATCAAGGGATGTGATTCTTGGTTCATTGGATTAAGCATTATGAATAGTTTTGTTGTGCCTTTCAACGTATAAGATCATGTTGGAGTCATAGCATATCCGATAGAACTTCTGATAAAGATAAACCAGATACATGATGTTTTTCATGTGTTGTAGAATTTTCATTATCATTATGGAATTTACAATGTAATTAATATGGTGGATCAATTTTAATGATGTTGTGACCATAGATTAGTGGCCTATAGAGATCCAAGACCACCAGGAGAAGCTGTTGAACATGAATTCTATCCCCTTGTATTTTTATTATGATGGAACGGTTTTGTGGAAGAGAGTACATGGGAGTGTGAGTCTTAGATACACACTCAGTACAATGATAAATTTTATGTTTAGTTATTATCTTCTAATTTGGTTCTTTTTGTGGTAGTATTCCATTTTTTGGAATATGAGATGGCTCTATCTTGTAATTTATTGGGGACCACTTTCTTTGAGAGGTATCTCTCTAGTGAGACTGGTTTGGTGCTACATGTTATTCTTCCATGGTTACATAGTATTCCCTTAGTTGAGTATCTTGAGATCCTATGGTTGCAAGAGCATTGAGAGATATCATGGATGTGGCATATTTAGATAAACCATTTATATTTACTATATACGATTCTTTTAGATTAATGAGGATGAGAATGTTTTGAGTGGTATCAAAGATAAGGGACCAAATCTACATTGATTGACCCTCTGTGCGTTTCTGATAATCATGGTTCCTGGTGGATGAATTTATGAAGTCTATATGTACTCAGATCACAAAATATCGAAGTATATATATTTTATGTAGTGAAATGTTACACGACATGAGAGTTGGTTTCATGATGTTTAATAAATAGGGGCCTAAAAAATAAAATTATGGCACATTTCTTGGCAGAAACCAAAAAAATGATTACATGATGTGAAATAGGATTATGCCTCATGAAAATCCAGAATGATATATGTTATAAATGTTTTCAGCCACTTCGGTTTGTCAAATACTATAGATGAAACGCCTCCCTATCGATTCTTGGAAACCCAATAACCCCCTCCTCAATTTTTTGAGGATTCCATTTTCAACGATCAATATCTAGCTTACCTCCATCAATAATTAATGATCTTTATTCAATATATGATATAATATACCTTATACATTCCAATTTATTCAATATGTTTCCTTTCATTCCTCATTTTCAATTGATAGAATATTATCTCTATGATTCTAAACTAGTTTTTGGTGGTTTGTTGGCATGTTTTTAGTGTGGCATCCTCTGGTGGATGCTGTTATTGAACAATATGCAATCATTATCCACAAAATAGTTTCATTCCCATGAAATGAACGATGACACAATTTTTTAGGTATGTGATACATTTCTTCTCATTAACTTATGCGAGATGATAAATTGTGTATGATTTATCAACTTGGATGACTATAAAATTAAAATAATAATTTCTTAAACCGGAATAATGAATTGGTATTTATTAAATGCCAATGATGTTATTTTTTACTATGATAATCATTTTCATCTTGTATTTCAAGATACCATGGTCTCTATGTTTTTATATTTATTCAGGAATTATCTTGTGTAATCTGTAAGAAACATAAAGTCACAATTGATGGTTAATTAATTTTATAAAATATTAAAGAGGAATTCATCAATATGAAGTGTTTTAAACATAAAGAATTAAGAAATTTTAAATTATTTAACCATCCATTTGTTAATGAAATTGAGAAATTATGTGAAACATATTGATTCATGTTGTTAAAATATACAAAGGCATATTAAATTTATATTCTATTTAATTTTTTATAAATTGTGCTAGATTACAGGTTAGGTTTCATGTTGATAGAACCTATAAATAATAAATCATTAATTCAAGATATAATAATGTGTAATTTTTTGTTAAATGATAATGCATCTATATTTATTTATTTTAATGATTGCTGGTAAAATCCAAGTTCCATGTAGTTTTAAGTTGTAGGATCTCATTACGTGAGAATCCCAATGCCTTTATTTGGAGTAAGATCCAATCATCTATGTTTGTTTCCTAATTCATTTGTTGTGACGTGAGCCTAGGATGGCTGGTCCTAGAAGGATATTATGGAATAAGGGGAAGGGAGGCATGCATGTGATTTTATCTAAGGATGGATGATCTAGGAGGGATGTTGTGGTATATGAGGTGGGGAGGCATGGTTTTTGTGGATGTAATGGATTCTTGTGATGTTGGGATGAAATTTGATATGATTTTGGGTGTTATCCAATGCACCGGGGATTATATAATTGGTGGAAACTGGGATTACTAATTGATATGATCATTTGATGATTGTTTGAATCTATTGTTTTTTTAATGAATAGGTTATTTGTTAATCTAAATTCCTTTTCCAGCTTCTTGAGGAAGATGATTTTTCATGGTTGTATACTTCATTTTATTTAATATGATGTTTTTCTAGAATACATTATAATATGGAATATGATAATGTTAATAAATGTTTAACCTATGGGGGTGGAACTTGTTGGGATGAAATGATGAGGTTATAATTCAGAGATGTTATGGACTAAGTTTTCTTATTCCAAGAGGGAATAAAAAATTATTGTAAATATAATGAAATGCAATGGGTAAAATATTAGTACTCAATTAATGGTGTAATAATTAATTTTCATAAAGGGGACTGATGAAAAGGGAAAAATAATTTAATGTGCCTATTAAAATTGTTTTGTGCTAAAAGGATGTCTGGTCATAATAGTGTTAGTGTGGTGTCTAAGATATGTTATCTACATTTTAGTCTAAAAGTATTTTATTCCAATAGTTCTGTTGTAAGGTATATTATACCATGTAAATATTTTGTTTTTATATACTACTACACCCTTTGGTTAGGGAAACAGACACCTCGTGGATTCTAGGACCTGGGGGTGTTTTCCACAACATCTCGTTTGGAGGATGGATGGATGACTACCCACTTCGGCATCACTCTATTCTATTGGTAGTTACTTGTTCCAGAATCAATGGTTGTTATTTTTTTCTTATATATTATTGTATATGGATATTATTGCTCGTTTTCATTAAACATGTCATGACCTGTCATTAGGACATGTGTCGTGACTACCCCAAACCCACCTTCTATAAGATAGGGGCTGGAGACTAGCACCAATGCGTAAATCCTGACAAAAAGGGGAAGTCATTTCCTTTATATGTAAACAAACACCATATAGTAAGCCAGAAGAAGTAAACACTAAGTAAAATTGGGTACAAAAGTAAGTGCGGAAAAGTAAGTGGGAAATAATACAAACCAAAACTGAAAGTAAAGTACAACTGGAAAGAAAGTATGACAGGTGAAAAGTAAAGCAGCAATGTCAAGTTGTCCATTGGAAATCCCACCTGAAGGGTGGGTACAGATAGCCTCCTCCTCAGCTCCTTGGTTCCAGCCGTCTACTCTGTGTACGTCCCACCCAGTGGTCCGCCTCCAGGTACCGACTTGCTCCACAAGCGTCAACCACGATCAGCATTGTCTGTCGTCTAAATCCAACAAAACATATTGCGTGCATAGCCCATGCAGGGGTGAGTATACGCTACTCAGTAGGGACCCTGAGACCCCCAAAGGTCTCCCAGAATCCACAAAGGACAATCCACAAAGGAAATATACAACTACGAAGTAACATCCAACACTACTTAGGTATATGCCCATACATATACCTAATTCATCAATTCTAGTTCGGCTCTAATATTCGAGCCCAAGTTCGATAACGTCCACATAGTATAGTACAGCCCAATCCACTTAAGAAAGCACAACCCAATCCACTTAGGAAAGCAATTCAATCATATCAAAGATAAAGATTGAAATTCATGACTCAGCTCACACAGGTATACATCTTTGTAAAGTGGTAGAGATGATTAGATGTAGCCACTGGTTCATCTAAGCTGAGACCCACGTAGGATACTAGACCAACTAAGTTGTCGGACCCACGTAAGATACAAGACCAGCTACTCTGCCGGACCCACGTAGGATACAAGTATAGAGTCAAATACTTCCGGACCCACATAGTATACAAGAACAGTAGTACTGCCAGACCCACGTAGGATACAAGAACAGTAGTCATCGCCATCAAACCTACAGATGATTTCAGTATGGTCGTCATCGTTGCCAAACCCACGGAAGATTTCAGTGCAGTCGTCATCGCTGCCAAACCCAGGGAGGATTTCAGCGCAGTCGTCATCATCGTCACAGTCGCAGCCAGCTCTAGGGTTCCCGCACACAGCATGTTCGTTTCCAGGAGGGTCCGCTCCATAAGCCAAGGGTTCGATACATCAACTGACATGTATTCTGGATTTGATGTATCCCAAAGATCCTCCTCATCGATAGGAACACAACGTGACAGACGGTGCGCCAATCGGACGCCTGGTCTGAGAGTTATTGGCTTTTTCGTCCCAGGGCCCGGTTGGTTTTTAAGTCAAAACCAACCTGACCATAGTCCAACTGTGTCCAAACCTCGATCAGAGTAATAACAAAGGTATTTATCACTAAGAGGAATACAAAAAAGTCGACGACACGTCAATCGGATGTCTGGAGCTCAAGTTATAAGTGTTTCCGCTCCGAGGGCCCGGTTGGTTTCATGTTCGAACCAATGCGGCTATACACAATATTCTCCAAAACCTTGACTGTAATATACCAAAATGACCGTATCGATCCAAGGATCTCATAGTAACTGACGGTGCGTCGATCGGAGGTATGTAGCCCATATTACGGGCATTTAAATGAACCTGTCCGGTTTTAGGGGGTTTTGGGCCCGGACCGACCCAGCCCGAGACCCCCTGGGTCAGCCCGATTCGGTTCGACCCGACCCGGGTCCGGTTCTGGCCAATTGGGGCGCAACCCGACCCTGCTGGCGTGGCATCGCCTAGCCGGCGCGGCCCGGCACAGCAAGCGCGGCCCGGCCCGGCGCGGCCCGACCCAGCGCGGCCCGGCCCGACCCGATGAAGCCGGTCCTGCCAGCGCGGCCGGTCCGGTCCGGCACGGGCGCCGCACACCGCGTGAGCAAGGAAGGGGGGGGACCTCCACCCCCTTCGACGAAACGGCGGACCCACGGGGGGTCCACCCAGCTACGCTGACTGGGGGTCAAACCCCCAGTCTTTCCGGATATGGTCGGTCGTAACGGTCGGGCAGCTCACCACGCGGGACCGGTTGGTCCCGCCCTCCACAGCACTGGCGGCCGGTGGCTCCGGCCGCCCTTAATTTCTCCTTCGCAGCCAAAGGCCGTGGCCTTGGTTCGACTGGCGCGGCACGACGGTGCCGCACCCCTTCTCTACGGCTCGACTCCGGTCGCGGCTTCTTTCGGCCTCAACGGCACGGCGCGACAGCGCCACGCTTATTTGTCGCGTTCATCTTTGTTTTTTGTGCGGTGTTGTGTCACTGCACTTCCTTTGTTCGTGCCTCCACAGGTACAACATCAAAAGTGGGAGGAGGGTTGGTCGTGTTTGTGTGGTCCGACCTCCTCCCATTATAACGATATCAGGTGGCCCATAATAAAATAACATCGACAAAGAGAGCACAAATTTTATCCATTAAATTTGAACTCAAAGCCCTATGTCGATGAAGTTGTAGAACGAGGTTCGTCGTGGAAAAAGGATGTCGCGGAAGACGTCGTCGCGGAAGACGACGTCACGAATCGAGGCTCTGTAAGCATCGTTGGTGTTCGCCTGATGAAGTATGTGGCGCGTCATCATTCTCCGAAGAAGGCATCTCTCACCGGCTGTGGAGAGGAGATGAGATGGCATGGAGATTCCCTTGAGGTGATGGATTTATTCATCGTAGACTCGGCATTATTCGCGTTCTTCGACGAGGAAGGAGATGTTCTTCAAGAGCGCAAGAGTCCTCTCCTTGTTTCCGCACAACGAATCAACCCCCCAATAAAATAATACATTGTATAATTTTAATAACACACAGGAAATCCAACATTAAATTTGAAAATCAAAAGATCTCATTCAATTAATTGACTTAATTGAAGAGCGTTTATTATTCAAATTTAATTTTGAGGGTTGACTTGCCATTAAATTTGGGGTGTGGGTGAGATAAAAATTAAATGCACTAGAGGGAGGTAAAATGGAAATGAAGGGGTGGGGCTTATGTGGGCCCCACTTCACTAATATCCTACCAAGTGGAGTTAGGATGTAGTGGGCCCCACTCCAACATCCAATCATAGGTTTAAAGTACTTAGAATAGAAAATAAAAATTGTGGCACAAATTTTTATTTCATTCTTTAGTTAACCCATTTATTTAATAACCTCACCCGAGCAAACGCAACTCCAGAAAAGGTGTTTCAAATCAATTACTGGCACTACGATTCCATCGGTTCCCTCGGATTTCAATTCCATGCACCGATTCAAAAGTTAGAAAAACCCGCTCGTCCGTTCACTGAACGTACCCGAG
The DNA here is from genome assembly GCA_963277665.1 of Viscum album. NCBI lineage: Eukaryota > Viridiplantae > Streptophyta > Magnoliopsida > Santalales > Viscaceae > Viscum > Viscum album. Next base: position 81,199 of record CAUJRU010000164.1, read on the forward strand.
CTAAACATCGGAAAATGATTCCGGTCACACCGGGCCTCGAAATCAGGTGCCGTCTAAAACCATGTACTCATAAAAACCAAAATAAAATTAAGAAAAAATTCCCCTTTCAAATTTATGGGTCTTTACATTACTCCCACCTTGGGGCTTTAAGTCCCCGTAAATATACATCACAAACTAGGGGAACAAATTAGGGTACTGAGCACGCATCTGAGCCTCCTGCTCCCAAGTGATCTCTTGGAGGTTATCGTGTTGCCATCTGATGCGCACTAGAGGAATCGACCTCCCACGTAGGACCTGCTCTTGTCGATCCTCGACCTCTACCAGGACCTCCGCAAAAGTTGCCCCATCATGAATGTCTAGCTCCCCATGGTCGATGATATGCGTCGGGTAGTGCATTTATCTCCTCAGCTGAGATATGTGGAAGACGTCGTGCACCCGGTGCAACTAAGCTGGTTGATCCAGGTGATAAGCTACCTCACCTATCCTGTTGAGAATTTGGAATGGTCCGATGAAGCACGGAGATAACTTGCTGCCCCAGGCAAATCTCCATAATCCACGGCGAGGTGAGACCTGTAAGAAAACATGATCGCCATCCTCGAACTCTAGTGGTCTCTGCCTCCTATCAGTATAAGACTTCTATCGGATCTGGGCTATCCTCATCTACTCCTGGATGACCTATACCTTCTTTTTCATGGCCTGGACCATCTCTGGTCCAATAAGTGCTGACTCCCCAAGGTCTGTCCAGCACAGCGGTGATCTACAAGGTCGGACGTACAATGCTTTGTATGGTGCCATCCCGATAGTGGAGTGGTAGCTGTTGTTGTACGCAAACTCCACCAAGGGTAGGTGATCCTCCCAGCTATGACCAAAGTCGAGGACACATGCACGGAGCATGTCCTTGAGAGTCTGAATGGTCCTCTTCGTCTGACCATCTGTTTGAGGGTGGAAGGCGGTGCTCAGATGTAGCTACGTCCCGAACGCCTCCTACAACCCCTTCCAAAGCCGGGAAGTAAAGCGAGCATCACGATCGGAGATGATATATGATGTCACTCCATGAAGACATACAATCTCTTGAATGTAGAGGTGTCCCAAGATCTCCACTGAGCCCTGCTCTCTGATGGGTAAAAAGTGGGCCGACTTGGTGAGTCGGCCAACAATCACCCAAATGTAGTCGTGACCTCTGGATGTATGTGGAAGTCTAGTCACGAAATACATAGATATCCCATCCCACTTCCACTCTGGTACCTCCAAGGGTTTTACCAAGCCTGCTGGTACCTGGTGCTCCACATTCACTTGTTGGAAGGTTAGGCATCGAGAAACGAACTCTGCTACAGCCTTCTTCATACCCGGCCACCAGTGTTGTCACCTGAGATCCTAGTACATCTTCGTCACTCCTAGATGTACCACTAAAGGGGAAGTGTGAAACTCTCTCAGCACCTCCTCCTGTAAAGAATCTGGTACCATGGTACGTCCTTTGAGAAGGATGAAGTGCTATCCTCCCATAGAAAAACCATCAGGTGCCTATCCTGTGGAAATATGTGCACGCCGCGTCTCATAGTCAACGTCCTCACACTGTGCCTATTTGACCTGATATAGTAGTGGAGGAGTGATTGTGAGTGACTGAAGAAAGGCTGATCCATCTCTATCTATGAAGAATATTTGCAAAGCAGCTAGCTACTCTGTCGCCTCCTCAAGTAGCTGAATGCCCGTCCTCCTGCTGGGAGCATTGGCTACTACGTACCCCTTTCCAAGAGTATAGACTATCTCAAAGTCATAGTCCTGGAGGAACTTGAGCCATCACAGCTATCTCAGGCTCAGGTCCTTCTGCGATAAGATGTACATAAGACTCTGGTGGTCATAATAGACTATAAAGCGCTCGCCCATCAGATAGTGTCGCCACATCTTCAGAGCGAAGACCACTGCTGCTAACTCCAGGTCATGGGTAGTGTAGTTCTACTCATGCTGCCTCAACTATCATGATCCATAGGCGATCACTGCCCGCTCCTGTATTAGGACACATCCGAGTCTCGTCCCTGATGCATTGCAGTAGACTACATACCCTACTCCCTCCTCTGGTAGCCTCAAGATAGGTGCACTGGTCAATCTCTGTCTCAGCACCTGGAAGCTCTGCTAACATATATCTGACAACACGAAGGGTTTCCCCTTCTTCTTCAAAGATTAAAGTGATGCTGCAACTCTAGATAAGTCTGGCACAAGCCTCCGGTAGTATCCAGCTAGACCCAAGAAACTCCGCACCTCCGTCGCGCTCCTGGGTGGCTCCCAAGCTATACTGCAACGATCTTCGCAGGATATACTGCAACACCCACCTCAGAGATGATGTGCCACAAGAAGTGGACCTCACATAACCAGAACTGGCACTTTGAGAGCTTACCATAAATCTGGTGCGCTCAGAGCGTGTCCAGTACAACCCGCAAGTGGTAGGCATGCTCCTCCTTAGTGGTCGAGTGTATCAAAATGTCATCGATAAAGACCACGACAAATCGATCGAGGTAAGGCTGAAATATCCTGTTCATGAGACTCATGAACACTTATGGTGTGTTGGTTACGCCGAAAGGCAAAACCATGAACTCATAATGTCCATACCAACATCTGATGGTTGTCTTCTTCACGTCCTCGTACCAAACTCTGAGCTGATGATAGCCTGGTCTGAGGTCTATCTTCGAGAACCACCATGCTCCAATGAGCTGATCGAAGAGGTCTTCAATACTCCGTAGTGGATACATGTTCCTAACGGTCACCTGGTTCAGGCGACGATAGTCAACACATAGTCATATGCTCCCGTCCACCTTCTTGGCGAACAAAATCGGGGAAGCCCAGGGTGAAACACTGGGTCGGATGAATCCCTTTCCATGAAAGTCCTCCAACTGTAACCGTAGGTCTCGAAACTCAGCGGAGGCCATCCGATATACTGGAGTGGATATTGGGGTTGTCCCAGGGTACAGGTCAATATAGAAGTCTACCTATCTGCGAGGAGGTAGTCTCGGAACGTCAACAGAAAAAACGTCCGCATACTGATCCACCACTACAAGAAAACTTGGACTCCGCACGCCAACTGCTCCTAGGATGAGGCTATCTAACTGATGAGTGATCGGTTGTCCTCTTCTCTGCATGAGTCCATCCTGCACTACAAAGGCTCCCTTCTCGCCGGTGAAGGTGAACCTTCTCCCATCGGTGTGGACACACCATACCTTGCGCCTAATACAATCAATCTAAGCATGGACTGTAGATAACCAATCCATGCCCAAGATGACGTCGTCAGGCCTCGACGCCACTACAAGAAGATCCCAGACGAAGATCTCGCCTCCTATAGTAAGCTCACAATGCCGGCACCAATGCGTAATTGTCGATTCTGCTCCCGTAGTAGTCTCTAGCCGTAAGGATCGAGCCAACGGCTCTGTCAGAATCTCCGAGCTCCGAACAAGGGCAGCGGAAATAAAAGAATGATGCGCTCTTGTGTCTATAAGAACTACATAAAGGGTAGAGTAGACACCGATAGTACCTCAAATCATCTTTGGCACGCCGTGGTCATAGGCCTCCGCTACCTGAAGCTGAGCTTGCCTCTGTCCGCCAGCTCCTGGTGGTCGGGGTGGACCTCTTGGTGGTGGTGGTGGTGAAGTATCAAAGCATCGCCCACCACCTTCTGATCGGCCAGCTCCTCTGCCTTGTCCTCCTGCTCCCTGCGGACCGCCATGGTCGACCCTATGCCTCTTCCTGGTTGGCCCCTCAACCGTCTGCTGCTCTTCTGCACAGTGGTTCGGGCAGTCACGAGCCATGTAGCCCTGCCCGCCGCATGCATAGCACTATCTGCTCCTCGGAAGGCTAGCTTTGCATCATGTGCCCCACACCTCTAAGCCAGTTTCCTGAGGTCATCCACCTGCTGGTGTGGTTCGCCTAGATCCCTGTGACATATGTCGACTTCCAGCTGCATAAGACTCTACTACATGCCACCCTGCGGTAGGTCTCGCTGCTGGTTTAGGCTCAGCAAGAAATCTCTCTACGAGAAGGGCTCGCTCCATTACTCCTGCCTGCATCGGAATACTGAGGGAGATCATCGATGCCTTGATCTCATGCCTCAGTCCCTGCTCGAATGTCTGGGCCCAGAAGAATGGGTCCCGAACCATCTCTGTCGAATCACGTGATAGATCAGTAAATCTTTCCAAGTAATGGGCTACCATCATGCTGCCATGCCGCAGATGTAGTAACTCCTGAATGCGCACAACACATAGGGTGTTTGGGATGAAATCTGAGTGGAAGAGGCTCTCAAAATCCATCCAGAGGAGAGATGCCTCGTCGTGAACCTGGAGCATCAAGATCCACCATCTTCCTACCGCCGCGTGCAGGAGGCTCGCTGCAAGGATCACCATGATGTCAGCTGGTGTCCCCACTAGCCTGAAAACTCGAACTACAGCCTCCAGCCAATCCTTGGTTGCCTGAGGGTCTGTCTCCCCGTAGAACCAGGGCGGTCTTTGATGCTAAAACTTGTGCAGTGCACTAAGGAGACGTGCACTCTCAGTGGCTGGGGCTGGTGTCATCGGTGGCTCGGCGGGTAGAGGTACCGTCAGTGCCTCTGCTAAAAAAGGTCCCTGCACTGAGGCCTCGTCGCTCGGTGGGTTGTCGTCTCACACAAAGCACGGAACCCTAGCAGGCTGCCGTTATGGGGCCATTCTGAAATGAAACAGGTGATCCATGGTCAAAATAGTATACCTGGTGAGCTGACACAAAGTAATCACAAAGAAAACTTTTGAATCAAACATGCAATCAATGTTTTTGTGTACTGAGTCGGGAATCAGAAGTCAGGGTCCTGGTGTATGGATATATCGGACACCGCACCAACACTGGACTCACTGGACTGATATCCACACTCAATACCCTTAACACTATTTCTTCACATAGAAGAAAGATCAGAGTCTTGAGTTCTGCGGTAGAACCAAACTCCTCTGATACCAATTTGTCATGACCCATCCTCGGGACCCATGCCTTGACTACCCCAGGCCTGCCTTCCATAGGCCAGGGGCTGGCGACTATCACGAAGGCGTAAATCCCAACAAAAAGGGGAAGGAATTTCCTTTATAAGTAAACAAACACCACAGAGTAAGCCAGCATAAGTGAACACTAAGTAAAACTGGGTGCAAAAGTAAGTGCAGAAAATTAAGTGGTCCAGAATACAAACCAAAACTGAAAGTAAACTACAACTGAAAAGAAAGTACAGAAACTGAAAAGTAAAGAAGCAAAGTCGAGTCGTCCACTGGAAATCCCACCTCAAGGGTGGGTATAGATAGCCTCCTCCTCAACTCCTCGGGTCTAGCCGTCTACTCCGTGTACGTCCCACCCAATGGTTCGCCTCCAAGTACCGACTTACTCCATAATCCTCAACCACGATCAGCGTTGTCCATCGTCTGCATCCAACACAACATATTTCGAGCATAGCCCGTGTAGGGGTGAGTATAGGCTTCTCAGTAGGGACCCTGAGACCCCTGAAGGTCTCACAGAATCCACAAAGGACAATCCACAAAGGAAAGATACAACCACGAAGTAACATCCAACACTACTTTGGTATATGCTCATACATATACCTAAGTCATCAATTCCAGTTTGGTTCCAACATCCGAGCCCATGTTCGATCACGTACAAAGAGGATAGTACAACCCAATCCACACAGGAATGTACAACCCAATCGAGTTAGGAAAGCAAGTCAATCATATTGAAGAAAAAGATTGAATGTCAAGACTCAACTCACACAGGTATACTTTTTTGTAAGGTGATAGAGATTATCAGATGTAGCCAGTGATTAATCTAATATAGGACCCACATTGGATACTAGACCATCTAAGTTGTCGGACCCACATAGGATACAAGACCAGCTACTTTGGCGGACCCACGTAGGATACAAGTACAGAGTCAAATACTGTCGGACCCACATAGGATACAAGAACAGTAGTACTGCTGGACCCATGTAGGATACAATAACAGTAGTCAACGCCATCATACCCACATAGGATTTTAGTACGGTCATCATCGCTTCCAAACCCATGGAGGATTTGAGTGTAGTCACCATCGCTGTCGAACCCACGAACGCCTGGTCTGAGAGTTAATGGTTTTTTCGTCTGAAGGCCCGGTTGGTTTTTAAGTCAAAACCAACCCGAACATACTCCAACTGCATCCAAACCTCGATCGGAGTAATAAAGAAGGTCTGTCTTACTAAGAGGAATCCAACAAAGTCGACGGCACATCAATCAGACGTCCAGAGCTCAAGTTATAAGCGTTTCCGCTCTGAGGGCCTGGTTGGTTTCGTGTTCGAAGCAACCCAGCCATATCCAAAGTCCTCCGAAACCTTGAGTGTAATATACTGAAATGACCGTATCGATCCAAGGATCACATCAAAATTGACGGTGCGTCGATCGGAGGTCTTTAGCCCATGTTACGGGCATTGAAATGATCTTGTCTGGTTTTAGGGGGTTTTGGGCCCGCACGGACCCGGCCCGAGACCCCCTGGGTCAGCCCGAACCGGGTCGACTCAACCCGAGTCCGGGTCCGGCCCATTAGGGTGCGGCCCGACCCGGCTGGCACAGCCCGGCCCAGTCGGTGCAGCCCGGCACAACAGGCGCGGCACGGCCCGGCACGGGCACCGCGCGCCGCATGAGCACGGAAGGGGCGGAATTGCCACCCCCTTCGACGAAATAGTGGACCCACGGGGGGTCCACCCAGCTGCGCTGACCGGGGGTCAAATCCCCGGTCTTTCCGGATCTGGCTGGCCGTAACGACCTCCCAGCTCACCACGCGGGACCGGTTGGTCCCGCACTCAACAACACCGGCGGCCGACGGCTCCGGCCGCCCTTCCTTGCTCTGTCGTGGCAAACGCCATGGCCTTGGTTCAACCGGCGAGGCGCGACGGTGTCGTGCCCCTCCGCCGCAACCCCACTCCGACCGCGGCTTCCTCGAGGTTCTCCGGCGCAGCGCCCCGGCGGCACGACGGTGCCGCGCCCCTTCGCCGCGGCCCGACTCCATCCGCAGCTTCTTTCGGCCTCAACGGCACGGCGCAATGGCATCGCGCTTCTTCGCCTCTTTCCTCTTTGTTTCCACGGGGTGTCGTTGCACCACGTTGCCTTTGTTTGTGCCACCACAAGTACAACATCAAAAGGGGGAGGAGGGTTGGTCGTGTTTGTGCGGTCCGACCTCCTCCCGTTATAACGATAACAGGTGGCACAGAATAAAATAACTTCAACAAAGAAAGCACAAATTTAATCCATTAAATTTGAACACAAATACCTACCTCGATGAAGTCGTCAAATGAGGTTCGTCATGGAAAAATGACGTCGCAGATGATGGTGCCGCGGAAGACGGCGTCACGGATCGAAGCTCTGTAAGCGTCGTCGGTGTTCGCCCGATGAAGGATGCGGCGCGTCGTCGTTCTCTGAAGAAGGTGACTCTCACCGGCTGCGGAGAGGAGAGGAGATGGCACAACTATTCCCTTGCAGTGACGGAGTTCTTCATCATAGACTCGGCGTTCTCGCGTTCTTCGATGAGGAAGAAGATGTTCTTCCAGAGCGCAAGAGTCCTCTCCTTGTTTCTCCACAACAAATCAACCCCCCCAATAAAATAATACATTGTCTTATTTTATTAACACACACGCAATCCAACTTTAAATTTTAAAATCAAAACATCTCATTCAATTAATTGACTTAATTGAAGAGCGGTTACTATTCAAATTTAATTTTTAGGGTTGACTTGCCATTAAATTTGGGGTGTGGGTGAGTTACAAATTAAATGCACGAGAGGGAGGTTAAATGGAAATAAAGGGATGGGGATCATGTGGTCCCCACATCACTAATATCCTACCAGGTGGAGTTAAGATGTAGTGGGCCCCACTCCAACATCCAATCATAGGTTTAAATGACTTAGAATAGAAAATAAATATTGTGGCACAAATTTTTATTTCATTCTTTCATTAACCCATTTATTTAATAACCTCACCCGAGCAAACACAACTCCAGAAAAGGTGTTCCTAAGCAAATATTGGCACTACGATTCCATTGGTGCCCTCAGATTTTGATTCCGAACACCGGTTCAAAAGTTAGGAAAACCCACCCGTCCGTTCACTGATCGTACCTGAGTTAAACATTGGAAAATGATTACGGGCACAACGGGCCTCGGAATCATGTGTCGTCTGAAACCACATACTCATAAAATCCCAAAGGAAATTAGGAAAAAATTCCCCTTGAAATTTATGGGTCTTTGCAAAACACATATGTATTCTGTATATAGTTTTATTAAGACTACAATATATATAACGTGTATATGTAGGAATGGCATGAGGATCCATACCTTGTGTATGGTCGGTGATGACTTGATGTATAATACCTGGTGTATGATACACATTATGGAGTCTTTTTAATCTCTCAAAAATCAAGTTGGATTCTATTTGTTATAAGGACATTGTGTTATTTTTCATAAGGTGGATGATTTGGTGGTTCCCAGAGCAATCTACGGGCTATACTTTTTGGAGAGAGATATTGAAGATGTGGGACAATGGGATAGAGTAAGAAATCTATAATAGAAGCTTTATAGGGGTAGTCATGAAATTATTTATTATATAATATAATCTTGTATGTGATACTTGTTGAGAGGAGACATGGTGAGGAAATGAACATAGTATACTAGTTTAGCTCATGAGTTAGTTTGACATATTGTTCATTTTACCGTTGAATACATTTTTTTCCATTAACTGGAGAGGATTAGGGTTGTATCCAATGTATCATACCATTATACTAACCACACACACACACATATATATATAATAAAAAATTTAGTTTAGTTGGATTAGGTTGGAGTTGAGGATGGTTACTAAAAGATTGAGTTTTACCAGGACTGGAATGGTATTTGAGGTTGTTTTCACCCTTATATTTCTTTTGGTACTCACAATTTTCCATTCAGGTGTATTATTTCATACATGTTATTTCATATGTGAACTATATCATTATTTTATATTGGTGGTTTAATAGAAGTTGGTTGGTGTCTTCTATATCTATTTATTTCACACGTGATCTCTAAGAGGTTAATTCCTCCAATAAATTTATTTATTATACTCTCTATGGTAGTCTCCAAACCATGCCCTAGTTGATGTAGGATTATTGATTCACTATCTCTCTTGAACCATTTCAAGACCATGATGGGTATAACCTTTTGCGAGGGGGCTATGACATATGTATTGTTCATTGGTTTTTTTTGTTTTGATGTTTCCTATGAATAATGATAGATACCACCTTTGGTTTTGTTGAAAATATATTTAAAAATATCAATCTATTATATATGGTCTCTAACAATATGGAATTTTAAATTATTTTTATATTTTCCATGCAAATACTATGCGAATCATACATTTAAATGGTCACTATCCACTAGAAAACCAAATTTCAATGGAATTCTACCATAATTCCATGGGGTGTGTCATAAAAACATAAACATATTTAAATATGGGGCTATAGTTAGTTAATATTATTTCAAATTTAAATAATAATTAATTATATATTTATGAACATGGATGATGAGAATTAGATAGAAGGTTCTTTTGGGTGATTTGAAAACTATTTGAAGATACTTTGGTACTTGAATTATGGGTCTTGATTGAGCATGATGCTTATATGACAATAAATATTTCTACATTTCATTCTATGAATGTGTTATTTCAATTTATTTTTATCATAGAACTTATATACCACTGGTTTAAAACATAATTCATGATAAATGAAGAGATATTCATGAGATAGTGTTCACTTATAGTGTGGGGGAATTGGATTTGGATGACTATTTTTTCATTGGGAATGATTAATACTACTTTTAATTTTCATGTGATGAATTAATATAACATTTTTATTTTTATTTTCTTATCCTATATTAACCTATAGATATTTATAGTGATAAATTAATGAATCCAAAAATGATTAACAGGATTTGGAGATAAATATCTAAATTTACTCCACTAATTTTTTGAGGTTGAAATTAAATACCTAATTCCATTTTGATTACATAGACCAAATGAAGAGAAAAGTTTTAGATAGATCTAGTATTCCAAAAAGTGATAAATGTAAACTAAGATGTCTCATAAAAGTATGTGATTTTCAGTTTCATGATTTAGAAGACATATCCGTTATTAATAAGCCCATTTAATGTGACCAACTAGATTCATTACAAAAACAGTATAATCATCAACATGATGTAATCTTTACCATGTAACATTTTTCCCAACCATCGTTTTTGATACCATGGTATTTCCTATATTTTTCTATCGTCACTTCAAAAAAATTATAAATAGTTATCAATGTCATGGACCCCTTAATACATAGTTTTCATACCTCAAGTCATTTATTACATACTCTACACTTTTTTTGTGTATTGGTGATTATAGATCAATGAATTTAACTCTAACATCTATATTACACCCCCTAATGATATTGATGCCAATATGTTCATCATGTTTTTTGAGACATGGATTTTTAATAGATGAGATAAAACATGTATGAAATATTTTTGGACTATTTGATTCTATTTTTATCATATATTTATTTTGTTCATTTTTTTTATTTTTTAGGTGATTTTGTATTTCTACCAGAAGGACACATGTGTATGAGAGAATAACCAATGAAAAATACTAGGTTGTGATGATATAGATAATCTTATAGAATTCAATTTTGAAGTCTATATCAATATATCGAATAAAAATATAGAGTAAATAACAAACAAAAATACTTCATGGGACATATTGGATAATCATAATAATACCTTATTAGGTTATTGAATGTAAATATAGTTTGAGATAAAAATGGACTGAAAATATATATGTATTTATATTTTTAACAAATAAAATGAACCCAATAATAAAAAAAATATTTTTTTACAAATTTTGAGCCTACTATAGATAAATTTTAATTTTAAACAATTCCTGGAAAGAAAAAGTGAACACCCTCACAGTTACATCTCAAGATTTCATGACATATGTGAAATTTTTTAATCTAAAGGTTTCTCAGATGAGAAAATATACCATAAATATATTCCATTCACATTAATGTGAAATTCAAAGGATTGAATGGAGTCATAGAACCTAGTATATATAATGACATATGAAGATGTCAAGAATTTTTTTTGTAATATTACATTCCAATATTAAAATATAAAATCACAAAAGTGGCAACCCAAATATCACACTATAGGATGGGTAGTACATATATGAGGACTTATGTAATATTAAGGATATAACAAATATTCACTCAGTACAGAGTGATCTTATGAATGATATAATAAATATGATAATTAAATATTGAAAAATTATTCTCTAGACATCATTGATAATTCACCAGGAAAATGATAAATGAGGATTACACAATGATATATCAGTTTATATATAATTTTCATGGTCAAAATCTATCATAGTGAAAAGGATAGTGCATCCCCATTATGAGAGTTGTGCTTATGGACATGGACACCATCATTTTATCCAAACAACATAAACCCACATCCAATAAAATGGAGTCACATTTCTCATTCCAAAATCTTATATCATCATCCATTATATAAAATGTACTATAATGTGATATTTTTGCAGGTAATAACCTCTTTATAATATTCACACTAATTGAGAATACCCATTAATGGTGGATTTTTTTTTTAATTATAACTAAAAATAATTAAAATATAAACTTAGTATGAAATTAGACTGGGGAACATAATTAAAACCAAATAGGTATAGATGGATCTAGAGAAAAATCAATATAAATATCATGTCATACTTGTTTGATCTTTTTAAAATAGAATTTGAGATTCATTTACTAATAGTCTTAGAATAATAGACCACAATTTTATAATAATAAAAATTATATTATGAAAAACTTTAAATTCCCATCACTTATATGTGGAGATGGTTTTAAAATAGTTTATACTGAATTTAACACTCTAATATTTTAAAATTTATTTTCATAAAATTATATATTTGATAACAAGTTGTATATAAATAAATTATCTTAAATGAAACATAATATGATTTTTATTATTTAGATATTAATATTATAAGATAATAATTTATTTGTTGAGTCTGTAAGAATTCAAATAGCCCATGAAAGAGTAATTCAATCACTTTGGGGAGGGGTGAATCGGTCATTTTTATTTCTTCAATGTTATGTTTCTTATTAAATAATCTTCAAATCATATTAAGGATTCATGAAATATATGAATTCCAAAATATCAATTAAATCCACATGAACACAAGATCTTCTAATGATAAACACTCAACTTGGGTAGCTAGTCCTTGGAATTGTTTGGGAATAACCCAATAACACAATATGTATTAGGAAAACCCATATTATATTCTTAAAACAAGTATGAGATATTCATACACTTTTCATACAATATGATCACAAAAATAGATCTTTTTTAGAAAAAAAAATTTGATATGATTTCTGAACATGATTAGAATCATTCAGAAATAGGTTTATAACCTCACTTTACTTATTCAACATATATTTAATTTTATATTATTAAAAAAAATTATATAAATTCATAGAAGGAACCTTGGAATATATTTTTCTTAAAATTATTGAAAAGAACTCAACTAATTTTCATGTTCTATTCCCCAATTTTTCAACTCTATCAATAAATTATTTAATTTAAAATTTATATTCAGATATAAAATCATCTAAATTTATCTATAAATAAATTTTTTTCCACTTTTTAATTATCCAATTGAAATTTTTCATATGTGATTATTCTTTCTAGAAAAAATTCTCATGGACCTTTAAATATAGAAATTGATCCATAAAGTTTTACTATCTATAAACATTCAACTAGTAGTTTTTTTAGAAACACTATTCGTAAATAAAACTCAAGTTCTTTAACTTTTCATTCATGTGAACATTGTACATATATTTATTATATTTACCCAATTATATAGGTATGTTCATAATAGAATAATTGTGAACACCAATTTATTTTTCTTCTCACTACATATAAAAAATAACAACATCCAGAAAAATAATTCATCGAATGCCTTATGAAATCATTTGGGTTCTTCTATTACCATTAAAAATGTTGAATCATAACTACATGGTTTAAATTTACATAAAATTAATATTGTGAAACATCACCAAGCATCATAAACATAAATTCAAATTTTTATGAAACATGAATGATAATCTTATCCTTGATGAATAAAATTCAACATTCCAATGTTTTAAATATTCTTTGCATTTCTTAAAAAAAATAATGGAATGTGTTCATCAAAAAATGTTCATAAAATTTATCTTTCCAAACATCTGTCCACTCAACTATGTTTGGCCTTTTCTTTATTAAAAAATTTATTCTGAGAAATAAATGTATTATCTTATATCTTTTAGAAACTTCTTCAACTATTAAAAAATATGAAAAATAGATGAAATATCACTAAAACCCCATTTTATAAAATATGGATGTCAAATACTAAGGTTATCAATATTAAGAATGTGATGAATATGAATCTATCACCATAAATCTAGATATAAAACCATTACCATTGTCACATAACAAAAAAATAAAATTATAAAAAACTATAAATATGTAATAAATCATCCTGAAAATATTATTTTTTTACTTTATATATTTCTAATTAATTCTTCAGTAATGAATGTTCACTAAGAGATTACTAAATTGTATAGCTTCAAAAATATTTCAAACACTGAAAATAGAAATAATCATCCAAAACAATGTCTAATATTTTTTTATTAAAATATTCAATCAACAATGAGGAGAAAACATTGTATACCCGAAAAAAATTTCTCCCATTTTCTCTCAAAAATCATAGTTCAAGAGTTTTATAAGAATACTATTATGGATATATTTTATATTTGAAAAGATTCACAAAAATTGATTTATTAGGTATATATAAAAAATGAAACTATGTATATAAATATGAAAAAAATCTATCTAATTATCACCATATTTTAGTGTGTGAAGTTATTTTTTTGAAATAAGAAAACCCAAATCATCCATTTAATATCAAACATTTAGTAACTAAAAAAATCATCATCCAACATGGTCCAAATAATGTCTTTTTTTATTTATTTTCATATATAATACATAAAAAAATGAAACATTATAACATAAGATATAGATCAATTATCAATAATTAACATGGTACATGGGATAACACTATCTAGAAAAAATAATAATTTAATAGAAACCCATGTTATTAATAGGTATAGACAGAAAGAGCATTTTATTGAACCTAAAAAATTCTACATCTTACTAAGTTCATTTACATTAATATAAAAAAATTCATACATTTATATAAAAAATTTAAAACATTTTACACATTTACATGACAAATTAACTTATTAATACTTTTAATACACCCCTAAATAAATTCCTTTTTTTAAATGTATAACCACAAAAAATTGATAGATTTATGAAACGTCACTTACCCATGAAAACACTATAAACATTTATGAATAGAAAAGGGACATAACTAGTTACAAAAACCATGTAAATAAGGCTATTTTATTCCCATGTTGATCCTCAGTTTATGAAAATATTCCACTGGTACTAGTTTTGTGATTATAACATCAACTTGTTATATGGTATAGACATACTCTAACTAGCATTAATTTTTCTCCACATGCACTTTTATGAAGTGTTATTCTATATCAATATAATTTTATTGAGATTACTTCACTATATTTTTAGTGACATTTTTAGAACATTTTTTATCACAATCCAAGAGAATCTATAATATTAATTCATCTATAAAAAATTAAATATGAATTTTCATCCACATTAACTATATTGCATCTTATGTAGAGGAAAGAAGCTTAGATTCATTCTTGTTTAGTTTTCAAAAATATTTGTTCCTACTATGCCATTTCAAAATATATTCCCAAAAAAACTAGTACCAAAAGTGGTTCTTCTATTTTTCAAAATCCATATCTAATCAACATGTGTATATCAACAAAAAGAATTCTTGAACATTTAAAAGTTCTGAAGACAATTTGATCTTATTTTATTATATATCAGAATTTGTATTCCTATCAATTGAACAAAAAAAATTTAACATTATTTTATTACACATAATATATTAGCAGATACAATATATGGTCTTTAGAAATTCAAAAAAACAATATCTATTTTGTATCATAAATTCCATAGTATGCACTTCCATTCCTTCCACATATTTCAACAACTAAATTCCCACTAAAATTTGTGTGGACAATAATTTTTATTTTTCCATGAAACAATTCATAATAATATTCGTGTAATACTTTTCATGATAGAAATAAATATATTCTTTCTTTTGGGATATTTTTTATCCCTAAAAATATTTCATTTCACCAAGCATATAATTTTTAAACAAAAACATCATATCATATAAAAAAATTATCACAAAATCTCAAATAATTCCTAGAAATTGATATATAATCAACATAAATATCTAAAATGAGAGATATAATATAATTTTCACTGATTTGGAGATTAAAATAATATTTAAATTTCTTCAAGTTTGACATTCCCCACCATGCATCAATTTTGGAATATCATACTCTCTATGTATTCCATATCCAATATAAATATTTCTTCTTCATAGAAACATATATTGCATTTTTTAAATATTTTAATCCAAATTTATATCCTTAATTACTTCCTCATCCATATCTCTATTTAAATATATGACTTCCCTTCCATCTAAAAATGCCATATAAACATTTTGAAGCAATAGAAAGAAAGATATTTATTTTTTCTATCCATTCTACAAGAGGAAATGTTTTCATCAATGTCAATGACTTAACTTTTTGAGTAACCATTGAAGACCCATCTGGAATTGACTTTTACAACATAATATTTTTCATTGAGCATGTTTACAATTACATACTTTTTATAAATTGTATTATGATTATTTGGTTTGGGTACAAGTTCACACGTATTATTCCTCTCATTCTGGTCCAACAATTTTGACATAAAATTATTCCAAATAATATACTTAAAATATAAATTGAAAAAAATGGATAAAAATTAAATTGTATGACGTATACATATCAATAATTTATATTATAAATAGTTTAAATTGTTTTCTCAATCATCTATGATTTTATAGAAATCCCCATATTTCCTCAATCTAGGTTGAGATGTGAAAAATTCATTCTTATTAATATAAGTAGCTGAGTCAGCATGTTCAATATATGAGACATAACCATTGTTGGAAAATTTTTAATACTTGTCAATAATAACTATCTCATATTCCCCATAATTCTTATCTATATATGTTTTTATACTTTCTCTTCATATTTTTTGAAATATTTTATATCATCAAAATAAACTATTTTCATAAGTCTAATTGATGAAATATATATACCCTCTAACATTAATAGAATTAAAATTAATGATTCCATATACCCCTCATTGATGATGTTTTCTAATATTTCCACTATTTATATTTATGATGTAGGGACATTCAAAAACTTTTAGATGAATCAAAAAAATATTTTCATAGTAAATTGTTTTGCAAGGGGTCATATCAGAACATGGTATGATGAAATACTTCTTATACATAAAAACAAATGTACTCATCTCCATCTTATATAAATATAGAGAAATATCATGTTCGATCATCAATGTAAATATCATCTCTAACATACTATTATTCATTCTATACTCAATAACTATTTAATAGGGTGTTTATGGTGTAAAGAACCCATTAAAAATGAAATGTTTCATCAATTTAAAATTTGAATTATTAATTTTCATATTTTATACCACTATATTTTTTTAAGAAAGGCTCGGAGCATGAGTAAACCCATGCCCCCAAAATTTATTAAATAAAAGTAAAAATGTCAGATGAAAACACGAGGTACAATGGGCTTGGGCTTGTACCAGCAAGAGAATCAATGAAAAGAAAGGACACTGGCACCTCTGGATCATCCCTGTGAGAGCATGGAAGAGCGCAACATGAATAAAATTCAAGACTCACCATAGCATCCGCCCAGTAGCACACCTTGCCCATCAGAACTCACTCACACCACAGCATCAATTTTTGAGCACAATGCAGAAAAACCCCTGCCTCTGTTCCTTGAAGATCCACAAAACAAAAAGAGGGAAATGATGATTGTAAATTCATCAAAGGGGGTGATGAGCCTTCTAGCCTTTTCATGAAAATTACTGCTCATCACAGAAAATCAGATGTAACAAAAGAATGAAAATACAGCAAAAACGCTGGCAAGTGTGATCCTGAATTCCTTATGCCAAGCCAAGCACTGGACCAGCATGAAAAACTCTTTTGTGATTCAACATATGAAACTTCATAGTCCTAGACCTCAAGAAGAGTGATATCCTCTTCATTCTGTCAAGGAAAGTAGATCCTCAAAATTCCTGCCAACGTAAAATTCAGATCAGGAGGTTAGAGCAGAAAATCCATTCTTTATGTGCTTCCAGGTAGCTCCTCAGCAAGGCAGAGCCGCAACCGAAGAACCGGTGCAAAGATCAAGCAGCAAAGTATCAGAATCAAGCAGATCAAAAAAAAATAGAGCTGTAACTGGACCACTTAAAATGGTACAGCATGAATAGGTTCCATCCAGACAGAGTCCAGACAGAGAAGTAGAAAACCACAGTTTCCGGATAAAAAAACATCAAGATCATCTCAAAAAAATGTCAAAGATCAGACTAGGTCAAGACAAGAATCGACTCCCATATCAACTTCTTCTAGCTTCCACCCGACCAATCAGATGAGTTAGGGAGTTTTTTGAAACTCCTTCATTCTTTCATTGAATATATCCGACTTGATGGCTAAGTAAGTATCCTTTGAAATCTCTCCTCTTCTAAAAGATTGATATAGGAATTCATCCCGAAGATTCTCCGTAGATTTAGGATTTTCACAACAAGGCACATTATGCGAATTGTCCCCTTTATCGTGTTGTTGTACCTCTACATTCTGAGTTTTGTCAGTGGTAGAGGCTTCTTGTCTTGGGATGTCCAATGAACGTGTGACAATGGTTCTTTCAATTTGAGAGTAGTCTTTGTGTCTCCTCATTTTTTGGGGGTTAGGGGTAATGAACCCATCAGCATCAACTATTGGTTTTTTCCCCTTCCTGGCCATAGCTCTCAAGTAATCTTTTTCAATATGAGTAGTTTTATTTTCTTCCTCATGAGGTGAATCACTATTTTCAGATGGTTCACACCTTTCATTTTCATCCTCCTGAGTAATATCGTGTATTTTCACTGTCGGCACATCCTCAAGAGGCGGGGGTTCCACAACCGGAGGTGGAACCTCCTTGGGGGAGGTCTGAGCCCCATCTTGCAATCTGCTAGGTGTAGATATTGAAAGAAGTGGTTGATTTATCTTTCATTTCTCAATCCAAATATTCTTTTTTAGTTTGATAACAAGCGTCTTTGATTCCACATTCCTTTGAGGCATGTCCTAGTCTAAGGCAACATTGGCAGTAAGAAGGTAAATTTTCATAAACAACATCTTGAAAAATACAAATTCATGCAATTAAAGGCCTTGAGAGATTCCTAGTGGCCAAGTCCATCTTTAATGGGGTTCCAATGAGATTGGCAATTGGGAAGAGGGCAGGTTGTTTGAACAAGGGCAGGGGTAGGCCTGGAAGACCAGCCCAGAGTGGAACAATTGGAGATTCCTTGAATGGGTCAACATTCGGGGTCCACTTCAGTACTTTCATGGGGTATCCACCAAAAAACCAAGATTTTCTAGACGAAAGTCTATAGTAGTCATCCTCAGTAGAAAATCAGAATATAATTATGCGCGAGCTAACCAGACCGATGCTGAAATCTAAAAACCCAATCCATTCTAATGCTCTTCTAAGGAAACTTAGAGAAGGTCTACGAATATGAAATTTACCAACCAAAACCAGGTGTAAATCTGAGGCAAGAGAACTAACCTACAAATCTGAAAAAGAAATCAAAGGCTGCCCGCGGTGTCGAAAATACTTTGGATTAACTTCAAGATCCAAAAACGCGTTGTATTTAAGGCCAGCAACAGGTACCTCCGATGATCTTTCGGCAACAACATCAGCGAACAAGCGCGGCTGTGGGCTAGGGTTCGCCAGCGAGGGATTCATCTGCGAGCGAGCGCGGCTCATTTCTCATCGAAATGTTCTTATACCACTATATGTTTTGTAATATCTTCGAAGAGTATTCGTATTTTTTGTAATCTTGTACTAAATTTTTTAAATATTTGTATGTACACTAAAATATATTTCAAATACAATATTAATCAAAAATGTGTAAAATAATCAAAAAATGAAATTCAATAATTAATTTTAAATGATCATTGATTTCTCATTATACCCAAAATGCCAAAAAAAAAATTATATCTAGGAGATTAGATGAATGAATTACAAAAAAAAAATTACTGGGTATTTTATTCTCCCTTTTTGAAATATATAACAACTCAATTATATTCTTCCTATCATGTTAGAAATATCAAGGATATAATCTCACTAAGTGAACATGTTCATATTTCTCTAGCAAATATTTTTAAAACTTATAACACACAATTTATTCTCTTCTATATTTCTTATAAAGCATCAAAAATTATATTTCTAACTTGAAAGGAATTCCCTTTGTTGGCCTCTCAAAACATTTTTTTAATCATATAAAATTTTCACAACAAAATGATTTTTTAAAAATAAATTATCTTCATCAAACTGTTCTTAATGACATAAGATTTTTTGTTTCATATATAAAATAAACAATGGTTTTTGGTTTTTGGTTTTCCTTCCATGATTATAAAAGATTCAATTCCATATATTCTATGTTTTTCATCATTTTTAAATTTCATTGATACATATTTAAAATCATTCACATTCTTTAAAATCATCAACTCTCATGTCTTGTGTGAAGATAACACTCTATCCAAAATCTAGGTTCATTCACCATTTATCGATATTTGAGAAGTTTTTATAATAAGATCATTTCCACATAATGTCATCTTTATCCAAATCATCCCATTTATATTTATTATATTTTTGTGTGTTTTAGTCACAAAACAAGTCATCATTTTTAAAGATATCAAATCTATGCACATAATTGAAAAATATATTCCAATGGTTTGAATCTAATCATAAACTTCAGAAAAATATTTTCAGGGTTCCGTATTTCATTTGATTGAATACCCCAAAATATATTCATCCAATTAGTCAAGGGATTATTATATTGTTTTTTATTAGACTCATACATATTTTCTATATGGCCAAATCCATAATAATTTCAATGGTATCAATAAAAAAATAGTTTCCTATGAATCATTTATAACGCAATTATTTCTAAACATTATTGCCTACAATGTTAGTATTGTCCTCATTAGAACATTGTTGAGATCAATAATTTAAGATATATTTCAAAATATTCTTCTCCGCAATATATTTTTTCTATATTCAATTGAATAACCCATATTAGAAGCATTTTATCGAAAAATTGAAAATTTAGGGTTTACTAATATTTATGAATTTTTGGATTTAGATTCATACATGATTAATTTAGTAATTACTATTATCACGACCATATTAATAATTTTTCAATCATTAAATCTAACTTTTGACGATATTTCATAGGTTCGAAAATATTAAAAAATTTAATTACAACAAAAATTTAGATACATTAGAAATTTAGTTTTGATAACACATAGTTCTCTATATATTTTAAAAGAATATTTTTTTTTACATTTTATAACACTATCTTCTTTAATTTTATCATTGCATCAAGCAATTCATTAAAGTTCTTTTATCTTTTATGATATTTCATAAAATTGTTTTTATCTTCTTGAATCCTATTGTTTTAATATTGAAACAATTATTGATAATATTTTATAGAACACCGCTTATTTATATTCATGTTCTTCATTTTAGGTCTAACAAAAAATGAAAGAATTTAATTCAGAAAAATTTTTAGTTCATATTCATGTTGAGTATATTCTTATTATTCAAAATTAATCCATTTATTTTGAAGAAAAATTAAAATCATTATATTTTTAATAAATTGGTCTTGTGTAATAAGATTAGTAAATTTTCCAAGTTCAAATTCATTATCATCACATTCATTTTTCTAAGATAATGATCTTCTCCTTTTGGATATGGGAAACATTTTATCCTTCACTTTCAAATAAAATTTAAATTTTTTGGCATGTTTATCCTTAATTTCTATATTTTTTATTACAATATTTTTCATATTTTTGGTAAATTCTATTTCTAGAGAAATGGAAAATATTGTATATCACTATAATTTTAGAGGTATGTTACGTTTTTTACTTAACTATATATTATCATATTTCAAGAAAATACAGAATATTTTTATCAAATTTGGATCTAACCTCATATATGGTTTCAACTTCGCTAACATATTCATCATTATGAATTTTCATAGTTTTTTTTTTCTTTTAATATTTTATGGATCTTTATCAATCAACCATTTCTTTTTATTTCATAAAATTAACTCCTCTCATTTCTTATATAAATAGAGTGCCATAAATTTCACCCAAAGATTTTTTTGTATATCTATCATCCCAAAATTAAACATCTCTATCAATATTTTCTAAAAAAATCCATATGATATTCTCACCAATAATGGAATATTAAATATTTTCACAAAGACATATTAAGGAGAAAAAAATCATTCTCCCTTTGGAAAAAGAATCCCATAGAATCATTGTTTCCCATTATGATGACTTAATACATCATTATACAAAGTGTTAACATCTCATATTTTCTTCATATGTATTACTACTCTTTTCAAATGTACCATTGGATGTTTTTATAACAATAAATATAATAAATTAAATATGAGATTATCTATAATATTACTATTTTAACCCTTCAATCATTCTCAAGATTTTCCTTATCAGTAGTTATAGGAGGAGAATCCTTTGAATGGGGTGAAATTCAATACATAAATGTTTACAGAATAACACAAACAAGATACATAAGATATAAAAATAGTATATATTTCTATATATGTTAGTTGATTCCATAATGAACCAAAATCCTTTTATTTTTCACACTATTCAAACTAACCATGATAACATCTCCTCATAAATAATAAAAAAGAAAATTAATGGAACATACTTATAAAAAAAATTAAATATTCCTATATATGATTTATCTAATAAATATTAAGGGGATGCATGAACCATTGATATCATTTTCTCTTATTTTATCTTCCATTGTAAAATTCCTTCACTTCCATTTAATGATTTATCACATCGCTATAAACTAATGATTCAATATAATGAAAAAGATCCAAATAGTTCTCAATTTTTACTAATAAAACAACTATTTATTCAATGGAATTATTTTTATATAATTCAATGCAACACAATTAAAAATAATTTAATCATTTTTTGTTCTGAAAAAGTTATTAATATCATTAAAAATTTACATAAATTTGATAATAACTGTAGTTAATGTTCTTCTTTAAGCATGGATGATATAGATAGGATTATGTAAAATTCTAGGCCCCTTCACTAATAGTTTTTTAACATTGTCACTATGTTAAACCAAAATAAATTATTTTTTATATTCTTAAAGAAATTATTCACTTTATTATCTTCAAACTGGAAATAAATCATTAAATGTACATCATGTACAAAACTTGGACTTTTTTAATATATAATACCTCGATCAATTTCTATGTATAAGAAAATTTCACATTTAAAAAAATATAACCATACGTAAAACCCTATAATATTTTATCCACAAAAAAATCTTCCCCATTTTTCCTTTATTCTTACATAATTTTGTTAGTTTGTTTCTTATTTTTTGAAATTATTCTATCTAATTATTTATTGAGTAAATCATTCCATCTGATAGTTTGGTCTGAAAATAATCCTCTAGTAGTTTGGTTATGATACATTGTTCTTAACCAAGACATCATTACCATTGTTTTTTGTGAATGTAAACAGGACATGTGTAAACTGTACATTAAAATTTTCATATAGGTTCCTTTAAAATAGAAATTTTTCAAACTGCAATTTATTTTCCCACTCACTAAATATTAGAATTCAAAACATCATCTCAAATAAGATTCCACAGAACTACTAAAAATCATCTCATCTATACAAGATTCGTCAATAAAATTTCAATATAACCTTGTTCATTGAATTATATATTTATTAATGTTATGAAACACAAAAAATAATAAAAAACATTCATCATATTTATAAAAATGTTGAATGATCAAAAACCTTCATCATATTATTAATTTTTATGCCACATTGAATATCATTAGAAATTCCCTATCTAAAAAATTGAGTCTAAAAAATTTATGATTTCACTTTGAAGATTATATTAAAAACAAATCACTCCCCTACTTGCCTGATTAGAAAACAATACCTTTTTTATTTGAAGACAAATCCAAAAACACTCACAGAATCATACTATCTTCTAAATCAACATCAGAATAGTTTTTGTGACATGATAAATTTTACACCCATTGTTTAGTAAATAATGAAATTCAAAGACTATAGGACCCCAGGACACACTAAGAGGGGAGGGGTGAATCAGGGTGTCACTATTTTATTTCAAAACATGAATCTTGTTCTAATGTTGGTAGGAACTAATTAATAATATAAGAAATATGAGAATAGAAATCAAAAGATCACATGCACAGAGACCACATAACACTTTTCCCTGGTTCAAAACTACGTGCAACATCCAAAGAGCATAAGATGACAGTGTGATAGTCAAATCCAAATCAAATAAACTTCACTAGATATGGATTACAATGTTTTTGTCACTGTCAATATGTACCTAGATCACTGCCGTTATAAGAAATTAGTAAATAATCACTATTTTCCTCATATCACTTATATTGTCTCCATATAGCTCACTTCTCGGCGAAAATTTCCACTCATTTTATCAACTTGAAGGTTTTGTCAATAATTTAACATTGATGAAATTTTCCCTCACATAGCACAGGACACTTCCTGCATCATAGACCATAGTTAATGCTCTTTGAATTTAGTGTCTAATAATATCAGACCATCAAAACTGATTTTTGAAAATCCTCTTTTATGAGACACACTCCATCGTAAAGCACCCCTACCATCTCAGAAAAAACTGCCTTTGTGAAGTAACCCTGACATCATGGAGAAAACTATCTTCATCAAGTACCCTTGCCTTTATAGAACTGATTTCCCGAAACTGACTATGTTAATGATGAATAACTAATTTTTGCAAAAGATATCATTTCTAAAATAATGGAAATATGTTAAGACTTATAGTCTCATCAGGATGAACCATCTCTCTTTGAATGCCCTTTTCACGAAGCTCTTCATGAACAGAATGAATCTCTAGATTTTCCCTCAAAAACATCAATGAAGAAGGATAACGGTAGCCTCATATTTATTGTCTTCGACATTCGAGAAGCTTCACAGCCTCTTTGCAAATTTTTCAGATCATCAACAGTGTCTTTGCTGGGATCCTCCATTTGTAGAGAACGATGGAAATTATCTATTCACAAAGCTCAATTTATCGCAATGTCTTCCATCAATTCCTTTTGCAGCATCACTCAATTTCATAAAGCATTCCATCAATGAACACGATGCTCTATAACTTGTAATCATGGAGAACATTGTCTCGAATCACAAAGCCCTTTGTACTTGCGAATCACACCATCAAAACACTATATTTATTCGTGAATCACAATTTTCAAATTATATATTCTCTAAACTCATGACTTCTCTATATTTTCCTCTATCCTCCAAGGGAAAACACCTTGAACATTGAATTGTATGATACTTTTCCTTGAAATTGACCTAGAATTCCATGTGATGATTTTCATCAAACATAATCCATAATAAAATACAAGAATAGAGCAACCCTGGATCCTACAAAGACAGTTTCAAAATTTTCAGTTTCAAAAAAATATTATACTTTGAAAACATCATTACTGAACAGAAAATATTTGTGGATGTGTGTATAGAATCATATTAAACAAATTATAGGACAATATATTGTTTTATAGAATACGATTATCCCTTTTTATTCAAAACACATAGATCACATGTTTTATAAGACTTGTGATTTTGAGATATTTTATTTAAATAAATATTCAATAGCATTTTTATATGAAATATATTTGAATCTATGCATCGTGAAATCAATAATTTGAATTCTATGTCAATGAATCATGACTCAAAAACATCTATATTCCATAAAAAATGGAAGTAAAGTGATTTTTTACTTGATGTTATAAACATTTATATATATATATAATCGTCTTATTTAATGTTGAATATCTATTTAGATGCTTTTTTATTGGAACTCTTCATGGTTTGGTCTGATAAGAACTCTTCAAGAATGAAATATTCAGAAATCATATACATCTAGAAAACAAAATTTTAAACCGAATAAATTAATCGATGAAAATTGGAAAAATATATTTTCCTGAACATCTATATAGGGACTCCATTGTCCGATCAATTTTTTTAAAATGTGATGTGATAATTCATAAATAAAACAAAAATCAATACTTCTAGAAAGAAAAAAAAAATTATTCACTAAAAAACCTTCATTCAACATGGTCCCAGCAATAATAACTACATTAAGATATATATCATGTATTAATTTCCCAAAAAATAAATTTGCAATAATAATTTGATTATATTTTTTGGAAATGATTTATTAAATTTTGTAGGTAAATGATATATTTTTCATAATACTATTTTTATACCTAAACAAATTTAAATAGATTGAATTAATTTATTTTTGATAAATATAACTAAATAAATAATTAGAATTCAGATATATATATATATATATAAATAAATTAATTATCATTCCATTAATGGTAATTATATCTCATAGATAACAATAATACAATGTATACATCAAAAAAAATTTATTGAAAAAAGATTTATTGTGTTTTGTCACAGATTTTATAATAGACATTGTTAAATAGTAAAATTTTATTTGAAAAATTTTCCATAATAAATTAATATCATCATTTAAAAATTATCCTACAATGATTTCATCCAATTACTATATATTTAATAATATTTTATTGAATAAGTGAAAAGTAACGATTCTTCTAAAACTATAATTTCAATTCATTTAAAAATAAATTTAAATGATCTAACCTATTTTTATGTGGATTTAAATTTAATTTTTATATTTAAATAAATATATATAATTAATTAAATAAGAATCTAGGTTTTATTTTATATATCAATACGTTCATATTGATTCATAAAAATTCATGCTAATAAAATGAATTTGTCATTATGTTTTTTTATTATATTTAAATACATCAACTCATTTTAAAAAAAATTAATATTGATTTTTTTCATTTTGGGAATTATAATGTTAAAATTTAGTAATAAGACCAATTTTATTTTTTTATTATGAATAGAAACCAGGGAAATTTTTTTCCTCATGATGAAGGGAATATCATTAATTAAGTTTAAAAATAATGTGATATGGAATTAAAAATATACCATAAAATATACTTATTTTAATGGTACAAGAATAAATCATAAAGTATCATCCAATATTATGATATATGGAAAATTGGATCATTTTTTCATTCATTATGAAATATAAAATATTTTATGTAATAAATAAATTCAAAAATTCAACATATTTCATTTATATTCTCTATCCTATAATTATAGAGATATGAAACAAAGATCATTTATAACTATTTATTATAAGGATAAATTCTGTAATTTAATTGTACATAATTAATTGAAATATTACATGAGAATAAAATTACCTATAAAGCCTATGTAATACCAATAATTCACATGTCCATGTGTTGGAGATGTCATGTAAATGATTTTATACATCTTAAAATGATATTATTTTGATAAATTATACAACGTAATGAATATTATTTATATTTATAATATATTTGTGATGGTTAATTTATTTTTATTATTTTTATAGTATTATATTGATTCCTTTAAAATCTTGTTTTATAGTATAGTATCAAGAAATACAATCATTTTATTTAATATTAATAATTTATTTTTAAATCATTTTAAAATCATAGAAATTATATAATGGATAATATGGATGAAATATTTTCCAGTAAAAAAATAATTGTCCATCAATATAAAATTTAGAAAATTAACAAAAAATAGTAATGCCTCTTAATGTGTAAATAAAGTTTTCTTCATTTTAATAATTAAAACGGTTATGTGGGGTTAAAATAAGTATTTTAAGGGTTAAAATTTTCAAAAAATAATTGAAAACCTATTTTTATCATATCTAGACTATATCAAAATATTATATTAAATTGTGACACTTTAGAGCAATCATATATAAGGATGATGTTTATTATATTATAATATTTAAAATAATTCCATGGGTTTCCCTCTACTTAGTTATAAAAGAGAAATTATACTACTCCCATTTTTAAAAACATTTTTATTTAATGATAATCTAAAAACATTCCAAAAAAATTCCAATATTTCTTTGTTTTTTGGTTGTATCTTAATATTATTTTATACAAGCATTGGTAGTATCAATGAAAGAGGTCTCTAAATGTATATATAATTATATGTTCAAACTCCTAAACTACTATTACTTCTATGACCCTTAGTAAATAAATTATATTAATTAGAAATAATGAATAATTAATATAAAATATAATAGATATATTTTTTTTATTATAGGATAACTGTTTTCCACCCCATTCCCATCAAATGTACGAAGAATTTATCCCCCATTATTATATGCGGATAGATTCCTCTACGAAGATATTTTGATCATTTTAAATTATCTTCAATAATGGTTGATTTTAATGATTTATTTAAAATATATATATGAAATTTATAATATTATAATTATTTTAGAGTGATGAAAAAAATTAATCTATCAATTATGTTTTCTCATAAGAAAATAGAAGTATTTCTTACTCTCATGTATATACAATCATGTTAATGAGTGATACATTTTATCATAATTTTTTCCCTTAAATAAATAGATATAAATTTATATATAATTATTATATAAAAATATTTTGACATTAATATTAATTTGAAAATTTTATATTGATATTATACCATATCATGTTCCTACCCATTCTTCCTTTATAACATGAATTTTTTTAGGTTAGTTTTACCACCAACATGAGTCATGTTATATTATTTCATGCATGAAGGAATAAAAAATTTTGAAAACAAATCATCATTTTTAATAATAAGAAACCAGTTATAGGGTCGAAATTATACTGATCATGAAACAATGTTTATTATTGAATGATATGAACTAATATACATAAACAACCATTAAATAAAAAACAATTATCACTTTTAACATCAATTTTATTATATATTTATAAATAAATTTGTGATAATTGGTCATAAGTTCATCATATGTGATATTTTATTATTTAATATTTTCATACAATATTTGTGTAATTAATTTAATTTAATTATATAGAATGATATAATAACATCATAATAATGTCAAACTAGATATAAGTAATTTCATAAATCAATTTACATTTGTTGAGTTTTACCACTACACCATTTAATATTTTATTCTTGGATTATTTAAATAATAAAACTTTATTGTCTTTAATTATATAACCACTCTATTTTAGTGTTTAAAAATTGTATTAAAACTAATTAAATAGTTATCAGATCATCGTTATTATATTTCCATCGGTTTTTAATCTTAACATCGTTTTTTGATACAACTTTAATTATCTAAACTGATTTCCATATATATGAATTATATGATTCATATTGAAATATAATATCAATAAAAACTCTATTATCATGATATTTAAAACAAGTTTACAAATTACATCTTTTTTTGGTTTTGTGAATCAAAATGTACAAATTGTGTAATTGTTTATTTCACAATATCAAACTTAGTAAATTTTATTTTTGTTGAAGATTTGTTATGGGGATTATATCATCTAACTTTTATAAACCCCATATATATTCTTCTCATCTAGTTATCATTGAATTATAAATATGTTGAATTAATATGTATCCTACTATGTACTCAACTGTTTGAATAAGTATTTCTAAATAAAATTATAATTTTTTGCTGATAATCTATTTCTCCCATGTCTATAGTATATTTTTTCATTTTTTCCATAATTATTTTTAATATTTTACGGGGATTAAACAATTTAATATTAAAAAATTATTTTCCTTCTATAAAATATGTGCAAAAAATTTATTTTCCTTGCAAGGTACGTTTTTCTAATATGGTTAACAAAAACATTGTTTAAATTCTTACCGCATGAACATAATTTCCTAGAATCGTTAAAAATAATTTTACATGGAGAATAAAATGAATCACTACATCTATATTTAATAATAATGTAATTTTCCCCATAATAATTAAATTATAATAATTCAAATAAGTTATTTTTTAATAACAATTGAATTTTCATTAATAAATTACCATGTCATATTTTATATGTATTTTCGACAATGAAAACATCATTTGTGGAATCTAATTCATTATGTGGTATATACTATAATTATACATTCTCCATAATTTTCTATCATGGATTATAATCATTATGTTCTATTTATTTCTTAGAGAAGATAACATAAATTTTTCCTAGTTTTCAATAACAATGGTTATGTTGATTATTATTTATATTATTAATAATTTTTTTATGATAAATGATTTGGATATAGTATGTGATCATAATTGGACATTATTTCACTTCAATATAACATTGGATCCCATGAGACCTAATATCCTATGTATTTGGTCTATTCCAACCTTATTATTCATGTTGTCTCAACACATAACAATGATATATGTATGAAATTATGAATATTATACTCATGAGATTAGTTATAATTAAGCATGAGGTTATTTACATGATTATCCAATCATGGGAAATATTTTCCTTTAATAAAATTACTAATTTTGAATATATTGTTATTTTTTAGTTATACCATATTGTTAATGATTTATTTATTTTTTGATAACTTCTATTTTATGCTTTCCCTTACATGTAATCTTATTTCACCCTTTATAATAATTCCATTTCCACAGGAGACAAAGGGGAGAATTTATAATGATTTCATTGATATAATAATTAAAATATTAATCTTATCTATATTATATATTTTTTTTAATTTTGACAAATTTAATGTGACAATCATGTATATATCTAGTCTCCCAAGACTATTAATCTATTTGATTCATTTGGATGTGATTTGATTTATCAGATGCCAATTTTGTAAGAAAATAACAAACTCTATGAACTAGATTGGGTTGTTACAATAATAGACATGTGGCTATCAAAATGAAGGGGTCTATATATAAAATTGAGAATTAATTTTATAATATATAGGTATTACAATAGATAATTGAAAAAAATAGATATTGTTCACCCAAAAATATATTGACTGCCCCTAGGGATCACTTTGGGAATTATTGATGTACATTAATAGGATGATAGGTTAGTAAAATTGAATAAAAATGAGAAATGAAAGAGAAATCAATGTATATGGAGTATGAATTATGAAAAAAAGAAACACAATTAAAATTTATTAATAATGAGGAATAATATGAAATGTGAAACCAAGATTCTAGCTACTCATAAAAAGAATCCATTGATGAATCCAAATGAGTAATCCAAAAGGACACCCCATCGCATTATAGAGAGGATATTCTATAGAGAATTAGAGTATTAGTAAAGTAGCATTCTATAATTTCCAATGTAATTGAATATAAAAATACCCTTTACTACACAATTATCTCAAATGAACACTTTTGTCAAAATTTAAAATGAAATTATTCCTGCATAAAAATGACTAATAATTTTGTTATTATATTATTGAGATAATAATATATATCATTGATCGATAGAAAACATTTTCAGAAGATAAAATAAATTTTCTATTTCTCAATTATATATACAATTAGTGAGTGAATGATTTTAAAATAATTATGTTACATTAGTTAATGTGTGAATGTAATGGTACTAAAAGTGTTCATGATTTTTGAACTATGAAACCCACAACCCACATGGTTTTTATCCAAATTAGTTAATTAGTATTTAATTTATTTAATTTTAATTTTAAAATAGGTATTAGTGAATGTGAAAAGTTTAATTTTCTTTACGAAATTTCTCATTCCATAGATAGATAATCATAGAGTGGTCATGGTCATTTCTGGTTGTCCAATTAGTGGAAATTTTTTAACACTCATTTTTCTAAATCATGTAAAATTAATATTAGTTTTCGTATACAAAAATTTGTAATTTAATATAAATAATGTAGTGGGTCATAAAAATATAATAATCGACTATATTCTCGTCACTGAAATTCATGGATAATATTAATTTCATGTAACATAATCTTGAGAGATTAAATAAATTAGGGAATATGACATATTAAATGATGTGTATAGTAATTTGGAGATGGATATGGCAGTGAATTTTTGGGTTGTTGTGCCAATTTTAAGGAATTATTTTCCTCATATAATAACTTCAATTGTTAAACCATTGATGTTCAAACTTATAAAACTACCCAATAATCTCAAATAATTTTTTATTGGTCATCCAAATGATATGCCAGTGATTAAAAACGTGTCTATCTATAAATAGAAATAAATTCAATCCTAGTTATTTTATAGAATCAATGGAATGATATATAATGATGAATCACTGAAATAAACTGTATTACCTTTTTGGTTGATTCCTAAAATGTTATATTGGAGTATATTTAAGTTTAAAGACCGCAAACCAAGTATCCCTAAGTCTGTGGTTACATTATTGCATTGGAAAAATATATAAAAACTATATCACTAATTTATGAATAGTTTAGTATTTTTGAAAAAAATAGACACACACTTTAACCATACATTACAATTTGTAATACAAAATAAAAAATAAATAATAATTTGAAAAACCCATTATTCTTTTATCATATCCTTACATTTGAAACATAATAATTTTTTTACATTATGGAAAAATTAAAACATAATCAAGGGCTGCGCTCAGATTCATAGAAATGGTTTAGTACAGTAAAATATATCATTATTTAACTTAACCAATTATGTTTAGGTAATAAACTAAAACATGATCTATTTTATAAATAAATTGAGAATAATATGCATAGGAAAAAATATAATCAAACAATACCATATAAATAATCCCTCGAGTAATAAAACATACCATTGAATTTATATTGATAGTTTATTAAAATTTAAATCAATTAATAATCACATTATATGGGAATTCATAATGATGGACTGCAAAAAAAACATCCAAGGATTCAACCAATGCATGATACATTAACAGGTAATACATTAACCAATTCTCAATTTATTTTATCTATAGAGACCTAGTGATGAATTGAGGGGACATAGAAGGCCCTTACAATCACATACTATGTTCAATGAATTCCTCTTATGGAATTGTTGAAACATACTCACCATAAACCTATTTATTGAAATGATAATTTTTAATTTAAAAAAGCATCCAAATAAGTAATCATTGTCAAAAACCATCCTGAGTACTATGAGGAATGGTTTGTTAAAATAATAATCCAACCAATTAATAATGTATGTAATATTTTATTACTAGAGATTAATCTCAATGTAGAAGGTGATTCAACAATTTATTTTTACTTTGATGAAAAATCATTAAATTATATAATTGAAAACATCATTAAGAAAATATATATTTTAAAATTAAAAATAACATATTTCAATATCAAAATAAATGAAAATATATTATTTAAATATTATCTTATCAAATTGGTAACTAGGTTTCCAAAAATTTAGGCATCATCAAGATCATAAAATCCACTAATTTCATATCAGTAAAAATGCTTTCCAACTATAATTTTGAGGGAAAAATTTTCTACAAACCTATTATAGAAAATGAAACAATATAAAATGATATATATTTTGTAAAAAATAAATAATGATAGAAAATTTATATAAAAAGACATTTCAGAATAGTACTAACATTTTTTGAAATACATTTTTAAAACACGAACATTGAAGAAGAAGATATTTTTAAAGGAAACATTAAAATTATAATTTTTTAAAATAATGTCTATTATTAATGTTATATAACTGAAATGATAATTAATAAAATGAATCAAAAATATTATTCTATATAAGTTCAAAAGAATATTTTTAAATAGATAATGTTATAATAAAATGTTATTTAAAAATTACACATTGTATGGAATAATGAAGGGAGAATTTCATAAACTAATAGACTGAAAATTGGGTTTTGAATTCCCTTAAAACTGTATAATCATTCAAATAAAATTCCCTATAAATGTTAAAATTATAAAATCGTTACATTTAGAACCATTAATATTATGAAATTAATGATATGATATATCAAAAGGGATAATATATTACACATTCATGAAATAAAGGTTGAATCATGAATATATATCACAGAAGTAACAGTTAGATGAGTAACTCTTTAATTATATTTACCTTTATTATTGTGTAAATTAATCTCATCTATAAAGGGTAAAATAATTTTATTAATTCCCAAAATAACAATAATAACATTAATAATACATTATAAAATGCATTTATAATATTATTCCACACATTGTTTAAAAATATATGATTGTTTTCATTGTTTATAGTGATTTCGTTTGATCGTTTCATGACTGGATTAATTTATGTAAACAATTTTATTTTATTGTAAAATTAAAAGAAAACAAAATAAGTAAAATTTATTGGTATCCAATAAATTCAAATTTTTTAAATGGACCCATATTTAATTTTTATATAGTACATTATGGTGATTAATTTGATAAAATATTAATGATAAATGTTTGGTTCAAGTTGATGGTTTTTCGAACCATCATGAACATGTTTCATTTAATTAAATATTTTGTATATAAATTTATTAGTTATAGAAAATTAAATAGTTTAAAATATTCTTATTATAATTTTATTTAACCATAATAATTTATTTATGATCAACCTTGTAGGCGGTAAAGGAAAATATAGATCATTATCCATTGAAACCAAAATACAATGGTTTCATTTATTGAATTAGAGTAGGTAATAAAAATGAGGGATAAAAGATATTAAATTACAAACCAAAAATTTCATTACATACATGATACTAGAATTATTATTCCTTAATGTATTAAGAAATATAATATAGTGTATAAAATAAAGACAAATTAAGAGACGTTATTTTAGAATGTTACATCTTGAATATAACTTCCTTGAATGGAACCTTAACAAACATGAAATTGGTCATTATGTGAGATTAGTATCACATTGTTTTATGTATTATTAGGTGTGATAAGGTTTTTGGAGTTTATTTATGATATTCGTGGATATTAAGAATACTGGGGGTGTTGATGAGTGGTATTTATACTTGAAGAGGGGTGGTTTTAAGTGATTAAATAATGATTATTTTATATTTAAAGCCAACCAAATTTGGTTGGAAATAATAGCAAAAAATCTGTATTGAATTTAATTTCATAAATAATTCATAAGTTTGAGGAAAAAATAAACCATCCAATTAGTCTTTTAGTGGATGGAATTTTTAGATTTTACCTCTTATCATTAACCTGTTACACTGTTTTACCAATACTTTGTTAAATATTTTTTTTACCATGGAATTTTTTATGAATAAAAATTAAAAGGACATTATTACTAATTTTTGACCTTTTTATTCCAATGATAGAATAAATTTTAATTTATTAAATTAATTAAATTGATAAAAATGTATACTAAATGTGTTATGTGTATAATTCATAAAAAAATTTAGAAGAGGTTAAATTGTAGTATTTAAAATAAAAGGAATTCATTTCTAACAAAAGAAAATACATATAATGTAATTATATAAATATTTTTTCCCATAATAAGTTTGTTTAAATCATTTTATTATAACTATTATTTTCTAAGAGTTGTGGTATTTTGTAAATACAATATTTACACTATTTAATGGACAAATAATTTTTTAATAAAATTATAAAAAACTCAACCTTAAATAAATATGGCATTCTATGTTAAAAACAAGTTGTTTTTTTAAATTCATTTGAAAAAAATGTAAAACATTTATTTATTGTCACATGAAAAGTAATGAAATGCTTTTGTTCCTGAAAAATATATATTAAAATAAGTTGGATTTATTAAAAATTATGTGTTTATATATTAAGAATATTTAAAATGATATTGAATAATAAATTCATAATTTTTAAAAAATTAGGTAATATTATTTAATCCATTAAATTAAGCGTTTTTTTATAACAATTTTGTTAAAAAAATGATATTTTGAACATCATATAAGCTCTATGTTCTGTGTATATCCAGCTATCAGACATAGTATATTTTTAAAATATTGGGATTTTACATTATCCCCTATATTAATATATTTAATCGTTGATATTTTAAATTTCACTTTTAAAAACACTGTTTTATATTTTATAATTCATTTTGTGAAACATACATCATAATAAGTGTTAATAAAAAGTCTTCTCAAAAAGTGGGAATGGAAAATGTGATGATAACCACAAAAATAAGTTTATGAAATGCGGTACATTAGTGGGAAGTGAAAAAAAAGACATGAAAATGTATTATAACTATTTTTTTATATAGAGTGATCGAGAACATGTTTTTTAAATATTTCCCTAAACTATAGTGCCCGAATGGTGGGATCCTTTAAAAGGCCTTTTATTTCCCATTAAGAAAATTAATTGAATAACATTTTTTAAAATATATTTTTAGTTTTTAGTAATTATATTACATTCTATAATAAAAACATACGGAATTATACATACATGATAGGTATATTTTCATCCATTAAAAATTTCCACCCCAACTCAAATTTTTCTCCAAAAGTCAATAAAATTCCAAAATAAAAAATTTATCCAAATCATATAGGGTTCCCAAACTGAATTAATAATATATCTATCATGCTATTTAATAAAAATTATACCACGTTGTACATGATTAATGTTACTGGTAGGTTAAGCACCCTTGTCTCTTTTTGATTATGTGTTCAAAAGTCACGTTCGTTCTAGATCTGATGGATTTTCAACCAAATAACAGGTTTCCATTTTTCTAAAACTATAATAATATACCATTAAAATTATTTTCACAAATAAATATAATATATTTAAAATTAAAGAAATTTTTAACCTTAATTTTTGTTTCTTATGTTTCATTTTTCATTCGCAAAAAATAGTATACCATATTGAATCATTTTTTCATGGAGTCTTTATATTAAGACCTATCATTATTACATTGCATAATTTAAATTTTAGTCAAGAACACAATTCCTTACACATTAAATATCTTTTCAATTTCATAGTTTTAGATAATTGAGATATAATACTTACATAAAATTTCATATTTATATAGAGTGGATACGACACATAAAATAACATGATTTGAAGGGAGTAAGGAAAATTGAAAACACATCATGCACAATTAGGGTAAATAGGAACATCACGAATGGTGTTTTAATTTTTAGCATTAGGGGGAGATGAGAGGAACAATGATGATGAATTTTTTCATAAGTAAGAAAAAATCTATAATTTATGTAATAATGGAGCTTTTATGCCTCTTAGATAATGGGTGGAGAATAGCGTATAAGAAAAAATAATAATTGAAAAGAAAACATAAGAAAATGAAAGATGATATTTACATCTTTATTTCATCTCTAAGATATTTTCATTAAGGATATTAGTTTTGGCTTTATGATGATACCAATAGTACTTGGACCTTAGGGAGGGTCTTGGGAAGATTATTTTCAAGAGAAAAGGCATAGATAAAGGCTTGAGTGTTGTGTGATTAAGAGGGGTGATGGTGGTTTTTATATTATGGTAGGAGTGGTTTCACATTATTTTAATCTTTAGTTCAATATTTTTTTTAAATAATATGAATTTTCTTGATTAATGTGACCCTAAAAAAGTAATAAGTATATGTGATTTTTTACCAAGGGTTCTTTAATCATCTATGATACTAAGAATACTATATTTTACTCTTAATGTATATATACAGTATATTAGAATATTTTATTATTCACAAAAAATTCAAGTATTTCTGAAAAATCTCAATAATTCACCCAAACCATTTTTAGACTTCTATAATTCATAAAAGAACTCCATTTTTTGAAAATTACTTTCTAAATATGATTAACTTTTTTTGAAAGAAAATAACATTTTATTCCAAAAATAAAAAATTTTAAAACTATAACTAAATTTATATCACCTTGAAAATTTTATCAAGATCTCCTTATATTATGACCTTATGAATGTAAAATAATAATATGATCTACTATTTATTATGGTAATATTACTATTCATATGTGTATCATACTATTTAAAAAAACATGTTTTTTCTATCAGACTCCAAATAACATACTAATCACAACCATAAATATCTATTTTTCGAAATTCAAATAATAGAAGCAAAAAAAGTACGCTTAACAGATAGTATATAACTATCTCAATAAAACAAAGTTCCATTATGAAGAGACTTAGATTTTCAATCATTTCATTAAATTTATTTGTAAAACCTTTTGATGTTCCACTTTCCCCACCTTCTGAAAACTGTATGGTCACAATTTTGTTAGTTAGCTATTAAACTTGTGAGGGTACCTTACCCTCATAACATTTTATGATTTCCATGTTTCTTCTTCAACTATGTGGTTTCTATTCAAAAAAATTACTAAGTAGATTACCTTATTCAGAAATAATTTCTCTTTACGATAAAGAATCTGAATAGTTTACTCTTCATAAGAAATGTTCTCTTCCAACTGAAATACATCTGGGTCTAGATATGGGATGAATCTAGGAGAAAATATCTCAAAATTGATACATTAAAAATATTTTGTACCTATGATAAAATCAGAGGAAAATCTACTCAGAATGCATCTGGTCCAACTTTCTCTATGATTTCATATTTTCAAATAAACTATAAATTCATCTTTCCATTCTAACAAAAATGGATAACCCTTTTCCATGGTGAGATAATGAGAAAAACATGATCAGCAACCTCAAAAGTGAGATCATTACTCCAGTTTTTTGGATATCTATTCTGCCTACTCTAATATATCCTCATGCATTGCATGATCATATTCACTTTCTCAGGCACTTCCTCTACTAATTTTTTTCCTATCAACATTGTTTCTCCTGCTTTATCCCAAAATTTGGTGTTCTACATTACTTTCCGTACAGTGCCTCAAAATGATCCATCAATATTCTTGAATGAAAAATATTTTTATTAGACAACTCAACTAATGAAATATTTTGATCCCAAATTCCTTGTTAGTCCATTGAACAAGATTCAATCATATTCTCCAAATTTTGAATCATCGGTTCTGACTACCCATCTGATTGATGGTTAAAAGTTGTACCAAAATTTACAACTATTCCCAATGACTTTTGAAGGACCTTCCAAAAATTTGAAGTGAACCTAGGATCTCTATCATATATAATGGAAATAAACACTCCATGTAACCAGAGAATATTGTTGAGGTATAGACGATAAAGATAATATAGAGACATTGAATCTTGAATTTGAAGGAAATGTGTAGATTTAGTTAGTCATTTACCAACAACCAAGATTTCATTGCTACCAACATAATTATTTGGTATTCCCAAAATTATGTCAAGGGATATATATTCCATTTCCATTCTATCACTTGTAAATATTGAAGCATCCCCTTCAGTAACTACCACTCTGTCTTAACCAATTGACTTGTTAAACATTTTATAGTAAAATATGAAATATCCATTTTCACTACATCTAACATGTAATACCCTTGAATGTATTTATACATCTTTGTGATGATAAGATGAACTGAAAATGGGGAACCATTATCTTCACACAACAATTCATTCTTCATCTATAAATCACAAGTCACATCGAATATCATTCCAAATATGATAACACAATCTATATCATGGTTAAATTTTGAAATCCTGCCCATTTTAATCCATTATACCATTTTCTATAACTCCCAATCTACCTTATATGCTTTCATAATTCTATCTATCAATGATTAAAGCATTTAATCCTAATAAAAAACAATGTAATATCCTACACCAACAAATTTGAAGCCAAAATTAATCAAATCCTTAATTAAGGGGTTATGTACCAAACATAACATGGTTAATGATGAATGACATTTTCAACTGAATGTATCTGAAACTTTGTTTTATTTATATTAATGGTAATTGATAATAACAAAATTATCCTTTATTAGTTAAAGAAATATTCACTAAATCATGTTTAATTCTTTCAGAGTGAATATATATTGTTTAGTATTTTATAGTCACTATATATTGGAATTTTGTATTTGTATAAAAAATGCCTCTTAATTTTCAATGAAAAAAACCATTGATGCTAATTCCAAATCAAGTGTGGGATAATTTACATCATGATGTTTTAGTTTACATGAATCATATCCAATTACCATATCATTCTGCATCAGAACGCAACCATATCCCTTCAATGAATCATCATTGTTGATGATAAAATCCCCATTTCTGGAAGGCAGAACCAAAACTAGAGCATTCACCAATATCTTCATCAATTCCAGAAAACCTAAATCACATTTTTATATCCAAATATATTTAACACATGTTCATGTTAACTTATTTATCAGGAAAGATAACCATGGAATATTTTTAACTTACCGTTGGTAATAACCTGCTAATCCAAAAAAAATAAGAATTTTTATATCATTTTTAGGTCTTGTAAATTCTTTAACCACTTTTGTTTTGGAAGGATAAATTATTATACCATCTTTATTTACAATGTACCAAAAACTGATATTCGTTTCAACTATGAATCAAAATTTATTAATTTTACATACATTTTCTTTTCCATTAAGTTTTTCAAGACAACCCTCTGATTTTTTTATGCTCTTATTTACTTTTCTAAAATACTATAATTTCATCAATTAACACAATTATAAACTTATACAAGAACTCATGGAAAATTATATTCATAAGATCCATGAATAGATAAGATGAATTAGTTTACCCAAATAGAATAACAACAAATTCATAATGCCCATATCTAGTACAGAATGAATTTGTTGAGATGTATGCTTCCTTTATTTTCAACTTATTGTACCACGAACTCATGTCAATATTTGAAAAATATTGTGCTCCCAAGATCTAATAATAAAACTCATCGATGTGAGGAAAAGGATAAAAGTTTTTCATAGAGATGTTATTCATGTCTTGATAAAGAAATCAAAGCCTAATGTTATGATATTTTATTAATGAAAAAATAGTATAACCCCATGGTGAAGTGCCAGAATGAATGAATCCTTTCTAAAGAAACTCGAACAAACAATTTTTTAATTAAATAAGTCCCATTTTAACCATTCAATAAGGATTTTTGAAATTGTAATAGTAGTAAAAATTAATTCAATTTTGAATTAATCATCTTGATTTGGTATAACACTGAGTAACTCCTCAAGAAATGCATCATGATTTTCATTTACAATTGGGACATCAGTAATCTAATAATTTGAATTGTTTTCAATAATATAAGAAAGATAAAATTTATTTACATTATTCAAAATTTTCTTATATTTATAAAACGTGATCAATTTTATGGCTTAATTATTTTATAAAAAAAGGAAATAGTTATGAAAAACAACTTCATTAGATATACATTGAATCTTATCATGATAAATATAAAGGCAATATATATCTATAATGACATCAAACTCCACTTAGAAAAAAACAACAAGGTTTTCAGGTAAATAATTTACAATGACCACAATATAAATATTCTTATAATTAATCATTTCTATAATATTCCCCCTAGTATTTTAACAATAATTTATGGTCTTAGTTGTTATGGTGATATTTTCAATTTACGAAATAATTTCTCAGAAATAAGTGTATGTGTAGACCTTGTATCAAACAAAACATTAGTAAAATCTGAGTAAAAAAAGGTACACAATTCAACTTCATTGGATGGTCCAATGTCTACTGACATAGTTATAAAAGGTATCAGTACATATTTTTTCTTATATTCTGGGATCTTTCCATCATTAATATCTCTCTTTGGGAAGGCATTTTCATAATGACTCGTCTAATAACATTTAAAACACTATAGAGTTTTCTTATAAGGATTTTTCATAGGATCATTTTCATTATAATCTTGCACTACATGTTCATTATTACCACATAAAAAACACTTCCTAGTTTTTTAAGGCATTCCAGGAGAGCTTTTTACCATTACTTTCACAAAGACAAAAATGAACATTCTTACAATCAGAATTCATTGATTGATTATTACCCATTGATTTCCATCAGGAACACTTCTTATCCTTGTCTTCAAAGTGCATTTGGTCATTAGAAATCTATATTTCTACCCACTCAACACATAGTACTAGTTTATTATAAATTTTGAATTAATGGGAAACCAAATCTCTTCAATATCATAGCTTCACTCCTGGGTAAAAATGGTTGATTTTTCTATTAACATCCAAAATAAGATTTGGAGCATAAATCTCCAATTGGGAAAAGTTCTCTTCATCCACGATTACTAAATATTCCTTATTTCTCCTTAATTCATGGAATCTCTTCTCAATACTAAGATGAACCACTAGTGGAAAATATTTTTCATGGAAAATAATTAAAAATTCATGCCACTATATGTCTTGAATATCACTCTATCCCTTATATTCTTGACCCATGAACACCACTAACTAGATTCACCTTCACAATGATAAATGAAATTATATAAATTTTGATTATCTAATAATTACATCACATCAAATATAATTTCAAGGGAATTAATCTATACTACAGCTGTTATTAGGTTAGAATATCCACTGAAAGTAAGAGGGTGTTACATTAAAAATGTTCAACTATTGTCATGTTCCATTGTGGGGCCTCTGGTTTTTCTCATTCTAAGATAAACACACAATTTATTGAAAATAAAAGAGGATCCATTACTGTCAAAAAAATATTGGTTCCAATCCCAACCATTCTAGGTTTTATATTTTGATAGATATCATTCTTTCTGTTCATTTCTATATTAGCTTCCCTGTTTCATATATTGAAAACAATTCAGAATAAATAAAGAGAAGATACCACAGTACTCATATCTGCATCCTTACAGAATGAGGATATTTTCACATTTTGAGTTTTAATGAATAGTTATATAGTTCATACATAACATTCCATATGTATAGAAAACATATAATATAAAAATTGTATACATATTTTCAAAAATATAAAATATTTAAAATATAACATGTGTTCTTTGAAAAATCATTATAACATTTAACATGGCTTCCTTATTTGTCATACACATCATTATAACCTTTGAAAAAAAAAATTAAAAACATGGAATAAGCACAAAAATAATAGTATGAGATATAAAAATACGGAATGAAAAAACTATTCCTTGAATACTTGTAAATGTATGGAATAATTTTCAAAAAGGAATTCTTGTCACCCATATATACTTAATTGGTGAAACATGATAATTCCAATAAAATAAAAAATAAATAATGTACATAAATGGTACCATTATGGTATCATTGGGAATTACATATACATTATTGTAACCCTATAGGTTTCCTTATAATTTTTAACCCTCATGGCTACTTTACAACGTAAGCCTCACAGGTACCTTAATCTGTAACCATCGCATTTACACATGCAGTAACCATAGATCCAACCCACAAATTACAAATATCCAATAAATTTGGGGTAGATATAGGCCCCAACCTTCACCATAATTTTTTTAATGAAATATAACATAATCATTCAACCTGAATAACTTTATAAAAACATTTCTTTTTAATTTTGTAGAATATAATTTTAAAATAAGAATTTAAATAAACATCCCCTTACAAATATCATATAATAGAAGTTAGACTTAATAGAATGGATGGAATGTTTATATGAACTATAAATACACATTAATAAAATTTAATATAAACAAAATTTCTTACACAAAAGTAACTTAATTCCTCATAATTAATTAAGTTGAAGGTTAACCAAAATAATGGAAATTGGGTTAAGAATTCACTTACCTCGGGTTCATCATACATAAAACGTGATTAAAAAAATTGTATAATATGTAAAAGATATTAATTAATATCTTAATGAAACATATTCATTTTTTCAACACAATATTTGATCATTTCATAACATCATTTCACCCTTTAATTATAACTATTTTGTTCCTTTTATTGTTTCAGGTGCCTTTTTTACATGACATATATGAGTGTTTTGAATTTGATTATTTGTCATATGGAAAAAAATTATATAAATGGATTGAGATGGTATTAATATGTTTCTAAAATATTAAATTACTCTATAAATTTTTGTTGTTATATTGTATGTGGATGTCTCGTTATATAAATTGTTCAGTGATATCTGTTTAGATCATTTTGTTGGTTCATTGATAACCATGAATTAGATTTATTATATAACACAATATTATGTATATATGTTATCTAAAAAACATTTAAAAGGATATATCATAAAATTTTCAGTCTATTTCAACCATTAAAATGGTTTTATAAAACGTTTTTAAAGGATTAATAACACACCATCCATGATTTTGGTAAATCGGCACATCACGAATAGTGTTTTTATTTTTAAAATAATTGGTTGAAGAGAGCAACAATGATGATAAATTTTTATATTACCATGATATAAATATATTATATCTATAAAACTTTATCACTCATGCCTATTGGATATGGGTAGTATAAGACAATATAAGAAACGAATGAATTGATAAGAAAACACAAGAAAATGAAAGAGGTTCTTTACCTCTTTATCTTTTCTCCTGGAGATCCTCTCTAAGGCCCTTAGTTTTGGAATTTTCATTAGACCATAATTTATAGGATGTGGATTAGGGGCTTGGTAATTTTTTTTGGTAGAAAATACATAGGGCTCAAGGATTGAGTGGTGTGAGAGGAATAGGGGGTGAGGCTGGAATTCATAATGGAGGAGAGGAGGGGAATTATATTATTTTAATATTTAGTTTAATTTTTTTAAAGACTATGAATAGTCATGATTCATGTGACCCAAAATAGTAATATGTTCAAGTGAGAATAAACCAATGGTTCTTACAACAACCGTTATGATAGTAATAGTTCATTTTACTGATAATGTATATATATATATATATATATATATAATATTACTATATTTTAGTATTCACCTAAAATTAAAGTATTTCCTAAAAATCACAAAAATTCATCCTAAACATTTTCCGACGTACAAAATTTATGAATGATTTATATTTATAAAATATGATTTTATAAATATGATTTTTTTAATATTTAAATAAAATCTTATTTAATGCCAAAAAATAAAAAAATTAAATCTATAAATGATTTTAAATCACCATAAAAAATTAATCAAATATATCATTATCATAAAACCATAAAAAATATAATAATATTATTTACTATTCATAATGTTCCTATTACTTTTTATATTAATTTTCCCAAGGATATGTTACTATTCACCAAAAAAGATGTTGGTTTTATCGAACTCAAAATAAATTACTGATCACAATTTTAGATGATTGTTTTTTGAAATTCAAATTTTAGAAGCAGAAAAATCAAGTATAACAACTAGTTTATAAATATCTCATTAAAATACTGTTTCATTATGTAGAAACTCGGTGTTTCAATAATTTCATTAAATATATTTGTAAAACCTCAGGGTGTTAAACTTTAGGAATCTAGTGACAATTTCCATAGTAATTTAATCCCTCACTCTTGGAAATGATTATCAAAAAATGAATTTTTATAACTAATGAACTATAATTCTATTTTAATGAATTATTAGATCCTTAAATAGTAAATATTCTTCTA
The DNA here is from genome assembly GCA_963277665.1 of Viscum album. NCBI lineage: Eukaryota > Viridiplantae > Streptophyta > Magnoliopsida > Santalales > Viscaceae > Viscum > Viscum album. Next base: position 125,986 of record CAUJRU010000164.1, read on the forward strand.
TGTCATACTATTTTTTTAAAAAATATGGATATAAAAATTTATCAAATATTTATAAACATAATAATAATTAAACAACATCCAAAGTTCATCCTAATCAATTACATAAATGATTAACCTTATGTCAGTTCCACAAGATCAATATCCAATTATTTAGAGTGATGTATAAAGAAATATAAAAAATTAACTTCCAATTAATCTTCTGAAAACATGAAGAATATCATAATATTCACATACCTCCCATGTAAATCACATCATGATAACTTCTCTTGATACATAGTAGTAGTTTTAATTACCATATAATCTTATTGAAAACATGATTGATTCTTTATTTATAATGTAAAATAGATATTTTTTGATATTTTCCTTGAATCCAAACATGTAGTATACTATATAGTTGATAAGATTAAAATATAATTCACGAACCGGTTTCCTGAAAAAAAAAATCAATCCATAATAATTCAATTGTTGTTATATCAACATTGAGGTAATATTAATTGTTAAAACCTCCCAATAATGTGTTTTCAAAAATAAATACAATCCACAAACTCATATATTTTATGAAATAAAACTGATGTAAAATCTGTAAATGTTTTGAGGATATGAATTATATAAGACTTTGAGAATATATTTCAAAGATCCAAATAAACTAGAAAAGTAATAATTATTCTTCCTCTATATCAATTTCATAAGGTTGTCCAATATTCCTTTGATTAATATAAGGTATAATACCATAATACTTGGGAAATTCATTATTTTAATTAATCATCTCTGTATAGATGAAACATTGAATATATTATTTTTTCCCTTTCAATCATAATCTTGAGTACCTTTCTCTCCCCACATGTAACAACTCCTATACCCTTTAAGTACGTACCACGGTTTGTAATTCCAAAATTACCTCATGTGGTAAAATCCATCATTATTTTCTTACCTCTATCCTTTTATTCTCATTATCCCTCTTCTAATCATGCATTAATTTAAAACCAATAGAGATTAAAAATATGTTCTATGTATTTATATCATAAGAAATAATATTCGTATATGATAAAAACGTTTTATAGGATAGTTCCCTTTAAGGAACTAAAATAATCCCATTAGAGATTCCATAAAAAATAATCTTTAGATTATATATGTAGTATTTATTATTCCTTTATAACCATGAAATTTTTTCTTCATACATAGAAACACTCTTCATATTTTATTACAATTCATTTTTCTCAAACTCAAGATATGCCTCTTCATATAAGTGATCCATCGTGGGTATTCCTCTTAATAGAGTAATATGATTCCGTAGTTACATCTAATCATCTCTACTACTATACCTAGGTTATACCTAGTGTAAGTTGAGTTCGTACCTGTTTGGTACTTTCATCATCGTAATACCATGGTGGTATTCTTCTATGTGGCATACCTATGTGGTACTTTCCTTCATGGTATTCCTTCCATTGTGGAATAGTTGAGCTTTGGGATCTGAGTTGGACTATGGGTTTTCCTTATGATTATGATTTAATATAATTGATAACTTAGGTATATGTATGGGCATATACCCAAGTAGGTTTGTTAGTTGATTTCACGAATTGTGTTTTATCAATGGTGGATTCTGTGAGACCATGAGGGTCTCGGGGTCCCTACTGAGTATATTTATACTCAACCCTATATAGGCTATGCCCGCACCTTTTTTTTGTGAAAATGACAGACATCATTGACTGAGGATGAGAGTACCATGACTGGAGGTAGCTCAGAGGTGGACCATAGATGATGCGTATTGCAGAGACAACCATATGAGATTTGTACCAAACCTTCCGGTAGGATCCATGGTAGGTGATCGCAGGAGTTGTTTTAGTTTACTTGTACATTCAGATTCATGTACTTTCTAGTTGGTCTTGTATTCTGGCCCCTTTTACTTATTGCATTTACTCTATCTACTATTCAGTTTACTCGAGTTCGTATCTAGTTGTGTGCTTGGTTTCATGTGTTTAAATATTTTAAATGTAATGTCTTCCCAGTGTTAGGGAATACGCCTTCGGTGCTAGTTGCCATCCCCAAGCCTATGGAAGGCAGGCTGGGGGAAGTATGGCCTGGACCCTGGGGGACGGGTCATGAAAAATTGGTATCAGAGGAGTCGGTTCTACCATATAACAAAGGAATATTATCTTTATTTTAATGGAAATAGTGTTAAGTATAGTAAGTGTGGTTATCAGTTTAGGGAATGTAGTGTTGGTTCGGTGGCTGACGTATCCATACACCAGGACCCTGACATCGGATTTCCAACTCAGTGCACGAAAACACAGATTGCATCTGTGTTTTGAATAGTTTTATTTGTAATCTCTTTGAGTCAGCTCAACTGATATAACTTCTTGAACATGGCACAACTATTTCTTTTCAGGATGCCTCCACGTAGATATCTATCTAGGGTTCTAGATATATTACGCACTGATTGCCCACTAAGCGACCAGGCTTTGGTGCAAGGCCCTCTTCCAATAGAGGAAAAAGCAGAGACACCTGCGGTATCATTACTCATTGGGCCACTGATTCCACCAGCCCCAAAAACAGATAGTGCATGCCAATTGAGCGTGTTGAATGAGTTTCAATGCCAGGGGCCACCTAGGTTTAGGGGATAAATGGACCCACAGATGGTTGAGGATTGGCTGGAGGCCATGGGTAGAGTCTTCTAACTGGTAGGGACACCATCAAATCTCATGGTGATCCTTGATGCCAGTCTTCTACAAGAAGCAACAGGCAGATGGTGGATCTTGACGCTTCAGGCTCATGATGAGGTGACGCTTCTTTGGGCATACGTCAATAGCCTGTTTCAAGCAGATTTTGTCCTTGAGACTCTTCACGCAGTTCACATTCAGGAGCTACTTCATTTGCAGCAGGGAAACATGATTGTGGCTCAGTAATCAGCGATTTTCACTAACCTCTCTTGCTACTCCACTAATATGGTGTGAGACCCATTCTTCAAGGCCCGAACCATCAAGAAGGGACTCAGGAAGGAGATCAGGGCTTCCAAGATCTCAGTCAACATCCTGATGTAGGCGGGGGTGTTAGAGCAAGCCCTTTTTGTTGAGAGTTTTCATGCTGAGTAGTCACCAGCAATGAGACCCACTACCATTCATCACGTAGTGAAGTCTTATGCAGCTGTAAGCAGACATATGTCACAGAGATCCAAGAGGACTAGACATACAGGTGGATGACCACATGATTTAGGATTGGTTGTGCGGGGCACCTGAGGCAGAGCCAGTAATGCCAGTATTGGGTAGTGTTACACATGTGGAGGCAGGGTATCATGGCTCATGACTGTCTAACCCGACGTACGAATTATCCGTAGATGGTCGAAGGAATGCCCATGTAAAGATAGAGATTCAACCAAGGTGGTCCGCAGGGAGAAGGCGGACACTGCAGTGGATATGGTTGTGCAGCTGGCGGTTGGCGATGATTCGAGATGGTAGCACCACCACCACCACAAGGTGGTCCACCCCAACCACATTGAGAAGGAGGATAGGTGCGAGCTCAGTCCAGGCAGTTGAGGCCTATGATGATGGCCCTTCAGAGATGATACAAGGTATGATCTGTGTCTAATCCATCTTAGATGAAGTACTTATAGACATAGGTGCCCGTCATTATTTTATTTCAACTACCCTTGTTCGGAGCTCAGATATTCTGACGAAGCTATTGGCTCAATCCTTACGGCTAGAGACTCCTACGGTAGGGGATTCAATTATTACATAGGGGTGCCGGTCGTGCGATCTTACTCTAGGAGGTGAGATATTTGGGTGGGATCTCTTAGTAGTGGCATCGAGGCCTTACATCATCATCTTGGGTATGGAATGGTTATCTATAGTCCATTCACAAATTGACTATATTAGGAGCAACGTGCGGTGTTTCCACACATATGGGACCAATTTTACCATCACTGGCGAGAAGGGAGCCTTGGCAACACAAGATGGACTTACCCGAAGGAGAGTGTAGCTGATCACTAATCAGTTGGATAGCCTTTCCCTTAGAGTGGATGATGTGGGGAGTCTGAGCTATCTAGTATTGGTGGACCAGTAGGCAGATGAATTTCCTAATGTTGTTCTAGGTATACCTTCTCACAGAGAGGTGGACCTTTTCATTGACTTTTACCCCAGGATGTCACTGATATCTACACTAGCCTATCAGATGGCTCCCACTGAAAGGGTTCATTCGGCCCAGTGGTTCTCCATGGGCAGCCCCGATTATGATAGCCATGAAGACGGATGGGAGATTGATGCTTTGTGTTGACTAGCAGTGCCTAAACCTGGTGACTGTGAAGAACATTTACTCACATCCGAGGACTAACAACCTCTTTTTTTAGCTGAAGGGAGCACGGTGGTTCTCGATGATATACCTTAGATCTGGTTATCACCAGCTCAGAGTATGAGATGAGGATGTGCAGATGACATATTTCAGATGTTGGTATGACAATTACGAGTTATTGGTTATGCCATTCTATGTAACCAACGCTCCAGCAGTGTTCATGGGACTCATGAAAATTATCTTTCAGTCATCCTTGATTTCTTTTTAGTAGCCTTCATTGATGTCATTCTGATCTAGTTGGCTACTGAGGTGGAGCATTCCTATCATTTACAGGTAGTACTGGAGACACTCTGAGGGCACCATCATTATGGTAAGATCTTAAAGTGCCAGTTCTAGATCCAAGAGGTGCACTTTCTCAGACACATCATCTCAGAGGTTAGAGTTGTAGTAGATCCAGCGAAGATTTATGCGTTACTTGCTTAGGATCTACCCAGGAGTGTGATGGAGATACGAAGATTCATGGGTTTGGTCAGATACTACTGGAGATTTGTGCTAGATGTCTCTAGAGTTGAAGCACCTTTATCAGCATTGAAGAATAATGGGAAACCCTTTGTTTTGTTAGAGAGATGTGATTAGAGTTTTCAAGAGCTGAGGTAGAGGCTGAATAGTTCCCCAATCTTGAGGCTTCCATAGGAGGGCATAGGGTACGTAGTGTACTACAACACATCAAGGACCAGGCTCAAATGTGTCCTGATGCAGGAGAAAGCAGTGATTGCTAATGGTTCTTGACATCTAAGACAACATGAGCAGAACTACGCTACCCAGGACCTGGATTTAGCAGTAGTATTCTTCTCCTGGAAGATTTGGTGACATTTCATTATGGGCACACATTTTACAGTTTACTCTGATCACAAGAGTCTTAGGTATATCTTCTCTCAAAAGGACCTGAACCTGAGACAAAGATGTTGGCTTGAGTTCCTCCAGGACTATGAAATTGAGATATTCCATACTCTTAGTAAGGGGAATGTTGTAGTAGATGCACTCAGCCAGAGATCTGGTATACAGCTTCTAGGTGAGGTGATGGAGTAGTTGGCTGCTTTACAAATATCCTTCGTGGAACGTTATGGAGTAGATTTCTTTCAATATCTTACAGTCACTCCCCCACTTTTTCATAGAGTTAGGGAGGAACAACATGGGGACGCTGAATATGAGGCTCTACATGCTTAGATATCCATAGGGAAAACACCTGATGGATTTTATGAAGGTGGAGAGAAGGTCATCATTTTCAGAGTAGGTACCATGGTACCAGTGTTTCTTCGGGAGGAAGTGATGATGGGGCTCCACACATGCACTCTAGTGTTATATACATGAGTGGAAAATATGTATTAGGATATCCAACGATAGCACTGGTGGCTAGAAATGAAGAATACAGTTGTAGAGTTTGTCTCTTAGTGACTCACTTGTCTGTATGTGAAAGAGGAGCATCAGGTACCAGTAGGCTTGGTTCAGTCTTTTGATGTCCCAGAGTGGATGTGGGATGGGATATCCATGGACATCGTGACAGGACTTCCACCTACATCCATAGGCCATGACTCTATCGGGGTGATCGTCGACTAACTCACCATGTCAGCCCACATCCTACTGATCAGAGAACTGGGTTCAGTAGAGAGATTGGGATGCCTCTATGTGGAAGAGATTGTGTGGCTACATGTATTACCCTCGTCGATTGTCTATGAACAGGATACATGTTTTACTTACCAGCTTTGGAAGGGGCTATAGGAGGCTTTCAGGATGTAGCTACATTTTTGCACTGCCTTCCATCCTCTGATGGATGGCCAGACTGAGCAGGACATTGAGACCCTCGAGGTCATGTTGCATGCTTGTGTCCTCGACTTTGATCACAACTGGGAGGATCACTTTCCTTTGGTGGAGTTTTTATACAACAACATATATCACTCCACCATTGGGATGTAAACTTTTGAGGCGTTGTATAGGAGAACATGCAGATCACCTTTGTATTGGACTCACCCAGGGGAGTCTGCCCTAGTGGGACTAGAAATGGGGCATGCTACCATAGAGAAGGTGCAGATCATCCAGGAGTGGATGAAGACTGCACATAAGAGGCATAACTCGGTTGCCGATAGGATACAGAGACCTCTGGAGTTCAAGGATGGAGACCAAATCTTTCTACAGGTCTCATATTGACGATGTTTGCGGTGATTTTTCCGAGGTGGCAGGTTATCTTCGAGGTTCATTGGACACATTTTGGTCCTCAGCATAGTTATTGGGGTGGATTACCACTTAGCTCTTCCACATCAGTTGCACCAAGTGCACGACGTCTTCCACGTATCCCAACCGAGGAGATACGTGCATGACTCATCCCACATCATCAACCATGGAGAGCTATAAATCGATAATGGGGAGACATTTTTAGAGGATCCAGTAGAGATTACTGATTTATAGGAGTGGTTACTTCATGGGAGTTCAATAACCCAGTGCACATTTTTTAGCACCACGGGAACCTCCAGGGGAGCACATGGGAGCGGGAGGTTCCGATACGTGCTCAACACGCCCACATGTTTCATTATTATGAGTTGTGGCTTATAGGGACACAAAGCCCTGAGGTGGGGATATTCCAAATACCTGAAATTTCCATGAAATTTTATTTAATTAAATTGAAATTTTACGAGTCCGTGAAAATCGATGGCATGTTATTCTGAGGCCCGGGGTGCCTGGAATGAATTTCTGAGCATTTTTTCATGTACATTTAGTAAACGTGCGAGCAATTTTGTCTATCTTTTGAACCAGTGCTCAGAATTGAAATCTAATGACACTGTTGAACTTGCTGTGCTGATATTCGAATAATGAGACTTTCAACTTGACGTCATTTGGTTGAGGGTGAAAGTCAGTTTTTTCATTTTCTGTGGGAATAGATATAATATAAAATAGTATTTTATTTTATTTTTGTTGAAAACTCCCAGGTGGATGTTTCACAGGTGGGGACTGCCTGAACTAAATCCTCCCACATGGGTTATGTTGGTGGGGACTACCAAAGATTAAAACCCCTGTTTTTTGAATCCTAAAGGTGGGGACCACCCGAACCCACATAATTGGAGAAAGCTCTTGAGCTCCCCATTAATGGGAGATAACCTTTGGTATCCTCCCACTTTAATGGTTCCACACACTTTAATTAATTATTCCAACTCAAATAATTAATTAATCCAATTTAAAATTTTTCCAATAAACTAAATAGACTTCATATTCTATTATGTTGGCTATTATTTTCTTGGGAAGAGGGTTGGAAATGTTCTTGGGAGAGCTTGGAGAAATTCATCTCCAATTAAAAACCTCAAATACTAATGAATAACAACCACCATAGATCTTAGAATGAGGAAACCACCCCCAAGATGGATCGAAAGCAACATGCAGAGGCAACCAACGTAGGACATCTTCGACAACAATGAACCAATGATCGAGGAAACGCTTATGCTACTGACGGTCGTTCTTCCCTCCTCAACGACGTTAACAAGAAATCAAGGTATGGGTGTGTTTTAATTTGAGGAATGTAAAATTACCTCTCACATTGAATCATCTTCCTTGAGTCGTATGCTACCACCCTAATGCGGAGGGTATGGGCCAAAAAAAACATGCCCTGACCCCTTCAAAATTCTTGTGGATCTTAGTGTGATATTCGCGATGGTGACAGCTACCGATGTCAGCTGTTGGCACCGGTGGTACTCAAGAACCGCAACGAAGGCGATGAACAAAGGGTTGCCGGTCAAGCTAGCCACCGGCATAGGCATAGCGCACCGCTGCCCTACATCATTCGCACCTCGCGGCGCTCCGCCATCTGCACCCTTCGCCACATTGTGGCCTCCATGCCCCGTGGTACTCTACCGCCCCACAGCCCACAACACCGCCTCACCGACAGGTGGCCCGTCACGCCACCCCGCAGCCGCGCCGCCCCACGGCCTCACCGCTCGGAGGCCTGATGCACCACCTCGTGGCCTCGCCACCCCACGGTCCCACTGATTTGTGCCCTGCTGTGCTGCCCCTGGCCTTGCCTCCCCGTGGCCTGCCGCACCGCCCGACAGCCTCACTGACCCGCGGCCTTCTGCACCGCCCCACGGCCTGTAGCGCCACCTCGCAGCCACCTACTTCCCTCGCGGACCCCCATAATGGCCTCCATGGATCTCACGACCTCCGCACCTCCCAGGATGGGCCACCCAGCGTGGGTCCAGCCTGACCAAGTGGGTTGGTCCAGGTCATCCCAAATCGGGTCAGCCCAGGCTAGGTTGGTCCGATCGGTTCGAACTGGACGCTGACCCACTTCGACCTATATAAACTTTTTGGGCATAAAATTGGAACCATACGTCTGTTTGACGAACCGTTAGTAGCACTGGAAACCTTAGAGAGATAAATTTTCTTTGAGTATACCCCATAGGTGATTTGGATAATGTTGGGAAATGGTCGGGTTGGATAAATCATGAATTTAACCATGCCCTCAGGACTAAAAGGCTAATAACTTACAGACCAGGAGTCTGATTGATGCACCATTTGTGGCGTTGAAACCCTTATGACGTGGTGGTACATTGAGAGACATCTTCATGAGACTTTGTGGACATGGAATATCAACAAGTTTCTTGATGAGAGTATCCTCCTAGAGACAATTGAGCTTAGTGTAGGAACCATGTAGTTGGCTATGACTTGAGAAAGAGTTCCTTCTTGGGTATGTGATTGAGGGTCCCACATGGAATCACTATTGGATTCCATGCAAGACTACTCGAGTGATTCAATGTCTGTCAGCACCTAGAGATCATGTGTGGGTCAGCACCTAACAATCATGTGTGGGTCAGAACTGAGCGATCCTATATTGGTCCAAACCAAGTGATCATGTGTGGGTCAACAACAAGTGATGTTGTATCGGTCAGTACATAGATATCCTATGTGGTTCTTATGATGATTACCGATCCTTCATGGGTCATACTCGTAACAGTGTATGATGATTCAGTAGTTACATCAAATCAACTCTACTACTATAAGTAAGTTACACCTGGTGTGAGCCGAGTTTGTACCTGTCTGGTACTTTCCTTCGTGGTAATACCTTGATGGTATTATTTTGTGTGGCATACCTGTTTGGTACTATCCTTTATGGTATTCCTTCATTTGATGAATAGTTAAGCTTTGGTCTTTGAGATGGACTCTGTGTTTTTTTTCATGATTGAGTTGGGTATACATGATAACTTAGGTATATGTATGGGCGTATACATAATTAGGTTTGTCAATTTATTTAATTCTATTTTGTTTATCCTTGGGGGATTTTGTAAGAAATTCAGTGTCTTGGGGTCCTTATTGAGAATTATTGTACTCACCTCGGTACGGGTTATGCCCTTACCCTATTGTGTTTGGTGCAGATGATGGAAACCACTGACCGGGGATGAGTGTACCAGGACTGGAGGTAGCTCGGAGGTGGACCATAGACGAGGTGTACTGTAGAGACGATAATATGAGACCTATAACTACCATTTAGGTCAGATCATTGGAGGGTGATCATAGTCGTTGTTTTATTTTACATGTACTTTCTGTTTCCTCTACTTTGCAGTTCGACATGTATTTTGGCCCCTTCAACTTACAGTATTCAGTCTATTTTCTATTCAGATTACATGATTTCATATCTTTCAATGTGATTAGTTGTGTGTGTTAATAGTTTATAAAGGAAATTCCTTCCTGAATTTATGGAATAGACCTTTGGGGCTAGTTTACAGCCCCTAGCCTATGGAATGCGGGCATGGGGTAGACATGACACGAGCCCCGGGGGACGGGTCGTGACAGATGTAAAGCAAAAGCAATTACCTGATCATTATGTATTATGACACAACCATTTCCATTCAATGAAGCTTCACTATTGATAACAAATTCACCATTCTAGTATGTCGGAGCCAAATCATGATCATTTACCAATTTTCTATTAAATTAATTAAAACAATCATCACATTTTTTGTCCAAATGAACATAACTTCTTTACGTGTTAGCTTAGTCGGTGGTCTAGATAACCAAAAAAAGTGTTCAACATAAATTTTTTACTAACACAATAATCCAACAAAAATATGAATATATGATATATTGGAATGTCTAGGAAACTTGTCAATAACTTTTGTTTTCAAACTGTCAATATTTATTCCATCTTTATAATTAATATATCCAAGGAAAGAATTTTTTTTCAACCAAATTCACACTTTCTAAACTCTCAATTTAGTTCCTTCTCATTTAATTTTTTCAAAACAATCCTTAATAAACTCTCATGTTCCTCCAAACATTTATAATATACCAAAATATTGCCTATAAAGACCACCACCATTTATCACCTGAGTATACTAAGAAATCACTCTAAAAAAAATTCAGTTCTGATTTCAGTCATCTCAAGATGTTTCTTTGAAATGAGGTTTTCTTCTATATTTCTTCCCAACACATTAGCCCTATTTCATCAGTGGAAAGCCATTATGAAAAAAAATATATTGGACTAAGAAACATTTTAATATACCAAGGATATATCTTATCAATTATACCATAAAGTAAAAATATTTTTTAGAAACTCTATTAAACATATTCTAAACCATAAATTTATCTAAACGAACCTCTCATACCAACTATAAGGCCCCAAAATTAAATAATCATTAATCATGAGATAATTCAACAATTCTGTTTAGATAATATTTAGGATATTTTTATGTTTAGAGCTATAGATAATTAGATCATAACTCATACATTGAAAATTAAAAATTATAATTATACCCTTATACTCATAAACCAATTTTCTCATAAAACAAAAAACATTTCAAAATGAAACATGCTTCGTTTCATGTTTAAACTGCCTGGCGTTTTTTGGTTTCATCCTTTACTCTATTCTTCTTTAAGTCCTATGAAAACTATTTCAAAACTAGGCATAATCATAAAAATATCTTTAAATGATACATAAAGAATAAAAACTGTTAACCTTATGGGAACATGTAAACCATGAATACTTTATTATAATGTATTACATTTATCCTTTATGATGTAGTAAAATATACATCACCAGAAATAAGCTCATTGATTACCCTTGTTCTAACCAAAATATTACCAAAAATTCCATTGAAATCAACATATAACATATAAAGGTATCTTGGGACATCAATATATATAAATAGAATAACCATATGACAGACTTCCATAAATATCACTAAATAGAATATCCATATGTATAACTTCCATAACCAATGAGTTAGAGGCTTTAGTGCAACCACCCATCCTTGGTTTATCATGGAATGACCAATATTTTCTTTATCACATAACCACCAGTCAATTTTCCAAGTACAATTATTTAATCATAACACTTAAAACAAACATAATAGAAAAAGAACATTTCTCCATTGCAATCATAAGTGATCATTTCAAGATATTGACATTATCAATCCATTATAAATACCATTTTCAATACCAACATAACTAAAATATGAATACAGTTTTCAGTTTGATTTTATAAAATTTAAGTCTTGTTGGGGAAGCCAAATACCAAATAACGGTCATGACGGCATAAATCTCATTGTCACTGCGAACATTAAAAAAACATTTTTTTATTTAGTTAAAATCATTATAGAAAAATATTCCTTATGAATGAAATTAAAATTAAAATGGGATAATTATAGACTTTATCAAATAAGATTTCGTATATTATCGAAATATTCCTTAAAGGAAGGAGATTGAGATGAAATCCTTTACCGTGAGTCTGACTCATCATGTACAATCATTATATTCCTGAATAATAAACATGGGTTCATTTATACATTATTGAAAAAAAATTCAATTTTATATTTCCTTTTATATAAATTATTATTGTGATATAAAAATTAAATAATTATTTAAGTTCATATCGGATGTTTTTCTGATATTCAGTACATGAGGAGAAAATGAACTATTTTTGATGTAATTTTTCCACGAAGTCAAAATTCCATCATATCCCAAATATTTTTCATTATGTTTAAATTATATATATTCAATATATATGTATTTATAATATCGATAATAGTTGGAGATAATAAATGAAATGCACCAACCATGGAGAGAGTAGGTCGTGCATACACATGAACACTACATTCATTTCATTTTCATATAAAAAAATTATAGTAAAATGATATTAATTTTTATTATAATACCAGTATTATTTTTATTTCATGTATGTCTTATATTTTTAATAAAAACATCCTTTATAAGTTGCATTAATAGTTGGAATGAACCACATCGCTTTGACCGGGCGGTAGTCCACACAACCACAATCAAAATTATTGAATTTACACACCATGGAAAGCATAAAGGTTTTTCCTAAATAAAATTATTACATTCAATGAGATAATATAAATATTATATATACCATATATAAATATATTTATATCATAATATCCTCTACGAGTGGTGGTAGAAGAAAATTGAACAATCATCATTTTGTGGGGCAGTAGTCCATCGTACACAGAAACAGTATGTTATATATCTATTTGAGTGTGGTGTGTGTGAGTGTTGGATTAACCCTTATCATGACAAAATCATAGTATATTGAGGATGTTTTTTTATAAAATAATGTGATAAATAAAGGTTATTTTGTTGGATAAGAAAAATAAATGAATGGATCATGAAAGTAGATATTACCTCTAATTCGGGTAACTCCTCTTGATTTGACCCAAAAGGATTCATTTAGTCATATTTTGTCCCTATTAAGGATTATATAAGTAAATTATGGATAATGGGAGATTATTTGAGCATAATTTAGATGATCCAAGGGTCTTTAGATGTTTGAGTAAGTGGGTAGAGGTGGTGACCATTTTTAAGAGGGAGGAGGTTCACTTTAGAAATGTCTTCAAATATTGCATTATTATAAATTGATGTTCGAATACAATTGTTCCAAAGTGATTTATTTCTATTTTAGGATGATTATGGGACTAATTCATACCTAAAAATGGGTTTTAAAAAATCTTAGGTCACAAATTTAACCTTATCATTTGTCTTTAACCCTTAGATAATCAAATTAACTCTAACCATGTCTTCTTTATTGTTAATCTATAAGGTTAATATGGTTAATCTCAAATTATAAATTTTTTTAATATTTAAAATACCATTTATTTGAATATTTCATAAATTTGGTAACTAGAGCTTCATTGTTGTGTCATAAAAAACTTATTTATTTAATGTCTACAATTTATTAATAAAATACCATTTTGTTGGAAATATTTTGAGATTTAAATTTACTATTTATAATCAATGTTATCAATTATATAACCCACTATAAAATTTTTATAGTAAAAATATACATGATTATGTTATATTTCTATTTAAATTAAATTAATTATTATAACATGTCATTATCACACCCAATTGGCTCCATGGGGTCAAAAAATGGACCCAAGTATACCTATGGTCGGAAATATATCATTAAATTAGATTATGTCAAGTGTTACTATAGTTTTATATTATTATAATATTATTATTTACCATTATTTACATGATTTAACCTTTAATAATGTTAAATAAAAAATAATTATGGAATTTACTTTTCATAATGTACAAAAATAAAGGGGACCTATTTACCTAATTTGGGCATTATAATTAAAAATATAGAATCCATTTATCTAAATTCAAAAATTAGAAGTTTTATTTATTAATTTAAAACTAATTCCCATTGTTAGGACAAGAAATAGGGTTTTTTAAAAGTAAAATCAATCAAATGATTGACTTTCATTTATATCAAATTTTAATTTGAAATTATATACAATGACAAAAAATGGATTGAATGGTAAAAATATAAAAAGATTATAATTTAAAAAAATAAAAAATATAATCTAAATATTTTAATAAATTAGACAAAAATTAAGTTTTGAATTAAAATTCCATATTTTATAGTATTCATTAAAATATGAATTTATATGAAAAAATAACAAAATTCCATTCAATAAAAATTTTGATGTTCTTATTTGAAAGAATTAGTTTTTTTGTTAAATATAGAATATAAAAGTTTCTAAAACTAGGTTTAAAAATGGTTCACCATCAAAAGGTGGTAAAAGAATCTTTTAAAAATATTAGAGTATTTGATGATTAAAATTGGATTCATTAAAATTTTAAAATTTTAATATATATTTGAAAAATGTAAAAACATTTCACAAAAAAATTTATTCATATTATAATAAGTTATTTTCATTCTATCCACTAAAATGTTTAGGCAATAAATAATATTTAAAATAATAATACAATTGTTATTTTTTTCAGTATAACTAAATCTTGTGTGAAAATTAAGATTATAGAGAAACCACTTTGTGTGTGTTTAGTACTCTATAGTACAAAGAATCCCCTTCAAAGTAAAATTAATATATTATTCATAAATATTAATAGATATTAATATTTATTATTCTATAAATACAAGGGATGTTTCATTGATCAAACCCATCCATTAGGGATCAACTCCTTATATTTCACATAATTTAAGATAAGGTATGTTGATATTTCAATGTATAATATTGGATTTTTAATGTATGAATCCCATATATATTTTATATAGTTATAATTTGTGTCAGGGTATTTTACTATATCTTATTGTGATTCCATAGGGAATTGTGATACTCAAATGTTTTTTTAATATACCCTTTTTGATATCCATCATCTTTCATAATAAGAGAACAATATGTGTTGAGTAATTTTGGAAAGAAGTGTAGTGGTAGTTGATAAGGATAATGTAATCGTATAATATAATATAATTAGTAACCCATAATTTTGGATTGGTTGTAATGACTATGGACTAACATAGTATCATGGTTCTTTGGATTCATTCCACGGTCCTTTGGACACACATGAAAATTCTATTTATCCACACTGTATTTTTAAGGCTATATCATAGTAGATCTTTTGGTTGAGTTATCATACTTGATATTTTGGAAACATCATGGCAAGGAAACATTGGAATATTTACCATTTTAACAATATAGTAAATGAACAACTATATAGAATTTGTGTGATTTGGGATTCCATATTTTCAGAAATGAACTATATCAAAATATCCAACATTTTTGTGAATATGTTTTAATGCCATTAAAAATAAACCCAAATCATTAAATTCAAATAATTGTTTTATATCTCCTATATAATCTTGTACCAACCACTTTGATACTCCAAAATATCCATGGTAAATCTTTTTTATTATTTAAACCAGGTAAAAAAATTAAAAAAAAAGTTCCTTCTTCATTATGATCTCATTCCAATATTCTGACTATCACCCTCCTTCAATTCCATTGGATTCCATTCACCAATTAAAAAAATGGAGCTTCATTAAAAAAAATCATTCACTCGAGAATAAATTCATCTTTTTTCAACAGTATCCACAAATTTATAACATAATATTCACTATAGTGAATAAAAAAATGTTTTTTATCGCCTTCCTATATATTTTATCAGCACTACATCCTATTATGATACTAAAATATCAAACCTTACATCTGATACATCAAATTCTTCTCAAAACACCCATTCATAAATCCATCCACCCACACCCTAGACTTCTAAAAAATTAAAACATATTTTATGCTATAAAAAAAATTAAAACATAACATCAAAAATGAATAAACCACCCAAAAAAACACCACCTCATTAAAAAAAATAAAAAAACAATTATTCGACCCCCACATGGACCAGAAAACTATAATTGAAAATAATATCATATTATATCCCTAGATGGATCCACCCACTAACCCATACCAAGGTACTTTCCATAATCATTTGAAACCAAAGACACCAATAATCCACAAGTGACCACAAATATTCCCAGCCTCTCCAGATCATTTTTATTTTCCCACACACACATATTTATGTTTCATTTAATTTAAAATAATACATACATTTTCAATATGTATAATCTAAATAAAAATACCATTTACATAAATAAAACCAAGGATTTGATAGTAATGTGTACTATTTAGTTAGATTCCCTCAATCAGTAGTAATTCGATGAAATTATCAAGGATGGTATCTCTCATTTTATGGTGGTTATTTTATTGAATTTTTTAATAAAATTATAGTCTTAATATATCTTTTTGAATATGTTATTACATTCAAGATTTTGATAAAATAATAAAATGTTACACTTTTATACTTTGGACATTGTAATTGAATTTAAATGGATGGGCTTGTAGAGTAACCTATTTATATATCATGAAAAATGATATTATCTAAAATCATGTTCCAAGAAAAGATGATATTTTTGGGAGATTAAAATTTTTATTATTATGATGAATTGGAAACCATGAGTTCCATGATATGTATAGAATACATGTCAATCATTCATTGTCTTATTACCCATTCTTGGTTATCGATGTGGGACTCAGAGTGATATTTTTTTTTGTATATCATGTAATCAACCATTGTTCAAATTATAAATCCATAAAAAATAATTTTTATGACCCTTTTTACATTAAGGTATAGTGGAAGAAACAAAACTAGAACAACTAAGTATAGTAATTAATCACACATAAGGAAAACCATGTAATGGGTTTTAATCCTTCGCTTCTCCTCACCTCTTTTTAGTAGAAATAGATTATTGATTTCAAATTTTTAGTTGGTACTGAGTTTCATTTAAAAGATTGTTACATGAATAAGTGTATGTAATAATATACCATATGAACCACTAAACTTGTGTTAGAGGGAAACATGTCCTTAGACCTTTGTATAAATATTTTGAATACTTCCATATCAACATCAGATTTAGTCCAACCAATTTCCACAATAAGTTTCCATTGTGATTGGACTAATTTTATTATTGTGGAAATTGAATTCATATTCAAGAGACTAATTAATATTTTACAAATTTTTGGGATCAATTATATTTAACCACATTTTCTGTGATACATATTTATAATATAATTTCAAAAACACTCCCACTACATGCTCCCAATAGTTCCCTTTAACCGCTTTTCCTAGGTTCCCTATAAGAGAAATTCATTAATTCACAAGGAAACCCATTAGACCACACCTCCATCAAACTAAACATACTAAAATATATTTAATATCCTACAATATATTTACATTTTTTAGCATTAAAATGGAAACCATATGGTGTTTGAGACACACCCATAATCATATTTTATGATCATACATCTTCAAGATGTGTAATATTTTTATTAAGGATGCACATCATCCAATATCATTTGAGGATAATATGAACATTCTAAATTTTTTAGCTGGTACATTGAAAAACATAGTCACCACATTAGATAATTAATTTTTTCCTTTACTCTCACAATATATCATTAATTCATGATAGGATGAGTATCATCATAGTGAGAACTGAAATAAAATGTGGTGTCTTAAGATTCCCTTTATTCCACTCCCATTCATTTTTTATCTACTTGAGTGGGGTGTTGATATTTTTAATCAACACTTACCCTTTAGTTTTCTTCATTTTTATATACCCGTCAAAAATCATTAAAAATTTCATGAAATTTTATTGAGATATATATTTTTTCTAGAATCTATCATGTAATATCCTAAGAGATATATCTTTTTTGTATCCTTTTTAAATTTTAATCATTTGGACTATATTGTTACATTTTTTATTTTCTATAATTTTTTTATTTTTTTATTTTTTCAATTTTATTCATATTTAAACTATTTAAAATATTTTATATATTCAATTAAATATTTTAGATATTTATTTTGTCTTTTCTATATGTCTAACTATAGCCCTATAAATTTTTTAGAGTAAGAATGGAACATACATAAATTTAGAAAATCATTTTATTGATTTGGACTATTTGGTAATCATAATAATAAATAATAGGGACATGGTTCAATTTTCGAGACTTTTGGGTCTCATCAAAATGTTAACATGTAAAAATTGGTTTGTAATTAAATTTAAAACTATTAATTTAATTTATGAAAAATTTTAGGATGACTATTATTTATATGAACACATTTCCTTACATGTTACCCAATTTACATGGTTCCAATTCCCTAGAGTATTCTAACTTATGTTTTTTCAACACATCTCATAATTTTTATATATATACTGGGAGAATATAATTCTAAAAGAACATGTATATTGAGCACATTAATACTATCAATGTCAAAATGTTACACATAATTTGATTGATGATGTTTAATTTTTTTAATCCCTTTATACTTTATATATATCATTAAATTTTATGATTCATTTATCCTATAGAATCATTGGTTGAACTATCTATGTAGATCTACAATATAAGACCATTATTTGAATCCTATAATATTGTTAGAACATTACATGATATTTAGTTTCATAAGTGTTGGGGACATGATATACATTATGTAATGTGATGTGATTCATTGATGATTTCTTTCTATGTAATTTAATTGCATATTTTTTTAAAGATTCACGATTTCATCAATTAACTTCTAGTGTTTACACTTATAAAAAATAAAAAATGGGTTTTTATTTGTTTGGATAAAAATCCATCATATTATAATATTAAGATCTCATAAAAACATATTTAATAAGTTGCATTATAATTTTATATAATTTTTCTTTGAGGAGTGTGATTTATTCTCCAATAATAACATTAAAAAATGAATAACAATATAAACATTTAATTTATTTGGTTCATTATAATTATTGAGTGATATTTCATTACTCTAAATTTTTTATCATCCAATGTGATATAGAGGTAAACCTCCCTTATAAGATGTTATTATTCATATTAATACCATCCAACCCCCAACCATATTTTCATTATAGCCTAATTGTAAATTTTTAATGATTTACTATTGTATATATATTTATGTAATAAAGATTTTATTTTATTTTAAAACCTATGGAAATAATCATGTGTAATATTTTAGAGAAAAACTAAAATATATTTATTTATTAATTAATTTTGAATTTAACATGAAATAGATCACTAAGGTAATGGTTTTGAATTATGGAATCATATATTTTTGTGTAAAAGTAGATATCTATTTTATTAATATTGTATTTGAAGAATAAATTTAGTCTTTTTAATTTAATTTTTTTTATAATGTGAGGATTATCCATCATTTTCTCATGTACTTCAGTGCGATGAATTAATTAAATTAATTTTTGGAGTGTGAACTCTTGTTGATTTGATGGTGATGTGTCTTTAGTGAAAAGAAATGAATATAGTATTTGGGAAATTTGATGTGTAATATTTTTTTACTTTTTAGTAAATAGTATAATATTTTTTATCAATAACATAAAAATGTATATTTTTTATAATTTTTTTATCCTGAAACAGGGATTGAAAATTTATTCAATGAATTCAAATATTTCTTAATTATTGAGTTGGATTATTCTATAAAAAAATTCTTGTCTCGTAGTCCTTTGAGGTTTGATAAGTTGAATATACATTAGGAATCAATTTTTGAATTATAAATTATATTCCATGAGCCATAAAACAATAATATTGATATGATGAATTCTTTTAATGAAGTCCCAAGACTATGTTTGATAATATTTCAGGTGTTAGAGAAAAATAATTAAATAAATTTCTCCATGCTAACTCGAGAACTACGGGTGTTCTACAATACAACGTTAAATTAGTCCTCTACTATCAAACCTGTTTAAATTTTTACTTAATGATGAAAATTTCCAACAAGTGGTTTTACTATTATAAAAAGGGTTGTATGTAGAATGGTTGAGTGTTGTGTAGATGAGAATATCAATCATGTAGGTCATACTGTTATTTCAATATCAATGTGATGTTTCTAAGGGATATATTGATTCTAAAATGGAGTAGGAATTATAATATAGTAGATACTTCCATAGATATATTTTTATCGGGTACAATGTGACAAGGTGATACACCATTGTACAACACTGTAGGGTGTTGAATATATAATATAGGAACTCCTTCTCATCATATTGAGATAAGTATGAACTATAAATAATCCAACAATTTCTATATTTGAAGTATACATTCATTCTATGATTGTGATGAAATACATGATATTGTGTTGTGTGATAATGTTTTTTTATTTTTTTAGCTGAATACAATTGAAATCAATATAAGTGTTTTGACTTCAGATAAATGAGCACTAAAAATTTAACAACCCCCTCGCTAGAAAGTGTACCTCTACAAGGAAGGTAATGTGAGAAGGGAGATAATGACACTTGTGTTTTTCCTCTAGTAGGCCTCGAGTTGGTGACTATCATAGAGGGTATATTAAACCCAAAAAGTGAGAGGTGTTACCCTCTAAGAGAAAACATGCATAAGAGAGAGATAAGTCAGACACCAACTAACTCCAACTCTAACTAAAATATAAAAGAAACCCTAATATAGGTATACAATTTCATGCAAGTGCTACTACAAATGATAGGTAAAACTTCATGTCCTAAAGGAATGTAAAATAGTAGAGACCATAATGCTTGAAAAGCTCTTACAAACCCCAATCTAGTAATAACCATCATGATCTCCAACCTTCTCCATGTTTCCTCAGAAAAAATAGTTTATATATGTCGGGTGAGTATAAAATTATACTCAGTAGGATCCTCTCAAGAACCCTAGTGCATATCTAAATAATGCATGCTAAACCATAATAAACAACAATTGAAACTAACTCTTCACATAAAGTGGTATGCCATGTTTCTAGTATTACCATGTATACTCTTGATAATTATATCATACAAGAGTATATAATATAAAAAATTATATCATGGTTACCCCACTATAATTTTCCCATTGGTTTTTCACTGTACCACAATGTCGCACATCCTAAACATCACTCTTGAAAAAGGCATTCCCACAGACACCTAGGCATTGCGCCACAACATGATCTGTGTGCAACATATCCACCACGTCAACATAATCATTGTAACTAGGTAGTTTACAGGAGCCAAAAAAGTTCACATAACTTGTATCATACATCAGTAATTATACCTCAAGCCATTATAGCCCATACACTGAGTAAGGATCCTCAAGGCATCACATCTTATACACGTTATATCTATAGTAGTCCATAGGAAACAATATCCTAAATATATGTGTGTGAATTACCACAATCCATTGCATCCCACTACACACATATATGGGGAAGATTAACCATTTTTGGTACCAGTAAAAGTAACTACCAAGACAGAAGAAAGATGATAAAGGTTGTAGTCAACCATCCATTCTCCAATCGGGATGTTAGGGAAAACAAACCCCAGGGATCAGCATCCCTGAGGTGTCAGTCTCCCTAACCGACAGGGTGGAGTAACAAATAGAAACACAATATTACAAGATAAAACATAGGTCACTACCATACTTTGGTCATATCCTAGTCTTAGTCTAAACCGAAGCTCACGACTCTCAGACTCCTGGCTACCACTACTTAGATAATATTTCCTATAAACACATAACCATTTATTGAGACACAATAAGTTAAATTATCCATTTTCCTCTTTTTAAATTTATGTTAAATAATTATTTAGACATTATTTAACCATTACCAATTTCATCATTACATTTAGTTAGTATGACAAAAGTGTTTTATGCCCTCCTGGCATAATCAAACCAGGTCCACGGTTCCTCAAAAGTATAAACCTAGCTTTGCATCCGAAAAAGCTCCAACCCCATGGGTACCAAATCAATTATTCAATCATTTAATAATTGAATTAAAATTTTTACCTATTTCTAGGTATTATATGAAAATTTTCTAAGCTACAAAATACAAAGGGATCAACCTGGTGAGTATATGAACTACCCGTAGAGTCTTTTCCACCTACAGAAAAATCATAGACTCATCAATCCATGAGTAGATAAACATTGAAAGAACGTGTAACACCTAGCGTGTATTTTCCTATTTCAGAAGGAGGTTATGAAAACCCATCATTGATAAAATACTATTGAAAGTAATAAGATAAAAATTAAATATAATCTACATGAATCCAACATTCACATCATTAGATAATCCCAACATCAAACCTATTCATCATCTCTAGTTTACTCCCCAACACCCACATGCACGAGCAGATACATCTCGCCACTCTGGGCACAAACTGCTACCACAACACCATAGCATCATTACCCCACATTACATAACAATGATCCAGGCTCACATCACAAGCAATGGGAAACAAACAAATATATCAATAGTGATCTTGGCCCTAAATCTAGCTTCCATTCCTCCCACAAAATGAGCTCTCATGACTCTAAGGCATAAGGCACATGGTCTTTACATGTAATAAGATACTCTGAACCCTTCATCATATTTTATTTATAGCTCAACCAGCCCCATATTCCATCTTGAAATAACTGATTCAATTAAAAATTCATAATATGATCAATTTGACTATCAACAAATCATGATAGCAACAACCAGATTAATTAAACAAGCCTCTTTATCTTCATCCGGTTAATTTATAATTGATTTCAACTTAACGTTCGTTAGTGATTTCCATTATTAATTCCATACAAAACTATCAAAGCATATATATCACACTATTTTGAAAATCAAGAGGAAATAACATTGCTAGCAATTGATTCCAATTATTTTAATCGAAATCTTAAATTTATTATGTCAATTCCATTATGATTGAGTTGGAAATATATGACGACCATACTACTGCACATAAAAAAATAGAGAATCCACAAATCTCATACTTCAAAAGAATTCCAATGTTATTTTCAGAGAATGGTCCAACACAACGGATCACGATCACCTCTCCCGCAACGACTGCATTCACCTAAGGACGTTGACCAACGACTACATAGACAAACACCCAAGAAGTATCCTTTAGAAACATGGAGATCATAGGACATTATAGGTCAAAAAGATATGGGATGAAATAGATCGAGGATCCCATAAGATAGTGGTAGAAAATACATTATATCAAATATAGATCGACACATCCTCATTACCCTAAAACCAGGAGTTGTGCATGCAGTAGAAGAAACATCCATAGGAAATGATCCAAGGATTGTAGTTTGATCACACCACACTTATGGGAAGGATGTATCACGTCACCTCACACCATGAAGAGGGAGAAGGAATTAATGAAGAGTTGGTTCCCGACTTTGTAGGACTAGATCTGATAATAATGATATTTGAAATATCATATATTTCCCATTATTATAGATCACATTAAACTAAACATCTTGACTAATTAAAATCCACTAGTTTTTTAGAAAATAAAATATATGATTTATATCCCTTAAAAATCATCAAAAACACATAAATATGAAATTTATATAATTTTTCATCAACAAAATACATCAATAGGGAACAACAAGGAAATTAGCAATAATCAGGAAAATTGAAATAATATTGGAAATGACACACCATTCTAGAAATTTTACAAAATATTGGAAATCACTCACCATTCTGAAAATTTTAAAAAAAAATTGTAAATGACGCAAGATTATGGAAATTTTCCAAACAATTGGAAATAACTCTCTAATCTAGATGTTTTAAAAACTGTTCGAAGTGACTCACCATTCTGGAAATTTAAAAAACTGTTGGAAATCAATAACCATTCTATAAAATTGAAAATATTTGAGAAATTACATACCGTTTGGAAAATTTAAAAAACTCTTGTGAAGGACTCACCATTCAAGAAATTTGACAAATTATTTGAAATTACTCACCATTATAGAAATTTGACAAAAATTTGGAAATGACTCACCATTTAGAAAATTTTAAAAACTATTGGAAATGACACGTCATTCTGTAAATTTGACAATCTTTTGGAAATAAATCACAGTTCTAAAAATTTAAAAACTATTAGAAATCACTCACCAATTTGGAAATTTGACCAAATTTTTGAAATGAATCACCATAATGGATATTTGAAAAACTTGTATAAATGACTCAAAATTATATAATTATAAAAAAAATATTAGAAATGACTAATCCTTCTAGAAATTTGACAAATTATTAAATTAATCACCATTATGGGAATTTGAAAAACTACTGTAAATGATTCAGAATTATGAAGATTGGACAAACAGTTGGAAATGGATAACCATTCTCAACAGTTTAGAATCTATTGGATGCCTCGTTTTTCCTTACCTACCATTCCAAACATAGAAAAATATTGAAAAATAGAATTTTTTTGAAAAGTGATTAAATGAGTCAACATGACCTACCTGGACACCTCAACCAATAGATTTCAGCAAAAGGATGGATCAAATTTGTTAGATCCATTACAACAAATTACTCTCAAAACATTCTCATCCATATGAATTTCAATCCAAACCATACATAAAATAATAAAAAATGGATCATACAATAACCCTTCCTGATATCTATCAAGGCTCTCACCACAAAAAGAGCTGAACTGCTTCATCAAAGGGACATCACGAAACCTAAAAAATCTTCAACCTGGCCCTAACCAATATCCTAGTGAAGATACATCTCAAAATAGTGAAATTAACACCCATAAACTAGATAAATACTTCTCATAAACTTGAAAGTTTTATAACCATAGACGAGCATCATTACAATAAAATAGATAAACATAATACATCTCAAGTTATTGAGTGCATATTTGTGACTCACGTTCCCATGTACTCACCTCCACCCCACCATGACACCACAATATAGGAAAAAAGAAGATAGAATGCCCACACAACACCTTCTCATTGTGGTCCATAATATCTATAGGCCACTCCACGAAGGTGGCATCGTCGTCAAATTCTTTCTCACCCTAACTTAGGATGTGAGAGTTTTCATGAAGATAATGATAGAGATGCAACACCTGAAATACATTGTGTATCTATCTCATCAGTAGGCTAATTTCTACTTAATACACCACGCCTCCAACATGATCTAACACCACAAAAGGCCCAAACAAAATCGGGAAAAAAGCTTACACCCATAACCAAGCCTTCATTTTCCATGATGGGGGGTCAAATTAAAAACTCATGATCCCCAAAATAAAAAAATATTAGTCTCATTCTTGGGTAGGCATAGGATTTTAGATAATCCTACATATCTGTCATCATATAATGAATCACCATAACCAACATTGTCATATTTTGTACCATGTATAGCCCAATAATTGGTGACTCACTGACCCTAGTCCATCCCTACAGAAAATGGTAATGTCATACATACAATGCATCAAGTGGTGACAAACCAAAGGTGCAGTGAAAACTATTATTTTTAGAGGACTCTACCTTTTTAAGGTTCCTCAACCACGAACCTCCAAAATCCAAGAAACAAGAGTGAAACATGTCTTCAACTGTTTGGATAGTCCTCTCTATCTAACCATTCATCTGTATATCAAAAGCATTGCTGAGGAATTAATGAGAACAAAAATCATAATAGAGACCTCTCTATAAACTAGATGTAATAGGTGGTCATGAACACAAATGATCATCCTTGAGACTCTATGGAGTCTCCCCACCACTACTAGATACATCCTCGACCAAACTTCAATTGATATCAAATCCTTGAGTGTTATAAACAAGAATGATTAGGTCAAACAATCCACAAACACCCATATATAGTCATAACATCCTTGAGAATGTGGAAAACCAGTAAAAATGTCTATCGATGTGCACTACCACTTACATTGAGGAACATCTAATGGCAAGAGAAAACCACCTGGAACACATTTCTCGGCCTTCACCTTATGGAAGATAAAACATCGAAACACAAACTCATGAACAACAAAATTCATCCTTGGTCACAAAAACATACTCATCAAGGCTCGATACATCTTTTTTCTAACAGGATGAACCACTTGGGAAAAATAAAGAACTCTTTGAGAAGCATATCACTCATCACCATTGGAATGAAAAGCCTCCCTTAAAAAATAATAATTGTTGTTCATCCTCATACTAACCTGCATGGGACTTTCCAAAAACAACATGGTCTCTTTAGAACTCTACCACAAGATCCCCTAACTAGTAATCTTCCACCAGAAGCACCAAATAAAACTATACATTCATCTAGAAAACACACCCTCTTCCCCCAACATTTCTTATATCCATATGTATAGCTTGATGTTCTTCCATCACTCTTATAGAATCATGAGGTTCATGAATTAAATTACTATGTGATTTCCTTCTCAATTCAATGGATACAAAATTTCCATTAATAGGGGTATAAGTTTTTCAATGTCATAATTCTATAAGAACTACATTCATCTATGCTATCACGTGTTCATGTCACAGTTGGAGAAAACATACCTCAGGCTCTTATGGTCAGTGAAAACCCCAATGTACTCATTGATGATGTAATGACCCCACAACATTAGATAAAATATCACTAATTCCAACTCTATATTTTGGGTGGTGTAGTTACATTCATTGGGATACCAATACCGAGAATCATAAGAAATAGCTAATCTATGTTGCATCAAATTTCATCCAAACCCCATACATGAAGCGTCATAGAAAAAATTAAATTGAACTCTATCTACTAGAAAACAGAGAACCTGTGTACTAACCTATATCTCATTCAGATAATTGAAATCTTCCTGACACCCATTAGTCCACACAAATTCCTGATCCCTCAGGTTCAATATTGTTAGTGGTACCTCAACCTAGGAGGAGTCATCTACGAACCTCTTTTAATATCTTGTGATAACAAGGAAACATCACACCTTTGTCAGTCACTGGAGGGATTCCCAATACAAAACTGCTTCAATATTCAAATGATCCACAACTACACTATTCTGGGGTACATCATGTCCCTAGAAATAGAATTCTCGACCCCAAAACATTCCCTTCAACAACTTTCTAAATAGCTACTATTGACCATGAACTCCCAAAATGGCATACAGATAATTTGTATGCTTCTCCTAAGACACGGTGTACCCAAAGTTGTCATCGATGTATACCACCAAAAACTTATACATGAACCCACGAAACACTCAGTTAATCAACCCCATAAACATTGATGGAGCATTTGACACACCGAACGATATCACAACAAACATGTAATGCCCATGATGACAACATAATGTAGTATTTAGAATATAATCATCTTTAACATGAATATGATGATATCATGACTGCATATCAATCTTCAGGAATCAAATTGAATCATATAGTTAATCAAAATAATCATAATTCTATGGAAGATGTTAGAAATTATTCCTTGTCACATTGTTAAAGTGATGACAATCTATACACAACTGAAAACTACCATCCAACTTCTTCATGAATAAAACTACTCTTCCACATGTTGAAACACTCATTTGAACAAAATAGCACTATAATAGACTATCGAGATGTATATTTTGAACCTGTAACATAGAAGGAACCATCATATATGGAAACATCAATATAGAATATTCTCCTGGATGTAGTTTAATCTCGAAATCGATATCTCTTCATGGATGTAATACTATAACCTATTCTATAAATACATTAGGGTACTATTACATGACCCTGGGAAATGCCAATGACTGAACCTATGATGAACTAAGTATTAACTTATCATTAATGTATGTCAAGGATAGAACAAGTTTTTGACCCGTTATATGGTCTCTCTTTCCAACAAACACCAATGGATCTCCATCACCATCAAATAACACCATCTACCTCCAAAAGCAATATATTATTGCCTAAAATGAATAAAACCAATACATGAAATGGATGAAAACATATGGTTGTATCCATAAACCAATGAATTCACTCCAAGAGCGGTGTTTCCTCTGAACATGCTCACAGTCTCAACATACTTCAAAACAAATCATCTCAACCTCATACTGGGATACTCAACTGTAAAGACCCGCAAATTTCAAGGAAATTTTTTTCTTAATTTTCTTTGGAATTTTACAAGAGCGCAGCTTCAGACGGCACCTGATTCCGAGGCCCGGTGTGCCCGGAATCAATTTCCGAAGTTTGGCTCGGGTACGTTCAGTGAACGGACGAGTGGGTTTTTCTATCTTTTGAACCGGTGCCCGGAATCGAATTCTGAGGGCACCGATGAAATCGCAGCGCCGGTATTTGCTTAGAAAAGCCTCTTCCGGAGTTGCGTTTGCTCAGACGTGGTTTTTAATTTTTACGGCTTTAAGTCAGAAATAAAATAAAGTTTGTGCGACAACTTTATTTTATTTCACTTAAGCTGCTTGGAAGCCACTTGAAGTCACTTAAAGACGGCTTGAACTGAGTTGAACTGGATAGGATACTATCCAGAAATATCCTACCCCCCTTGGTAGGATATTTGTGCGGTGGGACCCGCACGAGCCCCGCCGTTTCTTTCGCTAAGTAACGCACCCGCGAAAACCCGTCAAAGTAACTGAAAAGTCAACCGACGCGTTTTCTTTAATTCTTAACAGACCATTTAATTGGGCGGTTTATTTCGTGAATTAAATGGACTGTTTCTTCGTGAATTAAATGGGTCGTTTCTTTCGTTGAATTAATTCAACGAATTGATGGATCGTTTCTTAACCGGTTTCGTGTGTTGGCATGTTTATAAAATAAGACCAACCCAAAAATCCTTGGAGAGGATTTGAAAGAATCTTCGTTCCTCCACCCTCTCCGCGAAGAACGCGAAGAACGCGAAGAACGCGAAGAACGCGAAGAACGCGAAGAACGCGAAGAACGCCGGCGACCGGAATTCGACGACGCACTCCAAGATCTGCGACGTCGACGAGATCTACCCGCGACGTTCTTCGGCGACGCCTCTTCTTCCGCGGCCGACCCTCGTTCGGCAACAAAGATTGGCGACGCGACGAGCGATTCCGCGACGACGCGGCGATCTCCATCTTCCGCGACGACCCCTCGTCCGACGACGACGATAAGGTAAGGGTTGATTGGAATAATTTTCCTTCCCGTGATTTTATTTCTTTTAAAGTAAAGAACTTGATCTTCGAACAATTTTAACATTTAAAATTGTTGTTGATTGTTTTATTGTTCCTCCCGTGGATTATGACTAACGCGGAGGGTGCGGCTCTAACGAACAAGACCCGGCAACCCTCCGCCGATCTATTTTTGTTGTGCGGATATGGCGGACGACGACGAACCGCGCGGCAGGGGCGATCCGTCGATCCCGCAGTGAAGGTCGGCATCCGGGAGGGGCAACGGCGCAGACGGGAAAGAAATCGGGCCACCGGAGCATCTCCGGCGGCCCGCGGAAGGCGGCGGCGGCGCGGGTCGCCGGCGCGGCGGCGCCGGCGACCGGAGGCGGCGGCGGCCGGCGCGCCGCCGTGGAGGAAGCCCGCCGCGGCTGAAGCCGCGGCGGCAACGGCGGCCGGTTCCGCAGCCGCGCGGAACCGGGACGGACGCGGCGGCCCGGCCGCGTCCGCGTGACAGGCGGCCCCCCGCGGGGGCCGCGTCTCCTTCAAAGCCGCGGGTCAACCCCGCGGCGGCGGCTCTTCGGCCGCTCGGCCGAAGACCGAGCCGGCCGGTCCGGTCGGCCGGGCCGCGCCCAGGCCGGACCGGACCCGGCCGAGCCGGTTCGGGCCGGGTCGGGCCGACCCGGGTCGGTCCGACCCGGTTCGGCCGACCCCAGGGGGGGTTCGGGCCGGGTCGCCCCGGGCCCAGTACCCCCGTTTCGGGCCCTCTACGGTCTTTCGCCCATATCTTGGGCCTGGGACCTCCGATTGACGAACCGTCAGCGGCTACACGATCCTTGGATCGAGACGGTCGTTTCAGTATATTATACTCAAGGTTTCAGAAGACTTTGGGTTCGGCCGGGTTGGTTCGTACACGAAACCAACCGGGCCCTCGGAGCGGAAACGCTCATAACTTGAGCTACGGACGTCCGAACGACGTACCGTCAGCTGTGGTAGTTTCCTCTAAGCGAGACGGAACTTTTGGCATACCCCGCCCGAGGATCGGATACAGGCGGAGTACGGTCGGGTTGGTTTTGCCCTAAAAACCAACCGGGCCCCTGGGACGAAAATGCCAATAACTCTCAGACCGGGCGTCCGTTTGACGCGCCGTCTGTCGCGTTGAGATCCTGTTGTCGATACGGAACTTTTGGATACATCAACTTCGGACTGCGTGTCAGTTGATGTATCAGCCCTCGGCTCGTGGAGCGGACCCTCCTAAACGAGCTCGCTTTGTGCGGGAACCCTAGCGCTGGCTGTGACTTCGACGACAGAGCAGAGATCCTTCGTGGACTGCGACGACGACAGAGCAGAGATCCTTCGTGGACTGCGACGACGACAGAGCAGAGATCCTCCGTGGACTGCGACGACGACAGAGCAGAGATCCTCCGTGGACTGCGACGACGACAGAGCAGAGATCCTCCGTGGACTGCGACGACGACATAGCAGAGATCCTCCGTGGACTGCGACGTCGACAGAGCAGAGATCCTCCGTGGACTGCGACGACGGCAGAGCAGAGATCCTTCGTGGACTGCGGCGACGACTGTGCAGAGATCCTCCGTGGACTGCGTCGACTACTGCACTCAGGTTTATCCGACCCAGTGTTTCACCCTGGGCTTCCCCGATTTTGTTCGCCAAGAAGGCGGACGGGAGCTTGCGACTATGTGACGACTATCGTCGCCTGAACCAGGTGACAGTGAGGAACAAGTATCCGCTGCCACGGATTGATGACCTCTTCGATCAGCTCAAGGGGTGGAGCGCTTGGGTGTAGCGGTGGACCCGTGGTACTTGACAGTGGTGGTGCGCTTGGATGCAGCAACAGACCCTTGGCGGTGGAGCGCTTGGTTGTAGCGGCAGACCCGCGATACTCTACGGAGTGTGTGCGCTTGGTTGTAGCGACAGACCCGCGACGGTGGAGACGTGCGTGCAAAGTACGGAGACCGTGTAGATGACTGAGACCTGACGACTGCTTGACCGACTCGACTTGGAGTGAGTCGACTAGCCCAGTGGACGGAGCACCCAGTAGTTGGCAGCAGACCCACGGCGGACGGAGCGCCCGGTAGTTGGCAGCAGACCCGCGGTACTCGACAGGAGGAGTACCTCAGTAGGCTATCTGGGTGAGCGCCCGGTATTTGGCAGCAGACCCTCAGCGGACGGAGCGCCCGGTAGTTGGCAGCAGACCCGCGGTACTCGACAGGAGGAGTACTTCAGCAGTCTTAGGTTAGTGAGCAGTACCTCGGAGTCGTGACAGGACCACTGTACACTTCAGAGATGGGGCTCTTCAACATCTACGGTTTCGATAATGAAAATCCTGGTTGAGCTGAATCTTATGTTACTATCCTTTGTGGATTTACTGTTACTCTCCTTTGTGGATTGTGTTGAACTATCCTATGTGGATTTACTGTTACTCTCCTTGTGGATTTGAGTCTTGCTTCCTTTGTGGATTGAGTTGTTCCTGAGCTCGTGAGCAGAGCTAGAATTGGGGACTTAGGTATATGTATGGGCATATACCTAAGTCGAGTCAGATGTTACTTCGTGATTGCATCTTTCTTTGTGCTATATCCTTTGTGGATTTCGGGAGACCTTCGGGGGTCTCGGGGTCCTTACTGAGTAGTTGTACTCACCCCTGCACGGGCTATGCCCGCACCTTGTTGTGTTGGTTGCAGACGACGGACAGCGCTGATCACGGTTGGGGCGTGGAGCAGGACGGTACCTGGAGGTGGACCACTGGTCGGGACGTACTCGGAGCGGACGTGGGACCCGAGGAGCCTGGAGGCTATCTGTACCCACCCTTCAGGTGGGATTGCCAGTGGACGACACGAGGCCTCCGTCTTTTCTTCAGTTGCTGTACTTTACTTTTCAGTTGTACTTTACAGTTGGGCTTGTATTTCCGGCCCCTTTACTTTTCTGCACTTTACTTTCCGCTTGATGACTCTGTGTGGTTGTTACTTATAAAGGCAATGCCTTCCCTGTTACTGGGATTTTACGCCTTGGTGCTAGTCGCCAGCCCCTGGCCTATGGAAGGCGGGCTTGGGGTAGTCACGGCACGGGCCCCGAGGACGGGTTGTGACAAATTGGTATCAGAGGTGGTCGGTTCTACCGCGGACTCTGATCGT
Source organism: Viscum album (assembly GCA_963277665.1). Taxonomy (NCBI): domain Eukaryota; kingdom Viridiplantae; phylum Streptophyta; class Magnoliopsida; order Santalales; family Viscaceae; genus Viscum; species Viscum album. The sequence continues at coordinate 158,152 of CAUJRU010000164.1, forward strand.
ACTTTCTTTCTATGTGAAGCAATAGTGTTTAGTGTATTGAGTGTGGTTATCAGTTCAGGGAGCCCAGTGTTGGTGCGGCGGCCGACGTATCCGTACACCAGGACCCTGACTTCTGATTTCCAACTTAATGCACGAAAACACTGATTGCGTGTGTGTTTCCCAAAAGGTTTAAAGTCAGCTCAAACCAGGTCAGCTCACCAGGTATAAATCGTTGACCGTGACACAACTGTTCAGGATGTCACCATGCAGATAGTTAGCTGGAGTTCCGAGAGAGTTCTCGATGATGGCCCACCGAGCAGCGAGACTCCGGTGCAGGGCCCTTTTTCAGTGTTGGCACCTTCGGGTGGTGTACCAGCAGCACCACCACCCGTTAGGCAGAGGATGCCACTAGCTGACAATGCACGCTAGCAGAGCGCGATGCACGAGTTCCAGCAGTAGAGGCCTCTGAGGATACGAGGCGAGACAGATTTCCCAGGCAGCAGTGGACTGGATGGAGGCGGTTGCTAGAGTTCTACGCCTAGCTTGGATACTAGTAGAGCGGATGATGATCTTAGCTTCTGTTGTTTCCAATGAATGACCATGAGGTTGGTTCTTATAGTAATGAGGCTTCGGTACGCGAACCGATACCTGGGATAGTACCTACGGGTAGTGCGCCAGCTATGTCACTACCTGTTGGTCAGTAGACACCACCGGCGGTACCGGTAGCAGAGAATCACAGGCTTAGTGCCTTACATATGTTTTAGCACCAGATATCCCTCAAGTTTCGAGGTGAGCCTGACTCGTAGGCGGCTGAGGACTGGCTTGAGGAGGTGGTTGTGAGTTTTCTGGAGCTAATACAGCTTCGACAGTACGACATGTCGGAAGCAGAGCACTCATCGTGGCTTACCAATCAATCGTAGTACTCGTTGGTTGCGTTGTGATCAGTTCCTTAGACTCGAACTTCTGAGCGAAGTGTGTCTAAGGGAAATCCGAACCATTACTTTTCCTCTATGCATTTCTACCTATGCTAGGATGCTAGAGAAAACCTTTGTGGTTGTGAACGTTAGCAGTGAAAGGCAGGAAACTAGCGCCAGTCTCAGAGACTCGGGCGTGTAAAATGTTTCAGGAGGAGGAAGTGCTAAGGACAGATGAATCTGCAGGGTAGCAGACGTGGAAGCGGAGCTTAGAGAGCAGCATGTGGTGGTGTACATTTCGACATGTTACGACCACCCGACTTAGTAGTCCCCGCCAGGCTCAAGGAGCAGGAGGGCTGGGGAGGAGAGTAGCTGCATTGCGGTCAAGGAGTGTGACCCAGGAACTCTAAGAATGATTCGGGGTACGAATTATGTCTACTACGAGCTGCCATAGGAACCGATCATTCAACCCTTCCACGAATCATGTCCCAGACCTAGAGGTTCCGGGTAAGCCGTAGACTTGACCCTCACGTCTGGAGATACCTTTGGGAGGAGACTCGATAATCACACTTACGCCGACGGTGTGATTTGACCTCGAGGCGAGAGTTTCGGTTGGAATCTCTTGGTGGCAGCGTAGAGGCCTTACGACGTTGATCTGGGTATGATTCACAAATCATACCCCGGTTGACTGTTTTAGGCAAACGTCGGAATGGGTTTTCCTTGGTCGGCGAAAAGGAAACCCTGGGCAGCACATGTTAAACTCAGGCATAAGAGGGTGTGGCCGATCACTCTTGAGTTGGTCAACCCTACCCTTGTGGCAGCAGGAGTTTTGAGTTTCAGTTCTAACCTAAAAAGGGAAACCTCTTGAATTCGAGGGGGACGAACACGTTCTTATACGGTCTCAACCCGATGAGGTTTCGGAGATGTGGCCGAGGCGGCAGGTTATCTCCGAAGTTCGATGGGCCTTTCCAGGTCCTCAGCAGGATAGGAGAGGTGGCTTATCGCCTGGCTCTACCACCTCAGTTGCACCGGGTGCAGGATGTCTTTCACGTGTCTCAGCTGAGGAGATACGTGCACGACCCGACGCACATCATCGACTTTGGGGAGCTGGACGTGGACGATGGGGCGACTTTTGCGGAGGTCCCAGTGGAGATCGAGGATCGACAGGAGCGGGTCCTACGTGGGCGGTCGATTCCTCTTGTGCGCGTCAGATGGCAGCACGGGAACCTCCAAGAGAGCACTTGGGAGCGGGAGGCTCAGATGCGTGCTCAGTACCCCCATTTGTTCCCCTAGTTTTTGATGTATCTTTACGGGGACGTAAAGCCCTGAGGTGGGAGTAATGTAAAGACCCGAAAATTTCAAGGAAATTTTTTTCTTAATTTTCTTTGGAATTTTACAAGAGCGCAGCTTCAGACGGCACCTGATTCCGAGGCCCGGTGTGCCCGGAATCAATTTCCGAAGTTTGGCTCGGGTACGTTCAGTGAACGGACGAGCGGGTTTTTCTATCTTTTGAACCGGTGCCCGGAATCAAATTCTGAGGGCACCGATGAAATCGCAGCGCCGGTATTTGCTTAGAAAAGCCTCTTCCGGAGTTGCGTTTGCTCAGACGTGGTTTTTAATTTTTACGGCTTTAAGTCAGAAATAAAATAAAGTTTGTGCGACAACTTTATTTTATTTCACTTAAGCTGCTTGGAAGCCACTTGAAGTCACTTAAAGACGGCTTGAACTGAGTTGAACTGGATAGGATACTATCCAGAAATATCCTACCCCCCTTGGTAGGATATTTGTGCGGTGGGACCCGCACGAGCCCCGCCGTTTCTTTCGCTAAGTAACGCACCCGCGAAAACCCGTCAAAGTAACTGAAAAGTCAACCGACGCGTTTTCTTTAATTCTTAACAGACCATTTAATTGGGCGGTTTATTTCGTGAATTAAATGGACTGTTTCTTCGTGAATTAAATGGGTCGTTTCTTTCGTTGAATTAATTCAACGAATTGATGGATCGTTTCTTAACCGGTTTCGTGTGTTGGCATGTTTATAAAATAAGACCAACCCAAAAATCCTTGGAGAGGATTTGAAAGAATCTTCGTTCCTCCACCCTCTCCGCGAAGAACGCGAAGAACGCGAAGAACGCGAAGAACGCAAAGAACGCGAAGAACGCGAAGAACGCCGGCGACCGGAATTCGACGACGCACTCCAAGATCTGCGACGTCGACGAGATCTACCCGCGACGTTCTTCGGCGACGCCTCTTCTTCCGCGGCCGACCCTCGTTCGGCAACAAAGATTGGCGACGCGACGAGCGATTCCGCGACGACGCGGCGATCTCCATCTTCCGCGACGACCCCTCGTCCGACGACGACGATAAGGTAAGGGTTGATTGGAATAATTTTCCTTCCCGTGATTTTATTTCTTTTAAAGTAAAGAACTTGATCTTCGAACAATTTTAACATTTAAAATTGTTGTTGATTGTTTTATTGTTCCTCCCGTGGATTATGACTAACGCGGAGGGTGCGGGTCTAACGAACAAGACCCGGCAACCCTCCGCCGATCTATTTTTGTTGTGCGGATATGGCGGACGACGACGAACCGCGCGGCAGGGGCGATCCGTCGATCCCGCAGTGAAGGTCGGCATCCGGGAGGGGCAACGGCGCAGACGGGAAAGAAATCGGGCCACCGGAGCATCTCCGGCGGCCCGCGGAAGGCGGCGGCGGCGCGGGTCGCCGGCGCGGCGGCGCCGGCGACCGGAGGCGGCGGCGGCCGGCGCGCCGCCGTGGAGGAAGCCCGCCGCGGCTGAAGCCGCGGCGGCAACGGCGGCCGGTTCCGCGGCCGCGCGGAACCGGGACGGACGCGGCGGCCCGGCCGCGTCCGTGTGACAGGCGGCCCCCCGCGGGGGCCGCGTCTCCTTCAAAGCCGCGGGTCAACCCCGCGGCGGCGGCTCTTCGGTCGCTCGGCCGAAGACCGAGCCGGCCGGTCCGGTCGGCCGGGCCGCGCCCAGGCCGGACCGGACCCGGCCGAGCCGGTTCGGGCCGGGTCGGGCCGACCCGGGTCGGGCCGACCCGGTTCGGCCGACCCCAGGGGGGGTTCGGGCCGGGTCGCCCCGGGCCCAGTACCCCCGTTTCGGGCCCTCTACGGTCTTTCGCCCATATCTTGGGCCTGGGACCTCCGATTGACGAACCGTCAGTGGCTACGCGATCCTTGGATCGAGACGGTCGTTTCAGTATATTATACTCAAGGTTTCGGAAGACTTTGGGTTCGGCCGGGTTGGTTCGTACACGAAACCAACCGGGCCCTCGGAGCGGAAACGCTCATAACTTGAGCTACGGACGTCCGAACGACGTACCGTCAGCTGTGGTAGTTTCCTCTAAGCGAGACGGAACTTTTGGCATACCCCGCCCGAGGATCGGATACAGGCGGAGTACGGTCGGGTTGGTTTTGCCCTAAAAACCAACCGGGCCCCTGGGACGAAAATGCCAATAACTCTCAGACCGGGCGTCCGTTTGACGCGCCGTCTGTCGCGTTGAGATCCTGTTGTCGATACGGAACTTTTGGATACATCAACTTCGGACTGCGTGTCAGTTGATGTATCAGCCCTCGGCTCGTGGAGCGGACCCTCCTAAACGAGCTCGCTTTGTGCGGGAACCCTAGCGCTGGCTGTGACTTCGACGACAGAGCAGAGATCCTTCGTGGACTGCGACGACGACAGAGCAGAGATCCTTCGTGGACTGCGACGACGACAGAGCAGAGATCCTCCGTGGACTGCGACGACGACAGAGCAGAGATCCTCCGTGGACTGCGACGACGACAGAGCAGAGATCCTCCGTGGACTGCGACGTCGACAGAGCAGAGATCCTCCGTGGACTGCGACGACGGCAGAGCAGAGATCCTTCGTGGACTGCGGCGACGACTGTGCAGAGATCCTCCGTGGACTGCGTCGACTACTGCACTCAGGTTTATCCGACCCAGTGTTTCACCCTGGGCTTCCCCGATTTTGTTCGCCAAGAAGGCGGACGGGAGCTTGCGACTATGTGACGACTATCGTCGCCTGAACCAGGTGACAGTGAGGAACAAGTATCCGCTGCCACGGATTGATGACCTCTTCGATCAGCTCAAGGGGTGGAGCGCTTGGGTGTAGCGGTGGACCCGTGGTACTTGACAGTGGTGGTGCGCTTGGATGCAGCAACAGACCCTTGGCGGTGGAGCGCTTGGTTGTAGCGGCAGACCCGCGATACTCTACGGAGTGTGTGCGCTTGGTTGTAGCGACAGACCCGCGACGGTGGAGACGTGCGTGCAAAGTACGGAGACCGTGTAGATGACTGAGACCTGACGACTGCTTGACCGACTCGACTTGGAGTGAGTCGACTAGCCCAGTGGACGGAGCGCCCAGTAGTTGGCAGCAGACCCACGGCGGACGGAGCGCCCGGTAGTTGGCAGCAGACCCGCGGTACTCGACAGGAGGAGTACCTCAGTAGGCTATCTGGGTGAGCGCCCGGTATTTGGCAGCAGACCCTCAGCGGACGGAGCGCCCGGTAGTTGGCAGCAGACCCGCGGTACTCGACAGGAGGAGTACTTCAGCAGTCTTAGGTTAGTGAGCAGTACCTCGGAGTCGTGACAGGACCACTGTACACTTCAGAGATGGGGCTCTTCAACATCTACGGTTTCGATAATGAAAATCCTGGTTGAGCTGAATCTTATGTTACTATCCTTTGTGGATTTACTGTTACTCTCCTTTGTGGATTGTGTTGAACTATCCTATGTGGATTTACTGTTACTCTCCTTGTGGATTTGAGTCTTGCTTCCTTTGTGGATTGAGTTGTTCCTGAGCTCGTGAGCAGAGCTAGAATTGGGGACTTAGGTATATGTATGGGCATATACCTAAGTCGAGTCAGATGTTACTTCGTGATTGCATCTTTCTTTGTGCTATATCCTTTGTGGATTTCGGGAGACCTTCGGGGGTCTCGGGGTCCTTACTGAGTAGTTGTACTCACCCCTGCACGGGCTATGCCCGCACCTTGTTGTGTTGGTTGCAGACGACGGACAGCGCTGATCACGGTTGGGGCGTGGAGCAGGACGGTACCTGGAGGTGGACCACTGGTCGGGACGTACTCGGAGCGGACGTGGGACCCGAGGAGCCTGGAGGCTATCTGTACCCACCCTTCAGGTGGGATTGCCAGTGGACGACACGAGGCCGCCGTCTTTTCTTCAGTTGCTGTACTTTACTTTTCAGTTGTACTTTACAGTTGGGCTTGTATTTCCGGCCCCTTTACTTTTCTGCACTTTACTTTCCGCTTGCTGACTCTGTGTGGTTGTTACTTATAAAGGCAATGCCTTCCCTGTTACTGGGATTTTACGCCTTGGTGCTAGTCGCCAGCCCCTGGCCTATGGAAGGCGGGCTTGGGGTAGTCACGGCACGGGCCCCGAGGACGGGTTGTGACACAAACCCAAGGGAATTAGAAGCCTCACTACCTCAAGTCTCAATGAATAAATAAGGCTAGGTTATGTGAAAGAGTGTGTTACTCCTAAATCAAAAAAGGCATAAAACCATGTATAAAACAAGCTAATGATACCTTGAACGATGTCTAGATTTCCTAGCATTGGAAATTATAAAGCATGAAATTGACCATGACCTTATCAATGGACTCTTTGACCTTGATGAAGACCCCCACCTTCGACTTGCAATGCTCTCTAGAAACAGGAATCAACCTGGGGTTTTCCTCTACATACCCATCCTTCTCTCTAAGGATCAAAATCTAATGCAACCCCAAATAATACATTAGTTGAAACTACATCAAGGGAGGAACATGATGTAGAACACATGGCCCATGTTGAAAGCTCAAAAAGTTTGGGCAGTCTCACTGTTGATGACCTCATCCCCCTTAAGAAAACGAATCAACTAATCCCTTGGCATAGGTTTCAGAGCCGCTTCCCCAGAATAAAATTGATATTGTGTGATGGGACTAACCCCTGGTAGAATGAAATGTTTTCTTCCCCGAAACAAGGAATCCCTATACCAATTCTCTTCTTTATAAGGATTCCTAAAAAATCCCCTCACGTGATGATCTAGTTCTGGGTGACATCCTCTCGATGACTACATCCCACTCCAATACCTCATGAAATGTTATTAGCATAAATGTAGTGACATAGCGCTGGATCTCAAGACGCAAAACATACATGAAAATTCACTCTTGGGCCTCCTCATTTAGAATAATTTGAAAAATTATAAAAGATGTTTCTGGAAATGGATCCAAAAATATAGCACACTTGAGCTTCCATGATGAAGGGTAAGCAATTCCTGGATACTGGGCACCTTAACGATCGAAGAAGGAAAATCAACTCAAAATTTATCTCCAAACATATCCCTTGAAATTGTCAACTCTTTGTGATTCTTGAGAAATAAGAACCACCACTACCGTGTTGCACTGCACGACATCACTAAAACCAATGATACCTAGTGCTCCATCTCAGCACAGATCAAACTAACAACTATCTCAACCTTCTATAACCAGTTTATCATGGCAGCATCTAAAATGGATCCCTCACACTTCTACATAATATTTCATTGAAACTCAAAATGTTTCTACCTACAAATTTCATATTTGTGAACAAATAATCTGTGACTATAGGCTGGAACATCCTGTTGAAAATATTCTGTGTGGACCTGATGAGGACATTATCCTAGATCGATACCTGTAATAGTAAAAAATGATAGAACTCCTAAACCATGAATTTGTAAAATTTATGCATTTATTGATTATTTTAATTTATTCATTTTATGTTAACCAATCCCATGGTCTACCCATTATACATCATACGTAGAAAATAATGATGCATGCTACTTTTCTAGGTCTTTACTCTGCAACTAGTATCACCTCATTTAGTATCAATTATAAACATAATGGTATGTGCCCTAGAAAATATGGGGCCATAGGTTTAGGTGTTTTAGCTGGTCTCCACAGTTTATAGAACTTGATAAACATGAATGACACAGTTTCCCAACCAACCGATGGAACCTCACATATTCCAAACTCCAAACTACATCTTATCCCTCAAATTCCCTTATAAACCTATCTCTCGTGACCCCCTCCCCACAAACTATACCCCTCATGGGACAAAAATTTTGGAGGGAGATAATAACACCTAAGTCTTACATCCATTAGGCCTCGGGTTGGGGACTAGAATAGAGGGTACAATAAACACTCAAATGGGAGGATTTGACCTCTAAGAGAACACATGCAGAATAGAGTGATAAGATAGAGACCAACCAAATCCAACTCAAATATAAATATAAATCCATCCCATGAACATGTATGAAATGTCATGAATGAACTACTACAACTGAAATGAATAACTTAATGTACCAAAAAATTTGAAACAATAACGACCATGAAGCCTGAGTAGCTTCTAAAAACACCATGATAGTAGTAACCGGACTGATCTCCAATGTTCTCCAAGCGACCTAAATTTTTTTATATATATAGGGTTCATAAAATAGTATACACAGTAGGATCCTCCCTGTAGAATCTCGTTCAAATGTAAAGAAATCAAACTAATGAATGGTGAACTACAAGTGAAACTAATTCGTCACATAAACAACAATACTATGTTACCAACCTCATCATGGATACTATTTCAACGTATCACATTCAAGAGATTATAATATAATAATGAATATCAGGGGTACTATGCTACCACTTCACCACTAGTTTTCATCTTTTCCCCAATATCGCATGTCCTAATAATCTATCTCAAAAATTTATTGACCGTAGACACCTGGGAGTAGCACAAAAACAAGAAACTCGTGCAACAAAACCACCACGTCCACATAACGAAAGTAACCTTGTAGTTTTTGATAGCGACAATAGTTCTCATAACATGTATCATACATCGGGTATTATAACTTAATCCATTATAACACATATAGTATATAAGGATCATTGATCCATCACAGGCTATAAACGTTACACATATACTAGTCCATAAAATACTATATTCTGAGTATATGTATGTGAATAACCACATGTCATTACTTCCCTCTACACATATATATAGAGAAAAATAACCACTGTTCCAACCAGCACAATTGGCTACAAAGAGATGTGAGTGGGGAAAAATGGTGTAGTCGGTCTTCTATCCTCCCATAAGGATAGTGGGTATAACACCCCCATGGCTTAGAATCCCTAGGGTGTCGGTTTCCCTAACCGACAAGGTGTAGTAGCTTATAGAACCAAAAAAATACATGATATAACATATCTGACATCCAAACTATGGGAATGTCGTAGTCTTATACTCAAATGAATCTCAATTTTATCAGACTCCTGACTTTCACTGCTAAGACTAGATATACTATAGGAACACAACCATTTAAAGAGATAAAATAAGTTTCATTATCTATTTTAAGAAATTTCACATTATATTAATTAATTCATTAATTATTAATTAACCAGTAATAATTTCCACATTAAATTTCATTAGCATCAAAAAATAGTTACATGTCCTCCATGCATAACCGAACATATTCCATGGTTCCTCAAAAGCACAAACTTATCATTTCATCCCAGCAAGATCCAACCCCATGGGTTCAATATCATTTATTCAATAATTTAAAAATAGTTCTAAAACATTCCCATAATTCAAGTTATTCTAAGTAAACATTCTATGCTTCCAAGCATAAAGGGATCAACAAAGTGGGTAGATGAACTACCCATCGAGACTTTTCCATATATAATAGGATTATAAACCCATCCATCCAATATAAGCTAAACACATAAATCATGTCGCATACCCAATTCATCTTCTCCTCCTTTGGAAGAAGAGTAACAAAAAACATGTCCCTCAAGTATTGGATAATGTAATAAGATAAACAAGAAACAAATTAAATTGGAATCCAACTTTCACATCATCATGTAATCCCAGCATCAAACCTTTTCATTATCTTGGGTCTCCTCCTCGACTTCCACATGCATGAACCGGGTCATATCGGCACTCTAGGATCCAACTACTACCTCAATCACTTGGCCAACATACCCCACATATAACATCAGCCATCAAGGATCACATCACATGTTATAGGAAACAAAAAAACATATCCACTAGGTTCTTAGCCTTAAACAACACTTGAAACCTTCCTACATAGTGAGCTATCATGATTTTAAGGAACAAGACACTGTGACATCACAAGGAAGAGTGTAAAAAAGAATCCTCCATGGAATTATCTTTATAACCCAAGTGGTTCCTTATTCATTATGGAATTAACTAATTCAATTAAATAGACATAACTGTATCCCATTAAATATCATAAAATCAGAAAAACCTCAACATGATTAATTAAACAATGGTCTTTATCTTATACCAATTAATTTATGAATAATTACGCATTTAAATTCCTTAACGATTTCCATTAAGAATAGAATGCTAAATAAGAAAATCATAGATATTACAATATCATTAAAATCAATAGGCAAAGACAACTCCTAGAATTTGATACAAAATCTTTTCATATATTTCTTATATTTAATATGTAAATTCCATTTTGATATAGTGGATAAAACATGATAACTATACTACTGCACATAAAAGTATAGAGAAATCATGAATCCCCTAATTCTAAAGGTTCACAAAATTCATTTAATTAGAATGGTCCAGTACAATGAATCATAATCACCACTCCCAAAATGAATGCATTGACCTGAGGACATCGGGGCAAGACCGCATCAACCAATTCCCATGAAGTATCCATTAGAAACATATAGATCATAGGCCATTACATGGAAAGGAGACACATGATGAATATGATAAAGGATCCCAGAAGATGGAGGTAGAGAATACCATATATAGTAGATGGATGGAAACTTCTTGGTCATACCAAAACAAGGGGTGTGCATGTAGTATGAATAAACATATAGTGGAAATGATCAAAGGATTATAGTTTGATCACACCACTTATATTGGATAGAAGTCTTGGGGTGCCACCCACAGATAATAAAATAGATAGAATGAAATAAGGATTATAGTTTGATCACACCACTTATATTGGATAGAAGTCTTGGGGTGCCACCCACAGATAATAAAATAGATAGAATGAAATAAGGGAAGGTTGCAGACATTGATGGACTGGGGCCAAGACTAACGGGGTATGAAATGGATTAGAATTACCATTATTGTGGATTGAATTAAACCACACGATTTGACCTATTAAATGTTTTATGGTATTTATAAAATCAAATATCTGATTTATAACCCTTAAAACGGCTTCAAACCCATATAAAATTGACATTTAAATAATTTTATGTAAATGATATTTGTCAAAATGGTAAAAACATGGAAAATATGGAATAATCTAGAAATTAACAAAACTATTGGAAATGTCACACCATTATTGAAACTTTTTAAACTATTGGAAACTACTCACCATTCTATAAATTTGACCAATCAATTGGAAATGATGCACTATTTTGGAAATTTAAAAAACTATTGGAAATTAATACAGTTCTAGAAATTTGAAATACTATTATAAATAACACACCATTCTAGAATGTTTAAAAACTATTGGAAAGGATTCACCATTTGGAAAATTTGAAAAACTATTGCAAATGAATCTTTTTTCTAGAAATTTGAAATACTCTAAGAAATGACTCCTCATTCTAGAAATTTAAAAAATTGTTGTAAATCACACACCATTATTGAAATTTGAAAACATGTTGTAAATGACTCATCATTATGGATATTTTAAAAACTATTTGAAATGACATATAATTCAAGAAATTTGAAAAAAATGTTGGAAATTACTCATCATTTCGGAAATTTGACAAATTGTTAGAAATGACTCACCATTTTAGAAATACAAAAAACTATTGGAAATGACTCACCATTCAAGAATATTGAAAAAAATATATTTTTAATGACTCACTGTTCTAGAAATTTGTCAAATTTTTGAATGACTCATCATTCTGTAAATTTGAAAAACTATTGCAAATGGATCACTGTTAGGGAAATTTGACAAATTGTTTGAAGTGACTCACTAATATGGAAAATTTTCAAACTATTGGATGACTCGCCATTCCTGACCTACCATTCGAAACATCAAAAAAAAATTGAGCAATAATTTTTTTCCAATTAAGGAAATGAGTATCCATTACCTCCCCAAACACCTCAGACATCATATTTCAGCAAACGAATGGACAAGAGGGCTCCGATACACTATAAAAAATTTTAGTATCAATGAAATTACTTAATAATTATTATTACTTACTCCAAAAATTATAATAAAATAGTAATATGGATACATGGTATTATAAAAATGGTTCATATAAATCACATAATCATTATGAAATCGCTATAACAGGGAATTCAATTTTCATGATCTAGTCACGTTCACACGAATCCCATCAGACAATACATTATGATATCAAGAACACCTCATAAAATCATCAATGATCATGAAAATGATTTCAAATGAGTTATCCCAATCCTGAGACATGTTGAGAAAAATACACCTGACCATTAACAAATAGATTAGGAAATAAAATCTGAATAATGTGGTTACTTAATGTGAATGTATTTATGTTGATTATCATGTTCATTGTTGATGTGTTCCCCATTACCACTCCATTTATCATGTGAATGCCCCATTGAAATTTTTCCTTCATAAAGATAAGGTTATGGGATGTCTCACCATCTATACCTGGAGAACACTAGTCATGTCTATTTTATTATATATTTCCCTGCACAAATACTTATGGGATTGTTTTGTGGAAATTTAAAAAATAGAAACATAAAAATGGAAAAAATATAGGATAGAGTGTTACATTTCATTAATGTGAATGGGTTATGTGAATCTAATTAACAATTTAACTATCATATAATGTTTATTTAACATGAATACATAATAATGTGAACCCTCATAGACAATTGATCCATTATCATGAAAAGGCCCATTAACATTCTATATTATTCTCATCATGAACCCTTCAAGAGTCTTCCTCTATCATCTGAAGCCTTATCAAGGGAAAACCTAATCATACAAATAATATTGGTCATGACTCCATATCTTAAAAATTCCCCATAACTTTTCAATTTGATTATTCAAAATCCATTTGACATTCCATGGTTTCGAAACATATGGGAATGGTTGAGTGATCCCTTGGTCACTATTTATCAGATGGAATGAAGTTGAATTCGTGTTTTACCTATGCTGATTTCAAAAAAAACAAATGATTTGATAAGATATCCTATGAATATAGCCTATATATGTTACTTATCTACCTTGTGATGATATTTAGTTCTTATGTGTTGATCTTAATGTGAGAAATTCATTATTCAAGAAATGAAGCCCATATATTCCATATGAATCATGTGATAGACATTTAGATACACCAGGAAGATCATGAGACATCCTCTTGAAGATATTATCTTATTCAAGTGATATAATAATGATATTACATAGGGTTCAAGAGAAGTCGTCTAGAAATATTAGTGGTTCCAATGACTTTTCATGGAAAAGTTAGGCCGATCCTGATATGTTCTTTGGACATGATAGCTAGATCATGTGATGGAATACAGACATTTCATAAATGTCATAAAACACCATTGGACATGTTATGAATTTCATAAGAAGCCCATCGATCATGACAATAGTTTCCTGGGATGTCCTTTGGACTTATCAGATTGAACATGTGGCAGTCCACTAACTTTTCCTCATTGATCACACAAAAACCCTTGGAAATTCCAAGAAGTAAAAATATGATATGTTAGGTAAACACATTATAATTCTAGACCGACATCAATAGACATGTCAACCATTTGTAATAGTAATACTTGAGAATATTCCCTCAAACCACATCAATGTCAATCTATGATTATTTTGATAAGAATTCTCTTATCAGATATCATTATTCCATTATGAACTATTGATATTTCCAAATTATTTGATCATAATTAGAGTCATGGAACCCACACTCTATTCGTAATTGAAAAAGGATGTGATATCTTCAAATAAAAATCCACCTTAGTATAATTTCTATCCATATCCCAAATACAATATATCATGCGACCCAAACTCTCTTATGAGCCTATAATCATTCCATATATACAATTTGGTAGGAATTTGAATCATGCAAGTGAAACCAAATTGTTGTGATTACATGATATATCCAGATCGTTAAACCCATTGTCTATGGGTTCATCATTATTCCTCATCCTTTAGTGGATTGAAAAACTAATTGAACTGTGTGGAATATAATTCCTATTATTAAAATCATATGTTTCATGAATTCCTAAGGCATAACATACATATAGGGAACTCCATTAGGAAATACCCAGTGAATTATACCCATATCCATATGTAGTGAGTTCAATTACAATCAAGACTTTGATTTTCACACCAATCATGACCTGTGTGGGATTTTCGATTTTCAACGAACATATCTCATGAATTATGAAATATATATATTTATTTCCACCTTATATCATCATCACTATTCCATGGCATGACTTAAACTCTTCCATACAATGGCATCAACCTTGGTGTAAGCCCCAAGTGAATCATTATATCGGTAATCCATATGGTTAATCACTTATAGTTACTAATTATCTATCACAACTCAGTAATGGGAAGATATAAGACCAAATAATGAATAATAATATTTCTATTATAATTAATATACATTGGATACCTTATTAACTATTGATATGTATTTATGATTCCTAAGGTACCTCATATACATATACTCCAAGGACAATAAAATCCATTATTTATACCTAAATGAACAACATGTGTTTTGATTCCTATTCTATCCAGTCACATAGGTTTACACCTAAAGGTTCAATCGCATCCAAAAAACATCATTCAACCTCATGTATTACTAAAAACATAGAAATCATAGTTATATGGATTCAAAACAAAAACATAATACATTTTCTATGAAATAATTTACACCAGATGGAGAACCCCTGATACATATAGAATGTCACAATAATTGAACCCCATTAAATATAGAATGAATCAACACCAAATAATTTCAATAAGGGTAACCAATTCCATATTTTTATCTAGAAGATATTCAAAATCATATCATTAATCTAAAAGTGAGCATTCAAGTAGGCAATAATACCAACCAAATGGGTTCGAGGAGCCTGACCTCCCATCATCATGAGAAATGTGTTTTCTATAGTGTCGTTAGGTTGGAAACCCAAAATACCCACATGTATTTAAGAACCATTCCCATGATTCATTACAGATGTGAGAGCTAGTGCGATTTTCCATGAGACATGAAAACGATAATCTTGACTTGGAAGATTTTTAAATAATACTCTAAAATGAACATAATCAATCATTAGACAATATTTTTTTATCAAAAGAAACGATGGTGAACAATATGTAAATCATAGGGAAAAAAATAATATAAAATATGTTGGATTCGTTTTCCATTTCATAGGGTAAAATATATATGCTTTCCAATTTCAATTAATTCATTATTCCATTAACAGTATAATGGAAAAAATTGTGAACTATATTTGAATATTAATAATAATAAAAATATTAGTTGACCTTTTATTATGGAATTTTTTTTAATCTTATATAAAAAATTATGACTAACATTAAATAAATTAATAACATATCATCTTCATGTTCAATGATTTCATTCTCACTATAAAGTATCAATTCGAGAAAATTCAATGAACTAAAAAAATAATGAACAGTTTGGTTACCCTTACATAACTAAATAAGCATGTTTCACACATGTAACAATGCAATGATTGGAGGCCTTGTTTCTTATTGTAGATATGGAGGATTAAAATTATCCCCCCAATAATAAAATGACTCGATAATATGTATTCATCATGTGAATTTTCTTGGAGCTATAGCTATGATAATAAACTATACAGGTTCCAAAACAACATATAACACCCTATGCTCTTTGCTCTATATAGGGAATAAAATTGTCTAGGAATACCACTAACATGGTATAATCCGAAACCATGATGAATAACAAATAGATGTATTGATGATAAATTTAACAAATACCTCCTTCTAAAAGAAATCTTCAATGAAATATGATGCACCAATCGACACCAACCACCAATTAAAATGAATATCAATGGGGTTTGGAAATCAAAATCATCCATATGATAGGAAGGTAGACCAATGTGTTTACAAAAAATTCATACCAAGTCCGGAAATACCTAAAATAGAATCTGCTAACAACCATATCTAACATTATCCCACAAGTGCATCTTAATGTCCTACTGAGTACAACACCCAATAGATTGCAAACCTAGAAACTATTGCATGGGTAATAAGGAGGTATCATAGGGAATTATTTGATTTGGATAAATGTTAGTGGTTTCATATCCAAACATCAATTGATATATGTCATCAACAAAATATAACGGTGGCCAGTTTGAAGGCTCATATCCCTACTCACTCAGATAATGTCTACAATAATATTCCTATCGTAAGAATGGTTGAGTTAAATTTTCCTTCCACTATGAAATAAGAATATAATAATATTTCAATAACAAAAGGTTGATATGTGTGTACTAATATCCCTAGTTATATTCAATATGTCTATCCATATATATTGGAGACAAAAAATAGGAAGGCATGATTTCCTGCATACACATTGATGATGTTTCACTCCATTATGGGAATAGTAGAAGTGATCCACATTCATATTCTGACACTAGTGCATATATTGGTAAATTCACATATTCTAATCCCATTATCTTGAGAAACATATCCCAATGATATTTATGCATAGTTGTATAATCTGTATAAGGTTCACTTTCTTTCTCCTATATAAGAGTATTAATAGTATACATCAGTAAAAGAGGAGGCACATAACAAGGATCATATCCCCATTCCAACTGGGGCTCGTCAACATATATTCTCACATTCCTAAATACATGTGTACAATTATACCAATTAAATACAATTTAATACTAAGAATTTTTAGGAACATTATATATTACCATTCGGTCTAAGGTTACCTAATTATATTGGAAGATGCCTTAGGTAAGAGTGTAATTTTGGTCCGGCGGCCCGAAAGCCCGACAGGCCCAACCCGAAAGCCCGAGCGGCCCGGCCTGGCAAAGCCCGCATCGGGCCAGGCCGGGCTCAGGCCGCAGGTTCTGCGGGTCGGGCCTGGGCCTTTCCAGGCAAGCCCGCGGGCCAGGCCGGCCCGGCCCGAAAAAGCCCGACCTGCGGGCCCGCGCGAAGCCCGGCCCGCCTGCTGTAAAAAATATAACAGGGAACTGCAGGTAGTAGGATTTAATCCCCCTACCTGAAGCTCCCAAAGCTGCGCTTGGACCAACTGGTCCAGGCACTGCGCCTGTAAATTAATCACAGATCTATGTATATATAGATATATTTATATATATATATATGTAGATCTATATATATATATATATATATATATATCTATATATATATATCTGGATATATCTATCTCTATATACATATATCTATATATACATATATCTATATATACATAGATCTATATATACATATATCTATATATACATATATCTATATATACATATATCTATATCTATATATATCTATATTTATATATAGATATATGTATATATATAGATCTATTTATATATATATATATATCTCAATATCTATATGTATATATCTATCTATATATACATATATCTATGTATATATATCTCTATATCTATATATCTCTATCTATATATATATCTCTACATATATATATATATATATTAATATATATATCTCTAGCTCTATATACATATATCTCTTTATATATCTGTATATATACATACATATATACATACATCTATATATATATCTACCTATATATCTATCTATATATACATGTATCTTTATACATTTATATTTATCTATATATGTATCTATATATATGTGTGTGTGTGTGTGTGTGTGTGTATTTCTATCTATATGTGCATATATCATTATATATTAACAAAAAATGATATTATATATATACATATAATTATTATTATATATAATTATAATGTGTGTATAAATATATATATACAATGATATATAATTATATATATAATAGTTTATATATATAAACAAAGCCATTAATAACATGTATCAATTAAGTGTGGTTTTTAAAAATTCATTAATAATATATATATGTGTGTCTGTGTGTGTGTGTGTGTGTATGTATATGATTTAATATAATATATATATATATACATAAACAAAGCTATTAATATATATATATATATATATCAATGATTTAATATTATATATATATAACAACTCTTTGTATATTAATAAAAAAATAAGTATGGTTTTTAAAAATCCATTAATAATATATATATATGTGTATGTATATGTATATGTATATGATATGATATATATATATATATCAATGATTTAATATAATAGTGTATATGTATAAACAAATCCATTAATAATATATATCAATTAAGTGTGGTTTTTAAAAATCCATTAATAATATATACATATATGTATATGTATATGTATATGTATATGTATATGTATATGTATATGTATATGTATATGATTTAATAATATATATATATATATATAAACAAATCTATTGATATATATCTATATATATCAATGATTTAAAATTATATATACATAATAACTTGTTGTATATTAATAAAAAAATAAGTATGATTTTTAAAAATCCATTGATAATATATATATGTGTGTGTGTATATGTATATGTATATGATATAATATAATATATATGTATATAAACAAAGCTATTAATATATATATATATATATATATATATATCGATGATTTAATATAATAGTGTATATATATAAACAAAGCCATTAATAATATACATCAATTAAGTGTGGTTTTTAAAATCCATTAATAATATATATATGTATGTATGTATATGTATATGTATATGATTTAATATTATATATATATAATAACTTGTTGGATATTAATAAAAAAATAACACACTCGCCTAATGATGTTCGTGCAAGTCCCTCAACTTCATTAATTTTTTTAAGTACGTTGCAACATGCATAAATTATATATACTATACATATATAAATCTATTTAGAAAAAAAATTAACTCACCCAATGATGTTTGCGCACACCCCCCAATATATATATATAAACAAAGCCATTAACTCACCCAATGATGTTCGCGCACACCCCCTAATTATTTTTTTACAATTTTCTCATATTATATATATATATATATATAATAACTTATTATATATTAACAAAAAATAACTACTCACTAAATGATATTCGCACACCCCCAACCTCATTATTTTTTTTAAAATATGATAAAACTTTCATATATTATATATACTATATATACATATATAAATTTATTTAGAAAAAAATTAACTCACCCAATGCTGCGCACCCGCTAAGAGTGTAATTTCAGTCCAAACAGGGCCGGGTCGGGCCTGCTCTGCAAAAAAATTAAAAAACGTTTAAAAAAATGTTTTAAATTAAACAAATGCTAAAAAATACTTAAGTTAAAAAAATAAATGTAAAAAAACGTTTTAAATAAATGATAAAAAAACATTTAAATAACAACACTTTTATCTAACCACTCACTGCTACGCACCCCCCAATAACTCATTATTTTTTTTTAATTTGTACATAATATATATAAATTCACAGACATGTATAAATATATATAAAAAAAATAACATATTCACCCACTGTAAAATGTTTTTACAAAAAACATGTAAAATGTTTAAAAAAAATACATGTAAAAAATATGCGTTCAAAAAAACTTTTTAAATTAAACGTCTAAAAATAAATGTAAAAGACGTTTTAAACAAGTGTTAAAAAATG
Source organism: Viscum album (assembly GCA_963277665.1). NCBI lineage: Eukaryota > Viridiplantae > Streptophyta > Magnoliopsida > Santalales > Viscaceae > Viscum > Viscum album. Next base: position 177,849 of record CAUJRU010000164.1, read on the forward strand.
GTTTAAATAAAAATGTTTAAAAAGTTTTTAAAACAATCATTTAAATTAATTTTTTTAAAATAAACACTTAAAAAATACTTTTTACATCTAAATGTGAAAAAAAAGTTAAATGTTTTAAAAAAAATACTTGTAAAAAGCATGCGTTTAAAAAAATTTAAAAATGTTTTAAATTAATCATTTAAAAATAAATGCAAAAAAACGTTTTAAAAAGATGTTAAAAAAATAGTTTAAATAAAAATGTTTAAATAAAAAATACTAACAAATGTTTAAAAATTATAAATAAGTTAAAAAAATAAATGTAAAAAATGCTTTAAATAAATGTTAGAAAAACATTTAAATAATAAGGCTTTGAACTCACCCACGAAAGCTGCGCACCCCTCATTATTTTTTTTTACAATTTGCAAATAATATATATATATATATATATTTAGACAAAAAACATATCCACCCACTGTAAAATGTTAATAAAAAATAAAATAAACGTTTTTACAAAAAACATGCATTTAAAAATAAATGTAAAGAAACGTTTTAAATAAATGTTATAAAAATGTTTAAATAAAAAAAATTAAGATACAATTATTTTGAAAATAATAAAAGCCCACCACGGCCCGATTTAAAAAAGACTGGCCCGGCCCGAAAAGGCCCGGCCCGGCCCGGCCCGATGGTTTGGGCCGGCCCGAGGCCAGGCTCGGGCCGCCTCATGGGGTTGTTCGGGCCGGGCCGAAATTACACCCCTAGCCTTAGGATATGTGCACATTCATGTTCAATAATTCTACCATCATACTCACATAGAATATGAATAGTTTAATATCCATTATTTAATAAAATTTTAGTCATTAAATATTGAAAAAATATTAGGGAAATCATATATATATATATACATATGAATCTATTTTGAATATTCCATCATCTCATTCAATTCATGTCCATACTCCAACTTATTCAAAAAACGACATTCTATGCATACATCAGAGGATATAAAAATTGAGGATCATATCTATTCTACCATTATAGAGGTCCACTATAAAATTATTCTTGAAAAATCATATTTTAACTGAGCTCATACAACCATTCTGACTTGGATTTATTTGAATATTCTAAAAACCACTCTTATGTAGGCTCATATCCCCACTGATGATATAAATGAAAATAGGAATACCAAAACAACTTCTCAGTAGTGGTCTCATATATATAAACACCAAAATACAATCAATATATTTTTATTACTATCATCTAAAAGTATAATATCAATGATCAACCCAAAAAGATGGTATATATATTCTGATCACTTGCAATAATGATGATAATAGTCTAGATATGATCATTTCCAGTGTTCGTGAGGATTTACGATGCATATATACAACAACTAAATGTTAAATTAATATGTTAACCAATGAAATAGTAATTTAATACCATAATAGTCATTCACATGAAAGTGTAGAGTTTGTTTTCATGGACTACACTCTGGATTACTTGTGTGGATAACCTCAAAATAGTGATATCTCTCATTATAAGGGAAGTCATCCACTTTCATAAGAACACTAATACAAATACATTACTAAATTAAGAGTGTTAAACATACAAAGTTCCCTTTAAACTATTAGTAACACCTCGACTATGTCACCGAGAAACATAGAGAATCCATCTCTATGGTCTGCCTTAGTGGATTTATATGATATCACCAATAAAAAGATTACATGCATATATAGAGACAATTAGCTGAAAAACCTCCCTATAGTTTCCTAGACCATATCCAATTATGATTATGATATATGACTATATATTAATGGAGTGAATACCTAAAATACACCATAGTATATAGGGAACCCATTTCAGGTTAAAGGATAGACACCTCCCCTATGTAAGATATAAAGGTAACCTTTAGACCATAAACATACTCAGTTCTGAAATGGAATTGGATTATATATCTATAGCACGGTACCAACGAAGAGAAAGGTATAATAAATGTATATTACATTATTTTATCCATATCACTACAACACTTTGAAAAACATTCATTGAAATATCATCAGACATATATTTTAGTGGATGGGGTGTGTTTGGGGATTTTTACTTCACCTCATTCCGTGAATAGAATATATCCATGGAAACAACATCGTGAAATGATATTTCCATAGGAGTAATAAAATGACCTTGTAATGTGTGGACTAGTTGGTCAATATAGCGAGACTCGTCTACTTTGAGCATGTAGATGCCTCACTAATTATTGGAGAGGACATCTAGCTGACACTGAATATGAAACTCAAAAAAATGGGAATACATATAAAAATATAATCCATGGTCGTGTAAAACTCAATATAATCCCATTGAAAAATACTTTGATCATTAGAATCTATTACACCCATATCATACGTGAACAAAAATGTGTAACATTAAATATCTCAAAATATATGTCGTTATATTATACATCTAGTAGTGAAACCTACCCATATTACTAATATAATTTTAACAACTAATTACACCCCTTGGGTCATACAATATGGATAATATTCTAGAAATATCAGTGGGAGAATAAAAATTGTTAAATCCTATTAGCATGTGGGTATTTTATAACAGTTTCAAATATTGGGATCGTCACACCCCAACATAGTAGTAAAGAAATGCATGATGGTTCAATACCATCCACAGGTTGTGGGGATCGGGGTAATTTTAACTCTATTCCCAACCCTAGAGCTATTCGTTCCTCTAATGGATCCATAAAAACATCTAAAATAGGATCATAACGGGGAAAAAGTAGCCCCACATCCATTTCAAATCATAGGGATGGGAGAACATTCATAAATGTAACAAAACAAAATGAAGTATGTCTTTTCTATGTTGGGAGGTATGTATGATTAGATGGAATCATAGTCATTTCATTCATCATGACACATACTTTGTTTAGGTAGTTTATTATATGATTTTTAGACCATAATCTCATTTATGGTAACTGTTCATACCTTGTGATAGGGTGAATGTAATAAAAATGTTGTCAGGACTCAAAAGGAATTTAATCCAAGATGGTATAATATGAAGGAGGACCATAGAAAATACCATGATGAAACCATTGAAGGAGGAGTATGATGTAGATAATCACCCTATTATTTGTAGTATTAAATTGTAAATACAATGTGCCAATACACCCCATTGAATAATGTCACAAGAAATTCTGAAAACTATATATACTGTGATTTAAACTCAGAGGGACTCTGTGTTGAAACCATGTCTCAAGAGGAATTTTAGCTAGATAAAAAAATTGATGTTGAATTTATGTGAAATCATAGATGTAGACATATATTGTAATATCCTAATAATTAATATCATCCTCCTTGTAATTACACTACCTAGGAAAAAGTGAATGGTGTTTCTACATATGAATCACCTCTTATATGAGCTAATATACCATTCATATAATAATGTCTTGAAGAATGTGAGAATGTTATACAAAGTCTCAAACAAGTCAATGAGGAATTAATATGAGTTAATATTCCAACTTATTTTCATCATTAAACAATGAAAATAATTCCTCCTTATACTCATCAAGAGGAACATAATTAAACTCCAAAATCATCAACCAAGAATTTGGCCAACTCTTGCTAAAAGAAACTATTCTACAAACATGATGAACATGTGGATGGTAACAAGTTTTATCTAATACTTTGAAAACCTCCCACATATGGGTGATCATTTGGTCACAGAATAGATTTATAATCAACGGGATATTAACACAACACAACCAAATCAATCCATCCCAAATCCCCATAAATTTGACGGTTATAGAGAGAGATTACTCTAGAAGACTCCACCACCATTGAATCATTGTCTTCTCTAATTGTATACATGGAACGATGGCCTATACCCTTTTATCTGGAGAAAAATCCATATCCTAAATGGTTGGTCGAAATTGTTTCATCATTAATTATAGGAAGACAAGATTCTTAACCTTCCAAAGTGCAGGATATACAAAATATCATCAAATTCGCTTCATGTACCTCTTTGGCCCAATGGTGGTGCATAATTCTTATTAGGTGAAAATCAACTGTGATGTTTTATACAAAATTTAGTTGGGAATTCAATAATTTGTAAAAGAATCCTCCCAACATGTTTGAACACTAGATTTATAGAAATTCATCAATAATTCCAACATCATTTTAGCTACATGTTATGGAAAATGAAGATGCTATACAATAACAAAATTAACAAATGTAAAAATGAGAGGGTTTTGAGAGTATTTATATATGGAGAGGTTTATCCTATTCACTTAGTAAACCACTACCATAATAGAATATTCTAGAACATTTTGAATAGATCCAATAGGATAATATTCGAACACCATTGGTCCCAATGAATTATCCAGGAGGATTCGATGAGTTTGTGGTGATAATAGAATACCTAGATTATTTTATTTTGAAAACACATAGAAAATATGTTACCACACTAAGAGCATGGAAAAAGGGATTAGTATTTTATATATTATCGTTGTTAACCAAAAACAAATAGTAATTCCCAAACATGATCATATCTCGTCCTGAGATCTTATGAAACCTTTTATCGAGCGGTAAAAAAATCTCCCTAATCAAGAATCACTATGTGATTAGGTCACCCTTAATTTTTAGACAATATGAACAATCTGTATACCTTATGAAATGAGTAGGTTTTCATTTATTTCCCTTTATCCATTTAAAATAACCAACTCGAGCTACCAGAACCGATGAAACCCCATGAGGTCAACCTCACATATCTTCCTAACTATTTCACAATCCATAGGAGACTTGGCCATAAAATATGGGATTGATTATTCTTCAAAGACTTAATCATGAACATTATTGATTTTTGGATTGGTGTTAGTAGATAATGCCCCTGAATATGTGACCTATGTACCCATAAACCTACCAAATGAAATGGCTAACTGGAAAGATGTTTTGCCCAGGGATGAAAAAATGTTTCATAGATGGATGTCAAAAAAGATAATTGAATGAGCTCATGTCATCCTGAGAAATCATCTTCAAAGACCATTAATGGTCCTAATACCTAGGGAGGAATCATTTAATATAACTTCCCAAGAACGATGTAATGATTAGATACTTGATAAGATAGGAGGTAATGATTTATATCTAACTTCCACACAAACTCTGACTCTTGAAGATTTCATTCATTAGGTATCTTAATAACGGGCACTAACCATCCAAAAGTATAATGGGAACATCCCACTAATCATATAAAGATATTTTATATGGTTTTATTAATGTATTTAATATTATAGAACACTTAATTACTGATGAGTACACACCTAATTATATGTTCTCTTTATTTTGAAATAGAGATCATGGTTGAGGACCCATGTACTAAGGATACAAGGGATGGGGTGGGCTTTGCGGAACACAATATTCCAGTCTCATACCCACTTTATCCTTACATTAAATGAAGACCAATTGGATAGAATATTATCAACATAAAATGAGAATATAGAAGAATTAGAGTCCACCACTAGTCATTTAACCCAGTCCCTTTTATGCAAATTAACAGATGTGTTTTTTCTGTTCATTCGTGAAAAATTGAAAGGATAGTGTAACATATTGTACTTGTAAATGATTCTATATCTACCTTTGTGTTAGATTCATGACCAACCCAATAAAATACAAAAAATCATGATCCACATAATATGGTGTAACCCCTCAATGGGAAGTGTATACCTTTGTAAACAAATGACATACTAAATTAGTTGGTGGTTGTACCTATTAGACTTTCACTAATGGATTTCCTAAAACATTCAAAACAATTCAATGTGGAACTCATCGTTGTCCTGATCCCAAGAGAATGTGAAATATATGATTTTTCTGCATAATTTTTCTAAGTGAGGACTATTCCTTCATATTTGTTCACCACTATATCATTCATAGAATAGGATATAGAAGGGAATAATGATGGGACATATTATACACCTCTATGTTTCTTTCAGTCACATTAATTGGGACTTCTGAAGAGATCTAGTTTACAATGAATCTATGATTGAATAAATCCTATTATAAACCCCATGATGGTTCGGAAATTGGAAATGATAATTGTCTCAAATAAGACAACCATTCAAGGATATGAAAAGTTTGAACAAAGGCCTCTCAGAATGATCAATCTGAAGGTTACGTTTAGGGATATCACATCTGACCATGAGTTCATGTTAATCAAGAAAGAGAAAACAATATAATTTCCTTCTAGTAAGTACTTATCTCTATATAAATTTCATGATGCCTTCAATATTACATCAATTACTGAAATTACACATCAAATAGATGGTCAGAAACTACATGGTGATAGTTCCCCAATCATGTCCTACCAATCCATATTCATTGATGAATGTTTCTATAATAAGGGAAACAACGAATTTTGGATGATGATATGATTTTTTCCTCTCCAAATAGATTGTTATCCACAAATGATAATACTAAGATCTTGCTCATTAGTGAATTTCTGTTTCCATAGACCTAATTGAGGAAGAAAATTTATTCCAATAAAGTTAGAATGAACAAAAACATTAATGGATCATGTCCATGAGATAGAAATCACATCAGCTAAAATGGTCTCATCAAGGGAAAGTCAAAATAACAATATAATAGGATAAATTCTTTTTATTCATCCATTACAATATATAAAATATTAATAAAAATAATTATGATATAGGAGTTTCATATCATGCATACCCTAAGTTTCACTCTTAATGAATAAAATAATATTCATAGTATCTCTGGGATAACTTTGGATACTCAGGATGTCAAGGTCTATTCTCAAGGATTCCCTTATCTCAGAATTTATATATATTACCCTATATTATCCTACATGTCTACTAAATACTCCAAAAAACAATGATATAGATGAATAAAAGTATAACTTCAAGAATACCCATCACTCATTTGAGGAATTTTTCCACACCACTGTCAATGATCTCAGACAAGTGACTTTTTGACAAAAAAAGATTAATTCCATGTACGTAATAGTAATTTCAAGCCTCTTAAGGATATGGAAATGTAAAATGAAATTTTAAAGCACCAATTATATGTGTTGTCTTGGAATAATACCAATATTCATTATTTGAACCTTAATTTTGCTATTAATAAACTGATATTACCAAATGACCGTTATGGGATAAGGATGGTAGGTAATATAATATATCACTCTCATTATACTAATGTAGGATAAATATTTGAAATGTTGATAAAATAGAACTTTTTTAGGAGGCATAATCTAAAAAATGGCTCTCTACTATTGTCCCCTACTTGAAAATGAATGGAAAATTGTGGTTTTTATTTATTTTATAAAAATTCATTAACACTACCAGAAGTATGATGTCCCATTGCTGATAATATAATATTCTTTTGATGAAAATTTTTTCTTCCAATAAAAAAATTTTATGGATGGGTATCTAGGAAACTATCAGATAATGATGTCCCTTGAGAACAAGGATGTCTCTTACATTAGACTACCCCGATGGACATTTTTCTACCTAATAATTCTGTTGAAATTAAATAACACTAGTTCATTATAACAACATTCCTTGTACGATATCATCAATCTATCCAATGGATGAAGCATGTAATTTTATGTTAATGGAATGGTGGTAAATTCTCAACTGTGATGTGATCACCTCACATATCATCAAAAGATCTCCTCATATTTTATCCTCAATGTTTGTTGATGAAATATATAATGTTTTATTTTAGAGTAATGTAAATAATACTGCTAGGATTTTTGTTACTCCTCATTTTCTTCATGGTTGATCCATAAAATATTATTGTAATCTTACAAATGTAACCCATGTAATTTTAAAGAATATAGGGGCCTTAAGGGGAATATCTCTTATATTATGTGTTTTATAGCGAACATGGTTGTAAAATATCTCCCCTTTACTATGATAATGAAGAATGGAATATTATATCAAATATATGAGGAATGATAAGAAGCATTCATGGGTTTCATGTAGTGCCTATTGATTGAACTTGTCTTCGGGCCACTTTTAAAAATAATTCCTCTAATCTTATATGTTTCTTCCATTGATTTATCAATTGGTAATCTCCTTATAAAGAAAAAAAGTGGGGAATGAAAAAGTCCTCAACTGATTCAATCAAATGATGCATGTTACTGAGACGTGGAATAAAAATATCGAGAATGACATCTCTAAACTCATCATTATAGTGTAAATTAAAAGTCATTAACTGAAGAAATAAGGAGTCTAATTGATATCTCATATAAATTTAATTGTTACATCCTTTTCCATTTAATTTTGACTTGGAATTTGATCTAATGTGTAGATATCCTACAATTGTAAGACATTTACTTTTTGATATAAAAGGAAGCTAAAGGGATGTCCACATATGATTTACTTAAAACATATCTCATCTCATAAATCATGTAAATATAAATTAAAAAAGTATATAAATAGGTCTTATATTACCCAAAAAACCTCCCTATCGATGGAGACATATTTTTAGGATACCTCCTAATAAACTAAATGAAAGAGTATGTAGGCTTCTATAGAAAATTTATTTGTTGAAAAGATTGATTTTTTAGACACATAAATAATGTTTTACTTATACTTTCTCACTTTCTAAATACTTCACTAATAATGAAGCATAATAAAATGTCCTCGTTGTTGGGTTAGAGATAACCCTATAGTAGAAGAGAGAATATGATAATTTCTAGGCGGTATCATTGATTGTAATCAAATAATTCAATGATGATTATTCGATAAAAAATAATTGGACCCTCTCATCTGATACAAAGTTGAATTTAGTTTATAATTTTTATTTAAACACTACATTACATCAATTACATTAATAAAAAATTCTCTATCTAATGCATTGGATAATCCAAAAAATTCCTAGTCGGCCCCAATCATGATGAAGTGTTTCTCCATGTCATGCACCGAAAGGCTGTGTTCTTAGTCATGATGTATGACATGGTAGAAGCTAATTTGTTCAAAACTACTATAAATATTCATTCATTCATGGAATAAGTCCATGTAAGATCTTAAAAAACTCAATACACTCAATATATAATATCCCCTAAAATGTATAGACATTGTAAGTACTAGAAAAAAATGTTGTAGGACAATGTGGAATATAATAGTAAATGTCCTGTATTAATATTCAGGAAATCATAATCTATAAACACTCATATTTTATATATATCTCTACGAATTCTGATGCATTCTCTGTATATAGAATGCATGTTGTAGGGATAAATCTTCCATATTTGGATATACAATTTAAATTAATCAATAATACTGGTGAAATATTTTCAAATTCATTGAATCCATACAACTCATTGATGTCGATATGATAATATCAGAACTTTTTACAATTCAATATCATTAAAATATCCAGTGTCCCTCGAACCGTATTGATGCAAAAGTGAAACAACTTATTTTCATCGGAATTAATGAAACATTATGAGGAGTACAACATTGAGTCCAACCATTCATCACACAATTATATAGTGGAAGATGGATATTGTCCACCAATAGGACTCTAAAAAATATACAATAGAAAATGGTGGATAAAGACGAGATGTATTTTTTAGATAATCTTCTTCATTCATTATGGTCATACTATCCCCCCATCGCGACTACCATAAAAGGGACTCCATATTCGTTTGTTTATTGAACAAATTCATTCTTTCCAATATATGTATTGTTTCCCATTATCCATATATATATATATGTAAATATCATAGTTGTTGGGAAATTATATAATTTACTAGATGAGTTGGAATGGAGTGATGAGAATACCTTGTGTAATCTACAAAACTTCAAATATAATAAAAATAAGATTGAATGAGACATCACTGAAAAATGATTATGATCAATCCTTCAAGGAGAACATTTATTGGGTCTCATTGCTATAATTTTATTATGAATTATATTTACATTGCTCAAACCCATGTTGGAAGGGTCTTACTTAATATATATATATATATGGTCCATTCCGGTAGAGTATACATATTGTCCATAATGGATGGGGAAGACATCTAACCTTCACCAATTTTCGGTTCATCAAGAAGTACATTTTATAGAATTAAACATTGATTCCAAGTTATAGAGGAATTATTTTTAAACTAGTTGTCATATTATATCTGTATAACATGATGTTAAACTACAGGGAATACACCTTTAACACATTATATTAATCTTTAATGAAGATGTCCATGATGTGGGATGTTAAACTATATAGAATATTTTACTTACAAATGAAATTTTACTACATAGATGACTTCCATAAAACATGATGTTAAAAATATATAACAACCATCCTTGCTATATGATATTAATCTTGATGGAATATTTTGTTACCACATGATGTTAAATTGAATTGAAGACATCCTTACAGCATAACATTAAAAAATGTCGAGGATGTTACTTCACAAATGATTCAATGTATCAGAGATGGATATGTGAGAAAAAAAAAATAAGTGATCCCATATATATATGAATGATTCAGGTCTAAATAAGGAGTTTTCAATTTCACAAACCCTATATTTCTTGATTTCTAGGATTATAGGGTATGTAGTAATTCATGGTTCTCGAATCAAGTGTCCAACATAAATATAATAGTACGAAACCCCAATATTCAAATGGGCTAGACCCATATATGTAATATTACTTATTATGAACTATGTAAGGATTAATCCCTATCATTATAGGATACTGTCATGAACCAGGCCGAGTCGCCATCTGACTCGGCGCCCGACCCGGTCCGCATCATGGACCGAAGGCGTTCCCGATCCCCACGGGTTGGCACAAGTGCCCGAGAATCAAAACTAGCATGTGGGAACGATTTACCCGAAATAATAAACACAAAATGTCATGACCCGTCCTCACGGCCCGTGCCGTGACTACCCCAAGCCCGCCTTCCATAGGCCAGGGGCTGGCGACTAGCACCAAGGCGTAATTCCTGGTAAAAAGGGAAGGCATTGCCTTTGTAAAGTAAACGAACACAACAGAGCAAGCAAGCAGAAGTAAACACTAAGTAAATACTGGGTACAACAGTAAGTGCGGAAAAGTAAGTGGGCCAGAATACAAACCCAAACTGAAAGTAAAGTACAACTGGAAAGGAAAAACAGCAACTGAAAGTAAAGCCGCAACGTCGAGCCGTCTACTGGAAGTCCCACATGAAGGGTGAGTACAAATAGCCTCCACAGCACCTCGGGTCCAGCCGTCCGCTCCGAGTACGTCCCGCCCAGTGGTCCACCTCCAGGTACCGTCCTGCTCCGCAAGCCTCAACCACGATCAGTGTTGTCCGTCGTCTGCAACCAACACAACGTAGTGCGGGCATAGCCCGTGCAGGGGTGAGTATAAGCTACTCAGTAGGGACCCCGAGACCCCTGAAGGTCTCCCAGAATCCACAAAGGATAATCCACAAATAAAAGATACAATCAAAAAGTAACATCCGACTCTACTTTGGTATATGCCCATACATATACCTAAGTCATCAATTCCAGTTCAGCTCCAACATCCGAGCTCAAGTACAACCCAGTCCACACAGGAAATCACAACCCAGTCCACACAAGAAAGAAAAACGTAATCCACACAAGATAACACAACACAATCCGCATAGGAAAGAAAAAACAAGATTCAGCTCACACAGGTATACTTCTTCGTATGACGATAGAGATGATCAGATATTGCCACTGATTAATCTAAGTCGTTGGACCCACAAAACATCGATAGGTACTAACCCCCGCAATGACCCACAAAGGATCTGACCCACACAGGATCGATAGGTAACTAACCCCCGCAATGACCCACAAAGGATCTGACCCACACATGATCGATATGTAACTAACCCCCGAAATGACCCACAAAGGATCTGACCCACACAGGATCGATAGGTAACTAACCCCCGCAATGACCCACACAGGATCGGACCCACACATGATCTGTAGGCGCTGGCCCACACAGGACCGCTGAGCGCTGACCCACACAGGATCTGACCCACACAGGATCTGACCCACACAGGATCGATAGCACTGATCCACGTAGGATTGCTGAGTGCTGTAGTCGTCGTCGTCGAATCCGCGGAGGATTTCTGCACAGTCGTCATCGTCGTCGCAGTCGCAGCCAGCTCTAGGGTTCCCGCACACAGCAAGCTCGTTCAGGAGGGTCCCCTCCACGAGCCGAAGGGCTGATACATCAACTGACACATAGTCCGGAGTTGATGTATCCAAAGTTCTGTATCGTCAACAGGAACTCAACGTCACAGACGGCGCGTCATTCGGACGCCCGGTCTGAGAGTTATTGGCTTTTTCGTCCCAGGGGCCCGGTTGGTTTTTAAGTCAAAACCTACCCAAACGTACTCCAACTGCGTCCAAACCTCGAGCGGAGTAAGACAAAAGGTCCATCTCACTAAGAGGAATCCATCAAAGTCAACGGCACGTCAATCGGACGTCCGGAGCTCATGTTATAAGCGTTTCCGCTTCGAGGGCCCGGTTGGTTTCGTGTACGAACCACCCCGGCTGAACCCAAAGTCCTCTGAATCCTTGAGCTTAATACACAGAAACGGCCATCTCGATCCAAGGATCGCTACGCAACTGACGTTGCATCAATCAGAGGCTCGTATCTCAAGTTATGGTCAACAGACCGAAAGAGGTTCGGTATTAGGGGGTTCGGGCCTGGTCTGACCCAGCCCGATACCCCCAGGGTCGGCCCGAACCAGGTCGACCCGAACCAGGTCCTGGTCTGGCCCTCTTGGGCGCGGCCCGGCCCGGCCACGCCTGGGCATGGCTCGGCCCGGCCTGGCGGTCCGGCCGGGCGGCTCAGCCCGGCGCGCTGGCGCTGTCAAGTGGCAACACAAAAGGGGGGAAACCACCCCACTGGACGAACCGCGGCCCCACGTGGGGGCTGGCCTTTGCCAACGAACGTAGCCGATTGCCGCGTCCCGCCTCCCCCGGTCCCACGTGGTCGCGGGACTGCCGGCCTGCCGCCGCGGCTTCAGGCGCGGCGGCTCTTCCCAGCGGCGCGCCGAGCGCCGCCGTCTCCTGGCGGTCAGCCGGTGCCGGCCGCCGCCTCCTGCCGCCGGCGCCGTCGTGCCGGCGAGGCGCGCCGGCGGGTTGCTCTGCGGACCACCGAACGAGCTCTGGTGGTTGGATTTCCCTGCCTTTTTCGCCAACAGCTCTCCCGGGACCGGTTCTTCACTGCGAAGACTTCACAACGCCCGTGCGGCCTGCTTCATCGTCGCCCGCCGATCCGCACACCAAGAACAAAGGGACAGTGGGTTCGGACTTGTTCGTTGGTCCGCACCAAGCGCGTTAGCGGTTTTAAAAGTCTTCTGAAAATTATTTAAACATACGTCGTGGGTATAAATCACAAGATTTAATTGAATCAAACCCCTACCTCAAGCGTCGTCGAGCGAGGGTCCGTCGCGGAAAGGCACGTCGCGGAAGAAGGCGTCGCGGAAGGTGTGATCGTCGTGTCGCGGAAGGAGTGTCACGGAAGAAGGAACATCACGTCGCATTGTCGATCTTCGAGGATCCGACGTTCTTCATATTCTTCGCATTCTTTGCGTTCTTTGCGTTCTTCGCGTTCTTCACGTTCTTTGTCGAGGAGGAAGAACTTCAAGAACCTGAGAATTCTCCCTTGCCTCGCAACACCACCAGTCTAATAAAAATAAGAGTTTTCTTATTTTTATTTCCCAGGCCTTGCATTTTGAAATTCAAAAACAAACGAAACAGTTAAGTGAATTAAATGCAACGCTTAAACCGCCACATTAATGAGGCGTTTCTTAACCAGAATAAACGCACGGTTTGACTTCATTAATAGGGGGTGCGGGTGCGTTACTTAAGAAGAAAAGAAATGGTGGGGCTCGTGTGGGTCCCACCTCACAAAATATCCTACCAAGTGGGTAGGATATTGTGGGCCCCACATCACCCACTTAACTTAAGTTAAGCAAAATAAAATAAAAACCGGTTGCAGCACTTTTATTTTATTTCTTAACTTAACCCCAAAAATTAAAAACCACACCCGAGCAAATGCAACTCCAGAAAAGGTGTTTCTAAGCAATTACCGGTGCTGAGATTCCAACGGTGCCCTCAGAATTCGATTCCGAGCACCGGTTCAAAAGTTAGAAAAACCCGCTCGTTCGTTCAATGAACGTACCCGAGCTAAACTTCGAAAAATGATTCTGGGCACACCGGGCCTCGGAATCAGGTGCCGTCAGAAACTGTGTTCTTGTAAAAATCACAAGAAAATTAAGAAAAAAAATTCCTTAAATTTTTCGGGTCTTTACATCACTCCCACCTCAGGGCTTTATGTCCCCGTAAAGATAAATAAAAAACTAGGGAAACAAATGTGGGTACTGAGCACGCATCTGAGCCTCCCGCTCTCAAGTGCTCTCCTAGAGGTTCCCGTGCTGCCATCTGATGCGCACTAGAGGAATCGACCGTCCACGTAGGACCCGCTCCTGTCGACCCTCAATCTCCACCGGGACCTCCGCAAAAGTCTCCCCATCATCAACGTCCAGCTCCACATGTTCAATGATATGCGTCGGGTCGTGCACGTATCTCCTCAGCTGAGATACGTGGAAGACGTCGTGCACCCGGTGCAACTGAGGTGGTAGATCCAGGCGATAAGCCACCTTGCCAATCCTGCTGAGGACCTGGAATGGTTCGATTAAGCGTGGAGACAACTTTCTGCCTCAGCCAAATCTCTGTAATCCACGTCGAGGTGAGACCCGCGAGAAGACGTGGTCTCCATCCTCGAACTCTAGTGGCCTCCACCTCCTGTCAGCATAAGACTTCTGCCGGCTCTGAGCTGTCCTCATCCACTCCTGGATGACCTGGACCTTCTCTGTCGTGGCCTGGACCATCTCCGGTCCCACAAGTGCCGACTCCCCAGGATCTGTCCACCACAGCGGAGATCTGCAAGGTCGGCCGTACAACGCCTTGTATGGTGTCATCCCGATGGTGGAGTGGTAGCTGTTGTTGTACGCAAACTCCACCAAGGGTAAGTGGTCCTCCCACCCACGACCAAAGTCGATGACACATGCACGGAGCATGTCCTTGAGAGTCTGAATGGTCCTCTCCGTCTGACCATCTGTCTGAGGGTGAAAGGCGGTGCTCAGACGTAGCTGCGTCCCGAACGCCTCCTGTAACCCCTTCCCAAGCCGGGAAGTAAAGCGAGCATCTCGATCAGAGACGATAGATGATGACACACCGTGAAGCCGTACAATCTCCTGAATGTAGAGATGTACCAAGCTCTCCACTGAGCCCTGCTCTCTGATGGGTAAGAAGTGAGCCGACTTGGTGAGTCAGTCAACAATCACCCAAATGGAGTCATGACCTCTGGAAGTGCGTGGAAGTCTAGTCACGAAGTCCATAGATATCCCGTCCCACTTCCACTCCGGGACCTCCAAGGGTTGTACCAAGCATGCTGGTACCTGGTGCTCTGACTTCACCTACTGGCAGGTGAGGCATCGAGAAATGAACTCTACCACAACCTTCTTTGTGCCCGGCCACCAGTGCTGTCGTCTGAGATCCTGGTACATCTTCGCCACGACAAGATGTACCGCCAAAGGGGAAGTGTGAAACTCTCTCAACACCTCCTCCCATAAATCAACTGGTACCAAGGTACGTCCTCCGAAAAGGACGTCGTGCTCTCCTCATACAGAGAAACCATCAGGTGCCTGTCCTAAGGATATCTGCGCACGCCGTGTCTCACAATCAGCGTCCCCACGCTGTGCCTCTCTGACCCGCTGCAGTAGTGGAGGAGTGACTATGAGTGACTAAAGGAAGGCTTCTCCATCTCTATCCATGAAGGATATCTGCAAAGCGGCTAGCTGCTTTGTCGCCTCCCCAAGAAGTTGAATGCCCGTCCTCCTGCTGAGAGCATCGGCTATTACGTTCCTCTTCCCAGGAGTATAGACTATCTCAAAGTCATAGTCCTGGAAGAACTCGAGCCATCGTCGCTGTCTCAGGTTCAGGTCCTTCTGGGAGAAGATGTACCGGAGACTCTGATGGTCAGAATAGACTTTAAAGCGCTCACCCATCAGATAGTGTCGCCACATCTTCAGAGTGAAGACCACTGCTGCTAACTCTAGGTCATGGGTAGCGTAGTTCTGCTCATGCGGCCTCAACTGACGTGATCCGTAGGAGATCACTGCCCACTCCTGCATCAGGACACATCCGAGTCCGGTCCCTGATGTATCGCAGAAGACTACGTACCCTACTCCCTCCTCCGGCAACCTCAAGATAGGTGCGCTGGTCAAACTCTGTCTCAGCTCCTGGAAGCTCTGCTGACATCTGTCTGACCACACAAAGGGTTTCCCCTTATTCGTCAAAGTTGAGAGTGGTGCCGCAACTTTGGAGAAGTCTGGCACAAATCTCTGGTAGTATCCAGCTAGTCCCAAGAAACTCCGCACCTCCGTCACGCTCCTGGGTGGCTCCCAAGCTAGCACTGCCTCGATCTTCGCAGGATCCACCGCAACTCCCGCCTCAGAGATGACGTGTCCCAAGAAGTGGACCTCGCGTATCCAGAACGGACACTTCGGGAGATTACCATAAAGCTGGTGCTCTCAGAGTGTGTCCAGTACATCCCACAAGTGGTAGGCGTGCTCCTCCTCAGTCGTCGAGTATATCAAAATGTCGTCGATGAAGACCATGACAAATCGATCGAGGTATGGATGAAAGATCCTGTTCATGAGGCCCATGAACACTGCTGGAGCATTGGTTATGCGGAATGGCATAACCAAGAACTCATAGTTGCCATACCGACATCTGAAGGTCGTCTTCTGCACGTACTCATCCCGAACTCTGAGCTGATGATATCCTGACATGAGGTCTATGTTCGAGATCCACCGTGCTCCCTTAAGTTGATCGAAGAGGTCATCAATCCTCTGTAGCGGATACTTGTTCCTCATTGTCACCTGGTTCAGGCGACGATAGTCGACACAAAGTCGCAAGTTCCCGTCCGCCTTCTTGGCGAACAATATCGGGGAAGCCCAGGGTGAAACAATGGGTCGGATGAATCCTTTTCCCTGCAAGTCCTCCAACTATACCTATAGCTCTCGAAGCTCGGTGGGAGCCATCCGATATGATGGGGTGGATATTGGGGTTGTCCCGGGGTACAGATCAATATAAAACTCTACCTCTCTACGAGGAGGTAGTCCTGGGACGTCATCGGGGAAAACGTCCTCATACTGATCCACCACTGCAAAAAAAACTAGGACTCTGCACATCAACTGCTCCTAGGAAGAGGCTATCCAACTGATGAGTGATGGGTTATCCTCTCCTCAGCGAGAGTCCATCCTATGCTGTGAAGGCTCCCTTCTCGCCGGTGAAAGTGAACTTGCTCCCGTCGGTGCGTACACACCACACCTTGCGCCTAATACAGTCAATCTGAGCATGGACTGTAGATAACCAATCCATGCCCAAGATGACGTCGTAAGGCCTCGACGCCGCTAAAAGAAGATCCCAGCCGAAGCTCTCGCCTCCTAGAGTAAGCTCACACTGCCGGCACCAGTGCGTAATCGTCGAGTCTTCTCCCGTAGGAGTCTCTAGCCATAAGGATCGAGCCAACGGCTCTGTCGGAATCTCCGAGCTCCGAACAAGGGCAGCGGCTATGAAATAATGACTCGCCCCTATGTCTATAAGAACTGCAGCAAGGGTGGAATAGACACAGATAGTACCTCGAATCATCTCGGGCGCACCGTGGTCGTAGGCCTCCACTGCCTGGAGCTGTGCCTGTCTCTGCCCGCCAGCTCCCTGTGGTCGGGGTGGACCTCCTGGTGGTGGTGGTGGTAGAGCCTCAAAGCGTCGCCCATCACCTGCTGCTCGGCCAGCTCCTCTGCCTCGTCCACCTGCTCCCTGTGGACTGCCACAGTCGACCCTCTGCCTCTGCCTGGGTGGCCCTCAACCGTCTGCTGCTCCTTGGCACGGCGGGTCGGGCAGTCACGAGCCATGTGTCCCTGCCCGCCGCATGCGTAGCACTGTCTGCCTCTCGAAAGACTGGCTTCGTGCTGTGTGCCCCGCACTGCTGAGCCAGTGTCCTGAGGTCGTCTTCCTGAGGGTCTGGTCTGCCTGGACCCATGAGACATTCGTCGACTGCCTACTGCAGAAGACTCTGCTACGTGTCGCCCCGCGGTAGGTCTCGCTGCTGATGAAGGCTCAGCAAGGAATCTCTCGATCAAAAGGGCTCGCTCCAGTACCCCTGCCTGAGTCGGAATGCTGAGGGAGATCAGTGATGCCCTGATCTCATGCCTCAATCCCTAATCAAAGGTCCGCACCCAGAAGAATGGGTCTCGTACCATGTCTGTTGAGTAGCGCGAGAGATCGGTAAATCTCGCCAAGTACTGGGCGACCGTCAAGCTGCCCTACAGCAGCTATAGAAGCTCCTGGATGCGCACTGCACGGAGGGTGGCTGGGATGAACTCCGAGCGGAAGAGGCTCTCAAAGTCCGTCGAGAGAAGAGATGTCTCGTCGTGCACCTGGAGCATCATGGTTCACCATCTGCCTGTTGTCGCGTGCAGTAGGCTCGCTGCGAGGATCACCATGAGATCTGCTGGTGTCCTCACTAACCTAAAACCTCGTACAACTGCCTCTAGCCAATCCTCGGCGGCCTGAGGGTCCGTCTCCCCGCGGAACCTGGGCGGTCTCTGGCGCTGAAACTTGTGCAGTGCACTAAGGCGACGTGCATCGTTAGCGGCTAGGGCTGGTAGCATCGGTGGATCGGTTGGTAGAGGTACCGTCGGTGCCTCTGCTGTCAAAGGGCCCTGTACCGAGGCCTCATCGCTCGGTGGGTTGTCGTCACGCACAACTCTCGGAACCCGAGATGGCTACCGTCGTGGGGTCATCCAAAAATAAACAGGTGCGACACGGTTAAACAGTATACCTGGTGAGCTGACACAAAGTAATCACAAAGAAAACTTGAAACACACATGCAATCAATGTTTTCGTGCAATAAGTCGGAAATCAGAAGTCAGGGTCCTGGTGTACGGATACGTCGGCCGCCGCACCGACACTGGACTCCCTAGACTGATAACCACACTTAATACTCTTAACACTATTGCTTCATATAGAAAAATATCAGATTCCTGAGTTCTGCGATAGAACCGAACTCCTCTGATACCAATTTGTCACGACCCGTCCTCGGGGCCCATACCGTGACTACCCCAAGCCCGCCTTCCATAGGCCAGGGGTTGGCGACTAGCACCAAGGCATAATTCTCAGTAAAAAGGGAAGGCATTGCCTTTGTAAAGTAAACGAACACCACAGAGCGAGAAAGAAGAAGTAAAAACTAAGTAAAAACTGGGTACAACAGTAAGTGCGGAAAAGTAAGTGGGCCATAATACAAACCCAAACTGAAAGTAAAGTACAACTGGAAAGGGAAAACAACTGATAGTAAAGCCGCAATGTCGAGCCGTCTACTGGAAGTCCCACATGAAGGGTGAGTACAGATAGCCTCCACAACACCTCGGGTCTAGCCGTCCGCTCCGAGTACGTCCCGCCCAGTGGTCCACCTCCAGGTATCGTCCTGCTCCGCAAGCCTCAACCACGATCAGCGCTGCCCGTCGTCTGCAACCAACACAATGTAGTGCGGGCATAGCCCATGCATGGGTGAGTATAAGCTACTCAGTAGGGACCCCGAGACCCCCGAAGGTCTGCCAGAATCCACAAAGGATAATCCACAAAGGAAAGATACAATCACAAAGTAACATCCAACTCTACTTAGGTATATGCACATACATATACCTAAGTCATCAATTCCTGTTCGGCTCCAACATCCGAGCTCAAGTACAACCCAGTCCATACAGGAAATCACAACCCAGTCCACAAAGGAAAGAAAAACGTAATCCACACAGGATAGCACAACACAATCCACATAGGAAAGCAAAACAGGATTCAGCTCACACAGGTACACTTCTTCGTATGACGATAGAGATGATTAGATATTGTCACTGATTCATCTAAGCCATCGGACCCACAAAGGATCGATAGGTAATAACCCCCGCAATGACCCACAAAGGATCTGACTCACACAGGATCGATAGATAACTAACCCCCACAATGACCCACAAAGGATCTGACCCACACAGGATCGATAGGTAACTAACCCCCGCAATGACCCACACAGGATCTGACCCACACAGGATCTGTAGGCGCTGACCCACACAGGACCGCTGAGCGCTGACCCACACAGGATCTGACCCACACAGGATCAATAGCACTGATCCACGTAGGATCGCTGAGTGTTGTAGTCGTCGCCGTCGAATCCATGGAGAATTTCTGCACAGTCGTCATCGTCGTCGCAGTCGCAGCCAGCTCTAGGGTTCCCGCACACAGAAAGCTCGTTCGGGAGGGTCTGCTCCATGAGCTGAAGGGCTGATACATCAACTGACACATAGTCTGGAGTTGATTTATCCAAAAGTTATGTATCGTCAACAGAAACTCAACGTCACAGACGGCGCGTCATTCGGACGCCCGGTCTGAGAGTTATTGGCTTTTTCGTCCCAGGGGCCGGGTTGGTTTTTAAGTCAAAACCAACCCGACCGTACTCCAAATGCGTCCAAATATCGAGCGGGGTAAGCCAAAAGGTCCGTCTCACTAAGAGGAATCCATCAAAGTCGACGTCACGTTAATCGGACCTCCGAAGCTCAAGTTATAAGTGTTTCCGCTCCGAGGGCCCGGTTGGTTTCGTGTACGAACCACCCCGGCCAAACCCAAAGTCCTCTGAAACATTGAGTGTAATATACCGAAACGACCGTCTCGATCCAAGTATTGCTACGCAACTGACGTTGCGTCGATCGGAGGCTCGTAGCTCAAGTTATGGGCAACAGACTGAAAGAGGTTCAGTATTAGGGGGTTCGGGCTCGGTCCAACCCGACCCGATACCCCCAGGGGCGGCCCAAACCGGGTCGACCCGAACCAGGTCCGGGTCCATCCCACTTGGTCACGGCCTGACCTGGCAGTCCGGCCGGGCGGCTCGGCCCGGCGCGCTGGCGCTGGCCAAGCGGCCGCGCAAAAGGGGGGAAACCACCCCCCTGGACGAACTGCGGCCCCGCGTGGGGGCCGCACTTTGCCAACAGACGCGACCGGTTGTCGCTTCCCGCCTCCTCCGGTCCCGCGCGGTCGCGGGAATGCCGGCCTGCCGCCGCGGCTTTAGGCGCGACGACTCTTCCCGGCG
Source organism: Viscum album (assembly GCA_963277665.1). Classification (NCBI taxonomy): domain Eukaryota; kingdom Viridiplantae; phylum Streptophyta; class Magnoliopsida; order Santalales; family Viscaceae; genus Viscum; species Viscum album. The sequence continues at coordinate 199,009 of CAUJRU010000164.1, forward strand.
GCGCGTCGGGCGCCGCTGTCTCCTAGCGGTCGGCCGGTGCCGGCCGCCGCCTCCTGCCGTCGGCGCCGCCGTGCCGTCGCGGCGCGCCGGTGGGTTGCTCCGCGGACCACCGGACAAGCTCCGGTGGTCATATTTTCCTGCCGTCTTCGCCAACGACCCTCCCGGGATCGGTTCTTCACTACGAAGACCTCACAACGCCCGTGCGGCCTGCTTCATCGTCGCCCGCCGATCCGTACACCAAGAACAAAGGGACGGTGGGTTCGGACTTGTTCGTTGGTCCGCACCCACCACGTTAGCGGTTTTAAAAGTCTTCTGACAATTATTTAAACATACGTCGTTGGTAAAAATCACAAGATTTAATTGTATCAAACCCCTACCTCAAGCGTTGTCGAGCGAGGGTCCGTCGTGGAAAGGCACGTCGCGGAAGAAGGCGTCGCGGAAGAAGGCATCGCGGAAGGGGGGATCATCGTGTCGCGGAAGGGGCGTCGCTGAAGAAGGAATGTCACGTCGCGCCGTCGATCTCTGAGGATCCGGCGTTCTTCGCAATCTTTGCGTTCTTCGCGTTCTTCGTGTTCTTCGCGTTCTTCGCATTCTTCGTCGAGGAGGAAGAACTTCACGAGCCTGAGAATTCTCCCTAGACTCACAACACCACCAGTCTAATAAAAATAAGAGTTTTCTTATTTTTATTTCACAAGCCTTGCGTTTTAAAATTCAAAAATGAACGAAACATTTAAGTGAATTAAATGCAACGCTTAAACCGCCACATTAATGAGGCGTTTCTTAACCAGAATAAATGCACGATTTGACTTCATTAATAGGGGGTGCGGGTGTGTTACTTAAGAAGAAAAGAAACGATGGGTCTCGTGTGGGTCCCACCTCACACAATATCCTACCAAGTGGGTAGGATATTGTGGGCCCCACATCACCCACTTAACTTAATTTAAGCAAAATAAAATAAAAACTGGTTGCACCACTTTTATTTTATTTCTTAACTTAACCCCAAAAATTAAAAACCACACCCGAGCAAACGCAACTCTGGAAAAGGAGTTTCTAAGAAATTACCAGCGATGTGATTCCAACGGTGCCCTCAGAATCCGATTCCGAGCACCGGTTCAAAAGTTAGAAAAACTTGCTCGTTCGTTCACTGAATGTACCCGAGCTAAACTTCGGAAAATGATTCTAGGCACACCGGGCCTCGGAATCAGGTGCTGTCAGAAACTGCGTTCTTGTAAAAATCCCAAGAAAATTAAGAAAAAAATCTCCTTGAATTTTTCGGGTCTTTACACAAAACCTCTGATAAGTTGAATAAAATAAAATTGTGAACATGCCACCAAACATACCCTTAAACTAAAATCAACTTTAATGGTTTACAACTTCAACCATCATCCAAAAGAAAATCACTACAAAAGAAACTCAACTCAAACTCAGACCTCCAAGCTACATGAGAAACCACATCCCCAAGCTATCAATATCAACCTTCACTTGAAGAACAACAACATCCAGAACCACCCTCGCTAAGCACGATGTCACAACCAGAAATACACAAGAGAACAAGGACTATTTACACCCAAAGTGTATGTAGGGTGTGAGCAAAGAGCCTAGTAGTACGTCACCCAATAAGAAAGGTTCTACACATAATTATTAAATGACAAATACATTTGCAATATTAACTAAAGAAAAGAAATAGATGCTTGAAAAATTTAAAAGAAAATGGAATTAAAGAAAACAGTTTCAAATGGAACATATTAAATTAAAACACACGCACCCTTATTAAAAAATCAAAATTTCCCACCGACGAGCATAATGTAACCAATGAGCACTAATATTGGAGAGGCCGCATGGGTGTTAGCTAGCTTGGGTCCCTAGATCTTCGTGTCTTGGTGAAACATGGCGTAGAAGGACATGAACCTCAGAAAACGTGGCTTAGAAGGCCAAGAACCTCAGAAAATGTGGCTTAGAAGGCCACAACCTTCAGAAAGGCATATGTTTAGTTAGTGTTGCAATCATCAATACTGTCAGTGAAACCAGGTTGAGTCATCTCTGGAACATTGTCCCACTAGTCTAGTCCACCCTCCCAGCTACCCGGGCTTCCCGCTTTGTGCTCAAGAAAGTTTAAAGTTCATATCACATGTCACAATTATGCATAAAATCTCAACATGGTACTTACACATGAAAAAACACCATTTGCACACCCAAACCCTTTTTTAAAACCAAATGCACAACAAATTATTTTCAAAACACAATCTGTATATGTTACATATTCAATTGATCAATTTGCGCAACAATAAAAAAACACTTAACATTAAACAAACCACCACTTAAACATATAAATACCATTTTGAAATAAGGTGCACACTAAAAAAATCATAAAACTAAATCTGCATCGGTTACACAACCAATTAGAACAACTCCATAGTAAAAGAAACCACTTTCAACTTCAAACGCACCATTAAAAGATTTTATTAGTCAATTTTAACACACGTCACATGACATTACGCACCAGAAACATTTACACAATTTACTCCAAATAATTTATTTTACAACATTAATAATTATTTAATGAAACAATTCATATTTTCATATAAAAAATTTATAAGAGAAAATACACCGCTTTACAGGCTAGACCGACCCAAACACTCTTACACGACCACACGCACACGACGTCACCTCTAGAAGACAATCTGCATTACGCACACAATTAAAGAAGCCACTCACACAGTTGAAAAGACCATTACTACAGTTACATAAACTGCTAGAAAAACTTGCCACCAAATTAAAAAAGCATTGCACGACTAAAATGCCAAAAATACACTCTAAAACTCATTTATGACTCGACACATATAGATGCTAAGGAAAAACACCACTCACACTCTTTGCACATTCTAACAAATAATCTGCACTATTATAAAACACAATTAAATAGTTCATCATGAGTTCTCCACAAAACAAATTATCCACATGCAGCATAATCATGTTACTACCAAGTTAAATACACATTAGATCTCAACAACAACCAAATTCACATCAGTAAAACTAATAATTAAACATTCTAAACCAATCAAAATCTAAAATAAATTCATCAAACTATAAATATGTGTGGAATGACCTACCTCAACGTCAAACCCTGAAAATTGGTGTGGAATCTTCAAATTCTAGCGTGAAACCTCAATGACGCTCCATTTTCACCGTAATGAACCTAGCGCGAACTCAAAAACATGAATTAAAACCCAAAAACCTCAAATTAAAACCCAAAAACAATAATTAAACCACAAAACTGGACTCAGAACTCACTATAAAACCAAAAACTAAAATATAGAAGAAAAAAAACTAAAGAGGAGAGGCCTAATCGGAGGGGTTGCACCCGCAAGGAGGAGCATCGCGCCAAGGAGGTGCTCAACCAAGGGGAGCAGCCCACCGGGGAGGGTTCACGCACATGGAACAAAGAAACACCGACCTTGGATCTATGTAGACGAGGAAACAAAGGGTCGAGGAGTAGCTGGATGAGAGGAGCGATGACACGGAGGGTAGGCTTGCTGGATGGTCGTGGGGGTGCGTTCATGGTGGTGCACAGGTGGTTCGTTGGGGCTGCTCGCTGAGAGGTTGTGGGCGATACCAGCAGGTCGGCCAGGAGGCACGGTGAAGGAGATGAGCGATGCGACAAGATTTAAGGTGGTGGCACGAACATGAAATGTTGGCTTGAAGGATGGCATGAGGTCCGTTGGTGGCGGGTTGCGAAACCAGAATGGGAGGTCAGTGGACAGCGCAAGCGAGGAGGCCAGTAGGGTGTGGTGTGTTCCAGGTGGGGAGAAGATAGTGGAGGGACAGAATGGGCAGGAAAAAGGGGTGCGGTGCGCTTAGGGTTAGATGGAGGATAACCCACAACGCACCTAGGATTAGGGGAAACTCATGGGAAGAGGGGAAGGAAAGGAGGAGGGAGGGGAAAAAAGAAAAGAAAAAAAAAGAGAAAGAAAAGAATATAGGGGGGGGAAGAAAGAATGAAAATGGAAGAAAATAAAATAAAATTGAACTATAAAAAAGAAATGCAATAATAATAAGAATAATAATAATAATAATAATTGTAATAATAATAATGGAAATTACTATTTTTATTATCATTAAAATAATTTTTTAAACTTCATTTGATTATTTTTTTTATTTTTTTTATTCGGGAAACTGCGCGGTACCCCGCGCGGCCCTTAAAAATTTTAATAGAATGATGATAATAATAAACATAATAAAATTATCATCCTTAAATCCTTTTAATTTCAATATTTTATTGATCATTTCACTTAGTTAATTTATTAATTAATTAATTAATCGTGCATCGGGTAGGCCGCGCGGTTAACCGGGCGAGGTCGCACGGTGACCGGAGCGAGGTCGGACAGCTTCAACCGTGGTGCGCTGGACGCGCTCAAGACCGTTACAAGAGTTTTCAAATAAGAAATCAAAATATTTATGTCGGGCCTCGACCCGAACTACCCGGTGTCCAAAAAAGTTTAATAAATTAAAAAAAATAGAAATGACGGGTGTGAAAATTCTCCCCGCCATAATGCTTTCTGTCCCTGGAAAGACACAACTATGGTTGAAACACAAAGAAAAAACTGGTACCCCACTAATTTTCAAATAGAATCTCCACAACCAACAAGTGAAAAGCGTCAAAATCATCGTGCTTAGAGAATGTGACTCAAAGAAAACATCAAGAAATGCGTAGAATGACTTTCTGATATGTGTCACCTGCCCCGAAGTGCTAGAATGCTTCCAGTTGAATGACTGAGGAAGGGAACTCTCGCACCCACAGAAACCAGCATTACAAGACGAAACATCTCAAGAACTATTAATCGAAAACCACAACATCAAGCTAGAGAGAACAACAAGGTCAAACCACTTCCATGGAACACTCTTATAACTTATCACCAATCCATATTTAGAACCAAAACTAAAAGGTCAACATGGGGAAGCCCGAGGGGCTCCACACCCTTAAGAACCTAACAACACCCAAGGTGAGACTGGAAGACCGAAATGGGGAGGTCCGAGTGGACTCCCCACCATTAATGAAATGTCCAACAATGATTCATTCCAGATCCATTCGTCCGAGACCCAATGTGGTTCTCCACACCATTAGAACAAACGGAAGGTATAGGAATTTGAAAATTTCCCAATGGTGAGAAAAACACCCCACCACAAGGGGCGGGGATGGAGGGGCCCGACTACCGGGGTGTTAAAACCATAACCCAAAACAAATAAGCATCTTCACATCACTGGATGAGAACTATTCATATTTGAGACTGATTAACCCAACAGACCCCATAAAGACCAATAAAAGCGATTACATCTTGTAGGATGTAACCCTCAGTACATTAAGGTGACGAGACGATCACGCCTCCTCATAGCCACGGAAAACCCCACACACCCAAACGGCTCGTTTGGAAAGGAACAATCACAGAAAATAATTTAAACCTCCTTCACCTTCAATACCGATGACAGAAATAAGGATGGGGTCTCGTACACTCCCGGGGTTCCTGACCACGCGCCAGCTTCACTCCGAGGACTATGGCTGGAGCCCTGATGTTTGAAGCATCTCCTGCCTCGCAGTTAGGTATTGAAGACTCCAGAGAAGAGCTTCTCTTTTTGGTGTCACACACAATCATACTGCTCCCGAGGCAACACCACCAGACACAACACACCATGACATCCAATTACTCCCACACTGAACATTCACCCAAATGAGAGCTTATATGGTAAATGCGCATCACCCCATGTTACATTGAATGAGAACATGGCACCACAAATAATCACAGAGAACGATCATTGTTGTTGATAGAAACATTACACTGAGAAAGACTTTAAACCATGTCTTGAACAACACATGATTCCTGTAAATGATCATAACAGCCTCATACGACTGGGTCTGCCAGACTAGTAGCCTAACACGAACCATTTCTTAAAAGAAACAAACCAAAGACCAGAGGTCATTTAGAACAACAGATCACACCAAGAACTTCGGGTTGCTTCCACCTTTTCCCCACTAGAGTCTCCTTTACCGCTTCAAAACAATCGTTGACTCTCAAAGGGACCTCACGCTGCAAGTTGTCACCCAACCATGACCATGGCGGCTGATAAAAGCACTACAAGCCTTTCAAGACATTGGTTTGCACCGATAACTCTGAACCGCCTTCACCCTTCCGTGCTGGAATTCTATTCACCGTATCAAGGGGGATCCTTCAGACGGAACAACATCAAACATCATACCCGATGACTAAAATGACTCATAGAGACCAAAAAATCCCTTCATCTCCCCTCGCATATGTCATCCCGCTATGAGAGGATCGACATAATCGAAAGGAAAAGTAAAAGACTTAGCACTATCACCCAAAAGGGAGAGTCCTTACTTTAATAAACTAGAGGGTCGGCCAACGGCGAACTATCTGTGGTCGCACATCATTCACACATTAACTCTATTGGGGCATAAACTAGCCAAGAAGGAGATCTGTGGATTCAAACAACCTTGTCCAATGGCCAAGACTTACTGTAAGCGAAAACTAAACGTGTAGGGGGAACCACCACAAGGGCTTCCTGAAACACTTTTCAAAATAATCCATTAACTACACTTTTGCACACCAACTCATGAATATGAATTCAAACTCATTATGCAAATAAGTCAAAAATGATTCTCGGCTCGAAACGCCTCACATCCAACCTTTCAAAAATACAAGTACACACTACAAAATCACTGGTTATTTAAAAACACCAAATATTTCTTTTAACAAAACATTTTGAAAATAAGCAAAGCCATTGGGTTGCACAAACACCATTGGTGTCCCATGGGCCTCGCACATGCATGTTCTCGTGCCACACCGGCACCCACCTCATAACCATCCAGACAATCATACGCTCGTGCCATTTACCATTTCTCTTTCAATATACACTCATGCATGTGGTTTCCCATGAGAACACCAAGGATCAAAACCAAACCTTTCCATTTTGCAAACCCAAAACATCCAACCCACACTTTTCAAACCTTATACCTCATTTTCTTTTTAAAGTTCTTTATTTCAAAACATTTTGCAAAAAATTTTCCATGACCAAATCATCTTTACTAAAAAACCAAATGTCAAAAATTCCAAAACAATGAAACGAGGAACGGTGCAGGAGAAAACTAGTGGCAGTGGGTGACTGGAAGTATGGTTGGCAGTCAAACGCCAATCACGCCACCACCACAGAGGGTATTCTGGGACAACGTACCCGGCTCCGCATGGCTTGTCAGACCCTGTGAGCTCATTGGGACCACAGACACTACTCCTTTTTCATTTCCCCTAAACGAAATTAACCACACTGACCCAAGGTATAGACAAACCTCTACTTGATTTGGTAACTCTAGTCCCACCACAACGTGTGCTGGCCAGGAACCTTACTCGTAGCCAAGACATCAAGTCCCGACAATGTTAACTTCTATCTACCGTGACTATGTCCCAAAAGGAAACGACCCAAGAGAGAAAACCATGCCCTCTGATACCATTTTTTCATGAACCAAGCCAAGTCTTCATCTAACCCGGCGCCCAACCCAGTCCGCGTCATGGCCCGAAGGGCATTCCTGATCCCCAAGGGCTAGCACAAGTGCCTGTGTATCAAATCTAGCACGTGAGAACGATTTACCCGAAATAATAAACACAAAACCTTTGATATGTTGAATTAAATAAAACTGTGAACTGAACAACAAACATACCCTTAAACTAAAATCAACTTTAATGGTTTACAACTTGAACCAAAATCCAATAGAAAATGAAAACAAAAGAAACTCAACTCAAACTCAGACCTCAAAGCAACATTAGAAATTGCATCCCCAAGCTACCAAAAATCAACCTGCACGGGAAGACCAACAACATCTAGAACCACCCTCTCCAAGAATGACGTCACAACCTGAAATACACAAGAGAATAAGGCCTACATACACCCAACGGTGTATGTAGGGTTTGAGCAAAGATCCCATTAAGACGTCACCCAATAAAAAAAGTTCCACACGTAATTATTAAATGACAAATGCATTTGCAATATTAACTAATGAAAAAAAATTGATGCTTGAAAAGTTTAAAAGAAAACAAAATTAAAGAAAACAGTTTCAAATGGAACAACTTAAATTAAAATACACACACCCTTATTTAAAAAAAAAATAAACCAACATTTCACCCCAACGAGCGTAATGTAACCAATGAGCACTAATATGGGAGAGGTCGCATGAGTGTTAGCTAGCATGGGTCCATAGATCTTCGTGTCTCGGTGAAACATGTGTTAGAAGGCCACGACCCATAGAAAACGTGTCTTAGAAGGACACAACCCTAAAAAAATGTGTCTTAGATGGCCACAACTGTCAGAAAGTCATTTGTTTAGTTTTTGTTGCAATCGTCAATCCTGTCAGTGAAATCGGGTCGAGTCACCTCCGGAACACTTTCCCACTCATCTAGTCCACCCTCTTAGCTACACGGGCTTACCGATTTGTGCTAAAGCATGTTTCAAGTTCATGTCACATGTCACACTTATGCATAAAATCTCAATAGGGTACTTACACATGAAAAACACAATTTGCACACCCAAACCCTCTTTTATAACCACACGCACACCAAAATCTTTACAAAACACAATCTGCATATGTTACATATTCAATTGAACAATTTGATGAATAAAAACACACTTATCATTAAAAAAACCACCACTTACACATATAAATACCATTTTAAAATAAGGCGCACACTAAAAAAATCATAAAATGAATTTATTAGACAATTTTCACAGTAAAAGAAACTAGTTTGCACATTCTAACAAACACACCATTAAAAGATTTTATTAGACAATTTTCACACACATAGCACAACTTTACGCACCAAAAACATTTACACAATTTACTCCAATGAATTTATTTTACACCCTTAATAATTATTTAATGAAACAATTCAAATTTTCATAAATATATTTTTGAAAAAAAAGACACCGCTTTACAGGCTAGACTGACCCAAACTCTCATACACGACCTCACGCACACGACGTCACCTCTAGAACATCATCTGCATTATGCACGCAATTAAAGAAGTCACTCACACAATTGAAAAAACCATTACTACAGTTAGACAAACCACCAGAACAACTTGCCAACCCATTAAAAAAATCCCGCAAGACTAAAACGCCAAAAATCCCCTCAAAAACTCATTTATGACCCGACACATATAGATACTAAGCCAAAACACCACTCGCACTGTTTGCACATTCTAACAAATAATCTGAACAATTATAAAACACTATTAAATAGTTCAGCATAAGTTTTCCACAAAAAGAATTACCCACATGTAGCATAAACCTGTTACTACCAAGTCAAATACGCATTAGATCTCAACAACAACCAAATTGACAGCAGTAAAACTAATAATTAAACATGATGAACCAATCAAAATCGCAAATTAATTCATCAAATAATAAATATATGTGGAACCACCTACCTCGACGCCAAACCCTGAAAATTGATGTGAAATCTTCAAATTCTAGCGTGAAACTTCAATCGCGCGCCGTTTGCACTGTAATGAATCTAGCGCAAACTCAAACACATGAATTCAAACCCAAATACCTCAAATTAAAACCCAAAAATTAACAATTAAACCACAAAACCGGACACAAAACTCACCGTAAAACCACAAACACAAATATAGAAGAAAAAAATTAAAGTAGTGGAGAGGCCTAACCAGAGGGGTTACACCCGCAAGGAGGAGTATCATGCCAAAGGGGCGCTCAGCCAAGGGGAGCAGCTTGCCGGGGAGGGTTCATGCACAGGGAACAGAGGCGCACCGGCCTTGGATCTCGCTGGACGAGGAAACAAAGGCTCTCAGAGTCGCTGGCCAGGAGGGGCGATGACACAGAGGGAAGGCCGGCTAGCTGGACATGGGGGTGCGTTCGGGGCGGTGCATAGGTGGTTCACCGGGGCTGCTCGCCGAGAGGATATGGGCGATACCAGCAGGCCGTCCGAGAGGCGCGTCGAAGTAGATGAGCGATGCGACGGGAATTAAGGGGGTGACACGAATGGGAAATGTTGGCCGGAAGGAAGGCGTGAGGTCCGCTGGTGGCGGGGTCATGAAACAAGAATGCAAGGTCGGCGGACATCGCGGGCGAGGAGGCCAGTAGGGTGCGGTGCCTTCCAGGTGGGGAGAAGAGAGCGGAGCGACGAGATGGCCAGGCAAAAGGGGTGCGGCGTGCTTAGGGTTAGAGGGATGATATCCCACAACGCATCCGGGAGGGTTTTTTTTTAAATACGTTTTTCAAAAAAAATATTTTTTAAAAAACGCCCAGGTTAAAAATATTTTTAAAACTGCCCCTCAAAGGCGGCAGGCGCGATGCCGCCTTTGTGTTTCGGGGCAAAGGCGGCATCGCGCCTGCCGCCTTTACCCGAAAGGCGGCATCTGCGATGCCGCCTTTCCCCTAAAAAAAATTTAATTTTTTTTTTGAATTTTTTTTTATTTTATTTTGTTTTGTTTTGTTTTGTTTATATATATATATATATATATATATATAAATAAAACAAAAATTTTCAGCAGAATTTCTCTGCTACTAAATATCCAGCGGTACTGCCATTACAACAGTCTGGATTCTGACAGAAACCCTCACCCAGACCTCCCTTTTATAAGATGCATTGCCCTGGAAATCATTCTGCATTTTCGATGTGGGATTCAGGTTCTCCCTTTCCTGCGCAGTACATTCTGCATTTCCGATGTGGGATTCTGTTTCAAGTGCGTGACTTTGAAAGACAATAAAATATAAACTATAAGACCAATATAAATGAAATTTTAAATATTGATTAAACATATAATTAATAGTTGAAATCAAAAAGAATTTCCTTAAAAATGATGATGCAAAATAATTTATAAGGTTTCAAAACCGCTTACTTGAAATTTAAAAAAGTTTCAAGTACGTGAATTTTAAAGACTATAAAATATAAAATATAAAACGAATATAATTGAAACTTTAAAGATTGATTAAAGATATAAGAAATAGTTGAAAACAAAAGGATTTTCATAAAAAAGATTGATAGAAAATAATTTATAACCTCTCAAAACCGCTTACTTGAAATTTAAAAATGTTTCAAGCACGTGAAACTGAGTGACTATAAAATATAAACTATAGAACAAATATAATTGAAACTTTAAACATTGATTAAACATATAAGAAATAGTTGAAAACAAAAGGAATTTCATAAAAAATGTTAATGGAAAATAATTTATAAGCTCTCAAAACCGCCTACTTGAAACTTAAAAACGCTTCAAATACGTAAATTTGAACGAGTATAATTATATAAGTAATAATTAATAAGTAATAAGTAATAATTATAATGAATAATAATAATTAATATTTATATAACTTATTAATAATTAATAATTAATAATTACTAATTACTAACTAATTAATTATAATTATTAATTATATTACCAATTAACTAAATAATTAGTATATATATAATAATTAATAAGTAATAAGTAATAATTATTAATTATTAATTATAATAAATAATAATAATAATTAATATTTATATTACCAATTACTAATTACTAATTAATAATTAATAATTACTAATTACTAATTACTAATTAATTAGTTACAATTATTAATTATATTACTAATTAACTAAATGATTATTAATTATATTACTAATAATTATTAATTAATAATTAATTAATCATTATTAATTATTAATTATTAATTATTAATTAATAATTAATTAATATTTAATTAATCATTATTAATTATATTACTAATAATTATTAATTACTTAATTAATAATTATTAATTAGTTAATTAATAATTAATAATTAGTTAATTAATAATTATTAATTAGTTAATTAATAATTATTAATTATTTAATTAATCATTAATAATTATTAATTAATAATTAATTAATCATTATTAATTATATTACTAATAATTATTAATTAGTTAATTAATTATTAGTTAGTTAATTAATAATTAATTAATAATTATTATTAGTTAATTATTAATTAGTTAATTAATAATTATTAATTAATTATTAATTAGTTAATTAATATTTATATTACTAATTATTACTAATAATTATTAGTTAATTTTTATTAGTTAATTATTAATTAGTTAATTAATAATAATTAACTAATAATAATTAGTAATTAATTAATCATTATTAGTAATTAATTAATAATTATTAGTAATTAATTAATAATTAACTAATTAATAATTAACTAATTAATAATTAATTAGTAATTAATAATAATTAACTAATTAATAATTATTAATAATTAACTAATTAATAATTAATTAATAATTAACTAATTAACAATTACTAATAATTAACTAATTAATAATTAATTAATAATTATTAATTAACTAATTAATAATTAACTAATAATAATTAACTAATAATTATTAGTTATTAATTAATCATTATTAGTAATTAATTAATAAGTATTAGTAATTAATTAATAATTATTAATTAACTAATTAATAATTAACTAATTAATAATTATTTATTAATTATTACATATATAATGAATAATAATAATTAATATTTATATTACCAATTAACTAATTAATTACTAATAATTATAATAAATAATAATAATTAATATTTATATTACTAATTAACTAATTAATAATTAATATTTATATTACTAATTAACTAATTACAAATTAATTATTAATTAGTTCATTAGTAATATAAATATTAATTATTATTATTATTCATTATAATTATTAGTAATTAATTAATAATTAATTTGTAATTATTAGTAATTAATTATTATTATTATTCATTATAATTATTAGTAATTAATTAGTAATTATTAATTATTAATTAGTAATTAGTAATTGGTAATATAAATATTAATTATTATTATTATTTATTATAATTAATAATTAATAATTATTACTTATTACTTATTAATTATTATATATATACTAATTATTTAGTTAATTGGTAATATAATTAATAATTATAATTAATTAGTTAGTAATTAGTAATAATTAGTTATTAATTATTAATAAGTTATATAAATATTAATTATTATTATTCATTATAATTATTACTTATTACTTATTAATTATTACTTATATAATTATACTCGTTCAAATTTACGTATTTGAAGCGTTTTTAAGTTTCAAGTAGGCGGTTTTGAGAGCTTATAAATTATTTTCCATTAACATTTTTTATGAAATTCCTTTTGTTTTCAACTATTTCTTATATGTTTAATCAATGTTTAAAGTTTCAATTATATTTGTTCTATAGTTTATATTTTATAGTCACTCAGTTTCACGTGCTTGAAACATTTTTAAATTTCAAGTAAGCGGTTTTGAGAGGTTATAAATTATTTTCTATCAATCTTTTTTATGAAAATCCTTTTGTTTTCAACTATTTCTTATATCTTTAATCAATCTTTAAAGTTTCAATTATATTCGTTTTATATTTTATATTTTATAGTCTTTCAAATTCACGTACTTGAAACTTTTTTAAATTTCAAGTAAGCGGTTTTGAAACCTTATAAATTATTTTGCATCGTCATTTTTAAGGAAATTCTTTTTGATTTCAACTATTAATTATATGTTTAATCAATATTTAAAATTTCATTTATATTGGTCTTATAGTTTATATTTTATTGTCTTTCAAAGTCACGCACTTGAAACAGAATCCCACATCGGAAATGCAGAATGTACTGCGCAGGAAAGGGAGAACCTGAATCCCACATCGAAAATGCAGAATGATTTCCAGGGCAATGCATCTTATAAAAGGGAGGTCTGGGTGAGGGTTTCTGTCAGAATCCAGACTGCTGTAATGGCAGTACCGCTGGATATTTAGTAGCAGAGAAATTCTGCTGAAAATTTTTGTTTTATATATATATATATATATATATAAACAAAACAAAACAAAATAAAAATAAAAAATTTCAAAAAAAAAATTAAAATTTTTTTAGGGGGAAGGCGGCATCGCGGATGCCGCCTTTCGGGTAAAGGCCAAAGGCGGCAGGCGCGATGCCGCCTTTGCCCCGAAACGCAAAGGCGGCATCGCGCCTGCCGCCTTTGAGGGGCAATTTTAAAAATATTTTTAACCTGGGCGTTTTTTAAAAAATATTTTTTTTTAAAAACGTATTTTAAAAAAAAATCCCATCCGGGAGGGAAAAAAAGAAAAAAAAAAGAAAAGAATAGAGGGGAAGAAAGAAAGAAAATAAATGAAAATAAAATTCAACTAAAAAAAAAATTCAATAATAATAATAATAATAATAATAATAATAATAATAATTGTAATAATAATAATGAAAATTACTATTTTTTATCATTAAAATAATTCTTTAAACTTTGTTTGATTATTTATTTTATTTTTAAAGAGTCGGGCAATTGTGTGGTACCCCGCACGGCCCTTAAAAGATTTAATAGAATGATGATAACAATAAACATAATAAAATAATCATCCTTAACAGCTTTTAATTTCAATTTTTTATTGATCATTTCACTTAGTTAATATATTAATTAATTAATTAATCGTGCATCGGGAAGGACGTGTGGTGAATCAGTTGAGGTCGCACGGCGACCAGAGCGAGGTCGCACAACTTCAACCGCGGTGCGCTGGATGCACTCAAGACCATTACAAGAGTTTTCAAATAAGAATTCAAAAAAATTATGTCGGGCCTCGACCCCAACTACCCGGTGTCCATAAAGATTGATAAAATAATCAAATTAGAGAAGACGGGTGTGACAGATACGTAGTGATTCCCAGTACACCAATCATAGTTCAATGCATAATATAAAAAACCTCAATGATGAATATTTTTCAAACCATCATAGCAAATTTTCTAAATCAATAAATATATGTGTAACTATACATATCATTAAAGGATACATAATGATGAAAAAAACTCTAACTATGGTTTCAAACACAATATAAATGCATAAAATTCCCCTCTATATGTTTGCATTTGACATATAAAGGGTAATTTCCATTTCAAGAATTACATTTGTCTAGATTACTATTTTTTTATGATACATATTTAATCCAAGATGTCTAATTCAAGGTCTAGCCTCAATATAATAATTTATCTTATCCCTATATATCAATCAGACATGTTGAAGTAATTTTCATTCATCAACTGCATGTTGCTAATTCTTGATTACATATGATACATAGTGACACCTTGATCTCAAATACTAGGTCCATCCACTATATAAATGGGAAAAATATTTACCCTTGCACATGAGTCATAACTGAATAGAAAATTTACAGCTCAAAAAAATATGTTTTGATTCAATCATATTTATATAGGGTAAGTACTTTCCACTAGATCTGTACTCATGAATCCCTCCCCAACATATTAAATGAATAAAATGTCCCTCAAGCATAAGTGTTATAACTACACAAGAAATTTTCCATTCATGAACTATGTTTTGATTATTTTTGATTTTCCCATGATACATTGTTTTTCCATATCAGAATTCATGGTCCCCTAAATAAAATAGATAAAAAATTTATAATACCATATTTATGGATCAGAAAAATCCAGGGAAATTTCTATGAACATTGAGTTGCTTAATTCTTGTTATACACGATATGCAGTGAAACCCATATCCCAAATATTTGGCCTAGATATAAGTTGTTAAATTTTACCACCACTATTATAGAATCATGGGTATTGCATGTAGTTTTAAATCTATGAACTATATATTCCATTATTTCTTCAATAACAGAATACGTAGTGACACCATGATCCCCAATTTTTGGCCATCCATAAGTTTTCATCACTCCAAATCATGTCTTTCCGTGAGAGTTGAATCTATGTATGAGTTTTTGTCTATGTTAAATTATGAACACAAAAACATATACCCTGTCATAGAATATCACATAACACAAAAGAATTCCAAATTATGTATTTTTTCTCAAGTTGATCATGAATAACATGTGAATAGAAGACCAGGAACACCACTTTTACTACAGTGATCAATACATTTTATGGATTGGTAATTTCATCATGGTTTTATATTGTTAAACTACTAAAAAAATGTCTTGGTCACATGATGATAAACCAAATGATGATGTCTTAGTCGCATGATGCTAAATTCAACAACACTGTCCAAATATTATGAAGCTAAACTAAATGATAATTTCCCAGGCACATGATGTTAATCAATCCAAAATGTTGGATTCTTGCTAAAAAGATAAAATCAACTATTAATTTTAATTCTATATTTTTATTTCATATCACTTTTCCAATAAAATATATATTCTATATAATTAAAAACTTCTTTGGTCTCACCAAAACCTTTTGTAATATGATGTTCATTAAGAACCAACATCATATCTTTGACATCAAAGCTAATATAATACAATTTCCAGAGTTGATGTCCTTATATTGAAACCCCTTAGACCTAGAATCCCATTTTCCTTGTTTTTTACTATGTAAATATACTAATAGAGACTAGTTAACCAAATTGGGAACCACTATAATAATTTCATTAATAATTCAATTCTTATGAGGGATCTCTTACTGTGTGTTTTGGAACCAAATAGGATACCCCTTAAATACGCGCGTTATTTTAACATTTTCATGGAATATGGGATTCCAACATTATTAATGAATTACTCATATCCACCTGAAACCACTTCAATTTGAACCAAATATTCATGGTTTAGGATTTACATATCCCATAATACATCTATTCAAGAAGATTCAGATTCCCTTATTTTTACACCACTATTCAATGTTCCAATTTTCATAAAAGGATTAGTATTTGTCGATATTATAACCATTTAAATATGGGGAATGAATATCCTATTAAAACACAATATCCTTGAGCTTATATATGACATTAGAAACCCATTTTTCACATTCTGACATGACAAAATTCATCATTTTTCTCTGATGACCAAGAGGGATCAAGAATGACACGTTGGTTTATTTATTCATATTATATATTCTGGTTGTATAATAGTGAAAAATATAAAAATTATTCTAGAATATATTGTGGATTTACTACAATTACCACCTAATATTTAATAGAACCTGGTACTTTAATCATAAGTCTATTAACCACACAACTACAAAATTAAATTCCCACCATAGGAGCCTAATAAATGTATAGATATTTGTTTCGAAAAACAACATGTGGGTTAATTTCCATACTATATGATATGTATGGTTTCCTTGATCCTCAATTTTATGCCTACCCATGAAATCTCACCACTCCTCACTATTTCACATAATGAAACAATAATTTTTGTTGGGATTCCCTATGATAAAAATTGTACTTACCCCACATTTCATGTCATTCACTCAAGCGTGGTCCAACTGACTGTACAATTGTCTCTTGTTTCTCATGATGAGATTTAATAATGTGATCTCATGTAAACTAAAATGATTCCTTAAAAATATTGATAGATTTTTGTTCTATCCAATCATTGGGAACAAAATCATAGTCCCATGACATTTAATTTCATAAAAATTTCCATCTCAAACAACATTAAACATAATAATAATGGGTCATCATACTGAATATATCATCCCCTCTAATGACAGTGTACTCAAGAAATCAATTTTTTTTTCAATTCACCTTGAAACAAGATTAATTCATGTTGTTTTATAATTTAAGGTGTTTAAAAACAACATGAATCTTACATTATCTATAAAATATAATCATATATTCGATTCCTATGTGGATACCAACCAAATACTGTTATTAGTTTTTTTATGCTGGGTCCATATAGACAATGGGGAACAATATATAAGATCCATAGGATAAAACTACTATCATATAGTTTTTAATATTAATGGACAATACTATGATTCAATATTGAACAATTAAATTCCTCAAATAATGGGCATATTGGTTTTTTTAGACAAGAATATTTTCCACCTCTGAATGTATGAGTTATTATCTCAGCTGTGTGGAATATGGGATTTTTCAGAAATTAATTGTTAACTTATTCCTACTAGTTTCTATATATAGTCCACTATAACTTTGTGGGTTATGATTTACACATCAAATAACACAACATTCATGCTAATTGAGATACCATAGATTTTACACCTCCATGCATTATACCCACATTCAAATCTAAATTTTAATATTGTATTATTTTAACCCCTCAATCGCATGGTTTAAATATTCAACGACGACTAAATTTCATAGATAATTTCATCCCTCTATATGAAATATCATTTAAAAATGACAATATACTACCTTGAAAATTCTTAGTCAAGTTGATGTTAATCATCACAAAACCATCCTAGTAACATTATTTAAAACATCTGAAAAACAACCCAGTCGCACGATATTAAACATCAAGAAATATGGGTCCACACACTAGATATAAAATTTATTAGATTGGACATCCTATCCATGAATATATATTATAGATAAAACGCAAAAATATATACTATAATTAAATATGGAAATTATTTTTTCATAGTTATAAACTTGATTTATGTAATGGCCTCTTTATCCAACCATGATGTTGAGACTCCCTATGGGATGGAAAAAAAAGCACCTTTACCCATAATATGTGTTAGTTCAATATAGAATGATATCCATGAATTAGATAATTGTTTGATAATTAGATACTTTACAATATGAATATGAAAAACCAAGGGGTCATAGTAATTAAAATTTCACATGGATATACACTTGGATAACCAATTCAACCCGAATATATTTTCATACATCAAAATAATATCTATGTAAAACTACCTTGTGAATTATATAGATCCATGCTAGAATGGTTATACCATATAGGTACCCACTAGTATGAATTTTTAAGGATAAAATATTCATCTTGCATACAGACACTCCCTGACAAGTGTACTGTATCTTATAAGATATCTAGAAAATTTTCACATCGACTCCAAAATCCTTTACATATAATCTAAAACTACAATGAAATAAAAATTTGTCTTGAATGGATTTTTTTATAATTAATGTATTCCCCTCATCTCATACATATGAGCCCATGAATATCAGCCAAATGTGTCTTTTCCCTGCAAAAAACTGATTTTGATCGTTGTGATCATTGTCATCGTCAATATAGAGCATACCACCATAGATTGATTACAGATCATTAATTATTTTATTATCCTATATCATTATTTAGTATTTATTACCTTGATTTATGATTTTCATAATTCTCATACTTCACTTGGGATGTAGTTGGATTAATTTTGACCCTGGAAACCCCTTTTAGTTTGTTGTCTAAAAATTCCATAATGTAATGTCCACTTGAATCATTACCGTAAACTGTATCCACATTGGTCAATGATTTATGACCTTCAAATTTATCCTTTGAGGTTCCAAATCACAATACCCATAAAAATTTTGATAGATATGTAATACATTTTAGGATCAAATCCCAAAAAATTCATCATAGATAAATGTCAAGTCTCTCCTCACTGAACTCATCATTTATAATGATTTGGAAACAATTATAGAATAAATGAAAAAGTAATAATGATTTTTAGTACCATATTATTTCCATATTAAAATAAATCTAAACATTCTATATCCCTTAAGTATAAGAAAAGTATATAGTAGTTATTTCCCACATCATATCACCATGATAACATGTCCACATGGTTACGAAAGAAATTGTATTACGCCTGAACCCTTGTGGAATATTATGTGTTTAAAAGTCACCTTCATCAATTTTAATTCATAGTTGACACTAATAAATTCTATTAGTCAATACCTTTCTCTTGGAACACCATAAGATTTGGTTACATCACATTTTTATTCTCTATATTGTATTGGTAAAAAATTTTGACTTCTCTGTAGGGGACCCAATATTAAACATTGTTGAATAACTCAATTCCACAAACCATGAACCCAGTAATTTTTTGGTATTGGAGGATAAATAACCTTTAAATAAAAGAGCTATATTCTTGAATTTTTTGGATATTAGTTTCCACTATTAATAATGGTTGACATGTATCCATTATATAGGTTTTCAATTTTTCATACGTTACTTGATCATTAAGAACAACACCAATAACATAACTATTTCAGTGAATTCATCATACCTGATTATAGTTCATCTTGTATTTTTCCAATACTCAAATTAGGATTGTGTTACTCTATTTTGTAACAATTATCTAGACAATATATCATGACTCAAAACCACACAATTTAGGGAATATGATTATAGATAATAAACTATACAACCATAGAATTCCAAAACCCCTTCTAGAATGAATATTTATCTATATCCCACCTCAACATCAAAAAACAAATTCCTAAAATATATTTCATTTCTCTTGGAATGTTTTCCATGCCGCTATTCTTAACGCTGAATGTATATAATATAGTTTTATGGAAAATTCCCATTGAATCGTTAACCAAAGGTGACTCCTCCATTCTAAAACTGACCTCTGATCCTCATGATCCCAAAAACATCCCAATGAAACCCAACAACATTGTGTATTTTGAGATCATCATTTTAATGTCATCCCCATTATATATTCATAGTTTTAAAGACCCAGACATGTGAATTAAATAACTCAAATTCTAACAATCCATGTGTATTTGAAATGCATAATACTATTCAAAAATACATAAAATTGGATCTCATAATAGATTTAGGGTGTCAGAAAATTTTATGAATACCCATAATTCAAAATTTATACAATATATTAGTTTTTCGTAACACTTTAAGAACATTAACTCTTAAAAATATCTATTATGAATGTAGGCTATTAGATAACCTAAGGAAATTTGATTCATTAAAATCATTACAAGGATGTGTAGTTCTCAAGCCCTCCAAAAATTCCACATCCATCACTAGTAACACCAAAGGTTTTGAGCTATAATATAATAATATATATCTGCATATCCTACTATCTAGAGATCCTAAAAACTACAATTGATAGTACAATATAGTAAACCATAATCCATAGGATCAATATGTTCAATCTAGAAAAAAAATAAACTATAGAAATGAATGGTCAAAGCTAATATATCGGAAGCAAAAAAAGTAAATGGTCCTATATAGATGATCCTATAATATATTAGTTAAATTTATATGATATTTGACATAAAATTATTATTATTTGTATGTATAATTAAGAATACATGAATATGATATTGTAATTTTTTGGATGAATATGAATTAATGGAGTAGTTTGAAAATGTTGGGTCTTTTTATAATGGATATGTGTTTTATATGACCTGGGAAATATGTAGCACTTATGGAATGGAATAAGAAAACAAATTTGGTTGAAACCCTATAATTGTATTCATAAAAATTATGATTCTATTTTCTCTAATAATTTCCAATATGATACAAAAGCCATATATAGTGAAATATAAATAAATAATATATGAAATTCTTGTTGGAATAATTTTATATCCCTAGAAATAATCAATAAATTATTTATTATTCCAGAATATTAAGAAACATTTAGTGAAATTACCCTCTATTAAAAATTTACATAAAATTATTCATTTGATATAGGACATCCATATATTATAGGAGTGTTAATTAGAATAAGAATTATTATGATATTAATCATTCTGGAGATTTATCAAAGATGTTCTCTTAATATTTTCCCAGTTCAGTAAATTTTTTATTTTTTATAGTATCACAAAGAAAAATTATATCATGGTTATTTTAATTCATAACTATATAACAAATTTCCATGAATTTGATGCATTAAACTAACCCTGATAGTGAAATTTAATGTTTAGAGTGTTTTTTATTTATAATGTGCAATTAATAGATGAATCTACACGTTTTAGAGTCTATATATAGTTTCATAAAAAACTAGAATGACTATATAATTTTAAAATTTTCTCAACCTAGTATTCCAAATATGTGAGATTCTAGAAATTGGTATCTATTTAGTTTTAATTTGACATCTTATTATTTTAATATATTGTCTCATGAAGGACAATTTCCTCAATAAAAGTGTACAACTCATCACCTACATTTTAATTGTTAACTAATATGTTTGATATCGTGTAAATATGTGACCTTATGGGAGACATGATCAATTATTTTTATTTAATCAACATAATCATGTAATCCATATGAGAAAGTAACTTATATGAAAAATGATTCCTTTATTCAATAACATATAATGCCCCACTTATTGATTTGACCAGAAAAGTAAAATCATAAATTCAAAAAATTCCCACATCATTGTTAGTGAATTGTTTCCAAGACATGAAAATATGTATCTTGATATTAAAAATTTATACAATAAAATAATCTATATCCCAATAATTAAAGATCCAATGAATGGCCTCATCATGGTCATAACTGTTCCCCATGATATTCTCCATAATAAGTTACTGGATTTACTTTCTAATTATCCTATCTAGAACTGATCTATTAGGGATCACCTTAATGGGTTCATTAGAAGTTATAATAGATACTGGCATGTATTTAAGAATTATTTATGTTGAAGGAATGGTAAAAAGAGACGATGATGAATATGTAAAAAGAGTCTCATGTGTTTCTCCCCCAATCAGTGAATCATAATTCATTAAAAATGAAGGGATGGAATCATTAAGAAACCATATCTTATTGATTGTATACATGTCACTATTATGTGACCATTTCAATGTAGGCTCCCCATGTTCCGATTGAGCTGCATCACTTCCATATAAAGAGGGATTATAAATAAACATGTCTTGTCAAAATGATGAAATAATTGCCTCAGTTTGCCAACTGGTTTTGAGTCAACCTATTATTGGGAATAGTATAAAGATTGGTAGATAAGCCCAATGGTGGGTAGAATAATAAATTCATCATTTAAAGAATCATGTATCAATATTTACATAATTAGAACATATGTATGTGATTCTATTCTCCCCACATTCCATATAATAGAGGAAGAGGGACCCTTTGAGTGCCTTAAAATAATTAGAAACATGAAATGTGTTATTTTTCTAATATATTAATATTTTTTCTAAGTGAGGTACTAGAACCCCGTCCTTATGTGAGTCATTATATGATATGTGAGAAAGGTAAAAACATAAAATGTTAATTATATACCTAAATGGTGTATTGTATGACATAAAATTGAAACAATCATTCCGTTTTAATATATCATTATCCTCATGAGTTTCACATGACCTTGTCTCATGCCAAAAAACATTTATCAACTAAAAAATCATGGCCTTACAAATGTCAGTAGTTTTCTCATACATATGAATCCAAAAATGGTCCATTATCCATCCAAATAAAATTTGAAAATATATGACAATATGGATGGGTACATTAGCCCAATGAATATGGCCACTGATTTGATAATTTTGATCAAGGGATGGAAGTACTAAATTCAATGGTCACCCATCTACATGTTTTAATTATGTCATCATTGTATAAAAATTAATTATAAATAACTAAACCCCATCAAGGATTAATCTTATACCTGAAAAGAAGGCCAAATATAATTCTAATTAATGATGTGTGGAATCCTTCAGTCTCACCCAGAATCCTCATAAGGTAATGTTCTAATCTTCTAGAATATACCAGTAAGATCATGTACAATTTTTATCATTTTGAGGGTGACATTAATGAGGGTGTATGATTGTTTACCTACTACCTATATGATAAAGGATATTTTATATGAAATAATTCAATGAAATTATCATTTGTAGTATTATATCATTCATTAACATCTCTTTATCAAAGGTGATCCTATCCTCTACCATTGTTGAAGATTTATCAGGTTCATCCCAAACATCTGCAACAAGATGAAACTCATCATACATATTTACCTGATATGGGTTCTCCCACACTTAAAAATATCTATTGGGTTGATCCCTAAATCTACGTGGGTCAAATGAAAAGTGTTGGTTCCATAACACCATTGACTAAACATCTCTCTTAAGAGTTTTTTAGATTGTATATGATGAACTGAGAAAATCACGTAACCACAGAAATATGGTTAGTAAGGGTTTGATTAACAATTTTGATCAAATAATCATATCATAGTATGGTCATTCCCATTCACCAGACACGTTATAACCATTGTAAATATCTCAATTTGTACTCCAATTATTGTTTTGGTTTTCCAAAAATTATACATGTATATATTGTAAGATCTATTAAATTAGTTATTATGTACGATCATAAATATCCCTAACAAGAGGGTGATTAAAAAATAAATAAGATAACCCATATAATAGTTCCACAATAATATTTCTTTACACATAAACAATCATTTGATATTAGTCAATATACGATAACTACTAGTCAGATATAATTTTATAGTTAGTTTATGGGATGGACATTTTACATTGAATACTGAATTCATAACAAGGGACACTATGTGATAGAAGATAGTTTACAAACTCAATTGAATAATGTCCCCTTAAACTATCATTGTTGGAAATGACCTGGTACGAAGAGAGATTATTACAATTCTTGAAAATTACTTCTCCTCATTTTGATAATTCGAAAGATATTTGTGAACTAAGCAGAATATATAAATGAGAATAAAGTATAGTTTATATTAGTAAAGAAATAAATATATAAGGATTATCATAAGTGGGTATCTCAGGATATATCTTTTGAATCACATGACCCATATAAAGGTTTGTGATCTCATTACTTATTACAGGTCATGTGAATCATGGGACCTTTGTCACATCTTATGATAACATGATATGTTCTATGACATGTGACTTTTTAACAATATTATTGTCATGAAAATCACATAAAGATAATCTCTCAAGTAATAAAAATGTGGACTTTTGATGAGGCCACATGAAATATGAGATTGTGAGATCTCTTTAGGGCCATGTCACAACTATTGTGGATGTCCCCCATTCCTCTATTTATAGGTCACCATAAGGAAGATGACCATTCTCATAGAAGACCAAATTAAACTCATAATAGTGAATAATGATATCCAAAGTAACTCATTTGAGAATTTACATAAAAAAATTATTCCAATATACCTTCAGTCACCACATATTATGGGGTAATTTTTTTGACACCTACTGAATGAGAATTTGAATTTTTAAAATCTGAAAAATTCCTCAAAAATGGGTAGTATATTCTAAAAAAATTGATGAAATTATATGCCTTGTTATATAGGGATTAGAAACCTGAGATATATGAATCACATTACCATAATTAAATCATTTTTATTTGTCACACGATTCATGTGATCTGTTTATGATCATTTTGAGCCACTCTAACATTCCGTATATTTCATGAAAATGACTCAAGACTAGAACTGATGATCGTGAAAATGAATCCATATGACTTCCCCCAATCATTTGACATATCAATCAAGATATTGAAGAAAATCACCTAGATTAATAATAAAATATCTTCATAAATAGGATTCAGATTAATGAATTTTAGTTACACTAATATTTTTTTGATGTGATGATGGGTTTTATATGACATGTACATTTACCACATAAACTACACAATGTCATGTCATCTTTTTTATGTAATACAGACTAGAAATGTCACCTTCATCATGAGAATGATGTTAGAATTGTTAAATTGATCATGTGATACTATAATGAACAACCAGTGGGTGAATTTATTGTGCATTTTAAAATAAATTTTGATATTGATGGAACTTTTTTTAAATGAGATTAGAAATATTTTTTTAGTTGTATTTATGATAATCACATGACCAGTTTACTAATCATGTAAAGGAAATTCAAAATGAATAATTAATCCCACGTATGTCTCTATACAAGTCTTACCATATATCAGGTAGTCACATTGACATGTCATATTAATATCATAAAGGGATCCTCATTAGTCTTCCTTAATCATGAAAAGCATCACTGACTGGCGCCATGATCTCATGAAGACTCCCTAACATGTTGAACGAATCATGAACATTCCATTAAAAATTTGTTATTGATTATGTGAAATCCCAATGATAATATGTGTGACTAATTAATATGAATTTGAATGAATAAAATTATTTTTTATGTTTACCATGCGATAAAAAGATGACATCATGGGTGACGCACGATGTCAGGGGGTGGTTATGTGAATTGTGAGATGTGATTCTCCCTCTGATGACTGATGTCCTTATAAGATATCAATAAATCATGGGAATTAGTTTTTATCTTTCATGATATTTTTATAAATTACATAATCCCAAATAAATAAACTCACACATGGGTGTAGAAAGGTGTTAACAGAATATTCAGAGTGGAGATGTACCTGATTCCATGGGTCTTGAACTAGGTAAACTCAAGAATGAATTTAGGGATTATATCTATATTAATTTAAAAATCTATTCCTTTATCTTGGATATGATATATGGAATCAGTGAAAAATAATTATAAGTAGTTTCCACATGTCCACTTCATCATATAAGTGTCAATAAGAATATTCATAATAAACATTGAGGCAGTTATGAGAAGAAAATATTAAGTCATAGAAGCTTATACAAATAAGGATACATTAATTTTCAAGAAAACAGATGTATTATGCCTCATGTGACCAACTAATTAGTGAAATTATGGTATCCATATATATTATGTGATTCATGGGAATTCATTAAAATCATATTGTGTTGATCACATGATATCCTCATAGACATGTTGAATGGTTTGTGAGAAGTCTTCTGAACATTTCAGCATGTTCATTTGATTTGCACCTATCATTTCATATAGTTAATTCGATTTCATAAGAATTTTTTTTTGAATATCTTGTTATATCTTCCATAAATTTCATCCAATTCATGTGATGGACTTTGGATGTGTTATCCAAGTCACATGGCACCCTCTTAACATGTCTGTTGGATAATGTGATATCATTTGGATATGTCATTTGGTTCATTAAATATCAACCAGACCTATCATATTGATGGCACAACATCACTCCAACATGTCCTGTTTGACAACATGACGAACCATAAAGAATCATGGATTACAATTATTGATATGTTATGTAGACTCAATGGACATGTCATGTTGAAATCCACAATCATTTCAAAAATTTTCACTATGAATACTCTGGAATGATCCCTAAAACCATGTGAAACTTGAAATAATAGTGTTTGGAAGTGAATTAATAATTCATAAGGAAATTTTTCTTAATAAAATAGGGATATAGGATCATTGTGTCATTATTCTAATCATTTTTTATTGACTCTATCAATCATTGGGTAAGGGTTAGAAATTTTCCCATTGCATCCACCTTGGGGAACGTCTCTTTATATCCCAAATAGTTTATGTCATGAGACCAAAACTATCCTATGAATCTATCATCCATTATTTTCCATCATTACAAAACAAATACGATAATACATGGCCACCCACATCATTGTGAGCCCATGATATTTTCAGCTTGTCTGAAGCCTTCATTATGAGTTCATAATTCTTCCTCATCCATCAACAGATACTGAATCTAATCCAAATAAGATGAATTTATTTCCCAAATTAACGAGATATGTAGTAATCATTCATAATATTCGAGGTTCATACAGGTCACTTCATTTGGGTGTCCCAAGTGCATATGTAATGTATCAATATATAGTGTATACGATTACATGCTATCCAACATTTCCCACAGACACCATTATTCATGTGCGATTAGGGTTTTGAAATGATCATATCAATGAAGCAATAATATCCCCCTATCAGGGGAACCATAGTCTGTAATCCATTTTCAAAGGCATTATTGAAATTACTCCCTGCATGGGTTGTCATGATGGTGTATCTTTTAAAGAAATCCCAAAATCAATAAACCCTAGAGTAATCAATCTCATAGTTTATAAATATATTTACCTTACCATCAGTGGGATAATGGTATATAATACTCTAAAGACACTAATTAATGTAATAATTAGGATACATAGGATTCCTTAATTAGTTACATGATCCATAATCAATGGCTCAGTTCCCCAGTATATATCCTATTTCATTATATTATATTTAATGGGTTGGATATAGAATAACTGTTTTCTGTTTTAATGTTCATCTTAAATTATATATAGGATGCCACTTATTGGTTCATCTCATTATATAAATAGAAATCACCTTCCTGTATGGTGGAAAACAGTAATGTTCCTAGTTAAATGGATTCAAAACTAAATAATGTACACATTTCTGAAAAAAAAACTGGAAATATATGAAGATTGTCTAATACATACTGATGTTTTAATTAATAGAAACCCTTTTAAAAGTATAAGTATTCACTAACCAATCTAGTTTTTTTTTTCAACCAGTCATCTATTAGGATTTGGGAGAATTCCATAAACATATCTCAAATCTAAAGATACTCATTGTGTTGGTAGTAAATCCATATAAAATGGTATTATGATCCTAACCTCCCATCCTCTTGATAATGTGAGTTTCTAAGTCTCATTGTGTTTGCGACCCAATGTTACCACATTCATTTAAATATCATGGTCATAATTCTTTTATAATGTGAAGGACATTAGGAGTTTCAATGAGACATGTAAACTGTAAACCAAACAATAATGATTTTGAACCCATAAATGAATCCCACAATAATCAATATCAATTCCACAATTATCTTTTGAAGAAAATATAGTGAATATGTTTATCTTTATAAATAATAAACAAATTTATAATACATTAAAATGTCATCTCATTCATATATTTAAATGGATATATTTTCGGGTTCCCATTGAGAATTTTTTTTATCCACTAAAAAATACTTCATGAGGAATGTTTTATTATGCTTAATACATTTAAAAATATTTATAAATTATTATATCATATATAAAAGAAAATTCCAAGAGGATTTGATTTTGAGTATAGGATAAAGTACTGGAGTACATTTGATCTATGTTAAATACAATTTCTTATGACTTAATACGCAAATAGGATATGTTTTATCATATGATATTATAACAAATATATCAATATTAATGGTCCATGATTTTTCGGATTTTAAAATTTCTAATGAGATATATTTTTTCTACACCATATCCCATGATGATATGTTCTAGTCATTATCACCATCCTATGTATATCAAATATAATAATATTTTATGCCATTGGGTGAGCCATAAATCTCATTGGGTTAATTAAAGTAGGTGATATATACTTTGAATAGGATAAATAATTTTTAACTCATTATAGTTGTATAGTAGGACTATTGATGAATGGGATTTTAGAGGATATTCCTTAGTGATATATAAGGACTATTTATAGAAATTTAAATTTGTAATTTTATTATATAGGTTGTGATTGATTGATGCATTATAGTGAGAATTTATTATTTACTTTACATACTTGTTTCATTTAAATTATATTTAATAATTCATGTTTCATCCCTTCGGGGGAATTTTTAGTTTAGGATGAAATAATTATTCCTCATGTGTGAGTTATTTCTCAGGAGATATTGGATTTTGACATGTGGGAATATTTTATTTAGAGGAATGATAAATCTTACATTTGATTTTCTTACAAATAAAAAATATTATATTGAGATTATTTCTAAATTATACTTTAATAGCCTAAATATCATGATTGTGATTAGGGAAGAAAACCTATTTGGTAAATCGAAGTGGTAGAGTGAGAATTGAATTTACATTGCCTTGTTCATTTGATATTGGAATTAATTTTTTAAGGTTAATTTGATTACATAAGTATAAGTAATAAATTAAATATTAGTAAATATGTATTTTTAATGGTGTGATATTCAACTCAAGATGACTTTTAATTGGGTTTACTTATATTTTTAACCTTATCTATTTATTAAATATACTAAAACATATTTAATTTTATATCCAATATTCGTCTTTTATAATTAAATGTTTCATCAACTTGAATCCATCCGAGATTGGAGACCCATGTTCCTATAATTCTTTTCCTACATTTATTTTTTTAATAATAATTTAGTGAATTATATAATAATCATGAAAGGTTAACTAATTTTTTATTCCATCTTTTCCATGTGGTTTGGAATCAATTTAAGTAATTCACATAAAATTCATCTATCTAATTAGTGATTATGGATTTGTTATTTTGATTATATAATTGATCTAATTCCTTAGATAACACATTTATCCTAGGAGAAAATCCATAAAAATTAATATTGTGATATTTGATAAATTATACAAAAAAACATACAACAATTCTACAATCAAAAAATATATTTAATCCCGTTAAATTCATTAAACGGTCAAAAGGATCATCCATATATGAATAAAATAAATAATTTCCAAAATCTATTAAAATAAAAATTTAATATTGAACCTTTTAATCATTTGACCCATAGTAATAATAACCTCTACACACTAGTATAACATATGTACCATTATTTACACTAGAAATAGTAGGGAGGGACATTACCATTACATATATCATATGATTTAATGTCATCCTGAATCCTAGAAGGTTTATGAAGGATGTAAGTATGAACCTAGTATGCCAAAATAAATAATTTCAATGGAATGTATCCATAAGATTACCATAGTATAAAAATAAAAATAAATTTATAACAATGCACACTGTTTAACCTAGTCCGCTAAAGCATGACCACTATTGATTATGAAAAATACATGGTTCACTTATTGCTGATGTAGAATGATACATTCATCATCTAACATATTATTTGTGTATATGTTCTTCCCCCTAATTTTTCTAATTAATTATCATTAAAGGATTTCTCATAACCTCTATTTAGTAAGATACAATCATAATGACCCAATGAAAAATTCTTAAATCACATATCATGTCCTATGAGCATATAGATCCCTTTTTAGCCTATTGAATTATTTCTTAAAAAATGATTTTAAAATTACTTCCAACACCCATCATATAATCTCTATCATATAATTTGTTGAACCATAATTTATCCCTACTATATATCAATGGTTAACACCATCATCACTATGATTTAAAAAACCTAACAAGTATAAAAAACACAACTATTTGTCAGAAATACATCATATCCCATGTGATATGTGAACAAAATCTAAATATACTTAACACCATGTTGACATGAAATCTCCATCCCTCTGTGAACCTTAATTTTAAATATTATAGTGGATATATCTATCTACATGATACTGACTAACCACATCAATCACCTCATCCTATTAAACATTATCCAAAATGAAACGAAATCAATAACATCATTACCAACAACCACAAAATAGAAACAATTATAAATAAATAATTTTACACAATATACTACACTCTTATATCTATTATGTTTAACAAAAACCGCTTGTATTATCATTTCAATTCACACACATAGAACCCAACCATAAAACGAGTATCATAAGTCCAATAAACAAGAATATTACATATGAGGTGTTTAAAAAATTACTACGTAGATTCAATGTCATTATACTCTTAAAATAATTTTTTTATCCAACATAAATATTAATTTAATATAATAATTTGAAGAAAAGAATCCTTGTTATATGAAATAATTAAAATAAAATATACATAAATACCATAACAGATTTCAACTTACCAGTAATTAATTCTTGTAATAATAAACTTTATGAATAAAGAAGAACAAATTAATAACATAGATATAAAGAGATAATTGAGAGAGAATGATACAACATACCCTTCTTCTTTTAATTGAAACATTATATCTTATTTCAAAAAGTTTTTTTTTCTGTAAATTACATCATTTGAAACACTTAAAAATAATATATAAAATTTCATCATTTAATGTTTTTTTAAAATTTATACAAACCTATTATTTTAACCTTAAACTCCCCCGTACATCTCCTATTAGGGAAACATGCATTTCACTAATCACATATTTTCTAAAATCTTTTACCATTATGTATCCCTGGTTGTCTAAAATGACTATTATTTATTTAATTTTTTATAACATATACTCTTACGAATCATCGATGAAGACCCTTATATATCAAAAGCATATCTAATCAATTTAATTAGTTATTATAAATTAGTATCAATTTAATTTAATGTATCAAAAGTGCAGTTTTTGTTACAAAAATTATCATTTTTACCCTTACACGTATAATTGTTAATATTTACCATTTTTTATCATGGGAAATTTCTCATACTTAGTTCCTTATCAACAAAACTACCATTATATGTACATAGTAATAACATAATTAATCATACATCTCTATTATGTTACTCTTTTGTTTTTTTACTCCAATATCAATGTTTTTTTTGAACATGCCCCATAATTAATTATATGCATTAAAGGACATACAACATGAATTCATTTGTACACAAGAGGAAGATATTGTAAAATATATGGTACCAAATTATCAGATTGACATTCAAAAAGGGTTTTAGCTTTTATTTATTAATGTGATTCAATAATTTCCTTCAATGGAAAAAAATTATTTTAATAATATTCATTACCTTTTATTATGATCCATCCATGAGTCCTAAAAATATAATATCATTCTATCATGGATATATAAACAATGGGTACAAAAAATATATACATAATCACCCACATTTTTCATTAAAGATATAACCCTTCTGAACCATATCATACATAAAAAAATTCTTCATATAATAATGAATAGGAAAAAAATAAATTGAGATCTTAGATTCATGATAAGGGAAATATTTGAGATATTAATGATTACTGAAGGATTACATGAGATTAATAGTATTAGAATATTTCCATAACATTTTAAATATGTAATCAATAATTAATATATAATAAGCATTTATAATAGCATACATCATGGTTGTTTAGAATACAATAATCATAAAGGAATCACATAACATGACCAATGATAGAATTACATTGACATAGGATCATTTTACAAAACCATTTCATAATGTTGGTAATAATAATAATCATATAAATTCTATCTCAATGATACCCACCAAGACAGTCATCACTTTTTAGGATTTGAATGACAAGTAGTGTAGATTATTTAGGTATGGTATAACCTCTTGTATACCCTATTTTTTGATTGGGATAACCTATCATGTACTATTTGACATCATAAAAATTACATCTATACCAAATACAATGAATGGATATAACACAACAATTTTTTCACATAATCACAAATCATGAATATGTTGTCTATAAAATAATGAATTTTTTTAACAATTCATCATAAAATACACCATGGATAATGGAACACACTTCATCAATATTTAATAATCATAATAATACACAATAGAAACAAAAATATTATGTGTGGTGTTATAGAATCATATCTGTATTAAATTGTAAGTAAATTTAATGGATTTTATTACA
This sequence comes from Viscum album, assembly GCA_963277665.1. Lineage (NCBI taxonomy): Eukaryota > Viridiplantae > Streptophyta > Magnoliopsida > Santalales > Viscaceae > Viscum > Viscum album. The sequence goes on from CAUJRU010000164.1 coordinate 232,172, forward strand.
TATAAAAACATATTTTAAAAGATAAATGGAAAATTTCATAAGGAAAATAAACAATTCATTTCTAAAGGAAATATATAAAATGTAAAAAAATTATAATATATAAAGAAAAAATAATTCTTTAAAAATCACACAAAAACATGTAATTGATGATTCAAAATAAAGAGGAGCTATGACTACTAGAAATTTAGTTCATGTAGTGAATTTTATAATAACTATTTAATTCACACCATAGATACAAATTAATTCAATCCTAGAATATAGAGAATATTCATTTTTAATTTTTATAAATGTTAAATCAGGTTTAGTAGTTGATTTAATCAATATTAAGGGAATATAATAAAATTAATTAAATCAATTTAATGAAAATGTGTGCATTAGAGAAAAAGAGTTCCAACAAAAAATAAAAACAATATTGGTTTTCATAAAAAACATTATTTAAGGATATTATGTACATAAGTGGAAGAAAAAATAAACATAATATCAAAATTACTATATTATAATAAAATAAATATTATTTTTAATATATATATCATACAATTTCAATATCAAAATTCTATTAGTAATCAATCTCATTAAAAATGTATTTTAATGTAATATAATTACCTCAAGTTTGATATTCATTGCAATATATCTATCCTCATATACAATAAATCAATATTTATTATATATATATTCCCAAAATATATTATTAATTATAATATAATATATTATTAAATTATATAATTTCTATACACATTTATTTATAATTATAAATTATAATAGACCTTTTTTGGGGTTAACTACTTCATTATGAATGTACATTTTCATTCAATTGTATTGGTCCATGTAATTTGATTTTTGTTCCATCATAACCTAAATATTAATTTCAATATTAGTGGCTTCTTTATTACTTATAAACATAGTTAAAACGACCAATAAAATGTAGATAACGTGTGATGAATAATACTATTAAAAGATAATGTAATCTATGCGTACACATTAATACTTTTTTCATATGACTAGGAAAAGGATGATTAAATGATGAATAATATTTTATCTTTATCATAACATACTTATTTCATAAATATCAGATATAGTAATTAATTCCTTCATAATATCCATAAATGTGATTAAATTAATATAAATGAATCATATCACTACATGGATGTGGTATTCAAGATATAATTATGACCAATACATAATATCCCATTTGATGTAAAAGTGTAGAAAATTAAATCTACATCATCATAATAATTTTTGGTTATATTGATAATATAATAAGAATAATTTTATAATGAATAAAATAGGTTATGAAATTTTAGCAGATGTATTTTATTTGAAATAGATCAGTAATGATTTATAAATATTTACTAGGAAACCACCCCTGGAATACAATGTAAGCCTTGATTGATATGTATTATAGGATTATTATTGGATATCAGAAGAATGGATGGGTTTTTTGAAATTTTTTCAAATTTTATTTTTTGATCTAGAATGATAAAAATTCATGAATGATGGTGGAGGGAGGGTTCCCTTTTATAAGTATGTGAGAGTTCACAATTAGAATTGGATGAATTATTTATATATAATTAAAAAATTTCTCATGTATAATTCTTCAAAATGAACACCTATTTATTTTTAGGTAACATAGGGTTTATATTGCATCAAAAAATATTAATTAGACCAGTTTATATAGAATTAGTACCCTTATTTCTTAGTTTAGCACCCCTTAAATAGTAAACATTATTAATCATTAATGAGACTAAAAAATATATTAATAATAATTTTTAAAAAATGAATATGGAATCATAAAAAATATATAGAATTAGTAAATTTAAATATTGATTTATTTTTTAAAATTTAATTTCAATAAGTGTAAGATATTTTTGAAATAATAAAAAAATTAACCATAATGTATACCCATCTACAAAAAAATAATTTTTGAGAAGAAAAATGAAGTTAAAATCATTCAGTGATAGGTTAAAACTATCAAATGAATGATAGAATATTTTTTTGAATAAATAATAGTATATTTAACAAAATAAATTCCCATAAAATATTTATTTATTTTATTATCCAAAAAACTCTTTACACACATAGAAATAGTTTTTTAAAAAATATATATTTTAATGTTATTTAATTTTACATTCACTTGTATCATTTTTATTATTAATGTATGTATGTTCATTAACAAAATACCAATATATTTTAATAATATATATTTTTAATTATGAAAAATATTTTTTTTCGGATAATAATACATAGAATTTAGAAAAAATCATTTCTTTAGAAAAAATAGGTTATTGAATCATTATATTATTTTTAATAAATAAATTTAATGATTTTTTCATTAAAATTTGTAACTACATTTTAGGTAAAAAATTAAATATATCTATTAATATAATATATCATATTCATATCTTCTAATAATATGACCATTTGGTAATTTTATGTTATATCCTAGGTTTATATTTATTTAGGGTTTCATGTAAAGGAATCTATAAAATAGTTAATATTTAATTTAAATGAATCCATAAAAAATCCTGTTTTCTTTATTTATACCCACCATAAAAAAAATTTCCCCCTAAATTTCACTAATTTGATACAAAATTATGATGATATCTATTTTTCATTAAATATATAGGTTCACCCATGTATCTTCTATGACCTTTGTTTCCTCCATAGGTCATATACAAATAGATTAGTTTTGTTCCACTGATCATTATCCCGACTATCTATAATTTATACTAGTTATTATTTATATAAAAAGTGATTCTCTAGTGTTATGACCTCAATGATTAACACATGTGAATTATCATGTTTATACATTAATAGGATATACATATTGAAGCCATTGTAATCTTCTGTGTGGTTCAGTAGAAATTACCGGTAATAAGTAACAATCTAAACCAAAATAAAAAATATTGAAGGGTACAATATATCTAGGGAATAAATTATCATCAATTCAAATTATTTTAACATTCCATTAAATATAATATCATAGGAATACCTTCTCACTAAAGTTGAATGATCAATGGAAGGTTATTATTATATAATAAATCAACAATAATAATTCATTGATACTAACTGCCTTTAAAATCTATATATAATGATATCAGAATCCCATTATGATTTAGAATTACTATATTGTATTATCCATCTATTAATGATTGATATTATGTAATAATAAAAAAGTCTATATCTTGATTTTTTTAATACATCACCTAAAATTTATTATAATCCTTAAATCCCAATCTTGTTGAAAAAATATACTCTTTGAATCATTCTAGTTCCTTTATTTATATCATTACAATATCATCTAGAGATAAATAATCTATGATTGCAATGAAATCAGATTAATTTATAAGGAAATAATCTAGAACCTAAATAGTAATTTAGCCATTCGATTTATTTTGGAGTTTGATGAAGAAGGCCATGGGGATGTTTTCTAACATTAATTATTTTGTGGGAAACATTTATAATATCATCATAGTTATATATCTATCTTACTAATACTATTTTTCATACTAAAGCTTGTGATATATAGTCTAAAATGTCTCTTATCATGTATTTGAATAAGAAATACCCTCTCTAATAACTATACATCTTCATAAATTATTGATGAATTTATAATGATGAGCTATGAATATCTTCTAATAACTACTTATTAATGTATTGAAATTATTGGACTCTTACCCATTTCTAAAAACTTATTATTCTATCACAATCAAGGATGGACAAGGGATCATTTGCCACCATATTTTATAGATATACATGTTACACCTACATCGCTTTATTCTTCACATTTGTAGAAGGTGGAATATTCATATCATCGCTATATGATGTATCTCCTATAATAAATATTCCATAAAAAATACAGTAAAAGTATACAAATATTGTATCTATTGTGAAACTGATAATTTATAGTACATCATTTTCCTTTCTACTCAAAGAATTGGACACATGGTTTCCTTTCCAAGGGTAGTGATGTTATTAAAATTAATAATTATTTACCAACTCTGACCTAATTATATTTCCATTAATAAAAAAGTTTTTGGTAAATATGTACATTAATCAATCATGATATTTGTATATGTCACAACATTATCTATATAGATTATTCTACCAATTATTTAAAGAAATTATTAACTCAATTTACTATAGGAAATGGTTCATGTAGTTGTACTCATTAAAATTTAAATAGAAAGTGGAATAAGGTATCCCATTATCATTTTTCATAATAGAACCATAATTCCTCATCATTAAGAATAATTATAAATCACAAACCATTATAGACTATATTTTTAAGTGATGATAAGTTCACCTACATAACTTCCCTTCAATTCCTTGAAATTTTCATAATATTTGTCACTATCTTGGAACATAATTACATTATGATTTAACATTGTGAGTATATTAGATTGACATGAGGAATGTTTCACAATGATTCTATAATATACATCCAATGCATGAAAAATAAATACTACAGTCAAAATGGTAAGACTAGGCCAGTGTATAATAAGTCATCTCATTGATATATCCACTAATATATCCTCAGTTGAAATTTTATAAAATTAAAATGAAATATTATGTAGCTAAATTCCACACTTAGAAAAACATTAACTTAAATCATCATTCCTTATGGTCTTAAATAATATAAAATTTTCGTTTTCATTATCTTATAAACTCTTAGAATATATATATGAATATTATCATTAAATGATAAAAAATGATCAATGTAATATTTAATAACCTATTTCATTATATCCATAAAAATATTTTGGGAATTAATAAAAAAATGTAATATCAATTTAATTAATAGCGTTCATTCTTCATATATAAGTATATCATGGATATATATGCCTTCAGCTATTACCCTTAGTAGATAGTGTCCAGAATGAAGGAAAATCAGTGGGAAGTATTTAACTTCTCGCAATTGATTAAATATGTCATCAATATGTGGTTGATGATACATATTCTTGACTGTGTTAAATTAATTTTTATAATAACCAATTTGAAGGAACATTAATCCATACATCATACTAATAAGACTAATAGATACACCTTATAGTGATTCACCTGAAAAATTGAATCCATTACCAGGATTTTCCAAGAGTTGCTTCATAATTTTATTTATCATACTTGGTTCCCTTCTTCATAAATTATTTGAAATATGTTTATCATCATGTATGAGTTCTATGGAAAACAAAAAATCATAAATTTAGAGAATAAAATTCATATCATCGATAAATACAACAAAAGGCTCATGTAAAATTTGCATACCATCAGTGTCAATTTTATCCCCAACCATCTGCAATAAATACCCCCATTGAAGGGGAATCAAGACACATAAAATGGATTTAATTTATCATTGAATTTCATTTTTATCTTCACATTGATAATAATCATTTCTTAGATCATTATATAAAATTTGACATTCCTTCCTTGAATATTGATATGGTATTTACATAATTAAATTAAATAATTTCCATAAATAACATCATCTTCAACTAGAGGTGAAATAAATACATATATAGGAACAAAATTCCAAAAAACCTCAATAATATAAGAATAATAGTTTTAATTCATTGTCATCACACAATTACATTTATCGTAGAAAATTCAATATGTAATATATTAGATCATAATGTGATACCATTATAATTTTCATCAATTATAAACAAATGGTGATACTTGGAATCAAATATGACATTAGTGTATATAAATAGGATGGTAAGTTTGACTTTCACCCAATTATTATTAATCCCTTAATCTATAGTTGAAATGACATGGCATTTCTCATTTTCTATATACATAATACATCACTAATATCAATTATTTTCTTCAACCCTTAGGCATGAGAAATATTTAAAATAATTCCAATAACCCTTTTATTTTTAAAAAATGATAGTTTTTGGTGTATTTAGTATAGTTTCTATTAGTAAAAATAAGTATATTAATTTTTCCCATAAATTTAAAAATCGATTTCCAAATTAATTTCCATTTCAAATATAAAACATTTACAAGTACCAATGATAAAATTTATTTCATGAATAATCATCCACTTTATTCCCTAAATGGTTTTTAATTTTATAATTTTCATCAAATTCAATTATTTATTATTTATAAAATCCATGATATTTATGCATGACTCAGATATCTATTCATAATGATATATTACATAGAATTATTTTTTCATTTAAACTATTGAATTATATGAATAATGACTATTCTATAATTATTTTAATTATAATGAACAATAAATCAATATTTATTTTCTGTTGGATGATAATACTAGAACGATATATCACATTTCATGTTTTAATGATCCTCATAAGTAAAAATCAATTCATAATTATTCTCCATTAGCTCAATGAATAAGTCATTTATTTTCATTTCAATAATACTGTGATGTTACTGGTAAAAAATATATTTCTAAAATCATTTCACAAAATAATGTGAGTATAATCTAAATTAACTATGTTCTCTATATGATTCCTCTATTGATCTTCTTAACTTCCGAATTATATACAACCAAATCTAATTTTTCATGTTCTATATATCAGAAAATCAAAAATTTGTATTCAGTGGTAATAATCCATATTTATTATATTAGTTGAAAAATGGAAACACAAATTTAAAATATATGTTATGTTATGATTGAATAAAAAGAACACAATTCCTTATATTTTTCATTTATAAGATCAAAAATATTAAATAATTGAAATAGTTTAATAAGAAAAAATATGATTTTTTCCATCATAATACCATAATATTTTATTACCCTTTTTTAAAATGTAATGACAGTGACCACATAAGTCGGTAACTGATACCTTATAAAATAACTTTTTCAAGATTACAAGGAATAAAATCCCAAATTATGGAATAATTTATTAGTTTAAGATAACCAAATACGTACATAATAGTCACCATATATTGATAATACCAAATAAAAAATAATATATAAGAAAATTATAATAAAATAAAATATTGAATACTTATTTGAATATCTCCTCATCAAAAGTTAGTGGATGGTTTCAAAATAAATATGATGTTAAATATTCAGTAAGGGTTATGTATAGTTAATGAGATCAAGAAAAAAAATGAAAAATAAATATTTAATGGAAAATAATTGACAAATTTTTTTACTTAAATAACATGACTATATGAATTAATAACGAGTAATCAATATGGGATGATAAATAACTGATCACAATTTCTATTTAAGCAATTATCAGTGTATACAATGCATATATATATATATATATTTGAAGTGAAAATACCTTAGAGAATAAAAACTGATTTGTGAAATAACCAAATTATTAATTAATAGACTCCATGATCATAGGAATCATGGTACCTCTATAATCATGATCAATCCTAAAGACAACATATGTTTATGGGATGAAACACATCTTATTTTTAAAAATTATCATATATCATGAGACCTACCAATACATGGATAGATATAATACCAGGCTCCACCAATCACTTCAGGCCATAATAATCCTTCACATTTTAAATAATTTATTTATTTAAAAGAATATTTATTATCATTAAATATCCATATAATCTAAAAGAAACATACTGATCTATTTTTTCGAAGTTATTCAAATAACATTAAAACTAAACACCCTATGTAAAAATTTATATATATTTTAGGAAATTTTCATATCCATCATGAAACAACACATATATTTATGAAAAATTTAATTTTCATGAAAAATTATTACAATAATTGGTAGTTTCCAATGAATGTTAACAATTAGTAATGATAATTATTTTCCACTATAACATTAACCACATTGACCCTTTCATGTTATAATTTCCTTTGATGAAATAATTAAAATAAAAAAATACCATGAACTATGAATGGATCATAATATTATATTTAAAAATTGTATTATATACATCACATACATGTGAATTGGTCTGTAATACGAAATTAGTCTTATTGGAATGTAAATTTAGACAAAATCCCTTACCTTCTGATTCTATTCTGATAAATACTCTAAAACCATATGTATAATGGTTTATATAATGATAATATCCTAATAAAATACATACAAATTTTGATAATAAAAAATATGATCATTATATAACATATTACCACCCATTTTTTTGGAGAATATTATGTTATTTTTATTGTTTTAGGATTTAATTTCTTTGTTTATTTAGAGTGTTTTGAATTTTAATTTTTTCAACTTACCGATATAATTATTTGATCATCCCTAGAACATATACAATTTTTTAAATATCATATATATTTATTATATATTTATTTAAATTATACCATAAAATTTGGTGATTTTAAATGAAATTCACTTTTTATGGACACAGTAGGTCGTACATACACATGAACGTTGTTTAAACATTCATGTCATTTTTAAAGAAAGAATATTAAATGATATATATAAATATATATTATCTTTTAAGAATCATTATTTTTTCATTTATATCACATATTTTTTCAAACCCATCCTTAATAAATTTTATTTAATGTGTTTTCAATACATATCACTCTATGAGGTAGTAGTTTGGTGTAAAGATGAACGACATTATTGTATTCCCAAAAAATGGAAATCATGAAGGTGTGTGATAAAAAATGATTCCAAAAGTATAAATATATCCAAATATAATATATAACATATTTTAACTATAAATAAATCATTATTTCCAACTATAAAATTTTTTTATGGAAGAACAACCAATATCAGTTCGTGAGTCTGTATTCCTCCATTCATAGAAATAATTATTCTGTAACATATTTGATGTAATTGGGTAAAGTTATATGTTTTAACATTAACATAATAAAATTTTAATATATGTAATATTCTAATTTTATTATATAATCATTTAATATTATGAATTGTCTGCGGTGGATAAGTAAATAAAATAAAAATGCTTTTAGAAGAACAATACATCATCTTTGGGTATCCTCGGTAGATTTTCTCTAATACCTTCTTATTTATGGTTTCGTAAAATATAATTATTATATTTTGAGTTTATGTATGTTGGGCAGTTATATATCAATATTTTTTAATCAAAATGGATTTATAGTTGTGAGGATTTGATGGTAGAGAGTAATCATTAGTAGATTGGGAGGAGTGATATTCTAGTTAATAATCATACAAATTATATATTGAGAGATATCCCATTACACATGTTCCAAAAAAATTTACAAAGAATTGTTTGTATAGATTCATTTGAATAGAAATAAATCCACCACTAAAATTAAATACATTTTTTCCAATTCATTCCATAATCATTATGTTTAAACAATTTTATATTTATTGTTTTTTTGAAGTTAACCCATATATTTTTATTCACCTATGAAATTTATACAATATAAAAATAAATAAAATTGATTAATTAGATAATTTAGAACCACTAACTATAAATATTAATTCAAATTCATTAAATAATAATCATATGTGTCTGTATGAATAATTTTTATACAAACGCATCTAATGAACAAACCCCTATTAAAACATTTCCTGTGTAAATTAATTTTAATTATTTTCAGTAATAATTATTATAAATAAATAATTTGTCCATAATAAATAATATAAATTACTATGAATCTAAATATAAAATACATTCTAAAAATTTCCATTCACATATGTTGATGATATAAATTAAAAATTAATCTTCTAGATTGAATATAAAGTCGATATTTATTATTATATCATTCAAAAGCATACTAATATTTGATATATAAATTTTTTAAAAAATTGATTCATATATACATAATTTGATTAATTTATGTACAATTGTACTAATTAAAAATTATTATAAATTTATAATATAACTTAACATTGTAAATTATTTTATGGAAATGTCCATTTCAAATAAAAATATAATATTTTTTATCATTAATCAAAAAATGAAACTTAAATAAAATATAAAGCAATAAACATATTATTATTTTGAAAATTATATTTTTTAAATTTTTTTTATTGTAATGAAGGAAATTTATAAAATTTTATATATTTAGTATTATATCATGTGATCCATTAAAAGGTAAGAAAATTTCCTTTAGAAAAATAAGAATTTTCATAAAATATTTCATTTTATACATTTAAATAATAATTTTTACAAATCAATAAATAAATAATATGAATATGTAAAATTTGTATAATAATACTTTTTTTAATCATACTCACTCCCTCCATTTGAATAAATTGTTGATGACTATTATACAATATAGTAATATTAGTAGTATATTGATGTTTGGTAATACATGGTTTGGTGTGTAACACAAGTTAAATTTATTCTTGTATGAATTAAAAAATATATCATAAATACAATTTATTTTAAAAAAATAATATATTTTAATGTATCAGGATATTATATGAACTTATTTTATGGTTTTTTTGTCATACACACTATTGAAGATAATGTAATTTATTTATAAGATAACAATGTTACATTTTCCTTCATTAATTAAATATCAACCTCAAAATTTAAACTTGTTGTCTATAATGAAGTGTTTTACCTTTGTTAATAACATTACTAAAAACCTGCATCATTATATGGTTATAAAACATCATCTTAATTAGAGAGAATGGAAATTATAAAATTCATGATTAATAATCACATAATTAGGTCTTTAGATAGGTAAAAATAGATGGGAAATGAAAAAATTAACATGTAAGTGAAAAATAAAAAAGTAATACTAATGTATAGTGATATAGAACACTGATCATAAGAAAGAGTGTTATCAATAAGAGGTTAATTAAATAATCAAAACCCAAATAGTTGTGAATATGGTAATTTATATCATCAAAAAATAGTTATAAAATTACAATAAAATTTATATCATATTCCTAATGTTTGGGAAATATTTTTATGTGTATGAATAAGATAATATAACAATAACTTCTATATTTATAATTCATATGAACAATTTCATCCTTTAGTTTCCCTTTAAAAAAATTAATTCATCCCTACCTAAAATACCAATTATCCAAATGATTTTTTTGTCTGATGCACTAATATTATCTTTTACGGATAATAAGATCCATAAAAGAGGGATAATTATTCCATTCTATAGAAATTTATTTTCTAAAACAAATACCTATAGAAAATAAATCTTAACCAGGTGATGAAATTAATTAATCTGAAATACATCACCCATATTATAAGATAATATATTTTATAAATGGTTAAACATTCCCAAATACTATGACCCAACACTTTAGAAATGTGTTCATTGATTTAAAATATCATTAATCTTAAAAAATCATGAATTAGATCTTAATATTACCATACAAAACATTTTAATACATTCTTAATGTATTCCCTTGAAATATTTTAATATTATAAATTACATAAATCCATATTAAAGATAAGTATATATCTTTTTTCATTAAATAAAACAACATCTTTGGATATTTTCCATAAACAAAAAAATATGGTCACGCCCTCTAGAATACGATATATTTTCAATAAATAATTAATCCATTCCATTGTAGTCATTACTATCTAGTTTACTTTATCTATATCTAACATATATTTATCTCAATAACATTATCTCAATATCAAAAACATTTTTTTCGTTAACTTTACCTCAATAGTATTCATTCCTAGAATTTGTTAATAATTTTTTGTATTCATTGATATCATTCAATACTTGAATTCAAATTCATTAACAAATTATAATATGTTATAATCATAATATATATAATAATTGTGATATATATAATATAAATAACAAAAAAATTGAACAGATTCCTTGATACAAAATAACATTAATATTAGTCATTACTTTAGGTTTTTTCTATATCATAGAATTGACCTTGATCCCATATATTATTCTAAGGTATATTACCTTGTCTCTTGGGTAATTTAATTGTTTAGTGTCCTATATAGATACGTATGATCCACATACAAGTAGTGTTTTAATTTTTTGTTATTCATCATTTATCCTGTTAACCCATTACTCCACACTTATAATAACTTCCCAAACCCTTCAACTATTCGCATGGGTGATTAATTCATAATTATCATATCCAAGAAACAAAAAATTATCCTTCATCCATTTATCCCTTATTTTTTTATGTGGAACTATTCTTCTCTTTCTCCCTTTGAATCGATAAGTTCGTAATAATTCCTCCCATGTCATAATTCTACGTAAAACTATTAAATCGTATAATTAAAAAATTTGAGTGACCAACGCCCTTTTGTGACTAGTCTATGGACCTTCAAAGAAGTGAAAAATTAGGAAATATATGTTTTCTATGTATTCTATATCTTACCAAGATAACCATGTAATGGTAGATTTATACTCTGCAATAACTTATTCATTGTTTTGGATTAATATAAGGAATATTCTCTTCATTGTTTTTTTCTCACGAGTGAAAAACCTTTCCACAAATGTCTCCTTAAAATATTTTTATTCCCTCAGTTAATTTTTCTATCACTCTCTAGTATTCTAGATCAACAACCACCATTGACACAAATATCAATTGATGTAATACAATGGAATAGTAAAATTTTAATTTACAACACATATCAATTCCATAAACAACTTCTCCAAAGACATAATCCATTGGCCAGATATCATTGGATCAATAGTACAACAAAAAGGTAGGGTCCACCATAACAAAAAGTGATCCATAATTATAGAATCTTATAGTTAAACAATTGTCTTTGTTTTGGAATGGTTTTTTACAATATGATTCACCATCCCAAATATATATATATATATATATATATATATATATATATTACATAGATAATATACCATCTATATGGGCTTCCCGAGTTAGAAAACCTCTTTATTTTCCATGAGTATTGATACTATTCTTCCTTACATGTTAAAATTATAAACCAATTAAGACAATAAATTACTTTTTAAAACAATGTAAAATAATGTTCTATGAAAAAACAAGTGAAATACTACCCATAAAGAGAAATTTTTACCCACATATAATCTCATAATCATAAAAATATTTTCAAAGGAAATATCATTACAAAAAATCCTATATAGAATATTATATTGAAATTTTGAATATTCCTAAGAATATCCTATGGGTGTTTCAAAGTAATTGCACATTGAGGACAATTTTCGTGTATCAGGTAACACTAGATTCATGATCGTTACACCCTTTTAAATGTTTTTACCCCTTTTTATGTATCTTCCATAACCAATTCCACTTATAGTATCCTTGTAGTGACATATTGAAATAATGACACACATAATATCTAGATTATAAAAACCTTAGGATGATCTTATATACTTATATTTAAATTATTTCATTGGGTTATGTTCTTTAATACATTTTTTCTAAAATCTACTTCCCATGAAATTTACAAAACACCTATTAACACTAAATATAATGACCCAGACCCCAGAATCCTGTTGACAGTGCCCTACATAATTTCATTATGAGAATTATAAGTTATGAAATCATAATGAACATATTAGTTTAGAATCTTTTTAGATCTTTATAGAAACATGGTACTAATTTTACAATTGTAATAGAAAATAAAACGAAATACATAAATATTTAATAAACTACTTCCCAAAAAACTCATTCAAATTTCACATCTTTATATCCTAGGGAATGGAAAAAAAATAATGGATGTGCTTAAATTCACAATAAAGGTTTAATAAAGTGTTAGCTATTATGAATCCAAAATGACTAATAAATTTGGAAAGGTAAAGAACTGAATACATATGATTTTTAAATAATCCTTCCTCATGATAAGACTACACATAATCAATATAAAAGGGAAAATAACTGAACATGGCTTCTATTTAATCAATAATATCAAAATGAATTGAATTCATATAAGTTGTTATAGTAAAAATGTCAATGATAATAAAAACTAAAATTTTAATGTAGTCCATTCACAATTACAAGACTCAATGTTATTAAGCATCATGGTACCTCTATCAGAAAGATCAATCATCATGAACATTGAAGTATGTGGGTAGAAACCCTTCATATTTCGCCAACATAATTTTTTTCATGAGTCCCAACAGTACATCAAGGAGATATATTATATCATTACTCATTAATCACATCTAGTATAAAGAATTACAAATACATTAAATAACTTATTTAATTAAATAAATATCCCTTAAAATAAAATATCTGTATTGAGTCCAAGATACAAATTTATCAATATATCACCTGTTAAAAAAATCACAGTCAATCTATACAGTGTATTTATACAATATATTATTTCTATAAAATGAATGTTTCAAGATAATTCTAACTATCAAAAAATAATTTGAGATTTCATGATAGCTTTTACCACTTAGTAATATACATGTTAAAATCCACTAAGAAGAAATAATTCAAATTTTAAATTCAAATAACATGTTTTATAAATTTATCATAATATGACATGTCAAAGGGGAATTATATACAACGCATAAAATTGAATTTATTCCTAATTATCATTAAGCCTCAATTGAATGTACATTCAGATAAAACCTCATATATTTCACTTATGTTGGGTATAATGATCTTAAAACTCAAGTATAATGGCTATAATAATGTTATAAACTTGAAAATTTAACTAATAAATTTTTATAAAGTCATATATGATGATTTAATAACATATTATCACTCATTTGTTAATAATGTTTCATTATTTTTTATGTTTGTAGTGTCAATTGCCTTGTTTTTCATGTATGTTTTGATCATTATTTTTATTCCAATTAAATAGATTATTATTTCAACATATACATAATTTAAACCATGATGTAAATATCATAAAAATAATTTATACATGTATTGAGAGTAATCTAAAAAATTATGTGATATGAAATTAATTCCACCTTTCAAAGAGACGTTAGTGAATATATACACATTATTGTTGCTTCCATTTCAATTTCATATTGAAAGTATGAAAATTAAATTATATATATTTTAAAATTTATTTATAGTTATTATGTCATATATATAATATGTTTATTAAAACAATCATTTTTACATTCATTGTAATTTTGGAAAAAATCTCATAGCATTGTGAGGTGGTACTCCACCAAACACACGAGAAATATAACTATATTCTCACAAATTGGAGAGATAGAAGGTATGTGTTATATAATAATTACATAAGAATAAATACATATTAAATATAACTTATATGATATATATATATATTCTAGAAATTAATTGTTATTACTATCCTTGAATGGTCATAACGGAGGAATGAATGACATCTGGTCGATATACGATTGTCCACCGTACACATGAATAGTGATTATATAAACCATCTGATTGAGTTGGATGATTTTTTTGGAAATACCTTTCACAATAAGAAATAAAATAATATTTAATATACATTTTTATTATTAGTAATTTTATAATAATAATTTCTGAAGGTGGAGACAAAAAAATAACAATGAATCTTTTAGAAGAAGATTCCCTCATCTTCGGGTATACTCTTTAGTTTTTCACAAATATCTTCAAACAATGGATTTAAATAAAAATATGATCCCTACATTATTATGTTTGTGGAATGATTTTTTTGAGTATTTTTGTGCCAAATGGATTGAAAAAAATTATGAATTGTGGGGACTGAGTGTCATTTCATAGTTGAGGACGAGTGCCATTATTGTAAATTATCAAATGTGTTCACTATTGGGATTTATATCATACCTCATATTCTAAAAAATAAATAACTAATTTATTTTATGGATTAATTATTTAATAAATAATTACCCAAAAAAATTCATCAATTTATTCATTTGTCATTATGATTACTCAATTTTACCATTTTAGTTTTTTATGAAGTTAACTTTATTATTTTTATTCACCTACATAATTTATCATTTATTATTATAATTAATATATTATTATTAGATAATTTATACACATTGATTATAAATATTATTTATTATTAACTAAAAATATAATTTTTTTTAAAAAATTATTTTTTTAAACAAGTGAATGTTAATCACAAATTCATGTTGTAGCCTTAATCACGTTGATTAATTTAAACTATACTCACAAATCATTATAGTAATATTTTAAATTGATGATATTAGATAATATAGATTATTCTAATTCAAAATATAGAATAAATTATTCCAAATTCCATCCATAGTAGGGGTAGGATTAAATTTAATGTTAATCACAATGATGTTGCAAGAAATCGGACTTTCAAAGTCAATGTGACCAAACGTTTACTAGGTTTTTATATCAAAATACAACATAAAAATTATTAAAATGGATTAAATTGGATTAATATATGGATAATTGAACTAATTAAAAATTAAAAATTATTAAAAATAAAATTTATCACTATAAATTTTTTAAACAAAATAGTAGTTTTAAATTATAAGATAATATTTTTAGCAATTCGTGAGAAAAAATAAATCATCTCAAAAAAAATCCTAAGATATTTTTTACATAAAAATTTTAAAAAATGTTTATTATTTTATTTAAAATATATTTATATCTCAAAAATTAGTTTAAAAAAATGCACCATTAAAAAACTACAAGACAACCACTAGAAAAATGCAGGTTTTCCCAAAACATATAATTATTTATTTTAAATGATACATATTAATAATTAATATATAATTAATAAAAACATGTATACTATATATTTTTGATATGTTATTTAATCCTAATAATACCCTTTACTACATAGTCTATATAATAACTATTATATCAAATAATAATATTAATGTTATAATATTCATTAAAACACACTCTTACATCTAATGCAAGCCAAATGCCATGATATTTTAATTGAACGATATTTCATTGATTTAATTTATTTATAATATTAAAGTTAATTTATAGATTTAAGATTTTATAATCGTTTTTATCTTTGTTTTTTTTCTCACGCATGTTATATAATATAAGTTTTTATTTTATAAATTTGTGGAGTTATAGAAAATAATTTATTAGTCGTTCACTTTAAAAAATAATATAATATCCAATTTTTTAATAAATTGACGACAAAAAGAAAAAAATAATATTAGATAAAAAAATAATTTTCAGAAAACACATAATCATGAATCCCGTTAATAGCATTTTGAAATCATGAAACCTTTTTTTTCAAATAATGAAACTATTGGTTTATAATAGGTCATGAATGGTCATCATTTAATAAAATCCACTATAATGGTTTCTGTATAAATTTTTAATTTTCTATATAATATAATAGGGTAGTATCTAGAGTGGTGTTCAGTCTTAGGACCATTCATATTTCATTGGAGACGATCATGTTAATAACCAGTCAAACAATTTTGGAGTCATTAGACCAAATTGAGTTGATTACAAAACCATATACATATACCAGAATCCAGACAGAGATATAATTGAAAATATAAAAATCATTATTCATTATTGTAACATAGGGTATTATCAAATACATACGGTTGTCATAATGGGTTTCACTATTGGTTCCTCATCCTGGTTTCAATGAATAAAAAATACATTTCTCAAAAAACCAAATGAGGTAACTCAAGAATAATAAAAATAAATTCCTCATAATAATAAATGGGTATTTAGTATATATATTTATGATCCATACAATAAAAAAATGTATTTGGTCTGTCGATACATAGTTAGAAAAAAAATTCATAATGTGAAATATGATCACAATCTCCCACTAGTATCATAACTATTAGAACCATTATTATACATATGTCACATAAAACTATTTATATATCAAGGGGAAAGGTAAAAATAATAATGGGTGATCAAAGATGCTTAGTAATGTTAATTAAGTTTATTTAAATGATCACTTAAGAATAAAAAGATACTTAGGGTATAAAAATGTGAAATTAATAGATGAAAACCATTCCAAAAATGGTCTAAGTCTTAATAAAGATAAATTGAATAAATATTTAATGTTTATAAGAAAAAAACCATAGTGGAATAAATACAACTAAGAAGTGAGAGAATAACATTGGATTCATATCATATCATAAACGTGTCATCTAAATTGAGGAAAAACCAATATCATAAATATCATATTTCAATGGTACCTACAAACACATTAATAACAATTCAGACATGAGATAACCACATGTACAACTGTTTTTGTCTAGGGATAACCTCCCCTGAACCTATATTAGGATTATGATGACATATAATTTACCCTCTGAGCATAGAATGCATTAATTAGTAACCAATGGATTAGAGATGTATACCAAAGACACATATCATATACACATAATCCGTTTATATGTATTCCAAATGATCCTGAAAACATTTTTCATTTCATTATATATTTTTGAGTAGAAAATATAATTAGTTTCATTATTGATTTAACATCATAATCATAAACCACACACATAAATAATAAGTATGATATCATATAATTATATACCCACTTTATCCTACATAATTTCAATGGATGGTATTAAAGATATAAATCCACAAAAAAGAACATAAAAATTTTCTTAATGAAAAAACTCATTTTATTTTGAAATCATTAATTTCAAACCACATTATTTAGAAAATATTAAATGAAATTTTTTCATTTACATAACCCATTGATTATTTTACAACATAAATATAAATTGTTGTCAAGACAATGATAAATATATGTAGTGGTGTTTCTTTTAATGTCATTTTTTCAAATATTTTATAAAACATAACTCATTTGGAAAAATAATAAATTATACCTTTATAAATTTAATATTAATAAAAAATAGAAATTATTGAAAATATAAAATAACTATATATTACTAAATATTTTTTTGAAAATATATTAATGATAATTTGGATATGGATCTAAAGGTTTCTATTATGAATTGTTTAAATTTTCATATTTTTATAAAACTATTCATTTGTAGTATTGATAATATAATTAGAGTAAAATGAAGTGAAAATTTTCTTTATCTAGAAATAAAAATAACATAATAAAAATAAAAATATTTTTTAGAGATATATTATATAATTTTATCATTAAAAATTTAATCATAAAAATACATCTTTAATATGTTATTATTATATAAAACCCTTAAACCATGTCTGAAATTCGTTATAATTTCACTACCATAAATTAAAATAAATTTAATATTATTATACATTTTAAAAAATTATAATATCATAAAAAATTATATATAATCAAGTTATAACATTCGAAAAACAGTTTAATAATAATTATTTATTAAAATCATCCTTTAATAGTATTAATTATTTCATTTAAAATTTATATTTATGTATGACTAATTAGATAAATCTAAATTATCCATGGTTTCATATTATCAAGGATGTTAATATGGATAAATATTTAATATGTATTCATTATATTCTTCTTTTTAACTATCCATAAAAGAATCATATATAAATAAAAAATTACACAATTAATGGAGATGGTTCTCCATATATACGGATGAAATTTTTTAATTTTTGCAAATGAAAATATGTGAAGAAACATATATAATATTATAAACATATAATTAATCAATTATATTCATAAATATAATATATATATATATATACATATTAAAATTTTTATTATATTAAAATTTCAGGGAGGTCATGGAAATTGACTTATATATCTACTTGGAGGTGGTTGTTGATACATATAAACGAATGATACATTAATTTTTCATTTTACATAAAATAAGTGGAAAATATATTATCCATCATCATAATTAAATTTTAGTTTTTTATTATAATTTCTTCAATATGTAATAATCTATATAATTGGTTTGGATATGTTATAAGAATTAATAAAAAAGAGGTGAGTTAAGATATATACATATTAATTGAGAGAACTACATTGGATTACACTATGATCCTTTAATGAATTCTATATAGATTAGAACATGGGATCTAAGAGGTATTGAATAAATATTTTAATGATTATGTTTAGAAAATAACTGACATAGATTCCCTAGAATAATAAAATATTTTAGGATAGTAGGATTCTTTTATAATTAAGGGATACTATACAGTTGGGAATAATTAAAAATATTTTAAAAAATTTAATAGTTTCTAATGTGTAGTGACTCCAAAATGGACAAGTAATCAATGGTTTTAAAATATAGTAAGAAAAATAATTATCAAATAATTACTATTTTTGAGGCATCATTACACTTACTGTGTAGTTTAACATCCAAAGTAAACCAATTTTAACATTTACTATGGTATTGTATTATTACTATTATAGTAAATTATGATGATAAATGGTATGAAAACAAATTTTATTTTTATTTTTATGATAAATATTCAATCAAATTTATGAAATTGAAATATATGTGTTTTAAAATTTAATATTAAAATAAGTCCACAAGTAGAATGAAATATCATTTTATTCCAATGAATTGTTAAACACAATACAATTTTTTTCATAAAATAATATTAAATACTATTAAATTAATGATAATGTTTTTATTATATATATATTATCGAAACTTTTCATTAATATGTTTAATAAAAATTATTTTTTATTTTTTATTCCAAAAACTCATCTTAAATATATAAATAATTTAATTAAAATTACTACACATACTTTTAAAAGATTTTATATTAATTAAAAACCTATAGAAAACTATTTTAAAAATACTTATTCATATATTACCAATAAAATAGAATAATTAACTTACTAATAATGATTAATAATGTTTTTCTTGCAAAATAACACAAAATACGGGGAAAATTACATTTCATTTAAAACAATTATTTTAATCAATTTGTGATATTTTTTAAATAACAATTTTATAATAATTAAAAAATACATTTTAATTAATAGAATATATATATTTAGTTATTATAATTTGGATTATCATATACATACCCACAAATCGAATGGTTAGGATAGAATGGTCCTTCATCAATTTGGTTTAGTTTGGCTTGGTGTTTCTTTTAATAAAATATATAAAATAGATATAATTTTCTAAAAGTAATCCATATAAAATCATAGTGGTTTAAAACTATGATGTAATTTATATAACATTATTCATGGTACCCACCATTTAATTTTTTTTCCAAATCCATATAAAGTCCTAGGGAACCTGTCGGAACCCCCTATTACTCGTCACATAATTCTATTAAAATTATATATATAATTTCTCAGGCATTATTTAAAATATTTACATCTAGCCCTAGCATTGTGTTAAGTAAATAATTAATTAAAATGGTTAAAAAGGAATAAAAACAATTTTTACGAAATTAAAAGAATTTAGAATAGGATAAAATTCGATAAAAAAATAAAAACAGTTAGAGAAATATTTAAAATAATTAATATAGGGTAATCCCATTTTTATTTATTATTTCATTTATTCAATAATTAATATTATTATTAATGATATTTTAATTATTTTATTTTTTATTTTTTTCCTTTCCTTTTTAATTTTCCTTTTCTTTAATTCTAATTTCATATTTTCATTATTTATTTATCCATCTCCCCATCTCTTTGGTGCATCGTAACCCCTATTAGTTTGTGCACACCACCCTCTCCTCTCCTTCGGAAGCCCGATACATCCTCATATGGCCCCTGATTTTGAATTTTTCCAGTGCATTGTAAATCTCATAGTAATCCTAAACCCACACACCATGAGTCGTATGATCTTGCTCTAAATCTATCACGTGATCTACCACAGAAGTATTTTACCCAAAATATGGGTTTTTTTTAAATTAGCATGTTTCTTCTATTTTTGGTCAAATCAAAATTTCCACGAAGAAAAGGATCCACTACACATATATGGTAGTGTATTTAATCATTTCCCACATTACCTTGTGTCTTTTTGATAGCATGGCGTGCTACTCATTAGTGCCTACCGATGATGATTAATTTTACCTTTTCTAAATTAATTAAACTCCTTTGCTTAACCACCGGTCCCTTGTCTGAGATAATCTAACCTATCAAAACAAATTCAATAATATTGGATATAGCTTTAGGTATTCCAATATTCATGGTATCATTTTCTGTTACCACTAAATAATTAATTTATTTAATTTAATGTGTTTTTTGACACCCGTTAGTTTTAGAAATGAATAAAACAAATTATTTGGGATTATTATGGAGCTTGATCCATGAGTTTTGTTTGTTATCTATGCCTAATTATTTCATTTCTTATTAATTTATTATCCTTAAGATACATAAAATTTAGATATGAATTTTTTTTCTACATTCATAGATTAAATACTTTGGTAGTAACTACTTGACTAGAACGATTATTAGTATGTGGATTTGAGTTTCATATATTATTTTTTTGAAATTTTAAATTAATATTATTTGATATTTTCTTCCTTGAAAACAAATTAAATTTTAGGTGGTGAGGCAACGTGGGTTCTGTATTGAAGACTACACAAGGACTATCGGTTCCGGACTAGATACACAACAGGGTAGGGATGGGATATATTAATATTTTCTGGATATGAGATTCCATGGGTTAATAAATACTCAAGAGTGATAATGGTTCCCAAATAGACATTCAATGTTAGAACCATTTTCAATGTGTATATTCCATGCCTTGGGTGATACTTGAAAATGATGTGTGATACCATGATGAACTCAGGATAGAGCTATGCCTCAAGTGATACATGATCTCTCGAAATATTTTCTTTTGTAGGGATATGTGGTATTGGATAACTTGATGTATGTAGTGCAGCGACACCTTTTTGGCGGTCTCAAACTAAAACTCTCAACATGAACATTGTAATAATGATAATGCGTGGAAGGTTATTATTGATACTTCTTGAGTTCTATGTGAATTTTAATATCTTATGGTGATTTGAAGCACATGTTGTAGATACATAAATTAAACCCCAAGGTAATGGAAAATATTGGGGGTATATTCCTTTTTGTCTCCCCTTTAATTTTTTGCCATTATATATGTGTGTGTCTATATATATATATATATATATATATATATATATATATATATTTATGTGTGTGTGATTATGTATCCTGCATAATACATGTACATTTTTAGATTCCTTTCTTAATCCGAAATAGTTGGTAATGGACCAGTGCCATTGAGTACCGTGAACATGTTAATCTTATTTTATTTTTTTCTATTTAATTTCTTGAATTTCTTTTTTATTGGAACATTGTTTTTGTTTACAACATAAAATGGAATGTTTTAGACACTATGGGTGTAAAAGTACTAGTATTTTTATCTCACTCACATGTTAGTTGTCATTTGGTACCCAAGTAGAATTTATGATCACACATAAGGATAATGGTAAGAATGTTTCTTTCGGTTCTTGAATGTGTCTTTCTATATTGGATGAAACTTAAGGATAAGAGACTGAGCTTTTTCTCAAGATGTAGTTGTTTACATTTGTGTCATTTTCAGTACATCTTTTATTGCAAGATTGTATGACTAGTTTTAATACTTTTACTTTCGAACAAAACTCATTTGATCTAATAATTGTGTATCTAATTTATTTATTAGCTTTCACACACATTATAAATTTTTTGGAGTTATTTATCTACTTCTGTTAGAGATTTATTATTTATATGATTCCTCTATTTATATTAAATTGGGTTTATTCTAATAGATATTACCTATTACCGATGAGGGAATAGCCTTTCCCGTAGACACATAAAAAATTCCCCCATAGCAAGTTCGTAGCCTCTAATATTTGGAAATATATGTTTGATGTTATGTGTCCAACCCATCTCGGAGCACCCTACTAGTGGTTTACAGGATGGGGATGCTACATAATACATATTTAAAAATATATTCTATGACTTACACATATAAAATACCCTCAACTAACTTTTTTGATCACCCATGTCAGTAAACATGTTGACTCCTACACGTCATAAAATAAATTGTACATACGAGAATTTTTCAAATTTATTAAAATTATATAAAACTCAAATAAATCATAAAATAATTCAAATACAATTGAAAAATGAAAATAATTATAATTTTATCGATTATATCTTATATAATCACAACATAGTTAAATAACTCCATTAGGTTTTATAATAATTATAAGTTTATTATAATAGTACCCCTGATACTCATCCCCAAGATGATACATATAACACTAACACCTCAATATGGTCAAAATACTCATGAAAAACACATTATCTAATAAAACATACTATAATAGATAAATATGAATCAGATAGTTTTAGTCTATTTGTATCAAAAACATCAATATTTTTTTTTTAAAAAATTCAATTAATTTTATTTTTTAAAAACTATACAAAGGTAACGACACTATCCCCAACAACCCAGTGGTATTGGTTACATTGTTACATTGACATATGGTACAATGGATCTAATCATGATAGACTAAATTTATTATTAGTCTTCATAAAATATATACATACTTTATTACCATATTATATTTTAAATAAAAATATATATTTTTGTATAATATCATTATTTTCTCTAAAATATCCTTGCATAACAATCCTAGTACACATCATTGATTCCTAGGGAGGAGAAAATAAATGTGTGTATGATAAAATTATTTATAGGTTCTATGTATAGAGGAATCCAAATGAATCCACAGACATTATCAATAGGTAAAAAAGATTAACTAATCACAATTTTCATTTAGATAATAACTTCTACATAATAAGTTAGGATTAAAATATGATAAAATAATTCCATATAAATAATCACTTTAGAATGATACATATTAAAAAATTTTCTAATAATTGAATAATCAGATGGAATATAAATATATAATCTCCAAATGATATAATTTATAATGTTTTCCATCAAAAACATAATATCTAGAATTCATTCCATGAATTTAATACCTTTAATGCATTGTTCTATGATTCAAATATCATCAAGGATTCGTGAAAAGAAATTATTAAATAGGTATGGTGTTTGAAAAAACCCCACATAGTTATTATCATATGAAAAATCTATGAATCAAGGTGTTGTAGTGGGACCTTTCCATCACATATTAAGTAAAATTCATTATTCAAATGAATAAATAATACAACAGAAGTAACATTTGTAACAAAATCAATAACTATTAATATTTAAAGAACTAGTGATACAGAATATGTCAAAAATATCATATATCATCCAATGAAATATGATAAATTCTATATGTGGAGTAAATCCCTAAAATAAATTTCAATAAAGGTTTTTGAAATAAATTAAAATACAATAAATAATTAGTATAATATTTCAGGGCTAAAATATCATTTTTATTACATTGAAAATAGTTTTTTATTATACCAATCATGCATGTAATTATGAAATAATATTCATGGAAAAATGAATTTTTAACTTATTAAATCAGATTCAAATACATAATGTGATATGATTAATGGAAATTCTATTCATTTCATATACTTTATAAAATTATTTTCACACTTTAATAGAAAAATTCATAATGTGATTGTTTTGAAAAATGATAGAAATATTACTTAATAAAAAATTTGTACATAATGAAAAGGAAATAAGAAATGGAATTAAATAATAATTTGAGTATATTAAAATAAATTTATAATTTCTTTCATAAAAACATGTAAATTGAGGTTATATATTTATCATTGGATACATAAATTGAAATATTCCAAAATAATGATGAGACTGTGAAATAAACACTTACCACTACGTAATCTATTTAATCATAAACCACATAAAAGAAACAAAGTAAAAAAAATAATGTTATATATTTATGGAACTATAATATTCATAATATATCATTTCTAAGGAAAATATCTACAACTTGTTATGAAATAGGTCTATAATATCCAAATATTCCTCAAAGAATGAAAATAGAGACAGATCACGTTATAAAGATCATATAATTAAATTGTGTGTCAATCATAATCATATATTATTTGTATATAATATATCTCTAAATAAAACAAGTATTTATAAAACAAAAGATAATAATAAATAATTTCACATATAATTTTATTATGACATAATTGATGAATTAGATCTTTGTACCAAAGAATAAAAATTTAGTTATGAAATCCCCTACACCATGTTTAAATCCCTTTAAAAATTGTCAAATAACATGTATACATGTTACAAAAATAATTATAATTTATTAAGAATCCATAGTCATATTTATAAAATCATATATGATCCTTTAATATCAAATTATTCCCATTAATTAGTAATATTTCAATCTTTACACTATTTTGGGTGTTAATTTCTTTTTTTATCATTCATGTTTTCTCTTGACAGTCATAGTTATATTCAATATTATTTTGATACAACAGCAACACTATTATATTAATTTTATATATCTCATATATAAAAATTAAATAAAATTTAAGAACCATTCATGAATTTATATCATATAAAATGAACTACATTTATTTTTGTAGATGATAAGATATGCATATGCATGGGTAATGATATCATATCTAAATTATTGAATGCGTAACTAATTAGATTGTATATTAATTTTTCAGAATCAGTAAAATATTGTATGCATCAAATATATTCGATATTTACATCATTATAAACTTCCGTCTAATGTGGTGATGAAAACTAATTACACCGCTATTTGTAGATGATAAGTCATACAAACACACGTGCGGTACATTTATTAATTTTAGTATGGATAAAAGTTATAATAAAGTTATTTTTATAATAATAATAAAATATCAATATATAAATGATACTTAATTTATTGTAATCGGAATAAAAAATATTAAAATTATTTATAAGAATAAATAAATTTGTATGATTTGATAAAATTAATTTTTCCCTTCTTTAATGGAATTCCAATAGATATCCTCTTAAGGGACTTAAGGACTGTATGTTGAGGAGACTAGCTCCACTAGATCCTGGATATGTATGATTTTATGTGATTTGGATAGTTTATGGTGGATCTATATTTATTAATGCGTAGTGATAAAGTGAAATAAGGGTTCCCTTTTAAATTTTTTATGACGGGTAATTTTGAATACTCTTAAAATAATGCGTAGTGATAAAGTGAAATAAGGGTTCCCTTTTTAAATTTTTTTATGACGGGAACTTTTAAATGAAAATTCTCTAATAAAAATTATTTAGAATATAGAAAAATAATGGGTACATATCATATCATACAATATTTTTTGGGAAATTTTAGGTCATATTCCTTCACTTATCATTTAGTATTAACCCATGTTTAACCCTTTTATTATTTATTATAACAACATTCAGTTTGACACATTAATGGTAAATATTGAGAGTATAAAAATCCAAAATATAGATAAATAGATCATGTTTGATATTTCTATTCATATCATATTCTATCTGATGAATTAAATATTTTTAATATTTTTATATTATTTTAGATATTTTTAATTATTTACAAATTACATTAATGTCAATTTTAACACTATTCATATCAGTGATCATAGAAACATAAATAAACCAAAATAAATTGTAACCATATCATTTAACAAGACCCTAATATGAAAAATTCTCAAAAAATTTCTTGTATCACCTTAATTATTTCAAAACAAATTACTTTTAGTATTTTTAATATCATTTATTTGATTTTTCTATTAATTGAATAATGAATGTATCATCGTTGTGTAATTAATTAAGGCCATTATTTTTTATCTTAAAATAAAAAATAAAAAATCATGTTGTAGGTATAACATTGATATGTAAGAATATGATTTTTAGTTGTTCATATCCTCTATAAAATCCCTGTGTTGAAATTGTTATAATTATAAAAATAATGATTGTGATAAATTTTACATTTCTTTAAATAAACAATAATAATGTTCATTATCAATTCCAAATGGAAAAAATTTCACATTTCCTCAAACCATGAAATATTATTGTAAAAAATTATGAATATAATAAAATGGGAATATATTATTGTCATTTGAATCCCCTGTCATTTTTTACCTATAATATCCAATTGATGCTTTACAATGGAAATGAAATTTGCAACATTATAATTCATATTGTAAAAAATTTAAAGTAATAAATTTACTAAATTTGAACCTATTAAAACAAATACGGAATAAATTATTTTAAATAAAAATATAGATGTTATAGAATAAAATTTATTATTAATTCGTCAAAATATAATGAAAAATTATTTTCTTGCAAATTTCTTCTAAAGCAGAAAAAATGTAGATATAAAAAAATAACACATTCGGAAAATCAAAAATTAATTAATAATATCTAAAATAATAATAATTAAGTAACTTTTTTTATCAAATAAAAAATTTGAAATTTTTTTTTAAATAAAAATGAAATTTGTTTTATAATAAAAATGGTTATTATTATTATTCACTAAAAAATCAATCTTTTAACAAAACATGAAAAATTTATAATAAAATATTCTTAATATGAATAATTAAAAATATATTTTCATTTTATAAAGAAATTTGATAATATTTCTAAGACTATATGTATTTATTATCTCATTATGATAAATAAAAATCATTTTTTGATGAAAACATATTTGGAAGAATAAAATTACATTAATAAAAAAAATTTATGTTTATTTGTTAACAATTAATACATAAATTTTTATTGAATAAAAAAATTTATTATATTTCAGAATATGTTTATTCCAATTAATTCCCACAAATTCAAATAATATTTCATGATATTCATCTTAAAATAGTAAATTTTAATGGTATACCGAAGTTTCTTTAAGATCCGTGTTTCGTGCAACGTAATCTATCAAACACATTGTTATCTAAAATTATCGAGGAGTTACATTCTATCTTACATCCATTAATTGTATCCTTTGAATTTGAAATTTCAATTTAAATATCATGGGAAAAAATATGAAAATAAATTTATTCAAATACCATATTATAAATAATTTTTAAAAACACCATATTAAAATAGGATTAGAAAATGAGAAGTTCACAAATATAATAGTATTGGAGATAAAATTTCACTAATGGGTAGAGTATATATGTGTATGGAAGGGGAATTTAACAATAATTTCTGAAATAGTGTGATAGAAAATATGATCTTCATAATGTTATCCATAAAAAAACATAAAATGTGATTAGTTAAAAGTCCATTTATTTTTTCAGAAACAAAACATATAGTGTTATGTTACTATATCATATCCTTAAGATGAGTGATTATTTTTTAATCTCTCGATAAAGCACATGGAAAAAATAAATGTACTTGATTTCATTACATTTTGTAATCGTAATCATATCCTTTTGGTTCTGCTTTGATCAATTACAACTTAATAGAGTCCGATATTCAAGAATGAAATTTATCCCCAAAGCACATTTATCAAAATAACCTTATGTCCTTAATTTAGACATGAAATATTTACCAAAAGAAAAATTTATAGAACATATTATCTAGTATAGTATGTTTTACATTAACTTCAAACAATAATTTAAAAATTTCTTCCATTATCTATTCCATCAGTTGTTATGCTCAAGACTTAACGAAAATATATATGTCTGAATTCATAGTAAAAAAATATAAAAAAGGTAAGTAAATATCCAAAATAAACATAATATTAGATTCTAAAAAAATAAATTTATCTCTTATTTTCACATACCAAATATTTGAATACCTTTATCAAATATAAAATTAATGAATAAAATAATGATTCTATAAATAAAATCACTGGATGATTAATATATTTCTTAAAAAAAATTATTATTAAACCTAGAAAAGGCCACATTAACCATTAAATCACTAACCACATTCATGGTCACTAATATTATCCCTTAAAAATCTATTTAAAAGTTTTTTTTGAGAATCAATAACATATTAATGGTATCATACCAGTGTCATTTTTTTGAAATGATTAATATTCCACAGAATAACATCTTTATGTTATCAGTACTATTCATCACATACATCCAAATCCATATATAAATGGTAATACAATATATTCTTTATACATTTCATGATTATTTTAATGATAATGATAAAAAATCATATTTCATGGATCAAAATACAAAATAACAATTGTCATTCCACATTGTTTATATCAAATACATATGCTTGACCATGATCTATTTTCTTTTTATATGGTTTATATTATTGACCCTTCGAGAATTAATTTTTCTAGTGAATTATATCCTTACATATGAAGCATTTCATATTGGTAAATTCATTATTACCCTTTGAATCAAGACCAGGGGAATAATTCCACACACATGAAACAAACTTCTTTTTTTAATCATCTAACAAGTTGTTTCCTTCCCTAAGTGTCACATTATGAAAATCATTTCCTTTATAGTTTCTTTAGTATTTAATTTCTCTACCTACATATGATTATATTTATTCTCTTATATGTCATACAATAAGAATAATTATTTATTTGTCTTGATAGAACAAGATTATATGTACTCATATGATGAGAATGTTTTTGATACTAGTGACCTTCGAAGGATTTTCTTAGTATCATTAATGAAAAAATCATTCATTTTATTTGTATTATGCCCATATTCTGTATAATTCGTTTCTAAAAAATTTAAATATGGCTTTATACATAGAATAATTTCAACTTATTTTTCTATTGGACTCAATAACATTCATTCCATATTTTCTAATTGATCACGTGAAAAATATTTTTCCCAGAAGAGAAAATTGATATCCTTCCATTAAATTCATGATATTTTTACCTCATACATATTGTTTTGAATCAATGATCGCCATTAATCTGTATCATCTATGAGATGATAAAATTACCTGAAAATCACCTATCCATTATTACTTCCCAATGCTTGATATATATGATATACAAAATTTATCCATTTCTTAGCTAAAAATGGATCATTTGTCTCATTGAATGATGGAGGTTGTTCTCACATGTTGAAATTAATCATTGTTAGACATCATTTTTGATCAATAATTTCTTCTATATGAGTTAGGATATTACTAATTACAAGATTCAATAGTCCTAAAATCGCTATAACTTTTTATAATCTAGTTGTATATCCTATATTGAAACTATTATCTTTCCTAGGAGGACAAACCCAACATGGATTACGTGCATTGATATGATTTTCATTGATTATATTGTGATATTTTTATAAACATTAGAATAAAATATATATGATTATGTATAATAATGAATAATTTCAAAACTATTAAAACCCCAAACCTAAATTGGGAATTTATGTACAACTAACCTCAAAATTATATTCTTTTTTACTCTAAGAATAATATCCATGGCTGTTTAGGGTTATATTTCCATAATCTAGGTTTCCTTAAATCTTGTTCCCATATTTTTTATTAATCATTCTCCGATGTAAACTATTGAGACACCAATCCCAGTCGTCCAGAGTTGGTAGTTCTATTATTACATTCAAATAAGATACAATGAATCAAATCTGGAATGACTGAATATTATAGAAGTATTTTTAAACTACAAACATACATGATTTCTATATTACATTTTCAAACACAACAATTTGTTTTCAAACATAAAATTTTTTACTCTAGAATAACAATGAATAACAATCGTAGTACACATCATGAATTACTAAGGAAAGTATCAAAAAAATGGTGATCTAAAATGAATAAAAATGGTTTAGTACAATAAAAACCATCATGAATCAAAAATAATTTTCAACATGGATATGTAAATATCTAGACACACTTTCAATTTAAACAATAACTTGGTCATAATATGTTCAGAAGAAAATATGATAAAATAATTCCATCTAAATAATAACATTATTGTGAAACATAAACATCAATATTATAAAATTTTAGTAATAACATTGAATAATAATATATAATATCATTATAATGGACCAGATGATTCTATTCATATAAAATCTAATGTATAGGCTTTGTTCCAGGAATCTTATACTATTAAAAATTCACCCAGAAATAAAATAAATGGGTAATTCCTTAGCCAAAAACCAATATATTTAGTCTCATGATACATAATTTTCCATCGAGGGGATATATTTAGATTCTATCAAAACATTCTAATTATAATTCATTCCAAAATTGATTAAATAATACAATTGAATCAACATGCATTAACAAAATAAACATTTTTTTTGTATTAGAAGAACTAGTCTTACAGAATATCAATACATATCATGTTAAACATATCATAAACTACCAAAAAAATATTATTAAATTTATCATTATAGTAAATCATCAAATTATTATTCAACAACAGATATGGACATGGATTAAAATAATATGAATTCATTATTTCAATATTTCTTGTGGAAAATATTCTTCATTATTTTAAAATTAATTTAATTTATACAATTTTCAAGTAATTATAAAATTATATTTATTGAAAGAAACTAGTTCAACTTGTAATATAATCTTTATGTCATCCTGGTGACATGAATTTTGTAAATTCAATTCATTCAATATATCTTTAAAAAAATTATTTTAACAGTTTGACATGAAATTTCATAAAATACCTTGTTTGGAAAGGTACATAAATATTCAATTTTAATTTTTTCAATAAAAGTTACAATAGTGATTAAAATAAACACTAAAAAATCATTTTATAGTAGTAAAACTATTTTTCAAATAATTTAAAAAAAATTGAAATTTAATCGAAATATTCCTTAGTGTAGACTTAAACATAATCAATCTCAAATAATGACAAGATTTTGAAATAAAACCCTAATAATTTGTAATGAGTTTAATCATATACCCCAAGAGAGAATAAATGTAGAGACCCCGACCCCCGAAACCTAGGAGTCAGTGCCTTCTGAACATGATGTGTTTTTTATAAATAAAACATGCACTCATAAACTATACATCATGTCCCTATACAAAGGATCGTGAGCAGTTCGGGTTATGGGAAACTGAAAGCTTCTAAAATGATTAATCATTTAAGAGCTGTTACCTGAAAATTTTAAATCTAACATAGGGTGAGAATTGAAATACTCAGTAAGGGGTTTTACAAATAAAAATAATGTAGCTTTTGAAAACATTCTTAAAAGAAATATCCATAGAAAATTCTATAAAGGAAAAATTGTAACACATAACATCAAAATGCTCAATCCAGGTTTTCAAGAAGAACATGAAACAATTATGTCATCTCTCAAAGGAGTGATAATGGTTATCATAAACATGTATGAACTGTGATTTCCTTTAGCCTAAAATTTAAATAGTTAAGCATAATCAGAGTTGCGCATAGAGGAAACAACTTAAATTTTCATATGCTGGTTACTATTTTACTAAGTGATAACACAAATCATGCTCCAACTTATACCGGTGGCATATGAACTTTATTAGAGCAAAAGGGAAATGGTCATGAAAGAATAGGTATATTATCTTAAAAATAACTTGTTACATAACTTGAACATGTGGCTACACCATCTAACTTAGACAATCATTTCCGTTTCACCAAGGTCCATTCCCAAGGTGTCATTAAAAAAATTACCAAGGTAAACCCCAAGGTATCATTAAAAATTGTAATCTCTAGTGGTTACATCATTACCCAATGTAATTGGGTGCTATCAGGGTGCACCATTAAATATTGTAATATCTAGTGGTTACATCATTACCCAATGCACTGGGGCGCTATCAGGGTGCACCCTTAAATTTGTCTTTATTATCATGTGATCCACATAGTTAATACTTTGCTTAAACAGTTTGTATATTCATGATGTCCCATGACACCTTGAATTACTCTTTCATTTTCATATTACCCAAGGTGTCCCATACAACTTTGGGTAATCTAATTTCATAGTTCATTTAGTGATATGTCTTCCGTATGCATTATATACATTAATAATAAAAAATAATAATTAATGAGCCACCAAAAATCTTGCTAATACATGATATGATAGTTAATATGACAAAATATGTTAATAACCAATCAAAGTCACACATAGTTTAGTAAAAAATTCTTTTTACATAAGCTAATTACTAAAGCAATAAAAAAAAGATGATATAATAAATGATGAATCTTTAAAATTTTTATTCCTTGGAAATGGAATGTTTAGAGAAAACAATTGCCACTAGTTAAGGTGACAATAAGGCCCTTGAAAAAGAATTTATCCACAACTTGATTAATTAGTAACATTATCCTAAGTAGGATCATGGTTTAATAAGTCAATAAATGAATACATTATGACGACCCGATCCCATAAATCCTAAATCATTTAATACATTTTAAACAATCCAAAATATACACTTTATCATAAAAATACGTTGTGGGAAAAGTCAAACAAAATCCTTTAATAACACACGCCCTTTTGCGTGTACGTAAATACCAAATAGATGTTAGTTTAGTAAACACCCAAAATTAATAAAATCACACATGTGGTGTTTTGGAAATTATACTTATAAATATGTTTACACATCACCATATATATACCAAGAATGTATATATGGGTTTTTACACTGAATCAACAAGACCATTAAAATTTCTTGAGTTCTGAAAAACTCAAATTACTTAAGTTTTATTGAGTCAAAAATCAATTCCTTATGAGGGTTTAATCCTCATTAAACTATAAATACAAAAATATGCAATAACTTTGGTTCTAGACAAAAATATAATTTCACCTAAGCCAATGGCCTAGTTTTCATCCACAATATCATTTAAGGATAAGTATTCATTCCCAAAATCATAACGGTCTTGTTTTGAATAACATGTACATGCATACATACTTAGTTATTTATATATATATAATGTTTACATAATTAATATATGTTAATATTCCGTTAAAAATATAACCTCTATAAACACATATTAGCTAGTATAACATACCAAAATAATCTTGGATATCCTAAACCGATTGGGTTTGAGTTATGAATATGTATATATGTGTATACAAAACTGTATACACAATATAAATATATGTTTTGTGTTCTTTGTAAAACCGAATCGTTAAAAACATAAAAAAGGGGAATACAAATGTAACCCTTTTTATAATAATATTTCAAACCCCTATAAAGAGTTACAGTCCGATGGGGGCTGTAGTATAATAATATATACATAAATTATATATAATTAGGGGGTATGGGAAGTAGGATTTCACCAAATGAAGATAGGTATGTAAGCACCCTTACCTTGCTTGATGAGGAGGCTTGGATCGGAGGTATATCACTTGGTTGCTGGGAGTTCTATGGAGAGAAGGAGAAGGAGGAACCACCCCTGTTTCATGAGGCAGGAGGCATTTAAGTAGAGATTCAATGCAAAAAGGGTGACTCGACTTAAGAGTAGGCCGGCGTGGGGAAGACGAGGTAGCAGTGAGCTAAGAGGGGGTGTTCGGGGGTCAAGAGGAGCAGTGAAAATGGAGAAGCCAAGGCATCCTCGGGTGCAGGCCTACTGGTGCAGGACCCCAACGTGAGGAATAAGACACTAAAGAGGTCGATGCGGAAAGGAATAGACTACCTGGATCAAAAAAGGAGAGATCACACTGTTGGAGGAGGAACGGGAAAAGGGATGATCGATTTAAAGAGATCGAGGGTTGTGACTAGATCTCTGAAGAGATCGGACGGTTATGGAGACACACGGGGGAGATCATGTGATTAAAAGGGTTGGATGGATGAGATTGACATAGAAGTCGATCAGACGGTTTTGATCACATGAAACACATCCCACATCAAAACATAATGCGATTGAGGCAAGGTTTATTACTCGAAGCACGCTGGAAATGGAGAAATAACACAAACGCACACACACAGGGGCCTTATACATGGGCTCCATGCGTGCCTTGGCCCAACCCTATGCAGCGCGCGCCGCAGGCCTTACACACGGGCCCGCGTGCGACCAGATGAAACTGTGCTCAGCTCGGGCCTTGTGCCTGGTTGACACTCTCTATACACACCTAGGACCTCTATGTTAGGTACCTCGGGTGCCGAGGGGCTCGGTCTCGGCCTTGAGGGATTGTCCCTAAGGGATGCCCTCGGCTTGGCTGGGTCCCAACATAATTTTTTATTAAAAAACATTTTAATTACCAAAATAACTAGTATAAGTATACTTAGTTTAAAATAGTGTGTAGTATAAATATATGTAAAAATTGAGTCAATATAAAATAAAAACAAATAGTTTTAACTTAAAATCTAAAACCCTTTTCTAGCTTCTATAAAATACTTTACATCATGATATAAATATTTTAAAAGATATACCTTTCATATTTTTCATACAAAACCATTATAAATATTAGGATCTTTAAATTGCACCACTATCTGTTTCAAAAAATTGTTTTTAAAATACCAATAGTTTACCCAATTTAAAAATACATAATTTTAGAGATCAAAAGATATAATTATTACAGATACCCTTTAAATATATCTTTTAAAACAAGAATACTACATTTTCAACGATATAGGTATCCATCGGGATTTTTTAAAAATAAAAAGATTTATTTCCAAGAATACTCTTTTTATTTTAAAACTATGTTTCTTTTGTGAAAAATATTTTAGACATATCATAAAATTATAAGAGTATTAAAACAAGTTTTCATATAAAGATAAACATTATAAACAGAAAGTAAAAGGTTGTTTTGAAAACCCAATGACTATATATATTTAACGGTCATAACTTAATAGACCAAAATAAAAACAGGGGTTGTAGGGAGTTTCTCAAAATCAAAACACTTGAACCAGGAAGGATGGATCTCCTCATACCTTTGGTGTTGAGTATGTGTGTCGTGGCTCTGGATACTATATTTTTCACACTGATGGACCCAGAAGACAACAACTATCTGATTACTCGAGTTGTGATTCTTAGTAGTCTCGTTGTGGCCATGTTAGGTCTTGTGCATGGTATTTTCAATTAGTTGGGTCTTTGTTGCAATGTAATATTTTAATATATACCAGTTTACCTTATTCTCCCTGTTTTTCATCTATTTCGTTTGAACTTATTTATCAGCACTCAAAACTAATCATATAAAACAAAATACATCATTATAAAGCATAAAATTGTTCACTTGGACCAGTTCATAAAACATGGGGCGTCACATTATCCCCCCCTTTAGAAAATTGCGTCCTCGCAATTTATTTCACAAAAATACAATGGTTTTGCAACATTCTCACCATCTCCACCAATTTATAGGGTCGACAGGTGCATTTAGCAGGATCCTCGTAGCGATTCTCAAATCTTCCAGTTCTCTAACCCAGATACACCTAGGACAAGAGGGGTTGAAATCATGTTCTGGACCATCAGGTTTCCAGAGGGAGGCTCGAACAGTACAAATTTCTAAAATGTCTTTGTAGACCAACGTACGAAGAACTCGTCGAATTATGTCTCGATCGAGAACATTCAAGAAATAGATGTGTTCAAACAGGCTCAAGATGAGGAGTTGGAACATATAAGTCGCATAAAGATTTCACTCTAATTCAGCCTCTTGAAATTTAATTATGGCCGTGTAGTTCCGACCTAAGGTGAAACACAGAAAGATCCCTTTGTGGTAACTTCCTCGCCGTTCATTCCCGGCCAGTTGTGCTGAGCCTATGTGGTACAAGATGGAGGCATTCCCCTGGCAGCTGCGGAGAATCTCCTGACTATTTGTCACCTCAAACCACTGCTTTCACATTCTTCGCAAATTGTCGAAGTGGTCATACTCGTCCTCACAAGTTTTTATTGCAATGATTTCTAGAATCACAGTGGGAAGAGATAACAAGTTAATTTGTCCTTCCATCTCAAAGTTTAAGATGAATGTACAATTACTTGAAAACCATTCAAGGATAAATAAAAATTAAATACAAGGAAGGGGAAAGGAAACATTTCAATAAACATATGTTTATTATTAAACATTAGCACTTGAGTTTCCCTTAACCACCGACTAAACGAACTCCGCACAGAGAAGAAAAACTCCCTAACTCCTCGAACAAAACACAGGATGAGAATTCAGGGAAAACTCAGTGGGGGCACCTATGATGTCTCATGAGTTTAGCATGAGGGGTATGAAGTTGGGAGACATCCACATACACTTTTTGTCTGCAAGACAGTCGGGTGGACTCATCTTCTAACATTCTGAAGTCCAACAACTGACCCCAAAAGACGTAGTTCAAAATCTGACAAAGGTAGGCCACTCGGAGGTCTCCGTTAGAAGTAGCTTCTTGGAAAGGGTTATCAATCATAGTTCCAAATTCTTCACCCACCGTGAACACTCCAAAAAGTCCCTCATGGTACCTTCCCCGACGTGCATAGGAGGGAAATTGGGTCATCATCATAAAGAGGTAATCCAATCGCAACCCCCGGTATAGGCTAAGAACTCGAGGTGAGTTGGACACGTCATATAGGTGTTTGCATGACATTCAGATACAGGCATAGTTTAGAAAATCCTCACGTCTAGCTAAATACACAATGGTCTCTAGGGCCTCAGTGGGGAGAGAAAAAATATTAGTACCTTTGTTTTCCATCTGAAATTTAGGAAAAACCCATTTTTTAGTAAAACTGAAGTATATGTATATATATATATATATATATATTTGTTTCAGTTTTTGGATTTCCAGAGTTATCAAAACCGAACCACTGATACCAACTGTAGAGACCCCGACCCCAAAAACCCTGGAGCTGATGCCTTCTGAACATGATGTGTTGTTTATAAATAAAACATGCACTGATAAACTACTCATCATGTCCCTATACAGAGGATCGTGAGCGGTTAGGGTTCTGGGAAAACAGAAATCTATGAAACGATTAATCATTTAAGAGCTGCTACCTGAAAATTTTAAATCAAACATAGGGTGAGCATTGAAATACTCAGTAAGGGGTTTTAAAAATAAAAACAGTGTAGCTTTTGAAAACATTCTTAAAATATATATACGTATAACATTATCTAAAGGAGAAATTGTAACACATAACATCAAAATTATCAATCTAGGTTTTCATGAAGAACATGAAATAATTATATCATTTCTCAAAGGAGTGATAATGTTTATCATAAACAAGTATGACCTGTGATTTCTTTTAGCATAAAATTTAAACAGGTATGCATAATCAGAGTTTTGCATAGAGGATACAACTTAAATTTTCATATGCTGGTTACTGTTTTACTATGTGATAACACAAATCATGCTCCAACTTATACTAGTGACATATGAACTTTATGAGAGCCTAAGGGAAATGGTTGTGAAAGAATAGAAATATTATCTTGAAAAGAACTTGTTACATAACTTGAACATGTGGCTACAACATTTAACATAGAAAATAATTTCTGTTTCACTAAGGTCCATCCCCAAGGTGTCATTGAAAACATTAACATGGAAAACCCCAAGGTATCGTTAAAAATTGTAATATCTAGTGGTTACATCATTACCCAATGCAATGGGGTGCTATCAAGGCGCACCCTTAAATATGTCTTTATTATCATGCGAGACACATCGTTCATACTTTTCTTAAACAGTTTGTATATTCAAGATGTCCCATACTACCTTGAATAACTCATTCATTTTCATATTACCCAAGGTGTCCCATACGACTTTGGGTAATCTAATTTCTTAGTTCATTTAGTGATATGTCTTCTGTATGAATTATATACATTAATAACAAAAAAATAATTAATGAGCCACCACAAATCCTGCTAATACATGATATGACAGTTAATATGGCAAAATATGTTAAGAACTAATAAAAGGCACACAAGGTTTAGTAAAACATTCTTTTCACATAAGTTAATTAATAAAGGAATAAAAAAAGATGATATAATAAATGATGAATCTTTAAAATTATTATTCCTTGGAAATGGAATGTTTAGAGAAAACACTCGCCACCAGTTAAGGTGATAAGTAGGCCCTTGAAAAAGAATTTAGACATAACTTGATTAATTAGTAACATTCACCTAAGTAAGATTATGGTGTAATAAGTCAATAAATAAACACATTATGACAACCTGATCCTATAAATCATAAATCCTTTTATACATTTTAAACGATCCAAAATATACACTTTATCATAAAAATACGCCGTGGGAAAAGTCAAACAAACTCCTTTAATAACACAAACTCATTTGCATATACGTAAATACCAAATACATGTTGGTTTAGTAAACACCCAAAATTATTAAAATCACACATGTGGTGTTTTGGAAATTATACTTATAAATATGTTTACACATCACCATATATATACCAAGAATGTATATATGGGTTTTTACACTGAATCAAAAAGACCATTAAAATTTCTTGAGTTCTGAAAAACTCAAATTAATTAAGTTTTATTTAGTCAAAAATTAAATCTTTATGAGGGTTTAATCCTCATGAAACTATAAATACATAAATATGAAACAACTTTTGTTTTAGACAAAAACATAATTGCACATAAGCCAATGGCCAAGTTTGCATCCACAATATAATTTAAGGATAGGTATTCATTCCCAAAATCATAACGGTCTTGTTTTGAATAACATGTACATGCATACATACATAGTTATTTATATATATATAAGGTTTACATAATTAATATATGTTAAGAGTCCATTAAAAATATAACCTCTATAAACACATATTAGCTAGTATAACCTACCAAAATAATATTGGATACCCTAAACCGATTGGGTTTGAGTTAGGAATATGTATATATATATAGAAAACTGTATAAACTTTATAAATATATGTTTCGGGTTCTTTGTAAAACTGAATCGTTAAAAACATAAAAATGGTGAATACAAATGTATCCCTTTTGATAAGAATATTGAAAACCCTTGTAAAGTGTTACAGACCAAGGGGGGTTGTACTATAACAGTACATACATAAATTATATATAAACCATAGGTATAGGAAATATGATTTCACCAAACGAAGATAGGTATGTAAGCACCCTTACCTTTCTTGAGGAGGAGCCTCGGACCGGAGGTACATCGCTGGGTTGCTGAGAGTTCGAGGGAGAGAAGGAGAAGGAGGAACCGCCCCTGTTTCATGAGGCAGGAGGCATTTAAGTAGAGATTTGGTGAAAAAAAGGGTGAGTCGACCCAAGAGTAGGCTGGCATGGGGAATACGAGATAGCAGTGACCTAGGAGGGGGTGTTTGGGGGTCAAGAGGAGCAGTGAAAATGGAGAATATGGGGTGTCCTCGGGTGCAGGCCTACTAGTGTGGGACCCCGACACGAGGAAGAAGACACTGAAGAGGTCGACGCGGAAAGGAACGGATGGCCTAGATCAAAAAAAGGAGAGATCGCACGGTTTGAGGAGGCGCAGGAAAAGGGATGATCAATTTAAAGATATCGAGGGCCGCGATTAGATCTCATAAGAGAATAGATGGTTATGAAGACACATGGGGGTGATCGTGTGGTTAAAAGGGTTGGACGGATGAGATCAACGCTGAAGTCTATTGGATGGTTCTGATCGCGCAGAACGTGTACCACATCGAACCGAAATGCGATTGAGGAAAGGTTTATTACCCAAAGTGCACTGGAAACAGAGAAATAACACAAACACACACACACATGGGCCTTATGCATGGGCCCCATGCGGGCCTTGGCCCAACCCAATGCAGTGTGCGCTGCGGGCCTTACTCACGGGCCCGCGTGTGACCAGATGACAATATGCTCAGCTCGGTCCTTGGGCCTAGTTGACACTCTCTATACACACCTGGGACCCTGATGGTCGGTACCACGGGTCCCTAGGGGCTCGGTCTCGGCCTTGAGGGCTTGTCAATAAGGGATGCCCTCGGCTTGGCCGGGTCCCAACATAATTTTTTATTAAAAAACATTTAGATTACCAAAATAACTAGTATAAGTATACCGAGTTCAAAATAGTGTGTAGTATAAATATTTGTAAAAATTGAGTTAATATACAATAAAAATTAATAGTTTTAACATAAAATAAAAAACCATTTTCTAGCACATATAAAATACTTTGCGTCTTGATATAAATATTTTAAAAGATACACCTTTCATATTTTACATACAAAACCATTATAAATATTAGGATCTTTAAAATAAACCACTATCTATTTCATAAAATTATTTTTAAAAGACCAATAGCTTCACCAATTCAAAAATACAAAATTTTAGATATCAAACAATATAATTATTATAGATACCCTTTAAACATATCTTTTATAAAAAGAATACTATGATTTCAACCATATAGGTATCCATCGGGATTTTGTAAAAATAAAAAGATTTATTTCCAAGAATACTCTTTTTATTTTAAAACTATGATTCTTTTGTTAAAAATATTTTAGACATATCATAAAATTATAAGAGTATTAAAACAATTTTTTATATGAAGATAAACTTTATCAACAGAAACCCAAAGGTTGTTTTAAAAACCCAACGACTATATATATTTAACAGTCATAACTTAAGGGACCAAAATAAAAACAGGGGGTGTAGGGAGTTTCTCAAAATCAAAACACTTGAACAAGGAAGGATGGATATCCTCATACCTTTGGTGTTGAGTATTTGTGTCATGGCCCTGGATACTATATTTTTCACACTAATGGACCCAGAATACAACAACTATCCGATTACTCGAGTTACGATTCTTAGTAGTCTCATTGTGGCCATGTTAGGTCTTGTGCATGGTATTTTCAATTAGTTGGGTCTTTGTTGCAATGTAATATTTTAATATATACTAGTTTACCTTATTCTCCCTATTTTTCATCTATATCATTTCAAATTATTTATCAGCATAGAAAACACATCATATAAAACAAGCGACATCATTATAAAGCATAACATTATTCACTTGGACAAGTTCATAAAACTTGGGGCATCAAAATAATAGTTATTAAAT
The DNA here is from genome assembly GCA_963277665.1 of Viscum album. Classification (NCBI taxonomy): domain Eukaryota; kingdom Viridiplantae; phylum Streptophyta; class Magnoliopsida; order Santalales; family Viscaceae; genus Viscum; species Viscum album. Next base: position 274,601 of record CAUJRU010000164.1, read on the forward strand.
ATTTAATAGTCATTAGAATAAATATATTTACAATACAAAATCACAAAGAGTAATTATTTAGACCTAAGAAAAGTATATCGGTTCATAACATAAAAATAATCATCAATGAAAGAAAATTGTGATGAAGACTGTTACAATGACCTTTTAATTAAAGTGATTATTAACTAAATGGATAGAATATGTTAATACACTAAATATAATCCTAAATTAAATGAAAATTTATTATCAAATAATTACTATTAATTTCACACATAATCATAAGTAGACATAATCAATGATGTATATGTTTAACTAAAAATTGAAATTTAGTTATAAAATCCCTTACCCGCGGTTCAGCATTGTTCAGGCATGTTTAAACTTCTAGAATGATTGTTTTTAAAATGTTATTAATATCCACCATAATGAAAATAAGATTTAAAACATTTTTTGGATACTTTAATCAGATTTTACCACCCATTCATCATTAACATTAAAGTATGTTCATAGTATCATGTCTTTATTACCTTTTCATCAAATTCTTATTTTAGAGTGTATGTAGTAGTTATATTGCCTAATATTTAGATCAAATAATGGAAGATATATATTAATGTTATAATTTTCATAATACATTATTATGTAAATGATTATAACCATTAATTATTTATAATATAAAATTAATTGCCTCTCTTCGGGGTGGCGGTTATCCATAGATATGCAAGTGAAATGAGAAATTTTCTAAATGGTTGAATGGTTAATGAATTGGAAGATATATTTATTGAAATAAATCAATATAATATAATAATAATAATAAAAAACATCAATTTATAGTAATGATGAAAACTATTTACACTGCTACATGGAGACTGTAGATCATAAATATGGGCACGAGGTTATTTTTTCTATATGATGGATAAAATGTAGAATATAGTTTTTAAAAACTCATAATAACATATAAAAATATTGATAATACATTATTTATTATTTTATAATAGAAAATCATTTATGTGGATGTAGAAGGATAAATAAATTTATACAAGTTGATAAAAATTATTAACTCTTCTTTTATAGACTTCCTTTATATCTCTTCATAAGGGACATAAGGAGGGACTATTATGTAGACTAAATTCACCAAAAAAATATGATAATTTTTTGGAATGGAAATGGGAATATATATTTCATGCATGATGGGTCAATGTTTTGTAAATATTTGAATAGAGGGGGAATTTTATAATTGATGTGATTTAAACATTTTAAGACTCTCAAAATAGTAAATTAATATAAATTATCATTCAATTAATAGTATAAAAAATTACTTATTTCAAATATTATAAGATTCTGGGTTGAAATAATCTTGTCCAATATTTTTTATAAATTTTTATTTTACATTAATACCCTTATCATTTAGTTGTAACCATTATTTAACCCATTTAACTCTAAATAATTCAACAAGGTATTTACTTCTTTAATGGTTAATACTATTACTATTAAATTCCAAAAATACTCATAAATGAATGATTTTTTATATGATAAACAATATCATAATCAGTTGGATTAATAAAATATTTTTTTGGCATTATACATCCCTTGATAAAATATTATCTATTTTAAAATAGAATTATTGTAAATATTTATATTATTCATTGTTTATACTTTTAAAATATAAATAAATTAAAACAAATTAGAAAATAAAATACTGTAATATATCCCTTTAATGTAAATGGAATCGATAAAATTCATGGATATTAATAGTTAATTAATATTATATTAATTTAAATAATTTTGATGTAATTTTATTAATTTCTATTTTATTTTGAATAATTATTACATCATTGGTGCATAATTATTTAAGGAAAACATTTCATCATTAAAAATTAAAAGTACATTTTGATGATGTTGATAAATTGGTTATATTTAAAAATACTATTTATAGTTGAATATATCATCTAAATATCTCCATATTAATAATATTATAGTTTTTAAAATCATGAATGTGACATTTATAACTATTCACTAGATAAAACATTTTAAATATCTTAATCACTTCCTATAAAAAATGGTAATTAATATGAACCATGAAATTCTATTGATTCCAATTACACATACAATTTATTTTTGGAATGTTTTAAATTTATTTTATAGTCCATATAATTTTGTTTTCAACCTATATTAATTAATTTATCCATTATTATGTTAACAAAAATTATCAATGTTAGGATTCACATAGGTAAAAAATGAGTAATATTAACTGGATTTTTAAAATATATTAAAATATGGATTCTAATTTTTGAAATTTAAAATGAAGTATAATTAGTAATTAATTTAAAATTAATATTGTTAAAAAAGGAAAATCAGTTTTCTTGCAGGATTTATTTTTGAGAAAAAAATTAATAAAGTTGAAAAAATATGGTATAATTATTATTAGAATTTAATGAATCCAATATAAAAAATGAAAAATAATTTGAATATACATAAAAGTCAAATCATAAAAATATTATTTTAATATAATTAAAATTATTTTTTATAAACAAAATTGAAATTTTCAATATTCAATGAAAAATAAATATTTTAACAAAATTCCAAATAATACACCATAAAATATTTTTAATATGTTAATTTCAATATTTATTTTTAATTTAGAATTTTAATTTTCTTAAATATTTAGAGTATAAATATATTTTTTACATCATAAATAACATGAAAACATTTTTTGGAACAAAACATATCCTTAAAAATAATATGAATATAATAATAAAATCAAACCATTATTTTGTAAGAATTAAAAAATTAATTTGTATTGAATATTAACTTTAGGTATGTTTCATAATATGGTCATTCCAATTCTTTCTCTGAAATTCACTGATTAGGTAATAATGGTCGTGTTAAAATAATAAATTTTAATATAATATCACAATTCTATTATTCTTTGGATTTCCTAAAATATATTTTATCAAACATAGTGTTCTTTTAAAATATCTGGGTTTTATAAAAAAATATTGTCACTATTGTATAATAAATTTCATTTTGTTCTGATGTTTATATGATAACAAAACCCCTTTTTACATGATGTTTTATATTAGTTGAAATTAATTTTATAATACATGTCATTTTATTAAATCCATTTTTTAATGAAATTTTACTAATTTAAGATATATTTAGATTGATATTTTTGTATTACAACGAATTCCATATGGAATTTTAATTAAATTATTTATAAATTTTTAATTTTTTCATAATTTGTAGATTTTTTCTACTAATATATATCATACCTTGGTATTTCTAAATAATATATGTAACCACAACATAATAATCTCTTGATCATGACACAAAATCATCAAATAAAATGAATGTTTTTCTCACAAAAACACTATTAAAAATATACTATTTTTCGACAATCATTTAATTTTATTATAATATTTATAATACTATGCCCATATTCAAGAGCAATACTAAATTCCATTGGGAATATATGAATTTGAACACTTGTTTATAATACATAGAAAAGTCATTTTCTATTTTCATCAAATAAGTTAGAATTCAATATAATCTTGGTGAATGTAACCCTAATACAATAAAAGGAATTAAAAGTAGATTAATATTATCTAAATATTAAAAAAACAATTACCATATTTTAAAACCAAACAATTACTTTACGTATATTAGATTGGAAAAAATTCAATCACAGAAAATGATGTTCCATTGTCTACTTCCCATTCTCATTCACATATTCATAATTTATATTATAGGAAAAGATCCAAATTTCCCTATAGTTTTACTATATCTATAAGTTTCATCAATCACCAGAACCATGGTAATGATCTATATTTATCAAATTTTTTATAAAAATATTGTTTAAAGGATTATAAGAATTAAGTGCTAAGAATAATAATCTATTATTGGATAATTATCTTAATACTTGTGTCTCACATGAAAACCATGTTTCATATCAATCTAGATGAATAATATAGGTATCAATGGAACTCAAAATATTAATCCTACATTAATTGAGTATTTTCAAAAAAAATATTTATCAATTAAATCATATAGTTTTATAATATACTTATATCTCATTAAAGAATTAAAAAGTATTTTTATTAGTTAAATAATCTTCTAGTCATAACCTTATGACGATTAATCAATTTTTATTTCACAAAGAGTATAATAATCATTTAACCAACACATTGTCACCTAATGTGTATAAACATGCACATCAGCATGACATAGTCAAAATTGCCACACTGTAGTGTGATTTCATTGCGTATTATTAATATAAAAATAGTCCATATATGCTTCATTAAAACTGTTTTGTGATAATTTAATATCTATAGTCATGATAATATAATCCTCAATATCATAACTCATTATTTACTATAAAATTAATTAACTATATACAATTTAAAATATATCAACTATTTTATAATAATAGATCAATTTTAACCAAGTCAAAATTTTATAAAACTAATACCATTTGTAATGAATTTTTTTGTGTGTTTAGAAATAATTTCACAATTAGTTATTTAATTGAAAAAGTCAATAAAAATATATTTCGACTTAAACCATGTATAATTATTCCTCATTAATGATTTCACAACTAATAATTAAAAAAATAATGGTATTAAAATAAATATATTTGAGTCTATTAATTAATAAAATCATATTTGTTCTGACAGAATAATAATATATTATACATTCATGCTTAATATCTGAATTTATATAGTAGCATAAAATTTTTTACACGGAATTAAAACAATTATTTATTAATTTACTAATACATGAATGACTTTTAAATATATAAAATAATTCCATGTGTGGAAATTTAAATAGTGAATTTTTTTCATGTAATAATAATTTCCAGATTAATAATATTATTTTATAATTTATAAAATTCCTTTAAGGATTAATATTTTAAAAATTATTCATGTAATGAAAACATTTGTATTCAGAACATCACATATGATTTGTTTCTTCACACACATGATTAAACACTATTAAATGTTTTCCATTTAAATAAATAATATTGATTCTAATAAATTTAACAATTTGGAAACTAATAGATACTTACTAAATAATCTTGCACTATTTCAATTTGGATTCATTTTTAAAACATGAATGATTTTTTTAACAATAGAACATAATATATGATGGTGTACAATACAATAAACTTTCAAATGATGTAACACTGTACCTTGAAAACCATTTTTATAAGAATTTATGTGGCAACCATCATATCTAGAAAATTATGCATCAAACCCATTTCAAAAGACCAATCATAAATTCTACCATTATTGTTTATGGAATTATATATTCTCATAAATTTTTATCATTTTATGATACATTACATGATATAAAAAAGGTTTTTATAATATAATACCACATGATATTCTATCACAGGATCCTTTAAATTCATATCCACTCATAAGAACGTATCATATTAGCATCTATGTGATTCCATTTCCATTTGATTTCCTTAAATCATGTAACTCACTAAAATATAACCTATTACTCATGTATAGGCTTACTCAATGTAAAAAGTCAATATACACTCTTTCAATTTTCATTTCCTATTGTTTAAATATCATAGATGTAAAATATATATCAAAATAATTTTATTAAACTACACCATATGATGCTCAATAAAAAAAATGTATATTGATCATCATATATTATACAACTAACACATGGTCTATGTAATCTTTTGTATTGATTTTTACTTTTTATTGAAATCACATGATCTATACAACATCTCATTTCCTCTAAAAATTATCAAACAACCTCTATAATATCTCAATAGATCATTATATTATAAATAATTGGTTTTTATTTGAAAATCTTATCACTATATAAGAAGTAAACCTTATTTTTTATTGATTTAATGTTATGTAATATTTTGATTCCAATTGGATATCATATACTTCAATGATAACTCCTTTAAAATTTCTTTTAGTTTAACAAATTATGAATATAAAACATGTTATATATCAGAATAGTTAGATAGATTTGCATCTGAAAAACATTCTTTTCACAATATAGACAAATTTTTTCATCCCCAGAAACTTGATGCATTATAATTCCTTAATAGAGGTAACATATATTATTAAATTTATTATTAAATATTAATATTATATTTTTGGGAACATTTCATTTACTCAATTACTTTTTAAAATATCATTAAAATTAATTAAATAACATTCTAGTACTACATTTTATTCATTTATAAAATTATAAAATACTTAAAAATAATATTAAATGAGTCATCATATTAGTGAAATATTTTTTTTAATATAGACACATAAATTATGAGATCACTAATAACCAAAAAATATGTGTTCCAAAATCATAATGTATTTTATTTCTTCTCAATTATGTCTTTGTGATGTCTTTATTCATAAAATAAAACTACTAATACCTTATATATTAGTTTTAATTTCCAATTTTTTTTTATCAAATTTCATTTTTTAAAAGGATCACTAATGTGTGGTAAAGGATTATTAGTTTTTTATAATTACCTTATTTAGCAAACTATATTATATTCACTATTGTAAATTCTATAATCCACATTCTCAAAATGAACTGGTGTTAATAAAAGAAAATAAAAATAGTTAGATAAATTAGTATCTCTCTGGATCATCTGACTATGTATTTTATTATCTCATTAGTTTTATTATTGACAATTATTTATGAAAAAAGATTATTTATTTAATTATCTCTAATAACGAAGGTGTTTTATTTATCTTAACTAATCGAAGAATCAGTATTGGTATTTTAAATCTTAAATCATGATAGTAATATAGATATTGTTTCGTTTGAATTCTACAAATGAAATAATACATCTGAATGTTTTAAACACTACTATAGTATGACGAGATATTGATTTTATGAATACAGTAGTTAATAAAAGAAATTAAACTTACCATCCAATACCAATAAATTTTTATATCATTAATACTCATCTATAAATCATAACATCTATCTAAGATATCCATAACACTGATTATAAGGGAATTCGATTGATATATAAATTCATACTCATTAACCAAGCCAAGTAGTTTTTTTCATTTTCATATAATTAGGTATTTAATCCATTTAAAAATAAAATCATAAAATACATATAATGATATGAATGAATGATGTAAATCCATATATAAAGAAAATCATAATAATAGAATAATATATAATTTATTTTGCGCAGTCAAAGATTTTTTTTTATTTTCATTGTATAAAATCTCTATAGAAAACATTATTCCATCATTATTTTGTGATTATCTCTTTTTATGGTAACCCTAAATCATCAAATTCAGCATAATAATAGCATTATTATGTTATATATAAGTTATCCACAATTGTTATGTTTTTTTCTATGGTCAATGTCAGTATTCCCTATTACATATATTCAGGAGTGATATTTTTCAAGATTGATTACACTTATGAAACATAATAAGACTATATTATTCTCGATGTTTTGTTAATCCATTGTGTTAACACCTTTTATTTACGCTCCCTTTAGAAAAATTAGAATATTTTTATTTTTTTCTCACTACAACCTTTAGTACAAATATTTTTCCCATAATATATAAATTTGACATATCATCATATAAACTTGATATTGAATGAAATGAGTTTAAAACATTATCATTATCTATTTTTTATCCCTATTTTTCTCATTTTATCCTATAAAATCATTTGTGGGATATTCCATAAGTATTTTTTTTCAATATCTGTATTTGAATATAATTCTAAAATATTATACAATAAAAGATATCAATCAAAAATAAATCCTACAAAATGTATATAAATAGTATTAAAAATTATATATTTTAGAATTTTTATATTCTATTTTTTGTAAAATTCCAAAAATCGTGATCCTTAACTATATTAGTGGTCACTAAAAAGAGGAATTTTTATATTGTATTAGAACACAATATTAATCATCTCAGTATTAATTCATCACACACCCACTCATAAATATATTTTCAGAAATCAAAATTTAGATTTTCATATTTATCTATATATCACTATTAATATTCTAATTATTACTTACTCTTTTATTAAAACAAAACATTCAATATAATTTTCAACAAAAAATATTTCCCATCAATTTTATTACATTTAAATACATTAAAAAATAACATTTATTTAATGGAATCAACTAAAAAAATCACACAAATTTCAATATTATCCATGTTTATATTACAACATGTATAAATTCTCTATCCTAACAAATTAATATATTATAAGTACATGTTGAGTAACATTTTTAGTAGTTCTTTTAACCAATTATGATACATAATCATTCTAAAAACTTGTGTTTTATAATAGATATGTTATCTATACAATATATTGTGTCCGAAATGAGATTCCAATGGAATAATATTTTCTCATAGTAAAAATTCTAATGAATATTTGTAATATGTTTTAATGATATAATATTACAATTACCAAACATAGTTATCCAAAATTTTAATGAAAAATATGTCTACCAACCTTGAAATAAAAACCAATGATTGATGGATGATAGAAATCCATATAGGATAATACTTTTTTTCTAGTAATTAATTTCTATATAACATCACCATTTACCACAACATTGAAGGATATGAAACCAATGTGCTGATTAAAAATTCATTTCATTTACCTATATCTAGAAAAATAATGTCATCCCCAACACGAAAAATCAACTATAAGGGTGAGTAATACTTCACCAAAAGGTGTTTCCCTGAATCATTCCAATGTATTTCCATGAATGAAAAATTATAGACCTTGTAAAAAATTATATTTATAAGAATAAGAAATTTATAGATTAACAACCCATTTATATGTACAAAAAAGTGTAATAAAATCCCATGAAATATTAACAAATATTACATATTTATCAAATTGTAATGTCCCATATTTTTTTATTATAATCTATAATCCCATTACTATAACACTCCAAACACAAAAGACCCGATATGAGTCATTAATTAATTAATTCTCATGATTACAAGGAATTAATTCCCAATGGACTGATCAGTTTATTGGACTTTGAAATACTATATACAAACATATGTTTTACATTACATATTGAAATGATAAACAACAAATTATCCCATTTGAAAACTCTTATAACCCTTAGAATATCACTACAGGTTAATCATAATATACTTCTATGAAACCTAGGGGAAAATGAAACATAATAATGGGGTGAGTTCAGATGCCCGGTAAAGGTAAAAACTATAGTGGAAGCTATCATAAATAAGCATAAACTTTTATAGTAGGTTATAAAACTGAAACACTAGGCTTTTAAATATAATCTTCAGAATAATATCGAAGGAATAAATATAATAATTCTATTTAAAATTTCATATAGATATTCAAATTGTTGTATAATCATCTGTATTATCAACAAAATATCTGCTAATGAGTAAATGCACAATGTAGTACATCATAACCATACAGTCAAGCCCTCATGCCAATACATTTTTTATATTTTCATGGCCTTGTGCCTAGACACTAGAATTTCTTATGAGATATACAGATGCATTGAGGGTCTATAGTGGGCCCCTATAATCAGTTATTATGTCCAATGCATTCCTCATATTTAATGGGTGAAACATAACATAAAAATTTATATTAAAACTATAATATTAAATGTTAATACATTAACCATAAAAAATTACAAGAATAAAAATATCACATCCACAGTCAAATATATCATATAAACATAAATAAAATATGGAAGATTTTATCATGATAATTCATCCTTAATCATCTATAAAATATAACAATGGATTTTGAAATATATGTAAATAATATAATAAAAATCAGTAACACTCTTTGAAATAAATATCCATTTTAATCATTTAAAAGATATGCAATTATAAAAGAGAAAATTTATTTTAAAAATAAACATGTCTTATTTTATGTTATGTTTAAAAATTTTAAGTTGACATAATGGAAAAAAATATCCACTTGCACTATATATGTTAAAAAACATTATTTCCTAAATTTTTCAAATAGTTTATAAAGTACATAGTTAGAAAAATAAATGAAATATTATTTTCAAAACATCATATAAAAATGAAAAAGAATCGGTATAGATGACGTTAAAAATTATCTTGGAATAGTGATAATATTTAAAAATATAATTTTTAGAATCATGGGCATGGATGATAAAGATGTCCCCATATATACTTACTTACAAACAACCTTAGTTGATAATGTGATTATGAATTTAACCATTACCTGGTACATTATATTAGTAAAGTGAGTGTATTCCTCTTATATAATGTTAAAATTATGTTATTAAATTATTCCAGAACAATATACATATTTATGATATTATATATGACCATATTTTGGCATTTTTCTTATCATATTTCAGTATTACCATTATATTGGGTGTTAACTGCTTCATTTTTCAATGCATGTTGTGTTATGTAAGTCATGTTTGCTATGAATATGTTGATTTTTATTCATATCCAAAATGAAATTATTTTTATAATTATTATTTTAACTCATCATATACATTTTATTTTCATTATTGAATGGTTAATGTGGAGAAAAATCCCACCATGTCATGGAGATGGTGGGATCTAAGTACACATGAGTGACAGTATCATTCCTTTGTTGGTTAAATGGTTTGAAATTAAATGTATATTAAGTATAAATAATAATAAACATGTTATATTGATGATTTATAGAAATTATAAACATCATTATATATATCAATATAAATTAGAGTGGAATAACAAAGTACACCCTGCATGGAGACAGTAAGTCATATGCACGAACGCATGGTGGTATTATTATTCATATGATGCATGAAAGGTTAAATATTGTGGTCCCATAATTTTTATAACATCAAATAATCTATATTATACTAGAGATATTATTTTGTTATGGAAAAAAAGAAAGTGGTTTTATAATAATAAAATAACATTGAAAGTGGTGATAAAACAATTACCTCTCTTTTAGGTATCTCTTTTTGATTTGCACAAAAGGACTACATAGGTTGGTTTTTGGCTGAATTTGTGGCCTATAAGACAAATTTGTGGAAGTTTTAAAAATAATTTAGATGTTTTTGCTGAGACAAATGGTGTTGGAGGTGTGAATTAAAGAGAAAGAGACATTCACTATTATAAGAGATGTTAGGGGCACTTTAGGAAAATATTGAAATATTAATTTATTATAAATTTATATTCAGATTAAAAGTGATCCAAAGTGATTTATTTCATAGATAATATTATTATGGGTCTAAATAATTTCATCCAATATGTTTTATAAATGTTTAACTCATAAAAATAACCTTATATTTTAGATTTAACCCTTCGTTAATAGTTTATCTTTAACCATGTATTCTTGTATTTTTGACCTGTATGGTTAAAATAGTTTCTATAAATTTCCTATATAACCTAAATTAAATAAATTATGAAGATTTTATCACTAAAAATATTTTTTGGACAACTATTACTTTTTATGACTTTTATATCATTTAGTAAAATAGTATCTATTTTAAAATCTCATTAATGTCAATTTTAATACTATTTAATAGTTTATTTTTAATAAAGACATAAAATCATAATTTAATTGAAAAAATTGAATTAATTCAATCTAAACATGTCATAGTCATCCAGAATATTCGTGTATGGCATAAAATATTTCCAATATTATATATTTTAATATTTATATTATCAATAATTTGATTCCATCATTAATAAAGCTATCACTTCATCATCATTGTGTCATAAATACATTTATTTATTAAATCTCTAAATAATATAATTAAAATACCATGATGTAAGAAATAGTCCAATATCTATAATTTCTTTTTATAGTCAAATATATCATTTATATGACCACATATTAAAATTGTTTTTATAAGAAGATACATGTTTATAACATATTTTCTTTAATTTAAACTATTAGTTTTATGTGTCATAATCACACCCAAGTGGAATAAAAATGGAAAATTTACATCCAAAAGGTTTTATTTAATTATTGAAACTCATCCAGTAGGATTAATACAAGTGTTATGGTAGTTTTTGACTATTATAATTTTTTTATTAACTTCAATTACTATATTTATCATTAACTGTGGTAAAAAAAAATTGTCACTAAAGTTACTATTCTTAATGTTCAAAAATAAAAGTATACTACTAAGATAATTTGGATCGAATGATTCCAAATATGTAATAAAATTTTCCTTATTTGAAATAATAAAGTGTTTTTAATTAATATAAAATTAATTCCTACTGAGAAAACAAGATTGTAGGTTTTAAAAAGTAAAAACATCAAGATATTGATATGTGTTTATATCCAATTTACATCTGAAAAAAATTATAAGGAACTTAATTAAAATATTCAATAAAAACATAACCTAATTATTCTATAAATCTAATTAAAATGAAAATCTATCAATATAAATTAATTATATGAAAAAATAGTTTTTCATTAAAATGTAGTATTTTTCACAATTCATTAAAATGTTAAACAATTCAGAAAATTAAAAGAATTACTAAAAACTAAATTTTCAAGACCCAATTATAAATATTTAATTTATTTTTTCATATTTAATATGTAAAATCGTACAATATTAAATTTAAACTTGGTGGGCCCTCAAAATATAGAAAAAATACATTTTCTGAAAAATAATTCTCTTCTATAAACAATGAATTTATTATTTTATCCTGTATATATATTATATAATATGAATGTTATAATATTTTTTAATGTATAATATATAAAATATGTTTAATATTTTTCATAATTTTTAATTTAATATCATGGTTATATGTTCTAATATTTTATTAATATATTGTTGTTCATCCAAATTGGGTCTTGCGTGTAATGTAAGACAAATCATTATAGTATGTAGTGTAATATTAACATGGTGTTGTGTAAAATAAAATAAAGATACATAATTAAATTCATTTAGAAATAAAAATAATGATTTGCGGGTTCTCATTCTCATATACATAAAAAAATTGGGTCCTGATAATTTAAAATATTTACTGAAACTGGGGAATTGACGTTTCAAAATATCATTGTTGAATCCCACATCGAAAATGGATTAATGAGACGTAAATTATAATATAATTAAAGATAAATATGAAGGTTACTATATATAATAGGTATTATAGTTCCATATTAGAAAACATGGGAATGAAAGAAAAATATCACCATCATGTTTTGATGGAGAGTGATAGACATCATGATTAGGTGAATGTTAATTATCACAAAGCTATAAATAATTGATGATCCAAGGGACCATTTGATTCATCCCCAAATAATGTATTAGTAAAATATTTTTGGTTTAATGATATTTTCCCTATATATGGAAATTTTATATTCTTTATAGACTAATATCAGAAGAAAAAAAACATAGATGATAAGTGGAGTTCCATCCTTTAACTAATTTCTACAATAAACTAATATTTCTATAAAAATATAATAAAATTATGAAAAACCTATATTTATATTAATTGTATATAGGTTAAAATATAAACATAAACATTTTAAATAAATAAAACTATTTAATAATAACCATGGAATTTTTGTATGTAAATGGTAGGTGATAATGCCTGGTCGCACTTCATGTGTGGGTTCGAATCTCACACCCTTGTCCGACGTGACGAGTTTTAACCTGACGCGAGGGTTGTCCATTTTCTAAAAATATATTATTTTAAAACTCCATAAATAACATTTATATATTCAAAAATAAATAAATCTATTATCCTAAAATAATATTATCCAATGATTACCGTTCACCATTCCAACCGTATGAAATTTCCAAAATACATCTTTCCAAATTAATAGTTGAAAATGTGTCGCTAAATTTCCATACTCAAACATAACATGAGATTCCCAAAACAATGCAATGTATCCATTATTGAAATATAAAATTATAACCTCAATAAACATAATGAAATAATTCATTATTCCTAATACATAATGTAGATGTACTGCAGTACAATCCTTATATGTGACATTATTTTTATAAGCATAATCTAATAACATAATTTTTGAACACAAATACATTTATTTTTCAACTTCAATTATAGTATCAACATAATCATGACCTTGATCAATTTTCTTCTTTTGAGCTATATTTATTTTAATAACTGGACAATTATTTTCATAATGTCACGTGTCTTTACAATTATTGCATTGTACATTTTTAGTTTTTTCCCCTAACAATCACAATCCTGGTAACCTTTCTCTTCACACTGTAACAAACTCTCATTCCTATTAGACATGTACTAGGATGTCCCTTACCACAGTTATCACATACAATAAAATCCTTCTTTACCCTTTTTCCTTTATATGTTTCTTACTCCTCCATTCTATTCTTCTGTTTTGATACATTAATTTATTTAGGCCGGGAAAATTATTTTTCTACCTTGATATAACATGAGACTATATCTTGGTTCAATGAGATAGATTGTAGAACAAATTCCCATAATTTTATTTCAATTAACTTCTCAAATAATCTATCAATTTTTTCTCTGGTCATAAAAATGTAGTTTGTAGCATGCCTCGCTAAACTTGTGTTGTTTTCATCATTCTTTGCAACATTATCATCTACCTTTTTCCTCTCACTCCAAAATTCCATTTACATAGTATCTTGCTATTCACGAGGAATATATTTTTCAAATAAATGTTCATTAAACTCCATACATTTCATATTTTATTATTCTTCAAATTCCTTTATATTTTGAATTAATGACCACTATTTATCTACATCTCTTGGGTGATGGTAAACTAGACCAACATATTTTTTCGATTCATTTCACCCCAAATATTGAAATACTTTCTCTAATAAACTTATCCATTGATAAACTACAAATGTATTTTTAGTAACATTGAATGTTGTATGTTTTTGTCTCATGAAGAGGTATAACATTTATTCTCTGTGTTGTGGATCAGGGTCCTCTATATGAGACATATTGTTATTCATAATCTGAGTTATCAGTACCATTATGGTTATAGGTTATTCATCCCCAAGTGCATTTCCAGCTCCACTTTCATTATCTTCAATAGGATGTAAATCCCTACATGAATTATGTGTTTTGAAATGATTTCCATTTCATCCTCTCAGTTCCATTTCTAAACAATGTAATACTGATGATTATATGATGAATCATATTGAATAATTCCAAACTAGTAAATCTATTAACATATATTGAAAAATTTGTGCATATCTAATCCATAATAATAAAAATAGTTCATTTAAGGGCATAGTTAATCATAAATCTATCGTAATGGTTTGTATAAAAATGTGAATTATCCTAAAAATTTACCTCAATAGTGTCAAATCTGGTGCATAGTTAGGCATGTTGTCATGTACCATATTAAAGAAATTCAAGCCCAGAATACCTTGTCATATTTTTCACCCCCAGTTACATCTATTCTAGAACCAATTCCTCTTTTAGTATTCAAATAGGGAAGTATTTAGTAGGAATACCAACATAATCTCTACATTACCCAGAATTTTGGGACGTTCCTATATACATATCATCAAAGTATATCTTATGGTAATTTTCCCTAATAAATGTTTTTCTAAATCTATTTTCCAAGGATTGTACTACACATTCAATGATACCAACTATAATGCCCCGACTCGAGAAATCAAGATTCAATGCATCATTTTAATATATTTTTCAGACTACAAGGAATCAAATCCTGAAAGATCGATTAGTTTAATAGCCATGGAACTAATAGATACAAACATATGTTTTACATTCCATCTTAATATGAAATATAACATATTATCCCCTTTAAAAACTCTTATATCCCTTAAAATATACCTACTGGCCAATTGTAATATACTTCTTCATATCCTAGGGGAAAATGAAACATAAAAATGGGTGAGCTCAGATACTCATTAAGGGTAAACAATATCGAAAAAGATATCATAAATAAGCATAAAAATTTAACAAATTTAGAGAACTAAAACACATACATTTTAAATATAATCTTTAGCATAATATAGAATTCATAGAAAATCAATTTAAATTATCACATGGATATTATACAGGTTGATTAATTAAATGAAATATCAATAAAAAATATCAAAATGAGTAAATGCATAATGTTAGACAACATAATCATATTTTTAGGGCCTTATTCCATGACCAAATCCATACTTTCATGTCCTTGTACCAAGACATTAGCTTGTCTCATTTGAACTACTGATGCATCAAGGGGCTATAGCCGGCCATAAATGTCACTTACTATTTCCAATTAATTTTGTATATGAAATGTGTGAAACATAACATTAACATTCATTTTAAAACATGCATACAAAATATTTTTACTTTAACAAAAAAACATGAATTTTTTAAAAATAGAACAAGGATTTTTAAACATATCATGAATGCTTAAATTAAATATGGAATATTGAATCATAAAAAATAATCTTCAATTAATAATTATATCCATCAAATAATATTGAAATTGATAAAAATTATCTAATAAAATCACTAATACTCTATAAAAGAAAGAATCTGATTAATAATTTAAAATATGAGAAATTATAAAAGAGAACATTTCTTTTGAAAATAAACATGTGATATTTTAATTAAATCATAAAAATTTTAAGGAGACCTAATAAAGGAAAATATAAGCTTGGCCGCATAAGTTAAAAATACGATCTTTCCTTAATTTTTAGAAAAGTTCATAAAGTATCTCGTTTGGAAAATAACTCAACGATTCAATTGAAAACATCTAATATCAAGTCCAAAAAGGGAATAAACTTCTTTAAAATACTGCCTAGTAATATTAATAATATTTTGAAATACGTTTTTATGAAACAAGGACATGGATGATAAAGTTGTCTCATTAGATACTTAAGTACAAACAATTTCAGATAATAATTAGATTACAAAATTAACCCTTACAATGTATATTCTTTTAGTATAAGGTGTGTTATAATCTTTTAAAATGTTTATAGTATTTTATTAAATTATAAAAACCCATTTACATATTTAGGATAACTTATATTCCCCTATTTTATCATTTTGTTAATCATATTTCTGTATTACCATAATTTCGGGTATTAATTGCTTTGTTTTCCCATGCATGATGTGCCATGAAAGTCAAGTTTTGTTATAAATATGTTGTATATTATTCATATAAAAAATTATATAATGTTCATAATTTTTATTATTATTCATCATATAAATTTTATAATCATTCTTAAATGGTTAACATGGAGAATCAATCTCACTGTGTCATGAAGATGATTTGTTGTATGTACACACGAGCAACGATATCATTCCTTTTATGTTCGACTTGTAAGGAATTGGATGGAATATTAAATTTATATAATAATAATAATTTTATATTTAATATTTTAAGCAATTAAATTCATCATTATATCTATCCAAACAGATTATAGTGGAATAACAAAGTACACCATGGCGTGGAGATGGAATGTCGTATGTATGCACACATAGAGATATTATTATTAATAGAATGTATAAAAGATGGAATATTGTTTTCTTATAATTTAAATAACATATCATAAATTATATTATACAGAAGATATTATTTTAGTATGGAAACAAAAAATAAATAGTAAGTATAAGAAAAATGTACTTTGAAATGAGTAATAAATCAATTACGTATTTTTTGGCTATTTTCTTTTGATTTGACCAAAAGGACTACAAAGGTTGTGCTTATTTCAGAATTGAAGACTCAATGATGAAGTTATGGAACTTGGGAGAAAAATGTCATAGGTATTGGTGGATCTAAATGTCTATAGTTATGTGAAATAACAAAAAGGAAATGTTCCCATTTATACGATAGGTGAGGGGAGCATTAATAAATGTATGAAATATTAATTTATTATAAATTTATTTTGTAATTATAAAATATAAAATGTAACTTAATTAGTTTAAAATATGATTATGGGTCTAAATATAATAAAAAAAGATGTTATAGAAAATTTTAGGCTATAGAATTAACCTCATCATTATGCTTTTACCCTTTGTTAAATCTTATAACTCGTACCATGTCATCATGTATTTATACACTAAATGGTTTATGTAGTTACTAAAAAATGAAAATAGAACATAAATTGGATCATTTAATATGGTTATATCAATATTAGTATTTTTTAAACAATGTAAATTTTTTATTAATTTTATATAATTTAATAGAATAGAATTTATTTTAAAACCACATTTAGGTAATTTTTTTGATATTTAAAACATAATTTTTATAAGGTCCAGAAAAACTTGATTAATTTAAAAAAAAAGAATTCATTCAATCCAAATATGTCATTTTAATCCATAAAATTCATGTATGGAATCAAATAATTAAAATAATAATTATTTTAATATTTATAATATCATTTATTTGATTCATTCATTAATAAAGCAGTCAATGTGTCATTATTGTTCCAAACATAAATTTATATGTTTAAAGTCAAAAAATTATAAAGAAAATACCATGATGTATGGAATATTTTTATATTTATAATTAATTTTTATAGTCCAATATACAATTGATATAAACCCTTATTAATTTTTTTGGTATGAAGATACAAGTTTATAACATATTTGACTTTATTTTAAATTGAATGATTAAGTGTCATAATGAGACCCATGTTGCATAAAAAAGAAAAATATTTATCCTAATGGTTATATTGGTGATTAATAACCAATAAAATATTATTAGAACAAGTTTTAGGTTATTTTTTTTATTATAATATTTTTTTACCTTTAATTGCCCAATTTAACTTTAACCTTGGTAAATAAAAATAATTACTAAAGCTACTATTTATTATGTCTTAAAATATAAAATTCCTATTAATATAATTTGTACCTGCTTATTCCAAATATGGAATCCATTTTTAAATATTTAAAATATAGAAGTTTCATTAATTAATTTAAAAGTAATTCATGTTGAAAAACAAGCAAGCGGGTTTTTAAAAGTAAAAACCATGAAATGTTTGACATGTGTTTTTATCCAATTTATTACAAAAGTAATTACAATTACCTCAATTATATTAATAGATAAAAATATAATCTTATTAAACATTAATAATAAATAAATGGAAAACCTATAAATATAAATAAATTCGATGAAAATGCAGTTTTCAATTAAAATGCAACATTTTTCACTATCCACTAAAATAAGAAACATTTCAAAAAATTAGAAATTTTTTTTCCTAACTAAATTTTTATTTATATTTTCAAAAGTGTAATATTATTTTGTTCTATTTAATATATGAATGTGTCAAATATTGAATTTAAACTGTGTGTGCCATCAAATGGTGGAAAAACTATATATTTTGAAAAATACATCTTTTTTCCAAAATATTTATTTGTTTCAATATCATGTTTAGAAATTACATAATATGAATATTAAAATCATTTGAAATATATAAAATTATAAATTTGGAAAATACTATTCATAACCGCTAATTAAAGAACTTGGATATATATTATAATATTTTATTAACAAATTTTGTTCATCCTAACTGGGCCTTAAATGTAAAGAAAGCCAACTCATTATAGGGTGTAAAGTATATTTAACATGGTATTGCGTAAAACTCAAGAAACAAGAAATATTATATTTAAGTTTAAATAAAAATAAACTCTCCAAGCCATACCATTAATTTTTTATCAAGAATAAATATTTGAATGGAAGAAATCATGAAACAACTTTCATAGAAAAACTATTATTGTAATAGTGAGATTTTAAAGAAAATATTCACCCACCATGAGGAATCATATCATTATTTTTACAAAATTAAATTTATATAAAATCATTTTAAATGATTATAACTATCGATGGACTTCATGGTTCACTTTACTCTAATTAAGCTTAAAAAACATTCCATTTTCATTCGAAATCAATTTTGGATAAAAAATATACTATAATAATTATTTTAAAATAAAATACAATATTAGATATTTTTTCTAAAATAATATTCCATTACTTTAAAAAAAAATATTCCTAAGTCTCCTTAAAAATATCAATTATGCTATAATTATCATTCAATATAAAAAACTATTTTATTAAAAAAAATTATTTTAAATTATTTCTTAAAAAATTATGTTATCATACATTTCAAAATAAAATAAGTCATAGGTAATGGAATCATATTACACCAATATAATAATATAAGTAATATACAGTGGAGTTATTCCATTGAATTTTGAAAAAAAATCTAATATAAAGAACATTATAAGGAAATGAACAAATAATTTTAATCTAAATTCTTCATGAATCATAGATCATAAATCAATTTACTAATCATTAAAATTTATGGTTAATTAAATGGACCAACACATTTGTAATAACCATATTCCTGATTTAAATAAACCATTTGTTACACTTCTGTAAAGCATATGTAGATTCTAGTGAGAGGGATGACATTATTGGATTTTGAAAATGATCTATGTCAATAAATAACATTGATGTATATAATCAAATGTGTTTGGGGGTGATATATGGATTGTGTTATAGTTCACAATACAAAAATTATAAACCAATCCCTTATTACTTTTTATGTAATAATTATGAATTTTTTTTAATTTATAATGTTTGATAATCTAATAATTATGCCATATTCTAAATAGTTTTTTTATCTCTTATGAATATACATTCAACTTTTTGGATTATTCATCCACCATAATGTCCTCTGATCACCTTGTTCCCAATTTTAAATACCACCATTAGTGATTTAAAAATAAATCCATGAAAATAAATAATTTTATCAAATTCTAATAATATTCCATACATCAATTATTCAATTTTAGTAGGTATATCCTTCATCATAAATAGAGTTAATTTTTTCAATTTCACCATGATAATTTCAATGTGACACTATATTTCCATTATAACTCCTTTCAAACCAATTCTCAAAAATATTTTATATCTATTATTAATAAAAAATATTTATACTATATATATATTAATAAAATAACAATACCTAATAAAAGGTACAACAATAATTTTATTTAAACCATCCCCATAGTTAATAACACTAAAAAAACTAATTCAAAATTCTATAATTGAAATATTTTTATACCCCCGAAATTCCCTGTGAGATCATAAACTCCCAATTATGATCATGGTGTCACACATATGACCTCATGTATATATCATTTAATAATTCTTATGATATATACCAATTTATTATATATGGTAGATATATTTAAATTTTCATGGTATTTAAATTATATGAAATTGATATTAAATCATTATTCATTGAGTATAGTGAAATGATATTTTTAGGAATGGAGAGATTTAATATTTTCATTGATATGTTGTCCATTGATATAGAGGTTTAGATTTTATTGATCCTTTGAATTTTTAGATCTATATTAAGGGGTTTTGGGTGTTATTTTATAGGAGGATGGTGGAATAAAATATCAATTGTTTCATGAATTTCAACTATTTGGTCTTATAGCTCCACCACTGTATAGTATTTCAACATGATATGTTTATTAGTTGAGTTAGATTAGGAATTTATATGATATGTGATATTTTATCATAATTCCACCATGATATATAATATTACTAAATTATGGTCCACATTTCACCATTATTACATGATAATAATTTTTAAGTCAAATTAGGATGTCTGGGTCGAGGGTTTTTTAAATCATGTTATCAGTATTTTTTTAACTTAAAGACGGAATTATTTTTTATAATAATAATATAATTTATTTAATTGAAATATGAGGATCTTAGAAATCAAAAAATATTATTAATGGCCTATATATAATACGATATATCAATATATAATCTATATGGTTTTTGATCCAAAAAATTGGCTGAAATTACAACATGGTTTTCATAGGTACTATTGAACGTGCATCAGTTTATTATCACGAAAGGAATTAGATAATGGTTTTCATATCCACTAATTATAAATATAAAATTATGTTCATTTAAAATATCATTTTATATATAATTTTATCAATTTGTATAAATTTTTTATCTATTTATTTATATATATTTTTAACCATTTATTTTCTTATTAGACCTTATCTTTTTAGTGGATATCATTCAATCTAATGTTCATTATTATCTCCCTTCATTAAATTTAAGTTATTATTCTTCCTAAAAAAACAATGGCATTCATTGTAGTTAATATTTAATGGATTTTGGATGATTTTTTCATTAGTGTATACTTTTGAAAACATTAGTTAGATACTGTTATAACTTTTGAGGTGATTGATCTTGTGTTGGATAATATATTTTTAATATAAATGTTAAAATATAATTCTGTGTAACAGATTCATCATACATATAGTTAATTTTTTTAAATATTAAATATAAAATATTTAACATGATTTGTTTTAAAAATAAAATTTTATCCCAAGAAATTAAATACATAATATAAATGAAAATGAAGATAATAAAACTTATTTTCATTTCCTTCTTATTAACCTTATGATCTTATTGACTGATTTTGAGTTAATATATGTTTCTGTTTTTTAACTGTCATTCTTTAATAAAGCATGATAAATTTAAATTATTTAATTCAATAAATATGAAAATGAAAATTTTAATTCGGATGATTCTAATTTATATTATATTTTTTAGAATTTACCGATAATAAATGAATTTCAAGATTATGGGGGCGTATACCAGTTGAATTGAATGTCTTATATTATAATATCCTTTTTATCATGATTTTATTGGGTCTAATTGTTCTTCTTGATGGGAGAGTTTTTTGTAATTTTAATATGATATTATAAATATTTTTTGTTGTGTCTTGTTGATGTTTTATAAGGATATTAATTTTTTTTTGAGGATATAAAGGATTGTTGTTTTGTTGTTATTTATTTTTATATGGTAAGT
The DNA here is from genome assembly GCA_963277665.1 of Viscum album. Lineage (NCBI taxonomy): Eukaryota > Viridiplantae > Streptophyta > Magnoliopsida > Santalales > Viscaceae > Viscum > Viscum album. Next base: position 297,380 of record CAUJRU010000164.1, read on the forward strand.
ATGTTATAATTTATTCAGGGGGGGTTCTATCCAAATACATTTATATATGATTTTATAAAAAAATCGATTTGGAGTGTTGATCGAGAAACTGATATCCATTTATTATAAAAGGATATATCACTATAAATCAGAGTTCACAAATAATATTAAAGACCAAATTCCTCAAAAAGTGTGATCTCAAATGTGTAATTTGATAAAATATAATATGAAACTAGTATAAGAGGAATATGACCCAAAAGTAAGAATATAAATTCAAGATACAAGGCTAATAGATATTAGTTAAATAATTATGTAATGAAAATTTGTTCTGTACAAAAAATAAAGTAATGAAAAATTTGAATAAGTAAATGTTGTACCCCTGTTTTATGATATGTAACCATTAATTTAGGATTTTCATGGTTTTAATGATAAAGGTGTTGAATTGGAGAGTCGTGATAACTTGGAATGTTGTTTTAAGGAAAAGGGGAAGTCACACGGTAGGCGCACAATTTGTCTTTACCGTGTGGCCAAACCGTGTGTAGTGGGACATGGAGTCAGTGGATTCTACATGGTTGGTGCATGGTTTGTCTAACCCTATGGCCAAACCATGCGAGAATGGAAGTTGACGTAGTAGCTATCACACGGTTAGCGCACGGTTTGTCAAACCGTGCCAACTAACCGTGCAGCTACTTAAACGAGATCCTATAAAGGTGGATATCACACATTTTTTCCACTATGTAGCTCATTTTTCCTCCTAAGCAGTCCTAACTCCGGATTTTGGTTCTCTTAAGATCAAGGAGGGTTCTCCCATTGTTTCGGAGGCAATCTGAAGGCCTCTCTTGGAGAATTGAAGCCGAATTCTTGAGGTATGTGACCGTTCTTCTTCGTTCTTGATCGGTTTCTTAGATCTACATAGATCTACTTCTCCTTATCTCTCGATATCTTAGATCTATGCTCGTTATGGGTATATCTGAGTGTGTGGATGCCAAATATGATGATATCTAGTCTTGGTTGTGCTAGGAGAAGAGATCTAAGGAGAATTCTTGGAGAACCGACCATGTTTTCTTGTGTGTTCTTCATTCGTAGGGGTTTTCATAAAATCCATTGAATGAGGAGGCATCAATATCGAATCCTCTTGTTATAATTGATTGTATTTGATTCAAATTGGTTTATTTGAAGTACAATATTGTAAAAATCATATAATAAATATTCTTTAGTGATGATTTATGGTTTTGATGAGATTGTGAAACCTTAGTGAATTGTTGTGCAATGTGATTTGGCTTGTTGAATATAAATTGTTGATTTTAAATTATAGATTTTTTGAAACTGTAAATGTTTTGATGAAAAATGGATTTTCAATAAAAAGATCATTTTATTGAAATTGTTTGAGATTGAAATTACTTTGATGGATTTGGTTTTCAATAAAAATGGACTTTTATTGAAATGATTTTGAATTGTAATGATTAAGCATTGAAATGGGTTGAATTGGTTGAACACACTTGGTTATTGACTTGATGATTGTGTGTGTTCATGGGCATGTGGGACAGATAATGGTTAGGAGTCTCCCCCATCAGTGTTTGGATGGATAAGGGTTAGGGATCTCCCCCATCAATCATTCATATTTCATTTGGGGTGGATAAGGGTTAGGGGTCTCCCCCCAACAGTGTTGGTATGGATAAGGGTAATGGATCTCCCACATCAAGCATTCATGTGCATTTTTGTTGGATAAGGGTAAGAAGTCTCCCCCATCATGGTTAGGATGGATAAGGGTTAGGGACTCCCCCCTATTCCAGGTAGCATGAATGTTTGGTTGCATGGGTTTGTGGAAATGGTTGGATATGCCAAAAAGGGATATTGTGAAATGGTTCTAAAGATTGTTTGGATATTTTTGTGGAAAAATAACTTGCTGAAAAAATTGGTTTCAATTTCTCATCGAATTCCTTAGGTTAAGAATGGTTTTGGAAACTTCTTTATATTTATTTGTAAAATTCTTTTCAGAAAATGTTTTATATAAACTATTTTTATATAAATGTTGATAACTCTTATATCCTATTGGAGTGAGTAGGGAAGTCATTGGGGAAACCCTACTGAGTTTTATACTCAACCAAACTTTGGCACATTGGTGCTTTTGCAGATGTCGTATTTTGGGATAGAGGTAAAGGTAAAGAATTTTATTGCTAGTTTCTCGTGGTGATGCATGGGAGATGTTGTGGAGATTAGAGCTTCTGTAGCACGGAGTCTTAGCGTCTTTGAGAGTCTTGAGTTGTTTATCTATTGTGCACTTTGATACATGGTTTGGTCTTCCTCTTTTGTGTACTCTGATGTGGTTTGACATAAATGAAGTATGATTAGTTGTCTTTTAATTGTTCATGCCTTATATAGTGAATGTTTGGGTATGCTTGGTTGGTTTACTGGGTTATTTCTTAAAGGGTAATTCATCCCCCACTTGTATTTGAAACCCTTTGGAATTTATTGCTAGCATTTGGCATCTTGGGGATGTCTCTTAAGTCCTAGTAATGACTTGTTGAGCTCTCAAGACAATGGTAATTAGCGGGTCATTACAAATGGTATCATCTTGTTCAGTCCTTGCCTAAATAGTAGTCATCGATGTTCTTCGTCTTGGAGTTGAAATTCATTCTTTTATATTCCTTGTGTCAAAATCTTAGACAGGAGTAGGATTTTCAGAACATGAAATGTATAGCATAAAAATACATAGATCACCCATTTATTCTAAACATCAAGTAAACAGGGTATTGGGTATATAATTGTTTTGGATACACTTCTAGAATGCTGAAAATCTCATTCTCATGGGTTTATCCAATGAGATGATCATGAAATGCATTATAAAGTAACGACTTCCCACTAGGATTTCATATCTCATTGTGAATAATGATTTATGATTTCGGGTAAGGGGATAATTTTTGAAAAATGTAGAAATTGCTTTCAAGTGAAAGACTTTGAAAACAGGGTATTTGGTATATTTTGAAAATGGGTTGATTTTAAAATGTATGTTGAATAAATTCTAAAATGGTTGAACATGGAAAAAGGTTGTATTTGGAAAAACAATGTTGTGGTAGTTGATGTGATATAATTTGAAATGATATGCCAAGAGTTTCTAGAGAGTGAGATTGACAGAGTTCGTGTCCGTTTAGAAAACAACAAATGTGGAAAGGTGGAAAGCCTCATTGTGATAGGGTTGTCTAGTGAAATTTGAAATGGTAATTCTTGATGTATATGGAAGTGAGACTCAATGTTAGTTTCTCTATTTATAGATATCGGGTAGGTGTCGTAGTGACATACTGGAAGTGGGCGATGAAAACATGGTTACACTAAGCCCCAGGTGAACCAGCGGTTAGTCCAGAGCATAGTGAAAGATTTCCATGCTATGGGAAGTTTGAATAGAGGGGAACTGCCAAAGCTTGTGGATTATGCGGCCCAGTTCCAAAAGCAGGATCCCCCCATCTTTAGCGGTGATTCCGATCTAGAAAGGGCAGAGACGTGGCTATCTAGAATGAACAGAATCTACGAATTCTTAGGGACACTAGTATAGTTGAAAATAAATCTGGAAACATGTAAACTAGAGGATCATTCACTTCAGTGGTGGGAGTTGGTAGTACAAGCGGGAACAGACCAGGGTATGAGGTGGGATGGTTTTTGAGGAATTGGCTAATAAAAAATTCTACTCACATACGTTCAGAATTCAACTCACAACTGATATAATTAGTCTAAATCAAGATCATATGTCAGTGACAGAATATGAAACTGTGTTCATGACCTTATTGTGGTTTTCACCAGAGGTGGTGGGTAGCACATGGTTGATGGAAAAGATCCTTGAAGCAGGGTTATGGAAAGAGATCCATTCAAAATAGTAGTGTTGTGTACTGGTGATTATATAGAGATGATGAATTGCGCATTGGTGGCTTATCAGGATCATTTGTGAGCTTCGAGCAGAGGAAGCATGGTGGTACACATGTGGAATAGTGGGAGCTTCAGTTTTGAAACTGCAAATTCCCCTTTGTTAAAGAAAATGTCAAGCCTTTGTGTGTAGAGCATGTTATATAACTGTTGATAGAGCTGAGTTAAAATGGTACTTCTTGATGTTGGACATGGATGTCTATGACATAATTCTGGGTATATATTGGTTTATAATGTTTATGTCTCACTTTGACTGTTATAGGATAAATGTTACTTTCACTACTAAGGAAGGCATCGACCATCTCTTCATAGCAGTTAAGATTGTATTTAAAGGTGAAAAGAGCTTGTTAGCACCAATGGTGGGAACAATATCTCAAAAACTGGAAGCTTTGACTTTGGCATCAATGGAAGAGATTGTGGAATATAGTTTTCTAGCTATTGTGGATCAATTTTCAGATGTCGTTCAAAATAAATTCGCAGGGTTACCACTTCTAAGGGAAGTTGAGTTTACGATTGATCTCCTTCCGGGGACTAGTACTATTTCCTATCTGTCTTATAGGATGGAACCAACTGAGTTTTAGGAATTTAAATCAAATTAAGAGGAGTTGTAAATCAAGGGTTTCATTTGAACAAGTACTTCTCTATGGGTAGCACTGGTGTTGATTGTGAAGAAGGCAGATGGAACTCTTCTGTTGTGTATTGATTATCATAAATTTACTAAGTTACGATAAAGAATAGATATCTACTTCCACGCATTTATGATCTATTCAATCTATTAATGTGAACTCAGTGGTTCTCCAAGATTGACTTGGAATCAGGATATCACTAATTGTGAGTTCATAAAGAGGATATTCCAAAGACCACTTTCAGAAGTAGATATGGCCACTACGAATATGTATTCATGCCTTTCGGTCTAACGAATGCACCGAAAGTATTCATGGATTTGATGAATTATATATTTCAGTGATGTCAAGATTTTTAGTGGTATTTGTGGATGATATCTTGGTGTATTCAAAGACAAGTGTTCATCATGAGGTGCACCTGGAAACAGTGTTACAAATCTCGATATATCATTGTTTGTATGCCAAATTTTCAAAGTGTGAATTTTGGATACGGGAATTATGTTTCCATGACCATGTCATTTCTGAGAAAGGAATTTCTGTTGATCTTGAAATGATAGAAGCCATTATCTCTTGGAAAACACCGAAGAATGTGTTCAAGATATGCAGTTTTCTTGGTCTAGATGGTTACTAATGATGATTTTTGTGTGATTTATCATGACTAGAATCACCAATGAGAGCTCTGACAGAGAAGAATGCTCCATTATAATGGAAAGAATAATCTCAGAAGACTTTCTAGGAACATAAGGTTTGTCTTACATTGGAACCCATCTTGATCATTCCAAAATCAGGATAGGGGTATGTGGTGTATTGTGATGCTTCGAGAATAGGGTTGGGTTATGATCCCATGAAAAGAGACCATGTGGTTGCTTATGGCTCAAGGAAGTTGAGGGTTCATGATAAATATTACCCAACACATGATTCAGAGTTGGTTGCAGTCATCCATATTTTGAAAACATGAGACATTATCCCTTTGGTGTGAAATTTACTATGTTTACAGATCACAAAATATTGAAACATATTTTCTCATTGTGAGATTTCAATCTCAAGAAAAGGAGATGGATGGAGTATCGAAAGATTTTTCACTATGACTTGATGTACACACCAGGAAAAGGGAATTCGATGGCAGATGCATTGAGTAGAAAGTCATATTCTCAATTGGAGAAAGAAACTTCAAATGATTGGTAGTTGATGTCAGTCTTAGCCAACATGCATGTGGAATGTTAAGACCGAGGATATGTTGTTGTTTTACATTTATCTACACTTTTTCATGATTTAGTAAAGATGATAAATGAAGCACAAAAATATGATGCTGAATGTCTGGTTGTAAGTTCAAAACTCAATGGTGGGGAGACCATTGATGACTAGAAACTTGATGAGGGTTTAGTTTTGTGTTTTAGAGATCAGATGGTTGTACGAATGGTTTTTCAGGAAAACATCCTTCATGATTTCCACCATTCAATATGGGTTGTACATCAAGGTAAAAAAAAGATGTATAAGGCATTGAAGATGCAGTTTTGGTGGAGCGGCATGAAAAGGAAGGTGGCAGAGTTCGACTCGCGGTACTTAACATGTCAGTAGGTTAAAGCAGAGAATTAGAGACTAGCTAGTTTGTAACAATCATTACCTATCCCAGTGAAAAAATGGGATTAGATAACAATGGATTTTTTTACAGGTCTTCCAAGAATGGTCTGGAACATGATTCCATTTGCGTGATAGTGGATCGTCAAACTAAGTCGACCCATTTCATCCCTATTCGTGAAACTCATACGGTGTAATATCTTTCAAAAATCTATATCTGAGAAGTGTAAAATATTTATGGTGTACCAGTGTCTATCATCTCAGATAGAGATCTAAGATTCACATCTCATTTCTGGAAATCATTATAACAAGCCCTTGGAATTCAGTTGACTATGAGCATGGCGTATCATCCTCAAAAGGATGGGTAATCCGAGCAGATGATACAAACATTAGAAGATATGTTGTGGGATTTTGTAATGGATGTTGGGGGATCCGAGGATGAGCATATCCCTCAGTGGAGTTGTCATACAATAATATCTATCAAGCCTCGATACGCATGTCTCCGTTTGGAACATTGTATCGGCATCCTTGTCCTTCTCCACTATATTGGGAGGAAACTGGTGAAACATCACTAGTTGGGCCGAGCCTTGTCCCATAAAAAATAGAGAAGATTTAGTTGATTAAAAAGAGGATGGAGATGGCTCAGAGTCATCCGAAATCTTATGCAGATCCCCATAGAAGACCATTGTCGTTCGTTTTGGGTGATCATGTCTTCTTGAGGATCTCTCTAAGACTTGGACATCGTCATTTTGTGATGCAGGGAATGTAATCTCCTAGATACATTGTCCCTTTTGAGATATAGAAACAGGTTGGAGAGGCGGAATATCGATTTGAATTGCCACCAAGGATTAGATCTGTGCATATTGTGTTATATGTATCTCAGTTGAAATAGTATAAGCCGGATCCTGACCATGTGATCAGATGGGATCACGTTGACCTAGAGCCAGATGCATCATTGATACATATCCCTATATAGATTTTGGATAGGAAACAAAAATTATTGTGGGGAAAAAGCATTGGTCTAGTGTGGGTAAATGGAAGTATGATCAGATTCAGGAAGATAATTGAGAATGTGAAAAGGAAATGAAAGAGCAGTGGTCAGAACTCTTTCAGTTGGCTGAAGTTTTTCTATAATCTGAGGATGGAAAGAATAATGTTGGGTAGAATGTTGTACCCATGATTTCAGGTATGTAACCCTTACATGATTCTTTTAATGGTATTAATGTTAATTTTGTTTAATGGGAGAGTCGGGAGAACTTGGAATGATGTTGTATGGCAAATGGGAAGTTGCACGGGAGGAGAATGGTTTGTCTAAACCGTGTGGCCAAACCATGCGCAGTGGAACTTGGAGGAAATGGCTACCAGATGTTCGGTTCATGGTTTCTCTAAATTTGAGGAAAAACTGTGCAGTAAGGGTGGTCGATGCAGTAGCTAATGCATATTAAGCACACAGTTTGTCAAACAGTGTGAACTAACCATGTGGCCACTTAAACGAGATCCTATAAAAGTGGATCTCATCCGTTTTTTCCTCTATGTAGCTCATTTTCCCTCCAAGGCGGCCCTAACTTCGGATTTTGGTTCTCCTATGGTCAAAGAGGGTTCTCCCATCATTTCGGAGGTGATCTGAAGGCTTCTCTTGGCGAATCAAAGCCGGAGTCTTGTGGAATGTGACCATTCTTCATCGTTCTTGATCATTTTCATAGATTTACTTAGATATAATTCTATTCTTCTTTCATTTTCATAGATCTACCCCCATTATGGGTTTATCTAAGTGTGTTGATGCAGAATATTATGATTTTTGGTCTTGTTTGTGTTAGGATAAGAGATATAAGGAGAATTATTGGAGCATCGACCCGGTTTTCATGTGCATTCTTCGTTCATTTGGGTTTTCATCAAAACATTTGAGGTTGGAGGCATCACTCTTGAATCATCTTGTTATAATTGATTTTCTTAGATTAAAATTGGTTTATTTAAAGTGATTTGATGGTGAAAATAATAGAATAAATCTTTTTTATTGATGAGTTATGGTTTTAATGAGATTATGAAACCTTGGTTAATTGTTGTGCAATGTGATATGGATTGTTGAATTTAAAATGCTGATTTTAAATTATGGATTTTCTTAAATTATAAATGGTTTGATGTAAAATGGGTTTTCAATAAAAAGAGTGTTTTATTGAAATGGATTGAGATTGAAATGACTTTGATGGATTTGGTTTTCAATAAAAATGGGATTTTTATTGAAATGATTTGGAATTGAAATGGTTAAGCATTGAAATGGGTTGAATTGGTTGAAAAAAATTGGTTTTTAAATTGATGGTTGTGTGTGTTCATTGACATGTGGGACAGATAAGGGTTATGAGTCTCCCCCATAAGTTTTGGGATAGATAAGGGTTACGACTCTCCCCCATCAAAAATTAATATTGCATTCAAGACAGTTAAGGTTTAGGGGTCACCCCAATCAGTGTTGGGAAGGATAAGGGTTTGGGCTCACCCCCATCAAGCATTCATGTGCATTTGGGATGGATAATGGTAAGAAGTCTCCCCCATCATGGTTAGGATTGATATGGGTTAGGGCTTCTCCCCTCTTCGAGGTAGTATCCATGGTTGGTTTCATGGATTTGTGGAATTGGTTGGGTATGAAAAAAAGGGATATTGTGAAATGGTTCTAAATCCTGTTTGTATATTTTTTAGGAAAAATTACTTGCTGGAAAAATTTAGTTTCAATTGATCCTTGTATGCCTTTTGTTATGAATGGTTTTGGAAACTTGTTTATATTTAGTTATAAACTTTTTTTGAGAAAATATTTTATATAAACTATTTTTATAAAAATTTGGCCAACTATTCTATCCTAGTGGCGTGAGTAGGGAAGTCAATGGGGAAAACCTACTGAGTTTTATACTCACCCCTTCTTTGGCATGTAGGTGCTTTTGCAGATGTCGTATTGCGGTACAAAGGTAAATGAAAAGAATCTTATTTCTAGTGGCTCATAGTGATTCTTGGGAGATGTTGTGGAGCTTTGAGCTTATGGAGCATGGAGTCTTAGCGTCATTGAGAGTCTTGAGTTGTTTATCTATTGTTCACTTTGATACATGGTTTGGTATTCCGCTGTTGTGTAATCTGATGTGGTTTGACATAAGTGAAGTTTGTTTAGTTGTATTTCAGTTGTTCATGCATCATATAGTGAATGTTAGGGTATGGTTGGTTGGTCTACAAGGTTATTTATTAAAGTCTAAATCATCCCACACATTTATTCGAAACTGTTTGGCATTTATTGCCAGACTTTGGTGACTTGGATATGACACTTAAGGCCTAATAATGACTCGTTGATCTCTTAAGACAATGGCAATTGGTGGGTCATTACAGTAAATTTGAAATAAATTATGAATATTTCATGAGAAAATTAAATAATTGTTACCGTAGAAGATTAATACTAAATTAAATCTCAATAATTAATTAGTGTAGATATTAAAGGATTAATAATGTATTTTTAATTAATTTTATAAATGGAATACAATGTTTTGATGTTTTTTTGTTTTTGTGGAATTTTTTATATAGTTATTGGTGGAACCTGTTTGTATTTTTCAATAATAGATATAAATCATTTGGTTGTGGTTATAGTGGTATTATTATAATAGGTTGACCATTATGTTGGGATTAACAAAAATAACATGTCTAAATGTTTATATTAATATCTCTTTATATATTTAAATAATTTTTTTATTTTATACACCTCACTACCTGAGCCAAGTAGGGAGACTAATTTCATATGATATTTTATTCTCATAATGTTCCCCCAACATGTATAATGTTGTTTTTATAGATTTATGATGTCTACCACCTATCCCTTTAACATAATTACAGTGTAAGATCTTATATTATGACATGTATTATTGATATATGGTATTTACATATAATGATTATGAAATGTTGTGGTTATGTGATGGTAATAACATAATTTGGTGTTATAAGGTTGAGATCATAGTATGATATATAATGATTTGGTTATCTTATTATAGTTGGGATGTTGTTACATGGTATATTTTTATGTCTATTTGAATCAGATGTTAGAAGCCTAATTTAAATTACTAGTATGCGAGTGAATAAATATTAGTGTTGATGTTTATATGTGGTACTTTAATGATATAAATTTTAAATTTTATATTAAATTCACATAGACTTTGAGATATTTATTGGTGATGTTAGACTTTTGTTACAAGTGGGATAATTAATGAGTTTTTTTATACATATTGAAAAAGTATTTCATATAAAAAATCTTTATATGAAGAAGAATAATCAGGGATTATCCTACATAGTAGACTTTTATACTCACCACTATCATCGTTTTAGTATTTTAATATATTTTCATGAAAAATTTAATAATCATGTTATATATAACTAGGTCAAGGTATCCATTTTAGCACTGGAATCAATATTTTAGAGATGTATTTAAATATATTTTATACTACTGTTTATTTTTGACATTAGAAACAGTATAGTATATTTAATTTTATTTTATATATTCAAATTAAATTTTTTAATGGTTTTTATATATTTTGGTCATGGTAATATATAGGTAGTTCCACCCAATATTATTTTTTTACGTATATATGTAGTCCCAAAAATGTGGATTATTGTATGTGTGATTAATGAATCATACTCATCTAAAATAATATTCTATGATGGTATCTAGATGGAATTGATCATGATTTTTTTATTTGGGATCATTGGATAATATTTGTATGTTTTTTTGTTGTTAAAACCATTTTAACTACATAGATGTTGTTTGGTAATAGTATAATTCAATTTTAAAATATTATATATAAATCTAAACTATATTTGATATATAAAATTAATATATTATATGGTATAATTACCATATTAATATAGAATATATTAATGTATGATGATGATTATTTCATGTTTGAAACTAGTGTAAAATACAAGAACAATAAATTTTTATGCTAGTTTTATGAATATGTGAAATGTTGGGAATTTGAAATATCATAATTAAATTATTTTAAGATAATTAAATACCATATTCATATAATTTTTTATCTCATTAATATTTATTTTTTTGGAAATTAATCCTTGGTAGTTTCATATTATGATGGTACACACAAATTCTTCATGTTACTATTGGTATGTTAACCTTAAGATGGATTATTTATTAAGGAAGGGAATTTATGTTTACCTTGGATAGATTTTAAAAAATGGTGATTATTTTGAATCTTACATGAAGTTAGAAAACTAGAAAATAGATCCCAATATTTCATTCATTTTGATCCACATAAAGATGCATAATTAGTATATATGGGAAATTTTTTAGTATTGTCGACCTCTAGAATTTTATATATTACATTTCATTTAAATCGATAAGTTTTTTAATCATACCAGAAATGGTTTAGAGCAAATTTCTGGAAGTGTTTTTTATTATATAATGATGCATACATGGTATAATTAGTTCCAAAACAATTGATAATGGATTTTTACTATGCGAGGGAATATCGTTTGGTTCATGAACCTCATTTATGGTGAACACAATTTTCATTATTCAGTTGTTTCTAAAACACAAAATCTAAACGAGATATTTTATCTGATGATCTATTGATAGTTTTTCCAGTTTATATTACTGATGTATCATGACATTTCTATTTAAACCTATATTTTACTACAAATTATTCAATGATATATTACTTGAAGATACATGTAGTACAACCCAAAAGATCCTGAGGCCTAATATATATGAAAATTTTGTCCCAAAACACATTAATATTATAAATGGATACAACAATTTTATTAGAAAAACAAAAATTTTAGATATATTTCATAAATCCACTAACACATAACTAAATGACCTGGGCAGAAACAAAAGAAAGGGGTGAACAATAAAGCTCAGTATGGGGATAACAAAGTAATAGAATAAGATAAATCAGAATATGTGATCCAATAGTAATATCATGTTATTATAATATATTTTATATTCAAAATCATTAAAAATGAAACATGTTATTATAAGATATCATAATGGCAAGATAGGATTGTGTAGGAAACATAAAACATGACATTATAGACATATATAAAGTATACTTATGAATTGATTGTAATATATTATACTCAAGATAACCTCCCATTAAACATACATGGAATACAATGAGATAAAACATTACCCAATTCATTAGAGATATGTATAATTCTAGGACCGCCCATCACATTCATATCATGTAAAAACACAAGAGTGTTTAATAAATCAAACAACATTGGGATGTATTTTAACACTATTAATCCTAATAATGAGGATTTTGGGATACAAAAATTTAAATAAAAAATATATTAATTATATTTATATCTATGTGAATACTCTTGATTGTAACTAAGGTGAGTATTCACAACATAAATATTTTCCTTAGAAAATCACATGAATATTTTATCCCATAATGGGGCACATGAAGCTTCATGGTAGGGTTTAGTGAGAGATAAAGGAGTATATAATCACAAGAGATTTATAATGATAATAATGTGGATATGAGAAATAATATTATATCAACAAAAATATGAAATGTAACTATATAATATAAATACTATTCATGAATAATGATGATTGGACCGCTTACCTTTTGGGGACTCTTCTAAAAATTTGAGAGGATAGTCGTAAGAGTTTGGGGGAACCCTAAGAGAAATAAATATTAGGAATTATATAGTAATTTTGTGATACAAATTTATAGAGTGAAGAAAAATTAATGGTGAGTGGGTTTATTAATCATAATAGGTGACAATTCCCCATTAATTTCCAAACATGTGATTTGGAATCAAAATTATAAATTAATCAAATCCAAAGACATTCATTTAATTTTTTCAATTTTTTCTACCATTTAATATAGTATTTAATTATTTTATAATTATATGAACCAATAACATTTAAATATGTCTATTATTATGTGTAAGTGTCCCATGTTCTTAAATTTTTTTATTTAAAACCTTATGAAGTGAGATATTTTTTGGAGGAACTAATAAGGATTTATAAAAATAATAAAATAACATAAAAACAAATTATTTATAAGTAGAAACATATTTTTAGTCATGTATTCACCATATAGTTTTATTACTTCAATTGGAATACTTTATAATGATATATTACCTACCATATACTTATAATGTTTTTAATTTTTAACTAAAAAATTGGATGTCTCGAAAATTTTAAAGAATTAAACATTGTATAAATTTTATGATATGAATTAAAAAAATAGTGTTTATTTTATAAAAATAATATTCCCTAAATATTATATTTTACACATAAAAGTATTATGACTTCATAGATTGAGAAAATAGTTGGGTTTTTTTATAATATTTGTTTTCTCTCCCTTATAAAAATTACATTTGACTTTGGAAAACAATATTTTTATTTAATTTTAATAAAATTTTTCTAATGATAATATTATATATAAATTAAACTTACATAAAAAATATTGAATTTATAAAATTGAGTGTCTTTATGTAACCTATATATTTCCCAAAAATACTATTAGTGTTTTGTCGTATTAAAATTCATTTTTTATCAATCATTTTTTTAAATAATTTATAATATAATAATAAAAAGGGGAAATATAGTCCAAATATTATAAAATTGAAAATATAAAAATTCAAACCATTAGGGTTTAGATTTACAAATTTTCAATAAACCAAGTAAATATATATTTAAAAGGTGTATGATTGTGATATTTTCTTAGTGTGGTTCAGTGAACAAGGTTTTGGTCATGATTACGGGGAACATGAACTTCTATCATAAATAGTTTCTCTCATACATTAGTTTTTAAATCAATGATTATTCATGGTTAAAAGAAATCCCTAGTGATTTTATCTCCCCCATAAGCTACTGTCGAGGGGCTATATATATTATGATCCTACTTGTTTATGTTATCACTTCCTTGGACTTTTTCAATTGAACTTTTTCATAACCCACCATATACTAATTTTAGCAGTCATTAAATAATGGATCTATTATTAAATAATATGAGTATTAATTTTGTTATAAATGTTATTAACAATATAATAGTCCATAATAACCATAGTAGTTCATATATTATCCATAACAATATTAAAAAAATATTGAAAATATTCATTCTAAGAGGGTTATAATTTTAAAAAAATCAGTTCATTATATTCTTTCACCCTCTATAATTTTCACCCATAAAAGATTATTTCATACACTATATATTACGAGGGAATTCAGATTAATAACATCTTTCATTTCCCATTACCATTACACTAACATGTGGTTCTGCCACAATACACCGATTACAAGATTTGTCTTATTTGGTAGTACATTTTCACTATGAGATAATATTTTTTCAATATTCTCTTTATATGTGTGATGTTTTTCCTATAGTTCAACCTCTGGGTTCATTACATTGAATGTGTATGGTTTGCAGTTCTCTAATATAGATACACTGAACACATCATGTACTTGATTTTTTTGTCATAATTCTAGGTAATTGGACATCACTCTAATGTGATCATGGATATCAAATAAGATGATATATCTAAGACCATGATTTCGGTTTTTCTAAAACCACAAAGTTTATTCCATGAATACATATCAAGGAACACTTTATCTAAGACCAAGTTCTATCAGACCCATCAAATGATTGATTTCATAGATATTCCTACAACTCTATACAAATTTTATATATTGTTGAAATATGTTAAATATCTATTTCATTTCATGAATAATAATATGTCCCCTAATATTATTATCTCCATTTTAACCCCATACTATTATATTATGACACCTCTTCCAATATTTATTCTCATAATGTGCCATTTGAGTGATATATAGGATGTGGTTGTTATATGAGAACTACACAATGGGAGGGTGTTCGTTTGAATATCCTATGGATGCCAATGGACATGATATAATCTTATCATTAAGTGTATTAAAGGTCCATTAAGACTATACATACATCTGAAAATAATATCCAATTATGATGATCAATTATATATCCAACATTTACTAAATCCTTCTTGAAATCCCCAAGGTAGAAAATTGATTGTAATTGTATATAATAGAAAGTGGAACACCATGAGTTATTACCACATCCCTAACATATATGATGATAATTTTTTGAGGTTAATTTTTTAAATAATGAAATGTTTAAACAATTTAATTAGATCATGTTCAACTAAGATGGAACTATTTCTTTTCTGTCTCTAAGGGATTCCTACAATGAAATCAATGGTTTTGTTTTTCTATTTATATATTATTATTGGGGGATTTTTCATCAAATTGTTATTTTTATTTCTTTACATATTGACATAATGGAATTCCAAATATTCTAATACAAACTCATCAATATGACTAGTCATATTAACATATTAGTATTTTCCTTAAAATCCTTATACAACATATTGTTTCTTTTATTAATTGAGAAGTAGGAGATATGATTATAATTCAATTATCCACCAATCATATCTAGTTCGTAAGGGAATCATATCTTGGTTCCAAAATATATAACACCATTATCAAAAAATTTATGCTTTTGAATATTTTCTACCATTTTTGTATAACTTTATAACTATTTAGAACAACTTTAATCTTATAATGAAATGACTATTTATAATTTATTTGAGAATTATAGTGTGAATATCATTTATTTAGTCCCATATCCATCCATTTCATGATGGTGAAAATTGTATATAATTCAATACTAATATTAGATATGGCTTCATGGTCCTAACCAATATGAACAACCTCTATGATGTTCAACTTCCCAAGATAGAATTGGATTATGAAAACATATTCGTTGAAACTCTATAACATTCTTCATGGGAACGTATTATGTAATGAGGGAATATATACTGGATGATTTTATAATTTTTATTTATTTCACACTTTTATTAAAAGAGGTAATATCACAGAATATTATATGTAAAGATATCTATTGAAAATCTAAATCAATAATTGGGTATATATATTGATTAAATTTTAATTTGGTATAGTAATAGGCTAACACTTTTCCATTTTTTCTCAGTTCACAATCTAATTCCTTTTTATTCATGTTAAATTATATAACAAATCCCTCCCCACATATTGGTAATGTTAGTAAAGGTGAAATAATTAGCATCATCCTCATCCTAATAATGTCATCTCCATATTCATTAGTACCCAAAAAGAAAGTCTCCATAGTTATCCTTTTTAGAGGACTTGAAAATAGTGTAAATTTTATCATAATGATCATAAGTATTAATGTTTTACAAATGTAAAAAATAGAAACAAACAAAAATAAAAATGTAGTTATGGAGTGAAAAAAATGCAAACAGTTGGAATCAGCCCAAAAAAACCACCCAAAACATAGAATGGAGAGTTCTCATTAAAGAATAATAAATTATTTGATAATCATGAGGGCATAAATAAGTAATAATGTATTCAACATTATTACATTCATGCCATGTGAAAATAACCTAAACCTAGTCATTCAAAAGGTGTTTAATTATTTGTACATGTAAGATGATGATCCATGAAATAGAGATATTATTTGAATGATACTCATGAAATTTAATGGATTATATTTCAACCATCTATTATCACAAGTCCCTATCCAGGAAGTGATGGAAACCAAAGAGTATGGTATTGGCCTATTCCATTAGTGATTCTCCCTGATCAGATATAGAAATGATAGTTTCCAAATATAAACTACCACTTCCCTGAACTAAACTACCTCCCTACCTGAGCCGATTCATACAAGATACATCAATGCTATGTTTCAAGTTAATATATAGGGGAATCCATATGACCAATTTTCTTTTCAAATATGTATTATGAGTGGAGAGTGGGGATGTTTTTTAATCAAGAATGAATTTTAGTGAGGTTTTGAAATCCTAGTACATCATCATGATCCCAAGTTCCTCATCCACATTTCGAGAACTTTTAACAAGATCCATAAATTAATAAAGAGTTACCTAGTGGTGAGCCTTATACCTTTACTGTAAATGATACACCCACCAACTGCTAGATGATCCACCATTGATTTAAGATGATTATTATTTTCACTATTATAAAGACCCGAAAATTTCATGGAATTTTTTTTCATAAATAATTTGGAATTTTTCGAGTCTGTGGCTTCTGATGGAACTTGATTCTGATGTCAGGTGTGCCTGGAATCAATTTTTGAAGTTTATCTTGGGTACGTTTAGTGAACGAACGAGTGAGTTTTTTGTATCTTTTGAACCGGTGCTTGGAATTGATATCTGAGGGCACTAATGACCTCGCAATGCCGGTAATTGCATAAGAGGACCTTTACCGAAGATGCGTTTGCACGAGAGAATAAGTTAAAATATGTGGATTAAATAAAAAGTGAATAAAAAATGTGGAACAATTTTTATTTCTTATCTAAGGTGGTTATATCCTACATGGGGGGTTGGGGTGGGACCCACAATCTCTTAACTACCCATATGAGGATATTTGTGAGGTAGGGCCCACACGAGCCCCAACCCTTCACATTCCCTAAAACTCTTTAAACCTCCCCCTTTAAACATGTTAACTCCTATTTAATAAGAAATATTCCTCTCCCTCTCTCACTCCATTAAAACATTCCAACCTATCACTTAATTAATTAGACAACTCATTGTTTAATTAATTAAGTGAATTGGCATTTTAATTTTGTAAATTTAAATGCAATTCTTCTCTAATTAAAATAAAGTGATGCCTTATTTTATTATTGGTTGTCTTGTTGTGTTGAGTTTTTGGGTAGACAACTCTTGAGTTTTGAAGAATGCTTCATCACTTTTGTTGAAGAACGCCAACTCTCCGATGAAGAACTTTGACTCGGCGACCCCAAATTCTCCATCCTATTCTTCCTCTTTGACAAAAGGGGAGATGTCGCTTCCTCCTTGGGCACAATCCGTTGTCGCTTATGGAACCTCATCCCGCGATGTCATCTTCCGCGATGCCCAACGTTTGACATCTTTTGTTGAGGTAGGGGTGTGTCATGATTGAATCTTATTTCCTTCATGTTTTGTTCTCTATAACCGCCTGATACCGAACTAATGTAGAGAGACCGGGCCAAACTAACATGGTCTGAATCCTCTGCCAATTTTGTGATTGTTGGCGGTTCTTTGTGTTCTTCATGGGTGAATAAAAACAGATTGTTATGAGTTCGTTTAGCGACAAAACAATCCCAAATCGAAGTCTCATCATCCCGACAACCTAGCGGAGGTGCGACGACAATAGCGGGTGATGGTTCAGACCGGAACGGGATGGACTGGTCCTCGACCGTTCTTCGGACTAGAATTCAAAATGTGTTTTCGGAGCCAATCAGAATCCCAAGAATGCCGGAATCGACTTCGGGACAATGGGGTGACCTAGAGTCTAATGTTTCGTGACAAATGATCGATCGGAATGAAAAACCACCATCATGGGAGGCGTGCTGGCCCGAGGCATCATTTCGGGAAAATTCAAGACTACACGGCGTGTACTCCTGGAGAACACGTCGTGTAGTGCAGGAATTTTGGGGCTAGGGTTTCAGAAATCAGACGACTAACACACAACATGTGACCTATGTCACACGACGTGTACTCGACACACAACAAGGAGGTGGCGGCTACACGAGACTCTTCATGTAACTCAGGAATACACGGACACGGTGTGGAGTACATGGGCATGTACTCTACCACACATCCAGACATGGCCAATGGTGTGGGCTAACCCGTGTACAAATTACACGGGTTGGAGAACACGGGTTGAGGCCGTGTACAGGCACATGGCCAACGTACATGGAGCCAACCCCAGAAGTTTGGACACTGCGTGTAACCATACCACACGCCATGTACATACTTTTTACATGGACAACCCTTCAACACAGGTTGTGGTACACGGACAGTACTCGGGGATTGAAGACATGATGTTTAACCACACCACACACCATGTACTTACTTATTACACGAACAACCCTTTGACATGGGTCGTGGTACATGGGAAGTACCTGAGGTTTGAAGACATGGCGTGAAACCATACCAACACACCATCTACTTTTTGGAAAATGGCTTAGTCATCATGTAATCAGTGTCTTGGACACATTTGTTTGGTTTATCCCCCTATGACGTGGAAAACCTTTGAGATACATCAAATATGGACTTTATGATAGTTGATGTATCGATCCCCTTTGGCTCGAGGAGCAGACCCTCCCAGAATCGAGCATGCTGTGTGCGGGAACTCTAGAACTGGCTGCGACTGTGATGACGATGACGATTGTACTTGGATCCTACGTGGGTTCCGCAAGGAGGACGACTGTACTTGGATCATCCATGGGTTCGGCAGTGATGGCGTCTGTACTTGGATCCTACCTGGGTTCGGCAGTGATGGTTACTGTACAAGGATCCGATGTGGGTTCGGCAGCGACTACTTCTGTACTTGGATCCTACATGGGTTCGGTAGAGGAGATGATTCAGAGGCTACATGTAATCATCTTCACCACTCTTTGGAAGTAGTATACCTATGTGAGATGAGTCTTGACATTCAATCATTATCATCAATGTGATTGTCTTACTTTCCTGTGTGGTCTGGGTTGTGCTTTCCTGTGTGGACTGGGTTGTACATGGGCTCGTGAGTTGGAGCCGAACTAGAATTGATGACTTAGGTATATGTATGGGCATATACGTAATTAGAGTTGGTTGATACATTGAGTTTGTATCTTTCAATTGTGGATTATTTTTTTTGGATTCGGGGAGACCTTCGGGGGTCTTGGGGTCCCTACTGAGTATCGTTTACTCACCTCTGCATGGGCTATCCCTGCACTACAGTTGTGTTGGATGCATACGATAGACAACAATGATCGAGGTGGAGCCTTGTGGAGTGGGATGGTACTTGGAGGTGGACCACTTGGCTGGATGTACACGGAGCGGACGACCGAACCTGAGGAGCTGAGGAGACCATTTGTACCCACCCTTCAGGTGGGATATCCGGAGGACGACTCAGTGGTTGATGGTTTACTCTGCTGAAGTTGTTCATTCTTTACTGTTGTACTATACTTTTATTTGGGTTTGTATTCTATCCCATCTACTTTCCAGCGCATAGTTTTTTACTCAGTCTACTTAGTGTTTACTTCAACTTGCGTACTCTACTGTGTTTATTTACTTATATAAATCCAATTCCTTCCCTTTTATCAGGATTTATGCCTTTAGGGCTAGTCGCCAGCCCGTGGCCTATGTATGGTGGGCTTGGGGTAGTCACAACACGGGCCCCGAGGACGTGTCGTGACAAATTGGTATCAGAGGAGTCGGTTCTACCGCAAAACTTAGGACTCTAATAATTTATTCCTGTGAAGAAATAGTGTTAAGGGTATTGAGTGTGGCTATAAGTTCAGGGAGTCCAGTGTTGGTGCGGTGACCGACATATGCATACACTAGTACCCTGACTACTAATTTCTAACTCAGTGCATGAAAACATTTATTGCATGTGTGTTTCAAATGTTTTCTTAGTGATTACTCAGTGTCAGCTCACTAGGTATACTTTATTAACCCTGGCGCACCTGTTTATTCTCAGGATGGACCCATGATGGCAGCCAGCTAGGGTTCCCAGTTACGTGCAAGATGGCAGCCCACCGAGTGACGAGGCCTCGGTGCAAGGCCCCATTACAGCAGAGGCACCGACGGTACCTCTACCCGCTAGGACACCGATACCACCAGCCCAAGCATCAGAGATTACTCGCCACAAGAGTGCGCTGCATGAGTTTCAGCGATAGAGGCCTCCCAGGTTCTGCAGAGAGATGGACCCTCAAGCAGCTGAGGATTGGATGGAGGATATTGTCCGAGTCTTCAGATTGGTATAGACACTAGAAGACCATATGGTGATACATACCGCGAGTATACTACATGCAGCGGTAGGTAGATGGTGGACCCTGATACTCCAGGTGCATGAAGAGGAATCTCTACTTTGGATGGACTTCGAGAGTCTCTTCCACTCAGAGTTCATTCCATCCACCCTTAATGCGCTGCACATCCAGGAGTTACTACAGCTTCCGCCGAGCAGGATGACAGTAGCCCAGTACTCGGTGAAGCTTACAAACCTCTCGCGCTACTCCACAGACATGATACGGGACACATTCATCCGGGCCCAGAACTTCAAGCAGGGACTGAGGCATGAGATCAGGGCTTTGATGATCTCCCTAAGCATTCTGATGCAAGAAAGAGTACTGGAGCGATCCCTACTTGTGGAAAGCTTCTTTGCTGAGCCTACACCAGCATCGAGGCCTACCGCAGGGTGACATGTAGTGGAGTCTTCTGCAGCCGGTAGTAGAAAGATGTCACAGAGGTCCAATCGGATGATTCCATTAGGTGGGAAACCTCAGGATAATGGTTTAGAGGTGCGGGGCACATGCAGCAGAGCCAGTCATACGAGAGGCAGGAAGTGCTATGAATATGGCGGGCAGGGCCACATGGCTCGTGACTGCCAGAACCACCAAGCAAAGGAGCAGCAGACGGTTGAGGGACCACCCAGGTAGAGGAAGAGGTTCGATTGTGGTGGTCCGCAGGGAGCATTCGGACGTCGTAGGAGAGCTGGCAGAGTAGTAGGTGGTGGATGACACTTCGAGTCTCTACCACCACCACCACCAGGAGGACCACCCCGACCACAGGGAGCTAGCAGACATGGACAGGATCAGCTCCATGTAGTGGAGGCCTATGACCATGGTCCACCTGAGATGAATCGAGGTACTATCTTTGTCTACTCCACCCCTTCTGCAGTTCTTATAAAGACAGAAGTGAGTCATTCTTTCATTGTCGCTACACTTGTTCGGAGCTCGAAGATTCTGATGGAGTCGTCGGCTCGATCCTTATGGCTAGAGATTTCTACGAGAGAAGACTCAACGATTACGCACGGGTTCCGGCAGTGTGAGCTTACTCTAGGAGGCGGGAGCTTTGGCTGAGATCTTCTTGTAGCAGCGTCGAGGCCATACGATGTCATCTTGGGTATGGACTATTCGTCTACAGTCCATACACAGATCGATTGTATTAGACGCAAAGTGCAGTGTGTTCGCACATATGGGAGAATTTTTACCTTCAATGGTGAGAAGGGAGCCATAACAGCACAGGATAGACTTACGCATAGGAGAGTACATCTAATCACACATTAGTTGGATAGTCTCATTATAGGAGAAGTTGATCTGCGGAGTCCGAGTTTTCCTGTTGTGGTGGATCAGTATGCAGACGTTTTTCCTGAAGACATTCCAGGACTACCTCCTCACAGAGTGGTAGGCTTCTACATTGAACTGTACCCCAGGACAACCCCGATATCTAATCAAGAATATAGGATGCCTCCCACTGAGCTTCGAGAGCTGCGGGTATAGCTAGAGGATTTGCAGGGAAAGGGATTCATCTGACCTAGTGTTTCACCCTGGGATTCTCCGATTTTATTTTCCAAGAAGGCGGATGGGAGCTTACGACTATGTGTCGACTACCGTCGCCTGAATCAGGTGACTGTAAAGAACAAGTATCCACTCCCGAGGATTTAACACCTCTTTAATCAGCTCAAGGGAGCGCAATGGTTCTCAAAGATAGACCTTAGGTCAGGCAATAATCAGCTCAGATTTCAAAACGATGATGTGCTGAAGACGACCTTTAGGTGTCAGTTTGGCCACTATGAGTTCTTGGTTATGCCATTCATTGTAACCAATGCTCCTACAGTGTTTATGAGTCTCATGAACAAGATTTTCCGGCCTTACCTTGATCAGTTTGTCATAGTCTTCATCGACGACATATTGATTTACTCGACCACTGAGGAGGAGCATGCCTACCACTTATGTGTTGTACTGGACACACTTCGAGAGCACTAGCTTTATAGTAATCTCTCGAAGTGTTATTTATGGATTCGAGAGGTCCACTTCTTGGGGAACGTCATCTCAGAGGCTTGGGTTGCAGTGGAACCAGTGAATATTGAGGCGGTACTTTCTTGGGAGCAACCTAGGAGCGTGACTGAGGTGCAAAGTTTCATAGGTCTAGATGGGTACTATAAGAGATTTGTGCCAGAATTCTCCAGAGTTGCAACACCACTTTCATCATTGACAAATAAGGGGAAACCTTTTATGAGGTCAGATAGATATAAACAGAGTTTCCAAAAGATGATACAAAGATTGACCAGTGCACCCATCTTGAGGCTGATGGAGGAGGTCGTAGGGTATGTAGTTTACTGCGATGCATCAGGGACCAGACACAAGTGTGTCCTGATGTAGGAGCGGGAAGTGATTGCCTATGGTTCATGAAAATTGAGGCAACATGAGTAGAACTACGCTACCCATGACCTGGAGTTAGCAGTAGTGGTCTTCTCCTTGATGACATGGTGGAAATATCTGATGGGTGAACGCTTTACAGTCTACACTAACCACCAGAGTCTCAAGTACATCATCTTGCAGAAGGACCTGAACCTGAGATAGTGGTGATGGTTCAAGTTCCTTCAGCACTATGACTTTGATATAGTCTATACTCCTAGGAAGGGGAACACAGTATCTAATGCTCTCAGCAGTAGATCGGGCTTTCAGCTACATGGAGAGGCAACGAAGCAGCTAGCCGCGTTGCAGATATCCTTCATGGATAGAGATGGATTAGCCTTTCTACAGTCACTCGCAGTCACTACTCCACTACATCAGTGGGTCAGAGAGTCACAACATGGTGACGTTGACTATGAGATGCGACATGTACAGATATCCATAGGATAGGAAACTGATGGATTTTCTGTATGAGGAGAGCATGTCATCCTCTTCAGGGGACGTACCATGGTACCAATAGCACTGCAGGAGGAAGTACTGAGGGAGTTTCATACTTCCCCTCTTTCTGTACATCCAGGAGTGGATAAGATGTACCGGGATCTTTGACGACAACACTGGTGACCGGGTATGATGAAGGCTGTGGCAGAGTTTGTTTCATGATGCCTCACCTGCTAGTAGGTGATGGCGGAGCACCAGGTTTCGGAAGGCGTGGTGTCACCCTTAGAGGTCCCAGAGTGGAAGTAGGATGGGATATCTATGGATTTCGTGATGGGGATTCCACTTACTTCTAGAGGACATGACTCTATCTGGGTGATTGTCGACCGACTCACCATGTCGGCCCACTTCCTTCTTATTAGAGAGCAGGGCTTAGTGGAGAGATTGGAACTCCTCTATGTTCAGGTGATCATACGTATTCATGGTGTGACCTCATCTATCATCTCCGATCAAGATTCTCGCTTTACTTCCCAGCTTTGTAAGGGGTGGCAAGAGGCATTTGGGATTCTGTAATGCCTGAGCACCGCCTTTCATCCTCAAATGGATGGCCAAATGGAGAGGACCATTCAGACACTCGAGGACACGCTCTGTTCATGTGTCCATGAATTTGGTCACAATTGGGAGGATCACCTACCCTTGGCGGAGTTTACGTACAACAACAGCTACCACTCCACCATCGGTATGGAACTATAGGAGGTATTGTACGACTGACCATGCTGATCACCACTGTGCTGGACTAACCCTGGGGAGTCAGCACTCGTAGGACTAGAGATGGTCTAGGCTACGATGGAGAAAGTGCAGATCATCCAGGAGCGGATGAGGACTTCACAGAGTAGATAGAAGTCATATGCTGATATAATCCATAGACCAATGGAGTTCAAGGATGGCGACCACGTTTTCATACGGGTCTCACCTCGATGTGGATTACATATATTTAGCAAAGGAGAAAAGTTATCTCCATGCTTCAACGGACAATTCCAGGTCCTCAGGAGGGTAGGCGAGGTGTCTTACCACCTGGCCCTTACACCTTAGTTGCACTGGGTGCACGACGTCTTCCACGTATCTCAGCTGAGGAGATACATGCACAACCCGACGCATATCATCAACCAAGGGGAGTTTGACATCGTTGATGGGGTGACATTCACAGAGGTTCCATTGGATATCGAGGATCGACAAGATCAGGTCCTATGTGGGCGGTCGATTCCTTTGGTGTGCATATGTTGGCAGTACAGAAACCTCCAGGATAGCACATGGGAGCGGGAGGCTCAAATGCGTGCTCAATACCCTAATTTGTTTCCCTAGTTTATGATATAGCTTTATGGGGATGTAAAACCCTGAGGTGGGAGTAATTTAAAGACCCAAAAATTTCAAGGAATTTTTTTTCTTATATACATTGAAATTTTATGAGTCTGTGTCTTCTGAAGGAACTTGATTCCGAGGCCCGGTGTGCCCGGAATCAATTTCCGATGTTTAGCTCAGGTATGTTCTGTGAACGAATGAGTGGGTTTTTCTATCGTTTGAACTAGTGCTTGAAATTGAAATCTGAGGGCACATATGACCTCACAACACCAGTAATTGCTTAAGAAGACCTTTACTGAAGATGCATTTGAACGAGAGAAGAAGTTAAATTTTTTGGATTAAATAAGATGTCAATAAGAATTGTGGAACAATTTTTATTTCATATCTATGGTTGTTATATCCTACATGGGGGAGTTGGGGTGGGACCCACAAGCTCCTCACTACCCATGTGAGGATATTTGTGAGGTGGGGCCCACACAAGCCCCAACCCTTCACATTCCCCAAAACTACTTAAACCTCCCCCTTTAAACTTGTTGACTCCTATTTAATGAGGACTCTTCCCCTCCCTCTCTCACTCCATTAAAAATTTCCAACCTAGCACTTAATTAATTGGACAACTCATGGTTTAATTAATTAAGTGAATTGGAATTTGAATTTTATAAATTTGAATTCATGGCTAGTTTAATTAAAATAAAGAGAAGCCTTATTTTATTTGTGTTTGGCTTGTTGTGTGGAGATTTTGGGGAGAGAGCTTTTTAGTTTTGAAGAAGGCTTCATCTATTTTGTTGAAGAACACCAACTCTTCGATGAAGAACTTCGACTTGGTGACCCCAAATTCTCCGTCCTATTCTTCCTCCATGACAAAAGTGGAGATGCCGCGTCCTCCTCAGGCACACTCTGCCGTCGCTTACGGAACCTCACCCCGCGACGCTGTCTTCCGCAACGCCCGACGTTTGACATCATTTGTTGTGGTAGGGGTGTGTTATGATTGAATCTTCATTGCATAATTTTTTTTCTCTTTAACTGCCTGCTACCGAACTAATGTGGAGAGACCGTTCCAAACTAACATGGTCTGAATCCTCTACCAATTTTTTTATTTTTGGTGGTTCTTTGTATACTTCGTGGGTGATGAACAATGGATCATTACGAGTTCTTTATGCGACGCAATGATCCTAAATTTAAGACTCGTCATCACGGAAACCTAGTGTAGGTGTGACAACAATAGCGGGTGATAGTTTAGACCAGAACGAGATGAATCGTTCCTCGACTGTTCTTCGAGCTAGAATTCAAAACGTGGTTTCAGAACAGATCGGAAGCCCGAGAATTCCGTAATCGACTTCAGGACAATGGGGAGACCTAGAGTCTGAAGTTTCGTGATGAATGAACAATCAGAATGAAGAACCAGCATCAAGGGAGGCACGCTGGCTAGAGGCATCATTTATGGAAAATTCTAGACTACACGACGTGTACTCTTGGAGAACACGCTGTGTAGTGTGGGAATTCTTTGGCTAGGATTTCAGATGTCAGATGACTAACACACCTCATATGACCTCTGTCACATGGCGTGTACTCACCACACAACAAGGAGGTGGTGGCTACATGAGACTCGACGTGTAGCCCGGGAATACACGGACACGGTGTGGAGTACATGGGCATGTACTCTACCCCATGGCCAGACATGGCCAATGGTGTGGGCTAATCTGTATACCATAACACGGGTTGGAGAATACGGGTTGAGGCCGTGAACGGGGACATGGACAGCGTACACAGAGCAGACCCCAGAAGTTTTGACACATCATGTAACCATACCACATGTTGTGTACATAATTTTTACAGGAACAACCCTTCAACACGGGATATGGTACACTGACAATACCCGGGGACTGAAGACACGACGTGTAACCATACCACATGTTGTGTACTTACTTTTTACAAGAACAACCCTTCGACATGGGACATCGTACACATGCAGTACCTGAGGTTTGAAGACATGGTGTGTAACCATACCAACATGCCATGTACTTTTTGGAAAATGGCTTGGTCATCATGTACTCAGTGTCTTTGAAAAGTTTGTTTTCATTATCCCCCTATGAAGTGGAGGACCTTCAAGATACATCAATTCTGGACTTCATGAAAGTTGATGTATCATCCCCCTTTGTCTCAAGGAGCAGACCCTCCCAAAATCGAGCATGCTGTGTGTGGGAACCCTAGATTTGGCTGCGACTACAACGACGATGACGAATGTACTTGGATACGACATGGGTTCGGTAGCGAGGACGAATATACTTGGATCCTCTGTGGTTTTGGCAGCAATGATGACTGTACTAGGATCCTACGTGGGTTCGACAACGATGACTTCTGTACTTGGCTCCTATGTGGGTTCAGCAGAGGAGATGATTCAGAGGCTACATCTAATCATCTCCATCGCTCTTCGGAAGTATTATAACTGTGTGATCTGAGTCTTGACTTTCAATCATTATCATCAATGTGATTGAATTACTTTCCTGTGCGGTCTGGGTTGTGCTTTCCTATGTGGACTGGGTTGTACTTGGGCTCGTGAGTTGGAGCCGAACTGGAATTGTTGACTTAGGTATATGTATTGGCATATAACTAAGTAGAGTTGGTTGATACTTTGAGTTTGTATCTTTCCTTTTTGGATTATCCTTTGTAGATTCTGGGAGAACTTCGGGGGTCTCGGGGTCCCTACTGAGTATCATATACTCACCCCTACACAGGCTATGACCGCACTACATTGTTTTGGATGTAGATGATAGACATCACTGATCGAGGTGGAATCTTATGGACTGGGATGGTACCTGGAGGTGGACCACTTGGCTGGACGTACACGGAGCGAACGGCTGGACCCGAGGACCTGAGGGGACCATTTGTACCCACACTTCAGGTGGGATATCCAGAGGACGAATCAGTGGTTTCTGGTTTACTCTAATGCAGTTGTTCTTTCTTTACTGTAGTAAGTACTTTCATTTGAGTTTGTATTCTGGCCAATTTACATTCCAGCACATACTTTTGTACTCAGTTTACTTAGTGTTTATTTCAGTTTGCATACTCTATTGTGTTTTTTAGTTATATAAATGAAATGCCTTACCTTTTATCGAGATTTACGCCTTTTGTGCTAGTCTCCAGCCCTTGGCCTATGGAAGGCGGGCTTAGGGTAGTCATGAAATGGGCCCCGAGGACAGGTCATGACAACTATCTCTAGGGGTATCATATGAATAGACTAATTATCGAGGTCACTCTGAGTGTTGATGCAAAATCACTCCCCAAACCTCTACCATAATAAACCTTCCTACTCACTGAGTATGAAAAATAGAATGTTATTTATTCTTTTGGTTCCCTATAACAGGAAAACATAGTTGTAATAGAAATACCTTTATGAATAACCTTTGTATCCATACAAGAGTCATGATCCTTAATACATCAAAAAATAATAATTTTGTAGGGTTCTACCAACACCATATGATAATATCCCACTCTTCCCAAACATTGTGATAAAACATTTTGGAATGATATGCCTTTCCCACGAACATTCTTGATGAGTACATAATAAAAAATATTCTATATAGGTCATTTTTTATATTGATAGAAAGGAAAAGGAATTTCTGTAGTTGGATATAGATAGACAGAAAAAATAGATATCTGTTTTCATCGTAGAATAAAATATTTGGAGTCAGTAACCCCAGAAAACATATTGTTTATCCTACCAATTTTTTATTATAAATGTTAATTTCACTGAATAATATAAACAATCACAAATATTGATAAATCCTCCCAATGTGACAGTGAATTTTTATCCATATCCTTTAGGACCTACCACATATCACATTCCCAATTGTAGAAATTTATGCTTATTAAAACTTACCTCATGGATTTTCCATCCAATTCCCCCCTTTATAACATTTCATACACAAATTGAATGGTTCCCCATACGATCCATTGATTAATGTGCCCCACCTTTGACTCATAGGTGAATAAATCCCAAGATTCCCAATGGGAAAAGCATGTAGTTATGAATTTTATCAATGTACTAATAAATGTGATGGATATGTACTCTCTCTAGGGAAAGTGGGTCTCCAAAGTATTTAATATGGAAAAATTTTCTATTAACACAAATATAGAACTCAATATTTTTTGACCTTCTCTTAAAAAAATAAGTTGAAATATAAATTTTTTTCTCTCTTTGTAGACAATTTGACCAATCAACTTTTTGTAATCATCCAAGTCCCTATTTATATTACAGATAGACCTGTTATTCCCACAAAAAAAAGACCAGAACATCACCATTACAAAGAAGATTCTAAATTCAATATAAATTATACCTATATCAGAAAGAAAAAATTCTACCATGGGGAAATATCCTTGTTATGTATAATCTAAGGGTGTCTAGGACAACAGTGTTGATTTATAATGATAGTAGACCCCCATTCACATGGAGACAAACTTTGGAATATAAAACATTTATCTAAATTCTCTTCCTGATTCTTATTTTTATATTAATGATCATCACTATCCATCTTATAGAGATTTATATATACTATAAAATAACTATGTATATTCTCGATTGAGAACATAACCTCTCACCTAGGTGGAACACAACAAAATTTATTTGAAAAAACATAAGTTGATTCCCATATAATGTAAAAGAAATCAGTGATGATATTTTATATAGTCTTTATAATTTGAGAAAGATACACATTCTTATTGGGAAATAATATCCATGATTAAGAGGGTGATATAAACAGAGACTCATCAATATAGTTTTACATGTATAGAATTAGATGATGATTTTCTACATAGAGGGATATTTCATTACATTAGAATATTTTTTTTATCTATAGAATGAAATTCAATCCTTGACTAGAAGAGTATAAAATTACAATAAAGAGCATATAAAATTTAATACTAGAAAATTTATCACAATAATTAGGAAAATTTATGAGTTATATTCTATAGAATAAAAAATGTATGCATTAATTGTCTTCATTAGTAACTCTAATTTTATTTTTTGAGGTGGTGTTTGAATAGTTCAACTAATGTTTCATGAAATGAACGAACTGACATAACCATGAATTATATCCCTTCATTTCACAATTTTATTACACATTTTATCTATAAATTCATCCAAAATTGAAATAGATTGATAATTCCAAAAAAATTATTAATATAAAAGGTTATTTATGATCATTGATGGGATAAATCATAAGTTTCATATCTTCCATAACTTTTTGACTGATGGTATCAGTCAAATTTACCAATGATATATTTCCATAAAAAATGTGTTATGGTCATTTTGTTAATTAATTAAGGTTCAAAATTTTCATATGATAACCACTCACCCACCATACATTTCATATAATGAAATTATGTTTATAAACCAATGCATTGGATGGATAAATAATTTCAGTCCCACCAATCACATTCACATCATGAACATGCATAAGTTATCCTCATAGACAATACAATATAAATATGTCTTGTATAATTTTTAATCCATTGATTACATATTGTGGGTTATACACATGGATTTCTATATTAAATAAGGATTGGTAAATCAAATTGAATACCCTTTAGAAGATATTGGGATGTGTATTTAGTTAAAAAATGATTGGCATGTAAAATTGTGTCATAACCTGGGAAGCATAATGGGGTTACATGAAGGTTCATTGGATGGTTTAATGATTGGGAAATGGGTATCTCATCACATGAAAATTTTAGGGACAACAATATTAATGTGTAAACAAATGATATAACATGAAAATTTTTAAATACAAAGGCATAATATAAATGTCAGTTTGTGAATAATAGGGAGAATCAATGGATTACATACCTTGATTAAATGCTTCAAAAAACATGATAGGTGCATCGTAAGACATTGGAGGATCCATGGGATGACATTAAATATAGAAATGATGAGTAATATAATGTGATTAAAATATTAATAAATAAGAATGGGTTGTTTTTTCCATTTATATATAGAAAAATTGAAGATTTTATTTAACATTCAAACAATGGTTTTCGAATATATATAATATTGTAATAAAAACCAAACACATTCCATGGGTTTTACTAGAGTTTTATTTCAAGGAGTATTGATTGAAATTATTATATATATATATATATATATTTCTGAATTTAATACAGTCAAATAAAAACCAAGGGGGTGTTGAAGTTAGTCAAGTTAAAAAATATTTGATATAAAGCAGATAAAATGTAATTTTTTGGAGGATTATTTATGTATAATTAAAAAATTACATAAATAACACATTAATATAAAGGAAAAAAGTTATTTCTTTCATGTATACTCTTTATAGTATTTGTTATATCATTTTTTGTATTTTATTATGTCATAACACAAAAAATAATTTTGAATCATTTTTCACCATAAGAATTATACTACTTAAAAAATAATGAAAACATCACCATTGAAACTTTTTGAAGTTATGAGTAAAAAAATTGTTTGATAAAAAATAAAAATATGATAATTTGAAATTTTTAAATAAAAAATAGTACTTTTATAAAATATTAGTTTTTGAAAATAAATGATCCCTTCCAATTTTAAGAAATATATTTTTCTTTGTAAAATTTAATGTGCTTTTATATTAAATAATTTTTGTTTGATAATTTCTTTTATTAATTTTTTTTAAAAAATTAACCCAAAAAAGGCTATATTGATTGAAACTACACATTTAGAAAAAGAAATATTATGAGTATTTTAAAATTAAAATATATTTTTCAACAGTATTAATATTTATTAATATATAAAGTCTTCATTAAAATTAATATATTTAGTCATTATATTATTTAGATGAAAATATAAAAAATCATATTGTTAGGGTCTATATTAATTTCCCTTTATTACACTAGGGAGTTCCATAGGGTTAAGGTGTGTGGTGGTGATATTTTATGGGTTGTTTTGGGTCTTTCTCTCGATGATCCTGAACAACTTCAATAAATGGTTTCTCTCATGCATAAGGGGATAAATCATGACATTTATTTGTTCAATGGAATAGCTGAGTAATTTCATTTAGGATAGGGAAGCAGCTATGTGGGATTCATAGCAAAAAATAATATTAATTGAATTCATGTATTCCTTTGTTTGTGAAAAATGGGAATTATCATAAACCATAATATAATAATATTTATATTTATAATTCAATTTCAATATTTTCAAAAATTATGATTTATAATTATATTTTACATTTATCTTCCCATATAACTATACAAAATTACTAAACACCTACTTGTGTTTTCTAAAATTAAAAAACAACATAATGACTTTTTTATTCAAAAGATATACAATTTCTAATTTTTTTTATTGTTATATTTTTCTGATAGCTAAAGTGATAGTGAATATCTTATCAGGGATAATATTTTATCGATTGAGTACTAACAAGAAATTCATCACGACTAGACGATTATAAATGGAATATCATAGGATTATGCTAGTGTGTACTTAACATTTAGGGAGTTGGTATCGTCTTTTCTTCTATCATTCCCTTTGGGATAAATTTTTTTGAGCAATCACTGTGATCATTATAATTTTTTTGGTTTATTAATGACTGTTCTATATGAAATCTCCAAATATCACTATAATAGTTTCCATGGAGCATATAAATAATTTCAAATCCAACCTTAATAAATTTTCCCCTATGGATTTATAAATAAGAATTAGGTTATAATTATTTGGTAAAGAATATAATATATGGATGATGTAGATTTTAGTCCTAGGGAATTTTATATCCTTTCGAACATATGTATAATGTTGTGTATGTGAGGGGATTCATTTAAGATCGTGAGGTATATGGTCAATATGTGGTTAGTTGGATGGTATGGAGTTTTCAAATTAATGAGATATTATATAATGACTTAATATTTTAAAATATATTTCCCATTAAATAAATTTTATGTGTTTATTAGTTGACATAACAAGAAACACAAAGTATAAAACAAAACAAAATGTATTATAACATAGTCATTAAACTGGTTGGTATGAATTGTATTGATCACATTTTAATATATATATATATATATATATATATATATATTACTTAAATAAATTGTATTATTTAATCCAACATATGAATGTAATAATTTTTTCATAAATAAATTATATATTTAAAAATATGTTTTCTCAAAAAATAGTTATTATTTACTTTGTGTGATAATTTTTAAATTAATTTTTACAATTTTGATAAATTTAATAAGATAAAAAAATATCAATTATGGTAGCATAATATGAAATTTATTTTATTTGGATATTTCCTTATTTTTCTAGAAACATTGATTTTTTAGTGAATAGTGATAAAATATTAATTTTTGAAAAAATTTCAATTATTTAAAATTTACTACCTCAATATTATTAATTTTTTTTCTTAATGTATCTTAGGATTCATTTAATTATGTTTAAAAATAATAATTACACTGATATAAATACTTATCTTAATTTTGGTATCAGTAATTTTATGTGCTTAACAAACAAAATTGTCTAGATGTCAATTTATGTGGGAAATTTGTTTTCATGATAAATAAATAATTTAATATCAATTGGATAATTATGTAAATTAAATATATATATAATATATTCCACTAAACTTTTTTACATTCGTATTTCTTTTTTTACTACGCATGATATAAGAATAATAATGAATTAATTCATAAAAACTATTTTTTCCTAAAAATAATTTCAATAATGAATAGATTACATAATTTAAACAATACTTGTAATATATCTTAAAAATGAATCTTAAAAAAAATATTCAATATTTATAATAATGAGGATATAATTTGGTAAAAATGTGGCTCTAATTTTTAGGTATTATGATTAGTAATTTTGATAAATAGATGAAAATTTGGTAATCAAAAAATCGGTAATGAAGGGTTAAATATTTTTTACAGGGGTTTTAAATTTCATTAACACATTCCACTATAATATTTTGTGTGTGTATATTTCACATTTAAATCTAATTTTATGACAAATAGATACACTATTCAATTTCTCTTTCTTTATGACATTTGTATTATTATAGGAAAATAATAATTAAAAAACTAACTCTCTTGACATAAATATCATAAAAAAATTCATAAATATAAAAATATAATAACATTGGTAAAAATTTTATTAATAAATTATATATTTTTATTTTTATTTTTATTTATTTTTAATTTTATGTGCTAAAATTTTCACCTTAAATACTAATGTTATGCCAACTAGGAGCCTCTTAATGTAAAAGAAAAATAAATTACAATATATTAAGATAATTAAAGTTATAAAACATTGTTTACATATTTTGTTATAATAATTATTTATATAAAAATGTTATTATAGGTATGTGTAAAAGGTTTACACATGAATTAAATTAATAAATATATGATGTTAATGTCAAAATTAATGAATAGTGTTAAAAAGTCATTAATGATATCTTAAAAAAATATTATATTTTAATATATTATTTAAAACAAAAAAAATATTGAATGATAAAAACTACGATGATAAATGTTCTTTAATTTTATTCACTTTGAATTTACGAGCAAGTATATACTAATTAGTAAAATTATAAACAATTTAGATTGAAAATATTAGTACACCTGTTAAGTCTAATATCATTTAATGAAGGGGTTAAACAAAACAGATAAGATTTAAAATGACACCAAAACAAATAAAAATTCCATTATATTTTGATATGTACACCATATTATCTTTTACATTTAATTCATGTCTAATTTAAATCATTACACAAGAGAAAGTCATTAATTATATTGATATATTAATGTTAATTCCAATTATGTCCATTCCCCCATATAAAAGGAAACCCCTTATATATTCTCATTACAAAAAATTGGATGATACATCTTGACACAAATATTTTAAATTATATTCTTAAATTTCCAATAATCAATTTTGGGTTAATAATATCATGAAATTTCCTTCTATGTTTCCATGGTAAGGAATCTAACAAAGGCTTACTAAAGTAGAAGTAATCGTTTTACCCACATATTTCAATTTATTAATTTATATACATCCTAAAAATATATTTTATTCATCATAATGATAAAAATTAATTATAATAAATAATATAATATTCCATTTTTATTAAAAAAATGAAAATTTTAATCCTCCTTTTCATCAAATTGGATGTCAAATATCAATCATTCTTAGTTTTGGATTACCACTTCCAAGTGGGTATGAATTTAATATTCCATCACTATCTATAATATATTGTTATAATAATTTATGTAATTTTTTATATAATTTATTTATAATTTAATTATTTTTCTATAATTATAAAAACATATCTAACTTTTTTACTTTCCCTTATTTTGAAATTAATAACATCATTCATACTAACGTGTGTACTACCATATTCCTAAATCAATGTAATAAAATTTTCATTTATTCATTACATATATATTAATAAGTATAGATATAATTAATATATGTTATATATTAATTAATTTTGAATATTTAATGGTTATTTTTATTGAAAATTCTTTTTTTTGACCTGTATAAATGTGAATTCAGTATTCATTCATATATATGGACAACCATATACATGAACAATGTAATTATTTTATTTAATATATTTACTATTTGGATAACTCCATATATAGAGATATATATATAATCTATTAAATTAGTAAAATTATATATATGATGGATCTAAGATGAATTCATCCATCAAATATTAACTTTTTGTTATTATTTCAAGGTGGGAAAATCCCTACACAGTACAAACCTAAGGAGGCCTAAAGTACTAGATACCCAATGCATATGCCCTAACAAATTTACCACATTCCTGTGGAAGAGACCCCATCCTGGAAAACAAAAAATTACGATCACCATTAGAAATTTTTAAATCCAGGAAGTCAGCCACCATGTTCCCCTTGCACCAACTATGACTAAGATTCACATGTGGTTCCAACGAAAATTTTCACTTATGAATGATATTGACAATGGTAAAATGGATTTTGAACATACTCTACAGTGAACCATGGAGAATTCTCAAGTCGTCTTCGACCGACACCAAACTAATGATGTGTGAATGACAAAGCTCAATACCTTTCAGCATCACGGAAGCTTCCGCTATAAGATAATCTCCAACTCTAAAGCCATCACTGAAGGCTAGAATCACTAAACCTTGTGGATCACGAACCACTCCCCCACCCCTCATAAAACCAGACACACATGACCCGTACATGTTGAGTTTCAACCCACTTCTCGGATTATTCCACTTCACTAATTTTTCTTTCCTTTTAGCATCATGTAAGTTCCATTAGTAGAATTACCTACCATGAAAACTCACAGTGTAGAAATAAACGCCCATCCTTTGATTAGAGAAACCAATTCACCCCCAATGCACCTAGTTCTATCCATCATAGCCCGTCATGAGTAGGACATTCCCCCATGACGACTTTGGTTTTGGAAATTCTAGAGGCTCCAATAGCCCATAAAAAGAAACACTGCCCTCACCTTCTAAATTATATATAATATGATGTTATGGTTTCTAATAAAAATTTAATTTTTTTTGGGAGTTATGATATATTCCCAACTCATTTCAATTGTGTAGTGTATATAATTCCTATATCAAATTTTAAGATAAATTTAATTAATTTTAATGCAATTTAGAAATATAAATTAGGTTATTTTTGTATGGGATTTTCAGTTATATATTATAAATGTACTAAGGGAATTTTATCTCAATATTGTTTCATTGAGTCATGTTTGACTTAATGACCTATTTATGTTGATATGGATTATATAATATCACTATAGAATGGTATATGATTATTATACTTATTTTAATAATATTTGGACATTCATTTCATGTAACAAACCATGTAATTATATAATAAGGCATTTTCATATCAATTAATATTTATTAATCAAAAGTTAATTTTACCTTAATGGGGATACAATGTCCAATAGTGTACTTGATGCACAAAAAAAAAGGATTAATTTTAATTTAATTACTCTAAAATGTGTGTCTTAAATTTTGAATAGTTTATTTTATATTTTTTATTTGTGTGTAAAAATTAGGTAATTAGGTTCTTTTTATTTTTTTTGGATTTTATGAATAGAAACCTTTGTAATTTTTATACCTTGGTTAAAGATAAGTAATGTAAATTAGGGTAATAATTAAGATGATGAGGATAATAAAATTACCCTATCACATGAACAAAAACTAGTGCATAAATATATAAACCCATAACACCTAAGGATCATAATTGAATAATTTAATAGTATTTTGTCTATGAATGTGTTTTTTTTTAAAAAAAAGTGTTTGAAAACATGTCACCCACTTATTTCTTTAAAGTATAATAAATTTAATAAAAGTATAAATATGATAAAACATCGATCCTAAATAGTCTTTATAATTCTACTGAAATTATCTACATCATGGATATTTATTTTGAATTTTTAATGATTAAATAATTACCATAAATTAGAAACAATAGTGACACAATAACTATTTTATTAATAGAACTTTAAAATAAATAATAAAAAATTTAATAAATTAAATATAATTAGAATTAGTTATGAATGTCCATAAACATTAAGGCTGACAATGAAACATATTATGTATAGTAAATTTTTTGGTTAGAATTTATCCTTATGTTTGGATTTTATTTAAATTAAATGAATTTAATAGTGTAAAAATTTACATTATTGACACATTATAAGGATAATATTTTATTTAATTATTTAAAAAACAAAATAATATTTTAAATTATAAATTTGGAATGATAAGGTCTAAAATTTAAAAATTTGTATAAATTGGGGAAAGTTTACACATTTATGTAAAATTTATAGCCCCGTAATATTTAACATGTATTTACCATAGATAAAATTAATCGAGATTATTTAATGTTCAACCAAAAATATAAAAATAAAAATAAAAACAATACACGTCTCAAAATTATTGATTTATGAGTATTTAGAACAATGAAAATATTATCGTATAAGTAACTCAAGACTCATTAATTTGTTTTTACTAATTAATTTATATTATTTTAATATTTTATGAGTTTCCAAGGGTACCCCCCTCTTAAAAAATCTATTCACTATTCTCTGTTACTCACACTTAAAAAAAAATTGTTTCAACCTAGATCTACCCAAACCCCCACATAAAATTCATCCCCTCATTATTGAAGCCTAATTTTAGGTAAATTTTCATCCTTATTGGTGATAAGGTGTTCTTTAATTGTGATAAACCAATGAAAAAGTATTTTTTTTCATTAAGTATTTCAATTTTATTACTTATTCAACATCAAATTTTTTTTATTAATACAATATGAAATAATAAATCTTTTATCCAAAACATATTTCGATGTTATTATGTTCATATCATCGCATAAACCCATCTACACATCCATTATATGGTAAAGGAATCAATTGTTCCTACATACATGTGAACTATCACATCCATGAACTGATCTACTCTATTTTCCATATCCATCTTAAATTAATGGTTATAATAATGGAATTAATGTTCATGTATGATATTAATGACATATTAATCATTTTAAAATAATAATATATCAATTGTATTCTTAATTCATTGGGGATAAAAATTATAATGTTATTCGTGTGTATGTGTAAATTAACACATCCTCAAAGAGATGTGACTCATTTTTTTATTATATTACCTTTAAGATATATTAAAGTATATTTAAGATGTTAATATTTTTTCAATGATGTTATGATAAATATAGAAAGATAAAATAATAAGTAAACTTCTTTTAATAATGATAAATAAAAACATCAATACAATACTAATGTTTACATAGACCTACCTTCTTCATGATTAGAACATTATTGCTACCAAAGCTACAAATTATTCTACTTATTAATGAAGAATGAAAACAAAACCATTGATAATGAACTAGTTTCTTCTCCCACATCTATCATAAAATCTCATAGTATTACTATCGATCGTGATCCTAAGGCTGTACAAACCGTGACACCAAAAAAATAAATCTATTTATCATTGTATTACACCCTAGGTTCTATACCCTAATATTATATGGGTTAAAATGACACCTTAGTGCAGATTCAGTTCCATCCGTCATATTTGGACACAATCCAACAGTAGGCCACAGCTCCATCAAAGGCTCTAGGTACTTCTATTTCTCCATATATAGTTAGTTATGGATGATCTTTGATGTATGAAAACATGATTTCTAAACTAAATATCATTCCATTGTTGCATTGTCTTATGATTTATACAAACTCAACTATGAACAATTTAATAAAACAACCTACAATAACGAATCCTATAACATATAGAAATGAACAAGAACGGTCCAATTATACTCAATATGATAGAAGGAATACTAGAAATAATAGATCCAAAAAAAGTGAATGGGTAGTTCAAACTCCATATCTAGTGTTAAATAAAGATACTCTTTTGGAATTGTCAGGGTTTCGCAACCTATGGCATGTTCACTGTTTTAAAAAGAATTGTTAATACCCATTACCCAATTTTCTTTTCTATTGTTGAACCTAAAATAACTTCTTCCTCTAAATACCCATATTTATGTTAACATAATTTTGTGTTTACTTGATCTATCAGTAAAACTCTCTATGCTAATTTGTTAAGGATTTTTTCGAACTCATCATTATTTAATATTAGTTCATTCAATATCTCTAACAAAAATCATACTTGAACTATTAATATTGAAGGAACACACTTGTTTTGCACCTTTGTTTTTGATAAAAATATGTATCAATAAAGAAGAAATCATGGGAAGGATATCTTATATATAGACACTGTCATTAATTCCCCCTTGTTTCTTAATGGAGACATTAATTCCATTGTTAACTCAAGAGAGAAAATGGTACCATCTTTTGGTTCTATATCCATGATAGAATATTATTCCTCGATCTAAGACAACAATATCATTGAAATTAACCTCACCGGTGTGTAATACATTTTATATAGGAGACATTATAACAAAGTTGTAACCTCCAAATTGGATAGAGCCTTTACGAATGTCCCTACTTTAGGTAATTGGGACACTATCTAAAATAAAACACTTCATAGTCTTAACTCTAATCATCACCCCATCATGTTCAATGTCTCCTCCAAAGTCACGAAACCCAAACTACCATTAATATTTAACAAAGGGTGATTCTCTGGTGATGATTTAACATATATCATCCATAACTTTTGGTCCTCAATGTCTCATTAAATGATGCCTTTACCAGTAATCTGAAATTAAAACAACTAAAAAAGACTCTAAAACCATTATTCATCTCTAGAGACAAAAAAAGATAACAATGACAACATATTACTTCATAATGACCTGAATGACATTCCAAACAATAACACCACCACTGAACAAATTACCAATCTTATTAAAGAACTAAACTTTATGGTCAAACTAAACTCGTTGATCACAAATAAAGAAAATATGAGAAAATAAGAATTTAAAGTTAAATGGTTAATTGACGGTGATAGAAATACCAAATTCTATAACTGTCTTCAATAAAAAAATAGGTCTTATAGGCTATTAGCATTTCTAAAGGATGGAAATAAGCTTCTTGACAATGAAGAGGACATCACCCATCATATTTTCTCCTACTATGAATCCATCATCAATAGTCCTGATATTAACAAAGGCCTCCCTCCAGAGGTAATTCCATTAGTGATCAATTATGTGGAAAACACCTTCCTTATCAGCACTCCGATGGATCAGGAAATAAAAGACACTGTCTTTATTCTTAATTCTGATAGTGCTATGGGTCCGGATGTCTTCAATAATGGTATCTTTCAATGTTATTGGGATGTTATTCATATTGATGTTTGTAAACTGGTAATCTCCTTTTTTCTAATGTGGTTCTTCCTCTTTCTCTCAATGCACTGTTTCTCACCTAAATTCCAAAAGTGTATAATGCCAATGAGATTCCCATGATTAGAAATATTACTCTTATCAATACACTTTATAAAATTATCACAAAAATCATTGATAAAAGAATTCCAAAAATCAAAAACAAAATTGTTTCTTAGAACCAATTTGGGATTATAAATGGTAGATCCATTCAATACTGTATTTGTTTCTCCCTAAAGTTTGTCAACAACTTGATAAAATAGAGGAGGTAACAAAGATATTAAACATGGACTTAGAAAATATTTTGATTCTATAGACTTGAGCATTATATACAAGTTACATCAATGTTTTGGTTTCAGTGCATCTTTCATCAAAACAATCAGAACAATATTAAACTTGGAGTCTATATCCATATTGATCAATGGCTCTCCCAAGGGATTATTTAAATTCCCCAAAGGTGTCAGAACAGGTGATCCCCATTATGTCATCCTCTTCTCAATAGAGGTGGATAATATTATTCCTCGGATCAACTGTCTGGTGGTCCTGAATAAGATGAAACTCATCCATGTATCTAAGAATGTGAATTCTCCAACTCTCCTTTTTTATACAGATGACATCATTCTTTTCCAATAAGGTGAAAAAATAAACATTTTTATTTCAAAACTGCACTCTCACACTATGAAGAGGATTCACACCAAACCATTAAAAGGAACAAGTCTTCATTTTATTTGGGATGATCTTTCGAACTACCAAAAATTGTAACATCATCAGTAAACTTAGTCTGGAAAAAGGTATGATCCCTTTTACATATCTTGGTGTTCCTATATTTTGGTTCAGGCCCAAGTCCTGTCACGTAGCATCTATTGTTGACCAAATTCTAAATCATCTTTCTTCTTGGGATGGTATAGCTCTCTCCATGGAAGGTAGGACATGACTAGTTAAATATACTATTGTATAAAAGGTGGTTTATTACATAATGGTCTACAAATGGCATGTTAGTCTTGGTAAAAAGATGAACATTGCCTTTAATAATTTTATCTGGACTGTAAGTACTTTTCAATGAAAACATGTGACTATTCTATGGTCTACCTATTTCAATCCCATTGATAATGGTAGAATTGGTATTAAAGATATAAAATTCATTAATGAATCCCATAATGATAGTATCACTGGGAACCTTCTTCGTAAAACCGCTGATGTTATAACCTTTCTCAAAAATAGACTCTTAGAAAAACATATTTCAGGAAATTACAAATAAATTATCACTTCCATTTGGACTTCCATCAGAAACACCATCACCAATATTATGAAAATTTTTAGATGGATGGTCTCCAGAAACACATCCATGAAATTGTGGTTGGATAACTGGACTGAAACCCTTTAATTTCTATGATATCTTCTGATCAAACTTCTGATAATATCAAATGAACAATCATAGATTTTTTAAATTCATAACATGACCACCTCCGTAATACTATTCTACATGTCATTTAAAACTAATCATTCAATTACACTTAGTATTTCTTAATTTGGGGACCAGCTTGCAATGGTATGCTTAATTCTAAAAATTTCTACAATAAATATTTATATAACCTTGAAAACGATTATAGCTAGCTAAATAATTTTAATAAACCATGTATTAAACCTTTGAAGTTTACTCTCATCTAGAGTCTCTATCACAATAGTGTCCCCACTGATATTTAGCACCAGTCATTTAGAATATAGCATTTCTCTAAATGTTAAAACATTAACCAACACATAGATGATATTAAACACCTCATTCGTTCTTGTGTTACTTCTTCTGTTCTACAGAACTATATTCTTGAAATTTTTAAAAGTAGATGGTTTATTTGTGACTCTTTCAAAACTTTAATAAAGATATGTGCGGAAATGAAAGGCTCTCAACAAATCAAGAACCTTTTCCTTGTTGTGGTTGTTGAACTCCTATATCTGATCTGGTATAATCAGAATGTTATTATTCAGAACAATTACACACTCAACCTAAATGCAGGTCGAATGCATATACTTATTTCAAAATATAACTATGCATTGTCAAAAAAGGGACAATGACCCAACACCATTCATGACATTTAAATCCAGAACTGTCTAAGGATTAACATCAATTTCTAGTCAACCACATCTCATTATGGATGTGTTGTAGAGATACCATCTACCTGGATAGATCAAAATAAATATTGATTGTGCCTCCTTGGGAATCTCGGACCACGAAGGGAGTGGTGTTGTTTTCATGAATCACCTCAGTCATATTTTTGGATGTTTCATGGGTAATTGTGACATTTCCACTACCCTTGAAGATGAGATGTTGAGTCTGATGCATGACATTGATATTTCCATGAACATTGGTTGGAAAAACCTCTATATTAAAAGTGACTCGACGACCATCGTTCAAGAGTTTTGGAATGGAGTAACTCATATTTCATGGCCGATTACTACACGATGTATGTAATGTATTAATTCACATACCGATATTAACTACATCATCAAAAATGATTAATGATATGGAAAACACGACTACAGATGGCCCGAAAATATGGATTAGATCAAGACATTTCATAATTTTTAGACCTCCCTGCAGATATCATTTACTTTCATGAAAAATATTGTAATATGATCCCATATTTTATAATACTATAAAATTTTGTTTAATACTATTTCTTATTGGGTCTTTCTGGGTGAAAGAATAATCTATCCTTTAAAAAAATAAAACCATGTTCATTTTGGAATCAGGTAATGAATATTGATAAAATGCCTTATGTGAACTTAAAACATTATGTAATTGTTATTACATGGTAATAAGTGATATAAAATGAATATTTAACATTAAAAATGTTCTCATGAAATTATAAATTAACCTAAGTGTATTATTTAA
Organism: Viscum album; assembly: GCA_963277665.1. NCBI lineage: Eukaryota > Viridiplantae > Streptophyta > Magnoliopsida > Santalales > Viscaceae > Viscum > Viscum album. Next base: position 341,254 of record CAUJRU010000164.1, read on the forward strand.
GAAAACAATGAATGTATGAGATGATTTAGAATCGAGTTAAGTGACTTCATCTCAATCTCTTTTTGTTGATGCATATTTTTATAACATACTCCAAATTATTTTCTACAGTGTATAATTAAACCATTTCAATTTTGATTTCATTCAATGTATTTAGAAAAGATTAATAATCGAGGACGTGTTTTACTAAATAAGAAAGGTAATTTTATTTTTATCATACATAGTGATAACAATTTTTTTTGCTATTGTGACAATTATTTGATATTTGGATTTCTCTATGAGCCATAGTATTTTTAAAAGGAAAGTAAATACCATATTCCCTTTTCCTATATTTTTTTAATGAGAATGGTATTTAGAAGGGATATATTTTGTTAATATCTAGAAATAATATCTTATGATTACAATTTGGAAATGTTATTTTTTATTTTAGCTTGTTAATGTGTTATGATTATGTTCTGATTCTTAGGCATTACTATTGTATACAAGAGATTTCATGACTAACTTAAGATGGGGGAGCCCATGATAGATATAAAATGAGATGGGTAATGAGATAGAGTTAAATGATAAGGTTTAAACTAATAGATTTAGGCAACATATTATGATGCATATTCTAAATGAAACCATAAAGGATAGCCCCTATGTACCTATGAAATCTACATTGTTTGTATGATATGGATGACATAAGTAACTATTAGGATTTATAATTTCTAAGAATTTTTTCATTAATCTTATTATTTCTTGAGTTATTTTGAAGGGTTTATGTTTTACGGGTGAAATTTATATGTATTTTTAAAATACTTTCATGAGTTTAAAATATCAATGGAATAATGGTTTCATTCATGATTTTGTGCCCCTTACTTTGATTTTTCTACTCATATCATGTTTTAAATTATATTTCACCTGATATAAGTATTATTAAGAGAAAGTAGGATTTCATGATAAATTTAATATATATTTTTTTTCAAGAGAAGTATTCATGATTTATTTTCTAATGATTTATATTATGTAAAAAATAGATTGTGAGTAGAAGTGTCTACTAAAATGTTTTGGAATTCTCATGTAATAGTATGGGATTAATTCTATAAAACACTAAACTTGAAAAGATCCTCTAGGTGAATTATTTACTTAACTCATGATTAATTAATTTTAAATGTTGGAGACTTTTATTTTATGATATTATTCTCTTGGTTTTATCATTCAAATAAAACCAAAGTGGTAATAGATTTAGGTTAATATCTCATTGTTTATTAGGATTGATTATGATGAGGTTTCTAATAAATAAATATTATATCCTACCTCTAAAGAATCCTATGTATTTTTTTATCATATTTTTGTTTGTAGAGATTAAATGTTTTCATTTCATCATCATATCTTTAAAAACTCTCCAAACAAAACTAATGTGTTTTACGGAATACTGACGTAATTTATCCCTTCGGTCAAAAATTATTTTTCCTACATAAATATATTATAAATATTTTGTCAAAATGATTTTAATTATAATATTAATAAATTTAAAATCATTTTTAACCATTATTTAAATTTTTAAATTTTTTAAAATGAATCTTCATATCATATTCTAAACAATTCACTTTTTTCTATTTACCAAAAATATTAATGAATCTATGTTTTTTGATACACAGCATGAACATAATTTTCAATTTTCATGATCACTCAATTCATTGATGCTTCTATTATAAACTTTTAATGTTATTTTTGATAACAAATATGAATTATATTTGTGAAAATATTATATTTTAAAATTTTACTTCAATGTAAACTATAATATACATTATAGATTATGTGGTGATAATTTAATCGAATTTCCATTTATAATAAAATCCATTAATGTTAGGTATTCTTCACTAGGGTTGTAATCCAAGTATACCATGCTTATTTTTAATCTTGATGATATAATATTATGATGATGTTATTTTTATGAAACTGATTTATTTTTAAATGGTTATTCTACAATGAACAATTGAAATTTTTATTAAACAATTTTCCATTTCATGGGTTCTGATAAGTGATAAATGTGTTATTGTCATGTTGAAAAAATATGTATGGATTTATATTATGTGGTTGGTATTCCATGAATTATTTCCCCTAAAATTCATAGGGAAATTATTGATATCTCATAAGATAATTAGTAATAGAATGTAGAGAAAACCTTATTTAAGAAGGGACTCTATCAAATATGATAGTGATGACAATGAATCATAAGTTATCCAAATTGAAATTGATAGCCATAGAAGTGATACATGGAAAAGGAAATGATTTTTCATTATATGTTACTAATAAAAAATCATATATAATTGTAATTTTATCATCTTATAGATCATATTATTTGATTTCTTTTTGAATGATTTGCAATGAACGTCCATGAATAATTCCATTATTGATGTTCGTGATTTTTGATCTACATAGAATTGTTTTAAAATGATAATATCATACTCTCAAAACACTATTCTTATGTCATGATTATTTGATCAATAATATCTCACCTTTTTAACTGTATTGAGAATATGATCATCCAAATTATTGGGATTCCTTTTCATAAGTTATAATGAAATATTTATACTCTAATATGTACAGGGATGGTTATTTTTATGATGAAAATATTAAGAGATTATGTATATCCTTTATGAATGTTTTTTTACATATCCACATTTCAAAATATAGTTAGCCTATATGATTTTGGAATAGATCATAATCTTATGAGAATAATATTTCTATAGTAAAATGTAATATATATTTTTGTAAATTGTTTCATGTTAAATTCTGTTCCAATAAATTTTTTAGTTACTATTTGAAATAAAGATGAGAATCAAATTGTGGGAAAAATTTGAATAGTCATAGGTTTTAGATAATATCACGGGTTTTTAAAATAAATATATATTATGGTTTTCATAGAAAAACATCATTGAATTTATACATAAACTAGAAATTTTTTTTGAATAGATGAATCTATATATAATAAATTAGAAATTCATTTTTCATGTATATGTAATCAATTACTCTATTGTATGGTGAGTGAAATTTTATTTTGGACTTCGAATCTCATTCCTGTGGGTCATTCATTACTTAATTAAACTTTTCGTTATAATATATTTCGATGTATTTGAATAAATAATGATTATGGATGACTGTGTTTAATCATGAGGTCTTATAGATTTAGAATAATGTTTCATGTTTTAGAAAAACTTTAAATTATTCTTTATGATTTTGTATTTTACCACTATTGTTTGTATCTATCAGACAATGATTTATGGTTTTAAAAAATAGTTGGAACATAGAGGATTCATGTTAATGATAAATTTACCAGAAAATGGAATTATTTTACTCATGAGGAACTAAATTAAATAAGAAATATAATGTGAACCCTTGTGATTATTACTATATTTGAATTATGATATATTATTAATGATGTAAAATTTAGTAAATTTACTAACAAATAAAATTCCAACAAGCCTGCACCCTAGTGGTACAGGTTCCTGATTGTCATCCAAAAGACCCAGGATCAAATCCGGGAGGGGGCGAATTTTTGAGACCTATAGTAGCACTGTAGCAGGTTTTGTTGCAGCGGAGTAACTATAGATACGGTAACATTGTACTGTATGAGGGACTATAGAAGGTATTATAGTGGGGGTGGTAATATAGAAGGTACTATAGCAGTGTAAGTACTATAGTGTACTTTTCACCATGGGGACCTTTGGGCAATAAATGGGCATTCAAGCCTTGTATTCAGGCCACTTGGCCTTAGGCCTTCGAGCTATGTAATGGGTCTTCCTCTAACCAATCTAAAGAGGTATTTGTTTTAAATAATAAATTTAGGCTTCATCCCCAACCTTTTAAAAATTAACAAATAAAATAATATAAATATTTTCTTTTATTTTATTTAATGTTGTTATAACCATGGAGGAACGAATGTTTAATTTACCCCATGTCAAGATCACGAGAAATAGAACAATATAGAATGTATCAAAAGAAGGTGAATATTAATTATTTAAAGAAAAAATATCATAGATAAATTAAATACAGAGGAATTAAATGCCTTATATGTGTAGATCGTGGACATTATCTTAGTCAATACCCTAATCCAGTAGTAAAATAAAATACCAATTAATGGAATATATTATACTGAAATTTGAAGTAGAATCACTAATTTGTATTTTTATTAGGGTTTAAGACATAAGTAAAAAATGTGATTTATTAATGATATTATGTTTATATGAATCCTAAAAGAGATAAAAATTATTCTTTATTATATTTACATTACCAAATGAAAATTTGGAATTGAAAATCTTAAGCAGCTAAAAAACTAAATTAAAATTTTGAAAACCATGTCGATTAATGCAATTCCAAATCACATAAATCTGCAAAATCAGAACCCGATTACACTAAGATCCACTCTCCAGGAAACTCTTTCAACATAGTCGCATCCAATATATCTAATTCTTTGAGGAAAAACTGGACATCCCAAAACCTTTGTGGTGGAAACTACACTAAACCTACAGTTAACGGCATAATGAACCAGGTTTCCAGAGCACGAGTGAGAAAAGAAATGCTCATTACGGGTCCATGCATTCACCATAGTTTCATCCCTTCCTTCTGGGATACATCAATAAGAAAAACAAAAATAAACATACAAAAACCAATAAAACTAGAAAACATGATCTTCATCTTATCTATTCAATATTGGTGAATGAATTGAATGGGAATGTTTAAACATCACAATGGGAGGGGAACCAAAAAACATAGGAAGGGAAACATCCATCTCTCATGATCCATAGAAACCAATGACGACCCAACCAGTGAAACCCAAAACACCTTGAAGAAACCCGCACACCAAGCACAGATGGGGTAAAAAATATGGTAATCAGGTAGTAAGAGAAATGGAAGATCTAACGAGGTAATCCTCATATACTAAAATCATCGAATAAAGGAATGTGATGTAAAGACTAGAGAGAAATAACTCAATCCATGTAATGAAAGAAATGGGACCAGTATACAAGACCAAAATAAGCGAGGCACTAGGAGGGGAGATAGAATAAAGGGGGATATGTATCTAAAAATGTGTATACCCCCCACCCCCATTTGAATCACCCACTAGAGAAAATCCCTATCCTAAGGGAATGACATATGATATGATGCTTAGAGGCCTGAATATCTTTTCATTATATATTTTTATGAATATGTTGATTTTTACTGATAACCTATAATTTTGATTTGGTAGTAAAGTGATATTTTTTAGAAGACACATGAGTGTGGTTTAAATAACCCATAATTTTTTTGAAGTAGATATGCAAATTTTTAGTTGGGAAAAATATTTGATTGATAATGATAAATGATATTTTATATTGTTAACGAAATTTAAATTTATTAATGAATAAATGATGAATTGTTTATGTTATAAAAGGTGACGAAAAATTTTATTGATATGTTTAAAGTATTTGATAATAATAGGTACAATTATTTAAGTAAAAATGTAAGAGATAATTTTTAAAATAAGTCGTGTTTTCATTTTTCTTATTTTGATTATTTTTATAAATGCTTATTATGTTTTAGAAAAATATATTATCATCATATTGAAATATTAGTTATTTAAAATTATATGTTACTTCAATTTGTTTAATGATATATGATAATATTGATCGAAACAATGATAACATATTTGGGATTTTTGGTGTAGAATATATATATATATATATATTAGTGGAGTTATATTCATAACTATTTATATAATAGAATAAGTTTAACATTATGTGTTATTTGGAAGGTTTTACATGTTACATTATTATATTTATCCTTATTATATAACTTTTTCTAACCATTTTTTTTATACAAATATTTTAAATTAAAAATAAATTCTTCAAATTTTTTATGGATATAATGAAAAATTAAATTATATTTTTTAAATTCGTCAAGAATGAGAAATTCATCTTGATGTTGATGTGAATATTTATCAATTCATTGAAAAAAATAGAATTAGTAATTAAGAAATATAAAGAATTAAAGTTACTATATTCTTTCATATTCTCTATTTTTATTGAAATTGAATCCATTAAAATCAGTAAAAGAATATTGAAATTAAAATTTCATTAATTTATAATAGAATCATAAGAATTTACATTCCTTTCATCACTCACATAATTATTTTTTGTGGTTGTTAAAATTATCATGACCATATTCTATATTACTCTTTATTATCCCATTCTTGTTAGGTTCATTCTCCACATATATATTTTAAAATCCCAAAAATTTTAAAAAAACATTAAAACATAGTTATCTATTATTATGGGATAACATTAATTTTTCCACATATAATTTTCCAATGAAATTTCATTATTTAATTTTATGATACGGGTTATAACGAAAATGTTTTTTTTAATTTTGAGCATGTTTTTACTAGGATAAATATTATTAGAAAAAAATTTATATAATTTTTTAGATTGTAACACCCTAATATTGTATAAAATATTTCTATTCATATGATTTTTATTTGATCGATTTCTTTCTTCACACACAATTCCATTCTTAGGATGAACTATGATATATTATAATGTAGCTGTTAAATTGACACGTATGAATAGTATTAACCACTATTTGAAATATATATATAATTAAAATTATAACTTAATTCGATTTTATTAGTTTATTCACAATATATATGTACTAATTTTTTAGTAATGTTATTTTATGTTTCATAAATATGTGTTCTTCAAAAATGGTATTTTTTTTTCTATAACTATTTTAAATATTTTAGTTTTCTTTTAGATATTGAATTTGAAAAAAAAAATATTTTTTTAAATCATACTGTCAAAATTAAAATAGTATAATAATCTATTATTTTTATAAAGAGATTAATTAATTAGAGAGCATAGAAAAATATGTATTTTTCTAAAACATTAATTTATTTTCATTTAAAGGAATCATTATTCAATTAAATATAACCTTATCTAGAATAAGACTCCATTATTTTTATAGAATATAATTAATTAAATTGGAATCATTATTAAGCTTGATTTTATTATATTTCCTTTTTTGGGCTTTAAACCCCCTTCTATCATGAAAATGTGTATTTGTGCACAATCAGTTCTTATCTTATGTGATTAAATAAAAATTCTAATGCATAATAATTTTAATAAAAGTTATACATTATATTTTCTATAAAATAATTTTTCTTTTATTTGATGGTTTTTAATTTTTATATAATAAGAATAAATCCATCATTATTTATAAAAATATTATTTTCTATTTATGGGTTTCACTATTGTTTTCACACATGTTTCAAAACAAACATCTACAACTTCTAAGAATATAATATTTAAAATTTAATTTAATATGTTCTATTTTGTAATTTATCACTTTTACCGGTGTACATTGTAAATAGTAACTGTGGAAAATATATTTCACCATAGTTAGGGTAAAATGGGTAAAATAATTTAAAAAATTAGAGATAATTCTTTAGAATTTTACTAAATAATTAGATTATTATATTTGACTAAAATAATTTATTAATTTTGTTCAATTGTACTAAAATATAATTATATCGGGCCCTTTTAATTTATTATTCCATTATTATTATTTAAAAAATAATAATTATATACCAAATTTCACATTCATGAAATTTATATCATGAAATTTTTTACATTTTGATAAAATAAGATAATTTTGGATCGAAAATATTTTTGGGAATTTTAATTAAATATGTTTAATACGGTTATTTATTATTTTATTGAAGAAAAAATTATCTTAAATTATTATGAAACTACAACACAATGCCTATGGAAAAAGTAAGAAATTGAAATAATATATTTTAGAAATGTCTAATGTAAAAAAATTATGGTAAATTATTGTATTTAAATAACATTTGTAAATGTATATAATAATATTTATTCATTAAAATTTTTATAATATTGTTACATAAGTTCCATTATAAATTTAAGGCCAATTTAAATGATAATTTTAAAATACTCATTTATGATATTTTATAATAAAATAGTATTCATTAAATATTTATATAAAAAATCATGAAAAATGAATTTTATTATGAAAAATGGTTTAGATTTTATATCTTATTAATTTCTATTCTAATTAGTACCTTATTAGTAAATTAAAACTCATTATGAAATAAAAAGTTGTTACCATAGTTATTGTCAAAATTAGTTGAGAAAAGTGTTAAAAAACATAATCTCTAGATGATTCCAAAACCTATCTAAATTTCATTAGGGGATTATATTTCATCAAAAGAATGTTTTTTTAAAATTAATTACAAATTTGAGACATTAATATTTATAAATAATTGATATATATATATATATATTAATTCTAATTGTGTCATTTCACTCAATTATATGAGGACACCCATTATCTCATTTTATTACATCACATTGAAACATATATATCGTCCAAACATAATTAATTTATTTTCAAAAAATAGATATAATATATTTAGTGATTTTCATAATCAAAAAATACCATTCCAAGGTTTTTTAATAAGGGATATATAAAAGTCCAACTGAACAAGAAGCAATCATCTCACCCATCTATTTTAAATTTATTTATTCTTAAAAATTCATTAAAAATTTGATATTCATTATAAAAAAATATCATAATTATCATAATAATATTTACATGATTTTATGTTCATTTACCCACCAATAACTATATATTATTCCCTCAAATGGGAAGTGAAACTATCGCCCATGTGTGATTGTGGACTTCAACCTCCATGTAGAAATACAAATCATTTTCCATAACCATATTTCATGGAAGGTTATTTTTATTTCTTTATTATTATAAAATAATATTAATTAAAAAACTGGATATATTTAGTTATAAAATGATAAAAATCTTTTTAACTTATGATCTATTAAATTATAAAAATATTGGTCTTGCATACGTGTGAATTAAAACATCCACAATGTCATTTTATATGATCTTTTTTCATCATTATATGGATTGTATTAAAAGTATATTAAATTATTATATATGATATAAATTTTATAATATGGATTTATAATTTTTAATTAATATTAAACATTATTTTATTCAATCATTTGAAAAGATAAAAGAACATGTAACTATATATACAACCAACCATCTCCCTAAATGGTGTGACACATATTATTGTATATTTATTTATAAATGAATATACATATAATTAATTTATATTATATTAATATCAAAAATAATATTTGTTGATATTATGATTCCATAATAAATGTATAAGAATTGGAACTGCAAAACCATAATTCCGAAGAATAACAAACAATTTAGAACCCCAAAACCATTATTTTAATATAAAATTATTCATAATTTTTTTAATTTGTAATTAATGAATCATATATAAAATAATATTTATTTAAATGAATATAATATATATTTAAAATAAATTTATATGTATTTATTAAATGTTATAGAACATTCAAAACAATTCTGATACTATAAAATTGTTTTTTTCTCACTTTTTATTCCAGTGAGATATATGTCATATTAACAGATTTCATTGTGTCATGTATATGCATACCATGATGTTATATTATTATTTATTTAATTAAATTTATTGTTATTTAAAAATACATATGAGTTTTTATATTTTATCAGGTTTTGATTCATAAATAATCAAAGAAGAAATTTTTCTCTATCTCAATATAGTTTAATTAAGAAATGTTTAGCGTTTTGTATATATTTATGTTTATTATCTATGTATAATTTTCTATTAAACTTTTGTATAATTATTATCCAAATAATCAAGATATCTTAAATTTCATTTAATATTATTATTTTTAGGGCATGGGATTCAAAATTTACCAATGTTGTATGGATATTTAGTTACAATCTAACTATTTATCGATACTGATTGTAATCAAGATTAAAATCATCAAACATAATTAAAGATACAACATGAATCTCATAAATTTTACAAACCTTTTTAAATTTATAGATATTACATGTTTTTATATTATTTCATCTTCTTAGTAACGAGTGAGGTTGAATGAATATTTTTATGAAAATTTGACTTTATTTATTTATTTTTATTATAATATATTATCTTTCTCTTAAACGATTACAAAAAAATATTTTCATAAACTTTTTAATATTAAAATATTTTTTAAATTTCAATTTTAACCATTATTTAATTTTTTTAAAAATAATTCGTCAAGTATCCTACAATCACTTTTTTAAAATATTATTATTTTTTCATTTGAAAAAAATGTGATGGAAATATATTATTTTACATATATGAAATTAGTGAAATTTACCACAAAAATGAAAAATGATTAATTTTAAGCATCTATTATATGTCTCTAATATTATTATTTAAATTAACTTTATTCCATCATATTTGGTAAATTCATAAATCTTAATTAGGTTATACATTTAGAAAATGGTATTTTTCTCATTAAATGCTATAGAAATTTTTTAAATATAATTTTCATCGATGATAACATATTTTAATATTACAAATTATTCACTCTAGTTGTGATCCATGAAAAAAATGTTTTTCAATATGTATTGTATATGATTATGATGATGATATATTTCAAAAACATATTTATCTTCCCTGGGTTATGTTTTATAGATTTTTGGAATTGTTTACTAAACTAATTTCCATTCCACATATTATGATTTTTGATAAATGTGTTATGATCAAGTCCTATAAATACGAATGGAATTAAATTTTTCATGGTGTTGTAAAAAAATTATATATCTCTATAATGCATTGATTAAATATGAATATATTAAGTTATAATATTGACTGGAATGGGATGCAAACATGGTGCAATAATCTATTTTTTCCACAATAATTTATTAGATGTGAACATAGACTAAATATTGAAATGGGGAGTGATCAAGGTCCTGATGATAGTTTTGGAAATGATACGTGTCTATAGAAATTAATATCCTTGTCTATGTGTTTTCCTCATACATATGTCATTTGAAATTGTCATTCACTCAAGGTTTATAATTTTTGATTCATTTATCATTCTTATTTTATAAATTTTACATTATAATTTCATGACTCGGGATATTGATCTATGAAACATAAGATATGATTTTATATTTTAATCTCATATTCTAATACCATTATCATCATGTTACATTAATGATACCTTTGAAATATATATTGTTTAATATTAATATTCATTTTAGATCACCCTTTCTTGTGTTTATTTTCCTTTAGTTATGAATTATGTATTTATATATAATATGTATATGAAATGTTATACTTATGAATCACTATGTGGGATATAATTTTGTTCTATAAAATAGTATTTTTTTCATATCTAAGTTTTATAGACACAAAGCCTATATTATTTTAGCATGAATAATTATTTTATGTAATATATATTCATCTATTAAGATATAACATCTATGTATGATATATTTGGGACTATATATATAGAGATAATATAGATTAAAATTTCCCCTTATTCGACCACATTTTCCATGTAACATGATCTAGGGTATTCACAATCAATTAATTCATAATTATTTTTTCGAGCATGGGGAATCAATATTGAATGAAATCACAAGACATTATTGATGCATATTCTTACTTGAATGAAATACAGGATGACTATCACATTTTAGGATTATGAAGTGATGATGGGAATTCTAGATAATGAAATGATTTACTTATTCCATAGATACAAATAAACATTATAAACCTTTAAATGAATTGTTTTTTCATACTATGAGATATAATTAATTACTTTTTTATTTGTGTAGATGTCATGAATATGTAAGATATTAATATTTAGTTTTTATGAAAACTATATTATATTATGGGTCCATTATTTTTTTATACATATTCATTATATATTATTGAGTTTATTATGGTATTAATTTTATCATTATAATATATATTAGAGTGTTCAAAAATAGTTTCTTGATATTTTCCATAAATAAGTTATAATGGTACCACCTCCAAATGATATTGAATTTTCAATAGAGTTGTTAATAGTATGTATAAATACTTTATATTTCATTATATTATATGGTTCTATCATAGAAATATTATTTATATATTTATATAAATTATTTTACATAAATGTATTTCTATATTCGTAATATGTCACCATTGGGTTGTCCATATTTTTTCCAATAAATGTGGATATTAGTATATAGTCATGTACTGAGTATCATAAATTGATATATGTAAATGATAATAACATTTATGAAATGAAAATGAGTTATTGTATGATTTCATTTTTAATGGGTGATTTTTTGTTCTCAAATATTGATATACAGTCAATATACAAACAAATGGGGGAGAAACAGGAGGATATCCCAAAGACAGATTTCCTGTGTATAAATTAGAACATGGATTTTATTATTATGCCTTTATTTAAATTCAATATACTATCTATATTCATATAGTTTAAAAAAAATTATTTGTTGACCTCCATGTTTAGTTTATACTCTCCTTATTGATGATATCATTAGCTATAAATAGTCATATGAGGATTATACATAGTATTTAAGGATATTTTAAGAGATATCTTGAAGAAAATTAATTTATTAGATAACTTTTATTTGAATATTTTTTATTCATGAGGGTAATTTTCTTGACAATTATTTGTCTAAACTGGTAATTACTATCTATCAATCAATTATTGTGTATGAGGTTTCTCTCTAAGAACAATATAATGTTAAATAGTTTCACAGATTCTATGGTTTTATTATCTATTATCATATAATCACATTCAATTTCTCTCATAAAACAACTAATTTGAAATAATTGACAAAAAATAATCATTATATTATATAGATATACTAGGGACAAACATTTTTATATTATTTTAAATAATATTAGATATGTTATTTTAAAATTCATATTTACAAGACTAACTTAATATTCAGATAATGATTTTGATTCTTATCAAAAATTCCTGGTTAGTTCACTAATATTTTAGAGTAATGTTATCTTTTAGGATCCATTTGAGTTATATTTTAATTAATCTAACAAAAAAATACATTATCTAGAGATTTTGGTAATTTTATTTCTCCTATTGTTTTGGTGATTCTTTTGGTTATTTACTTTTAGTCATAAAAGATTAGCGGAGATGTTGATTTACCATTTCCCATGAGATTAGATTGAACAATAGTATATATGGATTATTATTTAAAATTATTATATCATTTATATAATGTAAAATTTATTAAAATTCAATGAAGTAGCTAACATACTATTTATGATGTGACATGGTGTTTTTTATGAAGAGGATCTGGTTGAAGAAAGGGTCACGATAGAGATTTTGTAATTTTTGTTTTGTTAAGGATGAGTCAGAAGTTGGGTTTTAGTATATCACATTATATATCATAAACACATATTTTAGATCAAAGATGAATAAAACCTATTTGGACCTAAGGTTGATCTTTTATGTGGTCATGTTGATTTTGGGGAAATTTTTTATTAATGTCCCAAAATGTACAACATTAAATGATATTTATAATGTAATTATTTCTTGATTAGTGGTTAATTAGTTTGTTATTCATGAGTTTTTTTGTCTCAACTTTGGTAATGTATCTATTTATACATATTATGAAAATTTATTGAAGATAAAATTTAAGCTATCTTGGATGGAGAGGTTAGTATATATGGTCATGACTTTGTGTATTTTTTTTGAGGGAAAATATTTATTATAGAGTTCCAAATAATTTTCTATAGGTATTTATTTTTAATTAATATAAGTGAGAGGATATGTTGAGGGAATTATTTATTTATTTTCATTAAGTTTTTACTATATGTGATTCTGTATATTTTATTATGGACTGATTTAAAAAGTTATCTCATTTTATTAAATTATTAATATGCATTCATTCAATTCAAGGTCACTGTTATATATTGAAGATCTAGAGAAACATCATGAGGTTTCAAGAATGATCATATCTAATATATTCTATGAAGGAATATAAAATTCTATATTGTGTCTCATTTATTCTTTATCACCACTTTTTACCCTATATATAAATATGTTAATAGAACAAATGATATTGAACTAGAATACATAATTTCTACATGTATTTATTATTTTTGATGTTTGGGAAATAATTTATTAACTATGGTCATATTTACCAAGAATAATAGTTATCATTTTTCGAATTCCATGACTCTATTAGATGTGTAGTATTGGAATCCTTTTAGATAAATGTTCATTAAAATCAATTTTGATTATTCAATTATTCATTGAAAACATTTAGTGAAAACTAAAAATTTATTATAAAACATACCATTCATTATAAGAAAATTTACATAGAAAACCTTGAATAAAAATTTAAATAATGGTAGAGTCCAATTTATATTATTTTTGGTGATCAATATAACAAAATATTTTCTCCTATTAATATAAAAATAAGTTATTGTAGTTGAAATAAGACTTCCTACTGGGGTTTTCACCACTATTTGTGTTGTAATGTGTTTTTTTTCAGATACCAGCAAAATTTTCATTTAGATTGGATAAAATTCATCATGTTTTCTACATTTTATAAATTCATAAACAATTACATCATATCAAACCTGCAATTTATTGTGTTGATTTATATATTATGTTTTTTTATGAATCTTATGGAGTGGACTATTGAATTTTAGGATCTTCAAGAGATGTTATTGTAGGGGAATATCATTATTTTAGTATGTGTCATATGGGGACATGTTGTGTTGGAGGATTTTTCATAGGCCACAAAAGTGATAAATGTATACTTTTTAAATAATATTTTGTTTTGATGTTTATTTTTTGGTCATATAATATTATTGATGATTTTATACATCATTTTTACCATGTTTGGTTTTATGTATATATGAAATTCATGATAGATAGATATCTTATGTGGGATTTCCTTTCAATTTTTTCATTCAATGTATTCTTATTATTCTTTATGTAATGAATGTGATAATCATACCTTTCTTGATTTTAGATAGATCATAAAAACACCTTATGATCATCTACTTCTCGCTTGAGGATTGTGTAGGCAATGGTTGGTTTAATAGAAAAAAATGCTTTAAGAGATTTTCAATATATAAAATCAATATTACCCAATCACGGGACAAGCAAAACTCTGATGTAACACTTTGGAATGGTGGATTCACCAACCTATTTTTCATTTGTATTTAAAATGGGTTCACCTTAAATAAAAAAATGTATAAACTTGATTAAATATCTAAAATAATGTTTATTAATATTAACTATTCCAATATAATCTTAAAAAGATAAAACTATACTACAAATTGTGAAAACATAAAATACATATATAAAATGAAACAATAATGAAATTAATTACAAAAATTAATTGTCACACATATTTAATCCCTATATTAATACTTATGGGATCCCCTTCCATATCTAATTTACATGAAATTTGAATAATACCCTTAAGAATCATAATTGTTGGGGATATATGTCCCAAGTAACTAAAAATATATTGGGATCATTGAACACCACACCTTTAATGAGGTAGTTACAATGATATATATAAGTTTCATATTCCACTAATGTGACTATATATAGAGCATGAATATTCCCACTTTATTGGCATCCACCAAATACATGTAAACAATGTAATAAATTTAATGGTTAAATACTTAACTTTATTACTAAATTAGATACATATATGTAAAAATAATATTTTCTTACATGGAACAATAAATTATTCATAATAGAAATAAAATTATATTTGGTTTAAATATAAAAGCATGTACCATGTACCTATGTGTATGTCTTGGTTTCATAGCTATACATTTTTAACTGATTCTAACATGGTATTTATATCTTTAATGTGGATGGTATATAATGAAACCAAATTCCACTCATAATAGTGTATAAAATTTCATGGAAAATGTTCATCTTATGATAAGGGGAAGGTGAATAAAATTTCATAGACAAGCCCTCTTCCATTAGATTGTGGAAAGGGAATATAAGTCATATCATTTGGATTCCAAAAAAAATAAAAGTATAAAATCCATATATACCTATAAATTCTCATATAATTAATATAATATTGTGATAAAATACATTCTTAAAATTTTGGTGATATATCAATGAAAAATATATATAATAGTTAAGAAGCTGCATAATGGGATCATGTGATAAAAAATTATTATTTACATTTCTGTATTCGATGCTGATAATGATAACACAATTTTTTCATTTAAAAAACATAAAATATAAAAATTAAATAAATTATCAGTTATATACCTAATGACTAAAATGGTTTTTAATTTTATAGAACTAGGATGAACTATTACATAAGTAGTTACCATAAATTCCTGGGATTATTTCTTCATTTGTACCCATAATTTCATAAAATATATTATTTCTTCAACTTATACTCCAAAAATCGTCATGTTTGAAACTGTTCTATATAGAAAAAAGTAATCATAATCTGTCATGTCTAAGATTATAGAAAAATAATATAAAGGTTGAGATAAAATGATTGTAATTCTAAAAATAATCATTACCAATTCAATGTCAATAGTGAGTATAAGAAGAGACTATGTGTATGGTTCCATAATAAATGTCTATAAGAATAATAGAACAATATTATCTCCCATCAATAAATGGTTCATCAATCATGATAAAAAAATAAATTTTTTAGTGAAAATATTCATAAGAATCATTACTCCCCATCAAAGTGATTTCAATCACGATCAAATGAATCATTAAAACCCTATAAAAACCATAAAAAAATTATATATGTATCTGTTAATATCATCATCATTTAACACTTATAAATCCATTAAAAATATTATAACCATAAATCCAACATCCAATATATTTTTTGGTAGAACTTAATAATTTCCTAATGTATTGAGCAGCTCTATTGGGGATAACTTATCATATATTAAGATACAATGCACCTCAACTCATAAAAAAGTTGTATCAAGAACACCCATGATATCTAATAGTGGTAAATGCATTATATCATAAGTTATAATGGACTTAAACATGTCATATATGTTTTCTTGGTCTCACTGATGATCTATAATGGGGCACAACTGTTCATATCTTAAGGTATAATTAGACTCAATCTTTCAAATTGGTTGTATCTATATCACCTGTGAGCTATAATGGTGATAAAAACATCATAACCAATGTCCATGAACTCTATAATAAATAAAAACACTACTGAAAATCATTATTCATTTCCTAACATCATTAACCCACAACCTAGATGAATGTTTGATGAAAATATATTAAAAAACCATTATCAATATTGAGAAATATTAAAGATTGTATAATTTCAACATATCTCTATAGAGAATAACTAACATAGAGGGTATTTTAATTTTATAAATGAATGTAACAATAAGATACAATAAAATATATTCTTGAGGAAAATAAACTCTTCAAATTGATTAACGTATATGGCTGTCAAATTTGAGGGGAAATGATATTGAAAGATCATTTTGAACATTTAGGAGGAAAATTATATTTCCATTTTATCAAACAATATCTAAATTTTAAAAAATTATAAAACATTTAATAAATATTTATCAATGAAAATATCTTTTATACATAATGTGTACACTTTAAAAATTTATTTTTCATAGTAAATGAAAAGCATGGCTATTGAATGTACGTTAAAGTTAAAATTCATTACAAATTTATTGTAAAATTTAAAAAGTAACTAATTTAGAAAATGAATGGAATATATAACTTTTAAAAAATTTAAAACAAAATAATGGTTAGAAATAAAATGAATATTTTATTGTAAAAAATATTGAAATTTTGATTTTTAAAATCCTGGTTTTTATGAAAAAGGACATTCGATCTAAGAGAAAAATAATGTTTATTTTCATAAGAAAACATTTTTTCAAAGAATTTATGTACCAAAGTGTACGAAATTGTACTTTTACTTGATAAAATCCATAATAAAAATATGATAATATAATGAAGGTTATCTATTAAAAAATGATCAAATTATTTTCCTCAACGTAAGTTCATGTAGTTGGTGTCCCGATAAAAGTGGTACTCAGTCATAAAACCATAATTAAATTTTTATCTTTTTAATTGAGAGTCCAATCAAATGAATAAGATAAAATAAAACAGTAAGTTCCAAAAAAATATTTACTAAGAATCATGATATAATATATTAATTTTATTTTATATAGACCATATAAAACAAGATATGTGTATAATATAACATATGTCCCAAATAAGACAATATGATAAATTATACCAGGAATATAAAGAACATATAGAAGTGTGATTATTAAGTGAAATGATTATGTGTGTTCAATTTAAATACATGGAATAATATTTAAATTTATTATAATATTTTAAATATAAATTAAAGATATAATCTCATAATATCAAAGATAATAATGATAAAATATATCCCTGTGAAAATAAATTGAGTTATAGAAATCATAAGGACATTTTATCTTTCATGTAAAATATTATTTTATAAAATTATTCTAATTTAATCCTAATGTAACATGATGTTTTAAATATTAATTATATTACATTTAAATTGTTAAGTATACAAACCATAAAAAATAAATTAGGTTCTTAAAAATAAAATATTTCATAAAGAGAGAAAATCATAATAAAGTCTATTACTTTAAGTCCATAATTTCCATGTATTTCTATAAACATTTGTATAATAAACATATATATTATCTAATTTTATTAAAACTTATTACATCTATAATTAATTATTTATTTATAATGTTATTTTAGTATTTTAATATTCATATTTAATAATTTAATCAGTTAATTCACCATTGGGAGTTTGGATGACATTTAATTTAGTAAATCAAAAAATATTCATTGCGCTAACTGGGATCAAAGTAGGAATTGGTTCCAAAATATTGAATAATGATAATTATATTTTTATAATATAGATAAATTAATTATAAAATAAAATAAAATCATGAGATATTTTTATGAAAAATTTATATTTTCAACAATCATGGAGATGGTAGTTTGTGCACATGCATGAGTAACATTTCCAATTTTCAATTATCATTATTGGAAAAAGATATGTTTTACTCTATATTTAAATAAATATAATAATATAATAAATACTATATAATTTATTAAAATATACTATAATATATCATACATGCAATATGATTATGATAAAATTATCACAGATCATTTTTTAGGAGATAGTCCACACGTACGTACGAATGACATTGCCATTTTTTACTGAATGGAATGTTAAGAAATAATAGTACATGTAAATTTATCAGAATAATAAATGATTAATTAATATCATTATTAATTCATATATATCACATATATAAATTAATTTTATACTTATAACCATAAATGCTAATTTTTAGTAAAAATTGATCAGATTTCTTCGTGAGGTGGTAATCTACCATAAACATCACCAAGGTTATCCTATCTCCCATGGAATGGAAGGTAGGAATATATATATATATATATATATTATATTATAACTAAATATTATAATTATGTTATAAATTATATATATATATATATATATATATTTTAAATAAATATTTATAGTTATTAGTCGGTGTTGGTGATTGAAAATGAATTAAATCAGTTCACAAGGTGGTAGTCATCTATGCATTCAAATCTGGTTTAATTTATAATTTCATGAATGAATAAATGGATATTGGTAATGAAATTACAATAATAAAAAATCACTTTATTTTAAATATTTTTGATATTTTAATATCAGAATTTATGAATATTAGAAGGTGGAGGAATGAGAAATAAAAAAATGTTATTAGTAAATCATTATACATGTTCTTAGGTAAACCACTTTTGGTTAAAAATGAAAGCCTTCATAGGATGACTTTAAAATAAAAAATGTGATAGTTGTAATGGTAAGGGATTTAAGTAAGGTAACTCTGAATGAATTTTCTCATACAGGAGGATTTTAATTTATGAAGAGAAGATGAAAGGGGTTGGGAATTTATAAGTGAGTTATGTGGAAGAAATTTAACATTTGAAATGATTAAGGTGTATTCGTATTTCATAAATTAAAAAAAATCCAAAATAAACAATAACGATAAAATATAAATTATATATTCGAAATATTTCTATCAAATATATTTTATGTTATTTTTAGGTCATTCTAATAATTATCTTTTTAGTTTAAAACCTCAATACCCCAATTTTCACCTAAACTGTGATGAATTATTTTAACTATTTATAATATTGATTATGAGAAAAATTTTGTATTACCATTTTAAATAATATAAATAATTATAATATAGAAATAAAAAATTTATTTTAACAAAATAAATTCCCCAAAAGTGGAAGAAATTAATTATAAACTAATACCAGTAGATGTGATGAAAATAAGTTTATCAATAAATGCACTATTCATGATAATATATATTCCTAACAAATCAATAATCATTTACAATGATTATATTAATTTAAATTTTTATTAATTATTATATAATTTATAAATTAAATTTACATTGTTCCTCAATATCTATTTATTAAATAAATTAATATTCTGAAATATTTTTCACATTAAAACTATTTTCATAAAAATAGGTATAAAGAAAAAAAATAAAAAAATAAAAAAATATCATATATTGAAGATCCATTTTTAATTTATTAAATTTTATTTTATAAAATATTTATTTTGATACATTAAAAAAAATAAAATTCATAATTTGATAATTGAATCATGATACGTTTATGTAAGAAATGACAATTTAACAAAAGTCAATATTTCTCAAAATTCCCTGAAAATTTAATAATATATGAAAAATAAAAAAATAAGACCGAAATTTACTTTATATGTTCTTAATTAAAAAACTATTCCATCTTAACTAATAAATTTATATATGTTAAAAAATTAGATATAATATTTTCTTTCAAAAAGAAATAAAAAACATTTTAGAAAATACATATTTTTAATTAATATGAAAAATTCTATATAAATTGATTGGTTATTTAATAATAATATATCAATAAATTCATATTTAATAGGTAATATATATATATATATATATATATACAATCACATACTTTATAAATAATTTATTGTTATTTATACTCACCAATATGATCTCTAGGTTATATTGGACTAATTTAAAAAAATGATTGTTTTAATGTTCATCTATGCTCAATATTTTATATCATGAATACTGTCTAGAATATGCTCATTATCTAAATTCATGTGTTTCTAAATTAATTCAAATTTTAAAAGTTTTTTCTAAAAAATATGAAAATTTTCAATGAAATCAATACCTTTACATTTTAAAATACATTTCTTTAAATATAAATACATCACAACGTTTTCATTCTGAAAATATTTTTCCTTATAATTAGTAATTTCATACAATATAGACAGTGAAAATAATGAAATATAAATAATTGATTAGTTGAATATCATCCTTAAATTATTTTCCAGCACAATGTCATTTTTCTCCAGACAATAAGTATTCAAGATGATGTTTTCATGGCTGAAGCACTAAAATAATCTTTTAATTAACCACATAACCATTCAATGTGAAACAATTATTTTCTACCAATATTTATAAATTAAAAAGTAACATAATATTTAGAATACATTATTCTATTTTAAAAAAATAATAATCCACAGAAATTCAATATTAATAAAAATATTACAAATTAAATCCTTCCAGAAATGAATAAACTTATATTTCCTATAACTTCAATAACCATAAAGTTATATACTGTGTTAAAAAAATGTATATATCAAACCATTCATATTATAGGCACAATAATATAGCATTCTTCTTCTAAAGTGAGATTTATAAACTAATTACCAAATTAATTTTCAATCCTATTGTTATCAATATGATTTAACACACTTTCCCATAATAAAATTAATTATTATATTTCATATAGTTTATATAAAAATGACTTTCTACATTGAAAATCACATTATTCATTGATAGAAAATTCACCTTTCTCACCCATCAGTTGTATTTTAAATCCAAGTGGTTTTTTAGATGTTATGGTTTTTTCTCACATTCATTAGGTTGCCCATTTTAATAATTTTTTATCATTAAAACATTAAAATAAATATGATGAACACCCTTAAATAAACATAATAATTTTTATCATATAAAAGATAAAGTTTCTAAATATATTAATATTTTTTCTAAAATTAAAACTCATAAACCAATGATTATATCAGAACCCCTTATATAAAATCGTATAAAAATAAAATACTAATCTAAAAACATATCTAAAATATTATTTGATATAAAGTTTTACATCCCCAAACCTTCACTCCATGATTTGGTGATATAGAAAAACATTTCATTAAAATATTTGATACTGATGATGGTATCCCAATTTTTCCAACAAAAAAACAACATCAATAGGAAATATTATCTCAAATAGATACCCATTGAACTATTATGTATAGAGTTATAGAGAAATTGGAAATACTCATACATAAATAATACAATTTAATTCAATTTAGTATTTTTCAAACTATACATATATTTTCACATTACAAATTAATTCCTCAACATATCCTATAAACATCGTTACATTAAAACCCATTCTTTATGCAATACATTTTATAATAAATTTTCAAGACCTAAGGAATATGATATAAAAGAACCGTAGTATCAAATTATCAGTAATGTAAATCATATATATTAATCATTTAATATCATCATTGATCGTAATTTGTGGGCATGGGTATGAGGTCATATTCAATTTAGATGATCTAAATATAAGAATATCCATAATTCTAAATACCTAGATAATCAATCATAAAAATGGAATAAATAATTGTTAATTTAAGGATTCATATATATAAATAATCTTGATAGATATAATTTCAATCTTGACAAAAGTAATCCTTAATTACATATATAAAGAAATAATGAAAATGTGGGGGTATCTTGAAACATCAACATTATAACACACTCAAAAAACCCATTCCATTATATTGAAATTAATATTGAATATAAATATTAACCTATAGATAACATAATCATTACCCAATGTATTAAAGATTTATAATGGGTCTCACCCATTATATAATTTGATACTATTGGGATCATCCTGTCATATAATCTATATTAGGTTCACCTTAAATCTATTATAGTGATCAACCCTTTGTATCATGGGATATAATGGGGATCAATATTTTTCATATGATACATCAGAATCACTTGTGAGATATAATGGGGATAAAACTATCATATCATTAACTATAATGAGTCAAAACCTAGTGTAGAAGTTGTATCGGGCTCACACATATGTGATAATAGGGCCCAACCCTTGGTACAAAAATTCAATGAATTACAAGATAAATAAAACACATAGACACAATCACTATTTCATTAATTACTTCTATGATTTTTGGATAAGAAATGAATTCCATAGAAGTACCATTAGATTATAATTATTCACCTAGAGAAAGAATAAGGAAGTTATCATTTCAATAGATCTAAGTGGAGTATATCAATCATAAAGGGTTGTTTACATTTTTTTAAAGGAAATTAATGTTATTTATAATGAAAAATATTCATCAGGAAAAAACCAATTTTTTTAGATACATCAAATGATAACAACATAAATGTATAATGATTTTGAATGATAACTTGATACATTACATGAGGAAAATAATCCTTACATTTTGAAAACCCATATTAAAATATTAAAAATTATAAATAAATTTGTAAATAATTTATATTAAAATAACCCATTATAATTAAAATTAAATATTTAAAAAATTATTAATCATTATGATAAAAATTTATATTCAGATTATGTATGTTAAAAAACTAATTCATTTCACATTTTAGGTAAAATTATAAAATTTCCTAAAGAGGAATAATAAAAAATATACATTTTAACATATTTATTAAATATAAATTTTTTAGCAAAAATAAAATTAATCAAATATAGTATAACAAATTTTTTTAAATAAAATGAGAAATCAGGTGTTTTGATAAAAATTTATTTCGACTGAAGGGAGAAATGATGGAATATTTTCCCAAAAATAATTATCTAAATAATTTTATGTTTCAAATAGAGGGAAATTTTACAATTACATTATAAAATAATCAATAACTAAAGGACAATATAATTAATGTGTTTTATTAGTCAATGATAAAATAATTTCATTTATGGGAAATTCATCTATATATAGTCATGGTTAAATTTTGATTCAACAAAAAATCACATAGAAATTTTACGACATCTGAATCATAATCCCGAATAAAGGAATAAAATCAAATGAATCATTAAATACCTTGAATATAATCTTATTCATTATAGAATATATCAAAGCGGTAGTGGACAGACCTCATAGAGGAATATTGGTGTATAACAAAACATATTTCCCAAAAAAATTGAGAAATAAAATCCATAAAATGATCCTAAAATTGATGTGGGAATTAATAAACTAATAAATGATCTGAATAAAAATTAAATCAATAGAAAAAGTAGAAATATCATTTAATTTAATCATACTTTATTACAGTCATATTCATATAATATCATAGACACTAAAGAAGTAATATAAATGAATGAAATTAAATTGATTTATAAAAATATTTGCAATATGATAACATTCATGTCAAGTCCCCTTACATTAAATAATACAAATTTAAATCTAAAATAAAATTATTTAAACATTAATAAATATATAACTTATAAATAATTCAGTATATATAAAATATAATATAAAATATTTTCCTAACATTAAAATGTGTTCCAATATAGAAATTTTTTGATGAAGTCCCCTACCTCGATTATAGACATTCTAGGTATTTCCTTTAACTCATGTACATAAAAAATATCCATAATATGATTTATTATGAACATTTAACTTTTTTTATAACTTATATATAAATAATTTAGATTATTTTTTAATTTCATATTTAATTAAAAAATCTGTTAAGGCCATTTCCCATGTTTTGAAGAAATTCATTTCATTATTTCAAAGACACATTGTTGTAATGATAATGGTCAAATATGAAACTAATTTAAAATTTATAAAATAATAATTAGAAAATATTTATTATATTTCATAATAAATTATTTTTTCAATATTATCAAGTATTATTATTATAAAATTTAACTACATTACAATCCTAGAGGAAATTGGTCAGATGTACAAAAAAGTAATGTTTCCATTCAACAGTCATTGTGGAAAGAAGTTAAGTGTTATTATATACATGTGTATTGATAATAAGATCATAGATACCATATATTAGGATAGAAAACTAATTAGGAAAATGACTCTAGGACATGTTGATGGAATCATGGATGGTTTTTTATATTAATGTTTGATTAAAATGGATTTGTTGGACTTATGGGAAGATGATATGGGATGGTTGTTAATTTTTAGGTGATTGGAACACTTGTAATTTTTTGAATAGAAAAAGTTGTACACACATTAGTAACATAAAATAGAGATTCATGATGGACCATTATCGATCCTTAGACATTATAAGTTGTAATATTTTTTTATAAAATAGTTTATTAAAACTATTTATTCAATTTCATGCTAAATCATTTTAAATTATCCCCAATAAATGTGTACTCACCTTAACTGCAATAAATGGTTTGTACTATTTTTACTATTCATTGATATAAGAAATAATATTTAATATAATACATAATATAAATTATTCTCATTCAATATATTCAGTCCATTTTACTTTATTAAATTAAAAAATATGTATATATTTTAATCAACATATAAAACCAATAGACATGTCAAAAATGTGAATTTTCCAGAAATATATATATTTTTTAAAAAATGGGGATTTGATATTATCATTTTAAATACTAATATTAATTATTTGATTTTAAAATATAATTTAATAATATATTATCTATTAATTTAATTCATAACATTCATCATTATTTTTATTCTTAATTATATAAAAAGTAGAAATATTATGAACATAAAGAAATGTTTTTAGAATAAAAAACTCACTTTTAACCCTTAAAAAATTTATACTAAAATATATAAATTTTTTTATTCCATTGTAATTAATGGAATTAAAGAGTAATAATTAATAATTATTTAATTATGAAAATTCACTTCATAGTTGTAATATTAAATTATTTATTTCTGATGAAATGATAATTCTACAGAAATATATATTTTCTATATTTAGTAACAAATCTATATTTTCTTAAAGATCCAAAATAATCCCCATTATTTGTTTCAAAAATTATGAAGGAAAAATATAGTTCATTTTATAAAATATTTTTTTATTTATAAAAATTAATTATAATATTTTATCAAAAAATTAAATAAAAATAATTTTTTGAAGAATGTGAATTTATAATGAATAAAATGATTTTTTTAGAAATTGATAATTATTTTCTATAAACATATAAATAATTTGAAATTATATATATGTATATATATATATATTAATGTAGTTATTTTGACTCATACCCACAAATTTTATCTAACATGTTATAATGGTCATAATTAAAATAATATTATTTAATGGTTTGCTTATGTTTCATGTTCTTTGTATTGTATTCTCTCGAGCATATATTCATTTTTTGACATCTCAATGACATAAAATAATACTCTATGTTTAATATATAGAAAAAAACATTATATAAAATAATATAAAAATAAAATTTGTTTTTTATGAAACACCATCATCACATAAAATAGCAAATACTTAACATTTATACAATATATAATAGATATCATGTTCATTAAATGGATTCAAATTACAGAAACTATAAAATTTTTATTGAATTAAACCATGTATTTCACAATGATTAATATAACCAACCACTATTTTTTACAATGTTCAAACCATATGTATGATCAAGTATACCAAATGTTTTAATCGATGTTAGTTTTGGTTCAAAAAAATTTTATGGGTGTGATATAAATCAATTCATTATTCCAAGATAATAGAATATGATTTTTTATCTCACATATCATCACCATCCTAACATCATTTAAAAAATTGATTATGTGCCTGAATTTTTAATTAAAATAGGGGAATAAAAAATCATTGAATATAAATTTTAAGAATGATATGAATTTGAAAAGTGTTTCTTCAAAAAAAATATATTTTAATAACATGAAAATGATAAACATAAAAAAATTTAAATAATATTAAAATATTTTCATTATTTTTGTTATTCACAATAATATTCTCATTATTAAGTTAATGCTTTTTAAATATGATTCCATATAATCAAAATGTTTTTTTAGAATTATGTAATCTTATAAAAATTATTTATTCTATCATTTAATGAAAAAATTAATATATTGACCTAACCACTTATCCCAACTAGAAAAACCAAATCATTAGACACCATTTGTTAATTCTCTTAATAGATGGTTAAGAATGAATCATGACATGTATTTAGTTTTGTATATGGTAAAATACAATTTTCATAGCCTACATAATTTCTCAATAACAAAGAAAATATAATTGTATATACTATAAATATTTTAATTATGTTTATAAATAATTTATTAGTACAATTATTACTATTAGAGAGAAAATAATATAATTTTTGTAGAATAATTTCTATCGAGGATTGATTTTTCAAGTCATAAACTATACACAATCTATTGATAAAATAACAATATATGATATATGTACTTAATAAATATAAACATGTATTAATTTATATATACACATGATATTTATGATGATGTTAAAAATATTTTAAAACCCTATATAATTATTAGTAGTAGTTATCTAGGTAGTACTTCAATTTGAATAATAAATAATTTATTGTCACAAAATTTATAATGAATTTGTGGAATTATAATACATGAGTAAACAATTAAAAACACTATGTCACAAGTGAAAATAATTATTTGAAAAAGATGTTACTTGTATTACCCAAAGTACCTTTAAAAAAGTGTCATTTTTAATTAGGAATATATTTCTTAAAAATTATAGCATGATTCTGGAAATCATGTGGTATAAATTTTACCAGTATAGAAAAAAATTCAAATAAAACATTCATACCACATTTTAAAATAATAGTAAACCATTAACATTCAATCATCGCCATGGGTATCCCATTTTCTACCAATAACCCCATAACAACCATTTATTTAGAATATGCAATGATGAATTTCTGATTATATAAACCATATAAATTAATATCCATGGAATCCAAAAAACCCCATAAAATCATCTTCCAAAATTCTATCAAAATTATAATAATATAAATAAAATATTTAATCCCCCATAAAATTCATATATTTAATATGAAATAAATCATAATTATAAAATAATTATATCATAACAAACAACAAATATAATTATTGGTATTTCTAATAAACACCGATTAAAATCCTTTTATAACCAAAATAAATTGAATCTATATGTAGTGATGCTAATTATCTAAGACCATGTAATATATCAGATTTAAATCTCGAAAAATAAATGATGAAAAGAGAGGTGTTAGAAACACTATGGAAAACAAGAATATTGGGAGAGGTCTTACAAAAAATAGGTGGATAAATCCTCCCAGAATATCCCTTCATTATTAGAGGTAATGATAGAAAATATGATGTATATGTAGATCCATCCAATGATCATGAGTTAATTCAAGAAAATAAGTTCTATGGGAAAACAATGATTTTTTAATCGATATATAGAATAAAATACAAATTTTAATTTAATAACCTATTATTGATACATATTAAATCCTATCTGACACAATATAAATCTAGCAGGACAATTGTCAACCACTGGATGAATACACTTATGTAAATTTTAATTCCACTAGATATCGAGTGGCAATTTCCTAGAAACACATTTTGTAGTTTCTTTTAACTCGCAATAAAAAGATATTACTCTAACTATTTTACATCATAGTAAATCTCAAAAACATATATATAATAGTATAAAATCCATTATTAATTAACATAATTTATAATAGAATACAAAAATGATAACAAGTATCACATCCTGTAACATCCTGTTACAGATTTATAAGGTACACCCTTAACTATGTCAGGGTTTTCCATTTTTAGATTTCATTACAAGTACAAGAAATAATTATGAGGATGACTATTATTTTAAGGTGTAGATTTCTTGGAATATTATCTTTGACTAACTTTTTCTATAGGCTATAGGAGTATTTCAAGCCGAGTAACTTGGTTACACAGCGTGTAAGAGTCGTATGATGCATTCCATGAAAGGATTCATGCAGTGAAAGGTAAAATGATTTAATAATACCATACCTGTTTTGATTTAATAAAAGGTCTATTTTTAAGGAAAGGTGGTTCATTTTTTGTTATATGTGAGTCACTAGGGGTTACATGTCATGTAACCGAGATACACACCATGTAACATCCCACATGTAGTTTATAAATTTTGTGTGTGTTAGCTTAGTTTTTGTTATATCTATTGTTCTTCCATTCCATCTATTGATAGCAATTTCATTGTGAGGTTGAATAACTCTACTCCTTCTAGATCAATTTGACCGACGTTCAATCTTTGTTTTCATCGTGGTTTGTCTCTCTTGAAAAAATACGATTCTTTTTCTTCTTTTCCATTAATCGTGGTAGTGACCTTGGGTTTCATTATCAGATATGTTGGTCTAAGTTGATTCTTTTTGGGGTTTTCTATTAGATATGTTAATATTTCTCATTCTAAGTTATATTCCTATTTTTTTATTATGGTGAATAATGTTTTTGACTTGAAATATTTTGGTTTCATCCTTTCAGTAGGACCCTTGTTGTCTATATTAGATCAATATTTTGATGTAGGTTGGATTCTGGGGCCATCGTTGTAATCATTGGGATTTCATTGTTAGTGTATCTCATTGCAGTTTTTTGTGAACTGAGTTTTTAGGTTGTTCATTCTACCTCTTGCCTATGTCTTATAAACCTTACTGTTCATTTTTTATAAACTAATTTATGAAAATGAATTTTCATGTTTGTTTTTCCTGTACTGAAATGAGTTTTTAACGAATATTGTTTTCTGTTGTTATTGATAAATGGAATGAAAAGTGATATTTTTATGGCATTGAAATGGATTTTTGAAATGTTTTTAATGTGGTTTTTAAAAAATTATTTTAAATTTTGAAAACAGGAACATTTGTGACCTTGGGTACTTAAGTATAATGTTTCTCATGAGTCCATCATTGATTTTTTGTAATTATCAGGAGGTTTTCTCAAGGAAAATTTCTCTATTTCTTAGTCTCATTGTTCTAGAGAACTAATATTAACGATTTTAGGGGGTTTACTCTTGCAGTATTCCACCACTTTCTAGTCTTGTATTCTTGGAGAGAGATTGTGAACATGATTGATTGCAGTACATGTAGTATGATAGTATTTCCTATAGTGATCCGGGGTAGAGATACGTGTGGTTATGTTTTCTATTTATTGTCCCTGTTGTTTCATTCTTAATAAGCATTTTAACTCATGTGAAACAATGATATGGAAATGTTCATTGAAATTGATATACCTTCTTTAGTTTATTAAAATTTTAAAAATGGAAGTTATTCCTTGTTTTCTATAAATATTCTTTACTACTTATAATTCCATGTTTTATTTGAAATGAGCATGCCTGAAATTTTCACAGAGAGTTGTATTGGAACACAATGGTGGGATCCAATTAAGAATGTTTTCCCACAAATGGAACACTACATAGGTGGTGTATATGCCATTCTAATTATTCAAATATTAGTTAATTAATAGAACCACAATGAGGTAGGAGGTTATTTGTTAGCTGGTTTGGGTAGCTAGTTGTGAGATTGTTGGAGTTTTTCTACACCATCACATGGTGTAGCTATTTCATTTGGGTCTTTGGTAATTTTACTTAACTTTTTGAGGTTTATATAATTTTACCATTATTTTGTGATTATTTTATTCTTATGTTTATGGAATATATTTGGTTTACTTCCTCTATCTCTTTATTTTAATTTTTTATATATATTCTATGCATTTGTACATGTTGGGAAAAATCATTCCCTATTGTTTGTTGTTCAATGCTTGGGTGATTTTCTCTAGCCTGTGGGTATTAGGAATTGCCTTTAGAAATATGGATGATCGGTTTATGTTTTAGTTTTGAGGGTTAACCATGTTGTATTATTAAAAAAATTTATCAAAAGAAGTTTTTCCTCTAGGATCCCTATCTTCAGAAGTCTATTATAATAATGATTGGTTTTTTTGAACATTAGAGGTGTGTTTCGATAAGTGCTAGTCCATCTGTTGTCATAGAGTGACACAATCTACGATGGGATGTTGTGATATGTGTCCCTAAGTGTTGTGTTTTATATTGAATCCCAGTATCGGATTAAGGATTTTTTTTGATCTGATAATTACTCAGTTCAATGATATTTCCTTCTATTTTGGTGTAATGCAATATGCATCTGAGATGTCGTTCTAGTGTTCCTCGGGAAGGTGTAGTTGAGGCTCAATAAGGGAATCTAAAATTGGATCAAAATCTCATCCAGACAATCATACGAGCAGATCGTATTGTTGATCAATATGTTCCATGAGTTCAAACAGATTTTGTAGAGGTATATCGAGTAGATGGAGGACTGAGTGATTGATTAAGTGAATTCTAGTTCGAGAAGACATCAATATTTAAAGGGAAGAATGATCCTCAATATTTGGTAGAATAACTATATAGGATCGATCATATCCTAGGATTCTTGTAAACACATAATAATATAAATCTGAAGTGTGTCGCTTTCAAACATCAGGGATCTGGTAAGCGATGGTGGGACTCAATTTTCAAAGAAGGCACACTCATGGAATTTTATTGGAAGGGTTTCATGGCCTTGTTCTTTCAGCAGTTTTTCCTTGATTTTCTGATGTTGGATAAATATATAAAGTTTTTTTCAATAAAATAAGGATATTTTTTATTTTTTGTGTAAAATAATTGGTTTATTGAGATTTTCTAATTTTTCTGGATGTGGTAAAGAATGATCATTTGAAGGTTTACATGTACATATGGGGCATGTGAATAGATATCAAGTCATATGAGTTTATGTTAAAGAAGTATACCTATTTAGTTATGGTGGAAAAATCTATTTGGGTATAGATTAATATAACACGTATGTTTGGATTTTCAACATCTTTATTTTCTTCCAGTGGTAGCTTCACTGGTGCACATTGTAACAATGTGAAGCGGTAGGATCATCACATAAGTGTTGGAGGTGGGTTTCACCAATGAGCATCTTCTACACAATCTGATATAGCTAGCAGTGTGCCTCTAACTTTATATTAGAGTGGAATGGTTAGATACAACAGACAATCTTGTCTTATGCATGTGAAGACGTACAATAGTTGTGGATGTCTTGGTCATTTACATGGATTCTATCAGGCTATGGCTATGGCACATTAATTTAAGGGTTCGTTCGCCCCAAAGGCTATAGTGGTCCAGTAAGAGTATTTAATGACTATAAGATCTATCAAGAGGCCATGGGAGTAAATCACATTCATGTAGTAGATCATATTATAGTTGAAGATGATGTAGGTCTGGTAGTATTGATATGTATTATCCTTATTGATCCTTTAGTATTAATTTCATTATTTTATATTAGTTCCATCCACTCATTTATATATAAACATTTTATTGATATTATTAAACATACAATAGAACGTTTTTCATTAATAATGGAGCTATCAACACCTCTCAATAAGAGGAAAGTTCTTGGGTTTTGGTGTCCTTATTATTCGTTCAAAACAGCAGATACAGAGTTGGTCTGGGGATTTTTCATCCTTCATATGGATCTATTTTACATCATCATCAGTATGAATAGTCTTATCAATCAATGAGATAATGTTGATTGTTATGATTACCTTATCCCATTTATTGGCTATGAATGGAGATCTTATGTGTTTCAGGGAGAGTGGGACCTGAGGTCAAGTTATGTATGGTCATCCCACCCAGATCATAGGATATTGCAGATTGTTATTGTGTTTGATCCAGATAATTTTTTTCCTATTGTAGATGTTCCATATTTAGTTTTATACATTCATTATTTTTTCGCAAAAGACTTCTCTGGTCATCCTCTAGAGAGATAGGTAGAGTTTTTAGTTGACTTGGTGACAAGTATGCTACCAATATCGATACTTCTTATTAAATGGAACATACGAAGCTGAAAGAGATCAAGATTTGGTTAGATGGCCTCTTGGAATAAATTTTTTTCTCCATAGTGTTTCTCCTTGGGTATCCCATTTACTATTTTCCAGGAAAACAAATGGTTCACTACAGTTGTGTGAGGACTATCAAAAGTTTATTCGGGTAACAATAAAAGAACAAATCTCCTTTCCTCAAGTAGGTGATTTGTTTGATTAGTTGTAGTGGGGAAATTGGTTTTCATATAATGATCTTTGTTTGGGTTATCGTCATCATTGAGTTCAAGGGTATGGCATTCTGAGCATAAAAATCCATAGAATGTAAGGTCATTATAAATATCTTGGGATGTCTTTTGGTCTAACTAATGCTCTGGAAATTTTTATGGAATTGTTGAATTGGATATTCCATAAGTTTGTTAACACCTTTTCAGTAGTGTTCATGGATGATATAATTGTCTATTGTAGATCTGAGCATCATCAGGATAACCATCTATGATTGGTTTTGGAAATTATAATAAGTCATTGTTTTTATGAAAATATTTCAAATTATAGTTTTTAGATTCATGAAATAATGTTCTTATGGAAAATTATTAGAGTCAAGATAATTATGCCATCCTAAATAGGTGAAAGTAGTTTTTTTATGGAAAGGAAGCACACAATGTCCTTGAAATTAAGTTCATCCTTGATCTTGATGGGTAAAACCAATAGCCTGTTAAGGGTTTCTCTATGATGACATCAATCTTGACTTCTCTTACTAGGAATACGGTTAAATTAAAATAGGATGTGATGTTTTAGTCTTCTTTTGATGAATAGATACAATGTCTAACCTCAAATCCAATTACGATCTTACCTAATCCCAGTATGGGGTATGTGGTGTTTTCTGGTGATTCTGTTGTAGGTTGAGGATGTGTGCTTATGCTGGATGACAATGTGATGTCTTATAACTCTTGTTATCTCTGAGTTCATGAGAAGAGTTATCCCACTGATGATTTAGAGTTTGATTAAGTTATTAATGAACCAAAAATGTTACCATCCCTATCTTTTTAGATACATGTTCACATTATTTTCTGAATATCCCAAAGGAATTCATTTTTTATTCATTTTTTAATCCTCATTTCAAGTGATCAAGGGGAACCTATATATGGTTTTTAGGCTTCATGAAATTACATTACCCGAACGTATTAAAGGAATTCATCCTAGCCATTGACTAATTGAAACTGCCCCACCCCAAAGTCTTCATCAGGATAATCACACCACCTTTTTGTGGTCGGTTGGCTAGTTGTCATATTTAATGATGCACTATCCTGATACTGATGGAAAATGTAATGCCCCAACCCCAGTTACCTAGAGTCGGTGCATTATTTTAATACGTTGGCATGATTACAAGGAATCCTGTCCCGAAGTACCGATCAGTTTAGATGTCTTTCATAATAGATTACATACAAGAATGTTACATTACACTTTATAACATACAAAAAAACATAAATAGTAATTTATGAATTCCATTATTCCCTTAGCTAAACCCTACATATCAATCACAATATAATTCTTGGAATCCTGGAAAAAATAAAACATAGAAAGGGGTGATCTCAGATGCTCAGTAAGGATAACAATACAATGGAAACATTCATAAATAATCATAAACATTTAAGGAAATGTATAACTAAAAAAAATCCTTATAAACTTGAAATAATGCCATTTACTTTTTCACATGTATATTCTACTAGTCGAATAATCACATGATATATCAATAACCACTTTAATAATGATAGAATGCATAATGCTAAACATTAATTTCTAT
This sequence comes from Viscum album, assembly GCA_963277665.1. Taxonomy (NCBI): domain Eukaryota; kingdom Viridiplantae; phylum Streptophyta; class Magnoliopsida; order Santalales; family Viscaceae; genus Viscum; species Viscum album. The sequence goes on from CAUJRU010000164.1 coordinate 376,046, forward strand.
GTCAAGGCCTCATGCCAAGACCTAATGGATAACTGTAACTGGAACCCAACCCAGAGAGCCTCTGTAACTGGACTCCAACCCAGAGTTCCTCTAATAGCCGGACACCAACCCAGAGTGCCTTTAATAACCGAACACCAACCCGTAGGGCTTACTTTTACCGGTCCCCAACCCAGAACATACTAGTCCAACATATTCATCTTAAGAAGAGGATGAAATATAACATAAAAATTCGTATTAAAACTATCATATGAAAATCCAAAACATTAATCATAAACTATTAATGGCATAAAAATAACTAATCCATGGTCAAACATATCACAAAACCTTAAATACAGTTTGGATGATTTGTATCATAATAAATCAACTTCAAACAAGTGGAAAATTTATCAAAGGATATTGACATAGATGAAAATGATTTTTAAAACTCTTTGAGAGAAATACCCCTTTTTCCTGAAAACATTTAAAAGTCACTCAATTTAGAAAGGAAGTCATTTAAAGACATTTTTGAATCAAAGTGTCCCATACCACCTTGAAATTTTTGAAAGGAATTAACATTTTAAAAACATTCATGACTATATAAAAAAATCCTTAAAACCCATTTTTAATACATGGAAATTAATGAGATTGATTTAGAAGAATAAATATTTAAAACATTTGAAATGATTTTTTAGTAAAAAAATTCCCTTAAAAGAATCCCTTTGAAAACTCATTCATAAAACATGGTAATGGATAATATATATGTCCCAGTTGATACTTACATAACGTAATGTCTTAGATTTTTCCGTTTATTATTTTTAAATATTATATTGAATTATTTCGAGACCAGGAGTGAGGACGACACATCATTCTGAGGTCTAGTGAGGCCGGAATGGTGGTTTGAACTTTTTAAGATAAGTGAGTCATCACTTGTGCGCGATTGTGGTAGTTTCCAAAAAGATGTGTGGATTAAAAATCTGAGCACACTGTTGCGTCCAGGATAACGACTTTACCTACAAATGAGGCTAACCTTGACCAGTAAGGGTCGAGGGAAAAAGTTAATTTTTGGACGTTTTAATTAAAAAACAAAAACAAAATAAAAATCTAAATGTTTATTTTATTTTATGGAAACGAACGCTGCAGCACGGTAAAAGGGCAACTATTACCTTAATTAAAAGTTGTGTCATAATGAAAAATAAATTGAATTTTGGACTCTTTAATATGCAGCGACGAGACATCTGTTTCCTTTACTAATGGTGATCCATAATGACTCATGTTTTGGCAAGTAGGATTCATTAATATCTCCACATAATTAAGTTCCAATATTGTTTCCCTTTTTAAAGGGGTGAATAATTTTTTATCATTGGAAACATTTGAGAGGAACCTCTACCGATTTTGTGGCACATTGGAGAAAACGTTCAGCGACGAACGACGATGGATCAAGGTCTAGAATCGCTACGCCAACAACGTTGAAGGATCTCAACGACAACGGCAGCGTGGCGCCTTCTCCAATGATCGATCCTTTCAAAATATAGGGGTTTGTTATTTTATTTTCCTTTACTCGTTTTTGAGTTTAAACCACGAACGCGGATCAACCACAAACATGTTGATCTGCGGATTCATACGTTATTGCGAGATGGATTTTCTTTGGGATCATTTTGGAGAAATTGTTCCATGATTTATGTTGTTGTGTATTCTTTCTCAGTTTAAGCCTATTAACGGGAGCAGATCAACGCCATGACGAATGATGTCGAAGGTTCGTTCCTCAATTTGTTTATTTGGATTTCCTTCCCCTTCCTTCCTCGCACATTATTCACGTTCTTAGAGGGGCGACGAACAATGGATCGCTGCACATCTGTTTTGTGATGCAACGATCCCAAATCAAAGGTTCGACATCACAACATCCTTGTGGAGGTGCGGAGACGATGGAATACGATGAATCAGACCAGATCGGAAAGAGCGTTCTTCGAGCGTTCTTCATGCGGGAGGATCATAACACATTTTCGGAGCCAATCAGAGGCCTGAAAATGACGGAAGCGGCTTTGTGGTTTCGGGATGACCAATACCTGAAGGTTTCGTAGCAATCAGATGGCTAGATCGATGAACTGTTCATCACCAGAGGCGCAACGACAAAGTTCCGTGTTTCTGAAAATTTCCAGAATACACTGCGTGCACTTCCCAAAAACACTACGTGTAGTACTAGCTGTGGCGACTAGGGTTCGGGGTCAGAGAAGAATCGCATGACGTGTTACCTTGGTCACACCGCATGTTAAACCTTCCCTGAAGCTCGTGTACCTTGGGTAGTACACAGACATGGGATGAGCTATACAGCTTGAGGCGGCATGGCGTGTAAAGCACAATAGAAGCAACTACATAGATCTCAGCATGTATCTCACGGATGCACGAACAGGAGATGGAGTACATGACCCTGTACTCCATCACACGTCCAGGCGAGGCCTGTAACGCGGGTCACCCCGTGTGGTAGTTACACGGGTCGGTGTACACGGGTTGATGACCGTGTACAGGCACATGTCCAGAGTGCACGGAGCCAACCCCAGTTACCCATACACTGTGTGAATACCGTACTACATGCCATATACTAAGTTTTCCTACATGACCAGCCTAAGACATGAGCCTTTGTGCATGGGTAGTACCCGGGTCCAGACAACACAACATGTATATTTTCTACACGCCGTGTACTTTTTGAAAAACATCATGGTCCTTTCGTTCATCGTAACTTGGACATATTTCTTTTGGGTTAGTGCCCTTATTCTCGTTCCCTTGAGGGTCAGGAATCATTCCCCACTCAAGAGTATGATCCCTTCAGCAGGACATTCTGTGATAGAGTTAGGCATCCATCCGAGGGGCCCGGATCGAGATCCTCTATCCATTCCTGACCCTAGGTTGAGTCAGGAATCGACTTGACCAAATTTACCGGGCGTTGATCCTCTACATAGCTTCCGTATCACCTAACTGGTGAATCTGGATGAGTTGCGGTATCCGCCATGACCCTGGCAGTGATCCTCATCTGTGTATCGTGATCTTTCCCACTCTAGAGTGTGTCTCCCATAATGAGTGAATTCTATCTACTGTAACCTTCCCACTCAAGATTGTGTCTCCTATAATGAGTGCATCTACCTCTCGTTATGGTTCCCAATGAAAAAAACTTCTCGGACGGACGTCATCAGAGCTATAGACTCATGGAGTGTGTTCTCCCAGAACGAGTGCATCACGAAATCTTCAAAAATAATCCCTTACTGGGGTATGCGGTTGTGTGACTTGTCTCTAGACCACGGGTCTGGGTTTTGAGTATATCTGGTTTGTTCTATATGTTCTGTAGACATATACTTTGCATAGCTGACTGTACCTTTACTTTGTTTACTGTTTTGTGGTTTTCAGGGTCCTCTATTGAGTATTGTTATACTCACACCTGCACGGGCTTTGCCCGCATGTCGGGTGTCTTGTGCAGACGAGCAGCCTTTTGACAGCGTCTAGGGCGGACCGGGGCAGGACCGGGCTTTCTGAGTTCCCTACAGTCTGAGGCATCCTTATGGCTACGACCAGTAGTCCCAGTACCTTTTTGTGCTTACAGGTTGGACTTTTCAATTTTTAGAATCTTGTTTGTATGTTTTTTGGTGGGCTTGTATTTTTGGCCCATTTTACTTTTACAGTACTCTAGCTTTTGTCTTACTCTGTTGGTTGGGTTTAGTTGTATGCTTGAATTCTTTTTCCTCAATGGTTTTTACATTTCAGCATATGTGGGATTAGAGATGTGTGTGTGTGTACAAGTACTTAGGCAATGCCTCCAATGTTAGTAATATGCCTACTCGGTGCTAGTCACCAGCCCCTGGACTATTGGAGGTGGGCTTGGGGAGTCACGATGCGGGCCTCACTGGGACGGGTTGTGACAGAGTGGTGTCAGAGGAGGTCGCTTCTATCTTAGGACCAAGATTCTGTGAGTTTGGTATGAGGAAATAGTGTTAAGTGTTTCCGGTTCGGATTTCAGGATAGGGACCCTAGTGTTGGTGCGACAACCAACGTATCCATACACCAGGACTCTGATAACCTGCTTTTCAACTTGGTACATGAAAACACGGGTTGCGGGGAAATAAAACGTACATGAATCATATAGGAGTGGGTTGAGTTTTCCATGTCCTTTGTGTCCACTATCCAGATATACTCATTGACCATGGTACATCTTGTTTGTTTACAGGATTCCTCCACGATGCATACCCACTAGGATTCAGTAGCACGATCATGAGGATGACCCCCTCAGTGACGAGGCTTCAATATAGGGACCAGCTCCCCAGGCATTGCCACCAGGTGGTGCACCTGCTATACCATCAGCAGTGGAGTATCCAGTGGTACTCGCGGTATCGACCAGCAAGGAGCGCAAGCTCAGCACGCTCCATGAGTTACAGAGACAGAGGCCCCTCAGGTTCTGAGGCAAGCCCGTCCCTCAGGCGGGTGAGGACTGGCTTGAGGTAGTGACTAGAGTTTTCTGTCTAGTGAGGACACTAGTAGACCAGATGGTGATCCTAGGAGCGAGCCTTCTTCAGGATTCGGTGGGGCGGTGGTGGAGTATGACCACGCAGACTCATGACGAGGAGACTCTTTCATGGATAGAGTTTGAGTGACTCTTCAAGGAGGAGTTCTCTCTGGTTATGCTGAGAGTTGTGCACATCCAGAAGATTCTTCAGCTCCAGCAGGGCAGTATGACAGTGGCTGACTATTCATCGAGGTTCGCAAACCTCGCCAGGTAATCGATAGATATGGTTAGGGATTAGTAATTTAGAGATCTAACCTTTGAGAGTGGTCTACGATGAGACATCCGAGTTAGTGTCATTCCTCTATGCATATCGACTTATGCTGGAGTGCTCGAGTGAGATTTGGTGGTCAAGAGCTTCTTGGCGGATCAGAGATAGCCGCCGGAAGTCAGCAGTAGGTAGACAGGTGTAGAGACCCTGGCCGTAGGGAGACGACATCAGACGCAGGAATCGGGATATGAGAGACGTCAGAGGAGGACCTAGGATAGGGGATCGATAGTCCAGGGCTCTCAGGCGGGATCCAGTCAGCCTAGGGAGAAGTGATGCTATGCATGCGACGGTAGGGGACATATCTCTAGAGATTTCCCGACCCGTTGAGCTGCTGATAGGGAAGTGGTGGATGGAACACCGAGGTAGAGGCAGAGAACAGAGCAGACAGACCCGTCGGGTGGTGGATGTGGAAGAGGAGCAGGGAGAGCTGCGGGTGGTGGAAGACGCTTTGACTTACTTCCACCACCACCCCAAGAGGTCCGCACCAGGCTCAGGGAGCTGGGGGACATGGGAGAGGATAGTTACATGCGGTCGAGGCATACGACTCAGGGGATCCGAGGATTATTTGAGGTATGATATGTGTCTTTTCTACCTTAGCTTCCGTACTCATAGACACAGGTGCCAGTCATTCCCTTATAGCCACATGTCTTGTACAAAACCTCGAGATTCCGGTGGAACCGTTGACTTGATCATTATGCTTGGAGACACCTACGGGAGGAGACTCGATGATCTTGCACCTTTGCAGACAGTGTGATATTACCCTTGGAGGTGATACTTTCAGTTGGAACCTCTTGGTGGTAGCGTCGAGGCCTTACGACATCATTATTGGTATGGATTGGTTATCTTCAATTTATTCCAAGATTGACTGTTTTAGGCGAAGGGTGTGGTGTGTCCGCCATGACGGAACAAGGTTTTCCTTTGTCAGAGAAAAGGAAACCCAGACAGCATAAAATGGGCTCATGAATAAGAGGGTGCAATAGATCACTCATGAGTTGGCTATCCTTACCCTCGGAGCAGTAGATGTTGTGAGCTCTCAGTTCCTAGCGGTGGTGGTGGAGTATGAGGACGTCTTTCCCGAAGATGTTCTAGGATAACCTCCCCACCAGGAAATTCACTTCTGCATCAACATACACCCCGAGATGACACCAATTTCCTCGTCGAAATATCGGATGGATCCCGCAGAGCTTCACGAGCTGAGGGTACAGTTGGAAGATTTGAAGATCAAGGGTTTCGTGAGACCGAACGTTTCACCCTGGGCGGCCCTGGTCTTGTTTTCCAAGAAGGCTGACGGGAGTTTGAGACTGTGCATGGATTACCAGCACCTGAACAAGGTGACGGTGAAGAACAAGTATCCACTGCCGAGAATTGATTAACTCTTCAATCAACTAAGAGGGGCATAGTGGTTCTTGAAGGTTGACCTTCGATCAGGCTATCACTAGCTACGAGTGAAGGATGAGGATATACCAAAGATGACTTTCAGATGTCGCTACGATCAATATGAGAACTTGGTGATGCATTTTGGGTTGATGAACACACCCGCCGTGTTCATGGGGCTGATGAACCGGATCTTCTAGCCGTAATTGGTCCGGTTCGTAGTGGTCTTCATCGACGACATACTTGTGTACTCGGCATCAGCGGAGGAGCACGCGAGACACCTGTAGATGGTTCTAGACATACTTCAGGAGCACTAGCTTTATGGGAAACTCTCAAAGTGCCAGTTCTGGATTCATGAGGTCCACTTTTTGGGACTTGTCATCTCAGATGATGGAGTGGCTGTGGACCCATCCAAGGTGGAGGCTGTATTAGCATGGGAGCCACCTCGGAGCGTGACGGAGGTGCGAAGCTTCCTTAGGTTGGCAGGGTATTACCGAAGATTCATTTACGACTTCTCCTAGATATCATCACCAATAAAATCCTTGACCAAGAAGGGCCAACCCTTCATGTGGACAGAAAAGTGACAGTAGGCTTTCGAGAGGTTGAGGCAGAGTTTGACGAGCGCCCAGTCTTGAGATTGCTAGAGGAGGGTGTCGAGTGCGTAGTTTTCTGCGACGAATCAGGGACCGAGCTTAGCTGTGTCCTGATGTAGTGGCATGCAGTGATTGCTTATGTTTTGCTCCAACTTATACCACATGACCAGAACTATGTGACCCATGATCTCGAGTTTGCAGCAGTAGTCTTTGCCCTAAAGATGTGGTGACACTACCTAATGGGTGAGCAGTTTATTGTCTACTATGACCACAAGAGCCTCAATTACATCTTCTCACCGAAGTATATGAATTTGAGGACAAGTCCTTGGCTAGAGTTCCTCCTAGACTATGATTTCGAGATCATCTATACTCCTAGAAAGGGGAACAAGGTGGCAGATTCCTTTAGAAGAAGGTCGAGCTCACAGCTGTTGAGTGAGGCGACATAGCAGTTAGCTGCGTTACAGCTATCCTTCATGGATGGAGAGGATACATCTTATTTATAGTAGATGGTTGTCACCCCTCCACTCTTGCAGCGAGTTAGGGAGGCACAACTTGGGGATGTCGACTGTGTGGCTTAACGTGCTTAGTTATCCACATGACATTTTGCTGATGGATATTCACAAGGTGGGGAGCTTATACATCTTTTCAGAGGATGCACTATTGTACCAGTGGCATTCTAGGAGGAGGACCTGAGGGAGTTTCATACATCCTCCTTGGTGGTACATCCTGGAGTGGCAATGATGTACCAGGATCTCCGATGATGGTTTTGGTGGTCAGGCATGAAGAAGGTAGTAGCAGAGTTCGTTTCTCGATGCCTCACATGCCAACAGGTGAAGGCTGAGCACCATGTTCTAGCAGGATTAGCTAACACCTAGATGTTCCAAAGTGGAAGTGGGATGGAATATTGATAGACATCATGATGGGCTTACCAAAGACGTCCAAGGGTCATGATTTTATATGGGTGATCATTGACCGACTCACCAAGTCGGCCAACTTCCTTGCTATCAGAGAGTAGAGTTCCGTGGAGAGCTTAGGATGCCTCTACATGCAAGAGATAGTTCAGCTTCATGGAGTCCCTTTGACTATAGTCTCGGACCGAGACTCCCACATCACATCCCAGTTATGGAAGGGATTCCAGAAGGCTTTTGGGACTCAGCTATGTTTGAGCACAGCATTTCATCCCCAGACGGATGGTTAGACGGAGATGACCATTCTGGTTCTAGAGGAAATGTTGAGAGCTTGTATCTTGGACTTTGGTCACAGCTGTTAGGACCACTTACCACTGGTGGAGTTTTCGTACAACAACAGCTACCACTCCACCATCGGTATGGCACCATTCGAGACCATGTACGGGAGACCCTTCCGGTCAATGCGATGCATGGCCGACCCCGGTGGGTCAGTACTCATTGGTCCAGAGTTAGTGCAAGACACCATAGAGAAGGTGCAGATCATCTGAGAGTGGATGAAGACTGCATAGAGCCGGTATAAGTCTTATGCTGACAGGCGATGGATACCTCTGGAGTTAGAAGAGGGATACCACATCTTTCTTCGAGTCTCACATCGATGAGGGTTATAGAGATTTGGAAGAGGTGGCAAGCGATCTCCAAGGATCATTAGACCTTTCCAAATTCTGTGCAGGGTTTTCGAGGTGGCGTACCACCCAGATATACCGCCACAGTTGCATCGGGTACATGATGTCTTCCACATGTCACGACTAAGGAGGTACGTGCACGACCCATCGCATGTCATCGACTGGGGAAAGATGGAAATCGAGGATGGAGTGACCTTCAATGAGTACCCGATGAAGATCAAGGATTGTTAGGAGAGGATCCTTCTTGGGAGATCGATTCCCTTGGTGCACGTCCGATGGTAGCATGAGAATCTTCAGGAGAGCACGTGGGAGCGGGAGGCTCAGATCTGTGCCCAGTACCCTCATCTTTTTGAGTATCTCTTGTTTTGTATTTTCGAGGATGTAAAGCACCAAGTTGGGGAGATTGTAATATCTATTAATTTTCTGTTTATTATTTTTAAATATTATATAGAATTATTTCGAGACCGGGTGTGAAGACGGCACATCATTATGATGTCCAGTGAGCCCGGAATGGTGGTTTGAAATTTTTATGATAAGTGAGTCGGCACCTATGTGTGGTTGTGGAAGCTTCCAAACGGATGCCCAGATTCAAAATCTATGCACACCATTCCATCCGAGACAGCGACTTTACCAATGAATGAGGCTAACCTCGACCGGTGCGGGTCGAGGGAAAAAGTTAATTTTCGGACATTTAAAAAAAAATATAATTGTTTATTTTATTTTATGGAAATAACTGCTGCAGCACGGTAAAAGGGCAGTTGTTTCCTTAATTAAATTATGTGTCATAATGAAAGATAAACAGAAAGTTGGACTCTTTAATATACAGTGACATGACGTCTTTTTCCTAACTAATGGTGTGTTATAATGACTTAAGTTTTGGAAAGTATGAGTCATTAATATCGCCGGGTAATAAAGTACCAATCTTGTTTCCCTTTTTATAGGGGTGAACAATTTTTGATCGTTGGAAACATTTGAGAGGAACCTATGCCAATTTCACAACACGTTGGAGAAAACTCTTGGCGAAGAACGACAACAGATCAAGGTCGAGAATTGCTACGCCAACCACGTTGATGGATCTCGACAACAACAGCAGCATGGTGCCTTCATCAACGATCGATCATTTCAAAAGTTAGGGGTTTGTTATTTCATTTTCCTTTCCCAGTTTTTGAGTTTAAACCACAAACGTGGATCAACCACAAATATGTTGATCCGCAGATTATTGCGTTCTTGCGGGAGGGATTATATTTGAGATGATATTGGGAAAATTGATCCATGATTTATGTTGTTGTTGATTCTTGATCCCTTTAAGCCTATTAACAGGAGTGGATCAACACCTTGACGAACAACGGTGGAGGTTAATTACTCAATTTGTTTATTTGTATTTCCTTCCACTTCCTTCCTCGCGTGTTCTTCGTGTTCTTCACGGGGTGACAAACAACGGATCGTTTCTCATCTGTTCTGTGACGCAATGATCCCAAATCAAAGGTTCGACATCACAATGTCCTTGTGGAGGTGCGACAACGATGGTAGATGACAAATCAGACATGATCGGAAAGAGTGTTCTTTGAGCGTTCTTCGTGCGGGAAGATCAGAACATGTTTTCATAGCCGATCGGAGGCTCGAAAATGACAGAAGTGGCTTCATGGTTTCGGGATGACCAAAACATGAAGGTTTTGTGGTAATAAGATGCTCAGATCGATGAATGGATCATCACTGGAGGCGCGACGGTGGAGGTCTGCATTTAGGGAAATTTCTAGAATACACGGCGTGCACTTCCGAAGAACACGCCGTGTATTACTGGCATTGGCGGCTAGGTTTTTAGGGTCAGAGAAGAATCACAAGGTGTGTCACCCTTGTCAAACGACGTGTTTAACCTTCCCTGAAGCTTGGTGTGTACCTTGGGTAGTACATGGACACGGGATGATCTACACGGCTTTAGGTGGCACGACATGTATAGCGTGGCAGAAGTGGCTACGCGGATCTCGGCGTGCATATCGCAGATGCGTGGACACAGGATGTAGTACACGACCGTGTACTCTATCACACGTCCAGGCGAGGCCAGTAATGCGGTTCACCCCGTGTGGCAGTTACACGGGTTGGTGTACATGGGTTGATGACCGTGTACGGGCACATGGAAAGAGTGCACAGAGCCAACCCCAATTACCCAGACATGGAGTGTATACCGTACTACACATCGTGTACTAAGTTTTTCTACATGACCTGCCTAAGACACGAGCCATTGTACATGGGCAGTACCCGGGGTCCGACAAAATGGCGTGTATATTTTCTACACGCCATGTACTTTTTGGAAAATGGCTTTGTTCTTTCATTTACCGTACCTTGGACATCCTTCATTTGTGTTATTTCCCTTCTTCTCGTTCCCCTAAAGGTCAGGCATCATTCCCCACTCTGGTGTATGATCCCTTCAGTAGGACTTTTTGTGATAGAGTCAGGCATCCATCTGAGAGGCCCAGATCAAGATCTTCTATCCATTTCTAACCCTAGGTAGAGTCAGGAATCGACGTGACCAACTTTACCGTGCGTTGATCCTCTACCTAGCTGGTGTATCACCTAACTGGTGAATCTGGATGAGTCACAGTCTCCGCCATGGCCCTGGTAGTGGTCCTCATCTATGTATCGTGATCTTTCCAACTCAGGAGTGTGTCTCCCATAATGAGTGCCTACTATCTACTTTAACCTTCCCACTCAGGAGTGTGTCTCCCGTAATGAGTGCAGCTAACTCTCGTGATGGTTCCCGATAAACAGCACTTCTCAGACGGACGTCGTCAGAGCTATAGACTCGTGGAGTGTGTTCTCCCAGAATGAGTGCATCATGGAATCTTTGAAAAGAATCCCTTATGGGTGAATGCGGTTGTGTGACTTGTCTCTAGACCACGGGTCTGGGTTTTGAGTATATCTGGTTTGTTCCTATATGTTATGTAGACATATACTGTGCATAGCTAACTGTACCTTTACTTTGTTTACTGCTTTGTGGTTTTCAGGGTCCTCTATTGAGTATTGTTATACTCACCCCTACATGGGATTTTCCCGCACATCTGGTGTCTTGTGCAGAAGAGAAACCTTTTTACAGAGTCCAGGGAGGACCAGGGAAGGATCGGGCTTTCTGAGTTCCCTACAAGCTGAGGCATCCCTACGGCTATGATTAGTAGTCCCAGTACCTTTTTGTGCATACATGATATACTTTGTAGTATTCATACTCTTGTTTTTTTTGTTTTTGGTGGGCTTGTATTTTTGGCTCAGTTTACTTTTACAGTACTCTACCTTTCTTCGTACTCTGTTGGTTGGGTTTAGTTGTATGCATGCATTCTTTTTTCCTTAGTGGTTTTTACATTTCATCATTTGTGGGCTTAGAAATGTGTGCGTGTGTACAGGTACTTAGGAAATGCCTCCCGTGTTAGTAATATGCCTACTCGGTTCTAGTCACCAGCCCCTAGACTATTGGAGGCGGGCATGGGGAGTCATGGCGCGGGCCCCACTAGGACGGGTCGTGACACAAAAAAACAACCTCAGATAATAAAGAGATTGTGAAATTAACCCTTCTCAATTTGGTAACTTACGAAAATACAACCCATGAAAGAAGTATCATACAATGAATATGTAAATACACATAAATTAAAGTGTATTATACAATAAATACAATCATGGTCAGTACATACACAACACAAAATGTAATAGTGGCAATATGGCATGAATCTCACGAAAATAAGGAGTGAGATGAAAACCCCTTACCTTGCACTTTCGTTTAGTTGAGGATATGTTTAACCTCCTGTATGAAGACTATAGTATGTTATCAAATTATAACATAAACATATTATTTTTTATAATGTAATAAATTATTCATTAATGGCTTTATACTATGAATTTAACAATAATTTCCATGTTATATTAATATTTCGGGTAATAATCGCTTTCTTTATCGTATGTGTTTTAACTTGTTACTCTTGATTGTTTCACTTAGATCATGATTTAAATACTTCCAGAATATAAAACATGATCTATATATCATATATATTTAAAATATAAATATTTATAATATACATATATATATGAAATGGAAAACACCATTTATGGAGACGGTAGTCCGTACATACGCATAAACGTTGTTTCCATTTTCATACAGTATTGAACGGAAGTAAGTGAATAAGATATATGTAAGTACATAAATACTTATACATATAAATATATATATCTATAGTATATTTATTATTTCATATATTACATACTAATTAGTAATATATATTTTTATAATCATCGATAAATGGTGAACGTGGAAATGAATCTCATCGCGTCGTGGAGACGGTAATCCCTACGTACGCACGAGCTAAAATATCATTATTTTGATATTAAAATAATATATAATTGGATGTTATATATTATATACATAATCCTTATAATGTTATTTTTATTATTTACATCAAATAAAAAACATTATTATACCCATCCAAATAATAATGTATTGAATAACAATTACACCACGACGTGGAGACGGTAATCCATACTTACGCACGTATGGTGACATGTCATTCAAAGGGTGGATAGAATAATGAATTTGGTCGTACCATAATTATAATAACATCACAGTATATATAATATACTAGAGTTATTATATTATAATGGAAACAACAAAGAAAAAGGAAGTGGAAGAAGAAAGGAACTTGAAAGAGGGTCGTGAAATCATTACCTCTTCTTCGAATTCTTCCTTTTGATTTGATCAAAATTGCTCCATAAGTTTGCTTTATGATCAAACTAAGGCCTCTAAGTTTAAGTGAGTAATGTTGGGAGGATATTTGGGCAGGGTTTGGCCGATCCAAAAGGATTTTAAGGTATTAATAATTTGTTATAAGTAGTGTTTTTTATAATGCGAAGGAGGGGCTCTTTAGGAAAAACTGAAAGTATTATTTTATAATAAATTTAGATTCGGTATATAATGGATCCAAATGAATTTATTTCGAGACTTAGGTGGTTAGGGGTCGAAATATTCTCAACCAATATGTTTTATACATGTTTAGGATACCATTTTAACCTTATATTTTATATTTCCCTCTTAGTTAAATAGTTTAACTTTTGCCGTGTCTTCTTGTATTCTTACACTATATGGTTAATAAACTTACTCTAAACTTTCAAGAGAACCTCAAGTGGATCATTAATGACATTTATAATATTATTTAAGCTCTTTTCCCTAACCATAGATTTTAGGAATATTATATCAGCCAATAATATAGTATTTGTTTTAAATATTAATTTATGTCAATTTTGACACTATTTGGTATTTTGTTTTTGTGAAAGTCATAAAGAACTGTATTACTTCAAAAAAGATAAATTTAATAATTCCTAACATCTCATATTCAACTATGAAATTCGTGGAATTCATAAAAAGTTTGAACTTATATTTATTTTAATATTTATAATACTATTTATCTGATTCTTTCATTAATAGGGTAATTACTGCATCATCAGTGTATCATTAATAAATTTAATTATTTAATCTCTAAAAATTATGAATAAATTAAAATTATGTAGGAAATATTTTTATATTTCTAATGAATATTTATAGTCTAATTTATCCTATGGGTAACCCTATATTAAAAATGTTTTAGTTATTAAACATTGAATTTAACACTTTTAACTCTTCTTTGAATTAAATAATAAAAAATGTCCTAATCTAATTCATTTTGACCAAAGTGGTTCATATATTATTCTAAGGTTGTTATTGGTCGAATTATACTTATCCAAAATAATTAGTACATGTGTTTGGGTAATAATAATATCATTTTACCCTTAATTACCCTATTTACTTTTTACCGTGGTAAATAAAAGTAAAAAGTCACTATTCACAAAAAATATTTTTATCTTATTGAACAAAATTTTACTTCTTGATATTAACCATGTCTCTCTGATTTTCTAAATTTAACTCACAGAAGCAGTAAAATTATGTTTTATGTGAATTTGCAAATTCTACTAGGAGGTGGGTAAAAGACGGTGAAAAGTTCCATAAAATTTTTATATATCTAAAATGATTCTAAACTAACACCAATGAATTACATTGAACATATATAGGTAAAATGTATCCATTTTTAACATAATTAAATTTAAATAAAATAAATAATTATTTAAATAAATATTCTGTTTTAAACCATGACTCAGTGTTTTTCACTATTCGTCAAAAATTGAATGTTTTTAGAAAAACACTAAAATTTCACCCTAGGCTAATTTAGATATTCCAAATCCAAAAATGAAGTCTATTTTACCAAATTTAAAACATAAAAGTTTCATATATTAATTTAAAATAAATTCCCACTATTAAAACCAAAAGGGGTATTTTTAGGAAATAATAACTATCAAAAGTTTGACTCTTGATTATTTCTAAATTTAAAGTGAAATTACTTAAAATGAACATCATTGGATTAAATGGTAAAAATTTAATCTATTTCTACTTCCATACCATTAAAATTATTAATTTAACAATATACTCTATTTTGATTAAAAAGGTTGTTTTCAGTTAAAATATAGTATTTTTCACTATTCACCGAAATATGAAAGTTATCAGAAAAAACAGAACATTATTGAAACTAAATTATTATGTCCTGATTCTAAAGAAGAAGTTAATTTTTTCAAATTGAATATATAAATGTTTCAAATATTGTATTTAAAAATGCTTTTCCATTAAAAGGTAGTAAAATTGAATTTTTTTTAAAATACTTCTTTTATATGAAAAAAATTAATTTGTTCTTAAATTATGTCTTATAAACTCATAATAGAGATTTTAAAATTATAAGGATAATATAAAATTTAAAATTCAGTTAATACTATTCATAAATATTTTTGAATGGCTAGTTTGGTAAGTCGTGGTGCGCTTGAGCTCAGTGTTGCGTACAACACGCGATATTGTATTACTCAAAGAGAAGTGTACCGTGGAATCTTGGGGTGTTACATTCTCCCCTGCTTCAATAAATTGCGTCCATACAATTTGATATTAATTTTCGAAAATAAAAGGTTGAAAATAGAAAATACCTTTGGGAAAACCCACATCGGAAATTAGGTTAATAAAATTTAGTCTTAATAAGATGAAAAAGGAAATGAAAGGGTCACCACCAAATTATGATAACAATTAAAAGAACATTGGTGGAAATTAGAGACATATAATTGGAGGAAAATGTAAATATTTATAGGTAGTGATTGAGATCATCAATCACAAACAATTTTAAAATTGAAGGCCTTAAATTCATCAATCAATGATGGATTAAAATACCATCAGTTCAAAAAAACATATGGTATTAGGATAACACATTTTTTTGTTTTAAGATCACTTCACTAAAGTATAAGAATTAATTTCTTCATTTAATAAGAGATGATGAAAAATATATAATTGATAAGTAGAGTCTCATCCTTTAACTAAGTTCTACCATAAACTCATATTTCACTCTAAAAGATAATAGAACTCAAAAATATTCTATTTATCTTAACCGTATAGTGTTACAAAAATTAATTTATAATTGATCCATCAGAAATTAAAAAAACTACATTATACACTCTAGGGACTTCACGTATTCCAGTGGTAGGCGATAAATCCCAATCACACTATGGTTGTGGGTTCGATTCCCATAGCTTTGTCTGACGTGATGGGTTGTCACATAGTTTTCGTGTTTTCCTTTTGATAAATATCCAAAAATAACCTTAACAATAGTATCCAATGCAAAATATAATCCATTCCAACATTTATACTTATCCAAAATAATTCTTTATAAATTCTCTGTCCAAAAGTTATATGGAAGGTAAACATAATTTAGATCCTTTTGACCACATAATAACATATGAATACCTTCATCATGTATTCTTTTAAAACACTAAAACATCCTGAATTACCAAAATCATCCATCTCATATTCCAAAACCCCTACCTCATTATCAGGAACACATTAAGGATTACCTTTCCTTCAACCATGTATCTTCCAAAAATTGTACCTTACTATTAAGTCTCTTTTCTCAAATCCTCAATAAAATAGTACTGCAGTACAATCCTTATTTATCTCCATAATTCATGTAACAATTATACTGCTGATACAAAACTCAAATGAAATAACAACACTATAACACTAGTCATTTCTCTTCATCTGAGGTAGTATCATAACTTGATTATAATTCAGTAACATCATTTTAGGTATACTCTTATGATTTGGACATTGGTTCACGTAGTGTCCCAACTCCTTGTAGATGAAGCATTGTACATTTGAAACCATTTTATATCCCTAAAAGTCACGTACTTGGTGTCCTTTTTCTCCACACTTATAACAAACTCACATTCCCTTCAAGCATTTACCAAGGTTATTCATTCCACATTTATCACATATTGGAAAATAATTATTTCCCTTTTTCCCTTTGTCCATATTTCTTTCTACCATCCTTTTCTTCTATGGCTTCCCTTCAAAGCCATAGGATTTCAGAGAATTATTTACTGATCATATTAATACATGATACTATTTATTCATATGATGAGAATACATGGGAGAATATTTCTCTTCTAAATGTTGGATTAATACTATGAAAGTTATGATCCTTCTTACTCTTCGGATCATACATATTACTGGAGTTGACATTCCTTCTACGTAGTTCCATTTCTATACAATGGAATACACTAGGTCGGTTTATGAATCACAATTCATAATTCTAAACATGTAAAATACCTTACATAAATTGAATAGTTTATGAATATAATCCATAATCACAAAAAAATTTCTTTAAGGAGGTATATACTCATAAATCCTTCATAGTGGTTTGTAAAGAAAATGAAAATTATCCTTAGCATATCCCCCTGGAGTGTCGTAACCAAGAGTGCAGTAAGGCTCATTGTCGTGCACTAGTTCCTGTTCGAGTCTAGCTCAAAGCGGTGTTTTTGGGTTTTACCTCTAGGTACATCTGTGCCCGATCCACCTCCACCTGCTCGTATCCAGTCAGGGATGTATTGGCTTGGAAAACTCACAAAATCATTACATTACCAAAATTCTAGGATGTTCTTCTATACTACTCTTAAAAATCTATCTTACTGTAATGTTCTCTAATCAGAGTTTATCTAAATCTAGTTTCCAAGGTTATCGCTAAACTTCCTCTGATACAAATTATAATGCCCTAACCCCAGTTACCCTGATTTGGTGCATTATTTTAATACATTGGCATGATTATAAGGAATCAAGTCCTGAAGGACCGATCGATTTAGCAGTCTTGGAAAATATATTACATAACTGAATGTTACATTACACTTTATAACATAAAAACAACATAAAAATCTTTTATAAACTCCATTATTCCCTTGGCTAAACCCTAAATATCAATAACAATACACTTCTTCGAATCCTGGGAAAAATAAAACATAGAAAATGCTTAGCTCAGATGCTCAGTAAGGATAACAATACAGCTAAAACATTCGTAAATCAGCATAAACATTTAAGGCAATGTATAACTAAAACAAAATACTTTTAAACTTAAAATAATGCAATTTACTTATTCTCATGGATATTATACTAGTCGAATAATCACATGAAATATCAATGACAACTTTCATAATGATGGAATCCATAATGACGAAGTTTAATTTCTGTGTCGAGGCGTCGTGCCAATACCTTATGGATAACTGTAACTGGAACCCAACTTGGAGAGCCTCTGTAACCAGACTCCAACCCGGAGTGCCTCTAATAACCAGACACCAACCCGGAGGGCTTACTTTTACCGGTCCCCAACCCGGAACATACTAGTCCAACACATTTATCTTAAGAAGTGGATCAAATATAACATAAACATTCATATTAAAACTAGCATACGAAATGCCAAAACATTAATCATAAACAATTAATGTCATAAAAATAACTCATCTATAGTCAAACATATCATAAAACCTTAAATAAAATATGGATGATTTCTATCATAATAAATCAACTTCAAACAAGTGTAAAATTTATCAAAGGATGTTGACATAGATGAAAATATTTCTGAAACTCTTTGAGAGAAATACCACTTTTTAATGAAAACATTTAAATGTCACACAATTTAGAAAGGAAGTCATTTAAAGACATTTTTGAATCAAAGTTTCCCATACCAATTTGTATCTTTTGAAAGGAATTAACATTTTAAAAACATTCATGTCCATATAAATAAATCCTTAAAAACCATTTTGAATACATGGACATTAATGAGAAAGATTTAGTAGAATAAATATTTAAAACATTTGAAATGATGTTTTTTTAAAAAAGTACCTTAAAAGAATACCTTTTAAAACTCTTTAATAAAATATGGACATGGATAATAAATATTTCCTAGTAGATACTTATGTAAAAACAACCTTGGATAATAAAGAGACTGCGAAATTAACCCTTACCAATTTGGTATCATACGAAACATACAACCCATGAAAGAGGTGTCATACAATGAATATGTAAATACACATAAATTAAATTGTATTAAACAAATAATACAATTATGGGCAGTACATACACCACACAAAAGGTAATAGTGTAAATATGTCATGAATCTCATGGAAATAAGGAGTGAGATGAAAACCCCTTACATTCCACTTTTGTTTAGTTGAGGATACGTTTAACCTCATGTATGAGGAATATAGTATGTTATAAAATTATCCCAGAACCATATTAATATTTATAATATAATACATTATTCATTTATGACTTTATACTACCCATATAATAAAAATTTCCATGTTATATTAATATTTCAGGTAATAATCGCTTTTTTTATCGTACGTGTTTTTACTTGTTACTCTTGATTGAATCACTTAGACCATGATTTGAATACATCCAGAATATAAAACATGATCAATATATCATATATATTTAGAATATAAATATGTATAATAGACATATATATAAAATGGAAAACACCATTTATAGAGATGGTAGTCTGTACGTACGCATAAACGTTGTTTCCGTTTTCATATAGTATTTAATGGAAGTAAGTGAATAAGATATATGTAAGTACATAAATACTTATATATATATATATATATATATCTCCAGTATCATTATTATGTCATATATTAAAAAATTATTATTAATATATATTATTATAATCATCGATGAATGTTGAACATCTAAATGAATCTCATCGCGTCGTGGTGACGGTAATCCGTACGTACGCGCGCGCAAAAATATCATTATTTTGATATAAAATAATATATAATTGGTTGTTATATCATATATACAGAATCTTTATAATGTTATATTTATTATTTACATCAAATACACATCATTATTATACCCATCCAAATAATAATGTATTGAATAACAATTACACCATGACGTGGAGACGGTAACCCTTACGTACACACGTATGGTGACATGTTATTCAAAGGGTGGATAGAATAATTAATTTAGTTGTACCATAATTATAATAACATCAAATTATATAGAATATACTGGAGTTATTATATTATAATGGAAACAACAAAGGAAACTGATGTGAAAGAAAAAGGAACTTAAAAGAGGGTGGTGAAATCATAACCTCTTCTTCGGGTTCTTCCTTTTGATTTGATCAAAAGGTCCTATTAAGTTGGATTTCTGGTCAAACTAAGTCCTCTAGATTTAATTGAGGGAATTTGGGAGGATATTTTTCAGGGTTTGGCCAAACTAAAAGGCTTTTAAGGTATGAATAATTTGTTAGAAGTGGTGTCCTTTTATAAGGGGAGGAGGGGCCTTTTAGGAAAAACTGAAAGTATTATTTTATAATAAATTTATATTCGGTTTATAATGGATCCAAATGAATTTATTTCGAGACTTAGGTGGTTATGGGTCGAAATATTCTCAACCAATAGGTTTTAGACAAGTTTAGGTTACCATTTTAACCTTATTTTTTAGATTTACCTCTTAGTTAAATAGTTTAACTTTTACCGTGTCTTCTTGTATTCTTACACTATATGGTTAATTAAAAAACTCTATCATCCAAGAGAACCTCAAGTGGATCAATAATGAAATATATAATATTATTTAATTTCTTTTTCCGAACCTAACATTTTTTTGGAATATTATATCAACCAATAATATAGTATTTGTTTTAAATATCAATTTATTTCAATTTTGACACTATTTGGTATTTTGTTTTTGTAAAAGTCATCAGAACATTTTTACTTTGAAAAAGATACATTAAATCATCCCTAACATTTCATATTCACCTATAAATTTTTTGGATCACATAATTTTTTTGAAATTATATTTATTTTTATATTTATAATACCATTTATTTGATTCTTTCATTAATAGGGTAATTACTGCATCATCAGTGTATCATTAATAAATTTAATTATTTAATCTATAAATATTATAAATAAAATACCATTATTTAGGAACATTTTTTATATTTATAATGTATATTTATAGTCGAATTTATCTAATGTGTAGACTTATATTAAAAATGTTTTAGTTATTAAACATTGAATTTAACACTTTTAACTCTTCTTTGAATTAAATAATAATAAATGTCCTAATCTAATTCATGTTGACAAAAGAAGTTAATATATTATTATAAGGTTGTTTTGGGTCTAATTATAATTATCCAATTGAATTACGACATGTGTTAGGGTAATAATAATATCATTTTTACCCATAATAACACTATTTACTTTTTACCGTGGTAAATAAAAGTAAAAAGTTACTATTTAAAAAAAATATTTTTATCTTACTTAACTGAATTTTACTTCTTGATATTAAACATGTCTCTCAGATTTTCTAAATTCCACTCACAGAAGTGGTAAAATTATGTTTTTTGTGAATTTGCAAATTCTCCTAGGAGGTGGTTAAAAGAAAGTGAAAAGTTCCATTAAATGTTTATATATCTAAAATGATTATAAAATAACTCCAATGAATTAAATTTAACATATATAGGTACTATTTATCCATTTTTACCTTAATTAAATTTTAATAAAATAAATAATTATTTAAATAAAAATTCGGTTTTAAACCATGACTCAGTGTTTTTCACTATTCATCAAAAAAAGAATGTTTTCAGAAAAACACTAAAATTTAACACTAAGCTAATTTTGATATTCTGAATCATAAAATGATGTCTATTTTACCAAATTTAAAACATAAAAGTTCCATTTATTAATTTAAAATTAATTCCCGCTATTAAAACGGAAAGATGTATTTTTAAGAAATAATAATTATCAAAAGTTTGACACTTGATTATGTATAATTTCAAAGTGAAATTACATAAAGTGACCATAATTGGATTTAATGGTAAAAATATAATATATTTATACTTACATACCATTAAAATGTATAATTTAACAATATAAATTATTTTGATTAAAAAAGTTGTTTTCAGTTAGTATTTTTCACTATTCACCAAAATATGAAAGTTATCAGAAAACACCAAAACATTATTGAAACTAAATTATTATGTCTCGATTATAATTAAGAAGTTCATTTATTCAAATTTAATATATAAAATATTCAAATATTGTATTTAAAAATGATTTTCCATTAAAAGGCGGTAAAATTGCATTTTTAAAAATACTTCTTTTATCTAAAAAATGAATTTGTTCTTAAATTATGTCTTAGAAACTCATAATATGGATTCTAAAATTATAAGGATAATATAAAATTTAAAATTCAGTTAATACTATTCATAACCGTTTTTTAATGGCTAGTTTGTTAAGTCGTGGTGCGCTTGAACTCAGTGTTGCGTACAACACACGATTTTGTATTATTCAAAGAGAAGTGTACCGTGGAAGATTGGGGTGTTACAACATAGCCACACCCTAGCATTCTTTAAAGTAAATATCTCTTCTTTGGTGAATGTTCCATCTCTGAATCCTCATCTAGGTACTTGTTCCTTGTAAGTTAGTCTCATACATAAAAAATTCATGTGGCCTAAATCCCTTGAGGTGGACCAAGGAAGATGTGTAGAATACAATCAAACATTCGATTTCGATTTCTCTTACACCCTAGGAATGGGGATGATCATTTCATATATTCTTAAAATAAATGTATTGTCATATGATTTTCTGGAATAGAAGGATGAGTGGAACATTATGGAGCTTTTTGGTCAACTGCACTTAGATTCTCAAGATGATGTTTCCAGAATTCTTATGTCCAATGATAGTTTATCACCATCTATCCCAAAGTCAATTTTTCAGATCTAGTTTTATGATGATGGTTTCCGTGAATTTAATGAATGCCATTATGGTTGGGAATACATGTTTTGGTTAGTCTATCTCTTCATATGGTATACTCCACTTCGGGAAGCATGGTGTCATCCCAACATCTCTGAGGAATTTATTATTTTTAAATTGTCATATATCATCATGGTTAATCTATACTGGCACTATAAATATGTATTATGAAATGAGATGATGATTATAGTGGACTAATATGAAGCATTACATTGTAGATTATGTGTCCCACTATTACACAAGCCAATGGATAAAGGTATAGCTCATGACACCCTTTGTTTTTTCATTAAACAATTATAGTGATAGTTTGGAAATTGGACGAAGTATCCAGGGATTTTTTAAGGATTACCATGAAAACCCCAATGGTGAAATTATATGTAGGTAATCATTGATCAGTTTACCAACCCCTCTCATTTCATTTGGATCAAGGATATGACTAATGTTGATGATCTAGGTAATCATAATGTGTTGAAAATTGTGAGTTTGCATGGGACTGCCTCTACCATTGATTAAGAGAGGGGCCCTAGGTTTTTGTCAGGATTTTGGTGGAGTCTCCCCGAGGTTATTGTATGCTAGGTCAAGTTGATCACGACATATCATCCACAGATAGACGATCAGACCGAGCGTGGGATTCAGATCTTGGAGGATAAGATTCATGCATGTGTCTTGTAATTCAATTTATCATGGGACAACCATATGAGACTAGATTAGTTTTTTTACATCAATATTGATTAATCATTGATAATAATCTCTCCCTTTTAGGTGTTGAATGGTCACCCCTACATATCTCCTCTTGGTTGGGTGGAGGTGGTACAAGTATATTTTGATGGACCAGGTTTGGTATAGGAGACATCAATAATGATTAATGATGTTCATTGACATGAGGTTATATTCCAAAGTTTATAGAAATAATATGCGGATTAGTGTCATCAACCACTAGAGTTTTTTGTTGGTGACAAGTTCTTCTTGCAAGATTCTCCTTAGTTCTGTCACAGTCAGCATGGAAAAAAGGAAAGTCAAATTTAAGATATGGTTAACCATTTGAGGTGAATGAGAAACTAAGATAAGTTACTTATTAGTTTGAATTGAAATTTTAGTTGATATGTATCCATTAATATTCCTACATATCATAGATCAGGAAGTATCATCCTAATTCCACTCACATTCTGAGTTTGGAAGAGCTTTAGTTAGATCCAAATGTTTTTGTTTTGATGAAACTGACTGAGATCTTTGAAACTCATGTGAATATCTTTTCTAGAAGATGATTTCTTTTTTCTGAGTACTATGGAAATATGGATCAGATTCTCATGAGGATTGGGAGTGTGAATTTTTAATTATGGAGTAGTGGATTCAACATTATCTAGGGATTACATCTTTAACATTACTTCTTGAGGATGAAAATTTTTTATGGTGGGGAGTTTGTAACAGCCCATTATAGATCTATCAGTTATTCCCAAATCTTCTACATGTTTTCCATTTTTTCTTTTTTGGTATAATAATAACAAATAATTATGATGATAACTATAAAGGTGAATTAATATATTTTTTTGGAATCATAGCATTAACCAGCATTTTCTGTTTGTAGTCGGAGGATTTCTCATCATGTAACTAGGTTACACAACATGTAAGTGTCACTAGATGCAAGTTGTGAAAGGATTTATGATTTTTAATGGTTTTACTACATGAATATAACTTATCCATCACATACTAATAATTTTTTAGGGTTTTAAGTGTAGGTGATGGGTTTTTAAGTGTATTAGGTACTATAGAGGTTAAACATCATGTAACACCCCGAATATAGTTTTTAATGTAGACTTAATACTTCTTTATTTTGATTATTTCTCCAGTTATCCATTTATTTTCACCCAGGGAAATTTATTTCCAATTATAGGGGAATCCACTCATTTTATATTGATCTAATCAAAATTTTATCTACATTTCAGTTTTGGTGTTTCTATTATGGTAACCGATGTTTCAGCTTCTCTATTTTGGTTGACCACGGTAGCACGCTTGTGCCACTTTTTCTGATCCTATAGTCTATATTGATTCTTCATCATGTATTATTCTATATTAATTGTGCGATATAATTCCATAGGTCATTATTTTTTTGTATCTGGTGTGACAAGGGATTGTTAATGAGGTATGTTTGTTATCTCATTTCCTTTAACCCCATGTTTTCAAAATTGGATCAATCTAGTGACGTGGGTTGGATTCCACGACCTTCATTTTCATCTTTCAGAATTTATTTTTAGGGTATCCTTTTGAATGCGTATGTGACCTATGTTTTTTGTTAGGTGTTTCTATATCTAGAATATGTTTTATAAACCTTATATTTACAATTTTACATACTTATTCATGTAAATTAATTTGTTTTATTTTTTTTCTATTTGTAACGTCCTGGACCCAGATTCTGCCATATGGTGCCACGAGCCCAGTTGGCCACATGGCCTCAAATGCATCTTCCCATACACTATAGGTTGCATATGAATAAAGCTAGGGACAAGGTGAGTTAATGGGGAGACTTTTCCCCCATTATTAGAGAGTATCACAATATAATTCAAACATATAGAAAACAATGGATGTGAATAAATGAGCAATCAATAGAAAATATGGAAAGACATGAATACATAATAATAACTAGAAGTGTCTCATATATAAAAATTATGTAGATGGTACATGTACCTAGAAATAATCTAGAGCAGTACATTGAAACACAATATAATACAATTATCCCAAAATGAACAAAATACCCTTATAAGGTATCCCAGCATCGCATGCCTCATCTTTGTCCAATGATCCCCTGCCCCAAAACCACAATAAAAAACACGTGCTTGGGTGCCTTCCCCTATAAGAACCTAAAACCATATAATATGTTTGGGTCCCTAAGGAGGCCCAAATAGTGTGTCTGATAAACATCCTAGTAGGCCACCACCCAGGTCTATATGGTTCTAAGAGTAATTCTACCAAAGTGGCAGTATGTTTAAACAACTAGAAAGTAAGTGCATATGCCCAGGGAATAAGTATACTATAAAGTAAATCTGAATAACCGTCAAGGATACCTACAAAAGAGAGTCAACTCCTAACAAGGTAGATATTAACATGTAATCATGAAAGTCACATGGTCATGTCGTACATAATTCGCTATTAAGCAACCACGACCATGTTGTATTGAGAAGTCAAGTATCAAATGAACACGCCGTATAGTTAAGTTAAATTTCCCAAGGCCACGCCGTATAATGATGTGTAGACCCTGCGATCCATATCAAAAGTGTCAGCAGACCAAGAAATCAATGTAATAATATCTAGACCATGGTGGGCCGGATCCATAGAGCTTGTCCAACACATCTCATCGAGTCCCATGGGAATCCCTTGTTGAAAATAAGTTATTCATTGTATGGGGTCCTAGTATCATATAAAAATCAGGTATTATGAAACCCCAAGCAATCCAAATCCAAGAGGAAGCAAGGCATGAGGCATCCCATATAATCAAGACCCAAGGGGCAGTGTTAACCCATGAAATCCACTACCAAGATTCATATCCATTTAGATCAGTCCAAGGAATCTGTCAAAGAATTCAATAAAAATTTCAAACATTAAAATTAAAACATTAAATCCATGTGAGTATACCCACTCACATCAACCTACACAATCCATGAGAATACCCACTCATGTAAACCATTTATATAAACAATCATATGTGTTTACTATCTAATATAAACCAGTTAACATTAAAATAGAATTTTATATGGGTTTACCCACCCATATTATCAATTTTACCTTACAAACCCTCAATATATTAAAGTAATAACATGTTATACATTAATAAATGAGGCAGTACATCTCCAAAAAAGACTATTCAATATATTAAAGAATTATAAGGATCCCTCTATCATGGAAACCACAAAAACATACCTCCCAGGTGGTATAAAAAAGAATAAACAATATAATTTTTATTTATCACTCCCTAGGTTACCTTGAAACATGTAAAGGGTTTCAACACACCTAAATGGAAACTACATGTATTCTCACTAGGTATGACAATAGAAATTTTAATTATGTTACTAAAAAATGATTCCATGCCAGAATGTCTGACGGGCAGTGAAAAGGACAAATTCCCTGAAATCACCTGAAAAGATAAAATAAATTATAGACCACCTATCGTTCCTCGGTAGTAGACAAATTTTCCAATAAAAATTCATGATTTTTCCTTGGTTGGGAGAAATCAAAATAATAGATGAAGAACAGAAAATTATGCCATATGAGGCAAAATCCAAATTGATCTATCATTTTTCTGAATAATTATGAATGAATAGAAAGGGATCTAGTACATACTGATACAGTTCCAAGGTGATAGAAGGCACTCGAATATGATTTTGGACAAATTCTATTCTTGAAAACTAGAATAGAAGGTTTTTGGGTTCCAAAATGGGAGGAATACATCCTATCTTTAAAAAGGATTAGCTACTGTCACTTTTAAAAAAAACCATGCTAGACAAGTACATGGTGTGTACCTATATTAAATGATGTGTATTTTCCTATTTATTTTTCTATACCTGAAAGGTTACACATTTTTTCTTCCCTGTTAATAGAAATTCCCTGATGTACACGTTTTGTAGACCATGTGCATGACATATACCTGGCCTTATTCAATATTTTAGCCTGTTTTCTACATTATATGACATAAACAACCCAACCATCCCAGGGCCCTCCCTAGGGTCTAATACCAAAATTAATGAAACACTTTTAACATGAAAAGATGATACCTGTACCTCAAAAAGTCCATGGATCTTACAATCTTCCCCCCTTAATTAAATTTTTCGCCAAATTTCGTTCTGATGGGTGGCAAAGATTCATCTAAAACATCTTCTGCCACTAAGCACGTATGTCGGCATCCCTCTCCCACGTATTGTCCTATAAATGGTTTGGCATCCACAACACCCATACTAAAAGAATTGAATGTCCTTAATGAACCATTTTCTCTTCAAAACTATCTGAATCAAATTCTCCTCAATGGAGGCATCAACTAGAAGAACAACCCCCTCTGGCTGAAAAACATAAGACGTTTCTGAATGATAGAGACACAACTAAGATACATGGAAGATGTAATGCCTGGCTCAGTATCTCTATGGTAACATCAATAGATAAGAAACATACCCAACTCTCTCCAGAATCACAAATGGCCCGAAATATCTCGGTAAAAGATTACCTAGTCTCATAATCGAATTATGTCCCAACCTCAGTGAAATATATTAGAAAACATAATCCCCGACCTAAAACTCTAGAGTCCATCTGTGGTGATCGATGTATGATTTATCAAGAGAATGTGCAGTATCCGTAAACTTATGAATCAATAAGACCATATCATAAGTTTCATGCACGATACGCAGTCCCAATAATGTTGTCGCACCTAAATCTATCTAGAACATGGGAGAACAGGGTGGAATACCTTATAAATCCTCATAAGGTTCCATCTATATCATCGCTTGATAATGGTTATTATATTAGAACTCAACCATGGGAATGTTACACTCCAAAGAGCCCCCAAAGTATAAGACACAAGCAAATAACATGTCCTCAATCACCTGTATCGTACGCTCTGAATGACTATTAGTATGACAGTGGAATGATGTTCTCAGAAGCACTTATGTACCTAGAACTCTCTAAAAACTCTACTATAAATGAGACATAATGTTGGTGTATCTATCTGAAAAGATAGTATGCGGGACCCCAATAAGACTTACAACCTCTCAGTTGTAAAACATTCCAAGATCATCAACCATGAAGGTCTACTTTATTGGAATGAAATTTGTGACATTCATAATACTATTAATGAAAAAAAACACATCATCATTACATAGAGGAAACCACGGAAAACCCATCACAAAATCCATTGCGATATCATAAAATTTCTACTTCAAGATGAGTTACTATTGTAAAAGACCAACTATTCACTGATGTTCTGCCTTCACCAACATAGAGGTGGAATACCTCTTAATAAGACCACCTACCTCTCACTTCATTCTTGGCCACCATTACAATCATTGAATGTCAGGTCTCATCATGGTGACCCTGTGATTCTCCAGCGAATCTAAAGCATGAAACTCCCACATCAAATCCTCACATATGTCCACAGGAACCATGACATGTCCATGAATACATATGATCTCATCATCACCAACCGTCCAGTAAGGTGGAGGGTCCTGATAGAGTTTATATTTTCAATATTATTAATATGTTTTGAATGATTTAATCCTTCTCAATTATTCCATTTGAGTTTATTTTCACTATTTATGTGTTTTTTTGTATTTTGGTCTTAAATGTGAAAATTGGATAATTCTATAAAATTGACAGTATTATATAGCTTCTGTTTTTTTTGGCATATTATTTTCAATATTTTTCCAATTGAAGTAAATCGTTTTTTATAGGCTTAATATTCTCATGGGATTCATATATATTGTATGGACCAAGTCCAAATTTGAAACCCAAAAGGTACAGAAATATCAATCAAGTAGAGGACTCATTCTGGTTGGAAGAATAGAATCTACCGTATTAAATCAACAATATCTCATTCATCCGACCCTACAAGGAGGTTATTCTAGCTGGTTTCAATAGAGGAAATTCAACAAATGGTTCAAAATAATGTTGATAAAATATGAAGATCATCAAGGAAACTTTTAGGCACGTCTAAGTGTAGTGGGTGAAACAATTTTTGGTGGACAGGAAAAGTAATGGTAATTGATTCAGCCATATATTTCATTTCACCTATCCAATGACTCTAAAAATCTAAGGGTAGATAGAGAGCTTCATTTAAAACATTCTATAAGAAGGTAACTTAGTGTGTTTCGACTAGCTGTTAGGTAGAACAAATGCAATCTTCTAGCGGAGAGATTCTAGAGGATAAATATTTTTGTTCTTACTTTTCATTGTTTTATTCTTCTTAGCTTGTAATGACTTATTCTTCCCCCTTATACTCAGTTACCCTTACCATGATGGGGTAGATATTTTTAGTGATTTGTGAAGGGTAGGTTTACCCTTTTTTAATTTTTGAGTTCTTGCAAATAATGTTTTAATATACACTTCTCTTGTCTGCAAACAATATTCAATATCTTATATTAGTATTTATTATCATGTATGGTTATATCTAATTTTAGATTCTGTTGTTTATTTATATTTGGTATATGATCAATATCTCCCTCAACTTGGATATAGTTTATAAACGATGGAATATACCATGCTTTAGGGGTGTATTACTCAGTGATCACTGGTACGTGTGTGAGAGGTAGTGAGTGTTCTTGATTGCTTGGGATAAATAGGACCCGATTGGGAATTCCCAAATATAATTGGGGGTATTCTCTACAACTATATTACACATTGGAAGAATAGTAGACCAATATGAAGTTTAGTAAGGTTTATTCTCACTTTTTTATTTGACCAAAGGTGTGAGAAGAAATGATTGTGGATTCTCACTCTTAACGATTTAGCATAAGAGAATTGGATAAAGTGAACTATTATATAATTATAATTGGAAAACCGACCCTAACCTGATCACCATTTCATATCACTAATTTAAATCACATCATTTGTCAATTTTTTTTAAAATGTTCACTTAATTACTTTAATTTATTTATTTTCTTTCTCATATTTTCCATATCAATAAATTTAAAAAACAACATCATTTTTTTCACTTATATTAAGTGACAAACACTATTGTTGAGCACTCCTCTCAAAAGAAAACCTTGATAACCCACTATAATACATTATTACATAGATTATATTTGTTTTTTTCACAACCCATGATAGTAATGTGTCATAACATGGTGTCATTGCTGGGGAGGTAGCACCATCATTTTTTTCATTTCATTTCCCTCTTCCCATCTTTTATGTTCCAAATTGCATGACTAGAACCACAGAAACTGAACCTTTATACATAGATACTAAAAATTTAAGAACCTTGTTGAATAGACTTAGAAATAGTAATTTTCAATATTAATTTGAAGAAATTTTCCTTTTAGACTCAAGTGATAATTCTATTGTTAACTCTGAGACTGTCATGATGGATGAAAATCAAAACCTAACACTTTGAGACCTATGTGCACCATAATTCCTTAATCAAAACAATTATCTTTTCAGGGCAGTGTTACAAAATTATTTTGAAATGAAACATAATATAACACCTTTTCTTCCAAAGATTCATGGTTTGGAAAGTAAAGATCCAAACAAAAACATTAATTAGTTCAAATAAGTTTTCTCAACTTTTAGACCCCGTGGAGTTATTGAGGAACAAGTTAAGTTGAACACATTTCTATTTTCATTGGTTGGATCTACTAAAGAATGTTATTAGGGCGTACAACATGGAGATGTACAATATTGGAATGACCTGGTAAGATGTTTTATGCAAATATTTTTCCCCACCTCTAGAAGCATATCCATTCGAAAGGAAATCTAAGCTATATAACAATCATATGGAGAAACCCTTTACGAGGATTGGGGGAGATTTAAGAATCTATGTTCCAGTTGTCTACATCAATCCACTTAGGAACATAAATTTCTTGTCTTATTCTATCAAGGACTACTTTCCAATGATAGAAACATTCTTAATGCATCATCTAGTGGTGCACTGATTGAGAAGTCGCCAGAAGAAGCCAAGGGATTGATTGAGATGATTTCCCAAAACTCGTAGCAGTTTGGAATAGGATGTATTGGAAAAAATATATTCATGAGGTACGCACATCTCATCCATCACCCTTATTAGAAACTAGTATTGAATAGATTACTAGTTCTGTGAGACTGATGATCTTGATGTAAGTTTGTGGTCAAAAATCTCCAGATAAGGTATGTGTATTATGATAATCACCTGATCATTTCACTGACCAATGTTTTGAAATATAGGGAATGGAAACATGTGCAGCAACATTTCATCCAAGACAGTTCCAACAAAATCAAGGATGGAGAGATCCTAATCAAGTCCAATATGGGTTTGGAAATAAGCATAATCAAGGTAGACCCATATACCAAAACCAGTTTCAAAACCAACAAATATTCCAGAAACAATTACATAATCCACAAACATTTAAATAGAAACAATCATATAACCAACCTTTTATCCAAAATCGACCAATCTCTAAATTCACTATGAGAAACCATCCACCATTGCCCAACTTTCAATTCAAAACCAACAAAAATCTAATTTCTATGGACTTAAAGACATTGTTAAAGATTTTTCCAACTTGTTTGAAAGCCTCATGGACTTTATGACACAAAATCTAGGTAAAATACCTTCCCAAACAATCCCAAACTCAAAAGAGAATGTTAGTATTTTTACTATAAGTAGTGGAAAAGAACTTTCACCCCCATCTACCATTGAACCTGAAAACTTTATTACCTGATCTAGGAGTGAATGTAGTTATAGATGATGAAAATTCTATGAAAATGCATCGAGAAGAATATAATAAATAGTAATATTATAAGGATAGTCCAAAGAAGAAGAAACAATAAACACTATTTCAAAGGCAACAAAGGGAGAAGAAAGTTATACCACCACAATTACCATCATTGATGATTTAATCAATGAGGTTTCAAGAAGAAACACTGCCAAAATAAATTCTAGACACCATAAAGAAAGGGGAAGCAACATACCTCTGCTTGAATCACTCAAACAAACTCCAAAGTATGCTAATTTTTTTAAGGATCTCTGCACCATGAAAATGTGACTTTAAGGTAATGAGAGGACCAGTTTGGGAAGAAGTGTCTCATCCCTTATCTCACCATAATTTCAATCTAAATGTCAAGATCCAAGGATGTTTTCTATTCCATGCACCATTGGTTCATTAAATTTATCTAATTCATTGTGATATTTAGGTGAATCAATTAATGTATTTCCTCACATAGTTTATACTTATTTGTAGATAGGAGACATGATGCCCACAAGAGTGGTGGTATAACATGAAAATAGATCCACAATTTTCCCAAGATGAGTTCTGGAGGATGTCCTATTAAAATTCAATTATTTTTTATTCCCTGCTAACTTTTATGTGTTGAATATAGAAGATGATAGGATCCCATCACACTCACCCATCATTTTTAGGAGACCTTTCTTGAAGACGACCAAAAACATCATCAATGTCCATAAAGGGACACTTACTCTAGGTTTTGGAGACAACACTGTCCACTTCAATATTTTTAAATCCATGAGGCACCCATTAGATAATCATTCACCCGTCTAACTCTACCATGAATATGGTATAGAAACAATTGATGAATCAGGTATGATTCATGAATTTTTATCATTATGAGATAATTTATCTGTTAAAAATATCACTAAATCTATGGATGGCCAAACTCTTGGAGATTCTGACTTCCTATTGGTAAAAGATGTAAAATATGTTTTCTTTGATATTTTGTTAAATGATGATGAAGATGATATGTTTTATTATTTGTAGGATGTCAAACCATTGGAAGTGGAGAACATTAATTTAGATTCATCCCTTGATCATCCTCCTGATCAGAAAATAAAACCTCTCCCTAATGATTTAAAATATGTTTACTGTATGGAGGGATAGAAATTATCTGTAATAATTTCTAATAATCTTTCTGAAACTCAATAAAAATCATTGATTGAGATTTTGAGTTAGAATTTCCATGAAATAGGGTGGAGCTTAGGTGATATCCCAGGAATAAACCCAAAAATTTTCTCAAAAATAATTTTTCTTGGGGGAGATTCCAAACCTGTCAGACGACCCCAAAAGAGGTGAACCCCACCCGGATGAAGTTTGTGAAAAAAGAGGCTGAGAAGATTTTAAAAGCTGTGATCATCTCTCCCATATCAGATTCAAAATGGGTTATCCCCATCCCTGTAGTACCAAAGAAAATTGGCCTAACCATTGTGAGAAATGAAATGATTGAATTAATCCCTGTGAGAATTTAGAATAGCTAGAGAGTATGCATAAATTTTAGGAAGTTGAATCAGGTCACTCAAAAAGATATTTTCTATATCCCTTTCATTAACCATATTCTAGAGAGGATGGTAGGTAGAACTCATTATTTCTTTTTGGATGGATTTTCAGGTTATTTTCAAGTACCCATTGCTCCTGAGGATCACGAGAAGACTACCTTTACTTGTCCCTTTAGTAATATTGCATACAAAAGGATGCCATTTGGATAGTGTAATGCCCCATCTACATTTTAGAGGTGTATGGTATATATATTTTCTGATCACATTGAATATTTATTTGAGGTTTTCATGGATGACTTCACTATTTTTGGAATTCTTTTGACCATTGATTGGACAATCTGGAAAAAGTTTTGAAAACATTAATTGAAACAAAAACTTGTTTTGAATTTTTTAATGTGCAATTTTATGGTTGACAGTGGAATTGTACTTGGGCATGACATTTCCTAGTAAATCAGTGAAGTTGATAAATCAAAAATTGAAGTGATAAATTATTTCCCTTACCCAAATTGTGTGAAACATGTAAGATCAGTTTTATGGCATGTAGGATTCAATAGGAGGATTATAAAATTTTTGAATAAGATTTCTCTCTGTCTCTATATATTACTTTTGAAAGATGCTGATTTTGGTTTAAGTGGTTCATGTTAGGAATCCTTTGATGAGTTGAAATGGAGATTGATTACACGACCAGTAATGAATCCACCCAATTAGGGAGAACTATTCGAGCTACTCTGTGATGAATCAAACCAAGATGTTGGAGCATCCCTTTCTTAGAGAATTGAGGGCTGTCCACAATTCATTTCATAAGCCTTGAAATCCTTATACGATCCCCAATTCAACTACAAAACAACAGAAAAATCACTTAAGTAGAATACCCAACACCATTGATGTTGATATTCTAGACACTGAACCACTAAATGATCACCTTCCATAAGTGCAATTGTACTTGATTAAAGGAAAAGAACCATGGTGTGATGACATTATAAATTATCTGGCTACATATCAGGTCCCATCTCATTTAAATTCTCACTACATTTACATATTGAAATCTGAATCTAAATATTACATCTGGGATGATCCATTTCATTGGAAGAATTGTAATAACCAAATTATAAGAAGATGTCTGCCTAAAAATTAAATTGAATCTGTCTTTATGTTTCATCACACATTATCTTGTGGAGGAAAATTTGGGCCTCAAAGGACATCAAAAAAGGTTTTAGAATCTGGATGTTAATGGCCAACACATTTAAATATTGTCATGAATTTTTCCAATAGTGTGAAAAATGTCAGTTTACAAGAAATATTTCAAAGAGATAAGAAATTCCCCAAAAGCCACATAATTTTTGTGGAATTTTTTATTTTTGGGGGATAGATTTTATGGGACATTTCCCAATTTCATTTGGAAATTATTATATTATTCTTGCTCTGTATTATGCTTCCAAATATGTGGAAGAAATTCCACCATGACTGACAATGCTAATGTCGTTTGCGATTTTGTCAGGGCTAACATATTTTATAGGTTTTGAGTTCCTAGAAAAATAATTATTAATAAATCGACTCACTTTTGCAATAGGAGAATGGTGGATTTGTTGAAAAAGTATATGGTGTGTCATAAAACATCAACTCCCTGTCATCTACAGATTAATGGGAAAGCTGCTGTGTCAAATAGAGAAATCAACAGAATTTTAGAAAAGACTGTTAATCAAAATATGATGGATTGGAAAAAAATGTTGGAGGACACATTATGGGCTTACAGGAAACCTACAAAACCCCAATTGTAATGATTCCCTATATGATTATTTATGGTAAAAGTTGTCACATACCTATAGAATTGGAACACAAGGAATACTGGGATGTGAGGAAGATGAATCTGGATCTTGAATGTGCTTGGAAAGAGTGATGATTTCAGTTACAGGAGCTATAAGAAATTAGCAGGGCAACATTTGGAAATTCTAGGATTTACAAAGAGAGAACAAGAGTGGCTCATGAAAAACTGATCCAACCAAATGAGTTTCATCCTTGAGACAAAGTGTTATTATTCAATCTAAGACTCAAGATGATGCTAGGTAAACTTCGTTCTAGGTGGGAAGGTCCATTTATAGTTACTCATGTTTATACTTTTGGTTCTGTGCAAATTGAGAAGGATGGAGAAAAGGATACATTCACTGTTAATGGTCACAAGTTGAAGAAATTCTTTGGGACCATGCCATCTGAGCCAATGGAGGAGATCACACTCCTCCAACATATTTATTAATAATCTCCATCAGTTCGTACCTCTGTTTTATATTTTATTGATTGATGTGTGTCAATTTCAAATATTATTTTTTGTTAAATCCATTTGTATTCATTGTGGACACTACATCAATTCAATATGGGGGAGGGAACCTTTCTAGATTATCATTTTTGTGTGTTTTTTTGTTTTTCTATTTGTATTAAATACATGTTTGTGTTTCAAATTGTGTGTGTTTATTTTTCAATTTTTCTATGTTTTTGAAACCTTTAAGCTGAAATGATTAATTTCGACATTTTTGAAACCCATGTCTATGGGAGAAATATTTTATTCCATGAAACAGAGATTAAATGAATTCTGAAAATTACATTGCTTCAAGATCAATTCTTTTGGGATTTCATGAAAAATAATATTTTTTTCTGAGTCCCATGACACATATCATTGTCATTATATTTGAAATCACATTCCCGTGAGGCTTTTGAACATATTATTTTCATATTCATTACATTCATCTCACTTCTTGAGAGAACCAAAACATGCCAATTTTAACCAGAATTTGATTTATTCCGTTCAAAACATGAGGGTTTGTGGTGCATGTGTTTTTAATGATTGAGGAATTTTTTTGAAAGCCCCATTTTCATGATAATCCCTTTCATTCTAGACTACCTTGTAAATTTAATCCTTGTATCCTATTGAAGCCATGAACTTCCTGCTAGGTCAGCAACTTTACAAGCCAATTTTCCCTATCCAACATGCTCTTGAAGTGAAATTCCATGATCTAGTTGAACATAAATGTGGTGGAAGATGACTTTTGTTGTGCTATATCATTCTTTGAAGCATTGGTTGGAAAATATAATGCTGAATAGATGTTATTTTTATGAAAACATATCATTCTTCTGAAAGCTGTGCCTTTTCTGGAGCTTTCACAATGAGAGAAGTTGTGCCTTTCTAGAGAATCTAATGAAGAAAAAATATGTGTCTTTTCGGGAGCTTTCAAAAAATATTATATTTGAAAATATTGAAATTTGTTCTACTAAAATGATGAACTATGTGACCATTCCATTATATTCCATGAAGAAGGAGCTTATTTTATATTAAGGGGAGTGAATAGGAGACTATACTTGTGTGAAAATTAGAGTAATGTATTTTTGCTTCCAAAATAGGCAAGGCATCTTCATTCTATCTCATAATTTTTACATCTAAATCCTACCAACATAAATCCTTAGAATAATCTTGACAAGTCCTCATGATAAATATTTTTCTTTGACTCACATTAGGTGGAGATGTATGAATTTATCAAGTCTATGGTGACCCTTGTATGAGTTTGGATGAGAAAGACATTGATAAAAAAATTGATATTTGTATGATGAGAGAAACCGAATGTCAGGTGTGTGTTTTGTGTGAATGGTAGAAGAAATGAAGAGTCAATATATTAAATTATCTTAAATTATGAAAATGAAACAATAATGTTTTAGGATTCATGATATATTTTGTTTCTTGTTTTCAAATTTTTTGTTCTCATGGATATGTGTTTTGAATTTACTTTGATTTTATTTTGATTCTGACTTGTCCACGAGTCCATGTGATAAGTGTGTGGGAATTGATAGAGTTAATATTTTCAATATTATTAATATGTTTTCAATGATTTAATCCCTATCAATTATTCAATTTGAGTGTATTTGTATTATTTATGTGTTTTTGGTGTATTTTGGGCTTAAAAGTGAAAATGGGGTAATTCTATAAAATTGATAGTTTTATATAGCATCTTTTTTATGAGAATAACATTAAAAATATTGGTCTAATTGAATGGAATAGTTTTTTAGGATTTATATCCTCATGGGTTTCAATTTCTTCTTCTAGACCAATACCCAATTTGAAACCCAATGGTACAAAAAAATCAATCAAGTAGAGAACTCATTCTGGTTGGCAGAATGGACCCGACCACATTACATCAACAATATCTCATTAAGACAACCATATAATGTGGTGATTAAAACTGCTGTGGATGGTGAACATTCAATGTATAGTTCTCAATAAATTTTATAAAATATGAATCTCATCAAGGCATCTTTTAGGTGCATCCAAGTGGAGTGTGTGAAACAGTTTTTGGAGGATAGGAAATGTAATGGTAATGGATTCGGCCATATAATTCTTTTCACAAGTCCAATGACTCTCAAATTACGTGGGATGATATAAAACATCATTTACAACATTATATAAGAAGGTAAATCAGTGTGTTTTAGTCGTATGGTGGGCAGAACAGATGCAATCTTCTGGAAAGCAGATTCCGGGGGATCAAAATTTCCATTCCTGCTTTTCTTTATTTTTTTCTTCATAGATTTGTAATGACTTATTCTTCCCCCTAGAACTCATTTAACCTTACCATTGTAGGGTATATCTTTTAAGTGATTGGAGAAGTGTAGTTTTACTCTTTTTTAATTCTTGAGTTCTTTCATGTAATGTTTTAATATCCACTTTCTCTTCTACGAATCAGTTTCAATTTTTATAACAGTTTATATTATCATGTATGATTATATCTAATCATAGATTATGTTGTTTATTTATATTTGGACAATGATCAATATATTCCGCCACTAGTTTCTGGTTTACACACGATGGAATGGACAAGGATTTAGTGGTGTTGTACTCAGTGATCAATGGTATGTGTGTGAGAGGTAATGAATGTTCTTGATTTCTTAGGATAAACAGGACCCGATTGGGAATTTCCTAATATACTTGGGGGTATTCTCTAAAAATCTAATAAACATTGGAAGGAGATTATACAAATCTTAGGTTTTATTAATTTTTATTATCAGATTTTAATTTGACCAAGGAAGTGAGAAGAAATGATTGTGGATTCTCACTCTTAACGATTTTGTAGAAGAGAATTGGGTAAAGTGAACTATGATATAATTAAAATTGGAAAACCGACCCAAAACAGATCACCCTTTAATATCACTCATTTAAATCTTATCATTTTTCAATTTGTTTATACATTCACTCAATTAGTTTTCCCTATTTAGTTTGTTTCTTTTATTTTCTATATCAGACAATTTCAAAAACTATATTAGTTATTTCTCTTATTTTAAGTGACAAAATTTATTGTTGATCAGTCCACTCTAGAGACAACCTAGGTAACCCACTACAATACATTTAATCTTAGGTTATATTTTTTTCCACACCCCATGACAGGACAGTTTCAATACATTGCGCCGTTGCCATGGAGTTAGCACCGACATTTTTTTCTTTTATTTTCTCTCTTCTCATCTTTTCTCTTCAATATTTCATGACTAGAACCTCAAAAACTGAACCATTTCCCATAGATACTGAAATTGAATGAACCTTGTTTAATAGACTTAGAAACATTAATTTGAAATCTGAATTTGATAAAATTACCCTTGAAGACGCATGTGAAACTTCTATTGTTCACTCTGAGCCTCTTATCATTACTGAAAATCCAAACATAACTCTTAGAGACCTCTGTGCACCACAATTCTTTAATAAAAATAATCAACTATCTAGAAAGAGTTACAAAATTATTTTGAAATGAAACCTATTAATATTCATTTGCTTCCAACATTTCATGGTTTGGCAGGTAAAGATCCAAACAAACACATTATAGATTTCACAAATGTTTGCTCAACATTTAGTCCCCGTGGTGCTATTAATGAGAAAGTTAAGTTGATTGCATTTCCATTTTCATTGGATTGAGCTGATATTGAATTGTTGTACGGCCTACAACAAGGATATGTTCATGACTGGAATGACCTGGTAAGATGTTTTATGCAAACATTCTTCCCCACCTCTAGAAGCACAGTCATTCGGAAAGAAATCTACTCCATACAACAATCATCTAGAGAAATCATTTACAAGTACTAGGTTAGATTGAAGAAGCTATGTTCCATCTGTATGAATCAATCCTTTGAGGAACATCACATTATTCTCTTATTCTATAAAGGACTACTAGACAATGAAATAAACCTTATTGATGTATCATTTAGAGGTTCACTAATTGACAAGTCTCCAGAAGAAGCCAAGGGCATGATTTAGAAGATTTACTAGAACTCACAGCAGTTTAGAACAAGAGGTATTGGATCAATAGATATTCATGAGGTACACACATCTCATCCATCACCCTTATTATATACTAGGATTGAAGAGCATACTATTTTGTTGATATAGATGGCCTTGATGCAAGATAATGATCAACAAGCGCCAGCTAAGGTATGTGGTTTATGCTCATCACATGATTGTTTGACTAACCAATGTTCTGAAATACAAGGAATAGAAATATGTGCAGCAACCATTCACCCAAGATAGTTACAAAAAAATCAATGATGGATAGATCCTAAACATGTCCAATATGGGTTTGGAAATCATCAGAATCAAGGTAGAACCCCATCCCAACACTAGTTTCAAAACCAACCACCATTACAAAATCATTTCCAGAATCCACCACCATTTCAACAGAATTAATCATATAACTAGCCTTCATACCAAAAACCAACCAATCTCCAAATATCTAATGAGCAACCATCCAACAGTGTACAACCTCCAATTCAAAACCAACAAAAATCAGAGTTTGAAGGACTGAAAGACATTGTTAATGATTTTTCCAATAAGTTTGAAAGTGTCATGGACATTATGACAAAAAATAAATGTAAAATCCCTTCCCAAAAAATCCCAAACCCAAAAATAATGTTAGTATTTTAACTAAAAAACTAGAAAAGAACACCAACCACCATCTTCTATTGAACCTGAAACCAGATTACCCCATCTGGGAGAGAATGAAGTAAGAAATGATGAGAATTATATGAGAACTCATCAGGAAGAATATATGAAAGAAGAGGAGGATAAGGATCAGCCAAGGATAAAGAAACAAGAAACACTATTTCAAAGGAAAAAAGGTCTTAGAAATAAATACCACCACCATTTCTATCAAGGATAGTTGAATCAAATAGGTTTCAAGAAGAAACACTACAAAAAGAAATTCTAGACACCTTCCAGAAAGTGAAAATCAACATACCTCTAGTTGAAGATATCAAACATATTCCAAAGTTTTCTAATTTTTTTAAGAATATTTGAAAAAATAATGGGAAAATTCAAGGGAATGAGGGGATTAGTTTGGTAAGAAGTGTCTCATCCCTTATCACATCTCAATTTCCAACCAAATTTCAAGATCCATGGATGATTTATATTCCATGAACCATTGGTGAATTAAATTTCACTAATGATTTGTGAAATTTAGGTGAATAAATTAATGTATTACCTCACTCAGTATATACTTTATTGTATATAGGAGACTTGAAGCCCACAAAAGTTGTGGTCCAGCATGCATATAGATCCTTATTTTTCCCAACAGAAGTTCTGAAGGATGTCTTGGTAAATGTCAAAGATCTTTTATTATCTGCTAAGTTTTATGTGTTGAATATGGAAGATGATAGGATCCCATCACACTCACCCATCATTTTGGGGAGACCATTCTTGAAAACAAACAAAACCATCATCAATGCCTATGAAGGGACATATACCATGGAGTTTGGAGACAACATTGTCCACATTAATATTATTGAATATAGGAGGAACCCATTAGATGATCATTAACTATTCTTATACTCCCATGATGATGGTATAGAAATAGTTGATGAATATTGTATGATTCAAGAATTTTATCATTAGGATAGAATTTTTCTATTAAAAATATCACTAAATATATGGATGCCCAAACACATGGAGATTCTGATTTCCTGTTTGATGAAGTGGTAAAATCCGATTTCATTAGTAATTTCTTAAATGATAATGATGATGATATGATTTATTGTGTGAAATATGTATAACCATTGGATATGGAGAACCTAAATTTAGTTTCATTTATTGAGCATCCTCCTGATCAAGAATTAAAATCACTACCCACAGATTTAAAATATGTTTACCTTATGGAGGGAGAGAAATTACTAGTAATAATTGATAATAATCTATTTTAAACTCAAGAAAAAATCATTTATTGTTCTTTTGAGAGATAATTTCCATGAAATAGGGTGGAGCTTAGGTGATATCTGAGGAACAAACCAAAAAATTTTCTCACATAG
The DNA here is from genome assembly GCA_963277665.1 of Viscum album. Lineage (NCBI taxonomy): Eukaryota > Viridiplantae > Streptophyta > Magnoliopsida > Santalales > Viscaceae > Viscum > Viscum album. Next base: position 417,857 of record CAUJRU010000164.1, read on the forward strand.
AATTTTTCTTGAAAGGGATTCCAAACCTATCAGACAACCCCAAAAGAGGATGAACCCCACTATTATGGAGGTTGTGAAAAAAGATATTGAGAAGATTTTAAGAGCTAGGATCATATATCCCATATTATATTCAAAATGGGTTAGCCACTTCCATGTAGTCCTAATGAAAATAGGAGAAACCATTGTGAGTAATGATATAAATGAATTAATCCCTGTGAGAATTCAAAATATTTGGAGAGTATGCATAGATTTTAGGATGTTGAATCAGGTCACTCGAAATGATCATTTACCTTTCACTTTCATTGACTAGATTCTAGAGAGGTTGGCAAGTAGAACTCATTATTACTTTTTGGATGTATTTTCATGTTATTTTCATGTACCCATTTCGACCGAGGATCAAGAGAAGACTACATTTACTTGACCTTTAGTAATTTTGCATTCAAAAGGATGCCATTTGTATTGTGTAATGCCCTATGTACATTTCAGAGGTGTATGGAAATTATATTTTCTAATCACATTGAATATTTCTTTGGGGTTTTCTTATATGACTTCACAGTTTTTGGAATTTATTTTTACCATTGTTAGAAAAATCTTGAAAAAGTTTTGAAATAATTCATTTAAAAAACATTGTTTTGAATTTTGAAAAGTGTCATTTTATGGTTGAGAGAGGAATTTTCCTTGGTCATTTCATTTCATAGAAATTCATTGAAGTTTATAAATCAATAATTGAAGTGCTAAATTCATTTCCTTACCCAACTTGTGTGAAACTTGTTAGATCATTTTTAGGAGATGCATGATTCTACTGGAGGTTTATCAAAAATTTCAGTATGATTTCTCTCACTCTATCTTGATTAATTTTGAAAGATGCTGATTTTGATTTCAATGGTTCATGTAGGTAATCCATTGATGAGTTGAAAAATGAGTTTGATTACACCACTAGTAATGCAACCACCCAATTGGGAAGAACTATTTGAGCTACATTTTGATGCATCAAACCATACTGTTGGAGAAGTCCTTTCTCAGAGAATTGAAGGCAGGCCACAAGTCATTGCATATGCCTCGAAAACATTAGATGATTCCCAATTAAACTACAAAATAACAAAAAATTATTCTTAGCAGTTGCTTTTTCTTTAGAAAGATTTAGATAATATATTCTTGGAACAAAAGTCATTGTGTTTTCTAATCATGCAGCTCTTAGGTACTTGATGATGAAGGATGAAGAAAAATCAAGGCAAGTGAGATTGATGCTACAACTTCAAGAGTTCAACATAGAAATCAATGATAAGAAGGGATATGAGAACCAAGTGGCTGACCATATAAGTAGACTACCCAACACCACTGAATTTGAAATTACAGACACTAAACCAGTAAATGATCACCTTCTAATAGAGCAGTTGTACTTGATTGAAGGAGAAGTATCACGGTATGCTGACATGGTAAATTATCTGGTAACATCTCAAGTCCCATATCATATAAATTCTCACTGAATTCACAAATTGAAATATTAATCTATATATTACATCTGGGATGATCCATTTCTTTAGAATATATGAAATTACCAAATGAAAAAAAGATGTTTGCTGGAAAATGAAATTGAATCAGTCTTTATGTTTTTTCACACATTATCTTGTGGAAGGCACTTTGGTCCTCAAAGAATACCAAATAAGGTTTTAGAATCTGAACATTAATTTCCAACACTTTACAAATATTCTCATAAATTTTTCAAATAGTGTAAAAATGTCAGTTTAGAGGAAATATTCCTAAGAGATAAGAAATGTCCCAAAATACACTTAATTTTGGTGAAATTATTGAAGTTTTGGGGATAGATTTTATGGGACCTTTCCCAATGTAATTTCAAAATTATTATATTCTTCTTGCTATTGATTATTTTTCCAAATGTGTGGTAGAAAAATCCACCAGGACTAAAGATGCTAAATTTGTTTGCGATTTTTTCAGGGCTAACATATTTTGTAGGTTTGGAGTTCCTAGAGAAATAATTAGTGATCAAGGAAACTCACTTTTTAAATATGAGAATGCAGTAATTATTGAAAAAGTATGTGGTGCATCATAAGACATCAACTTCATATCATCTAAAAACTAATGGGCAAGATGAAGTGTTGAATAGGGATATCAAAGGAATTTTGGAAAAGACTGTTAATCTAAATAGGATGGATTAGAGCAAAAGGATGTAAGACAAATTATGGTCTTACAGGACAGCCTACAAAATCCCAATTGGAATGAGTTTCTATATGTTGATTTAAGGTAAAAGCTGTCACCTACCTGTGGCATTGGAACACAAGGCATACTGGGTTGTGAGGAAGATGAATCTAGATCTTGAAAGTACTGGGAATGAGAGAAGATTGCAGTTTCAGGAGCTAGAAGAAATTATAAGGGCAACATTTGAAAATTACCAGATTTAAAAAGTGAAAACATATGTGGATCGTGACAAACTAATCCAACAAAAATAGTTTTATCATAGAGAAAAAGTGTTTTTATTCAATTCGATACTCAAGATAGTGCCAGGTAAACATCGGTCCAGGTGGGAAGGTCCATTTTTGTTAATTATGTATACCCTTTAGGTGCTATGCAGATTGTGAAGCATGGAGTGAAGTATTCATTCACTGTTAATGGGAACATGTTGAAGAAATTCATTGGGACCATGCCATCTAAGCCAATGGAGTATATCACACTCCTCTAAACTATTTATTAATAAACTCCATCATGTCGTAGCTCTCTTTTATATTTTCTTGATTATTGTGAGTCAATTTCAAATATTCTTTTGTGTTAAATCCACTTTAATTCATTACAGACACTGCATCATTTCAGTGTGGGGGAGAAAAACATTGTAGATTAGGTTTTTTATGTATTTTTTGTTTTCCTATTTGTTTTAAAAACACGTGTCTGTTTGAAATTTTGTGTGTTTTTGAAACTTTTATGCTGAAATGATTATCTTTGACATTATTCAAACCGATGTCCATGGGAGAAATAATTAATTACATGAAATGGAGCTTAAATTAATATAGAAAATGACATTGTTTCAAGTTCAATTATTTGTGAATTTCATGAAATATACTATTTTTTTAGTCAGATTCCATATATTGCTGTCTTTATATTTGAAGTCACATTTTTATGAGGCTTTTGAAACTTTTATTTTCAAAAGAATTACATTCACCTCACTTCATGAGAGAACCAAACCATTCTTGTTTTAACTAGAATTTGATTTATTATTTTCAAAACATGAGGGTTTAGGTTACATGTTTTTTAAATTATTGGGGATTTGTTTTTGGTTTTATAGCCCCATATTCATGATAATACCTTTAATTCTATCCTACCATATAAATTTAATCATTTTAGCCTATAAGAACCATGAAAATCCTGTTATGTTAGCCACATTACATGCCAATTTACCTTATCCAACCTGCTTTTGAAGTGAAATTTCATGATCTAGTTGAACATAAATGTGGGGGATGATGTCTTGGGTTGTGATAGCTCATTTTCTGAAACATTGGTTGGAAAATAAAATTCTTATGAGATGTTATTGCTATGAAAAAAATATCATTATGCTGAATGTAGTGATTTTTATAGAGCTTTCAAAAAATATTTTATTTGGGAAGATTGAAATATTTTCTATAGAAATGATTAACTATGTTAACATTCCTTTATATTCCATTAAGAGGATTCTTATTTTCTACTAAGGGGAGTGAAAAGGAGACCATACTTGTCTGAAAATTAGAGAAATGAAATTTTGCATCAAAAATAGCCAATCTCTCTTCATTCTATCTCATAATTTTCACATCTAAATCCTAACAAACTAAATCCATAGAACAAAAATGACAATTCCTCATGATAAAAATATTTCTATGACTCATATCAGGTGGATATGTAGGAATTTATCAAGCCTATGGTGACCCCTGTATCAGTTTTGATGAGAAATACATTGCTAAAAAAATGATATTTGTGTGCTGAGAGATAATGAATGTTAGGTAAGTGTATTGGGTGCATAGGGGGATAAATGAAGAGGAAATTTGTTGAATGATCTTATATTAAGGACATGAAATAATAGATTTTGAGGATGAACGATATTTTTTTTTCTTGTTTTCAAATTAGTGGATCTCATGGATATGTGTTTTGAATTTACTTTGATTTTATTTTGATTCTGACTTGTCCAAGTGTTCATATGATAAGTGTGGGGGAATTGATAAAGTTAATATTATCATTATTAATAATATGTTTTCAATTATTTAATAACTCTCAATTAATCAATTTAAGTGTATTTGCATCATTTTTGTGTTTTTGGTTTATTTTGGGATTAAATGTGAAAATGGGGTAATTCTGTAAACTTGACAGTTTTATATAGATTCAGGTTTTCGGGAATAACTTTTAAAATATTGTTCCAATTGAATTGAATCATTTTTTAGGATTCATAAGCTTGTGGGATTCAATTTTTTCTTCTAGACCAAGACCCAATTTGAAACCCAATGGTACAGAAAAATCAATAAAGTGGAGAACTCTATCTGGTTGGAAGAATGTGCCCCACCTCATTAAATCAACAATATCACATTCATATGACAATAGAATGAGGTGATTCTAGTTTGTGTCGATAGAGTACATTCAAAGGACAATTAAAAATAAATTTGATAAAATATTAAGCTCATCAAGGCATCTTTTATGCGCATCCAAGTATAGTGGGTGAAAGAGTTTTTGGCAGACAAGAAAATTAATGGTCATTAATTCGGCCGTATATTTATTTTCACCTATCCAATGACTCTGAAATTTTGATGGTCGATATCCAACTTCATTTCCAAAAATCTAAAAAAGGGAACTCATTGTTTCTTGGATCACTGGTGAGAATAACAGAGGCAAACTTTCGGAGGATAGGTTCTGGAGGATAACAATTTTTGTTCTTTCTTTTCTTTCTTTTGTTATTCTTAGCTTTGTAATGTTTTCTTCTTCTCCCATCAACTCAGTTACCCATACCATAGTGGGGTAAATATTTTGAGTGATTGGGGAATGGTAGGTTTCCCTTTTTTTAATTCTTTATTTCTTTCACGTAATGTTTTAATATCATCTTTTCTCTTATGTGAATCATTTTAAATTTCTTATAACAGTTTTTATTATCATGTATGATTGTATCTGATTTTTGATTCTATTGATTATTTATATTTTTTCAATGATCAATATCTCCCTCCACTAGGATCTGGATTATAAAATATGGAATATACAAGGATTTAGTGGGGTAGTATTGTATGATCCCAAGTACGAGTGTGAGAGGTAGTTAATGTTCATGATTGATTGGGCTAAACAAGACTTGATAGGGAATTGCCAAAGATAATTGGGGGTATTAGATACAACTCTATTCCACATTATAAGTAGAGTAGACCAATCTGAGGTTTTAGTAATGTTTATTCTCATGTTTTTATTTGACTAATGGAGTGATAATAATCGATTGGGGATTCTCACTCATAACGATTTAGCCGAAGAGAATTGGGTAAAGTGAACTATGATATTATTAAAATTTGAAAACTGACCCTATCCTAATCACTATTTCGGATCACTGATTTAAATCACATTATTTGTCTATTTTTTTAAAACTTTTACTTAATTATTTTACTTTATTTAGTTTCTTTCTTGTCTTTTACAAATCAATCAATTTTGAAAACAAAATCACATATTTCTCTTATTTTATGTGAAAACACTATTTTTTGAGCAGTCCTCTCTGGAGAAAACCTATTTAACCCACTAGAATACATTTTAAATGAGGTTATAATGGATTTTTATACACCCCATGATAGGAACATGTCAAAACATTGCGCTGTTTCCAGGGAGGTAGCTCCAACAGTTTGTTTCTTTTCTTTTCACTCTTATCATATTTTCTCTTTAAAATTGCATGACTAGAACCTCAAAAACCGATCCTTTACTCATAGATATTGAAATTGAAATAACCTTGTTGGATAAACACTGAAACATTAATTTTACATATGAATTTGATGAAATTAACCTTGCAAAATGAAGTGAAACTTTTAGTGTTCACTCTGATCCTGTCATCATGGCTGAAAATCAAAACCTAACTCATAACGACCTCTATGAACCACAATTCCTTAATCAAAACAACAAACTTTTCAGGCCAGTGCTACTAAATGATTTTGAAATGACACCTAATATGATTCCATTTCTTCCAAAGATTCATTGTTGGTAGGTTAATATCCAAACTAACAAATTGAAGAGTTGAAACAAGTTTTCTCAACTTTAAGACCATGTGGAGTTACTGAGGAGCAAGTTATGATGAACACATTTCCATTTTGTTTGGATTATGCCATTAAAGAATGGTTATACAACCAAAATCCCAGAGATTTAAATGAATAGAATGACCTAGTAAGATGCTTTATGCAAATATTTTTCCCCACCTTTAGAAGTACAACCATCTTAAAGGAAATGTACACCATACGACAATCATCTGAAGAAACCCTTTTGAGTACTGGGAGAGATGTAAGAAGATATGTTCTAGGTGCCTGCATCAAGCCATTGAGGAACATCAATTTCATGAATTATTCTATCAAGGACTACTGGTCATTGACAGACACCTTCTTGATGCATCATCTGGAGGTACACTGATTGAAATGTCTCCAGATGAAGCCAAGGGATTGGTTGAGAAGATTTCCTAGAACTCGCAATAGTTTGGAAAAATATGTATTGGAACAAGAGATATTAATGAGGTATGAACTTATAATCCATCACCCTTATTAGAAAATATTATTGATGAGCATACTAATTTGTTGAGACAGATGTCCTTGATGCATGTTAATTACCAACAAGCACTAGCTAAGGTATGTTATTTATGCTCATCACCTGATCATTTCACTGACAAATGTTCTAAAATATAGGGAATTGATACATGTGAAGCTACATTTCATCCAATACAGTTCCAAAAAAATCTAGGATGGTGATATCCTAACCAAGTCCAATATGGGTTTGGAAATTAGCCAAATCAAAGTACACCCCGATACAAAAACAATTTTCAAAACGAACCACCATTCCAGAATCAATTGCAAAATCCACCACTATTTCAACAGAAACAATCTGATAACCAGACTTCTTACCAAAAACCAACCAATATCAAAATTTCCTATGATCAACCATCCACCAGTGAAAAACCTCCAATTCAAAACCAACAAAAATCTGAGTTTGAAAGACTAAAAACCTATAAATGATTTGTCCAACCAGGTTGAAAGTCTCATGGAGTTTCTAACCAAAAATCCAGGTAAACTCCCTTCGCAAACTATCCCTAACCTAAAATATAATGTTAGTATTTTAACTAAAAGAAGTGGAATAGAGCTCCCACCACCATCCACCATTGACCGTGAAACAAGAATACCTGATCTGGGAGATAATGAAGTTATAAATGATTAAATTTCTATGAAAATGCATCGAGAAGAATATAAGAAAGAGGATGAGGATAAGGATAGAACAGGGAAGAAGAAACAAGAAAAACTATTTCAAATGAAACAAATGGAGAAGAATGATATAACACCACTATTTCCATTAAGGATGATTGAATCAAAGATGTTGTAAGAAGAAACACTGAAATAAGATATTCTAGACAACTTCCATAAAGTGGAAATCAACATACCTCTTCTTGAAGCACTCAGAAAGATTACAAAGTATGAATTTTTTTTGAAGGATCTTAGGACCAAGAAAAAGAGACTTCAAGGGAATGAGAGGATTATTTAGGGAAGAAGTGTCTCATCCCTTATCACACCACAATTTCTAAACAAATTTCAAGATCCCTGGACGTTTTTTATTCCATGGACCATTGGTTCATTAAATTTATCTAAAGTATTTTGCGATATAGGTGCATAAATTAATGTATTTACACACTCAGTATATACTTATTTGTAGATAGGAGACTTGAATCCCACAATATTTGTGGTCCAGCTTTCAAATAGATCCACAGTTTTCCCAACACAAGTTCTGGAGGATGTCTTGGTAAAAATAAAAGATTGTTTATTCCCTACTGACTTTTATGTGTTGAATATGAAAGATTATATGATCTCATCAAACTCACCCATCATCTAGGTGTAACATTCTCAAATACAACAAAAACCATCCTCAATGTCTATGAAGGGACACTTACCATGGTGTTTGGATACATCACTATCTACTTCAATATTTTTTAATCCATGAGGCACCCATCAGATGACCATTCACTCATCTTTACGCTCCCATGAAGATGGTATAAAACCAATAAAATAATCATGTATTTATCAAGAATTTTTATCATTATAATAGAATTTTTCCATTAAAAAATCACTGAACATATGGATTCTCAAACTCTTGGAGATACGAATTTCCGGTTTGAAGAATAGGTAAAACGTGATTTCATTGATAATTTGTTAAATGATGATGAAAATGAAATGATTTCTGGTCTGTAGGATGTCAAACCATTGGATGTGGAGAACCACAATTTAGTTTCATCCCTTGAGCATCCTCCGGATCAAGAATTAAAACCACTCCCCACTGATTTAAAATATGTTTACCTTATGGAGGAAGATAAATTACCAGTAATAATTTCCAATAATCTATCTTAAACTCATGAAAAATCATTGATTGATATTTTGAGAGATAATTTCAATGAAATTGGGGGGGGGGGAGATTAGGTTATATCCTAGGAATAAACCCAAAAATTTTCTCACATATAATTTTTCTTGAGGGAGATTCAAAACCAGTTAAAACCCCAAAGGAGGCTGAACCCCACCCTGATGAAGGTTGTGAAAAAAGTGATTGAGAAGATTTTAGAAGCTACAATCATCTATCCCATATCAGATTCAAAATGGGTTATCCCCATCTATGTAGTCCCAAAGAAAACTAGCCTAAAAATTTTGAGGAATGAAAAGAATAAATAAATCCCTGTGAGAATTCAGAATAACTAGAGAGTGTGCATAGATTTTAGGAAGTTGAATCAGGTCACTTGAAAAGATCATTTTCCTATCCCTTTCATTGACCAGATGCTAGAGAGGTTTGTAGGTAGAACTCATTATTTCTTTGGGATGAATATTTCGATTTTTTTCAAGTACCCATTGCTCCCGAGGATCAAGAGAAGACTACATTTACTTGTGCTTTCGGTAAATTTGCATAAAAAAGATGCCATTTGGATTGTGTAATTCCCTAGCTACATTTCAGAGGTGCATGGTAATTATATTTTTTGGTCACATTGAATATTCCTTGGCGATTTTGATGGATGACTGCAATTTTTTTTGGAAATTATTTTGACCATTATTTGAAAAATCTGGAAAAAGTTTTGGAAACGTGCATTGAAAAAAACCTTGTTTTTAATTTTGAAAAGTTTCATTTTATGGTCAAGAGAGGAATTTTTCTTTGGCATGTCATTTCTCAGAAAGGAATTGTAGTTGATAAATCAATAATTTAAGTGATAAATTTATTGCCTTACACAACATGTGTAAAACATGTTAGATTGTTTTGAGGACATACTTGATTCTTCAGGAGGATTATCAAAGATTTCAAAAAGATTTCTATCCCTCCCTTTAGATTAATTTTGAAAGACACTGATTTCGATTTCATTGGTTCATGTAGGGAATAATTTGATTAGTTGAAAAGGAGACGCATTACACCACCAGTAATGCAGCCACCCAATTGGGGTGAACCATTTGAGCAACTTTGTGATGCATCAAACCAAGAAGTTGGAGAATCAATTCTTAGAGAATTGGGGGTAGGACACAAGTCATTTAATATTCCTCGAAAACCTTAGATGAGGCCCAATTCTACTACACAACAATAGAAAAATATTTTTTATCAGTTTTTTATTCTTTATAACGGTTTAGATCATATCTTCTTGGAACTAAAGTCATTGTGTTTTCTGGTCATGCAGCTCTTAGGTACCTAATGAAGAAGGCTAAAGAAAAATTGTTGCTCGTGAGATGGATTTTACTACTATATGAGATATAAATAAAAATCAACTATTATAAGGGAACTGAGAACCAAGTGTCTGATCACTTGTGTAGACTACCCAACAGCGCTCATGGTGAAATTATAAACATTGAACCACTAAATGATCACCTTAGAGGAGAGCAGTTGTACATGATTGAAGGAGAATTACCTTGGTATGATGACATGGTAAATTATCTGGTAACATCTCTGGTACCATTTCATTTAAATTTTCACCAAATTCACAAATTGAAATCCTAATCTAAATATTACATCTGGGATGATCCATTTTTTTAATATTTCAACAACCAAATGATAATAAGATGTTTTCCTAAAAATGAAATTGAATCAGTCTTTAAGTTTTGTCACACATTATCTTGTGGAGGAATATTTGGACCTCAAAGGATAGAAAATAAGGATTTAGAATCTGGACATTAATGGCCACCACTTTTCAATGATTCTCATGAATTTTGGAAACGGTTTGAAAAATGTCAGTTTACAGAAAATATTTCAATGAGACAAGAAATGCACCAAAATGCACTTAATTTTTGTGAAATGTTTGAAGTTGGGGGATAGATTCTATGGGACCTTTCCCAATGTCATTTGGAAATTATTATATTGTTTTTGTTGTAGATTATGATTCCGAATGTGTGGAAGAAAAATCCACGAGGACTGATGATTCTAAAGTTGTTTGTGATTTTGTTAGGGCTAAAATATTTTGAATGTTTGGAGTTCCCATAGTAATCATTAGTTATCAAGGGACTCACTTTTGCAATAGGATATTGGAGTCCTTGATGAATAATTTTGAGGGGAATCATAAAACATAAACTCTCTATCATCTACATATTAATGGGAATGATGAAGTGTCGAATAGAGAAATCAAAGGAATTTTAGAAAAGACTATTAATCCAAATAAAATGGATCAGAGCCAATGGATGGAGGACACTTTATGGGATTAAAGGACATCCAAAAAAACCCTAATTGGAATGATTACCTATAGGTTGATTTATGGGAAAAGATGTCACCTACCTATGGAATTGGAACACAAGGTATACTGGGCTGTGACCAAGATGAATCTGGATCTTAAAAGTCCTTGGAAAGACAGAATATTGCAGTTACAGGAGCTCGAAGAAATTATAAGGGTGGAATTTGAAAATTCCAAGATTTACAAAGAGAGAACAAGAGTGGCTCATGAGAAACTGATCCAACCAAAAGAGTTTCATCATGGAAACAAAGTGTTTTTATTCAATTTGAGAATCAAGATGATGCCAGGTAAACTGCGTTCTAGGTGGGAAGGTCCATTTATAGTTACTCATGTATATCCTTTTGGTGCTGTGCAGATTGTGGAGGATTGAATGAAGGATCCATTCACTATTAATGGGCACATGTTGAAGAAATTCCTTGAGACCATTCCATCTGACCCAATGAATGAGATCACACTCCTCCAACCTATTTATCAATAAAATTCAGTAGGTCATAACTCTCCTTCATATTTTATTGATTGCTAGGAGTCATTTTTAAATAATCATTTGTGTTAAATCTATTTGAATGAATTGCAGAAAATGTATCATTTTAGTGTGGGGGAGGTAACCTTTGTAGATTAGGATTTTATGTGTTGTTTGTTTTCAATTTTTATCTAAAAACTTGAGTGTGTTTTAAATTTTTTGTGTTTATTTTTCAATTTTTGTGTGTTTTTGAGAATTTTGGGCTGAGACGATTATATTTGAGATTTTTGAAACCCATTTCCATGGGGTAAATAATTTATTCCATGAAAATGAGCTTAAATGAATGCCGAAAATGACATTTTTTCAAGTTCAATTATTTGGGAATTTCCAAAAAAGATACTCTTTTTTTTGAGTCCCATTCCATATATCATTTTCCATATATTTGAAATCACATTACCTTTTGGATTATGAACCTATTATTTTCATATTATTTGCATTCACCTCACTTATTGAGAGAATGAAAACATGATTGTTTTTACCAAAATTTGATTTATTTGATTCAAAACATGAGCATTTGGGGTACATGTGTTTTAAATGATTGAATAATTTTTTTTGTTTGAATGGACTCTTTTGTTTATAATACCTTTCATTATGTCATACCTTGTAAATTTAATCCTTGTATCCTATATAATCCTTCACCATCCTTTTATATTAGCCACATTACAAGCCAATTTTCCAAATCCAACCTGCCCTAGAAGTGAAATTGCATGATCTAGTTGAACATAAGTGTGGGGGAAGATGTAATCTGTTGTGCTAGCTCATTTTCTGAAATATTGGGTGAAACATAAAATTTTGATGAGTTGATATTTCTATGAATAAAAATTCATTCAACTGAAAGCTCTGTCTTTTATAGATCTTTCACGATGAGAGAATATGTTCCTTTATAGAACTTTTAATGAAGAAAGAATTTTATGCCTTTTCTAGAGCATTCAAAAAATATTATATTTGAGAAGATTGAAATGTTTTATACTAAAATGATGAACTGTATAAGCCTACCTTGATATTCTAGGAAGAAGGAGATTATTTTCTAATATGTGTAGGGAAGAGGAGACTATACATGTGGGAAAATCAGAGTAATGCAATTTTGCATCAAAAATATCCAATCCCTCTTCATTATTTCATTGAATTTTCACATCTAAATCCTACCAAACTAAATCCAAAAAACAAACATGAAAAGTAATCATGATAAACATATGTATTTGACTCACATTGGGTGGATATGTAGGAATTTTTCAAGCCTATGGTGACCCTTGTATGTGTTTTGATGAGAAAGACATTGCTCAAGTAATTGAAATTTTTGTGATGAGAGATAATGAAAGTTAGGTATGTTTTTTGTGTACATGAGAGGAAAAATGAAGAGTAAGTTTATTGAATTATGATAAATTAATAACATGAAATATTTTAGATTTATGAGGAATGATATATTTTGTTTCTTGTTTTCAAATTTGTGGATCTCATGGATCTGTGTTTTGAATTTACTTTGATTTTATTTTGATTCTAACTTGTCCCGGAGTCCAAGTGATAATTGTGGGGTAATTGATAAGATTAATATTTTCAATATTATTAATATGTTTTCAATGATTTAATCCCTCTAAATTATTCAATTTGAGTTTATTTTCATCATTTATGTTTTTATGTTGAATTTTGGGCTTAAATGTGAAAATGGGGTAATTCGGTAAATTTGACAGTTTTATATGGATTTTGTATTTCGGTCATAACTTTTATAATATTGGTCCAATTGAAGTGAACATTTTTTTAGTATTTATATGATTGTGGGATTCAGATTTTTCTTCTAGGTCAAGACACAATTCTATACCCAATGGTACATAAAAATCAATCAAGTAGAGAACTCCATCTGGTTGAGATAATGGACCCTACCAGATTAAATAAAATATATGATATTCATACGACCATATAATGAGGTGATTTCATCTGGTGTCGATAGAGTACATTAAAAGGACGGTTCCCATAAATTTTATAAATTATTACGCCTATCAAGTCATCTTTTAGGCACGTCTAAGTGGAGTGGGTGAGACATTTATTGTCGTCCAGAAAAAGTAATCATAATTTATTCGATAGTATATTTCTTTAAACATTTCCAATGACTATAAACTATTGGGGGTACATGGAAAGCTTCATTTACAACATTCTATTAGAATGGACCTCACTGAGTGTGGGCCTGAAGGGGGGCAGAACATAGGCAAACTTCTTGATGACAGATTTTGGAAGATCAAAATTTTTGTCCATGCTTTTCATTATTTTGTTCTTCTTAGCTTTGTAATGAATTCTTCTTACCCATTAAACCGAGTTAACCATAACATGGTGGGGAAGATATTTTGAGTGATTGGGGAAGGGTATGTTTACCCTTTTGTAATTATTGAGTTATTGCAAGTAATGTTTTAATATCCTCTTTTCTCTTATACAAATAAGTTTCAATTTCTTATAATAGTTTTTAGTATCATGTATGATTATATCTGATTTTAGATTCTATTGTTTATTTATATTTGGTTAATGATCAATATCTCCCTCTAATAGTTTCTGGTTTATAAATGATGTAATATACAAGGATTTAGTGGTGTAGTACTCGGTGATCATTGGTACGTGTGTGAGGAGTAGTGAATGTTCTTTATTGATTGTGATGAACAAGACCTGATTGAGAATTGCCTAAGATAATTGGAGAATTAGCTACAACTATATTACACATTGGAAGTAGATTAGACCAATCTGATGTTTTATTTAAGTTTATTCTCACATTTTTATTTGACCAAGAGAGTGAGAATAAATTATTGTGGATTCTCACTCTTAACGATTTAGTAGAGGAGAATTGGGTAAAGTGAAATATGATAGAATTAAAATTGGAAAATCGAACCTAACCCGATCACTATTTCATTTAAACTATTTAAATAAAATCATTTTTCAATTTTTTTAAACTATCACTTAATTACTTTACTTTATTTAGTTTCTTTCTTGTATTTTCCAAATCAAACAATTTCAAAAACAACATCACTTCTTTATCTTATTTTAATTGACAAACACTATTTTTGAGCACTTATCTCTAGAGACAACCTAGGTAACCCACTATAATACATTTTAAAATAGGTTATATTTTTTTCCACACCCCATGATAGTCACGTGTCATGTCCTCACCTAACACACCGTTCTATTGAACATGGCATACTGAATCTGATAGATGACTCATCCCAACTAGATATAGTAGTGTAGTGGTAATAGCAATGTATGAAAGGAATAACTACTCCTGTAATTTGTGCACCTCGATATGCATCTCCAAAAACAACCCCACAAGATACAATTCATTACTATCCTTTTTTACTACATTAATCTATTTCCTCTTACTCATTATACCCTTTACTACCTTGCCATTACGTGGCGTGTAGGAAAGAACAATGTTAATGGACTTTTGGAACTCCAACCACCTTAGATTCCTCAAATTTAGATCAAGATATATAAATATATACTTCAGGATCTTGTGTTCTATGAACACCAAAAAATGCTACCCCAGAAAATAGTGCCTCCAACAACGTAATGTTTGAACTAATGTAGCTAATTCGAGATCATTATTAGGGTAGTTTTTCTTATTAGGCCTCATTTGTCAATACCCATAAACCACGACTTAATCCCCCATGCATCAGCACTACCCACAACCCAATACCAAAAGTATCCCAGTAAACTATGTTACTTTGTAACTTCTCTGGTAGTATCATGATTGGTGCTGATGTCAATATCCCTTTCAACTCCTAAAATGTTGTCTCGCAATATTATTATCACACTAACTTCAAACCCTTCTTAGTCAAGCCCATAAATGGTACTTCAATGCCTAAGAAAAATGTATAAAACACATATAGTAACCAGATAGCCTCATGAAACTCAGTATGGAAAAACGTTCTTGGGTGTTCCTTGTAAACTATAGCTCTCGCATTTTCTGGGTCGACTGACACACATGTCACTAAGATGATGTGACTCAGGAAGTAAATATAATCCATCCAAATGTGGAATTTTTTTATCCAAGAATATAAATGATGCTATCTTAGTGTATTTAGAACAATTTCGAGGTGGTTGGAATGGTCATGTTTATTGTGAGAATACACCATGATATCATCCAATAAAACAACCACAAAATAATACAAGTAAGGATAGAATAATCGGTTCATCAAATACATGAAAACCACCACCACATTTGTGAGACTCACCGGCATAACTAGATAGTCATATAACCCCTACTTACTAGTAATGGTTGTTTGAGGTATTATTGATGGTCAAAAATGCACTTGGTTATATCCTAAACTAAAATCGACCATCAAGAACACTCAGAGTCCTCAAAGCTGATCAAAAAGGTCATCTATCCATGGAAAAGGATACAAATTTCTATTCACTATATGTTTTAATTTTTGATAATACATGAATATCCTAAGGTTAACATTATCCATTTTGTAAAAAATAATTATTGAACCCCACGAAGAAGTATCAGGTCTAATAAACCACTTCACCTCTAAATCCTCTAGCTGCCTCTTAGAACCCTGTGTCTAGCTAACATGGCACAAACACCAGTTGACTAGCCTGACTATGCTACACTACCCTAGAATCCATCCTGACATGGAGCAGCAGAACCTTCTCTTGAACCTGATGTCAGATCTGACCCCCTACCCCTCACAACTGGAGGGAATGTCTTGCAAAATCACTACATGTGGACCATCATTCAGTAACTTTAGAACTAGAATGTGTCATTGCCACATTGATATTTAATGTGGAGTCTCCTACCGCACTTTTTGAAAAACACCAATATTCATTCACCCACTACTGACTATCACACACATCACATGAAGACTCGAAATAGATCTTCCTTCCTGAATATATAGATCCACATAGGTGAAAAACAACACTCCCAAGTTTTTTACCCCAAGATTCCCTCAGGTTTGGCTCTATAATCCACACCTGATTCCCTATTTCAGTGAGAGAAATCATCTTAAACACATTGAGAAGTTATTTGATATCATGTTTGAGAGCTTCGTTGAAGCACCTATCCCTTGGAAACTCATTAGAAAGTTGCAATGGCGCAAAACATCGTTTCTCTGTAAAGAGTTACAAGTATTCCCTAATCATCATCGCACCCTAATCTAGATTCATAAACTCACTATCCCACTCTGCTTGCAGAGTGGCAGTGTAAAATTAGTCGTAGAAGTGGGTTTGGAATTCAACCAAACAAATATCGTGCTTCCTATCAGCCTAGTTCAAAACATCACACATGAGCTTTTCCACTCTACGTATCATGTATGTCGTGAGCCTAACCCTCATATCCATAAACTCACACCTCCGTAGGGATTTAATGTTGACATCACATCATTATATACTAAACCAAACTAACACAACAGTAAGAATAACTATCACATCAACTATCTCAATTATAGGAAATATCAAATTCATCAAAGATAGCATGGAATAATTCATGGCATGTGAATTTAATATGTTTCTATATGATGAATGAGATAGAACACCCTAATATAATAAGTATAAAACTGATATAGAACCCACAATCGCATCAATATTAGTAGAAAATATCATCTGTGTCATCCAACGGTGAAATAAAATCAACAGTAATATCAAAACCCCAAAATTCAGAACCCAATTTGAGGAAAAGTGTCTTTTCCCTGAACATAGGTTAGCTACACCCAAAAATAGTTTATCACTATATTCAATTTCCTTCATATCCATGTATATTGTCTCTAAATATTAATTCAAACAAGAAAAGAAAAACTCCCTCTGTTACCACT
Organism: Viscum album; assembly: GCA_963277665.1. Taxonomy (NCBI): domain Eukaryota; kingdom Viridiplantae; phylum Streptophyta; class Magnoliopsida; order Santalales; family Viscaceae; genus Viscum; species Viscum album. The sequence continues at coordinate 435,087 of CAUJRU010000164.1, forward strand.
TTCTAACATCCCCATCCCGGATGCCACCCGATGGTGCCCTTATCCCAGTTGGCCACATAGCTTCAAGAGGACCACCGCAAATTCCAAAGGCTTCTTACTAGCAACTAGGGGAGAGGTGAGTCAGTGGGGATACTATTCTCTCATTTCCAAATTATCATAGTGGAATTAAAATATACAGTAAATAGCAAAAGTGAATGAATGGGATTTCAATAGAAGATAATGAGAGAAATGAATACATAATAATAACCAAAAGTGTCTAATATATAAAAATTATGTAGATGGTACATGTATCCTGAAAAAAGGTAGAATAGTATATGAAAGAAAAATACAATACATATATCACTAAAAGAAAAAAAACCCCCAACATGGTATCCCAACATTGGAAGCCTCAGCTAGGTCCAATGCTCCCCTACTTCCAAGACACAATGAAGAACCTATACTAGGGAGCCTTACCCTATCATCACATGAATACCTCTTATCTGTTTGGGTCCTCTAGGAGGCCCAAACAGGGTGTGAGATAAACATCCCAGTATGTAACTACCCGGGTCTATACAGTTCTAATGACAATTCTACAATAGTTCTAGAAATTGTAAATAACTGGTAAATAAGATCATATTCCCATGGCATAAACCTACTATAACGTAGAACTGTACATCACTTAAGGATACCTGCAAAAGATATTAAACTCCTAATAAGGTAGGTATATCCACGTAAGCATGAAAGTCACAAGACCATGTCCTACATCTATCTGTATCAAGAAACCACAACCACACTATATAGTAAAGTCATGTATCCCACATCAATGCCATATAGTGATGTTAAATATCCCACTGCCATACTATATAATGAATTATAGACCCCAAGGGATAGATCGAATGTAACAGCCCAAGATTTTATAAAAAATATTCTTTTTAATTTTATTAATGTCTTGTGTTGTACGCTACACCAAAAGGAGCTTGCACAACACGCATCCTTGTCTTGCCTTGCATTACACGCAATCGCGACCTTCCTCGATAGCGTGTGTAATACGCAATACCGAGTTTTACTAAACAACGATGTGCTATTAAAATATTATTAAAACTAGCCGTTATGAATAGTAATAACCACTTTTTAAAATTATGTAAATCTTATTTTTCAAAATGAACTTCATTCTTGGATTCGGAGTATCAAATTTAGCCTAAGGTGAAATTTTGGTACTTTTCGGATAACTTTCATATTCTGATGAATAGTGAAAAATTACTAAATTATAATTAAAAACAACTTTTTTAATCGAAATAATTAATAGTGATAAATTATTAATTTGAGTGGTTTTAAAGTATATTTAGAATATATTTTTACAATTTAATACAATGTTGGTCATTGGTTGTAATTTCACATTTAAACCAGACATAATCAAGTGTCAATCTTTTGATAGATATTGTTTCTTAAAAACACGCTATTTGTTTTAACAGCGGGATTTTATTATAAAATTAATTAATTCAACTTCTATGTTATGAATTTGGTAAAATAGACTTCATTTTTGAATTCGGAATATGAAATATAGCTTAGGATGAAATTTTGGCATTGTTCTGAAAAACATCAATTTTTGATGAATAGTGAAACTACTAAGTGGTAGTTAAAAAAACTGAATTTTTCATAAAACTTAATTTTGCCGCTTCTGTGAATGGAATTTCGAAAATCCGAGAGACACGGTTAATATCAAGGACTAAAATGTGGTTCAATGAGATGAAAATAATTTTTTTGGTGAATAGTAACTTTTTACTTTTTTTACCGCGGTTAATAGTAAATAGGGTAACTAAGGGTAAATATGATATTAATATTACCCTAACACATGTCCTAATTCTATTGGACAAGTGTAATTCGACCAAAAACAAACTTAGAAATAAAATATGACCATTTAGGCCCACTTGGATTAGATTAGGACATTTATTATTAATTTATTTAAAGAAGGGTTAAAATAGTTAAAATCAAAGTTTAATAAGTAAATCATTTTTAATATGGGGTTATACATAAGATAAATTCGATTGTAAATATTCATTAGAAAGCTAAAAAGATTTCCTACATAATGGTATTTTATTTGTAAATTTTAGACATCAAATAATTTAATTAATTTATGACACAAAGATGATGCAGTAATTATCTTATTTATGAAATATTGACATAATTGATGTTATAAACACCAAAATAAATGTAATTTGAGAATTTTTATGAATTCCACTAATTTTATAGGTTACTATGATATATTAATGTTGATTTAATCAACTTGGTTCGAACATTTAATTCTGTTATGACTTTCACAAAAATCATATATCAAATAGTGTCAAAATTGACACAAAATAGTTTTTAAATCAAATATTATATTATTAATTGTTATTTTTCTAAGGTTCGGCCAAATGACTTAGATAAGGATATATATATTAATAATAAACAATTTGGGGTTCGTTTGGCATGTTATAGTAAGTGTATTAACCATATAGTGAAAGAAAACAAAAAGACACGGTAAAAGTCAAATTATTTAACTTAGAGTTAAATCTAATTGATAAGGTTTAAAATAAGATCCAAACATGTCTAAATTTGATTGGTTGATGGGATTACAACCCTATCTCATCTAAGCTTCGAATATGAGTCATTTTTGGAGGTTTTTAAGTGGGGTTAGATTTATTATAAATTAATATTTTTAAGAATTCCTAAGGTGCCCCTCTCCTCCCCTATAAAAGGACACCTCCTCCCCCTCCTCCTCACACCAATTTGAGCTCTCAAGCTCGGCCAACCCCTGCCAAAATCTCTTCTCCACTTCCCTAGAAACATCCTAGAGGTTCTGGTCTTCCTCAAAGACCAATTTTAGTGCCCTAAGAGGAGGTCTCAAAGAGGCACTTCAAAGAAGAGGTAATTACCGTTACCAATTCTTTCATCTTTATTTCTTCTTCCACTTCTTCTTCTTAGGTTGTTTCATTATGAAGTAATAACATCAGTATCACTCATATACTGATATGTTATTATATGTATGAAACAACCCTATTTCACCATCTATCCATCCTACGGAAAAAGAAATCACCGCGCGTGCGTACGTACGGTATACCGTCTCCACGCCGTGGTGTAATCTATTTTCCACCACCACCTTACATGAATGGGTATAATGGTGTAAATAATAACTATACATAGTTATTACAACATCATATTGATTCTGATATATTGTATAATCCACTCCAATTCAATTCAATATTTATAGAAATGATATCATCGCTCGTGCGTACGTACGGAATACCGTCTCCACGACGCGATGAGATTCATTCTCCATGTTAACCATTTAAGAATGATTATAATGTATATATAAGAAATAATAATGAAATATATGACATTATAAAGCTACTGGATTTATGTATATATATACATATGTATGTCATCTACTTACTTCCATTTCAAGACAATAAGGAAAGGAAAACAGCGTTCATGCGTACGTACGGACTACCGTCTCCATGAACGGTGTTTTTCATTTTTATACCTATTATATATATATATACTGAATATATATGATATATAAATCATATTTTATATTCTGAAAGTACGTAAATCATGATATAAGTAATAATGATGTCAAGAACAACAAGTCAAAACACCTACGATAAATGAAACGATTTTACCCAAAACGCTTCTTTAACATGGAATTTACAAAAGAACGGGTAATATAATGTCATAAGTGAACCATATATGATATCATAACAATGAATATGATTCTGTAATAAGTCAATAACATGATTTAAATCATTATACAGGAGGTTCGGACACTTACAAAGCAAGTCGGATCTAAGGTAAGGGAAATATCACAATCTCATTTTTATCCGAGATTGTTTATTCGTAAGTATTTACTGGGATGTATTTTATCATCCACATCCATGTTCCCTCAATATGTAATATTGTTTACATCCACTTTCAATAGTTTAAATCCAATTTTACCCTTAGGTGAGTTTTTAGTAAAGAATATGAAAGGAATCTTTTGTCGTTTTTTCGTACGAGGTACTTTTTTGACTTTTCTGACAAAAGTACGAGAAGAATGTTTTTTTAAACGGCACGAACGGATTTTTACGGTTTTATAAATCCTTATTTTCATGAAGCTTACTCCAAAAGATTTCATGACTATTTTCAATTAAATAAATTTCTTTTAAAATTGCATGATGTTTTGTGAAAAGAAATTGATTTTGAAGAAGAAAGGATATTTTCCTCAAGAATTCATTTCAAGTGTTTTATCAAAATTATTTTCCATCTAAGGTAATAAAGGGTTCTGTTTCTATCCATATTTTTACATTGATTTGACTATGTTGTGATGGAATTATGTTTATGAATTCCTTTATCTTATATGAATGGTTTTATGATGTCATGTTGTTTAAGAATCCCATTTTTATTACATGGGTTATGCAATGATGTATGATTTATGATTTTGTGGCACACATAAGAATGATATCATTATGAGATGGGTGGGACCTATATCTCCCTCCAATGCATTGGGTAAAGATTTTATATCTCATGAGATAGACATGGATGGAATGGTAGGTTATACCGGTTCAGTGAAACAGGACTGAAACGAGGATTACTCGATTCAGAAAGGGACTTTGTCCACTAAGATAGTCTTGGCAATGAGTCTTGACTAACAAGAAATGATTCTCTATGATTATGTGTGTATGCCACAATGAGTAATGTTTTAAGTTATGATTTCATTTCACTACTATGATTTATCCCATGTTATGAAATTATGCTCTCTTTTGCAGGTTAAGATTTCCAAAAATGTTATGTTCTTATGAAAATTATGTGATTGATATTTCCTTTGTTTACCCTTACTGAGCATTTGAGCTCACCCTTTTATGTTTTCTTTTCCCCAGGATATAAAGAAAGTTTTTAGGTAAAATAAAAAGGAAGATCTTTATGGGAGATGTTGAAGATCTTTCCCCACGATTAGAAGATTATACTCCGAGTTTCCAAAGACACTAAACTATTACGGTCCTTGTGTGTGTGTTTTTGTTATGTACTAAGTATTCCGCAAATGTAATGTAATGTCCATGTACGTCAGGTTACGGGTCTCTATAGTTGGTATCAGAGGAAAGGTTTAGTCAACCTTTGGAAACTAGGATGCGAAAACGTTAGTGATATCCCTAGAGATATTTCTACGGTATGTCTAGGGATGTCCCTAAGGTTAAGTAGACGTATAAGTTATAGTACTAGAACTACGCTAACGATCATAGAATTAAACCTAAGATGTTAGATATTGAAGGTACTCCCCCTTTATTATGTTGTTTTCCCTAGCATGATTTTTGCCTCTCACACTATTCTTTTTGGGTTTTAGAAAATGGCTGGAAACAAGATGATTCACGATAATGGAGGATATGATGGACAATGGAATGATATTCTTCATAATGAAATGGGATTTGGAAGTCCAAACATAATTATTATGCCGAATCAGAAATCTCATAATATGATCAATAAAGTAAAATTTGGTAAGTTTCCTGACTCGGCTAATAAGAGAAAGATGGAGTTTCATGATGATCATAGAGGAAAGAAAGTTCAATTTCCCCTATGTAATTCATGTGGGAAGAGGCATCAAGGAGAATGTTTCAAAGGAACTGGAAGATGCTTTGGGTGTGGAAAAGAAGGACACAAAGCAAGTAAGTGCAAAGGAAAAGGTTCAGTTAACACCATGGATGAGGATAATGGTATTGCTACGACATCAAAAATGGTTAAGTGTTTTAAATGTGGAATGTATGGGCATTATGCAAACCAATGTCCTAAGGGAAAGACTCATGAAGAGAATCAGTATGGCCATATGGGTAGTATTTATGTGGATGATGATGAAGAGACTACAAATGATATGTGAGATGAAAGAATTGTTGAAGCTCGGTTAATGGTTTAAGAATGTAGTGGAATGATTACATGTTTATCATGTGTAATGTTGTATAAGTAATCTCATGGTACTATGGAATAAAGAGACATGTAAGGATTGTTACATTGATGTCTGATTAATGTTACCAGTAACCATGAAAGGTTATTCAGATAATTTTGGAAAGTAGATGATAAGTGCATAATGAAAGGATAAGAAGATAATGAGATGTTTGATTGTATTCATGAGCTCATGATTGATATAAGGACTAAGTGATATCATGGTTTGAGTATAAATAATTTTGAGGATTTTGGTATGTGTAAAGTGTTAACTTTTAACTGCATTCATGTTTTCACTAAGGTTCAATGGGTATTCAAGAGTATACATGATTAAGGACTTTTAATTTTTGGAATGTGACCAACAAAACATATCTTATGATATATGGGGATCAACGATGATATTAAATCTCTGGTAATTGTTTTCATATGTTATGAGAGTGGACTGCAATATTATGGATAAGCCTAAAGATTGGAATGGATTGTGTTGGACGTAAGTTAGTATTGTTTAAGGATAGAAATTTTTTTCGATATTATTGATGGGATGTTATAGTAATATAGTTTTGGAAAAAGGACAACCTGCAGGACGGGCGACAGCCCATCGCTTCGGACAAGGCTGTAGGAATCGAACCCACAACCGAAGTGCGACTGACCTTTATCGCCTACCACTGGCCTACAGGAAGTCCCTGTTTAGTAGAAACTAGTTTTATTATATTAAGTAGTATGATATATGAAGTATAAGTCCATTTTAGGAACCATATATGATTAATCTCACTATAGATCGATTTATGCATATAATTTTTGCTAACCTTTTGTTTGAGACAGATGGAATGACCCGTCATTCTATCACATGATCTGCTAACACTTCACGAATAACAAATTCAACTTCATTTATTTAAGAGATGAAGTGGAAATTGTTTAAGGCACGAACAACAGTGAGATTGTACCAAAATAAAGTAAGTATTTATTCTAATTCAAAATTTTCAACTTTAGGGGAAATGATCTTGAAAACCAAAAATGTTGTCCTAGTGATCTTATACCTGATGAATCAGATGGTACCTTATATCATCACAAATCTATGGATTTGTGATTACTGGCTTTTCCAAAGCCATGTCCTCTACCACTCTCCATCAGAACATGACGGTTAGATTTCTCTTCCATGTCCATATTTTCACCTATGTTCTCCTATGTGGAAACCCAATGATTAGTTTATTTGGGTAACCATTACGTTTCATACTTTTGTTTTAAAAGATTGGTTTTGATATTCCTTTTTACGATGTGGGTTTCTATTAAAGAAACTTTCAAATAGTAAACCATTTATAACCCCGATGAATTTCGAGGGCGAAATTCATTTTAAGGGGGGTAGAATGTAACAGCCCAAGATTTTATAAAAAATATTCTTTTTAATTTTATTAATGTCTTGTGTTGTACGCTACACCAAAAGGAGCTTGCACAACACGCATCCTTGTCTTGCCTTGCATTACACGCAATCACGACCTTCCTCGATAGCGTGTGTAATACGCAATACCGAGTTTTACTAAACAACGATGTGCTATTAAAATATTATTAAAACTAGCCGTTATGAATAGTAATAACCACTTTTTAAAATTATGTAAATCTTATTTTTCAAAATGAACTTCATTCTTGGATTCGGAGTATCGAATTTAGCCTAAGGTAAAATTTTGGTACTTTTCGGATAACTTTCATATTCTGATGAATAGTGAAAAATTACTAAATTATAATTAAAAACAACTTTTTTAATCGAAATAATTAATAGTGATAAATTATTAATTTGAGTGGTTTTAAAGTATATTTAGAATATATTTTTACAATTTAATACAATTTTGGTCATTGTTTTTAATTTCACATTTAAACCAGACATAATCAAGTGTCAATCTTTTGATAGATATTGTTTCTTAAAAACACGCTATTTGTTTTAACAGCGGGATTTAATTATAAAATTAATTAATGCAACTTCTATGTTATGAATTTGGTAAAATAGACTTCATTTTTGAATTCGGAATATGAAATATAGCTTAGGATGAAATTTTGGCATTGTTCTGAAAAACATCAATTTTTGATGAATAGTGAAACTACTAAGTGGTAGTTAAAAAAACTGAATTTTTCATAAAACTTAATTTTGCCGCTTCTGTGAATGGAATTTCGAAAATCCGAGAGACACGGTTAATATCAAGGACTAAAATGTGGTTCAATGAGATGAAAATAATTTTTTTGGTGAATAGTAACTTTTTACTTTTTTTACCGCGGTTAATAGTAAATAGGGTAACTAAGGGTAAATATGATATTAATATTACCCTAACACATGTCCTAATTATATTGGACAAGTTTAATTCGACCAAAAACAAACTTAGAAATAAAATATGACCATTTAGGCCCACTTGGATTAGATTAGGACATTTATTATTAATTTATTTAAAGAAGGGTTAAAATAGTTAAAATCAAAGTTTAATAAGTAAATCATTTTTAATATGGGGTTATACATAAGATAAATTCGATTGTAAATATTCATTAGAAATCTAAAAAGATTTCCTACATAATGGTATTTTATTTGTAAATTTTAGACATCAAATAATTTAATTAATTTATGACACAAAGATGATGCAGTAATTATCTTATTTATGAAATATTGACATAATTGATGTTATAAACACAAAAATAAATGTAATTTGAGAATTTTTATGAATTCCACTAATTTTATAGGTTACTATGATATATTAATGTTGATTTAATCAACTTGGTTCGAACATTTAATTCTGTTATGACTTTCCCAAAAATCATATATCAAATAGTGTCAAAATTGACACAAAATAGTTTTTAAATCAAATATTATATTATTAATTGTTATTTTTCTAAGGTTCGGCCAAATGACTTAGATAAGGATATATATATTAATAATAAACAATTTGGGGTTCGTTTGGCATGTTATAGTAAGTGTATTAACCATATAGTGAAAGAAAACAAAAAGACACGGTAAAAGTCAAATTATTTAACTTAGAGTTAAATCTAATTGATAAGGTTTAAAATAAGATCCAAACATGTCTAAATTTGATTGGTTGATGAGATTACAACCCTATCTCATCTAAGCTTCGAATATGAGTCATTTTTGGAGGTTTTTAAGTGGGGTTAGATTTATTATAAATTAATATTTTTAAGAATTCCTAAGGTGCCCCTCTCCTCCCCTATAAAAGGACACCTCCTCCCCCTCCTCCTCACACCAATTTGAGCTCTCAAGCTCGGCCAACCCCTGCCCAAATCTCTTCTCCACTTCCCTAGGAACATCCTAGAGGTTCTGGTCTTCCTCAAAGACCAATTTTAGTGCCCTAAGAGGAGGTATCAAAGAGGCACTTCAAAGAAGAGGTAATTACCGTTACCAATTCTTTCATCTTTATTTCTTCTTCCACTTCTTCTTCTTAGGTTGTTTCATTATGAAGTAATAACATCAGTATCACTCATATACTGATATGTTATTATAAGTATGAAACAACCCTATTTCACCATCTATCCATCCTACGGAAAAAGAAATCACCGCGCGTGCGTACGTACGGTATACCGTCTCCACGCCGTGGTGTAATCTATTTTCCACCACCACCTTACATGAATGGGTATAATGGTGTAAATAATAACTATACATAGTTATTACAACATCATATTGATTCTGATATATTGTATAATCCACTCCAATTCAATTCAATATTTATAGAAATGATATCATCGCTCGTGCGTACGTACGGAATACCGTCTCCACGACGCGATGAGATTCATTCTCCATGTTAACCATTTAAGAATGATTATAATGTATATATAAGAAATAATAATAAAATATATGACATTATAAAGCTAATGGATTTATGTATATATATACATATGTATGTCATCTACTTACTTCCATTTCAAGACAATAAGGAAAGGAAAACAACGTTCATGCGTACGTACGGACTACCGTCTCCATGAACGGTGTTTTTCATTTTTATACCTATTATATATATATACATACTGAATATATATGATATATAAATCATATTTTATATTCTGAAAGTAAGTAAATCATGATATAAGTAATAATGATGTCAAGAACAACAAGTCAAAACACCTACGATAAATGAAACGATTTTACCCAAAACGCTTCTTTAACATGGAATTTACAAAAGAACGGGTAATATAATGTCATAAGTGAACCATATATGATATCATAACAATGAATATGATTCTGTAATAAGTAAATAACATGATTTAAATTATTATACAGGAGGTTCGGACACTTACAAAGCAAGTCGGACCTAAGGTAAGGGAAATATCACAATCTCATTTTTATCCGAGATTGTTTATTCGTAAGTATTTACTGGGATGTATTTTATCATCCACATCCATGTTCCCTCAATATGTAATATTGTTTACATCCACTTTCAATAGTTTAAATCCAATTTTACCCTTAGGTGAGTTTTTAGTAAAGAATATGAAAGGAATCTTTTGTCGTTTTTTCGTACGAGGTACTTTTTTGACTTTTCTGACAAAAGTACGAGAAGAATGTTTTTTTTAAACGGCACGAACGGATTTTTACGGTTTTATAAATCCTTATTTTCATGAAGCTTACTCCAAAAGATTTCATGACTATTTTCAATTAAATAAATTTCTTTTAAAATTGCATGATGTTTTGTGAAAAGAAATTGATTTTGAAGAAGAAAGGATATTTTCCTCAAGAATTCATTTCAAGTGTTTTATCAAAATTATTTTCCATCTAAGGTAATAAAGGGTTCTGTTTCTATCCATATTTTTACATTGATTTGACTATGTTGTGATGGAATTATGTTTATGAATTCCTTTATCTTATATGAATGGTTTTATGATGTCATGTTGTTTAAGAATCCCATTTTTATTACATGGGTTATGCAATGATGTATGATTTATGATTTTGTGGCACACATAAGAATGGTATCATTATGAGATGGGTGGGACCTATATCTCCCTACAATTCATTGGGTAAAGATTTTATATCTCATGAGATAGACATGGATGGAATGGTAGGTTATACCGGTTCAGTGAAACAGGACTGAAACGAGGATTACTCGATTCAGAAAGGGACTTTGTCCACTAAGATAGTCTTGGCAATGAGTATTGACTAACAAGAAATGATTCTCTATGATTATGTGTGTATGCCACAATGAGTAATGTTTTAAGTTATGATTTCATTTCACTACTATGATTTATCCCATGTTATGAAATTATGCTCTCTTTTGCAGGTTAAGATTTCCAAAAATGTTATGTTCTTATGAAAATTATGTGATTGATATTTCCTTTGTTTACCCTTACTGAGCATTTCAGCTCACCCTTTTATGTTTTCTTTTCCCCAGGATATAAAGAAAGTTTTTAGGTAAAATAAAAAGGAAGATCTTTATGGGAGATGTTGAAGATCTTTCCCCACGATTAGAAGATTATACTCCGAGTTTCCAAAGACACTAAACTATTACGGTCCTTGTGTGTGTGTTTTTGTTATGTACTAAGTATTCCGCAAATGTAATGTAATGTCCATGTACGTCAGGTTACGGGTCTCTACATCGAAGGTGTTAGCAGACTAAGGAATCCTTGTAATAATATCTATACAATAGAGGGTTGGATCCTAGGAGCTTTTCCAAGGCATCCCATTGAGTCTCATGGGAATCCCTGGTGGAAACTCGGTTAGGCACCATTTGGGGTCATAGGAACATGAAAAAATTAAGTCCTATACGAGCCACATCATGCTAGATCCAAGGGGTTGAAAGGCCTAAGGCATCCCATGGAATCAAGACAAAGGGGGTAGAGTCAACCCACAGAGTCCACTTCTGCATTCCAGATCCATGGAGGGTTGTCCAAGGAAACTATCAAACCATTCATCCAAGAATTAAAGAATTAAAATTTTACATTCAATCCATGTGAGTATACCCACTCACATAAACCTACACAATCCATGTGTATACCCACTAATGCAAACCATTTATCAAAAAAAGAATAGGGCCTAAACTCCCATATAAACCATTTAACATTACAATTAAATTTTATATAGTTATACCCACCCATAAAATTCATTTAACATGTGATGAAATAAAAATAGATTAGGAATTACATGTTATACATTAATGAAGGAGGTAGTACATCTCATAAACATGCTATTCGTAATATCAAATCATTAAAAGGATCTCTATAACTAGTCATGAACAAGAACACACCTCTTTGGTAGTTTAAGTAGGAATAAAATGATATTTTCATTAAGGTCCATCCCTTGGGTGAACTTGAAATGTGTAAAGGGTGTAAAAAAATCTAAATAGTACCTAAAAGTGTAACTCCCTGACCCCAGTTATCCAGAGTCAGTGAATTATTAAATAACATTGGCATGATCACAAAAGATCAGGTCTTGAAAGATCGATTAGTTTAGTAGCCTTGGAAACACTAGATACATTCATAAAGTTTACATTACATCATAAAATGAAAACTACAACAACATAGTATATATATTACACAATCATATGCCATCATACTATCCATATAGGTCATTAATAAAATACTTCTTCACATCCTGGAAAAAATAAAACATAGAAAGGGGTGAGCTCAGATTCCTAGTAAGGATAACAATATAGAGGAAACTTTCATAAATAAACATAAACATTTACGGCAATGTATAACTAAAACAAAATTCTTTTAAACATGAAATTCAGAATAATATGGAAGAAATAAAATGATATAATTCCATTTAATTATTCACATGGATATTTTACTATTCGAATAATCACCGGAAATATCAATAACCACTTTTATAATGATGGAATGCATAATGTCAGAATATCATAACCACATAGCCAAGGCCTCATGCCAAGACTACAAATAAGATTTTTTCAAGGCCTCACGACAAGACACTAGTTTGTCTCATGAGACCTATCGATGCATCGAGGAGATATAGCGGGCTCCACCCGTCACTTACTAAGTCCAATGCATTTCTCCTATGAACGGGTTTAAACATAACATAAACATTCATATTAAAAAAAGTATACAAAATGTAAATACTTTCTCCATAAACCATGAATGGTATAAAGATAACACATACATAGTCAAACATATCACAAAACCTTCAATACCAAATGGATGTTTTGTATCATAAAATATCAACTTTAAATATGCTTAATATCCAAAAAAGGATGTTGACATAGATGAAATCAAAACTATTTGAGAGAAATATATCTTTTTTGATATCATTTAAAAGTCACATAATTATAAAATAAAACATTTACTTTGAAAATATCCTTTTAATCTTGTAATGGAAGCTTCTATGATTTTATAGCAGTAGAAAATAGCTGCACTCACCGTTTAAGTTAAAAAAGACATTCTTACCTTAATTCTATTGAAAATCTAAAAAGGACCTTGTTTGGAAAATGACAGAATGATTACTTTATAGAATTCTTATAAAAAGTCAAAAATGGGTATAAATGACTTTAACCCATATTATATAAAATAGTAAGAATGTTTTAAAATACATTTTTATGAAACATGGGTGTGGATGATAAAGAGGTCCCAGTAGATCATTACGTATAATCAACCTCGGATAATGAAGATATTGTGAAATAAACCATTACCTTGTACTTTTATTTTGTTGGGGGTAGGTTAACCACATGTATAATGGGGAAATAATTTTTATTAAATTATACAATAATCATATACATTAATATGATATCATATATGATCATTTAATATTGCATTGTTAATAGTATTTTAGTATTATCGTCGTTTCGGGTGTTAACTGATTCATTTTCTTTTATATGCTTTATTAAATAAGCCATGTTTATTATGGATAGTTTGTATCTTCTTCATATCAATAATGATATCAAGTCCTTAAAAATTATTTTTAATCATAAAATGAGAATTAGAATTGAATGGATATGATGTGGAATTAATCTCATTGTGTTCGTGGAGATGGTAGTCTGTACGTACGCATGAGCGATAATATCATTATTTTTATATTAAAATAATATATAATTGGATGGTATATCATATATATAGAATAATTATCATGTTATATTTATTATTTACATGAATTACACATCATTATTATACCCTTCCAAATAATAGTGTATTGAATAACAATTACACCACGACATGGAGACGATAAGCTGTACGTACACATGTATGGTGACATGTCATTCAACGGATGGATAAAATAATGAATATGGTAGTACCATATTATAATAACACCATAGTATATAGAATATACTGTAGTTATTATTTTACAATGGAAATAAAAAATATAGAATAAGTTGAAGAAGAAAAGAACTTGAAAGAGGGTGGTGAAAACATTACCTCTTATTCGGGTTCTTCCTTTTGATTTGATCAAAAGGGCTCCTTAGGTTAGATTTATGATAAAACTAATGCCTCTAGGATGAATTTAGGGATGTTGAGAGAATATTTGGGTATGGGTTGGGTGAACCAAAAGGATTTGAAGGTGTGAATAATTGGTTATAAGTGGTGTCCTTTTATAAGGCGGAGGTGGTGCTCTTTAGGAAAAACATAAAGTATTAATTTATAATAAATTCATATTCAGTTTATAATTGCTCTAAAGTGGATTATTCAAATTATATGGTTGTGATGGGTCTAAATCCTTTCATCCAATAGGTTTTAGACTGGTTTGTGTTATTATATTAACCTTATCATTTAGTTTTAACTCTTAGTTAATTATTTTGACATTTACCATGTCACTTTGTATTTTTATAATATATAGTTAATAAACATACTATATACATCAAAGAGACCCCCAAGTGGTCCATTAATGATTCCCATATCATGATATATGTTATTTTTCCGAACCTTATATTTTTAGGAATCAAATATCAATTAATAAAATAATATTAGTTTTAAAAACTCATTTGTCAATTTTGACACTATTCAATAATTGATTTTTGTTAAAGTAGTAACAACATTATTAATTAGAGAAACATTAATTTAAGAAATAATAACATGTAATATTAACCAATAAAATTTGTTTATGGTATCAAAATGTTCATATTATATTTATTTTAACTTTAATAATACAAATTATTTGATTCTTTTATTTATAAAGGAAATACTGCATCATTATTGTGTAATAAATAAATTTAATTATTAAATGTCTAAAAATTATGAATAAAATACCATTATGTATGAAATATTTTTAGATTTCTAATTAATATTTATAGTTGAAAATATAACATATATAACCCTATCTTAAAATTGTTTTTATAAAAGATATATGCTTATGTCATTTTTTTATTTAGTTTAACTTAATTAATATAAAGTGTCCTTATAAACTAAAAGTGGCTCCATGGGGTCCCAAAATCGACCCTAAGATTTCCATGGTCTGACATGTATCAACCAATAAAGTTAGGACACGTTTTAGTGTAATTTATTATAATTATAATATTATTTTTTACCCTTATTTACTAGATTTACCCTTTAACAATGGTAAATAAAATATCTACCGAAGTAATTATTCAAAATGTCTAAAAATAAAAGATACCTATTTACACAACTTGGACATATTGATTCAAAATATGGAATCCATTTTTCTAAATTCAAAACACAGAAGTGGTAGAAATTAATTTGAAATTAATTCCCATTGTTAAAACAAAAAGCATGTTTTTATGAGATAATCACTATTAAAAGATTGTCATTTTTTTATTTCCGATTTAAATGTGAAATTATGTCCAATAACCAAAATTTTATTAAATGATAAAATATATGATAAATATACTTTAAAACCACTAAAATTCATTATTTATCACTATTAATTATTTTGATCAAAAGAGTGGGTTTTAATAAAAAGTTAGTAATTTTTACTATTAATCAAAATCTAAAAGTTATCCAAAAAGTTCCAAAATTTAACCCTAGGATAATTTAGATATTCAGAATCCAAAAATGAAGTCCATTTTGAGAGATAAAATTTATAAAATCTCAAAAAGTGGATATTACTATTCATAACTGCTACATTGATTAGTCGTAGTGTATTATAATCTTGAAGTAGTGTACAACACATGCTACTATATTATTCAAAGAGAATCGTACCATGGAAGAATGGGGTGTTAAATTATCCCCTCCTTAAAATAATTTTGGGCTTGATATTTCTATAATACTACCGCATGAAAATACTTGGGTGTCTCTTCATCATAAGTTCCTCAGGTACCCATGTTGCCTCTTCCATATTATGGTTCCTCCATAGAATTTTTACCAGACGAGTCTTCCGGTTTCTCAATATTTGTTCTCTTGTATCAAGAATCTTGACAGGATCTTCGAAATAAGACAGATCGAGTTCCAATTCTAATTCCTCGTAAGTAAGTACATGCATTGGGTCAGGCATGTATTTTCTCAACAGTGATACGTGGAACACATCGTGAACTTTGGAGAGACATGGCATCATTTCCAAACGGTAAGCTACATCTCCAATTCGTTCTAGAATTTCGAAAGTTCCTATGTACCTGGGAGTCAATTTTCCTTTCTTACCAAAGTGTATAACTCCCTTCCATGGAGATACGTTCAAGAAAACACGATCTCCTACATGAAATTACAAATCCTTCTTTCAGTTATCGTCATAGATCTTTTGCCTACATTGAGCTGCTTTGAAGTGGTTTTGGATTACCTTTACCTTTTCCATCGTTTCCACCACCAATTTTGGGCCTACATGTTTTCTTTCTCCAACATCATCCCAACAGGTTGTTGTGCGACATCTCTTTCTATATAACGCTTCATATGGTGCCATATGAATATTCGAATGGAAGATATTGTTATAGGAATATTCCACCCAAGGTAAATATTGATTCCACATACCCTGGAAGTAAAGTGAGCATGATCTCAACATGTCTTCTAAGCTTTGAATAGTCTATTCTGATTGACCATGTATTTGAGGGTGGTAAGCAGTGCTTAAACGGAGTTCAGTATCCAGGGATTTCTGAAGACTTTTCTAGAAACTTGATGTAGAATGGGGATCACGATCCAAAACAATTGATAGGGGTAATCCATGAAGTCTCACAACTTCATTAATATATAGTCTTTCTAGACGTTCAAGTGGTAAATCATCCCGTATAACAAGAAAATGTTCTGACTTGGTAAGGCGATAAAAAATGACCCATATTTCATCATTCCTTCTAGGAGTCTTTGGTAGTCCCATGACAAGGTCCATCATGATATTATCCCATTTCCACTCAGGTATGGGAAGAGGTTGTATGAATCCTCCAGGCTGTTGCCTTTCAGCTTTCACTTGCTGACAAACCATACATCTTGACACAAAATCTGCAATATCCCTTTTCATGTAGTCCCACCAAAAATGTTCCTTCAAATCTCTATACATTTTGGTGATCCCAGGGTGTATAGAGAAATTGGAACTATGAGCATCATCCAATAATTCCCTTTTGAGATCATGTAGATTGGGAACACAAAATCTCTTCCCAAATTTCAAAATTCAATCTTCATACAAAAAGTCACTCAATCTCCATTCATTCATATCATTAATCCTCTTTTTAAACTCTTCATCATCGGTTTGAGAACTCTTTATCCTTTCTAGTAAAGATGGTTTGGCATCAATTTGAAAAATAATTGATGTTTTACCTTCAATGGTCATTCCCATATCCATCATTACTCGATCCATTTATATAGGATCCTTTTAAACTCTCATCTTGTTCAAAACTCCATGATCTATTCAACTCATAGTATCTTCCACCTTATTTTCCTTCCCCAAGTTTTAGTGTATTGTGCAATCATAATCCTTGAGTAGTTCAAGCCATCTCTTTTTCCTCATATTGAGTTCTTTCTATGAGAAAATATACTTCAAACTCTTATGATGGGTATATATCTCACATTTTACACTATAGATATAATGTCTCCATATCTTCAAAGAAATGATTAGAGCAGCTAACTCATGATCATGAGTAAGATAGTTTTTCTCATGAATTATCAGCTGTCATGATGCAGAGGCAATAACTCAATCATTCTGCATAAGGACACAGCCAAGTCCTTTCTTTGATGCATCATTATAAATAACGAACCCATCATTCCCCGATGGTAGATTCAATATAATAGAATTGGATAATCTTCTCTTCAGTTCATCAAAACATTATTCACACTCTATTTTTCAAACAAATTTAACCCCTTTAAGTGTGAGATTATTTAATGGGTTTTCCAATTGGGCAAAATTCTGGACGAAACACTGATAATAACATGCTAAACCAATAATACTACGTACCTCAGTTATACTCGTCAGTGCTATAAGTTCTTGGATTACCTTGGTTTTATATGGATTAAAAGAGATTCTATCTTTGGAGAAAATATGGCCAAGAAAAGAAATCTCTTGAAGCCAAAATTCACACTTGATAAAATTCTCATATAATTCATATCTTCTAAGAGTCTTCAAGATAATGTGCAAGTGATTTTCATGGTCTTCAAAGCTTTTGGAATATACCAAGATATCATCAATAAATAACCCTAAAAAATCTTCGAGATATTCCTTGAAAAATCTGTTCATTAGATCCATGAAAACAGAGGGTGCAATTGTTAGACCAAAAGGCATTACTGTAAACTCGTAATGCCCGTACCTGGTTCGAAATGCTGTCTTCGGAATTTATTCCTTCATCTCACACAATTGATGGTATCCATATCAAAGATAAATCATTGAAAAGTATTTATCTCCATGCAGTTGGTTAAATAAATCACTAATGCGAGGTAGGGGATACTTGTTATTTATTGTTATAGCATTGATCTCTCTGTAGTCTATACATAACCTCATAGATCTATATTTCTTCTTAACTAAAAGGACATGGGATCCCCATGGAGAAACACTAGGGAGAATAAATCTCTTATTACTCAATTCCTCTAGTTGTTTCTTTAGTGCCACTAATTCCATAGTGTCTATTCTATTATGGGTCTTCGATATGGGCCTTGAAACAGGAATTAAATCAATGGAAAACTCAATTTCTCGTTCTGGAGGATGTCCAGGTAAATCTTCTGGAAACACATCTAAATATTCTTTCACAGTAGGTACATCCACTATTTTAACATTCCTTTCCTCACCCACAATTATTTCATTATATTCCTCCCCGATAGTGGAATTTAGTTGAGCTACTTGGGGTGGATCTAGATAAGAATTACGTGGTGACAATTCTGCTCTAAATATAAGGTGTTCCTTATCATCATCATCAAAAATCATAACCTCTTTAATTTTACAATAAATTATCTCATCATGGTCCAAAATCCAATCCATAATGAGAATTATATCAAATTCAGTCATGGTTGTGATGATAAGATTAGCAGATAAAGAACATTTATATGCCCTAATGGGAACAGATCCACAGAACTTTGTTGCAATGATACTTCCTTTAGGGGTTTTGACTGACAACTCCCTCATCAAATCAAAATTGAAATATATGATTTTCTTAGAAAAGTGGGAAGATATCAAACAATTTGATGATCAATAATCAAATAAAGAATTTTCCAAACTTGAGGAAACCATTAAAATACTGACCACAACGTCTTTTGGAGCTTCAACCTCAGCAGTAGTGATAGCATAAGCTTGGCCCTGATCACTTGGCCTTTTCTGAGATAATTTCCCCTGATGCTTAGGAATTTATTTTGAATAATGTCCCATCTCTCAACAATTATAGCATTACAAATTGACAACAACTCTTTTTCCCTTGCAATCATGAGTTTGGTAGCCTTTTTCACCACACTTGTAACAGACTCCAATTCCCTTCAAGCAAGTACCAGGGATTTTCATTCCACTTTTACTACAGGATGGATAATCAAATTTTCCCTTCTTCCCTTTATTTCCATTTCTAGAGTGGTTAGGAGATCTCTTCTACTCTTGCTTTTCCTTACAGTCATAAGACATAGTGAATTCCATTTCTGTCTTGATAGCACATGAGACAATATCTTCGTATGTCGAGAAAGAATGTGAGACTAATGCTTAATGGAGAAATAGTTTTAACCCATAAAAGAAATGATCAATATTACTTCTTGGATTTCTTATATAATATGCTACATGCCTTGCTAATCTTGTAATTTTATCCTCATACTTTGCAACATTCTCATCCGCTTTTTGCCTCAGACTCAAAAATTTCCTTTCAATATCTTCTCGATGGTCACAAGGAAAGTATTTTTCTATGGAAGGATCTTTGAACTCCCTCCATTCCATATTTGATACTTCATCATCTTCCTACGTATTTTGTATCAATGACCACCATTGATCATCATCTTCATTGAGGCGATAAACTGCCATGACAACTATTTCCCTTTCACTACTCCCCAAAGCCTGAAATATTTTTTCTAAGGAATTTATCCATTGTTCAGCTACTAAGGGATTTGTACTCTTATTGAATGTTAGTGGTTGTTCCATCATTAAGTGATCTAACATTGATCCTCCACACTGTATATCAGGGTGCTCCGTATGGGTAATGTTGTTATTCATAACCTGAGTGAGTTGTCCCAGTATGGTGATTAGCTGATCAGGACAAGTTGCATCACCAGCTCCACTATAATTATCTTTAGTAGGAGGGAAATCCCTACATGGAGTGCATTCATTGATATAGTTTCCATTCCTTCCACTAGGAACTATTTCTAAACAATGGAATAAACTTGATCAGTTTATGAATCAAAATACATAATTCTATACTTGTAAAACACTTAACATAAATTGAACTATTTATGGATATAATCCATAATCATAAAAAAATGTTTTCTTTGAGGAATTATATACTCATAAACCCTTCATAATGGATTGTAATTAAAATGATAATTATCCTAAGAATATCCCCTGGGCGTGTCGTAACCAAGAGTACATAAAGGCCCATTGTCGTGCACCAGTTCCCGTTCGAGTCTAGTTCAAAGAGGTTTTTTCGGGATTTAACCATAGGTACATCTATGCCAGAGCCGCCTCTACCTGCTCGTATCCAGACAGGGATGTATTTATCTGAAAACTCACAAAATCATTACAATACCAAAATTGTAGGATGTTCTTCTATAATAATCCTCAAATTCTATCTTAGATCTATGTCCTCTAATAAGAGTTTATCTAAATCTAGCTCCCAAGGTTTGTACTAAACTTCCTCGAATACTAAATATAACGCCCCGACCCCAGTTACCCAGAGTCGGTGCATTATTACATAACATTGGAATGATCACAAAAGATCAAGTCTCAAAATACTGATTAGTTTAGTATCCTTGAAAACACTAGATACATTCATAAAGTTTGTATTACTTCATAAAATGAAAACAACAACAACATAGTCTACATAGTCCACACTCATATCCCCTCATACTATCACTGTAGGTTATTAAAAAAATACTTCTTCATATCCTGGAAAAAATAAAACATAGAATGTGGTGAGCTCAGATGACCAGTAAGGATATCAATATGGTGGAAACTTTCTTAAATAAGAATAAACATTTAAGGAAATGTAAAACTAAAAAAAGCCTTTTAAACTTGAACTTCAACATAATATGGAAGGAAAAAATGAAATAATCCCATTTACTTATTCACATAGATATTCTACTAATCGAATAATCACATGAAATATCAATAACTACTTTTATAATGATGGAATGCATAATGCGAGACTATCATAACCATGTAGCCAATGCCTCTTGCTAAGACTACAAATAAGATTTTGTCAAGGCCTCATTCCAAGACACTAGTTTGTCTCATGAGACCTACCAATGCATTGAGGAGCTATAACGGGCTCCACATATCACTTACTAAGTCTAATGCATTCCTCATATAAATAGGTTTAAACATAACATAAACATACATATTAAAACTAGCATACAAAATGTAAATAATTTCTCTATAAACCATGAATGGTATAAAAATAAAACATCCATAGTCAAACATATCACAAAACCATCAATACTATATGTAGGTTTTGTATCATAATAAATCAACTTCAAATAATCTTAAAATCCATCCAAGGATGTTAACATATATGAAATCAAAATTATTTTAGAGAAATATCTCTTTTTTGAAATCATTTAAAAGTCACATAATTATAAAATAAAACATTTACATTGAAAATATCTTTATAATAATGTAATGGAAGATTCTAGGATTTTATAACAGTGGAAAATAGCCGCAACAGGTGTATATGTTAAAAAATACATTCTTACCTTAATTCTGTCAAAAAGGTTAAAAAGGACCTTGTATGGAAAACGACGGAAAGATTCCATTATAAACTTCTTATAAAAATTCAAACAAGGGTATAAATGACTTTAACCCATATTCTGTAAAATAGTAAGAATGTTTTGAAATACATTTTTAGGAATCATGAATGTGGATTATAAAGATGTCCCAGTAGATCATTACGTATAAACAACCACGGATAATGGAAAGATTGTGAAAAAAACTCTTACCCTGTACTTTTCCTTAGTTTGGGGTTGGTTAACATCCTGTATAATAGTGAAATAAGTTTTATTAAATAATAAAATAATCATATAAATTAATATTATATCATATATTATCTTTTAATATTGATTTTTTAATAATATTTTAGTATTATCATCATTTTGGGGGTTAACTGATTCATTTTCCTTTATATTATTTGTTACCTAAGCTGTGTTTGTTATGGATAGGATGTATCTTATTCATATACAGAATTATATAAAGTCCTTAAACATTATTTTTAATCATCAAATTAGAATTATACTTGAATTTATATGATGTATAATGAATCTCATCGCGTTCATGGAGACGGTAGTCCGTACATATGCACGAGGGAAAATATCATTCTTTTGATATTAAAATAATATATAATTGTATGGTATATCATATATACAGAATAATTATAATGATATATTTATTATTTAAATGAATTTCACATCATTATTATACCCATCCAAATAATATTGTATTGAAAAACAATTACACCATGACGTGGGGACGGTAAGCCGTACGCACGCACGTATGGTGACATGTCATTCAAAGGATTGATAGAATACTGAATATGGTTGTACCATATTTATAATAACATCATATTATATATGAATATACTAGAGTTATTATTTTAGAATCAAAATAACAAATAAAGAATAAGTTGAAGAGGAATGGAACTTGAAAGAGGGTGGTGAAAACATTACCTCTTCTTCAGGTTCTACCTTTCTATTTGATCAAGAGGGATCCTTAGGTTGGATTTCTGATCAAACTAAGGCCTCTAGGTTTAAGTGAGGGAAGTTAAGAGAATATTTGGGTAGGGGTTGACTGAACCAAAAGGCTTTGATTGTGTGAATAATTGGTTAGAAGTGGTTTCCTTTTATAAGGGGGAGGAGGGGCTCTTTAGGAAAAACTTAAAGTATTAATTTATAATAAATTAATATTTGGTTTCTAATAGCTCCAAAGTGGAATATTCAAAGTATAATGTGGGGTTGCATCAAAATACTTTAAACAAATAGATTTTAGACAGATTTTGGTCATTATAATAACTATCATGATATAAGTTCTTTGGCCAAACTGTAGTTTTTTAGAATTATAATATCAATTAATAATATAATATTTGTTTTAAAAACGCATTTATGTCAATTTTGACACTATTCAATAATTGATTTTGGTTAAAGTCATAAAAATTTATTAATTCTAATTAAACTCATTTAAGCAATACTAACACATAATATTATCTAATAAAATTAGTTCATGTCAACAAAACTTTCAAATTATATTTTTCTTACTTTTATAATACCAATTATTTAATTCTTTCTTTAATAAGGGAAGTACTGCATCATTATTGTGTCATAAGTAACTTTAATTATTAAATGTCTAAAAATTATAAATAAAATACCATTATGTAGGAAATATTTTTAGATTTATAATTAATATTTATAGTCGATAATATAACATATATGAATTTATGTAAAAATTATTTTTCTAGAAGATATATGCTTATGCCATTTTTGTATTTACTTTAACTTAATTAACATAAAATGTCCTTATCACTTACAAGTGGCTCCATGGGGTCCCAAAATAGACCAAAATATGCCCATGGTCGGACATATATCAAACAATAAGGTTAAGACACGTTTTAGGGTAATTTATTATTATTATTATATTATTTTGTACCCTCATTTAACATATTTACCCTTTAACCATGGTAAATAAAATATTTACCGAATTAATTATTCAAAATGTATTAATAGAAAATTTACCTATTTACACAATTTTGATATCCTAATTCCAAATATGGAATCCATTTTTCTAAATTCAAAACACAGAAGTGGTAGAAATTAATTTAAAATTAATTCTCATTGTTAGAACAAAAAGCGTGTTTTTAAGAGATAATAACTATCAAAATATTGACACTTATTTATGTCTGGTTTAAATGTAAAATTATGTCCAATAACCAAAATTGTATTAAATGGTAAAAATATATTCTAAATATACTTTAAAACCACTCAAATTAACTATTTGTCACTATTATTTATTTTGATTAAAAAAGTTGTTTTTAATTAAAATTTAGTAGTTTTCATTATTCATCAAAATATAAAAGTTATCTGAAAAGTACCAAAATTTTACCCTAGGATAATTTCGATATTCCGAATCCAAAAATGATGTCCATTTTGAGAGATAAAATTTATATAAATTTAAAAAGTTGGTATTACTCTTCATAACGACTACTTTGATTGGTCGTGGTGTGTTAGAATCTCGAAGTTGCATACAACACACACTACTGTATTATTAAGAGAATCGTACTATGAAATCTTGGGGTGTTACAAAAATCATCCTCAATAGGTACGACTAGAGCTATGGGAAGAAACATGGTAAAAACAATGCCTCGCTGGAAAGTATGATGGGCAAAAAAAAGTCCCAAAACCATAAAATAACCCAAAAAGGCAAATGAATATATTGACCACCTACCTTTCGTTGATACTAGTCAACTTATATAGTATCAAGTTTTGATTCATCGTGGTTTGAGAGAAATATGATGAATGGATGAAACAAAAAATTTGGGAATATGAACCTAAAGAAAAATAGTGCATATGTTGTTCTGAAGATTCAATAACTACTAAAATTAATGGAGTACATTCAGATATATTTCCAATGCAATAGACGATGCTTGAATCTGAATTCAGACGACCTATATATTTGAAAAACAGCAATATACAGTTTTTGGGTTCAAAAAAAGAGGAATACATACTATCTGTCAAAAGGATAAGATACATCATATTTTATAAAAAACCCCCACTAGTAAATTACATGGCGTATACCTCAAGGACATGTAGTGTAATTTTATCTTTATTTTTCTAGCCCAGAAAGGCTACACATCATGACATCCATGTACAGGGCGTGTACTTGATGTACACAATTGATGACCATGTACACGATGTGTACCTGGATTGCAGCCAAATTTAACCCTATTTTCCACTATTATTAACAATAAAACCCAACCAGCCTACATCTCGGCCTCATGTCTAATCGATAATGTAAAGAGAAAAATTTATCTTTAAAATAAGATATTTATACATCCTGAAAAACCCAATATCTTACACTATTGTAATATGTTTTTAATGAATTTTTTCCAAAAGTTATTTTTAAATGGAATACATTAGTATTTTAAATGAATTGTAATATATTTTTGAAATTCATTTCAATAATTTTTGAAATCATTGGATTGAATTATGAAAATGAGAACATTTTTTACCTAGGGTACTTAGGTGGGGGGGTTTATATTGAGTACATATTCTATGTTTTGTGATAATTAGGAAGTTTGACCATGTAGATTTATTCTATTTCCTAGTCCCAATATTCTAGGGGGCTGATACTGAAATTTTTATGTGGTTTACTTATGGGGTATTCCTCTCACTCCTAGGCCAATTTTATAGGACCCAAATTGTGCACCTGATTGATTTGGTATGAGAAATCGTCTATACTGGTCTATAGTGGTCCTTGGTGAAAATAATTGTACTTATATATTTAATTTCATGGCATTTTTATTTTAGACCTTATATGCATGCTTATTATTATTAAAGGATGATATCAAAATGTTCTTTGAAATTCATATTTCAATTTTTTTTAGAACTAAAAATAGTGCGAAATCATGAAATGTTTTATAAAAAACTACTTTATTTTTTATCATTTCAGGTCTTATATGAAATGAGCATACAAGAATTGGTATCCAAATACTTTATATGAAACACTAGGGTGGGATCCTGTTGGGAATTTTAGTTGAAAATCTACCCACATGTACAATAGTCTGTAGACCTATGTAAGCCTTCTAATTTTGGTAAAGGCATGGTTTTGTAGTTAGGTGGTGAGTTTTCATGTCAGCTGGGATGGGTATGTAGTGGTGATATGGTAGGAGTTCATCCACTTCCTCAAATTGTGTAGAGGTTTTATTTTTGTGTTTTGCAGCTATAATTTTCTTTTGATTTTTTATCTACATTTATAGTTGTTTTGTTTTTGATGACCTCTTAATGAAATTGCATAAATCAGATATTCTTATGTTTTCTAGTTGCATCCCATGTGTGTATATATGTCATGTATTCTAATAGGTTTGAAGAAATCATTATCTTTGGTATGTTTCCTAATGCCCTGGTGCTTGTTTCTAGCCTTTAGGGATCGAGAAATCCCATCTGGTATGTGGAAAACTGGGTTTGGTGCCAGTTTTAAGGGTTACCTGAGTCGGTTAGTCATAATTCCAATCTAAAAAATCAATGGAGAATAAATTCATAGTGAAATTAAATTTTAAACATGAGAACACTAATATCTAAAGATATTTATAATTTGGATATCCATATTTTCAATGTACATTTCAGTTGTAAATTTTATGGTTTTTTGGTGTGGGAGTGGGTTTGTATGTGAATAGAGAAAGATAATAAGAATTATTTTAGATTTTTTTATCATCAAATAATTCAAATATTGTATAACATTTTAGCATAATTATTTACATAATAGAATTTTAATAGATTATTCACCATTAAAAATTACATTCTGATCATTTCATTACGATACACATGATTTCATTATGACATTCTATAATATTCGATAATTCTATAGTCATTATTTATTATATTGAATAGTGATGAGATGAATGAGTATGTATCAATGTGATTATTATCATTTCATCCTAATTTTATCATGTATTTTATCAATTTAATTTATGTATATTAGAAATTTAATGAGTGGTGTGGATTTAATTATGATTATCAAGGGATAAAAAATTACATAATGATAATAAATGTTGAATAATGAAATTCCCTATACATATAGAATAAAATTTTTGTTAGATATGATATTTATGGAAGACTAATCTATCCTCATTAGAGGATGAGTTGACTAACCATCGATTCAACAACACACAATATCTCATATCATGGGATTCATGAACATTGTTTTAATTTAAATTTGAATTGGAATAATAAATTACCATAATTTTTTTATTTTTCTATGAACCGTCTTCTTCATGTTACACGATTTTAGTTTTCATAGGCACCGGTGGTTATCCTTTTACCATTTTTCATTATAAAAATGCTCTCATACGGTGTATGGTAATTTTCCATTCATTAATCAATTTTAATTTGTTTTTTATACAATAAATTAATATATTAAAGAAGTTTTTAGAAATTGGTTTTGATGAAGGTATGTTATATTATAGAATTAGTGTCACATTATATTGTATATGACAGAATCACCCCATCGATTCATTCCCATCTTAGTATGAATATTGTCAATGTTTCATTAATTATATGGGATTTAGATTATATTTTTTAGATAATTATGATTAATAATCATTTAGTTGTCATATGAAATAATATCATGTTTTTGTAATAATGATTAAAAGAATTTCATATATTTTTACATTGATGAGAATTTTCTATGATTTTTCTTATTATATAAATGTTTTGGATGATTGATTTCAAGTTAATGAATGTTATTTTGTTCTTTTTTGTTTTATTAGTAAAATAATGAACTTTATTTAGACCACAAAAATAAAAAAAATAAAACTATAATGAATTAAGGAATAAGAATTATTGAAATTTTATTTTATTGTTTTTCTCATTAAATAATAAATACACAAAGGATTAGAATATGTGGTTGTATTCTTGTTGTTGTTATTTATTTGAGTGGAACATTTGTGGTGGTTTTAGTTATAGTCTTGGGTTTCAAGGATTTTCTTTGAATGGAGTGGTATCTTTTGGTGATTCATTCAATAGTAATAGGATAATTTTTTATTATTACATACTAATGTGCATTATCATGGATTTATATTATAGAGGTCATATTTTTTGTTGTTGGGGGTTATTAGAATATATTTCGTTGTGATCAGTGATATGTAATTTCTTATAGTAATTTTAGTAATAATTTTATATAATTAACATGGAATGAGAATCCATATTAATGAATAAACATTAGAGTTTCTTTTTTCTATTTAAATTAGAGGACTTATTTTTAAAATTAACAAAACAACTTTAATTTAACAATTAAAGCCTTCATGTTATTTTTGTTTCTTATTAACCTATATCTATATAAATTATTATAAATTTAAATTATTAATAATTTAGGTATTTTATTGTGTCTATTAATATTTATCACTATTTTATTTTTATATTTATGACTATAATGTTTTTATAAGGTATTATTCTGTCAATATTTATTTTCTTTGTCCTTATTAAATTTTATTTCCGATCATTTTTATGTATAGAAGAAACAATAGTTATAATTTTAAAAAATAATTGTTATTTATATATTTTTGTTTTGAAAATGATTTTATTCAAAAATTTGTGGTAATATTTTGAAAAATGGATTATCTTTATTAATATCATAATAATGATTTTAAAAAAAATCATGAATGACCTAATCTAATTTTATGAAAATATATTATTTTATAACTTAAATTATTCCATAATATTAGATTAATTTTTAAGAATAATATAGTTGATTTTTACACAGAGAATGTTTATTCTACCGTTGATTGTTATCCTTACTCTAATTAATATTAATGTAATTAATACATAGGTATATTGTTTTCCAAAATTGAATTTATATATAGTTAATTTATATTTTTTTTACAATTGTTTCTAGGTGATTTCACATATTTGAATGTATCATTATATTTTTTATGCTTATTTATGATAAATTAACTAAGAAAATGAATTTTTGAAATATATATTTTATATGTATTCTTTGTATTTTAAATACCAAATTTATTGATTCCATGTTATTATTTCTCACTTATGATCAATTTAAAATCAATAATAAAGTGTTTATTTATGTTATTTTATTTTATATGTTTATGATTTTATGTTTTCTGGATGTTTTTTTGATTTATTATTTATCAAAAACATAATTTTTTTTTCATATTTATGGTAGAAATAAACCAACTACATTGGAGGATATTTTGAGGATGATCACTATTAATAATTAAAATTCAATTAATTAGAACTCATTGAGGTAATTGTTTCTATTAATAATGACAAATATATAAGGGATGGAATATTAATCATCATTAATTAAAGGGTGGTAATATTGGTAGAGATTAATACAATATCAAAATTATTCTTCTTCTTATGTATTAAAAATTTTATAAAAGGAAATTTTTCTATTGAACAACTTATATATATATTATAAATGAATCTATATGACAAGAATTTCAGACTCAGATTTGGGATACATAATTAACTACCACACTTAATTGTACAAATATTACATCATTATAGAGATGTACTATTCTACTACATGAGATATAGCTATTGTTGTTCTATATTGCACAATTATCTTCATCTATGTGGTAATGTTACCTTTATAAATTAAATTTAATATTTATTTTTATTCCCTTTTTTAATTATTTTCATGTTTACCTTTTATTAATAAACTTATTAATTAAATAAGTTTGTGGTAATGTTATTTTATTTTTAATTTTGGAAGTAAATAAATATCAAAACTTTAGACTAGTATCTATCTTATCTAGGTCCAACAAGTATATATCATGTCAAGGACCCTGTAAATAATTATTTTCCAATTATATATTACTTTTTTAAATTCAATTTATTTTGATACCTAATAGTATAAGTAAAAAAAATTTATATTGGGAACTATGTCAAATGATTCATGGATCCCATTAAACCCACCATAAATTGATGGTATGGAAAATGAATTCCTTAAAACATGAATTAAAACATATTAAAATCAACATCATATGGATCAATGGATTATTGTTGTAAAATCATATAAGCAAATTAATTATAACCCGAAAATCACTTAAATAATATGACCCTACATAAGATGTTTTTTATTTGAATGGATTGAATATTACTTATTATTATATATAAATAATTTCTTGTATAGATGATTTTCATGTAAAACTAAACACATCATATTGAAAGTATTTCATGTTACACACTTTGAAACAAATAACATAATACACAATTATTATTTCTTATCCTATGGTTGAATGTCCATACATTTCTATTTGTGACGATTAAACACTCAACCACAGGTTTGTTGGATTTACTAGTATTGTAAATTTAGTTAATGTTCTTGGAGAAGCATTGGAAGACACTATAATTGTCAAATAAGTATTGATATTTCTCTATATAAATTTGTATTCAAGGATGTTTTCAAATGATGAGATGAATGACAACAAGGATTATATTATTGAGGAAATTACCAGTTTATTAATTTATTATGAACTATTGTTATTGAACACTACCAAACATAATAATTAAAATTGGAAAGAGGGGGCTTATGAATCAAATAATACAATTACATATAACCATTCTGAATCTAAAATTATATAATCGAAAAGTGAATAAATGGTAAAAATCATCAACGGTTTTTTGGAAAAGAATGATATATGAAGGATTTAAAAAATTTCCAATAAAATACATGTGAAAAGATACTCATAGTGATAAAATTAATGGTAGTTCTAACATATATTATAAAACCTCATATGTTAAATATTTTTATTACTAATAGAGAATGAATGATAAATAAGGCCATTCTATATTGAAAATTTTAAGAAAAGATAATATGTAAAAGTGAAATAAAAAATGTATTTATATAAAATATTGATCATTATAATGAATATGATACTATCGAATAATTTGGAAATAGATAACAATCAAGTAACTAATGTTTTATAATATCTAATAATTTAGTTTTGAATTTAGGATTTGTTTTTTAATTTTTTAATAATGAATCTAATATTTAAAAATTAGACCATGAATGATAAAATTGAAAAACCTGATATATTGGTAAATTATATTTTTAATATAATTATTATATATAAATAACATAAAGGTAATTATAAAAAGTAATGATTTATTTAAAAAAATGAATTGAGAATGAAAAATCTTGGGATAATACATTAACTATAATTGTCACTATTTATGAAGATTATAAAACAAAATAAATTCATTTTATAAAAAAATAATGAAACTGTGATTTTGGAAAAAAATTATATAATTTTTTTATTGAATATTAATGAATTAAAATAAAAAAACGATAAACCTAATAAATATAATATAGGTTTTGATATTCATTGTCAAAAAATTCAAATATATAATAAATAATTGGTTAAAATTAATATTGTATGTTCCATAAATTTAAAATGGTTTATATTTAGAATAAAAGGAAACTATTTTAATATATTATCAATCATATTTCAATAGTCTTTGGGATATCTTAAGAGCTATTTTTCATCATTATTGTATACAAGATTATATTATAATATTTTTTTCATAATTTTTTTTATAATTTTATTCACTAATCCTTCTGTTCCTAATTCGTATTTGTTTCAATAACTATATGCAAATTTTTTTAATGAAAAAATACCTTGTATGTATCATAAATAATGTATAGTAAAGGGAAAATTAATTCACTATGAATATGATCAAAGTTACATCAATACATTTATCATATACAAAAATCTATTATTTAGAGAATAGTTAGTAACCCCCATGATATCAAATAGGCCAAAACTAGATCATCCAAGACATATGTGATTTACATTTTAAAATAATATAAACATAATTATTTAATAGATTCCTTTTTATGAGGCATAGCATTCCACTTTTCTCAAAATGGTTACCAATTATTAATACAATAAAATTCTCTTTAGAAATCACATTTCAATTTGAAAATAACATATTAAAATATAATTTCCTATAAATAACATTTTTACAAAGATATTTTCAAAATCATTTTTTAAAAAATATCCGTCAAAAAATCAATTTCCCAACACAGTCCTCTAAAAACCATGAGGAGATCCACTAATATGTATCTGACTATGTCACTATAATCAAACTATTTGGTAAGAAATATGATCTATGATTACATTTAGGTTAATAATATCCTTTAAAATACTAATTGTAAAAATTTTAAAATCATATATCATGATGGTCAATAGAAATATAAAGTCAAAAAATCATAGAATCATCAATATACCTAGAGTCTCAAAAATATTAATGGCACATTAAATAAACTGATTTATTAATGGTTCCATAAAACCCCGTATACGTATCAAACCATTATATTATATTCTACCTATTTTATTCAACATCACAATTTATCATTTAAATCATTTAAACTAGAATCTCATTTTGGAATAACTAAAGGTAAACTCATTGGGATTCATCGCATAACCAAATCAACAAGTAATGGTGTGTGGTCCACTCATGAATCACCCCCAAACATATAAAACAAAAAATACACTAAATTAATTTCATAATAGAGATTCAATTTTACAAAATACTATTATATAAATGAATAAAATAGATAAAATAATATACCTTCTGATAAGATTGGAATGCTGGATAAAATATATAAGGAAGTGAAATAAGGAATAAAATTGAATAAAAATCACCTTTAATGTTATTTTAGAAATTAGAAAGGACCCACCTAGAACCAAGGGGATTTAATGAGGGGGGAAAATTAGTGAGCCTCCATATGATCAGAAAACCATTAAAGAATATATAATAATGGTTTTTTATACATTAAAACCATCCACTTGGTTTTTAATAAAAATCCATTATAATTAACAGAGTGAATATTGTTCAAACAATGATCTCTATATTAGAATCATGGTAACCCCTCCACCCGGATACATTCCTGGAGGGAACTATGGGATCACATAATGAAGAACCGGTCAATGCTAAATTTAGTAACCCTATTTATAAAAACCACCACCAATGTATTAAAATATATGTAGAAAAAGTTTTAAATCATCCATACACTAGGAATGTCATTCTATTTTCCTTTTAAAAATGAACCCCCAGTTGAATGGAATGGTAAAAATAATTGTATAATTTCTAACATTTCACACTAAATGTCAATTAAATATACATATTATAATTTTTTTCGTCTATGTATAGCCACAGTAGTCCTCTAATCCAAATCCACCATACCCCTCTAGTCATCATTCCATTATCTATAATCCATGTTCCATCTCTATATTCCCAATACACATCCACTATGAATCACTAAAAAAAAATTCAAAATACATAGACATGTCTCTAAAAGCCCAATTTCACTCAACAAACTACATAAATCATATCCTAATTGATTATATAATTGTCTATTTCAACCCATTGACTCAGTTATCGATGAAAATACACTATTGAGTCCTCCCCTCCCAAAAATTTCTAAAAAGCGATCGAGATTAACATTAGGGCCCCACCACATCACCCAATCATTACAAACAGATCATAGAGGCATACAACATCATCCAAGATCCCAAAATGATAATGCAGCCGAACATTCAATTTTACAATATGGTAATTTAATCAAATTACTACATCCACCATTCTAATCCATATTAATCATAGAGCCACATTCTATTTTACTTTTTCTTGTATCATACAACCACCACCCCGAGAACGATACCAACACATAAAATCTAACAAAAACCACTCATGAATTCACATGTCTATTATGTAACATAACTAATAATCCATATAGAAAAAACCATTTGAAAAATATTTCAACTATGAAAAAAACCATTCAAATTGAATGTAATTCAGGTATGATAGATTTGATGTACCCCACCATATTATTATATTTTTCATCACCCCATGAATCCAAAAATCAGATCTCTACCACCTATGACTCATGCATTACAAAAAAATGGCCTCATGTGACTACCAACAAAATATTATCAAAATAAAACCCAAAAACCATTCATCAAAAACTTTTTATGCTTCTAATCCAAACGCATTAATCTATAATCATAAAACATCGAACAATTAATTCATCTTGTTATATTTTTTCCTCTCGAAAATAATTCACTACTAAAAAAACACATATCATGTTTTACTAATCATATAATAATTAAAAATTTAAATTGATTAAATCATAGAAACCATCAAAATAATTTAGATCCATTTATACGAGAAAATAAAAAAAATATTACCTCCATGAGAATATTCCACAATCATACCCTATAAATACCTCTAAAGATTCCCATTTAAACATTATCAATATTTCTATAAAATACCTAATCTAGAAGCTGGTATACTCCCATTTTCTATCAAAAAATACTTCAATCTATTTAATATGTGTATTAATTTTAATCTACAGAAGACATCAAACCATAGAAACACAAACACATCCCTCACAAAATTGATTCCATGAAAATATTACATAAAAACAAAAAAAATACAATTTAATCATTTACCTAACCCCATAAAAAAATCATTGAATAAAATTAGATTATAAAAGAAATGATTTTTATTTAAAAACTCTTTTTAAAACATTTCATAACTTATAAAACTCATATGTTATTTCATAATAAACCTTTGTATCGATATGTAATTTAAGAAAACATAAATAACTTAAATACTCATCATTACATGCCACATTCCTTAAATTAAATCTCATTTTAGAAATCCATCTGAAAAATAAAATTTGAAAATAAATACCCCTACAACTTTTTCATGACAAAAAATATACAACTAGAAAATAAAACCATCAACGAGACCCGATTAACTTTTAATTTATTTATAAAACAAATCACACAGACCACATTACACTACATTTGTGCTATATTCAAAATAATATTTTCTTGAAAATAAAAAATATAAAAAAATATTACTCTACGGAATACATATAACACATAATAATTATTCATCTGAACCCATCATATCGTTATTAATATAATAACCATTTATAATATTTTTTAGAGAAAACATTTATATTAAATTTAAAAACAATTAATACATCTTCCCAAAATGCATAATTTTAAGAAACACTTCTCCTAGATACATGAATTATACTGATAAAATGATAATATCATACTGAATTGACAAATCATATAATTATATATAGTCATATTACTCATTATTAGTCTCCCCAATAATATATTAAGATTCTAGGTCATATTCAATAATCCTCACATCCAAAAATTATGGTTCCCAACATTGTATTTCCGTATTAGGAATACGATTCAAAAAAATTTGTACTATTTGAGAATAATATCAATCTAACAATGAAGTCATAAAAACATAATATCACATTTTAATAATAATTTCACACCCCCAAAAAACATTCTAATAAAAATTATAATTCCGTAGATCTTTCCAGAAGAATAGATCCTTTGTGGGGACACAATAATTCATTTGGAGAGCTATCCAATATTATAGAGGCTGCCTACTAAATGATAGGAGAAAATATTAATGGAGGGGCATTCCATTAAATTAATCTTACATTTTAGGATAAAAATATTTATGACCCATTTGTCTGTATATCATAACATAAATTATAATAAATAATAATCATGGAGTCAAAATTGAATCCAAATTCCAAAATAGAATAAAAATAATTATATTCCTTTTGATATAACTATCCTAATAAGGGAAAAAAATTTATATCCATTAACACAATGCCTATTAAATTGAAAATAAATACAATTTTCTATTGGAAAACTCAAATAAAACAACATTAATATTTACATCCTCCAAGGACAGATGAGTGAATAATGTCTACTACTATAGGAAATAAAAATTTTATAAGAGGTAAATTGAATTTATAAACAAATACATCAAAACCCCTTACATATACATGATTATTGGTTGATTATAATGACCCTATTGGAATCCTTAATGAGTCATCATTGGTGAGTTCTTTTATAGTTGAGTTGATGTTTATGAAATACTTAAAATATGTGTTCATTTTTATGTTAGTTTTTTAGGTGGGTAAGTTTCCCAATCCTAACCAAAAATAATTTATTTATTTTCTAAATATAAAATTTATTATAAAAGGAGTCATAATTATTGAATTATTATGGATTGCTTCTCATTTATTGGATTCATCCTCTATCTAAATACATCAAAACCCATTCCATTTTTTTGGGTACTGGCTTAGTCCAATCACTTAGTAGGAGTCCCTAATTATTCAACTATTCTAAAACTTCTATAATCATTTGAATATTAATGAAATACATATAATATGTGTGTTAATGTTTTTTAAACCTACACGCAATGAAATATAGAATGATATATACAATCAATTGCACATGTCAATTCACTTTTTGTTTGTTTGGTCACTGAAAAACATGAACATAACTAGTTCATATCCATGATGACAAACATATTTTATCACATATCATAAAAGAAACTATTAATGAAGATTCATGGTAGTGTTTCAATTAATGTTTTCCACACATATCATGTTGTAAATGGTGTGGTGTAATAAATAAATTGTTTTTAATCCACTCTAGAAGACTCAACCAGGGGAATCATTTAATCATTGACCCACGATGTAATGGAATTTTTCATTCTTTTTAATCTATATGCATAAACCCACCCATACCCAGTCTAGGGATACCCATCATCTACGTTTCTCATCATACTATGATCCATCCACTTGGGTGGTCCCTAACCCAATCCTACTAAGTTGTTATCAAATAAAAACACAGAATAATCCTATTTTTCTCATGACTGGTCACTATCAAGTACACTATAATTTCCCCTCTATCTCACTAATTGTTACAACCAATCATTCCAGACCACCCCCACACATAGGGGAGGAAATAATAGAGAACATTATAGAATATTTGTAAGATCATTATAGTTCAAAAACAATCCCACCATAAAATCACTACAAAAACATGAGAGGTCTTAACAAATGGAATATACCTATTCCAAAATTCTAATGGGATTCCACAAATAAGAAAAAGAACCCCATCTAATGCACTCATGTGAGGACACATAAACAACATTATCTTAATACTA
This sequence comes from Viscum album, assembly GCA_963277665.1. Lineage (NCBI taxonomy): Eukaryota > Viridiplantae > Streptophyta > Magnoliopsida > Santalales > Viscaceae > Viscum > Viscum album. The sequence continues at coordinate 472,209 of CAUJRU010000164.1, forward strand.
TAAATGAAATGTACAAAAGTTTATAATATGTAATACAATTCATCAACATACATGGAACACAACCCAAACCATTACTCATATTATCATCATCAAATAAATAGTCTCATGGGTCATATTCTTCCATTTTAATCACATCCCAATACCTATGTCAACACTCCATGAGTCACATAACATTTATTTCAGTTAGAGATTATTTTTATACTAAATGAGAAATATTTATAGTCAAACACATTCTACACAACATATCGAACATAATTTTTTTCCACATTAATACTTACATAAAATACATATTTATAAATTATCCACACAGAATAAAAAAAATATTTGGTAATATACAAATGAAAATTTCTTTAGAATAAACTATATCACCCACCCGATGTCAATCATACCAATACCATCATAACCAAGACTCTCATTCTTTCCCTTTTTAAACTAGAGTAAAATATCATTATAATAAAAATATTTTCAAAGGGTTCAATCATCACATTACTCACACCTGGTCATTGCGCCAAATTACATTGAATATTCATTATAATAACATTTCAGTTTTGAATTGAAATTTCAAAAATAATGCATGATACTCCTTATTTAATTAAAATACATTTCATATTTACCTAGTTTTAAAATAAAATTTTGAATTGGGAAGCAATTTTATATTTGAAATTCATCACATGACTCTTCCGAAACCATAAAATGTTTAAATTTTACACATTCAATTATCATGAAACCATAAAAACATTTAACATCCTATACTATCCTAGTTTATCTTTATACCACATTTTTTACAATAAAAATATAATGGGAGACTAACAAATTCATGAAATATATACCCTAATATACTAATGAAGTATCATGAGTATTATATCTTCAAATGAATAGTAGTCACAAATAATTTAAATTATTCTACCTAAATAAATGCCTAAAAAACCCAGCCATGCCCTAATGAGTCTTCAATATATATATATATATATGTACCGACCTCATCTATTAACACCCTAACAATATTAATTATACAATAAAATTAAATATTATAATTTTTAATATCCAATTTTAATCTAATTATAGGACCCTGCATAACGGAATAAATAAACAATATGGTGAGGTCCATTCATTATGAAACCCCAAACCTAGGAAACATAAAGGCCCTAAAAGTAGTACTCAAACAGATGTAACATTTCAACCATAACACACTAATTAAAAAAGATACATATAAGAACATTTCTCAAAAAATTATTATTTAATTATTGAATTATACATATGGGGACACCCTATACAAGATGCATAAAAATAAAACTCATGATCAATGATTTATCTATTATACTTCGATTTTCTTTATCTAAACCCTAAACAAATTGAATGAACAAAAAATGAATAAAAATTCTATAAAATCTGGGGAAACACACACAATTATTTATTGAAATAAAATTAACAATAACACACCACTTAAAAAGGAGGACAAATGCTATAATGGGTGTTCAATAACCCCTTGTTTGAATGGTCCTTTGAGAGAAAAACCATGGGGAATTAGTTTTTACTTTAGAACCCATGGAACCATTTTTAAATATTATAACCATCATGGTTCATGTATTGAATAGGGATTATGAGTTGAATATTTTATATGTAGGGGAAAACCCCAAGCCTTGATATATTAACATTTTATGTCATAGGGGCACAAAATGAATGACCTTCTGTTGTTAATATCAATGGTTTGTTCAATTAGAACATACCTTGATTCCATCCCAAGAACTCATGACACAACCCAAGCCTCATATTCCATCCATAATCTCATTTTAGGGGAGTCCATATTCACAAACAAATATTTCGGGGAAAAAACTAACAAAAATAATAATTTTTATTAAATATTATATTAAAGTTGAATTTTAAGAAAAAAAATTAAAAAATAATTTATATATTCCTAAAATTAATAAATAACATACATACTTATATATTATGGAATATAAACCTCATAATAGTAAAACTATTGATTTGGAGAATACTCAATAACAGTTGGTTATAATTCATCACAAAATCATAATGATAACCATGTTGATTTTTTTTGGGATAAATTTCATCTGGAATTAACAATAGGAGATCTTTATTTGAGTTTCATTATAAATTATCTCTTTTGTCTCAATTTTTAACTGATAATGTAAATTCATAATTAAATTATGTTAATCATTTTATTTACATTTAGGACTATTTTTATTTTTTTATAATATTTTTTGGAATTTAATTTAACACAAAATTTATAAAAATTTTATTTTAATGATAATTATTTTAACAAAAAATAGATAAAACTACAAATATTGTTAATAAAGTGGATATATTAATATATTAAGGATACTGTCTAAAAGTAAAAATATATTTACATGAATGATTTTTTGAAATTTCATGGATTGAATCTTTTTGAATAACATAAAATTTTTTATTCAACTCAATTATTTAAATTGTATAGATTTTAAATTAAAAGATCATGAATAATTGATTTAATTTTAAAAGAAAATTTTTTCTAACACAAGGTTCATTTAAAAAAAATCAAAAAAATTATTTTATGAAATAAAAATATTTATATGGAACTAGATAACCTTCCTGTAATTTTATGATTCACAATACTCATTTTGAACTTTTGTTTTTATAAAAAAATTTAACTATCATTTTTGTTAAAAAAATTACTAAATGGTATATATTCAAAATTATGATGGTGATATTGTATTTTGTTCTACTAGAGATTTCATTTTTAATAAATTTTACAGTTTAAGGAAAATTGATGTTATCTTGAGTTCAATGAAAAAATATGTTTCTTTTTAGGAAATAAAATTTGTTAATGAAATTATAGTATATATAGTAATGAATATAAATATTTTAAAAATGTAGTTAAAATACATTTACTTTATTTTTCTAAATTATTTTAAACCTCTAGTATTTATAATTATAATTTAGATTTAAATGAAAATGGATATAATCTTCTTGTTATACTGTTTTGAAGGAGTATAATAAGTTTAATTTATTTAAATAATATTATGCATGATCTTATGTAAATTAATGTGTTGGAGTAAGATTTTAGGTAGACCATAATAAATCTAACATAAATTATATTTCAAGGATTTTTTGTTATATTATAGTGATTGTAAAATTTGGATTATTTTAGTTTAATTATAACTATTTTTATTTATTTAGGTAATAATATTATTATTTTTTGGGGAAAATAATTTATTTGAAAATAATATTTGGTATGTATCCATTTCTATGTAAAAATTTAATTTCATTTAGCTGAAAAAATAAATTTTCAATTTTAGTATCAACGAATTAAAAGAAAAATATAAATTTTACTAATTTTTTTCCTCAATTTTTCCGGTTTTATATAATCGTACCAGATATTTATATTTATTTTAGTAAAATCTCTATTTATTTCAATAACATTTCTTGTATTACATTTTTTTGTGATACCTTTATGAAACCAAAAAACTAAAAATATTCATATTTATTTTTATTATATTTTTGATAATGTTAATAATGGTTTTTTGTGATATTTTCTCCATAATTATTCAATTGGATGATATATTTACTAAATCATTAGAATCAATTAGGTTTTAAAAGATGAAATTTAACGTGTTATAATAGAATCATAGCACATTGAAAGTATTCAATATTTTTTATATCAACTTTATCCAATAATTTTTTGTTCAGTGAACATGTATACATAGTTGTATATTATTATATAATGATTGGTATAATAAAAAATATTTTTAAATTGAAATATTTTACTAATTCTTTAAAAATATAATCATTTATTTTTTATTATTATATATATTCATGTCTATTTCTTATGTAGTTTACCCTAACATTATTTGGCCTTTTTTAATACAAAAACATGTTCTGTTTGAGATTGAGAATTTTTATCAAATGTGAATATTTCATTCTAATAATAAAAATGGCGTTTTTACTATTTAGGTATTTCCATATTTAAAGATATATCATTTTTTTCAAATTTCTTGACCACTTCGAACATTTATAAAAAAATATTGGTTTTTGTCTTTTTGTATTAAATGTTATCAAAAAGTGAAATATTATTTTGATGGTATATATTTATTCATACCATCTAATTCTGTTTTTTATATTTTTATATTTATTAAAATATTTTAATTATAAATGTAAAATAAATTTCACTAAAAATATTTAATAAGAACTAACTTATGAGAATAATTGATATATTTAAATTGATACTGTTTTTCCATTAAAATTTGGTTAATTATGATATCTTATATTAGCTGACACATATTAATAAGTGTCTCTTTTAACAATTTGTTTCTTATACCCTATTTTTTATCTATTTTTTATTATATTATATTAAAATAATCCATCAAAATAAAATAACTGATCATTAATGTTATTATAACATCCTCTCTACGTAATTAAATTTCATTTTTTTCCTTACATAATAATCATTATGATATTATGTATTAAATAATTTATTACTCCAAACAATGACAAAATAATAATTACCCAATGTTTAATTTTGATGAAGATCCTAATTAATGTTTTGTAAAATTAATTATTGTTTAAATTAAAATTTATGTAATGATTGAAGTATGATTACAAAATATTAGTGATGACATCGACTCAAAATCATGTTTCTCTTTAATATATTGATTTATAAAATTATATGTGAATTTATGTGAAGATAATTTAGGAATAGATTTTTTTATGCTTACATGAATTTATATTTTTGTCGTTTAGGAATACAAATAATTTGGCTTACGTGATATCGTATATGAAAATATTTTCCAACATAAATATATCATTACATTTTTTATAGTTAGATAATAAAAATTCATAAACATTGAACTTTAAATATACATATTACAAATTTAATAAATGTATATATTATACTAACTTGACTTGTTATATATTATTATCATATTATAATAATTATATTCCATGTTACTTTGATGTACTTAATTTTGTATATTTATTTTCTATGTATATATATGATAATTTTTATGATTTATAAAAATAAAATCTGGTAGATGGATTTAATTTTTTGAGATTTATGATGTAATGGCCTGAGTTTTTGACATCCATTACTTTGTAAAAATCTGATGTTGGGTGTTCTAGGGGGTCTGGGAAAGTTAGTGAGGCTTCTCGGTGAAGTTGACCCCCCCTAACGTAGGCCTAACGGTAGCCTTAGCCTACCGGTAGCTGGCCTACTGGTAGCTCGGTCTACTGGTAGCTGCGGTCTACCGGTAGCTGTAGCCTACCCATAGCACGAAAACCGGTAGCAGTAGCCTACCGGTAGCTTGGATATCAGTAGCTATCAGCCTACCGGTAGCGCGACTACCTTTACATGCAGCCTACCGGTACCTCTCAGCCACCGGTAGCTCTCACCCACCGGTAGCTCTACCCCATGGGTTTTCCAGTGGCACCTCCTTTTAGCACAAATTGGGTTTTAAACCCCATTTTAACCCCTTTTTAAGGTTCTTTTAAAGCCCAGTTACACACATAAATAACATTTAATTAAATGATGTGTGTGTGTCGGTTTAAACCTCCCCCAAAATCGGGCACCCTTTAATGACGTGTGGGGTATCTCAACCGCGTGGTCAACCCACAACCCCACTCCTTACGCGGTTTCGAGTCATCTTCTCTGTATCTTAACCGTACCGTCTCTATAACCTAAAACTTCTCTCGACGGTTCTTTTTCTTGATCACCCTATCATCGGAGTACCTTCACCGAGCGAAGTTTTCGTGTCCCTGGAGCTAATGCTACTCAGACGACGAGGACTTAACATTGATCCTTGATCAATCAAGTAGGGATTCTTCCTTCATCTCCTCTTTTTGTGTATCATGTGGGGTGGATGTGCTTTTGATTCTTTAGAATTGGATGGACCAAACCTTAATGAATACAATAAACGGATTCTAAATAATGAAGGGGGAGGGGTTTGATCAATAATGGTGCTTAGTTTTATGATCTTAGATGATTAATGATTTCTAAATTGTACTGGCTTACGCCTACTGAAAATCATGGTTGTTGGTGGTCTTTCTCTCTGCACTAATGAACCCTTACCTCTGGTGATGTTTAAATGGATCGTATTGTGTTTGTGAACCCTTTGTGTAAAGGAATCTGGTTAATTACGTACATTCGAAAAAATAAATTGAAAGCACGAGGATCAATACTTTCTGTGATAACACCGGTTAAAACACAATGAAGTTGAAATCATCAAGTGTGTTAAATCTTTTAAATCTAAAAATACCGACATGGTCCTTCTTTGTGTTGGTGGAAGTGGTTTGGTTTTCATTCATGGGCTGATTGCTTGGTGATGTGGGTGGGGATGAGATCCCCTATTATTATACTCTCGGTGGTTGTGAATTTGAGGATTGGATCCTCTGTTTGTATCACAAATTGGGGTGGGATCCTCTGTTGTAGAGAAACTATTGGCTCTTGGATCCTGGGGACATAGGGCTGTATCTGGGGGTTTCCTTTGGTTCCAGTACTTTGAGGGATCTCACTTATCCCTCTGTTGTGGTGACTTTACAAGAGAACCAGGTGTGAATGCTTAAATTTCTACCAGCTATATTCATTCCTTGGATTGTGATTATGCTTACTAGTTTCCCAAGTAGGTGCAAGAATCTTATTTAAACAATATTACTAAACTTGGAAACAAGTATGGGGAAAATGGGGTTTGGGTTTGATGTGATTTGTGACTTGTCATGGGTGACGTTCTCTTCTCTTACGGATAAATGGTAAGGATAGTGTTCTTTAGGCTGGCTATGAAAAACCTAGATTTGGGTGAGTTCTTGTTTACCTATATATATATATACTTGTATTTTTTGTGTTTATTATTCACAGCCCACCCAAGTTGATCACTTAGTGCCGAACACCGCCATTTCTTGGGGGAGGGTGTTTTTACCAACACTTCTATTAGTGGCTGGTTATTAGCTCATTTCTGCTCCCTTTCCCGGATAGCCCAAGTATCTTCAGGTAGGTTGTGATAGCCAGAAGTCCATTATTAGGCCATGAATATTTGGGCAGGGTAGTGTGGTGGTTGGCCCAGGTGTGTGCGGGCAGGTGGATCCCAAGTATCTTCGGGATGAGTCCCAGGTATCTTCGGGCATGGTAGTGGTTGTTCTGGCCAAGGTGTTTGCAGGCATGGTTACATGTGATAGTTGTGGCCTCGGTCCCGGCGGGCGGGTTAGCGGTTGTGTCCAGGTGTTTACGGGTGGGGTTTAGCAGTGGGACTACGTGAGGTTATGGCCCATCCTCGTGCGGGTGGGGTGTGGCAGTGGGCCTGTGGTGAGAATGGAAGGATTGGTTCGATGCGTAGTATGTCTTCAATAACCAGTGGGAAAGTTGTGTGGAGTACCCAAACATAGATGTGATTATTTATACTTCAATTTCTTGTGTTATTTGGTGAGCGTGGCCGGTGAGTGGGGTGGATGAACTCCTTGTTAGTGTTGGTTTTCTACTTCTCATGGGACTTTAGTACATTCCCCCACTTGTGCACGAGAGTCTTTGGTTTTACCTACTGAGTATACTCGTATGCTCACCCTATTTATATAATTTTTTTTTCAGGTTTCCAGGAGGAATTCATGGATCATGATATACCTTACTAGCTTGGACCTTTGGGAAAGTTTCTATAGCTGTTTTCTTTATTTGGTACTTTACCTTTGTAGTCACTTGTACCTTGTGGTATTTACCTTTGGAACATGCATATGGGAATGGTTTTTTTTGGATTTACATGTTTTTTCATTCAGTTTTTGCATTGTGGGATTTACTATCTTATCTCCCGATCCTATTAAAAGAAAAAAGGGTAATGCCGTCCATTTTATGTGTGATTCTATACCCTTGGTGCTATTTGCCACTCCAGGACCTATTGAAGGCGGGTTTCGAGGGTCATTATCTCTCCTTCAACTTAAAGAAGGAAGGGTCTGTCAATCTACTGACCCTTCCCTCCTTTTGGTGAAGGCGGGTTGTGAGAGAATGGTATCAAAGGTGAGGTCAAGGGATAAGAAGTATCATGGAGTTAGGAACAACGAGGATTACATGGGATGGTAGGGCAATGGTGTTGGGTGACCTTTGTGCGTGAATTTGGCCAGGGAAGACTGGCTAGGACATGAGATTTTAGTGCCCCCGTGATCCTATGCAAGGACTCTGGACCTACCTAATGACCATGTGAGGCCACACCTATTGTGGGGTAGAGAACCTAGGAAAGGTACATGAATCATAATGACTTGTGTTCTCGTGTTTAATGGGTGTTTTGGGAACTTAAAATAAATAAGAAGTTTATGAAGTTTTAAGAACAACATTCTGCTCTACTTTAGGCATTCTTTATTTACCTTGCAGTTATGGCATCTGGGAGGCGACCACGTGTGGTGTGGGAAATCGAGGCCCAGGAGGCTACCATGGACGATCGAAAGAGAGCTGATCGAGAGGAGGAGGATGACCAGTGGAAGAAGACACTTCAGGCCTTCCAATGACAGAACCTTGAGAAGTATGAGGACAACACCTCTGACATGAAGACAGAGAGCTGGCTAGAAGAGTTGGTGATAACATTCAGCCTGATTCGGGCATCGACCAAGTAATGGGTTCCTCTGGCCGTCAGCCAGATGCGAGGGGCAGTGCGTTAGTGGTGGACACTTTACCTGGGGGAGAGGATAGAGGCTGAGGTGGCATGGGCTGATTTCGAGAAGGAGTTCCGGGCAGAATTCCTCTCTTCTACGATGAAGGCGGAGAAGAGGCAATAGCTACTCTCCCTACAGCATGAGAGTATGTCAATAAGGGAGATCAGAATCAAGTTCAAGTACCTCCTACTTTTTGCTCTGGACCTCTTTCCAGACAAGGAGTCTCGGGAAAGACGTTTAGAGGAGGCGCTCCAACCCTCCCTCCAGTACGCTGTCACCCCCTTCACCCTGCCAACATACTTGGAAGTCCAGAAAAAGGTGAAAGTGGTGGAGAGGATCCACACGATAGGAGGTGTATCACGAGAGGGGATCTAGACGAGATCATCGAAGGGGAAGGCTTTTAGCACCAGACCAACGGAATCAGGACCCTCTTGGTTCCGACTAGAAGGGAGCAGGACACAACAGTTTCTGTTCCGGTCCCCCGGTCCTCGCCCTTTCCTTTAGGGCCCAGGACCGAGGTGCTTCATCTGTGGGAGACATGGACATCTACAGAATCAGTGCCCTGACCGAGTTCAATATGGTAGTGGCGGACATTCCCAGCACCCACCCCACCAGTAGCTTCCAGCTATGCCCTTCCAGGAGTAGCAGCAGAGGAAGCGAGCCCCCGCTCCTCCGAGGGTAGACATTGAAGGAGGAGGCCGACCTCATGGTGCTCCTTAGGGAAATCGACCAGGGCATGGTCGGGGAGGTGGCCGATAGCCGAGAGGCAGAGGAGTTGGGCGTGGACAGTTGCATGCCGCGGATGTAGCGGTTCTAGTAGGACCAGAGGTTGTTCGAGGTACGATCAGTTTGTTTAAAACCATTTCTTATGACTTATTTGATACCGGAACTTCGCACTCCTTCATTGCACCCAGTTTAGCCTATGCTTTGGGTCTATATACTGAGAGACTTCTAGTGCCCCTGGTGCTGAGCACACCAGTTAGAGGTCAGACCGACTTTCTATGTGTTTGCCGAGGATGAAGACTGATGATAGGGCCACATTAGTCGGTCAGGGATCTACTACTACTATAGATACAGCCATATGATGTCATCCGAGGCATCGACTGGCTGTTCTCTTTGGGTGTTGTCATCGACTGTTTCAGAGGAAGGGTTGTGTTCTCAGACTCAGGTTGCCGATGTGTTACCTTCACCGGCATGCGGAGTGGCCAGAAGGGAAGAAGGCGAGAGGAACCCCTCCTCTCCTTGTTAACCGAGATGTCAGTAGAGTCAGTGGATGTTGAGATTGTGGAAGTACCGAGGATCATCAGTGAGTTTATGGACGTCTTTCCTGAGGATGTAATGACTCTACCCCCTCGATGTGATATCAAGTTTGGGATAGACTTGCATCCCAATGCTCATCCAATTTTGATGTCCCCTTATCGGATGACACCTTCGAAGCTACGAGAGTTGTGGATTCAGATTGACGATCTGAAGAAGAGGGGTTATGTTCGACCAAGTGTGACACCATGGGGTGCTCCAGTGTTGATTTCAAATAAGGAATATGGTGGTCTCAGGTTGTGCATAGACTATAAGAGCCTGAATCAGGTAACGATCAGGAATCGCTACCCTCTTCAAAGGATAGACAATATCTTTGACCAGCTGAAAGTTTCATGATGGTTCTCGAAGATCGACCTGCGGTCTAGGTATCACCAGTTGAGGGTAAAGGTGGGTGACATCTCGAAGATGGCCTTCAGGTGCATATATGGACAATTCCAGTTTTTAGTCATGCCTTTCGATGTTACGAACGCCCCGAATGTGTTCAGGGGGCTTATGAACTCTGTCTTCCGGGAGTACCTGGATCGGTTCGTAGTTGTGTTCATCAACGATATCCTAATCTATTCAAGATCAGAGGAGGACCACGTGGAACACCTGATGATGGTTTTGGAGGTCCTCCGATAGCACCAGCTCTATGGGAAGTTGTCGAAATGCAGGTTCTGGATACATGAAGTGAACTTCCATGGGCACGTAGTGTCCGAACAGGGGGTAGCGGTGGACCCATCAAAGGTTGAGGCGGTTGTTTTTTGGGAAGAAACCAAGAATGTGGCATAGGTTCGTAGTTTCCTCAGGCTGGAAGGTTACTACCGGAGGTTCGTACCCATGTTCTCTAGAGTTGCGGTACCTTTCACAGCATTGACCAAGAAGGACATGGTTTTCATGTGGAGTGACTAGTGTGAGGCAGCCTTCAGCTATTTGAAGGATAATTTGGATAGTTCCCCAGTGCTGAGACTACCAAAAGAAGGGGAAACGTATGAAGTGTTTTGTGATGCTTCAGGGAAAGGCCTCAGGTGTGTGTTGATGCAGCGAAAAGGGGTGATCTCTTATGGGTCTAGGCAGCTACGCCCTCATGAGCGTAATTATTCCACCCATGATCTGGAACTTTCAGCGGTCATTTTCGCACTTAAGTTATGGTGGCATTACCTCATCGGAGAGCACTTTGTGGTCTTCACGGATCACGAAAGCTTGAGGTATGTCTTCTCCCAGCGGGACATAAACTTACAGCAGCAAAGGTGGATGGATTTCCTTTGGGATTACGACTTAGAGATTTCCTACACTTCAGGAAAGGGGAACTTAGTGTCCGATGCCTTGAGCAGGAGGTCGCAGAAGGATACAGTTCGAGATTCAGAAGATGCTTGGAAGGTGATGGAGGAATTGGATTCCTTGCACCTAGATGCGAGGATGGATAGTGGTAGAGTTTTCCTGTATCAGATGAGTATACAATCTTCTATGTTGCAGCAAGTGGAGGAGTCTCAGGGGGGATACCCAAAGTGCAAAGTGATTCATGACCGAGTTGACCAGGGAAATGCTCCGAAAGGGTGGATAGAAGATGGTCAAAATCGGTTCCACTTCCAGGGGAAGATGTTTTTTCCAGAGGAGATGCACAAAAAGGTTATTAGTGAGTTCAACAACTCACCCCTAGCGGTACACCCAGGAGTTTCCAAGATGCACCAGGGTCTGAGGAGATAGCTTTGGTGGCCTGAAGTAAAGCGACCCGTGGTAGAGTTTGTGGCCAAGTGCCTAGTTTTTCAGTAGGTAAAGGCCGAACATCGAGTTCCTGGCGGCCTACTGCAGTCTCTATATGTCGCCGAGTGGAAGTGGGAGGACATCTCGATGGATTTTTTCACGGGACTACCCAAAGTTCAAGTGGGGTACAATGCCGTCTGGGTAGTAGTGGACCAGTTGACGAAATTGGCTCAATTTCTGGTGATTAATGAGTCCAGTGCAGTGGATGCTCTCGCACCAAAGTACGTGGATGAGGTGGTGTGGTTGCATGGAGTCCCAAGGTCCATAGTCTCAGATACGGATGCACGGTTCACCTCACGAGTTTGGAGAGGATTGCAGCATGCTTTTGCCACCCAGCTATGTCTTAACACTGCTTTCCATCCCCAGACTAATAGACAGATAGAGCGCACCATCCAGACCTTGGAGGATATACTTTTGAAATGTGTTCTAGATTCAGGAGGATCATGGGTACGACACTTACCTCTTGTAGATATTTCATACAATAATATATACCACTCTACCATTGGTATGGCTCCATTCGAAGCCTTGTACAGAAGGCCATGCCGCTCACCTGTGTGTTGGATCGAAGTCATAGTGGAGGGAATCCTTGGCTCGGAGGTGGTTCATATCACTATAGAGAAGGTTCAAATTATATGGGAAAGGATGAAGGCGGCCCAGGACCGACAGAAGATTTATGCTGATAGCAAGAGAAGTCCCTTGGAGTTTGAGGTTGGAGACCACGCGTTCTTGAAGGTATCCCCTGGAGGTGGACAATGGAGGTTCGGAAAGGAGAATAAGATTTCTACCAAGTTCATCAGACCCTTTGAAGTATTGCGGCAGGTCGGTGAAGTGGCTTATCTGCTAGCGCTACCACCACCGCTACTGAGGATACATGATTTATTCCATGTGTCCTAGCTTCTTCAATATCTACACAACAAATCCCACGTCATCGATTAGGGAGAGTTAGATATCGAAGATGATGTGACCTTCATGGAACAACCAATCAGGATCGAGGATCATAAGGAGAATGTTCTTCATGGATAAACCATCCCCATGGTTCGTGTGTTGTGGAGGCATGGTGGCCTTGATGAGAGCACATGGGAGCGGGAGTCCCAGTTACGCAATCACTACCTAGAGCTGTTTTGACTTGTTTTGTTCTGTTCCTTGAGGTGTTGTACCTTGTACTTAATATATGGAATTCTTGTGCTTTATTCCATATTCTTTGCGTGTGTGTGCACGAATGTGTGATAATGGGAAAACCTGACTGCTAATCAGGACGCATTACTGTGGATGCGATTAAACCCGTGTGGGTAAGTCAGTTCCGCCTAAAGCAGATAATATCCTGACATGTAGGAGGGGACTCCCTAACTCATGTGTTGGACAGTGTGATCAGTGTGGATTTTGGGAGAGTGTTCCTGGATGTAGGAGGGGTTTTGTTCCAACTTTGGGAAAACTCAGGGGTTTTCCCCTGAGAAGTATCTTTAAAGGGTGGTTGTTCGGACCCCACTTTTCTCCTTCTGGTTTGTTCTTATATTCTCGAAGCTGAGAATAGTTTGAGAAGTATCTAATGTAATGTACTTGGTTTTTGAGGTCCATTGCTTTGTAAAAATCTGATGTTGGGTGTTCTGAGTGGTCTGGGAAAGCCATCGTGGCTTCTCGGTGAAGTTTCCCCCCCTAACGTAGGCCTACCGGTTGCCTTAGCCAACCGGTAGCAGGCCTACCGGTAGCTCGGTCTACCGGTAGCTGCGGTTTACCAGTAGCTGCAGCCTACCAGTAACTCTCGGCTATAGGTAGCTATCACCCACTGGTAGATCTACCCCATGGGTTTTCCAATAGAGCCTCCTTTTAGCGCAAATTGGGTTTTATACCCCATTTTGACACCTTTTTAAGGTTTTTTTAATTCCTAGTAATGCCTATAAATGACGTTTAATTAAATGAGGTGTGTGAATCAGTTTAAACCGCTTCCAAAAGCAGGAACCCTTTAATGACGTGTGGGGTATATCAACCGCGTGGTCAACCCACGACCCTTCTCATTACGTGGTTTCGAGTCATCTTCTCTTTATTCGAACCATCCTGACTTTATAACCTAAAAATTCCCCCAATGTTTCTTTTTCTTGATCACCCTACCATCGGAGTACCTTCACAGAGCGAAGTTTTCGTGTCCCTAGAGCTCCTGCTACTCAGACGATGAGAACTTAACATCGATCCTTGATCAATCAAGTAGGGATTATTCCTTCATCTCTCCTTTCTGTGTATCATGCGGGGTGGTCATGCTTTTTATTATGTAGAATTGGATGGACTAAACCTTAATTAAGATAATAAATGGATTCGAAAGAATGAAGGGGGAGGGGTGTGATCGATGATGGTGCTTCGTTTTATGATGTTTCATGATTAATGATTTCGAAATTGTGCTGGCTTATGCCTACTGAAAATCATGGTCGTTGGTGGTATTTCTCTATGCACTAATGAACCCTTACCTCTGGTGATGTTTAAATGTATCATATTGTGTTTGTGAACCCTTTGTGTAAAGTAATCTAGTTAATTACATACATCCGGCTAAATAAATTGAAATCACCATGATCAATCCTATCTATGATAATCCCGGTTAAAGCACAATGAAGTTGAAATCATCGAGTGTGTTAAATCTTTTAAATTTGAAAATACCGGCATGGGATTGCATTGTGTTGGTGGCAGTGGTTTGGTTTTCATTCACAGGCCGATTGCTGGGAGATGTGGGTGGGGATGGGATCCCCTATTATTATACTCTCGGTGGTTGTGAATTTGATGATGGGATCCTCTGTTTGTATCATGAATTGGGGTGGGATCCTCTGTTGTTGAGAAACCGTTGGCTCTTGGATCCTGGGGACCTAGGGTTGTATATTTGGGTTTCTTTTAGTTCCATTACTTCGAGGGATCTCACTTATCCCTCTATTGTTGTGACTTTACAAGAGAACTGGGTGTAAATGCTTAAATTCCGACCAGCTGTATTCTTTATTTGGAATGTGATTATGCTAACTTATTTCAAAAGTAGGTGCAGAAACTTATTTAAACAATATTATTGATCTTGGAAAAATGGATGGGGAAAATGGGGTTTTGGTTTGATGTGAGTTGTGACATTACATGGGTGTTGTTCTCTTATCTTACGGAAAAATGGTAAGGATAGTGTTCTTCAGGCTGCCTAAAAAAAACCTAGATTCGGGTGAGTTCTTTTTTACCTATATATATATACTTGTAGTTTTTGTGTTTCTTATTCTCACCCCACCCAAGTTGAGCACTTATTTCCAAACACCCCCATTTAATGGGGGAGGGTGTTTTTCCCAAAACTTCTATTAGTGGATGGTTATTAGCTCATTTCTGCTCCCTTTCCCGAATATGCCAAGTATCTTCGGGCAGGATGTGATGGCCTGAAGTCCATTATTAGACCAAGAATCTTCAGGCAGGTTAGTGTGGTGGTTGAACCAGGTGTGTGCGGGAAGGTGGTTCCCAAGTATCTTCGGGATAAGGCCCAGGTGTCTTCGGGTGTGGCGGTGGTTGTTCTGGCCTAGGTGTTTGCAGGCATGGTTACATGTGACAGTTGTGGCACAATTGTCTGCAAGTGGGTTAGCGATTGTGGCCCAGGTGTTTGCGGGAGGGGTTTGGCAGTGGGACTACGTGAGGTTATGGCCCAGGTGTGTGCGGGCGGGGTGTGGCAGTGGGACTATGGTGAGAATGACGGGATTGGTTCAATGCATAGGATGTCTTCAATAACAAGTGGGAAAGTGGTGCGGGGTACCCAAACATCGATGTGCTTATTTATAATTTACTTTCTTGCGTTATTTTGTGAGTGTGGCCGGTGAGTGGGGTAGATGAACTCCTTGTAAGTGTTGGTTGTCTACTTCTCACGGGACTTTAGTACATTCTCCCAATTGTGCATGAGAGCCTTTGGTTTTCCCTACTCAGTACACTCGTATGCTCACCCTATGTATATAAATTGTTTTCAGGTTTCTGGGAGGACTTTCGAGATTGTTATGGACCATAAGATAGGAACTTTGGGAAAATTGCAGTTGATGTTTTCTTTCATTAGTACTTTACCTTTGTAGTCACTTGTACCTTATGGTATTTACCTTTGGAACATGCATATGGGAATGGATTGTTTTGGATTTACTTTATTTTTCTTTCTGTTTTGGTGTTTTGGGATTTACTATCTTATATCCCGATCCTATTAAAAGAAAAAAAGGGTAATTCCATCCATTTGTTGTGTGATTCTATACCCTTGGTGCTAGTCCCCACTCCGAGACCTATTGAAGGCGGGTTTCGGGGGTCATTATCTCCCCTTCAACTTAAAGAAATAAGGGCCTGGAAATCTGCTAACCCTTCCCTCCTTTTGGTGAAGGCAGGTCGTGACATATGAAATACCACGATTCATTAGTATATTCAAAATAACTTGGGTACATTATTTTCATAAATATAATCCTATGAATTAATAAATGTTTTTGTATTTCATTATTGAAAATCTAATTAATCTAGATATCCTAATTGAAAATTGTTCGTTATTTAAATTAGTTATATTATTATTATTTTAAATTATTATATTCATTAGATATTGTTCAATAAATATTTTTTACTTGTTCGAAGAGGCACTAAATATATTATTAATGAAACTTAGACACTGGAATGAGATGCAGACTTATATTCTATATTTATCTAACATGATATTATATAATTTTCTAATAATTAATAATCGTACTAAAATAATCTCAAGGATGATCATACACTAAATAATCCTAACTAACATGGAGATAAATACTGACCCAAAAATTGATATCCATCTATTGGGCTTTATATTTATCTATTATAGTTATCATGTCTAGTTACTTTTAGACTTCACATAAATATATATATTCTCGACCATGGTTTAACCTATTTTGTATTCATTTTTTAAAAAAAATCTTGTTTCATATGGAAAAAATATATTTTATTAATTTATATCAGTTAAATTATATTAAATACATTGAAATATAAAATCTGATCATTTAACCCCCCCACTCTTAACAATTTTCCATCATAACAAGGACCCAACATTAATTATGTCCTGAAAAATTTGAATTAATATGTAATAAATTAATTTGGTAAATTAATAAGAAGGTGGAATTATTAGAATATATAGAAGTTATGTGGCCAAAAAATATGTCAATAAATTTGGATGATCATTGAATTGATAATGAGTTGCTTTTAGTGAAACATTAAATTTGAAGAAGAATCATGGTCATTGTGTTGTTTATGTGGTGTTATATTATGTAGTAAGAGGAAGAAATAATTATTATGTTGTAGAATTTGGGATGTGCCATAGAGAAATGGTAGTAGAAGTGTTGTGTTGGTAGGTACACCCTTAGAATGAGGATGACATTATGAATTTACCCATGTATGTGTGTACACATTTATGTATTATATTTTCATTTTCTCACTCACACCACCAATGTCAATAATTTTGATTGACACCCATATGAGGTTTTCTATATTTTTTATGCCTTATTCATCATTGATGTGCATAATATATATGGATAACTAATCACAAAAAACCTCCCTCTCTTCTAGTTGTTGTGGGATATTTTTTGATAGGATAAAATCATGGTATGTTCCTAAGTTGTTGATATAGTTTATTTTGTTATGAGGTAGTGATGTAGTTATGTTATAGTTTATAGTATTAACTTTTAATACAATATGTAGGAATAGTTATTAGGATACTCATATTTTGTAGAGTTTTGGTATATTATTATGTCAATATTAAATGAATGGGATGTCATGAATATGTTGAGGATATCTAAACTGGATACACAAGTTGGACTATTCTAGGCCTCTAAGAATATTCTTGATCACTAGGGTCTAGAAACCAGAGCATGGGAATAAAAATTAACATCATTATAAATTAATTTTATTCATAATTTATTAAAAAAAGGATCTCATAATCATAACATCACAATGAACACCTGGTAGTCCGAGATCCATATATATAATATGTCTTATTCAGTAATCATAAAAATAAAACAATGAATAAGTATTTCAACACAACTCAATAACAGAAAAAACAAATATATATTAACAAAAACAGAATAAAATCTATAAGGATAAAAACTAAATCTATGTATTATAACAAATTAAAAATTAGTAATGTAATAATGTCAATGTGGAGTTATATATAATATTAAATATAATTAAAAATATAAAACAAAAACCAAAAAAATCCCAAAATCTGCCACATTTTATTAGGTGAACAGAATTATCCCCCATATCTAATTCAAATGATCTACAATGAAAAAAATCATCTTATACATCCAATAATGACTAGATAAAATACAGTATTATGATATATATGTGAAACAAATCGCTTTGGTATCCTCCTCGCCCAACACACCTGACTGTAAAAACTAAATCCATTTTGTTCATGTTGTAATCGAAACATTGGATATATTTTTTGATATTATGATGAATAATTTAGAATGTGTCCATTATATTACATGATATTATTAGGGTACATTGTCATTAAATTTAAAATGACACAATATTTAAATATTAATATTAATAGGGGGAATTTATAATTTGTTAAATTGTTTAAAACACGTTTTTAAAGTAAAAATTTCATCTAAATAAATGTAATATCCAACACATTATTAACTAATTAAAAACTAATAATGGAACAAAAGGTGTGTAATTTAATGTTAAATGAAAATAAAAGATGATTATAAGCACAACTATTATATTATAATCAACTGTAAAAAGGTATTGATATTAAAAAAAATAAATCAACAATTATCATATCTGTAGAATAACAAAAATCAGGGGACTACATATGATCCAGGTAGACAATCACGGATAAAAAAAATGAATATGTCTCACTAGTAAATAATGTTTTTATTCTTCAAAATTAATTTTTTTACACTAATTATCCAGAGTTTGGAAGTTTTTTACCTATGTAAGGCATAGACCTAACATGTGGACACCATTTAGAGAAGAATCATGAATAAGTGAAGTATTGATTCTTTGAATTCCCACCATGATACCCATGTATTCCAATGATATGCAAATTTATTTGAGAATAATAAAATAATATATATCATGTTATCCATACTAAATAATAATCAAATAACACCCTCATCCCTGAGCACCAACTATAAGTGAAACCCAATTTTTAAAAACAAATGATGTTAAGATCATATACCTTGAAAAAATACTTCAATTTCATAATATTTATATACTACATTTGAAATTTAAAATCAACAACACTATGGGGTCAAATGAAAGTGTATGAGAAATAATTAGGCCCTATATATGTTTAATATGGGACATGTTTATTATATAAAGACCAGGTTATAATATCATGTATAAAAACCAAACCATTTATCCATCTTCATAATGAATTAGTGACAATTGAATCATAAAATCAATTATAAATCATTCTAAAAACACAATATTTTTTTAATTTCTTTTAAAATAATACTACCTACCTCTATTTAAATTTATTTATTATTAATCCCCACCCTCATTCCCACACTTTAATATTAAAATTAATCTAAATAAATATTGATAATAATTTTTAAAAAATTAATTAATTCATTTTAATGAATTTTATAATTATGATAGTAGAAAATTAGTAAAAAAAATTTATTTGAAGTTAGATTTATTAGATAAAAAATTCCATTGATATAGAATAACTATGGATATTTCATATATAAATTTATTTATCAAAAACATTAAACCAAATAACTTATTAATTCATGGATTTAAATATAATGATTTATGCATGGATCATGATATCACAATAGATGGTTATGCAAGTGTTTTGTTACTCAAAAAAAAAATTATCTCTATATTATTCTAATGGATGAAAAAAACTAAAAAGAAAGAATCAATAAATTAAAAATTTATTAAAACTACCCCCTATGAAATTATAAACATTATATTGTGGATATTAAATATTTAAATTCATTTAATGTGAGAAAATACAACATGATAACATACAAAGTGCATGGGGTATTTATTTTTAAAGGGTTTACATTGAAATAAGGATTGGAATGTATATATGTAATACCCATGAACGTTTATGGTGAACATGAATCATATATTTTTATCACAATAATTATAATTATTTTATGTTTTTTTTTTCAATTAAAATATCATTTATCACACCATTTTTTAATTACCTTTATACTATTTCAATAATTGGTTTAAAAATATAATAGAATATAGTTTTTTATGATTAAACACATGTTTAAATTTTTTTTTTATTTTTGGATGAACTTGATGATCAATAAAATATTTTACTTCTTCACCTATTCACATTATAAATACATTTAATTAATATATAAATTCCAAAAACTCACTCTCGAATTATATATTGAGTAAATTTGTGTTGAGTCTTTATCAGTTATTCTTTTTTCACTTTCTTCCTTAATAAAAAAAAACCACATATATATATATATAAAATCATCCCAATATAATTGAATCTATACATGAATAGTCAGTTCATCCCAGTGATTTAAGGATCCCTTGATCAAACTCCATGTTCTATACAACTTAATGGGTAGTAAAAACTGTCCATATATGTTAGCTCAAATCCACTTTATATATAATTTTTATATTAAAAATGGGATATAAATAAAAAATAAAAAATTTGATAGAAAAACATTGAAATAATAAATTATAAATTAAAGAGTATTTAAGAAAATATAATTCACTTGGAACCATTCTCTAGATTCATGAACATATCTTTCATATCTTATTTATATGCCATATAAATTTCAAAATTTGTGACAAATATATGTTTTTGTTTTTACAACGGTGTTATTTTCATCATAGTAGCATTTGTACTTCATCCCAGGGATGATTATTATTAAAAAAACTATTATCATAATTATGTGTTATTTTTTCACTCAAAATAATATTTTAAAAACTCTTGTTCTCTATTCATCCAATAATTTTCATTAGTTTTAAAATTAAAACACACATTGAAAAATTCATACATGATGTTTTTAAAATTTCATTTCCCACAATTTTATTAATTATATTAATAAATTTATCTAATCATTGTGATATGGTTTTTTTTTTGAAAATCTGAGGTAAAATAAATATTTATTTTCTAATATTTCAATATATCCATTAAATAGTTCCATAATGTTCTTATGCTATAGAGAAAAGAACTCCATTTTAAATCAGTAGATAAATTAAATTACATTAAAATGGAATAAAAAATACTTCTTATTCTATTTTATTCAAAATTATATTTTCCTATCTAAAAATAAATTTCAAAATAGTAATTTCTATATTAAAATATATTTTATGTAAGTCATCATATAAGAGAATGAAAACATAGTTTTTTATAGAAATATAATTATTAACATCTGGATTGTAATTTCCATGACTTGTTTACTTTATACATAGATTTATAGGACCCACCCACTTTGGTATTACCTCATCGGGATGTATTAAATACTAGAGAAACCACCTAGGCTACATAAAAAATGTTAATAGTCTTTGTTACTATCACATAGGTGTAAAAAATAAAATAACTTATACAACCACCATATATCCTAGGAATAGAGAACCAAAATCCCTGATGAACACTGAGATATAAATAAACCATGATAAAAAAAATAATCCAAAAATTTATGATAATGTATGTAAAGTAGAATACTCAACAGAAAGTATCTAATAATATTACTCAATTGCAACTCTATGGTCAATACCATGTTATAAGATAATACTATGTTTCTTCATCCCAAACTCAACATTGAATGGCCAATAAATTTATATATTGGTGTGATCATAACTTTTATTCTATGTAAGGTGATAATAAAGACCTCAAAAAAATATATAGAAGAATATAATAATTCCAATGTGAATAAAAAACAAAACATGCAAGATCCAACCAGTTTACAACCACCTGACATCTACAAGGCTCACTCACAAAATATAACATCTATGTGTAAAAAAATAGAATAAATTAATATAAAAATTAAACACTCCATATAGACATATCTTGAATTTTCCACCCTCATACCATAGATAAACATCACAATCTCTAATCATTTCTATATATGTGTAGTATCACATCACACTAATTTCGTCACATATGATCCGGGATAGACTAAATCTATAATAATCATATCCTCACAAAGGTTCCAAAATATAAATTTTCCCTTAGTACGTCCCAACCATAATAATGACTATACCATATAGCATTGCCACAATATCTTCACCACCCCATATCATGATCCACTTATCAGATATGATCTACTCGTCACATATCTAGTATATTTGGGTATCATATAATGAAGGAAATCAAACTCATACTTAAATCTAGCCATGCTAAACCACTAGAATACCATAACTAATCATCCGTATAACTATTCCACTCTACAACACCTGGAATGGGGATTAAATAATAGTTAGTGGTAAAGTATTACATTCCTTAAAAACATGAATTATTTGGGAAAATGCCCAATGAACAAAACATTTTTCTTTGTAAAGGTATTAAATCTCATGTAATGTGCATATTAAATTCATATGGATATAAATTATATATATATATATATATAATACCTATAAACCACCAACATGAAGGGTCCGTCCCAATAAAACCCATCATAAACATGGCAATGACCTCACAACCATCATTTTTATCTACCACAACAACAAACTATATCTGGATGAACCCAATGAATTCCAGAAACGGAAATTGCACTACAACCTTTTATAAAATTATAGTTAATAATACCATTATGTTCTTTCATTATCAATAGAAAAAATCCATGTTATATAAATTAGTCCATATAACATCACATATAATGAAAACCTACAACCAAAAAATATCATTTTTATACCATTCATTAGATGTTTATATATTTGAAACATTATTTCATTCAAATTATTATTCAATTTAATTCCATCAACAAAAATAAAAAATTTCATCATTTGGATTTTTAATAGACATTTACAAGGTAACTATGAAAAAATCCTTAGTAATGTTCCATCCAAAACCGTCCCACAACACATCCTATGAAAATTATCATAGATGCACTTACACATCAACATTAATGAATGAACTCAAATGATTACCACATCCCAACATGAATAAAAACCCAAAATAATTTATTCCCAAATATGACCACAACCTCCCAAAAAACCCAATATTAAACATAATAATAACATAATGAAGAGTTGGTTTACAACACTAATAATTAAATTTAATAATAAATAACTTAAATATTTAAAGGAAGGTCATCAAATGAAATTAATTCATTCAAACAATGGTTTCATTAACATCATGCTTTTTTTATTGTTTTTTGAAGGGTGTTTCAATCATTTAATAATATTGACCATTCATAAATTATTGTATGAATATAAATAAATTATAAAAAGATTAATCATCAATAAATTCCAAATAAAAATCTAGTTTAGTTGTTAATGAAATGATGAAGACACAATTACTATAAATTTAAAAATGTTTTTAACATATTTTTATTTCCTATTAATAATACTCACAAAATGAAATAAATAATATGACAATTAAAATAAGTACACAAAATAAATCAGATCTGATAAATACCCTACCTTAATAAAAAATTCTTAATTGACCATGGATGGAATATATGGGTAATATAGGATCATAATACAAATATCATGCGATGAAAACACTAATAAACCTAGTCCAAAACAATTTCCCATAAATATTGACTCCCCATATAGTATAAAATTACAATTTTACATGTATATAGAATATCATCAAACGAAAAATAGAATAACCAGTAGTGAAGGATATGTAACTCACCTTGGATCACATAAAACTAATATATTAATGATATGGATCAATATCAATTAATTTAGGATGAAATTTGTCCCAAAATAGCACATGAGTTCACACAAATATTGGGGAAAAAAGAATATTGGAATGAACTTAATAGGGGTTGAAAAACATATTCCCAAACATGGAAATAGTGGAATACATATAAAAACATAGGAAACATAATAATATTTAAGGTTTTCACCAAAACCAGAATGTTACCTAGCTCTCTACACTAAAAAAACATGGTCAAATTTTTACAAAAAATATAGTGTATTTACACACATTATAATAAAAAAACTATGAGTTAACCATGAAACAATGATAATATCCATTTTATAGCCTATTTAGTTTTATATATGAAATTTGATGGTAGACGATCTAGAGGGGGGAAATTAGACAATAAAAAATTATTGAGATAAATAATTTATCTATGTTTTCAAATAGATGATTTGAAGAAAAAAATAAATAGATGAACAAGGGGAATTATTATAGTAGACACATTCCATGTGGATCATACTACTCGTTTTACACTATAATTAATGAAATATTAATTGGTCACTGTATTAATTTTTTAATTAGTTCCTTTAACTAATTAAAGTCGACATTCTTTAGTGGATGTAAATAGATGATACCTAAATATTGAATAGGGAAACAAAACTTAGAAGTTGAACCATTAACCAGTTAGAATGATAACCACTTTTTATCTTTTTCCAGTGACTAATTTAAAACTTCCATAAAACACAAAAAATGTAATATTTTCCAACATTTAGACAGAATAATCATTCAAATACAGAAATCAACACTCTTAAACACTCTAAAATTGATGCATGAAATATAGATATCAGTGTCACCTGACATTATCAAAAAAGATGATCAGTGGAAGATACATCATCTCTTAATCAACCTTGGTGATTTAGAAAATCTATTAAACCTAATCCTCTAAGATTAGAACCTATAGTTCAGTTTCTAAGGGTCCATTCATCCAAATATTATACATTAGTTCCTAACCCACCAACAAATCATTGTCCCCATGCTGTTTTTTGAGGTCCATTAGAACATATTTATGATATTTTAAATCAATTATACCTTATGACATTAATTTTTCAATTTATGGATACTCTGATTCTAGTAAAAAACCTTCAAGAAGCACATTGATTTTTTTCAGGCACATGGGAATTTGATGTAAATGATTCTAATGCTGAAGTATAGCAAGTAGATAATTATCATACATAATACCAAACATTCAACTCTTTCATAAACCAGGATGAGGGTTCCTTTATATAGGGACATGTATAACCCTTGTATTTATCTGGATTGAAAAATTACATTGACATATGATGAGCCTTCATTTACAATTTCCCTCATGTAATCCTTTTTGTGTATAGGAAACTCCATCAACTGGCTTTCAACAAATCATACATTCCCCCACAACAATAATGTTACATGTTTATGAAACGAATGAGAAACATCCACTTGGAGAAAAAAAAATCATGAACTCAATTCTAGGATCTCATTTTGAATAATAATTCATTGTTTTATGGAAGGATATTGGATTTATTGATATGTCGGGAAGGACTTTGATACATCAAAATGTGTTTATTCCTTATTCATACCACCAATGCCTAATATATTTTATCAATGGTAAAGCTGGAACACTTCAAGATGAAAAAGATACATTTAAATTGTATGAATCAAAGTACCTTAATAAAGGATTATACCAGAGGGATGTGAAATAGTCCCTGACTAATGGTGTCATTTAAATAAACTCCCTAAATGTACTGTAGATTATTTAAGCTAATCCTTTCAAATAAATCAATGAATTTTACATTCCTATAATAAATAAAATTGATAAAGTGGGTCCAAAACAGAAAAAACATTCATCAATTTTCATGATTTCATTTATAAAAACATATCCATATGTTTCTAGAGAAGTTTTTAATAAACAGTGTATTAATGAATTATTAACGAAAAATGTCTTACTTCGGTTCCCTAAGCTTCCATAAATCTTATTCTATTATCTATTCTGGACGAATATTCATTGAGTGTGGGAGAAAATTATTATACTAATTCTTAGTCCATATTATCCCACTTGAATCACTAAAAAATCCATACCATCAACTGGTCCAATAATAGTTGATTATTATACAGAATTCCCAAATATCGACTCCTCCCATAACTATGAAAAATTTGCTTCATTAACTAATTCCTAGTAAGAGGTGGGAGATGTAATGAATTAGGTAGAGGAATATTATGAAGTCCTCAAGGACACCCCTCTAGAATTTTAGGAACGTGTCTCCATGATTTTAGATGAACATAGTCAAATAAATATGGTTATAGAGGAATATCCATGACCCAAATTGATAAATAAGACCATGAAATATGAAGAGAATGAGTCATATATGTCATTCTTTATGAAACATCGAGATGTGTTATCCTAGAATAACATAGTGATTTTAGAACACGATATATAGTTTTCCACCCATCATGTGGGCTTCCAAATGAAGATCTAGGATATAAAAAGGCATCAAAAAGAAAACACCCAACCAAAGCCTACAAATTTTATGATGATTTTGACAAGATCAACAATGATTTTTCTATTAGAGAGGTATTATATCCAAAATATATAGAAAACCATAAATTTAAGAAGAATATTAATGGGAATATTTTAATCCTCATTAAAATTATAGATCTCAATTATCTATGTCCGATAGTGGAATTCATTGTTTCAATCCATGAACAACTGATTTATGTGATGGATGGTTGTAAAGACCTCGATATCATGGATGGATATATAAGTGACAATAAAATTCATATGGTTATTGAAGTCAAAGATGTGAATTTCTTAACATCCTATTTGGGAGTATTTATCAATAGGCTAATCATCTTTGGCTTGAAGATTGTCGGTTCCACATACTAACATTCAAGGAATTCAATCATGAAACCCTTCTTAGGATTGCTTTTGGAATGCAACATTGATGGTATATTGGTTATTTACGGATAGTATTTTGACTGTCTGGTTTGTCTTGATACCATCTTCAAAATGATATACCAGTATATCCTGATGATTATCCCCATGATATTTTATTTTAGGGTAACATTAGGAAAATTTCTCATCTTTGTTGTATAACATATGAGAATTGATGTCAACCCTTATAATATAAAAGCTATCAATATAAGGCAACCTCCTTGAAATCATTAATATTTTATAGGAATTCATGGAAATTAATACTATATCATCCAATAAATAGATAATCTCATAAGTATGTGTTTGTAATTCACAAAATTGTTGAATAAATGTGACACATTTCAATTTACTGATTACTATATGGAAGCATTATATATTTGCAAGAAATAACTATAGATATAAAAAGTTATAATGAATCATTTGGAAGGAATTCTAATCATTTTATATGTTACATCCATTAGGAGATCACTAGGTCCATTATATGCACAAAATAATGATGATGGGGATTAAAATACATTTATCATCTCAATCTAAACATGGTAAAAACATAGAATCATTATTTAGATATTTAGAATAGTTCTCGTGCATTAATATTCATTATTCAGAAATAGAGGCATTACTTACAAAAACAGGATATCCATTTTGTCTCTTGTAATAACCTGTTCCAATAAATCATAAGACATCATATATAGATAGGATGTTAAGATGGGTGGGAGATTGCCTAGAAGTATTTTGATATATAATTTGTTCCATAAAAAGAAGTGAAAGGCTTGTTGTGGAATATTTTCTTACAGAATACCCATATATAAAAGAAACATCATTAAAAATAAATTACCATTAAAATGGATCATTTCTATTAAAAATGGCTCCCAAACATTGGAAATTAATTTTGATGATGAATCAAGGAGACCAAAAGGGAGGATAATGGAAGACCTTATACAAGGAAATGACACATTAGGGATCATACATATGTCTCCAAAATAAGCAGTATTTGTTTAATCATTCTGAGTGTAATAATGTTTTATTAATAATGAGGTGGAATATCAGGCCCCCATTCTAGGAATGAATATAGTCCTCTAAATATGGATGGAAAATTTATAATTTAATGTTGATTCATAGATGGTTATAATTCATATCAAGTGGGATTATACTATCAGAAAAGAAGAACTAACTCCCATGCTCGACTATGTATGAGTGTTGATCAAAGGGTACCCCTTAGATCCAATATTGAATCACATCCCATGATCACAGAATGACTAGGTAGATGCATTGGAAAATAAAGGAAAGAATTTGACATATCCAAACTAGGAAGAAACCATCATCCATAGTATTCATCACTAAATGGACTCCTATTTTTTCATTATTTAATGGAAAAGATTGAAAATTTTATTCATATACCGGAACTGTATGGTCCTACCATTGGGTCGATTATTCACATCACGAACTCCCTTTAGATTAGAATGGTTACATTTAATAGTTATCAAAAAGAGAAAATTTTGTGGTGAACATCCATCAAAACACATTAAGACATCCAAAATCATCGGATAGTCCTATATAAACGAGCCTATGATAGAGACCATCTTAGATGCATTTATGGAGAAGAGACCAGTACTATCATGAATGATTTTTACTCAAGAGGATACAATTATAGGAAGATATTTTTCATTCTTTCTCTACAAATATTAATTCTAGGTGACTGTTTTCCTACTCTAATGCATGATTTCACAGAATTAACCAAGAAATCTTAGTCATGCCACCTGTATTCCAACAACATCCATCAACCACCTTATTTTCTACATAAATCCAAATTCTCAAGGTCATTTTCCATAGGGTGTTGATGATGTGGGACCATACACTCCATCTATGTCTATACAGTTCAAATAACTCATTACTGATACAGAATTTTTTTAAATGGTTTGACAAAATTTCCCTCAGAGTATTTGGAGCCAAAAGATTCACGAGCTTCGTGAATATGAATATCATTACCATATTTGTTGTTCATAAAATAATACTACTGATCAATGCCACAAATTATATATTGTAGGTTGGTTTAAAATCTATATTAGGAGGAAAATATAAAATACAGCCATTCATCCTACTATCATGAGGTAGTTAATGTATAGATTTAGGCCATCAATAAGACTTCATCGAACTTGTTCAAAATATGGTGGAAATTGTTAATAAGTCCTTTTATAGTAATCTATTTCACAAGATAATGCATTACTAGTATACCAACCGTAAGTCTATCAAAAATCCCATATCTTCCTATAAATGGAAAAGAGGTAGTCCTTCACATTGAGGTATTGCTTCCAGAACTTTGTGATTCATATGTAACAAGCGATCTATAAGTGAAAAATCCTAGAATTGAATGGATTACTTGGAGGAGGATGATGAAAAAATATTTTCAAACCTTTTATCACATTAAATTATATGAAAATAAAATAGCACGATATTTTAACAAGAATAAATTCCTTTATTCATTCATCCATGAAGAAATAGTATTTTTCCTTATGAATTCAATAATAGTAGGAAAACATCCCCCATAGAATGAACTATTGTGGTAGGGACATTACATCATAGTCATGGTCCCCTCAAATGGAACATAATATTTGATCTTAATGGAAACAAACCTCATTATGACCCCAACCAATGATAGATTCTTGAGGAAATTTATAATGTAATATCACAATAGTCATCAATGTCCCAAGACGTTATACTGAACAAAGCTATATATGGACCAAGATGATATAATCTAAATTGAGTAAAATATCATCATGTGAATTTGAAATTAATCTATATAGTTCATGTTCCTATTTCATGAAATAAAATTGTGCAACTGTTTGACCAGTGTTTTATAGGATCATAATATTCGATGATGATACCACACCACCCCATTAATCAAAAAATGTGTGTGGAAAGATTCACATTCCAATTTTATATGTTTTGATTCTCAAACCAACCATCATGGGTCAAACCTCTAAAAAATCCCCCTTACCAATGTATAAATCAAACATGCACATGAAACTTTTCCAAAACTATATATAGATTAATTATAATTATAATGATATATGTAGTGATTCTTGAACACAATGTCTTGTAACCATTCTTCATTCTATAACTTATCAATGTACCCATTACCTCTGTGAAAACCTAGTTGATGAGGGGAAATATTTTTAGGAACTATTTGTGTCTTTATTTCATCTTTCACATAAAACATAGTGCCGCCAAGATCTCAAGTCATTGGAAAATACGTAGTACTATTTAAATTTTAAATTAGGTGACCCTTGTCCTTACCAATAGATGTTAAACAGCATGACTAGAAACCTTGTTTCGTTACAAAGAAAATCATAACCTTTTTTGAATAACTTGTGGATTGATTGTAATTATAATAAGATACATAGTGAAATTGGGATATCCAATACATGTTTTATCCATGAAAACAAAAACACCCTACTATAAATGTATGATTCAGAACTGCTCATTTAACCTTTTAATAACTACATGTGGCTTGATTCCTTCTATAATAAAATTAAAAGTATTGAACAAATCTCTATTCCTGGTCATAAAAACAATATTTCCCCTCTTTCAAAAGAAATCACCATCGTCATCATTTCATGACATTAAAATATCTGGGATTCAGGTAATACATATGGATTTATTTTCACTCTAACGAGATCTGTAGTGACACCTAGATCATACCTCCATGAACAGCCACAAGAAAATTTAAATGAACATATGTTTCTCTTGTATTTTTTTATCTAGTAGAAGAAACGTATAACATACATTTTTATCACATTGAGCATTTCTCACAAGGGCGTATGGTTTTTTGTAAGCAAAATAACTTAATTAGTAAGTAATATCAATTTACATTGGGGATATCATGGTCCTTATTTAGTGAAATTAAATGTCACACTAGATAAATTTTCTACATGACATTAATTAGAAATAATTCCTCAAGAAATTTGTGTGTATTGGTTCTCATCCTAATGAAATATGTAGTGGTGTCTGAATCATCAATCATGGACCCAACCACAAAAATATTTACTGTAAATTTTTCAACACTCCAATATACATGCCTAATGTACATTAGATGATTCAATATGGTATCTCACACCATTCATGGGTTTGTATTCATAAAACCCATTTTTTCAATACACATGAATTCAATTAGTATGGGAAATAAATTTTATGAAAAACATGTGGCATGATTCTTACTCCAAAAAGATACATATTGAATCATGGGTCTGATACAATTATCTTTCCAGAACATTCATTATTTCCAGGTCGAGTTACTATTGTCCAAACCAAATTATATTAAAATTCATGTATAATATCTTCTCCACATGAATCTAAAATATGTGTTTCCTTAATAACAATATGTGGTTTAATTCTCATTTAAATTAAATATTTAGTGAAGTATCAACTTCTTGTCCTTATCTCAGGCATGAGGTAATGAATATTTACACATCACCTATATACAAACAAATGCCTATGCATGACATAATAATTTGGGTCCCCTAATTAGGGGTTTGAAAAATAAAACATAGATTCTCCCCACATTTATTGGAATCAAGTCTATGTAAGGGAATATACATGTAAGGATCAATTTATAGCCATATACATCCATTTATCTTAAGAAAATATCATCCACACATCATACTGAAAATCAAAGATAATTTCAATTCATAAAAAACTTTCTCCATATTCTATAATTATAAGGTATGACACTCAATGACTCTTTTTTGTGACTATATTGTGGAATTAACTAGTTAGATTTTCATAATTCACCCACATAACATGAATTTCTTCAATATAATTCCATTATTTCACAAATACAGTAACACATCCCAGTTTGATTTCCATAAAATCTCCATAAAAATGTGTATTACAATTAATTGTAACGTCTCCCTTAAGAGAATCCTATTCTATCTCAATAATATTTGATTACATTTTGATGGAACCTGGGATTGGAATTCAGTCTTCAGTCATCCATCAAATATTTTTCACATATAGTGTCCCATAAAATAGTTTTCTAAAAAAGAAGTAAAATAATCCTCAGGACAAACATCCTCTATCACCATAAGCCCTTTTCCACATACAACACATTTAAATTGGTGAACCCTAGAGAAAAAATTATTCCTTTCACCCTTGAAACCTAAATATGATTTCACAATCCCTAATATATTACCAAGGATAGAAGAATTGCCAATATTTATTTCAATGTGAATAACCATAAATAATAGACGCCCAATGACTATATTTAATAACATTAAAATACAAAAAATAATGGGTTCATTTTGATAGGAAATTAAATTACATGGTCTCTATCATGAATTTATGACATTGAACTGAAAAATGCATAAACCCTTGTTTGAAAGGGCCCATACCCATCAATTGACCACTTAAAATTTTTTACACACAATCAAATACTCTAAATTCATCTAGGTGGGTTATAACATTCATTCCCAATTCAAATAAAAATACTCTCTTCATTCTCATGCATATTTTCATAGAAAAATACTGGGTAATTTGGATTCTCTCAATCTCCCTAGACATGGGTAATAAAATTTCTTATTTCCTAAGAAATCCTTCTAATATATATTGAGTAACATTCCCCAATTGGATTCATATAAAATCATCCACAAAATGGGGTTTATTAATGAGTGGATATTTGTTCATTGGAAAATACATCCTCTATAGCCTTATGAATCAAAAATAATGTGTTGAAAAATTCTTCTTGAACTCATTCTATGGCTATTCTTCATATAATTTATGTCATGTTTTTGATTCAAACAAAAATATTACTAAAAAGTTTTCTTATCATATCTAAAGAATTACAGAATACTCTTGGTTTATAATCCATATTTGAGTCATCATTTCTGAACTCATGGTCAATATTGTTTTACCTACATAATCATCCATTTTTTCCTTCTTAAATGAGTATCAACCGGCCATGACAAAGGGATATAGTACTTAAGATGTTTAAAACCATCAAAGGTTTCTCTGTAAATAGTCTATTCTCAACTCTCTATATCTGCAAACAATTTTGTTTTGGGAAAAAAAATTTATGAATGTCAAGGAATTAAAATAATTATGTTGAAAATTTATAAATATGAGACTAAGAAAAATACATATATCTCAATCTATGGCTTCTCCATATTGAGAAATGGAAATAGTTTGGGAAATTTTATAAAAAGAAAAAAAAAACATTTTTAGGTTTTACATAAGACAAACAAATATTACAACTACACTCATTATTCACCATGATATATGGAAATAATTATAGTTCCCCACACTATTTTCTAGTAATTGAACTATGATTAAATTTAATAAAATGAGTTATTTATATGTTGTTTTACAATTATAATAAGGAAAAAAAATGAAATAATAAGTGATAAGAAAGAAAAATACTTTTCAACTATGTTATGAAGTGTATTCGAACACACACATTCTAGAGGCACTTCTCCAAATTCTAAATTTCTTCCTTATCATTGAATTTGATAAGTTTAATAGGTTATCGAGAATTATCATCATCTTTCTAGAGCCTAGATAGTTGTGTATCAGTTTTCTCTGCATCATTATTGAGCTCCTCAAACTCTACAATGGAAATATATCTTCTATGAGCTAGGAAACCTGCAAAATATCAATGATGTTGGAATATATCTTCCATCATGAAACATAATTATTATTGAAGGCACATTATTTGTGTTGATTTATATTGAAGATTATATTATTACAACTTCATATTCTTGGTATGGATGAGCACAACTTGGGACATTGTGGCCCATAAATTTTTAAATTGATCCACTAACTGTGCCTCATCTCAATAAGATCACTGTTCTTCCTCCCATTTCTATAGGATAGAATTCAATTCATGATAGATATCACATTAATCAAATTTTATATATCACGACATAATAAACATGAATGGAAGATGATTATGTTCAGATGAAAGGTCATCAACAACCATATTACCGAATATCATCATCATCCCCTCCATGAAATGTAGCGCATGGTTTGAATATACTCTCACATATTGATGTATGACACATAGCCACTCTTATAGGGAGATATTTTTTTTCAGGATTAGTGCACTCAATAAATCACATTATTTTTCTCACCAAAAAAGAGTCTCATTTTCACCTACAAATATTGGCAGAACTAGAATAGAATCCTCCCTCTCTAGCTCACCCACTGAAGTCTATGTGATTGAAATGATAATGACATCTATCATCAAATTTATGAGGTCATCATATGATAAAGGGAGTGATTTAACCAAATTTTTTATTAAAACTCATACTTTTTTTCTTCAAATGTTAGGAATCATACCTCCATGCTAATCCCAACCTCAATCATCGGAGCAAAGACCTCATGATTATGATCTTATAGAAATTTTTTCTCAGTAAATAGTATTGTAATCTCTTGACAATATACCTCTTCAAAAATATAATTTTTACATTCATTATTTGTTGATGTAGGATGGGCTTGGATACTATGTTCAGGAAGGACCTTAGAAATGTTCTGTATGGGAAATGATTTATATATTTCAAACTATAATGAGACACATCAAAGAATAATAGACCATATTTATTAAGAAAAAATAAAATAAAAAAGGAAATCATTTAAATACAATAAACTACTAAATCAATTAATAATTTTTAACCTATCCCCATGATTCATTAATTCATCATATATTTAAATATATAAGACAACATATATCACAACATCCCAAACAATAGGGGTATCCAAGATGCACGCCATCATTTCCCTCTGTCAATCTCTCATCAGGTGTAGTGTAATCACAACCAACATAGTTAAGTTCATCATCGAGACCGTCATCAGACCACCCAAGTTCCACACCATCCACCTCTAGAGAAAAATGGTACTCCCATTTAAAATTCTGATTCACCTCAGTGTAACCAATGTTTATGAAATATCATGAGGAGTAGAAATTCATAAAAATTTCATGAATAAATATGGTGTGAATTTAAAATTATTATGACCCTCTCCCCTCTTGGAATAAATTGTGGTTGGAGTGGATTCATCCTATTATTATTCATCCATCAAGATGAATGATTCATCAGTGTGGGTGTGAGCCTTTTTCTGGATGTCCTTCTCGATCATTGATGGACCATTTATGGATCCCATAATAGAATAAAGTGAAGTAGATTCTTTAAGAGAATATAAAATTTAAAAAATTATATCAATAAAGTCATGAAATCAAATGATAGTGAAATTAATTACTCTGGCACACAAACTAGTCAACCATTATTTTCTATTTTTTTCTTATATTTGGATAGTGATGGTCCCAAATCAGTTCTCTAAGAAACAAACACTTGAGGTGATGGTTGAGGAGTTCTCCCTGACATTTCCTCCATTATCTCCCTCTAACCCAGGGATAATATTAAGGATTTAAGAACCTAAGCCGCAACTCCAATGGGGGTTCTTGTGGTCCCATTTCTCGATGCCTCTATATTATTTTTAACTACTTTATATTATTATGAATTTTCTTCTTCTCATACAAACTATAAAATAGATTCCTTCAAAATAAATGATGGTTGATGCAAGAGTAAAAGAGATTTGAGACGAAAGAGATATGTCATTCAGGAAAAGGTAATCACATCATTTCTCTTCTTTGTAACAAGCTTCCCACTCAAGCTATAGTTGGTCTGGAACATCAGACACTATCTTTATAATCAAGATATAATTATTAATATCAATTATTAACATGTACAGATTCTAAATAAACCACCTCACCTCTAACAAATTATTTTAATTTTAGGGATCATATTTTTCTAGGATACCCCAAACATAGGAATGCACATGAAATAATGAATAAATACCCATGAATCATTAATATTACAAGATACACACTTCCAAAAATTCAAAGAAAGGGGTTTCAAATAAATCGAATCTAATAAATATTGTTTCGAGGAAGGTCCAAAATATTTCAACAAAGAATCATTTTTAATACCCTTCTCTCTTACTGAATGATGGGTGACTAGAAGTTGAGTCTCCACCTGAGGGTGATTACTAGACTTATTTTGCTCAGAAGGCATGGTTTTCTCAACCATGTCCTGATCGATATTCTTTTCCCAATAATGACTCAAAGACTTCATAGAGTATTCATCATCACATTAGGTCCAAATCATTCAAATTTTCTTTCCATGAGTGGCAGTTTTCATTGTTTTGAACTAATAACAGTTATTTGATTTTATCCCATGAGGTTATGAAAAAATCCAAAAACTGGAATACCTAGAATCAAACCAAATATATTTTCCCAAAGTACAAAGTTTGACTAACATTTTATATGACCACATTTCCATCATTATATTGATCTTTTTGGGCACCATAAAGTGTTTCTCATGCTGAAAAAATATGGGGGGACACTTGACTATTTTAGACATTTAAACTAGAGGGTAAATCGACATAGAGCATATGCCTAATATATAATCACAATATCTATTGAAGGAATATGTACAATCACAATGAATTATATCATGTATGACCAAACTGATTAATAATCCCTAAAATAATTGGTGAATTTTATAATAGGTGGATATTAATACAGGATGAAGTTGATTTCTCCCTAAAAAATCATCATATTCACCACATTATTGTGATTTTATTATAGGTGATGGATTCCAAAAATAACCTAAATAAATAGGTAAAATTATCACTTATGGACATAAACTAGACAATAAAAACATAATAATTTAAGTGTGATACAGTCTAACCACAAAAAAATTAAAAATCCTATAATTCTATGTAGGGCCTTCCCATTTTATGTGTGAAAACAATTCTTAGAAATCCTCACAAGGACATGAGAAGGAAGCCCTAAATTCCTCCCTTTATTTATTATTTCAATAATAAAATTCCCCTTGTGTCATGATAGGAATGGAATAATGGTCCAGTGGTTAATAGATACTTATCCACATTATGATGAATCCATCTTGATGGGTGTTCCTAGAAACTATAGGATTTTCATTCTAACCCCATCATTTATAAATTCCCTTCTCTACGTTATGACATAATTTTCTAAAACCACGTTTATTTTTTTATGTGGGAATCTTGTATGGTGTTTATATGTGCGACCTTCATCTTATTCCATGAGGAATTCCATCATTGATGTTTCAGAATGAATGTCTCCCTTGACGAAAGGATCGTTTACCTTCACTTTAGGATAAACCATAATATAATCAAGGGCCAATGGTAGTGTACATTAAAATCATACCATGTTTTATTTAGTATTATAAATTCTTATTACATATCCCTGATAAATGGGTAACCAATAATTATATATAAAGATTCTATAGGATAATGATATCATTCCCATGATTCATAAATAATGAATTCGTATGATGACTCCGTTGACATTGTAGCTCAGGGAAAACATCAGGTTTTTTTGTAAATGAATGTTTTACCATTCCTAAAATCCTCTTATATTCTATCATCTAATAGATCCTTATTAGACTCTCCACAAATTTGGTTCACCTAGAATGACCACATCCATTTAGGTTTGACTCCCCCTCTAGATTGAAAATCCCATGCCACTTTCCAAACATGAAAAGGATATTCACGTGATGTACAAAAAAGGTTTTTCATAATATTAGGGGTTTTATTAAAGGGGATGAAGATTCATATATAGGGTGAACTGGATATAAATCAAGAAATAAATAGTATGAAATATTCCTTCCTTGATGTAGGCACCCTTGTAGGACAAATTTGTGGCATGAATATTGATATTCATCACAAACCAAGAATTTGGAAATATGAATTTGATCATCTAGAATGAGGGCATCGATCCTAAATAGGTGATCATATTATTTAATATATTTTATTCATATATATTAATGTTATAATGATTCCAAATAATTTTAATACACTTCATGGGTGGATATTGATCCATCATTGTAATATAGCCCAACATCTTCAATAATATTTGATACACATGCATCAGCATGGTCAATAAAAGCATTCAGTGTAGCCAATAACAATTTCCAATAAGTATTCAGGTCTATTTTGTTACTTCAAATATTGATTTATAAATTAAAATAAAACATTTATCAAAGGAAAATCCTATTTTAGGCCCTTTGATCATGTTCCTTGTTCACCCCCATAACTAGGATCATCATATAGGCCCCTAAAAAAATACACCACAAAATTTCATTTATTTGATGAATATATGAGGAGTTTTCACACATGTGGTTGTACCATGTACTTTAATTGTGAAGATTCTATAGAATTAATGCACCATAAACAAGTTCTGCACAACTTAGTGAACAAGATGATTGATGTTAAAATTTGGTGAAAGTGTGGAGCTTAATAAATTAGAAAAGGGGTAAGTGGTATTTATAGATACCACTATCCTACACATAGAGACATAGATCATGGACCTATGCACCAGAACTATGCACTAAAATTTCTCACCCATCCTACAATGTAGTCCTACATAGGTGTGCTACATTTTTGACTATTACCACATTTCTAATCTTTAACCTCAAACTACCTCTGGAATATACTCTATTCTTTCGACTAAATCCTATACTGAGGGGATATTATTTTGACACTCCATTTTCTCATGTGGAATAATTTTTTTTGATTTTTATATAAACAAGGTTTTAGATATGGATATTACCATGAATAATTAGTGGAAAATTACCAAGTAGTCCTACATGAAAACCCCTACATATCAAATGGCCCAAGCAGTTCCCATCCCCCGCGGGACATAGAATGAATGAACACCCATGAGTGGTGAACTTACAACAAATAAATTCCCATTTTACCTTTTATAGAATACCTTCTTTGACTAGGGTTCTCTATTTTTATATATATAGGACCCTAGGGATTCTTATTTTCACAAATGAAAAATCTAAAGAAACCCTCCAAGATCTGGTCTACTGCACCTTTTCTTAGGTCCTCCAAAATATCTCATATACTCTAAAAACCTGAGAGAAGTGATAATTAAGTGGCGATATGTAATATGAGTGTCCCATTATGGTCAAAAACACATTAAAATTGCGTGAAGAACCCATCCCCATTGTTGGTATCAACATCCCTAAAGGAACCTTCCCTAATTAATGGCCTATAATCAGACTCATATATGGAAACCTATAAAGAACCATTAGGCTTATGATAATCTATACCAAGTTTTATTTACCTGGAGTATCATTTCCTAAGCCATGAAGGCCTAACCCCCCCCCCCCCCCGCATGAAGCACTTCCAGCTCCTCACAAGCCCTGTTCAGAGCACCTATTCTCCCCAACCCATGAACTATGTAATGATCAAATGATTCACACCAACGTGTCTCCCATTTGTATGTTACTTCCATTGGAAAGAGGTGTCTTCAATTTTTCATAATTGATGAGTATGTTCTTCATGGTGTATCTGAATATGCATTCCCTTAGTATTGAGGACCCAAAACCTAGGGGTAATATAAGGGATCCCTCTATTTCATGTATTAATGTTAGGAACATGTCATTAACGTGTCGAATATAAGACAAGAGACATCTAGTTCTATTATGGAAACATGGAAGGATATCCTCCACTCATCCCCTAGAACAATATTTTTGTGTTTCCCTATAAGAGTAAGCACCTAGAATTTTTCGAATGACATTCCTGCTTTAATCCTTCTTATTTATCCATTATAGGGTACAATTAAGGATAGTTAGAGGAATATGAAATCACATTTTTCATATCCCATCACTACAACCTCTTCAAAAATCATTATAAGGATGGTATGGTTTTTAGAAACATACTCTTCCACTGGTTTCTCAAATTCCTTCATGACACATTTTGACATATAGGTTAGCAACGATCATGAAATTCATCCAGTTAGATTCATTTATTGGAATAGAATCTTTTTCTGGGTCATTCTCTCCCATTCCTCTGGAGGGCCTCCATATACTTGGTTCTTCAAATAAATGTATCAATCAAAGGGAATCCCTCCTATAGTAATCCCCTCAATATTTCATTAAGAGGAGGAACTCTATCTCCTCATCACCTTCATAGGATTCCTAAAAATGTGAGTTTATATTAATATAAATGATCATCTTCTTTACCATTAGGCCCATAATTCATCCAATAATAGAAAAATATGATTCTATGGACTTATATATATGTATATTTCTCTTTTTTTAACATATAACATGACTCATGTGATATTTTCGACTGTAAATGAACATGAAAATGACATAGCCCCCTACCACTGGGAATCATTCAAATTGTAATCCCAACACACACATTGTCGTCTAACTTGGTGTAATACATAACCATATCAATATACTCATCCAAGGGAATTCTCGTTTTGATTAATCACCCAAAAAACCTCTTCAAAAACAATGGTATCCTCTTTATACATAACCCCAATCCAAATATCTCATCCCATTGAGTAATCCCCCTTAAAAATAATCCCTAACCAAACCCCTCAAAACATCTCAGGCCATCCTCTACTGGAATAATTCCCAACATAATCCTCTAAAAGGTACATACACTCCGATGAGAAAAACATGAGGGCCTATATAGTTGTTGTTCGTCACATCCAAACTACATTATTGTAACATTCCTGTTCCGGGAGCCGCCTAGAGGCCCCCCATACCCAGTTGGTGATATGTCCTCAAGCACATTTCCTTGAATGCCAGCGGCTTCCAACTAGCTGTGAGGTCCTTGGATGTGGTATAGGGTAAATATTTCCTTCATTGGAAGAGTAACACATTAGAAGTAATCATATAGTAATAGTAGAAGCAATGCAATACCATAAAACAGTAAACAATGGAAGACTATTGAAAAAAATAACTAGAGAACATATATAAATGATGCATGAAACATATGTCTAGGAAAGAAGAAAAACAAGTCACAATGTTGGAATACAGTACAGAACCCAAGTACAAATGAAATACAAAAAAACTCCTCAACATCGATAGCCTCAACTTGGTCCCAGGCTCACCGGCTCCAAGCAGTCAAGAACCTGAAGTGGAAGGGATATTTCCCTTATGTACACCTGTAATAATATAATCTGTTTGGGCCCAAAAGAAAGACCTGGATAGGGTGTGACTTGAATCCCAATTGGAAACCACCAAAAAAATCTATGCCTAACATTCAGTTAATATACATATGGTAGGCTATAATCATGATGAAGCAGTAAATAAGGAAGTAATCAAAAGTAAACAATACTATAGTTTCAAATGATTTAATTATCAGATATCATGTAAGCAACAAATCATAAGCAGGGAACCCTCTAGGAAGTACTCACTACCACACCCCTACATTCCAACCAAAAAAACACAAGAAACCCTCTTGTATGTACACACAGTCAAACCCTTATGGTTATGCTTTTGGAAAGACTCTCTGAGGAAGCACTCACTGTCAATTCACCCTATAGTCTCATATTTTTAACTAAAAGGCACTCTGGGTAAGAACTTAACATCTAATTCCCCATGTTCCCCATATCGAGGAACTACAGACACTCTGAGGAAGCAATAACATTCATTCCCCCTATAGTCTCACATCGTAACAGTATGCTGACACTCTTAAGATGCCCTCAACATACATTCTCTCTATCGTATACTACCCTGGGGTCTCATTACCATGTGTAAGTCAATCTAGTATAATGATATTTAATGGCCAATTTATATGTCCATAAATACTTGGATAAATAGTCTAGAGCATAACAGCATGTCAGATAAAAGAATATCACTCTATCCTATCAGCACTAGGAATATAAATCATGAAGCCTAATAGAATAAGCAAGAACAAACGGTCATAAATAAAAAACATGGGAAAAACATCTATAGCATGGAAATGATACCCTGATTCACAACCAATAACCTCAATCCTATCACACAAGGCATAGCATGAACGTAACAAGGATAAATCTGTAAACATGCTATACCCCAAAAAATGGTATTGTGCAGTTTTAAACATATTACTGAAAAACTATATATAGAAATGAACAAACCACCTACCTTAAAGTTTGACAATTGATATACCCCGACATCATCCCAAGGATCGACCTAGAATGTGCTATATCTATAAAAACATCTAAAATTTTCAACTGAAGATAACTTGATATAGAAGAGAAATCAAGAAATGACGTTTAAAGAAAAGAGAGAACTCACCGATGTCATTCCAATGCAACTGACAACGTTTGATTCAGAGAACGGATACTTGATCGAGGGCTCGAGGAAGGATCAACATCATACGAATTCTCTCAGTCGATGAAGACAAAGAACATGAAAATTATTCTAAATAGTCACCGCCCGATCCATTTAATTAAAATAAAATAATGTAAACGGTGATTACTATATTAGTGCATAGCGTGTATTTGACTTAATCAGCACCCACATTAGGTGGTCTCCAAGTAACCATACACGGTTGTGTGCATGTCCATTACACAGACATCACCCGGCTATCTACGGTGTAATACCCTGAGATTTTATGAAAAATATTCTTTTTAATTTTATTGATGTCTTGTGTTGTTTGATACACCAAAAGGAGCTTGAAATACACACATCCCTTACTTGGCTTGCTTTACATGCAATCATGACCTTCCATGATAGCGTGTGTTGTACGCAATATCGAGTTTCACTAAACAATGATATGTTATTAAAATATTATATAAACTAGTCGTTATGAATAGTAATACCAACTTTTTAAAATTTTATAAATTTTATCATTTGAAATGGACTTCATTTTTGGATTCAGAATATCAAAATTAGCCTAGAGTGAATTTTTGGTATTTTTCTGAAAACTTTCAATTTTTGATGAAGAGTGAAAACACTGAGTTACTATTTAAAAACTGACTTTTTATTTAAATAATTATTTATTTTATTTAAATTTATTTTAGGTCATAATTGATACTTAATACCTATATAAGTTCAAATTAATTCATTGGAGTCATTTTATAATAATTTTCGATATATAAAAATTTTATTGAACTTTTCACCGTCTTTTACCTACCTCCTAGGAGATTTTTGCAAACTTACAAAAACCTTAATTTTACCGCTTATGTGAGTGGAATTTTAAAAATCCAAGAGACATTGTTAATATCAAGGACTAAATTGTTGTTCAATGAGATGAAAATAATTTTTGGTGAATGATACCTTATTACTTTTATTTACCACAGTTAAAAAGTAAATAGAGTAATTAAGGGTAAAAATGATATTATTATTACCCTAACACATGTCCTAATTCTATTTTATAAGTGTAATTCGAAAAAAATAACCTTAGGAATAAAATATGACCATTTAGGTCCACTTGGATTAGATTATGACATTTATTATTAATTTATTTAAATAAGGGTTA
Organism: Viscum album; assembly: GCA_963277665.1. Taxonomy (NCBI): domain Eukaryota; kingdom Viridiplantae; phylum Streptophyta; class Magnoliopsida; order Santalales; family Viscaceae; genus Viscum; species Viscum album. The sequence goes on from CAUJRU010000164.1 coordinate 514,949, forward strand.
AAATAGTTAAAATCAATGTTTAATAAATAATTAATTTTTAATATAGGATTATAAATACGATAAATTCGACTATAAATATTCATTATAATGATAAAAATATTTCCTACCTAATGGAAATTTATTTATAATTTTTATTCATTAAATAAGTTACGTTATTTATGACAAAATGATGATGTAGTAATTAGCTAAATAATGCAATATTAAAATAATTTGATATTATAAATACCCAATAAATTTAATGTGAGAATTTTTATGAAATAAACTAAATTTATAGGTTAATATGACATGTTATTATTGATTTAATTATTTTTTTATGAACTAATCATGCTGTTATGGTTTTCACAAAAATCAATTACCAAATAGTGTCACAATTGACATAAAATAATTTTTAAAACAAATATTATATTATTAATTGTTATTATATTTATAAAAATATAAGGTTCGGCCAAGATACTTATATCATGATAGGTGTATCATTAATGAACCACTTGGGGGTTTCTTGGATGTATATGGTAAGCTTATTAACTATATAATATAAAAATACAAAGTGACATGGTAAATGTCAATCTAATTAACTAAGAGATAAAAAATAAACGATAAGATTAATATGATGACCCAAACATGTCTAAAATATATTTGTTGGGAGGTTTTCTACCGATCACCAGCTTAGCTTCGAAATAAATCAATTTGGAGGTATTAAAATCCTAATATGACTTTATTATAAAATAATATTTTAAGTTTTTCCAAAGGTGCCCCTCTCCTCCCCTATAAAAAGGGCACCCATTAACTCTTCACTTCACACCACTTTGAGCCTTGAAGCTCGGAAAAAACCTGCCCATTTCTATTCTACACTTCCCTAGAAACATTCAGGAGGTTCTGGTCTTCTCAAATGACCAACTCTACTTTCTTAAGAGGAATCTTAAAGAAGGTGCGTCGAAGAAGAGGTAATCTCTTCTTCCGATTCTCTGAAGTTTCTTTCTTCTTCAACTTCTTCTTCTTTAGTTGTCCCAATATGAAGTAATAAAATCAGTATTACTTATATACTTACATGTTATTATGAATATGAAACAACTTTATTTCACCTTATATCCATCCTATGGAAAATGAAATCACTGCACGTGCGTACGTAAAGAATACCGTCTCCACGCTGTGGTGTAATCTGTTTTTGACCACCACCTTATTTGGATGGGTATAATGGTGTAAATAAATAACTATATATGATTATTGTAAAGTGATATTGATTCTTAAATTATATACATACACTTCAATATAATTACACTGTCATGGGAATGATATCATCGCTCGTGCGTTCGTACGGACTACCGTCTCCACGACGCGATAAGATTCATTCTCCATGTTAACCATTCATGAATGATTATAAAGTATAAATAATGAATAATAATGAAATATATGACATTATAATGATACTGGATTTATGTTTATATATATTTATGTCATCTACTTAATTCCATTCAATTCCATAATGAAACGAAAACATCGTTCATGCGTACGTACGGCCTACCGTCTCCATGAACGGTGTATTTCATTCCATTTATCGATCTATAATATATATATATATATGCTAAATATATATTACATATAAATAATTTTTTACATTCTATAAATATTTAAATCAGTATATCAGTAATAATATCACGAACAACAAGTCAAAAAACGTATGAAAAATGAAACGATTTTACCCAAAATGCTGCTTTAACATGGAATTTACAAAAGAACGAGTAATATAAAGTCCTAAGTTAACCAAATATGTTATCATAACAATGAATATGATTCTGTAATAATAAAATGACATTATTTAAATCATTATATATAAGGTTCGGATACGTACGAAGCATATCGGACCTAAGGTAATGGATAATTATTCCAATCTCATTCTTATCCGAGATTGTTTATTCTTAAGTATTTACTTGGGTTATGTTTATTATCCATGTACATATGTTCTAAAAATGTTTTCATAAAATGTTTAATTTTGTTCCATGTATGTTTAAATTCATTCTTACCTTTTTTTAACTTTTACCACATCATATGGAAGGAATCTTTCTTTTTTTACCATACAAGGTACTTTTTGACTTTTCCGACCAAAGTACGAGAAGAATGTTAATTTAAAACCTATACAGAGTGAACAGATTTTTACGGTTTTATAATGCCTCATTTTCATGAAGCTTACTCTACAAGATTTTTTGACTATTTTCAACAAAATAATTTTCTATTAAAATTTCATGGAATTTTGTGAAAATAAAATGATTTTGTATAAGAAGGGATATTTTCCTCAATAATTCATTTCAAGTGTTTTATCAAAACCATTTTCCATCTAAGATGACATTATTTCATATGTTTATGTTTCATGGAAAATTTCTCTATGATTTACATGGTTTCAATTTTATTATGATGAAATATCCATTTGTTTTTTATGAATTATGTGATGATGTGATGATGTTTATGAAACCCATTTTATTCTTTTGGTTATGATTAATATTTTAAGTTTATTTTTTAGAACAAGTAATAATGATTTCATTATGAGATGGGTGCAACCTATATATCCCTCCAATGCATTGGGTAAAGATTTATATCTCACAAGATAGTCATGGTTAGAACATTAAGTTAATCTGGTTCAGTAATATAGGACTGGAACGAGGAGTGAACTTGATTTCGAAAGGGACTTTGTCCACTAAGATGGTCTTGGCAGCAATGCCTTGGATACTATGGAAATAATATCATTTTCTTAATGGTTTACACAATAACATGTTTTATTCCCATGATATTTTATCATGATTAATGTTTATTTATGATCTATGCCTTACGTATTTCAATGTTTTATGTCATTACTCAGGATCTTGATGTTTAAACATTGTGTTCATGTTTTTTAGTTCAAATGTATATGGTTTGTTTTATTTTATCCATTGTTACCATTACTAAGCATTTGAGCTCACCCTTTATATGTTTAATTTTCCCCAGGATATAAAAAAAGATTTTAGGTAAGAAAACAAAAAAGGGAAGATCTTTATGGGAGATGTTAAAGATCTTTCACCATGATTAGAAGATTATTTACTGAGTTTCCAAAGACACTAAACTATTACGGTCCTTGTGTGTCTGTTTTTGTTATGTATTAAATATTCTGAAAAAGAAATGTAATTTCCATGTACGTCATGCTTTGGGTCTCTACAGTTGGTATCAGAGGAAAGGTTTAGTCAACCTTTTGAAAGTAGGATGCGAGAACTTAAGTGAGATCCCTAGAGACATTTTTAAGGTATGTCTAGGGATGTCCATAAGGTTAAGTATAAGTATATTTTATAGTCCTATAATTATGGTAACGATCCTATAATTTAACCGATGATGTTAGATATTGAAGTTAATCCTCCTTGAATATGATTTTGGCATCTCACACTATTCTTTTTGGGTTTTAGAAAATGGATGGGAACGAGAAGATTCAAAATAAGGAGGATATGATGGACAATGGAATAATATTCTTCCTAAGAAACCGACTGAAATTGGATCTAGAGGCCCACATATAATTATTATGTCTGATCAGAAATCTCATAATATGATCAATAATCTCAACTTTGGTAAGTTTCCCGACTCATATAATAAGAGAAAGATGGAGTTTCATAATGATCATAGAGGAAGAAAAGTTCAGTTTCTATCATGTAAATCATGTGGGGAGAGGCATCAAGGAGAATTTTTCAAAGGAACTTGAAGATGCTTTCGGTGCGGAAAATAAGAACACAAATCCAGTAAGTAAAAAAAAGGTTCAGTTAACACCATGAATAAGGATAATGGTATTTCTATGACATCAACAATGATTAGATGTTTTTAATGTGAAATGTATGGGCATTATTCAAACCAATTCCCTAAGGGAAAATCTCATGAAGAGAATCGACATGGTAATATAGGTAGTATTTATGTGGATGAGGAGACTACAAATTATATATGAGATGAAATAAGTGTTGAAGTTTGGTCAATGGTTTAAGAAGGTAGTGGAATGATTGTATGTTTATCAATAGTTATGTTGTATAGGTAATTTAATGGTACTATGGAATAAAGAGAAATTTATGGATTGTTACACTTTGGTTTTTCCTAATGTATTTGAAAGTATTTGTTGAATAGTGCTGGTAACCATGAAAGGTTATTCAAATATTTTTGGAAAGGAGATGATATGCACATAATTAATGGATAAGGAGAAAATAACATGTTTGATAGTATTCATGAGCTCGTGATTGTTATAAAAACTAAGTGATATCATGGTTTGAGTATATAAGAAATTTGGGATTTTGGTATATGGAAAGAGTTATCTTTTGACAACACTCATGTTTTCACTAAGGATCAATGGGTATTCATTTTTGAAGAGAATACATGATTAAGGCCTTTGAATGTTTAGAATGTAACCAATAAGACATATCTTATGATATATGGGGATCAACGATGGTATTAACATGCTTGTTATATGAACTCTCTAGTAATCGTTTTCACTATAATATGAGATTGGACATCCGTATTTTGGATAAGCCTAAAGATTGGAATGGATTTTGTTGGACATAAGTTAGTATTGTTTAAGGCTAAAACTTTTTCGATATTATTGATGGGAGGTTATAATAATTTATTTTTAGAAAAAAGGACAACTTGCAGGATGGGTGACAACCCGTCACGTCGGACAAGGATGTGGGAATCGAACCCACAAACGAAGTGCGACATGCCTTTATTTTCTACCACTGGACTACAGAAAGACTCTGGTTATTAGAAACTTGTTTTATTTTATTATTTATGATTATAGATGAAGTATAAGTCCACTTTTCAACCATATACGATTAATCCCACCATATATGGACTTATGAATATAACTTTTACCAACTTATGTTTGAGACAGATGGAAGGACCTATCATTCTATCGCATGATCTGCTAAAACATCGCGAAAGACAAATTCAAATTCATTTCATAAAGAGATGAAGTGGAAATTGTTCAAGGCATGAACAACGGTGATATTTTACCAAAATAAAGTAAGTATTTATTCTAATTTAAATTCTTCAATTTTAAGGAAAAGATACTGAAAACCAAAAATGTTTTCTTAGTGCCCTTATATACAATGAATTAGATGGTACCCTAGATCATCACAAATTTATGGCTTTTTGATTGTTGTCTTTTTCATAGCCATGTTCTCTACCACTCTCCATTAGAACATGATGGTTATATTTCTCTTCCATACCCATATTTTCACCTATGCTCTCCTATATAAAAACCCAGTGATTAGTTAATTTGGGAAACAGTTACGTTTCATACTTTAGTTTTTAAAGATTGGTTTTGGGATTCCTTTTTTACAATATGGGTTTCTATTGAAAAAACTTTTGAGTAGTAAACCATTTATAACCCCGACGAAATTTGAGGGCGAAATTCATTTTAAGGGGGGTAGAATTTAACACCCCAAGATTTTATGAAAAATATTCTTTTTAATTTTATTGATGTCTTGTGTTGTACGCTACACCAAAAGGAGCTTGCAATACACGCATCCCAGACATGGCTTGTTGTACACGCACTCATGACCTTCCTTGATAGCGTGTGTTGTACGCAATATCGAGTTTCACTAAACAACGATATGTTATTAAAATATTATATAAACTAGTCATTATGAATAGTAATACCAACTATTTAAAATTTTATAAACTTTATCATTCGAAATGGAATTTATTTTTGGATTCGGAATATCGAAATTAGCCGAGGGTGAATTTTTAGGTTTTTTCTGAAAACTATCAATTTTTGATGAATAGTGAAAACACTGGGTTACTATTTAAAAAATGAAATTTTATTTAAATAATTATATATTTTATTTAAATTTATTTTAGGTCAAAATTGATACAGAATACCTATATCAGTTCAATGTGATTCATTGGAGTCATTTTATTATAATTTTCGACATATAAAAACTTTAATGAACTTTTCACAGTCTTTTGCCTATCTTCTAGGAGCTTTTTGAAAACTTATATAAAACTTAATTTTAACACTTCTGTTAGTGGAATTTATAAAATCCTAAGAGACACTATTAATATCAAGGACTAAAATGTGGTTCAATGAGATGAAAATAATTTTTCGTGAATAGTACCTTTTTACTTTTATTTACCACGGTTAAAAAGTCAATAGGGTAATTAAGGGTAAAAATGATATTATTATTACCCTAACACATGTCCTAATTCTATTGGATAAGTTTAATTGGACCAAAAACAACCTTAGGAATAAAATATGACCATTTAGGTCCACTTGGATTAGATTACGACAATTATTATTAATTTATTTAAAGAATGGTTAAAATAGTAAAAATCAATGTTTAATAACTAATTCATTTTTAATATTTGGTTATACATAAGATAAATTAGACTATAAATATTCATTAGAAAGATAAAAAAATTTCCTACCTAATTGTAATTTTTTTATAAGTTTTAGACATTACATAATTTACTTTATTTATGACACAATGATGATGCAGTAATTACCTAAATAATAAAATATTAAAATAATTGTTTTTATAAATACCCAAATAAATGTAATTTGATAGTTTCTATGAATTAATCTAAATTTATAGGTTAATAGAAAATTTTATTATTTATTTAATTAATTTTTTCTAAACTAATGATGCTGTTATGGTTTTCACAAAAATCAATTACCAAATAGTGTCAAAATTGACATAAAATAATTTTTAAAACAAATTTTATATTATTAATTGTTATTATATTCCTAAAAATATATGGTTCGGCCAAGATACTTATGTCATGATATATGTATCATTAAATGACCACTTGGGGGTTTCTTAGATGTATATGGTAAGTTTATTAACTATATAATATAAAAATACAAAGTGACATGGTAAATGTCAATCTAATTAACTATGAGTTAAAAACTAAAATATAAGGTTAATATAATGACCCAAACCTGTCTAAAATCTATTGTTTGAGAGGTTTTCGACCCACACCCACCTTATATTCAAAATAAATCAATTTTTAGCTATTAAATACCGAATATGACTTTATTATAAAGTAATATTTTATGTTTTTTCAATGGTGCCCCTCTCCTCCCCTATAAAAAGGGCACCCATTCCCTCTTCTCTTCACACCCTTCTGAGCGCTGAAGCTCATAAAAAACCTGACCATTTTCTTCTCCACTTCACTATAAAAATTATTGAGTTTTTGTTCTTCTCAAAAGGCCAACTCTACTTCCTTAAAAGGAATCTTAAAGGAGGCACATCGAAGGAGAGGTAATCTCTTCTTCTGATTCTCTCAAGTTTCTTTCTTCTTCAACTCCTTATTCCTTAGTTGTTTAATTATGAAGTAATAAAATCATTATTACTTATATACTCATATGTTATTATAAATATGAAACAAATTTATTTCACCTTCTATCCATCCTATGGAAAATGAAATCACCGCGTGTGCGTACGTACGGAATACCGTCTCCACGTCGTGGTGTAATCTGTTTTCGACCACCACCTTAATTGGATGCGTATAATGGTTTAAATAAATAACTATATATGATTATTGTAAATTTATATTGATTCTGAAATATTATACATACACTTCAATACAATTCCACGATCATGGGAATGATATCATTTCTCGTGCATACGTACGGACTGCCGTCTCCAAGACGCGATAGGATTCATTCTCCATGTTAACCATTCATGGATGATTATAAAGTATAAATAATTAAAAATAATTATTTATATGACATGATAATGATACTGGATTTATGTTTAAATATATTTATGTCATCTACTTAATTCCATTCAATTCGATAAGGAAATGAAAACAACGTTCATGCGTACGTACGACCTACTGTCTCCATGAACGGTGTATTTCATTCCATTTATCGATCTATCATATATATATGTATATTCTGAATATATATTATATATAAATAATGTTTTAAATTATAGAATTATGTAAATCAGTATATAAGTAATAATATAAGAACAACAAGTCGAAACACGTACGAAAAATGAAACGATTTTACCCAAAATGCTGCTTTAACATGGAAATTACAAAAAATGGGTAATATAATGTCATCAGTGAACCATATATGTTATCATAACAAGGAATATTATTCTATAATAAGTCTATGACATTATTTAAATCATTATACAGGAGGTTCAGATATGTACGAAGCATATCGAACCTAAGGTAAGGGATAATTATTCCAATCTCATTCTTATCCAAGATTGTTTATTCGTAAGTATTTATTGGGGTTATGTTTATTATCCAAGTCCATATGTTCTCAAAATGTTTTCATAAAATGTTTACTTTTCCTCCATTTATTTTTAAAATCATTCTTAACCTTTTTTTTTACTTTTACCACATCATATGGAAGGAATCTTTCTTTTTTTTACCATGCGAGGTACTTTTTGACTTTTCCGACAAAAGTAAGAGAAGAATGTTATTTTTAATCTATACGACGTGAACGAATTTTTACGGTTTCATAACGACACATTTTAATGAATCTTACTCTACAATATTTTATTAATATTTTCAAAAAAAAAATATTTTTCTTTTAAAATTGCACGGAATTTTGTGAAAAACATTATTTTTAAGAAGAAAGGATATTTTCCTCAAGATTTCACTTCAAGTGTTTTATCAAAACCAAGTTCCATCTAAGAAGACATTATCTCATATGTGTATGTTTTATGGATAATGTCTATATGATTTACATGGTTTCACTTTTCATATGATGAAATATCCATTTGTTTTATATGAATTATGTGATGATGGGATGATGTTTATGAAACCCATTTTATTATTTGTCTTATAATGAATGTTTTAATTCTATTATGTGGCATAAGTAAGAATGATTTCATTATGAGATGGGTGGGACCTATATCTCCCTCAAATTCATTGGGTAAAGATTTATATCTCATGAGATAGACATGGATGGAATGGTAAGTTAATCTAGTTCAGTAATACATTACTGGAACGAGGAGTGAACTCAATTCATAAAGGGACTTTGCCCACTAAGATAGTCTTGGAAGCAATGCCTTGGCTACTATGGAAATCATATAATGTTCTTAATGGTTTCCATAATAATATGTTTTATTCCCATGCTATTTTATTAGGATTAATGTTTCTTTATGATCTATGCCTTATGTATTGCCATGTTTTTTGTCATTACTCAAGATCTTGATGTTTAAATATTTTGTTCATGTTTTTAAGTTCAAATGTATATGGTTTGTTTTATTTTATCCATTCTTACCCTTACTGAGCATTTGATATCACCCTTTATATGTTTTTGTTTCCCCAGGATATAAAGAAATGTTTTTAGGTAAGAAAACAAAAAAAGGAAGATCTTTATGGGAGATGTTGATGATCTTTCACCATGATTAGAAGATTATGTTCCGAGTTTCCAAAGACACTAAACTATTACAGTCCTTGTGTGTCTATTTTTGTTATGTATTAAGTATTCCAAAAAATTAATGTAATTTTCATGTACGTCAATCTTTGGGTCTCTACATGCGGTAACAGATTACACAGCGTGTACTCATAACGTACATGGTGGGTACTTAAGAAATCTCCACAAACACCCATTTTCCTCAAAAACACAAGAAATATAAAAACATACCTAATAAAAGATCTGATTTCTTAAAAAAATCCTCTATTAATGAAACTTGTCCCTTAATTTCCCTAGAAAGGTGACGTAAAAGAATAAACCTAAAAAAGCTTTGGCCACTGTGATTGTACATCACTCTCCTTCTCCCATGACTAGTCCTGTACTCGCTTTTTAGTCCATATCACTCATTCTAGAGGAACATACCGACCAAGGAAAACCTTCTCAAATCAATCAAAAACCTAGATAGGATGCTCCTCTAATGAGGTGTCCACATCAAACTCAACCTCTTATGGTTGAAAAGCATGAGACAGGTCTGAGAAGTATCATCGAAGCTGACAAACGTGGAAGAAAACATTCGTAGCCCAGAACCTCAAAGGTAACAACAACAGATAAGCAATAGGACCAACACTATCCAACACCTCAAATGGATCAACGTACCTCAGTGAAAGTTTACCATTCCTCATATTCCTCTTGTCTCCAAACCTCGGTGTTACACAAAACAAAATCGGACCTTCGACCTCAACCACAAGAGGTCGTCTATGATGATCAGTATATGTTTTCTGTCAAGACTGTGTAGTATCCATCCTCTTCCGAATCAAATACATCTTCTCTATGGTCTCCTCGACAATATGATGACCCAGCATAGCTGACTCTCCTACCTCCATCCAATATAAGGGTGAATAACATGACCTACTATAGAAAGCCTCATATGATGGAAGATGAATAGTTTCTTGAAAACTATTATTGTAAGAAATCTAAACAAGAGGTATGTTCATCTCCCACGTACCAGAAAAATCCAGGATGCATGCTCGATGTATGTCCTCAATCACCTAAATACTATGCTTGAACTGGCTATCTATCTTGGGATGGTATGGTGTTTCAGAAGTACCTGTGTACCCTAAGCCCTCTGAAGTCCCTACAAAACCTAATAAGTAAAACAAACATCCTTATCTAAATCAATGGAGTGTGGAATCCCATGTAGACGTATAATCTATCGGATGTAAGACTTTCATAACTCATAAAGAGTGAAGGTCTCCTAAATCAGTAAAAATTGTGAAACCATGATGAGTCTTTCCATGACAACCCAAACAACATCATTACATCGAGGTGACATCAGAAAACCAATCATGAATTCCATCATGATATCATTCCATTTCCACTCAGGAATGGGTAAATGATACAAAAGCCCTGCTGAGGTGGAACACCTCATGGTGAAACCAGCAACATCCCTCTTTATACCTAGACACCAATACTGATAGTGAAGATCACGATACATCTTGGTGACACCAAGATTAACTACCCAAACTGAGGAATGGAAATACTGCATCATCTCTTTGTGTATGTCTGCTGACACCCACACGAGCCCCTGAAGATTTATTATCTCATCCTTTCCTATGGTCCATCCATAATTGGGGTTCTCTCCCATCACACAGTCTTGTAGGAGAAGGATTTAACAATATGATAGCTACCTCATTCACACTCTATTAACTAGATTAATGTTTACAACTACAAAAAGAAAGAAACCCCTCCCCATGTTTATCATGTACCACCAAGTGCAACTCAGAGAATGGAACCATAAGATTCCAATCACGGTTAGCCTCTTGAACTGCCTGTATCTGAGTCCTACTACTCAACGCATCAGCCACTGCATTTCCTTTACTAGGAATGTTGGCATGCTCAAAGTCAAAATACTAATGGTACTCAACCAAGCTCTGCTATCTCAAATTCTAGTCATGTTGAGTGATGATATATTTGAGATTTTTGTGGTCAGTGAGAACCCCAAAATGATCTAAAAACAAGTAGTGTCTCTAACAGTGTAAAGTATAAACAACTATAGCCAGCTCAAGATCATGCATTGGGTAGTTCATCTCATGTGGCCTCAACTACCTAGAGCCATATGCAACGAATCCTTCCCCCCTGGATAAGCATAACTCCAATCCCAATACCTGATGCATCACAATATACAATATAGCTTTTCCTCAGCTCTAGAAATACTAGTATTAGTGAATAGGACAACCTCCCTTTATAATCTTGAAAGGATAACATGCAATAATCTTACCAACAGTACTTAAAACCCTTCATATTCAAGGCCATTATTGGAGCTGAAAAGTGTGAAAAGTCTTGTATTAAACATCTGTAGTAACCATACTTCCCTAGAAAACTCCGAACCTCAAAAATGTTCATTGGATGCTCCCCAGAAACTACTTCTCTATCGTTCTCTAATTCTACTGATACTTCTGTCGCTGACATAACATGACCCAATAAGATAATTAAGTCCATCCAAAAGTTGAATTTTGATATCATAACAAATAAATTATTCTCTCTTAGTGTATTCAAGAAAATATCAAGAACTGTAACATTGTCATTTCAAGTGTGAGAGTACACAAGGATATCGTCCTCAAAGTCTACCACAAATTAATCCAAGTGTTGATGGAATACTCAGTTCATTAGATCCATGAAGTCTACAAGTGTGTTCATGAGACTGAATGAAATAACCCCATACTCATATAGACCATACCTACTCCATAAGGCAATATGTGGTATATCATATGGTTTATCACGCAACTAATAGTAACTAGAAATCAAGTCAAAATTCAAGAACACCCAAGCTCCTCAAAGATGGTAAAATAGATCATCAATCCTCTATAATGAATATTAGTTTTTGATGATCAACTAGTTCATATTCCAATAATCCATAAAATGTCTGAGGGTACCTGCTGTATTCTTCACAAAAGGAGAGGTGAACCACATGCAGAAGTACGGGCTTAGATGAACCCCTTAGCCTGCAACTCCTCCAACATGTTCTTGAGAACCTATAACTATGGTGTACTCATCCTATAAGGAGTAATGGACATTGGTTCCACTCCTAGTACAAGATCAATAGAAAATTACACCTATCTATCTGTAGAAAAACATAAAAAGTACTGTTGAATGACATCCGTGAAAAAATATACAACTAGATAAATTCCATATGTGAAGTCCCCTGGTCATCCAGATAAAGACTAGAAATCTAAGCTGTATCTTTTCCTAACCCATGTTGCTTAGGTCCCGCTCTAATTTCCTGGACATCCCATTCTCTCTAATGAAGAAACGATCTACCCTCTGGTGATGTGAAACTAACCCTACAACAATAGGAATTTAAAACATACTAGAAGGGAAGTAACCAGTCCATTCTGAGAATGGAATCATATCATGTCATCTCTAGGATATAATGGTCCCATAAGAAAGGACACCTAGAAACCACTAGAGGGAACTCCTTAAACTATCATACAATAATTATTATTAGCCCCAACATTGTGTCAAGCGTCAAAAACTCAGCAGTAGAAATAATACAGAGCCCAATGCTGTCCACAACAAGAACAAATATAAAGCTATGTGAAGACCCCCTATCGAAAAGTGTAGAAGATAAAACATAGGAAACTAGGATCGTACCTCTAACGGTAAAGGTTCGAAAATCCTGATCATGATGGGTCTGCTCCTCTGCAAATGTCTGACCTGCACCGCAGCCCTATGACCATGCCTGACTACTCTGAGTTGATCCACCTTGTTGTTGCTAAATGCCCGATGACTGATTACCAGGGCCATGACTTCCACCAAAACCTAATGAGCATGAAGAAATCTAGTTCGAAGAATGGTGACAAACTGGTGGTGCTGCTCTGGAATAAGGAGTCATTGAAGAACCCCTATCACTAGCTGCTAGTGCAAAGATCTGACAGAAGTGCTGCTGATGGCCTATCTAGACACTTGATCAGCACTCCACTAGGTCTCTTGGGTAATGTGGCCTCATATTCTTGCTCATCCTGAATTGGTAGCACACCAAATGGCTACCAAAAAACGTGTCACGCCTCCTTGAGTCCCTACTCATTGACTCCCTGTGACGCTTCCTTGTGTTAGTAGGGGGGATACCAAATCTAGATGTCGAACCACCCTGGCTCACCATTCAAGAATCTCTCATATTGGGCTCTGTGGTCAGCGCATGGCTAACTATAGAAGTGAGGTAAGTCAACATGAATATGCACACATGATATCAAATGGCGTGCATGAGACCATCCTCAAACATCCTCGCTAGAAATAACTCATCACCTCTTGGAATAGGCATGAAGCACTCAAAATCTGTGAAGTGAGAAGAATAGTTCATAACAGAAAGAGTATCCTACTCCAGACTCATGAACTCTTGGCCACTATCGGACCTCAATGTATCCTAGTAGATGTAGTCCTTGAAGGCACACTGGAACTCATCCCATGCCAAAACCAGCTGGCATATCTCTTGTGAAATCACATCCCAATATCTCATGGAGATTTCCATATTCATGTACGTAACGAGATTCACTCTCCTCTCTAGAGGAATATACAGATTCCTAAATATAGAAATGATGGCTTCTAACCAAGAATCGACATCCAGCATTTCTCCTTCCTCTTTGATGGTGGGAGGATGATGTTATTGGAAAACCCGCATCAACTCTGCCATCGATGGGGAATAATGCGTTACTCCCTAGATGGTATATATAAATATCACAAATCCCTCTAGAAACTATGTGTTAGCACATATGTCTGGAATGAATGTAGGTGCCAAGAATGACATAACTAGAGGATCTGCTAGAAGTCCCTGATCAGCCATTTCTGGTGTCTGATCACTTCCCTGTAACTGGAAGACAACCAGAGGATGTCTTTGTGGCATGACTCTGCAAGGTCAATCACACACCTTAGATCATGATTAATAGTTTCTGAAACATAGAATTGTAATAAGGAAACAAGTTAATGAAAGAATTCTTGTTATTCAATATATAGATACACGACATGTATATTGTCTACACATCGTGTTTCCATAAGTTTTCACATCAAAATATGCATACACAACCTGTATATTGTCTACACATCGTGTTTACATAAGATTTCACATGGTCATGTACTTCTGCCAACTCAGTTCATGTAACACCCAATACACACGACATGTTGTCCAAACACACATCGTGTACTTGAATCCTCTTCCCCTACCCTAGTTATTATACATGTCTAAGCCACACAGTTCACCTAAAACAAGACTATACGGTGTGTTAGTTCCAGAAACAGTGTTTACTAGACGAACTCCACCAACCTGTGTTGTTAATGACCTGACCATATACATTGGATATACTGCACGACATGTTCATGGATGAAACGACATGTAAAAATCTTGTTTTTATCCATCCGTGTCATTAGTTGCACTAGTGGGAACATGGTCTACACCACACGACATGTACATCAGACACACGATATGTTATACAGTCTTTCCAAACCCCATGTTTCAGCCCAGGCAGTCAGTAACATGGTTATAGACTACATAGAGTGTACATATACTACACGGTGTGTACTTAGAAAAAGCAGTTACTTCCCGAATAGAAGAACACACGACATCCGTGTCCAACATTACACGCCTTGTATTCTAGGTTTTTCTAGATAGTTAGCATCATAAAATTCTCCGAAACCTAGAAAACACTGAAATGAACATTAATATTCCAAAATCTAATCTGTGAGGGTATATACATCCTGTGAATCAAATCATGACATCTTATACATGGAATATATAAACATAGAAGTGTAATGATCAACCAAATTCTGGTCCATGAGGGCCTATAATGCCTCAATATCCAATGTTTGGAATTCATTCAAACTAAGTATTTACAAAATTTAATAAACTATCAAATAGTAGGTGTTCTATCAATCCATCTATCACAACATGATGAATATCTTGAACAACATCTATAACAACAACATGAAATCGCTATTGCAACCCAAAAGGCATGGCAATAATGCATGAAATGTGATCTCTAGAATGTGCCTACTAGATGCATGAGATGAAATGCCCTCATATAATTGGGATGAAATAGAAAAATAACCTTAATAATGTCAACCGTAGTAGCACAAAAGTTTTGAATCAGCTAATGTTGAAATCAAATGAACTGTAAAATTGTCGAAAAAATTGCAATAACGAGGTAGATTGGATTTTCCCGTCACCCAGGTTAGTTACTACCTATAATATATTATTACCAAGTACCTATTTTCTTTAAATCCCTGGATATAGGCTCCAAACAACATTTTAATAGAAACGAGTCCCTCTAATACCACTTTGTAACATCCTGGTTCTAGGAGCCGCCAAGAGGTGCCCCCTACCCGGTTGGTCACATGGCCCAAAGTGCATTTCCCCGAACACCAAAGGCAGCCGACTAGTAGCAAGGGCCTTGGGTGTGATTGTGGTAAAATTATTCCCATATTGTAAGAGTAACATAGCTGAAGTAAACATATAGTAATAGCAGTAGTAGTTTAATACAATACAAAAATAAATAACAGAAGAATTCTAATATAAATAACTAAAGAACATATATAAATGATGCATGTTACATATATCTAGGAAATCATCCAAACATGTCACAATGATTGAATATAGTTAAAAATCCATGTACAAAATAATAACAATAAAAATATCCTTAGCATCAAAAGCCTCTACTTGGTCTCATTCTCTCCAGCTTCAAGAACTCATGTACCTGAAGTAGAAGAAAGCTTTCCCTTATCAAGACCTACAACCATATAATCTATTTTAGCCGAAAAGCCTGACCCAAATAGGGTGTCAGATGAATCCCAGTAGGCAACCACCCAAAGATATATGCCTAAAAATCTATGAATATATATGTTAGGCTATAATGAAAATGAAGCACTAATAAAGGATGTACTCAAAAGTAAACAATCCTACAGTTTCAAATGCATTAAATTATCATATATCAAGTATGTAGTTATTCATAAGCAGGGAAACCTCTAGGAATTACTCACAGCATATCCCCTCTGGTCCGAAAAAAAGAAACACAAGAAACCCTTTAAGAAGTAGACACAGTCATACCCTTCTAGTTCCACTTTTGCACAGACTCTATGAGGAAGAACTCACTATCAATTCCCCCTACATTCTCTTACTGGTAACTAAAAGGCACTTTGGGGAATCACTAAAAATGATATTCACCCTTTGGACCACATCAAAGAAAAAAATACACTTTGAGAAATCACTTATGTTCATTCCCCCAACAGTCTCGAATCATAACAGTAAACATACAATCAGGAGAATCCCACAACGTCCATTCTCCCTATGATATACTACACCAGGTTCTCACGGCCCTGTGTAAGCCAATCGAGCACAATGATGTACTACAACCAATTTATACCTCAATAACTACTAGTCTATATAGTCCACAACATAACAGCATGTCTGATAAAATAATATCTCTCTATCATATCAGTACTAGGAATGGAAAGAATACAGCCTAACAGGCTATGTGATTCCAAATAGTCACAAACAAGAAACCATATAAAAAAACATCAATAGTATCTCCATGTTAACCGTATTAACAACAAATAAACTCTATCCAAACATAGAAGGCATTGTATGCAAATAACAAGGTTAAATCCATAAACACACAATACCACAAACAAGGGTATTGGACACTTTTCCACATATAACTCAAAATCTATCTACGAAAAGGCACAAATCACCTAAATTAGTATCACATGATCAATATACCCCGACATCGGCCCTTGGATTGACCTAGAATGCAGTATATATATAAAAAAATATAAAATGTTAAACTCTGGATAAATCATGAGAGAAGATAAATCAGGAAATGAGGATCAAGTAGAGGAGAGACCTCACTATTGAGATTCTAACTCAACTGATGGAGTTCAATTCAGTGAAAGGATGATCAGTTGGGGGCTTGTGGATGGATCGACGACATACAAATGCTCTTAGTCGAAGAATGTGAATAGGAAGACACTTCTTCCAAATGGATGTGACCTCAGCCCGTTTAATGAAAAAAAGTACATGGTATGTACTATATATGTACATGGCATTAACATGCCTTAGCCGACCCCCATATTAGGTAGTCTCTAGGTCACAACACATGGCCACATGCACAACCGTTACAAGGATAGCACTCGGCTACCCACGGTAACCGCGAATACGCTGTTTACTCATAAAGTACACGGTGTTTATTAATAATATTTCAAGAAATACACATTTTCTGAAAAAACACCTAAAAAAAGAAAACATACATGAAAAGAAGATATGGGTTCTTACAATTGTATTTGATTCCCATCCAAATGGGTTATCAAGGAAGCCTCCTTAATGTCGATACCCATCACTTAAAATAATCCCTAATTTTCTATGGGAACATTCCCAGTATGGTCATATCCAATGTGAGGACACATATCCAATTCAGGTTCTCTATGAATATTTTCTATGAGTCCCACACCGCAAATTTACTTAGAATAATGTTTCTAAATGTCCTTACCACAAGATATTTAGCTGAACCATTAGGTCCTTATCACATGTCCTTAAAAAGTGTTATGTTCACCATAATGTGTCAATGACCTTAGTTTTCTCCAATTCCATTCAAAAATATACATAGGAAGATAATTTGTTGACCTAATCCTAACATAATAGAAAACTCATGTATCCTTTGATGACAATACTTTCAAGAGCACCCAACAGTGTGGCTCATAATCAATGACATAAAAAAAATTTAAAAATAATCTATAATCAGAAAAAAAAGTTGGTTTAATGGATGATGAGGATCAGATACATACTAATTTTTCTATTTTCCATAAAAAATAATATTTGATTGTTAATATCAAATGTAACCCACTTAATACATGGGAATTAATTAAGGATTAACAAATATATTATAAATCACTTACAAAGTCCTAAAGTTGGAAAACATTATCCCCAAAATGATGTGATGATCACAGCCCCCCATCATATAATCCTTTCAGATTTCGTAAGTATCATTGTCCTATTGTTAAAATGAACACCTATATTTAGAAATAATGTCCATGAGTAATCATGTGTATATAACTATTGGTTTTTTTTGGATCCACAATTGAAAATGGTTGAAAACCATTCAAAAATCATAAGCATAACTATTTGGTTGTCAAATATTTTAACCCCCGTAATCAAAAATGAAGAGAAAATTTATGTTGGAAACCTTTATCAATAAATTTGTTTATTCTATAATGAATTTTGATTTATCAACATTTCACCAATTTAATCAAATGTCATCACTAGTAAAACACCATGTATAAATATAGTATACAGTTTGTGAAATATTCATATAAATAATACATATAATTTTGGAAAAAATGAAATAAAATTATATCACATATCCAATGGTTTGTAAATACACCACCTAAATTTAAACATGTGCATAATATTAGATATCACTGAATTGAATGGAAATTGGGATGGAATCCCATACCACACACATCAATTTAGTTGAACATTATTTGACCTAATGTATTATGGTTAAAAAAATTAATAATTTAATTCAGATACATATTCATATTTATAGTTAAATATATTATCCTATAATTTATTCTTATTAATTTTTCATTAATAACTTTTCATTATTACCATTCATTCATGGGGTAACATCTTTTTTCTCTCATTAATTTTTTTAGGGAAGCTTATATTTTATAAATATGATATAGTTAAATAATAAATAAAATTATATTTGTTATATAATTACATAATTTATTCATTAGATAAATTTATTTTATTCATTCAAGAAATATATATATCGAAAAATGAATTGCATTTATTACAGGAGAGGGTATGACGTACATACGCGAATGAGGCATTTTCTATTTAATAATTTGATAATGTGAAAGAAATTATATGATATATTATTTTAAATCATCAACATTAGTCAATATTAAAAATTTACATTCATTATTTACATTATTATATCTATACATGTGATTCTTTGATAATATCAATTAATTCGGATTGGGAGGAAGTAGTCCACTGTACACTTGAGCGACTGTTTTGCATCACATTTGAAAGAGATGAAGTAGGATTACTATTATAAAATAAAACTATAAACAGATTAGTATTTTGTATATATTGTTTTTATTTAATTTGAATTAGTAATAAATAATTAATTTTGGTAAAAGAATAAGTAAAAAAATGAAAACCATGGTGATAATGATTGCACTATTTATGATAAACTACATTTAGAACTCTTTTTTTGATATTAATAAAATAAAACATTTCTATAAATAATTTTTCATTAAAAAGAATCAAAAGAGACATAATATTAATAACGGATGGTTACAGTTATGTATAAAATAATCCAATAACATTTTTGTGATGTTTAGATAGGTTCTTACCCTTATATATTGGATTTAACCAATGCTATCCCTTTTTTACTATTACCGTGATAACAATGGTGTTATGCAATAGGGGAAAATATAGTTACTATAAACAAAAAATTGGCCAAAAAATATAAAATTGATGATATCAAAAGACATATATCATTAAATTAAAGTAATATTATTTTAGGATTTTTAAATCATTTCATAATATATATATATATTTTAATTATTGTGAATTTTATTTTTGAAACTATTCATTTAATTTCACATTGAAAACAACATGACAGTAATTTAAATCCAATAAAACTCTAAAAATGATTGAAATTTTATATTTATTGTCAAATTTCATGGAGCTAAATAGTTAACAAATTTATTAATGTGTTTATATTTTTTATATCGTTTATTATATTTATTTCATTAACTTTATAATGTTATGTCTTCATTGAATAAACATTTAATGTAATTATATAATTTATAAAATATATAAAGAAATAATATAGTGAAAATAATACAAAATAATAAATTACATAATTAATATTCACATATAACTTCTTTTTTTTTATATGAACTCATAAGATATATTTAAAAACAGGAAAATTGCATTTTTTTATTTTTCAGTACAAAAAATATTATATATTTCATTTTAATCGTACTATGGAATAAATATTAAATCCAGTGAATAATGTAATAAGCTTATAAATACAATTATACAACAAAAAGTATGATAAAAAATAGTTGTTTTGTAACATTTTCATAACATAGGTGAACATTGTATCCAATTTTACCATAGCCATAATTTTTAAATATTATTATTACTCATTATGAAAAAAAATCATCATAGGATTTATTTTATAAAATATATTATTTTTATTCAAAATATATAAATCGTTTATCAAGATTATATAACATTAATAAGATGAAATTAATTTTATAATAGTCCTTTTAATCATGATAAACTTATTATTAATTAAAAAGTATATTACTATGTCTACTTGTATTTTTATAAGAAAAATTTAATGCTTATTCCAATGTAATTAATTATATTTTATAAAACTAAATGTAACTAATATTAATGTTTTAAAAATATATATATATATTTTTTATACTTTTTGAATGAAATTCAATAATTGTATTTCAAAAAATTTTATTTTTACAATTAAAAAAAACTAAACCATAAAGGAAAAAGTTTCAAAATTTGACCCTATTTAAACATTGATATGATTATTTCGAAAATGTTATTTTTATTATAAAATATAATTTATAAATTTTTATGGATTTATTTATAATTCCCTTGATGAAAATTTAAAATTAAATAATTTTTATGAAATATTATATATTTAATATAAAATAATATTTCTAAAAAGTATTTTCTTATATATTACAAATAAGTATATTATATGAAACCATTATAAATTTTTTAATAATTTTGTTTCACCTAATCATTCCCATCAATTCGATGACTACATTATAAAGTTCATATTTAAAAAATAATATTCATGTGATCTTTTAATCTTGGTGTTGTGTGTAGTATACACTATCAATAATAATGTGGTATTATAATCTAGCGGTGTTACATTCTCCCCCTTAATAAAATTGAATCTAAAAAATTAAAATTATTCATGGAAATTATCGATTTTACATTTGAAAATTTATTAATGGAAACCAAACATTTCAAAAGGGTTAATAATACCTCCTCTTAAAAATAGTTAATTGGAAAAAATAAGTTCATTACACAAATATGTTTTTTAAATAAACTTCATCATTATTAAGAAAATTGATTTAATAAATCCAAAAAACCATTAAATAAAAAGGTTAGCTAAAATGCATTACAACCATCCCCTATAACATTTGTGTGTTCTACTCCAACGACCTTGATAGGATTGAAAAGACATTATTTATTCTAATACTATATTAATATAACACAATTAACATCAAAAAAATATTATTAACAACATTAAAATATCCTTATTAATCAAGGATAATTGAAAACCTAAATTATATCAATAACATCCAATTTATGAGAAGAAAATTTTTCCTCAAATAACATTTAATGTTGAGCCAAAGGGTTATATAAAACTTAAAATAATAAACCTTCCCCCAAAAATTCATTAATCTCATTAACATCATAAAAATACTTTAAAAGGAGTTTCTAAAAAATTGAAATTATGATAATACATAAATTGATAAATCTATGATAGTTTAAATAACTCATATGTTAATATCAACTGATGAAATATATGCTTTAATTTTTTTCAAAATTCATACAAAATAAATGATTTTTATAATGAAAATAAAATTTAAAAAATAACTTGGGAATATATTTCTTGAATAAAAATAAATAAATACATAAAACCTTTTATATTAATTATTGGAATTAATGAGGTCCTTCTAAGGTCTAGGAATTATCCATTTAATGTTGGAACTGACTCATATAATGACTTGGGTCTACCAAATTTATATATAGAACTATAAATTGTTCTCTATGATGAAATTTATTTCCCTATAATAAAATCCTCACTTTTCCACAACTTTTATATTCTATATGAATTTTTTTCCACAAATAAATAATTTTTATCTTCATCTAAGACATTCTCATGGGATTCAATTTCCATTTTTAAAAAAGTTTGAAATTGTGTGTTATTTCCTACACGGGCTCCACTATTGGAGCTCTTAGATGGATCCATTATTTTCTTACATGGTCTGTTAAAGAGTGATTTATAGTATAATATGGAAATTATATATCATGATAAATGATTATGAATATTCCAAATTTATTTGACAATAGTCATCTTCCAATATTGCCTTTCAGAATCATGCAATTTTCCTCCACATTAACCATTAAAATCTTTCCACCAGATTAAAACCATCATTTCAAAAAAAAATTATGATATTGAGTGAGAAACAATAATCGTAATTATGAAATATTATTTTTAGTATTCTTAAATCGTGAAACATAATTTTCAATCCATTCTTGGAATGATTTATCATAGGTCATCTATGATCACCATATATTCAAATCATTCATGATGGTTCATTTATAAAATATTAATTGAGCCTATCATATCTCCAGAGAGTATCAATCTAGGCGCATTGTAAGGATACAATCACATTCCACTAGAATAATGCCCAAGATATACTTTCCCATATCTTTTTTGTTGATCATAACCTTATATTCCTTAATTCCAAAACCACATCCACATGAAATATCCATATAGAGATGTATTACATGGAAACCCTATGAATATATATGTTACCAAAAAATTGGGATGTCCCCATATTAATAGAAATATTAAAAAATTCATCCATATGTTTTTTATTCCATATTATATGATTTTCTTATTATAGTTCCCATGGAATCATATAAACATACTCTAATAAAAATAGAAGAAAACTAAACAGTAGTTTCATAAGATGACTATGTGTTTCTAAAAATGTACATTGACATAGGAGATCTTATACCAAAGGACCAATCAGTTTAGTAATCTGGGAGATCCTGAAACATACATTATATCTATTTTTCTTTTGATATAATATTCAAGTCCAAAAAGGTGAACATTTTTAATCATTTAAACTCATTCAATAACTTATTTTACATATTATATTCATAGGAAACAAAATATGGTTGAGAAGAAATTATCAATAAGAGTTATTTATAAAACAATATTAATGTGTTGATATAGTATAGTTAATTTTGACTTGTAAATAATAGAAAACACATTCCATATAATCAAAAACATGAACATGAACTGAATCCAAGTATTCTATTAATATAGTAAACTCATGTATAAAATATATTAAATTCCTCCTAAAGGAAATTCATTAATATTTTTCATCATGATCTCATAAATCTTGATATATTTTTTATTAAATACATATTCTAAAATATTTTAATCAATGAGTGTATATATGGAAGATAGAAATTAAATTATGGTTGACTATTGTTTATAAAGATACTTGTCGATGAATCAGGGAATATATAACTATAGCCCCAACATTTAAATATATTTATAATGCATTACTCATATATTTTATTATCATTTCAATTGATAAAAAATATTTTATTCAATATATATATTTATTTAATAAATAATATATATTTATTATAATTTATCAAATTCAATCAAATAACATTAATAGAAAAACTTTTTATGTAAAAATAATATATAGTTGTGAAAAAATACATCAAAAATTCACATGAATATTTAGGAGAAATGTAATGCCCAATGGTCAGTAGAATGTGATTGTTTCAAGAGAAAGGTAAAAACTGAAGAATTAATAAAAGTAATGATATAACAATCAATAACTACCATAGCCCCTATAGAGTGAAAACATTATCATCAATATGTATTTTTCATTTTCATCCATAAAAAATAGTATGTAAAAATAGTATATAGATAAATATGGGTACAATTTTCAATACTGACATTACCTTTTAATCCATCATCATTCCTCATAAGTTCTCCAATGAAGTTATGTTTAATGTCATATAAAAACATGAAATTTATTACCATATTTCAATTTTATCATTTTAATACAGACTCTGATACTTTAAAAAAACAATCACTCATTCCATAACAGATCCAATAGTGTTTTCTGATGTTTTAATTAGGTCTTTACACTTTTATATTTGGTTTAACCCATGGAAGACCTTTTTTTAAAATTAGCACTATAACAGTTGTTTTACTCAATTGGGGTAAATATAGATACTATAAAAGGATAATTAACAAAAAAATATAAAATTGTTGATAATTTAAAATATATATCAATAACATATAGGAAATGATTTTAGGAATTTAAATTCATTTAACAAAATATTTTTTTAGAATATATCACTAATGTTATTTTTGGACCATTTCATTTAATTTGACTTTTAAAAAATGATAACAGAAATTTAAATCCCATAAACATTAAAAATTATTGAAATTTTATATATATCTACATAATTCCTGGAGATAGATTCTTCATTAAAATTATAAATTCTTTTATATTATTAAAATCATGTATTTTATTTTTTCATTAATTTTATAAAATATTGTCAGTATTGATTAACCATTTAATGTAATTATATAATTTTCAAAATTTATAACAAAAATTATAAATTATAACCAAATGTAATTAATTAGATTATATATAACTAAATCTAAGCAATATAAATTTATTTATCAAAATAAAAATTTTGTAGTCTTCTTGAATGAAAATAAATTAAAGGATATAAACAAGATGTATTTTTACTATCCACTAAAAAATAAATCATCATGGAAAAATTATAAAATTATTACCTACGATAAAATTGATATGATGATTTAAAATATTTTTTTTATTATAAAATATAATTTATAAATTTTTACTAAATGATTTATAATTATATCACACAAAATGTAAAAAAATAAATTTTTATGTAATTGTATAATTTCTTTATAAAATATTATTTCTAAAAATTATTTTCATATAAATATCAATTTAATATATTTTTTTAATCCTTTAAAAATATCTTAATAATTTTGGTATTCCTAATCATACCTTTCAATTCGACTTCTATGATATAAGGGTCATATTTAAAAATTAAATATTTCTGTTGTTTTTAAGCTTTCTGTTGCGTGTTTTATACACTATTAACAACAATGTTGATTTGAATTCTAGGAGTGTTACATTATCCCCCTCAGTAAATTGAATCTCAAAATTAAAAATTATTCATGGAAATCATGGATTTGACATTTTAAAATTCATTCATGGAAAATCCTATTTTTAAATGGGTTGATAATAATTCCTCTAGGAAATGGTAAATAGGAAGAAATAAGTTCATTACACAAATAGGTTTACGAAATTAATATAATCATTTTTAAGAAAATTTATTCAAAAAATTATTATGAACTATTAAATCACATAGTTAAAAAAATACATTACAATATTCCCTCACAAAATTTGGGTGTTCTACTCTAGTGTATTTGATAGGATTAACAATACATTATTTGTTCTAATAATATATCAACTTCCCAAAAATTTTGAAGAACATCAAAAAGATATCACTAATAATACTGAATAATATAAAACCTAAATTATAATAGTAAAATCATAAATATGAAAATATAATTTGTCCTCTATTAATACTTAATGTTGAACCAAAGGGTTGTATATACCTTATCTTAACGAACCTTCCCCAAAAAGGCATTAATCAACTTAAAATCATAAAAATTGAAATGTTAAAAATGGTTTTTTATGATATTAAAATTATAGTAATTCTAAAACTTATAAATCAGTGATAGTTTATATAAATCTTATGTTAATCATACCTGAGGAGATATATGGTCTAGTTTTTTTTCAATGTCCATATATATTCATTAATTATTATAATTAAAAGATCATTTAAAAAAACCTCTACAATATAATTCATGAATAACCATACATAAATACATAAACTCTTTTACGTCAATGATTTGAATTCACTAGGTCCTTCTGTAAGATATGAATTTTCCATTAATAGATGGAACTGAATCAGATAATGACCAAGGTCCCCAAAATTAATAAAAATAACTATAAATCAATATCAAGTATGAAATTTATTTATTTCTTTTTAAATCCTCACATTTCAAAAACTATTAAATTTTATATAACTATTTTTAATGAATAAATTATTTTTCTGTTCATCTTAGACATCCTCATGGGTTTTACTTTCCACATTACTAAAATGTTGGAATGTTAGTGCCCTTTCCACTACAGACTCTATTATTGGAGCTCTTTGAGGGATCCATAATTCTCTTACTTGGTTAGTTAGAGAGAGAGTTATGGTATAAATTGGAAATTTTTTATCATGATAACTGATTATGATTATTCAGAATACCTTTCAAATCAGTCATCTTCCAATTTAGTTTTTTAGATTCACTTCACTGTCCATTACATTAACCATCAATATAATTCCTCCAGATTCCCAATATATTCTAAAACCAAAGGAATATAGAGTTAGAAACAATAATTATATGTGTGAAATATCATTTTTAATATTTTTAAATCTTGAAAAATTATTTCCATCCATTTTTGTTAAGGATTAACCTATGTCTCCATGATCACCATATATTCAAATCCTTCATGATGGTTCAAACAGAATGTATTAATTGACCCAATACTATCTTTTTAGTGTTTCAATCTAGGACTATTGTAAGGGTACACTCACATCCCACCATAATTTTGAAAAGATATACATAATAATCTCTTTTTAGGGGTTTTACCATTAAGTTTATTATTTCCAAAACCACATCCACCTGATATATCCATATAGAGATGCATTACATGGAAATCCTATGAATATATATGTAACAAATACATTGGGATGTCATCATAACCATATACATATTATAAATGTAATTCATATGTATTTGTTTATATTCTATGTTTTCTTTATTCTAGTTCCCAGGGATTCATCTAAACATCCTATAATAAATATAATAAAAACCTGAACCCCAGTAGAAAAAGATGATTAAAACATTTTAAAATTTACATTGATATAAGAGATATTATGCCAAAAGACGAATCAGTTTTGTAATATTTGAGATCATAATACATAAAGTATAACTATTTTTAATTTGGAATAAGATATAAAACAAAAAATGGTGAACCCTTTTCATCATTAAAACACATTCAATGAATTATTCATTATATAATTAATTTAGGAAACGAGATATTGGTTGGATGAAATTCTCAGTAATAGTTATTAATAAAATAATATTCATGATTATAAAAGGTATAGATGATATTAAAATGTAAATAATGGAAAACACATTCCATATAATCATAAACATGAACATGAAATGAATCCAATGGAAAATATTAATATAGTTAACTCATGTATAAAATAAATTAAATTCTAAATAATGGAAATGCATTAGTATTTTTCATCATGATACACTAAATCATGATATATATTTCCATAAATCCCTATTATATGATATTTTAATCAATGAGTAGTAATATTAAATATACCAATTAAATCATGGGTACCTATTTCTTCTAAAAATACTTGTCTATAAATTGGGTACTATATAAATATATCCCCAAAAAATTCAACATATTTATAATTAATTCCACATATATTACATGATAATTTCAATTGATAAAAATATTATTATCAATAAATATCATTATTTAATTAATAATATGTATTGGGTATGATTTTTCAAAATCAATCAAATATCACTCATTAAAAAACATAGTATGTAAAAATAGTATATGGTTATGGAAAAAAATTTCCATTATAATAATAAAATAAATATTTAAGAGAAATATAATTTCTAATGGTCAGTGGAATGTGAAGGTTTAAAGAGAATTTAATGACCATATATTATTAATAAATAAGATATGACTATGGGTTATTTGGAAGTATATTTTTCTCATAAAATTATTCATTTTAAAAAATCTATGAAAATAGAAGTGATATATTAAAAACGGTATTGATTATTTTTTAAAAATATTATAAATTTTTTATAATAATATAAATATCATCAAATTCTAATTGTATCAGGGATGTTTTCTATTGTTTTTTTCATTAAAAAATATTCATATTAAATTTTATTTAAAAGACGGTTTGAAATTAAAATTATAGAAAGAACTATATATATACCATCAAGACATTTAAATAATTAAATAATAACATAACATTTATTTAATAAATCATTTCAGATATAAAAAGTACATTTTAAAAAATATTTTTAATAACATCATCATTAAAGAGGAATATATCAAATTAAATGAGATATAAAATATGTACTTTCTTTAGAACCCTCTTTTCTTAATTGAATATAAAAATTAATGAATTATTTTTAAAAAAAATCATGGAATAACCTTAAATATCTAGTAGATAATATATTTGAAGGATTTTATTTAGGATGGATTAAATGATTCCTTCATTGAAAACTAAGTTAATATTAAAAATTGATATTGTATATTAATTATGTACCTCTATGTAATAATAAAATTATAACCAATTAAATAATAATGATGATTTAAAATTTTATTCATAATTAAGATAAATATATTCATGTATAAAATATAAAATTATTAGTATATACCCCCACATAAAACTAAATAGGATCGTAATATCAAATATGTCATATTTGAATGGAAATTGAGAAAAATCCTTTAGTTCACAGTTCAATTTAATTGATGATGATTTAAACTCTTATATAATTACTTTAAACATGTTATTAATTTATTATAATAACAATTACTCATTTATAATATCATATATCTTCCTATTATATAATATTTCCCCTCATATGCTAATAATATTTCATTATCACCAGAGTTTCCAGTGTTAACAGTTACATTTTATAATGCATGTTTTGTAACAGAAGATCCAATTTTTGTTAATATGACACAATTCATTTAAATGTTGAATTAAATTAATGTCATAAATAATACATTAATTAATTATATAAATTTTTAAAACAATATATAAAATTGGGAATGGATGATGAATCAATATGCTTCGTAGATACAGTAGGCCATACATTCACACGAGTCGTGTCATTACATCCATCAATGTGTGAACTGAAAAATAATTTGATGATATATTATTGTTAAAAAATAAAAATTATGAGTTAAGTTTTATTTATATTAATTTTATCCACTGTTACGACTATCAATGTGAGTTATTGAAGGAAAAATATTACATCAGTTGGTGAGGAAGTATTTTTCCATAAACACAATATATGGTTTTGTTTTATTTTTGATGGGGAATGACATGGATAAATATTATTAAAAAGATTTAATAAAATATAATTATATTCTTGATTCTGGATTTTTTTATATTCAAATTGTTAATATATAAATTGAATGAACTAAAATATGTACTCAGAAATAATCTGCATGGGGAGGACAATTAACTTCTATGATAAAAACCTCATTTAAATACCATATTAAGGACTCTAATGTAGTCATTTTGAAAATATCGTATCCTTATATAACATAAATATGGTGTTTGGGTGTATTATTTGTCTATTTTTTGTTGAGATATGTGTCTTGAGGGGTGTAAATTTCATAGAAGGGTTGGTTCTCTTATATATTATTGGATGATGGTATCTTTTGAATTTCATAAAATATTCAATTATAAAAATAAATTATCATAAAAAATGGGTCAAAATTAATATAATTATAACATTTTATGATTATGGTTTAAAATAATATCATATAATTAAATTAACATATGTATGGGTTTTTTTAAACTTATCTACTTATTTTAACTTGTGTTATCCTTTTTTTATAGTTATCATGATGAT
Source organism: Viscum album (assembly GCA_963277665.1). Classification (NCBI taxonomy): domain Eukaryota; kingdom Viridiplantae; phylum Streptophyta; class Magnoliopsida; order Santalales; family Viscaceae; genus Viscum; species Viscum album. Next base: position 544,982 of record CAUJRU010000164.1, read on the forward strand.
AATGTATTCACTCCATAGAGTCATGGTAGTTACTAAAAAAGTATAACTTCACAATAAATTTTCCATTATAGATATTATCAATTGTATCCCACTATCTAGTATAGGTATACCATAATTCAACCACATTTTCTACTGTACCTTTATGCATCACCAATATCCACCATTAAGATACTATGATTTGAGATTCACCTCCACACTCTACCGAAAACATTGATTTGACCTACTCTTATTGGCCGTATTCCAATGTCATGAGTTGAGATTCTCATCATTGATTATCTGAGTACCTTGAATAGAGAAATTACTCAAGATACACCTCAAACCCCATCACCTGACTTATACTCATAGTTAAATCAAAATGGTACGCTCTTGCATAAGTCCCACACAAGACATTATATAGAATATTTTTCCTAATAGTCCTCATTACATGAATTTAAATGGTATAATACCCTATCATTAATGAATTGGATGCCTTATTACTGAAGAAGAATATTCCTCAACATTATATGAAATGAAAACAACCACTTTAGGAAACCTATTAATGTGGAAGTACCAAACTATTTTCCTTAATCCATCAACATGTTGACATTCACTCATGGACAAAAAATAGAAATGAATATTGGGCATATCATTTCATAATCCCTAAACATCTCATCCTTTCAAATTATGCTAAAATGAATCCTACATCATGTGGTGGACATGAGATACCCTCATGATCTGACATGAGGATGACACCTTGGAAAATTTCAAACATAATCCACATGCACCACTTCCGCTCAATAACATCAACCATGAATCACCCAAGAATAACCCTTATCCATATTTTTTTCTTTATAGTGGTACCTGGACAACTTTCACATGTAATCCCCATACACTATTTCAACTCCATAGCAACACTCGAGAGGTTATCCATGTGAAATTGAAAAATCACAACTTTGAACTATGTGGGTTTTGATCCCTATCATATACAAAATGTACATAGTAAGACTTCCCATGGTTCAATCCCAAATATTTTTATCCGAACTACATGGTATTTTATCCATTTATTCTATAAGTATTTCATAACAAGCCCCGCTAAGGTTCAATCCATCCAATGTTATACTATGTAGCCACCCCTAGGGATATACCCATGTGATGTGACATCCTCCATTTTTAGGACACATCCCCTAGAAAAAACACCCTATGGAATTTTGAAACATCCATTTTAAAATCGTACCATGTTTATTCCCCAACAAGTCAATGATAATCTAACCATATGTAAGCCCCGATTTCATCCTGATCTTTGTGGTCTTTGATCCCTATCTTCTATACAAGGTACGTTGGAAACCACCCCGAGGTTCATTACCACCACCATAACATTCACCTTGGTTTATCCTTATCCTTACTGAAAGACATTAAACAACATGAGATACCTGAACTATGTGAGCATTTACCCATGTCTTCTATACATGGTCTGCGGGAAGCCGCCTGAGTTTCGATTCCATAATTCATTCCCATCATGTTCTTTCCCTCAAATAGTTGTGTGTCAAGATGACTATTCCCCATCCTTAATGTAAAAAATTCTTCCTGTTCGCATCCATGGGATCTATTTTCATGATCCTCGTCATTAGGTGTCTCATTTACCCATCTTTAATTACATAGACATTGAATCCCAGACACTGGGATATGTTGGAATCCTATATGAGGTTTTATCCTATTAGGACCAAGCTAAAAATGAAGGTTGTTGTTTTTAAAATGTTGTCATTTATTAATAAAAATACTTGTTTTTACAAGGAATATTAATATTAAAGGTAAATTACCTAACATTGTATATAATGAAAATCATATTGACCTAAACAGAATCATACTGGTGTTCTCAAAAGTATTAGACTCACTCTATACAATGTAATGAGAATAATATATTTTTAAGAAAATGTTTTTTTTGTACACATCTTGATTTTACAATGATATAGAATGCATATTGATTGATATAAATGGTTATCATATTGAATTTCTATCCAATGTGTAAGGAATGATTGTTTTGAAGATGTATCAGAGTTTGTAGGACTACAATAAAATTGAAATGTGATGATGCGTTGCTGATTTATATTTCACATAAATCATAAGTTAATTGGAGAACAATTGATGTAAGCTTATGGATGAAAATGGAAAATATGTATTGTCAATAATACCTAGATTTTTTAATTTCTAGGTGGAAGATATGAAAATGTTTGATGAATATCATACTAAGGTGGTATAGCATCTAATCATCCATCATATGAATAAAATCTATTAGTACAAAATAATGATATTATATATGAAAATCATACTCAACATGATCATTTTCACAGACTATAGAATAAAATAAATCATTTATATGCATAATAAAAAATTCATTCCCAGGATGACCATACTCTAGATCATGATGAGAAAGATCATTCTCATAATGATCATACCCATAATGATTGTACTTAGAAAGATGAAACTCTGGACAATCATACTCTGTCCAAGGTGAAAATAATGTTGTTTAATTTTCAATTGAGTATCAAGTGGGTCAAGATAAGATGATAAGAGGATGTCTTTAATTTCAACTCGGTTAAGATAAAGCATGAAGAAATGATGGAGATTATTTGTATTTCAGCAGAGTCAATAACATTTGTATCAGAGTTTAAATGTTTTATATTTTCAATTTGGTCCAGAGAATAAGTGAACAAGTTAAATGGACATAAAGGATATAGGTGGTTTTCATATCAAGGAGGATTCCTACCTTCAGAATAATGATTGTATTCATCATTTATAAGAGATACCCATTTCTTCATTCTTTTATATTCAATTGAAAACAGAGTATTGTATTGAAGAACATGGACTTAGAAAATTATAATCAGGAATTGAAATTAGAGTTTCATGTGAAATAAAAGCCTTAAGAAGATGTTATGTTTTTTAGATGATTCTAGAAGAATCAAGAAGCATTGATGAATTAAAAATACACCCTATATTTTTGTTGAAATTGATAAATAGATGAATTTTATAAAACATGATAACTTTTGGGATTCCCACAAAAGACACTCAAGGGTCACATATAAGAGTATAAATGTTTATTATAATATTATTATGACTGATATACTATACCTTAGAGATAATCTCTTTATTTTTGAGAGAGTAATAATTTTTCATATTCACTTTTGTTGAAATTTTTTTGATGGATTTATGTAAACGGGATGTGGAAAGTTCAAAACGTTGTATTCACCTGATCATCATACATAGGGTTTATTGTTCTTATCTAATTACATTATTTATATGATTATCCTATTAGGTGTAATTAATTATTCTGGTATTCCCATACTCTATTTCTAGACTATAGAATATTGATAATTATATTACTCCAAATCATTTGTTTCCTATTTTTTAAATGTCATATTTTTCATATTAGGGTGAATCATTCAAAGAATTATCTTATAGTGAAGAATCGTATCAGAGAGAATCATACTCGATAGAATCTTACTGAGAAACATACTGGGAAAATTAAACATTGTTTTTCATTACAAAGTACATGAATATGTTACCATATTATAGGTAATAAATTGAATATGAGTTTTCAATTAAATTCACTTGTTGAATTAAAAAGAATATCATGTAACATGATTTATTACAGAATAATTTTATTACCCTATTTTTTCTAAGAGGGTTCACATGCACTATTAGAATTTTTTACATAGTGCTTCCAGAGTGATAGGGTATATCCAACTCGTAGTAATATAATGATTTATTTATATTGTATTTTGTTGTATTGAACTATTTTCAAACCATACAATGTTTATATGTATCCTTATTGAATAGTGTAACATATAAATACTTAGTTTACTTTGGTAGTGTGGTTGAATTTTTTTCAGTGGGAAATTGAATATTTAACAATAGGAAAAGGTTTTTTCATGGAATCAAAAAAATAAATAGTATCACTGATACACACCATTTCCCTCTTAGTGAAACAATCATCCTCACTGTGGACTTTCAAGTGGTATCAGAGGGAGGTTCCCTTCACTTATTATTTTTTGATTGAAAATTAGAATTTTATGAATAGTAAATGTATTATAGTTTTGATGTAAATAATTATAATATATATAATGATATAATGTTTCCTTATAAAATTTCTATTGGATATGATGTTATTGAAGCTGAAATAGACATGTTTCCTCCTATTGATTTTAAAACTCTTCTTACATCTGCATATGAGAAGAATCTAGGTATTGATGGAAGAACCAAGAATGCTATATTATTATCACTTCCTGAAAGTGCATTATTAAGATTTAAAGGTTTTTCCATATCAAATTATTTATGGGATTAAATGAAAAAATATAAATTCAAGACAACAATGAAGAATATAAATTTATAAATATGGATATTGAAAGATGAATATTTAAATATGCGTGTGATTGAATCTATTATGTACATCACCAACAGGGAAAATAAAACTATGGGTACTATCATATGTCTTTATTAAATGTTAGATGATTCTAAAATGGTTGAAAATATTTTTAAAATAATTTCCAATAATTTTGATGAAAAAGTTTCTTCAATAGTAGTTAGAGATCTTGAAACATTATCTCTTGAATCTTTTCAAAAAACTCTCATTAATATTAAAATAATCTGGGATAAAACTATGAAATTAAAAGAAAAGGTTTATATAGAAATGACTTTCATGGTTGAAAAGAATGAAAATACATTAATGATTTTTATTAAAGAAGATGTTGGTGATTGTGACTCTGAAAATGATGTATGTAAAAATATTGAGAATATTTTATCCTTGTATTCTAAATTTTAAATAAAGTGTATAGGGAAATAAAAAGGGAAACATCCCATGAATTGTTTTTGAATGTGGAGCTACTGGGAACTTTGCTGCCAATTTTCCTCAATGAATGAATGAAGAGGATCATGAATAATAATAAATAAATATGAAAAGACCATGGATTAAATAGGATTAAAAAGGGAGATTTTATTCCACATTAAAATAGAGGAAATTCATTATTTCCCAATGATTCATTATGGAAAAATATTTCAAATTGAAACAGTGAATGATGAAAATTTCAAAAACATCATTTCTATAGAAGGAGAAGCTCAAATTAAAAATAATCTGAAATAATAGTTTAATTAATGTCTAATAAATATTATAATTCTTGAAAATAAAATAAAAAATTTGGAAGATAAATGTTCCACAACATGTAATCGATAATTATTTTAATGATAATGTATGGTAGGAAAAATAAATTCAATAATTGATGAAATATCTAGATGAATTAGAAATTGTAATGAGTATCTGGAAGTTAAGAGGTGGGAAATATAAGAATAGTTGGAACTTTTTTAATAGAAATATTCTATCACTAAATTGAGAAATACAATTTTTAAAAACTTTTTCACTAAATTTAGGGAAATCAATAGAAATGAGAAACCTAATATGGATAAATAAAGTTATGATCAATGTATAAGAACAAATATAGAATTGTATTTGAAAAAAATTAAATATAAAAATGTTATATATGTGGAAAAGATTGAAAATATAAATAATTCATATGTTACAAAACATCATGGGTCCAAAAATGTTTTGTTGGGATCTTAGATAATCAAACACATCTCATTTGATTAACACTAAATTAAAAAATATTAATTTTATTGATAAAAGAATGCATTATGGGTTAGAATTGACAGACATATGTTTACTCAGAAATATTTTCCTAATTCCAACAAATATGAATTTTTCAATGTAAAATACTCATTCTATGGATATTGCTATTATTGTGAAGGATTTATACATTAACAAAATAGTTTTTGGTATAACCAACAACATTACAATTACTCCACATATTATGAGAGGAATATTTTGAGGGGGTTTCAATTCATTCAAGTGGAAAAGTCTATGGATTTTTTTGATGAAACCTGTGAAAGATGAATAAAACCCAAAATAGGTTCCATCAATTAGAAGCTATTTTTGATTGATCTGAACAACCTAGAAAACTAGAAAAAGGATCTCCTAATTTATTACCATAGAAATAATTATTTCTTGAAATTCTCACAAGCTAGGAGAGAATAAAGAAAATTGAAGGGAAAAAGTTCTTCTTTTTGAAATTCCATTGAATGAATCAAAGGGAGAGTGAACATGGATTCTTAATAGTGGTTGTTATTCTCATATGATAGAGTATTTGAAATTTTTGAAGAATGTGAAGTACTTTATATATGGAATAGTGACTTTTTGAATTGATGACTCCATGTAAATAAATAGTTTTGGATCAGACAACATTGGGAATGAAAAGATAAAATCTATGAATACATTTTAGATTTTTGGGCTGAAACAATATTTTATATGTGCTTCATAATTGTGTGATGAGGATAATAAAGATATATTTGAAAATTATGGATTTTTTATAAAAACTGAGGAATATGGAAATACTGTTACAAGAGGCCAACATACAAATTAAAACATGTCTCAGATTGGATAAATACAGAACACTTGTTTCATGTGTACTGTGGAGAAGAAAAAATTGTTGCATAAATGATGGAAGAAATTTTTCAATGAAAAATGATAAAGTTATCTAAAAGTGATAATGTTTGAGACATTTCAATTTTTCTATAAATAATTTCTTAGTGTTGAACTATTTTTTAAAATTAAATGATTACAAATATTGTGCATAATAAATTAGAGATTTCTTCAAGACAAACCCTGAAGCTGATTCATTACGACATTTTTGGGCCAATGAGAAAAATTCACCAAATAGAGAAAATTATATCACCACATTAATTGGTTATTTGACTCAAATTACATGTTCCATGTATAATAAACACAAATCAGATTATTTAGTAATTATTACATGTTTTAGCAGCGATGATGAGAAAGAATATGAGTATTCCGTGAAGAAGTTGAGAATTGATAATGGTGGTGAATAAATAAGTGAAAATTTTGATGGTAATCATGAGAATCATGGAATTTTATATGAGTATAGTTTTCCATAAACTCTTTAGAAAAATGGAGTTCATAAAATAAATAATAGATGTTTGTTAAAAATGGGAAGAAAAATGTTACATGAACATGGTCTTTCTCATTACATTTTGATGTAAGCCATGAGTACTACTGTTTATATTCAGAATAGTTTTTTCAATAAGACTCAATCTAATTTTACTCCATATGAATTTTTTTTATGTAAAAACACCATGTTTTTAACAATTATGGGATTTTGGGAGTCCTTGTATTATAAATAATAAAGGTGTAAATTATTAAGGTTTTGAGAATAATGATAATGATGGAAAATTTCATGGATTTTTTTGGAAGGAACAGGATGTAGATTTTTCAACAATGAAACATGATGAATTTTCAATTTTTTATGTGAAATTATTATAAATAGGGAAGAAATAAAAATATATTCTATTAGAAATAGATGTTGAGAAAGATGAAAGATACAATTATGTGAATGATACAGATAATCATACTCATAATGTAGATGAAAAATCATACTATCCTATTTCACGTGATGAGGATGATTTTTATAATATAATGCTAATGTGAAGAAGCTAGAGGAATCATAGAATATAATTTTTGATAAACATCATAAGGTTCTTATCAGAATAACAAAAAAAGGATAGAATGTACACTTATTTGTATTAAAGAGTAGAGCTGAATGATGTGAATGTATATTTTTGAGAATTAGGAAAGGGTTCCTGCCGTGAATGATGATCTTATTCAGATTGAAAATAATGAAATAGGGGAACTCATACACAATCTAGAATACAAAATCATTATTGTAACAAATTTGGTTTTCTGGAATAATCTAAAAGATGAGGGTGAAGTTATAAAAAAAAGAAAATTGGTACACAAAGGTTATTCAAAAATTCTAGGTATGTTTTTGGATAAATCCATTACTCTAGGGGATATAATTGAAACCATCTGAATATTTCTTATGATTTTTTTACAACAAGACTACATGATATTTCAAATAGATGTTTAATCAGCATTTCTGAATGGTGTACTTTTAGAGGAACATTATATTGAACACACTTGTGGATTTTTTGTTTAGAAAGATGAATGATATGTGTACAAATGAAAAAAGGCTTTATATGGAAAAAATTACAATGTATTGGTATTACATATTTGATACAATCTTAAGGGATATGAATTTAATGAATGGAAGAGTGGATACATATCTATGAAAATGATAAAATAAAGAGTATTTGTTCATAATGATTGTTGATGTTGATGAAATTATCATTGTTGAGAATTATGAATATTTTTTTAAAATATCTTTTAATGAAATGAATAATTTACTTGAGATGACCATGTAGGGAGAAAATAAATACAATCTAGGGATAAAAATATATCATAGGAAATAATATATTTTTGTCTCTAGAGAAACTTTTAAAAAGGAAATTATTAACAGGTTTGGAATAGAAAACTCAAAACCTATTACCACTCTAATTTCACTAGGAAAAGAGATTGAAAAATATGGAGAAGGAAAAAAAGCTGATCATAGTGTGCTTTGAATCTCTATTGGGGTTTTTTTGTATTGGACTTCTATAAGACCCGACATTGTGTATGTTGTTACTTTATGTGCTAGATTTTAGAGTTTGAAAAAGAATATTCATTTTATTTCATCAAGAATAATTCTCATTCTCATATACATAAAATGAATAAAAAATTCCTAATATGGTATGGAAGCACATATAATATTGAATTGTTTGGGCATTTATATGCTGATTGGGAATGTAATATTTATAATAGAAGATCCACATCTGGTTGATTATTCTTTCTGATAAATAATTGTTGTACTTAGTATCCAATGAAAAATAAGTTTGTAACTATTAGTACATATGAATCTAATTATATTAATTCCACTCAAGATAGTACTTTACTTATGTGGTTAAAAACTCAATTGGAAGATTGAAATGTTTTTGTGACATTACCCTTACTCATGGGTTGTGAAAATCAAATACTGATCAATATCTCGAGGAATATAGTATAAAATTATCGTTCAATGAATATTGATATCAAATATCATTTCATCAAAGAGAATGTGGATAAACATTAGATTAAAATGTAATATACTCTTATATTGGAAGAAGTTGGTGACATTTTCACAAGAACATTACTTAATTTATCAGTATATAAATTTAAGATGAACATGGGTGCCATCCTATTTCCCTTCAAGGTTTAATTATGGGTATCTTTCCCCTATATATTCATTATTTTGGATATTTATGTTAAGAGGTAGAATTTAATAATTTCATAAATATATCCATTTGATGAATTTAAAAAGGTAGAATAGTTGGTAGGCTCTGAATTCAGCATTATTTTGTGAGTGAATTATTTTAACTATTTTTTGCAGTGGTTGTAGAAAAATGAAATCATTTATTTCCATGATGGATGATGAAAATTTGAGGTTAAAGAAGAGTTTAGTTTGGAAAAAGAAAAAATATTTCCTAATCACTACTTTGGGAAAACATTGTTTTTCATTAAATGATTCTTATTTACTATAATGAGTAAGCTCATAAAAACCAAGACTTATTTATATTTAATCCATTTACTAAGTGTAAAATGTTTTTTTATTTATGAAACATGGTTCAAAATAAAATAAAAAGGGATATTTTATTAGTACCATGATAAAAATGAAGTTGGTTGTTTATCAAATGTTCTATTTTATTGTCAATGAATTATTTGATTTGTAAAGGAAGTTTAAGAATAATGGGAAATCACCCCACTTTTTTTATGAAAATCATTATTGACATCAAAATAATTTAACTTGTGTTTTCAAAAGATTCAAACTCACTCCTTCCATTATAATGTGAGAAATCGATTTGGATGATAAGTTTTTGGTCATAATCACCTTAGGTCTATAATGAAAGTGAAAGCATTGTGATAAAAGTAAATTTTCATGATAGTCACATTGGACGTAGTGTAGATGTATAGATTATTTTGATGAAGTATCAATGTCTATTTCACTATGATGAAATTGAAATGTGATGATTCATTGATGATTTTTATTATCAATAAATCATACATTAATTAGAGAACATATAAAGTGATTATATAGTAGAAAAATGAAAATATATATTTCAAATATTACCCAGAATATTTGTATCTCGGTGGAATAGAAAAAAAAGATGATGATCGTACTCAGGCACTGTAGAATCCGAACATGTATCATATTCATAAAAAATATTTGTACCCATAAAGGATCATATATAGGCCAATGTAACACATTGTGATCATGTCTAGTCACTATATATTCTGATCATCCATTACACGTATAAGAAAACATTCGTACCTAGGATGATCATACACGAGATTATAATGAGAGATATTGTACACAAAATGATTGTCCATATAATGATTGTACTCATAATGATCGTATTAAGGAAAATTGTACATTGGACAAAGTGGGATGAAATCTATTTAATTTTTTTGTGAGTTTCATGTGGGGCAAGAGAATATGAGAAAAATAAATTTTTTCTTCCACATCTTGGTCAAGAGAAAAAGTGATGAAATGATGGAGATGAAGTGTATTTCGATGGAGTCAAGAACCATTGAATATTAGTGGAAATGTTTTATATTTTCAACTAGGTTAATAAATAAGGTGAATAATTTAAATTTAATTGAAGGAGTATGTGGTATTTATTATAAAGGGGGAGATTACCATCAATTTAATGATCGTATTCAGAATTAAATAGTTGTATCCATTTCATCATTCATTTATATTGAATTTAAAATAGTTATTTGTATTGAAGAAAACCAATTCAAAAAAACAAAATCAAGAAATGAAATTGGATTGGAGATTGAAATGAATGACTGAAGAGGAAGTGATGTTATGTATAATATTTTAGAATAATCGAGAACTGTTGATGAATCCAAAATACAACCAATATTTTAGGGGAAATTGAGATTAGTGTGAAATATATTAAGCAAGGATTTTTGTGGGATTCCCACCAAGGACAATAAAGGGATGTCTGTAAAAGTTGAAAAGTATAATGTATACTCATTATGACTGATGTACATTTCATGGGAGAGAATCTCTGAGTTGTAGAGAGAAGAATAATTATTTGTATTACCTTTTGTTGAAAAAGTAGTAATGAATTTAAATAAAATATAAGAGGCCTAATCACAATGTTTTACTAATATAATCAGTTTACATTGTGTTTATCATACTCAACTTGTTACTATATTCATCATGTTATTTGTATTCAGATGATTATTGTATTAGAATGAATTAATAGGATATGAAATTCTTTATTGGGTTTTCCAAAATGAGGAATATAGAGAATTGAAGTTGTGATGATTCATCTCTATGATATTCTATCAAAGTTATGTTTTTTCATATTAGATTGAATCATACCTTGAATTATACCAATCAGAAATATCATATTAGGGAAAATCATAGTTAGAAGAATCATAAATAAACATGGACTAGGAAGATTAGATTTAGTTTTTTATAACAAAGTCTATGATGTTCTTACCATATTCTAAGAATGAAATTGATGAAGTGTCTTCAACTGAATAATTTTTTTTAATTGAAAAGAATAAAAAGGTACATGATTAGTAACATAAACAATGCATTAAATTATTTGTGATAAGAGGGTGTGTATGAATTATTATAATTGTTTACATAGTGATACTAGAGAGAAAGTGTGTCTCCCACTCATTCTAATACATGGATTTATTTCTAGTAGATTTTGTGGTACTAGATTATTTCCATACCATACCGAGGAGATAGTTATTCTTATTGAATAGGGAACCTTGTTAATCCTTTTGTTACATTGGATGTGTTGTTGAATTGAATATAACAGGGATTTGAATCATTAATAAGGGGTGAAGGTTTCTTCAAGGAAATGTTAGAAAAAACATTGATTCACCCTCTCCCCATCTCTGTGATACAATCATCCTAGATAGAAACATTCAAATCCCAATAATACCAACACTCTATCCATTCCATCATCACTTCCTCCATCTCCATCCTAATTCTTACCCAGGCCGCCACATCTTTTTGAGATCATTCCATCCACATCACCGCTACACCTTTTATTATCTAGGAAGATAACCATGAATAAACCCCATAATATTCATATTATTCCTACCAAGAGTGCCCCTCTTGTGATAGGAAGCTATCCATGTGTAAGACCAAAATCAATCTGTCGAAATACATGATTTTTTATCTTTTTCTTCAATATGGGATCTTTAGGAATGCTCCCCAAGGATCAATCCTATGAAATAGTAATCATTGGTTTCCCCACCTAAGGGGTACACTCTCCTAAATTCGTCATCAGTGGTGCCTAGAATAGCCTTCACAGTGTGACATTTTACCTATATGGGACAAACCATTTTTGGGTCCATTCTTATCAGGAATTTTTATATTACAATACTATAATTTTTTCAAGAGATCCCTCCTATGGACATACTCATTTGATCAACCTATGTATGTGTTCCAATTATCCCAATCTGTCTATACAAGATGTTAAACTAGCAGCATACCCCTTTCCAATAATGGGATGTTGGGGAAAACCTCAGAATAAATTCAACTTTCCAAAGATTCCCCTTGTCAGTGTGTGATTCCTCGGGCTTCTACACCATTGAGAAGACCACTTATGTGGAAGAATATAGGTGCTCCAGTGTTCTTTTGTCCAGACATTCCTCAGATTCCCAACATGTCTACTTTGCGAACCTGAGGATACTCTACTATCAAGACTCCTTGGATAGTCCCAATAGAAGAAGTGTAATGAACTGCCTCCTATAAGAAGATGAAATCCAGAAGGAGTATAATTCACAATGACTGAAATAAATAAGGGAGACTTAGAAATGATGATGAAATAAGAGTTGTAGTGCATGGAAGGAGTGACCGACCTCCTATCATATAATTTTGATCAAGGATAATGTCTCTCTAAACAATTGATGAATGTATTCCTTCCTTGGAATAATGGAATAAAGGGAAATATTCTACAAATCATTGTGACAAAACATGCCCAGGCAGAAAGAATCGGTAACATTAATTTTTCTATCCATAGATAAAATGAAAAATAAAACCAATTTTCAAGATAATTAATATTTAATGTATAAAATGTAGAAATTGAAATTATAAAATTATATTTTATTATCCAATAATCTATATGAAACCATTAATCATATTTTACAAAACTAATAGCAATATTAATACCCACTAATTCAACTAAATGATTATAATAGGTATATTTATTTAATAATATATCTATGTTGTGTTAAAATCGACGATTCATGATTTATACACTATCGAATGTAGTGTTCTTTTAAAATATCAAGGTGGTATGTAGTACATATAATTAAATACAATAAGTATTTTACATTACATTATCATAAAAAATATATTATAATCACTAACAATAAATAACTTATCATTTATAAATTTGAATTCCAAGCCGTCATCACATAATTGAGATACAAAATTTTAATTTTGTTCTAATCCTTCAATATATAAATACTTATAAATTAATATATAATTTGAAATATCCACATTACCAAAACCATTTACTTTTAATGTGAAATTATCTCAAAATGTAATAATACCCCATCACATTTTTTTATGTGATACAAATTTATGGCTCCCTTATAAAATTCATTTAGTATCTTTTTTTTCATTGTATCATATGTCATTATTGATACATTCATGTCATTTTTTCTAAGAAAAATATTTTATAGGAAAATTATTTTCCCCAAGGTAACTTAGGTCTAATTGGATTTTAAAAAAAATGTGTCCAACTAGATTTAATTTTTTTAAGGTTCACTAGATTACAAAATATTATAAATAATATAAATAAAAAATCCAATGTCCAATTTAATTGTAAGAACATTTTCATTTTCATAGTGTCTTGTTATGAAACATTAAATACATGTATATAAGAATTCAATCGATTTTTAAATTTTACAAGATGATTATGTTATATTTGAATCAATATACTATCATATCTACCACCTTATTTATTGTTTTTATTCAAATACATCAGCTTTTGATACATTATATTAACATGAATAAAATCATAAAAATGATTATTAATACATTCGTCGCCCTTATTAAAATTTCAATTTAATTACTAATAATATTGATAATAATTATATACGTTATTATGAGATTCTAAAGTATTATTCTTTAGTTATTGATTCTATTGTAAAAGAATTTTATTTTCAAAAATAAATTTTCAATTATTTTTTTATTATGTTAATATAAATCATCATCTCTAAAATTAAAATTAATCAATAAAATAATCTCATCATCTAACATAGATAAATTTTTAATTTCATAATTAGAATTAGAATAAAAAAAACTATAATGAAATATAGAATATATAAATTAATTAAATGATTCCATGAATCATATGTTAATATCATTTTCCTCATTTACAGATTCTACACTAGAATCATATTCTTATGTAAAACTCTACGAATTCTTTAAAAAATATTTCCCTCTTTTGTACTTGTTTATATTCTTTAGTATCCTAAATTTATTATGTATATTACCTTTCATTATGAATCAAAAATATGTAACATCTATGGTATTATTATATTTACTACCATGATTCGTTCTATTTTGATTTCCCTATTGATAGTTTCTTCTAATGAGGTTCTACAATCATTTGTTTTTCATTATTTTTAGTGTCCATTCAAAATATAAGACATATATATTTTAAAATATCATATATTTTATAATCAAAAGAACCATTATAAATAAAATTTATAAATATTAATTTTACAACAATTCGTTTTTAGGCCACATAATCAATTTTTTTTATTTTTAGTTCAAATTGAATATGTGGTCCAATCAATTCGTCAATATTATAATATTTAAAATTTCATGCATTCATCCCCCTGATCTTCATTTTATTCCATTATTTAGTACATCTCTTAAGAATCATTTGATATATACTAGATTATTCATTTTTTATCCTTTGGTAGTCATTACATTAATGACGATTATGAATTGTAGGACTATACGGTACATTGACTCAAACACACTCATTATTAATGTCATGGAACATAACTTATATCATTACAAATTTACTTTTAATCAATTTTAATGTATCCACATTGTGTATCTTCCAAAATAATCCAAATTGAATTAAATATCATACATTCTATAATATTTCTAAATACACATTGATACATTATAATTAAAAAAATATTTAGTAGCTTCACTTTCAATAAGTGTATCTAGGTTACCATTTAATAGTATATACTATTTTACCTTGATTGACCAGGGATATATTTTTATATTATTTATCTAGGGGTATTATTGTTTTCCAATTACCAAGTTCATTTACTCAATAGTGTGGTGGATTCTAGGAAACCCATTCATCTTTGATATTCATTCATTATATTTTAAATTTTTTTCATTAATAATGTATATTCATTTAATGGGTAGAAATAAAAATTAAAAATATATCCTCCATAATGAAGAGGATTATGTCCCTAATACCAAGTGGTCAGTATCAGGAAGAGAAATAGTAACACAACTCTATGAATAAAAATGTCCTTTTAATACAAATTGAATGTACCAGGGAAAATAAAAAAGTTATAAGAAAACAAATTCAAATACATTCAACTATTGATAACCATAAATGGGTTATAATGTAACATCCCAAGTAAGTAATGAATAATAGATATTTTTATCTATGTCTATTAATGATTAATATAGTGTTTTAGAGGCTTAAAATGAAAATTAATCCAATCTTAAGCATGGAATACACTAATATTCTTAAAAGATTGTTTTACTGCCTTATGATGGAAAACCATTTTTAAATATATCTTTTGACAATTTTATAAACTATGTTTTTTAAAATAAACTTATTCTTTATTATTGGGACATCAAAATTTACTTTGTGTGAATTTTTGGTATTTTTCTGACAATGTTCATTTTTTAATGAATAGTGAAAAATACTGCATTTTACATCAAAACTGCTTTTTAATCTAATTTATTTATATGATTATATTATCTTTTGAATTGGTTTTTAAGTAAAATTAGAATATATTTTTACCATTTAATCCAATTTTGGTCATTGGAATCAATTTCACTTTGAAATTGGACTCAAACTAGTGTCAATCTTTTGATATTTATTATTTCATAAAAACACGCTATTTTCTCTCACAGCGGGAATTAATTATTAAATTAATTAATGTGACTTATATGTTTTGAATTTTGTAAAATAGACTTCATTTTTGAATTCGTAATATCAAATATAGCTTAGGGTGAATTTTTGGTAATTTTCTAAAAAACTTCAATTTTTGATGAATAGTGAAACCACTAAGTGGTACTTATAAAGACTGATTTTCCGTTTAAATGAAATTTTGCCATCATTGTGTTTTTAATTTCAAAAATCTGACATACATGGTTGTCATTAAGAAGTAAAATGTGGTTCAATGAGATTAAAATAATTTTTTGGTGAATAGTAACTTATTAAGTTTTTAATCGCGATTAGTGGTAATTAGGGTAGTTTAAGGTATAAATAATGCTTTAATAATATGAAATGACCTATACACATGTCCCAACCTTATTGGTTGTGTCATGGCCGACCAATAAAAGACATGGGTCAACTTGGGGACCCCATGGAGACACTTTGGTTGGGAAATGACATAAATAACTATTTATTTAATGTAAAAGTAAAAATGACACAAACATAATATGTTGTACGAAAACAATTTTTACATGGGGTTATAAAGATCAGAGTTTTGATTATAAATAGTAATTGTAAATCTAAAAAGATTTCCTACATCATAGTATTTGTTTTATAATTTTTAGACATTAAATAAAGTAAATTATTTATGACATAATAATGATGCAGCGATGACATCATTATTTGACGATTTAAATAAAATGGAAAGATAATGTAAAATCTATGCACTACACATGTCCAAGACCAATTAGATGAGTTTCTTTCGAACCCTTATCACCTTATCCACGAATTATATCAATGTGGGACCTTTTAAAACCGAAACACATTTTCAAATAAAGTAATATTTCTTTACATTTCAAAAGTGCCCCTCCTCTCCTCTTATAAAAGGCCCCCACCTCTACCTCATTTCACACACTACTCAAGCCTTTTTCTCGGCCAACACCTGCCCATTTACTCTCTCCACATCCCTCTCCTCATCCTAGAGGATTACCTTTGGGCAGAATCCTTTCAAAGGAAGCCTTTAGGCTCAAATAAAAAGGAGTTACACTTTTAAAGGTAATTCATTCTCTCATGTTCATTTGTTTTATTTTGCTTCTCCAACCCCCTAAACTCTTTTTATTTACTTATTTTGTAACAAAACCAGTATATTCAATATACTAGGATGTTTTTATAAGATTTATTTGAGCTAAACTCTCACACAACCACATCAAATGGTTAAAGAACATATGGTTTCCGTGGATGGCGAAATTCTGCCTCCCGAAACGATGATTGTTCAATACTCATTTAACACCTTCAAAGGTGGACATTATGATGTCACTATTTTTATATATGATATATAATATGTTTATGTTTTCCTTAAGCTTCTGTTTTTTTTCATTTTGGGCATACATGTATGGTTTCCATTATGGGTAAACACGATATCTTCATTTTAAGAAGTGCAGACTACCGCCCCCTGAAAGTGATTTGATTCGTTAATACCATATGTGGGATGTGTAAAGGATAAAGTTAATGATATTATATATGTCATTATACTGGAATTATAATATACTCTTATATCATTATGATTCCATTCCAGAAAATACGAAATAGAAATGGAAGTAGCGTTCATGCGTACGTACGGCTTACCGTCTCCATGAACGGTGCATTTCATTTCTTACCTCTGAATGTGATGTCATATTATAAATACATGTATATGCTGAATATATATGATATATATGTTATCCAAATCATTAATATCATTATGTATATAACTAACCTTTGACCAAATTAACAACATGTAAGTGTAAGAAGTCTATTTTTGACTTAAGAATCAAATACCGACAAAATGAAAATTATTAACTTAAATGATTACATGATGTTCATAACATGGTATAAAAGGAACAATGAACTTGAAAAAGGTTCATAAGCAAGTAGAGATTAACTCATGTTTATTATTCAGGAGATTAAAGAACGGTCGGGTCAAGTCGGATACGAGGTATGGGACTTCGTCTCAATCTCCTTTCATTGAGGCATATTTTATTTTATACACAACTTTCTTTTATACGGTGTAAAAACCCCTTTGACTTTTACGTTTATTCAAAAGGAATATTTTTTATAAGAAGCGTTTACTAAACAACAAAAGGGAATGTTTTTGTCATACGTATGCAGCGACAACGACTTCTCCACCGTCGTGACCGTTATTTGAGTTTCGGCTTCCTCTACAAGCCATACCATATTTTTAAAAGAAAAATAAATACCATGTTTTACTTTTCTTTTATTTTGGTATTGAAAATGGTTTTCACAATGTTTTTTGTGTTGTATTGATATCTTGTGATTGAAATATGGAAATGTTATGTTTCCTTTATGCATGTTTTATGTGATATGATTATGTTATGGTTCTTGGGCATTATTATGAAGATGGGTGGTTCCGTGATAAACTAAGGGCGGGTGAGCCCGTTATAGCTCTCCAATGCATTGGGTAACGCGAAGGAGTTAAACGTTAAGGTTTATCCGAAGAGATTTATGGAATATACTGTGATGGGTATTCCAAACGTAACCAAGAGGGTTACTCCCTACGTAAGAATGTTATGGATGCCTCCAGTTACCTTTATGTCTTATGATTTCTATGATTTATTCATGATTTTATGAGGTATGTTAAAGTGCCTATGTTTTATGGGTAAAGTATGATTTCATTCTTATGTATATATGAACTCATGTTTCCTTTCCATGTTTTTATAACCCATACTGAGCTTTTTATGCTCATCCTAAGTTTTTTTTGAAATGTTTTTCACAGGTCAAGGGAAAGGTACATGATATGATGATAGTGTCAAGGAAGTGTCAAGAAATAATCCATCTTTTATTTTAAATGTTTTTCCATTGATGGGAATGAAGAATACTATCTTTATGTAACCACTTTGTTTATATGTGGAATGTAATGCAAGTTTTATGATCTAATTCTCTAAAACTCTAAACCCGAAAAGATCCTCAATGTGTAATCTTGTAATAACTCAAGATTAAGTAAGGTTTAAGGCTGGGGCCTTATAGTTGGTATCAGAGGTCGGTTTAGATAACTTTAGGAGTTAGAATTATATTAAATGATTATCTAAAAATATTTTTTTTGAAATGATATAGCATTTACGGATTACCATGTTGCTTCATCTAAGACATGTTTGTTCAGAATGGTTTTCCGCAGAGGAAACAGAGAAGTTTTTTTTTGGGAAGGCATACTGAGGGAAATGAGCTTCCAAATCAGTATACTGAGATGGTCAGAATCAGAATTTAGCAGTTTACTATAGTGATGGCTCAGTTGAATCAGGTGATAAATGGTGGTTGTGTTATTGATGATATTTTGGTGTTTTCTAAAAGTAAAGAGGAGCATGAAAGTCATTTAAGGGTTATCTTGCAAACCATAAAAGAAAAGAAACTGTATGGGAAATTCAGCAAGTGTGAGTTTTGGTTGCAACAAATTTCTTTCCTTGGTCACATTGTTTCTAAAGATGGAATAACTGTTGATCCTGCAAAAACAAAAGTTGTGGAAGAATGGCCAAGACCCACAAATGTAACTGAGATTCGTAGCTTCCTTGGTTTAGCGGGCTATTACCGAAGGTTTGTTAGAAATTTTTCACGGTTATCTAGTCCAATGACTAAGCTAACTCGGAAGGGTGTTAAGTTTATCTGGACAAAAGAATGTGATGATTGTTTTCAGGAATTGAAAAGAAGATTGGTGAATGCTCCAGTTTTGGCACTACCTTCCAGGAATGGTGAGTTTGTTATATACAGTGATGATTCATTGAAAGGAATTGGTTGCGTCCTAATTCAGAATGATCAGGTAATTGCTTATGCTTCACGACAGTTGAAAACTCATGAGGTAAATTACTCGACACATGATTTGGAATTAGCTGCTATTGTTTTTGCTTTAAAAATTTGGAGGCATCATTTGTATGGAGTAAAGTGTGAAATATATACCGATCACAAAAGTTTAAAGTATATATTCACTCAGAAAGTGTTAAACATGAGACAGAGGAGATGGCTAGAATTAATCAAGGATTGTTATTGTACAATTCATTACCATCCGGGAAAAGAAAATAAAGTGGCTGATGCTTTGAGTCGAAAAAGTAATGCTTTATTAACAATGTTGCATTTGGAACGTGATCCTTTGGTTAAGGATTTAATGAAATTTGGCATAGAAGTTGTTGGTGCAGGAAGTCCTTCTGTTTTGTTTCAGGTATCAGTGAGATCTTCTCTATCAGATAGAATCAAGCAAGCACAGAAGCAAGACAGTGAGTTGCAGAAAAAGGTAGAGCTGGTTCAGAAAGGTAAGTTGCCTGAATTCAACATTGATAATGATTGTGTTTTGAGATTTGGGAAGAGATTGTGTGTGCCTTGTGATTCATAGTTGAAGAGAGAGTTGTTATGTGAAGCTCATAGTTCTCTGTTTTCAGTTCATCCGGGCAGTACTAAGATGTATAGAGATCTGCGGGAGTATTACTGGTGGGATGGAATGAAAAGAGACATTGCTGATTTTACTGTGAAGTGTTTGACATGTCAACAGGTTAAAGTAGAGCGGCAGTTACCGAAAGGGATGCTTCAGCCTTTACCAGTGCCAGAGTGGAAATGGTAGAATATATCCATGGACTTTGTTGTTGGATTACCGAAGACATCTCGAGGTAATAATGAAATCTGGGTTATTGTTGATCGCTTGACCAAATCTGCTCATTTCCTTGCTATACGAGATACTTTCTCTCTTGATCAACTTTCTCGTTTGTATCTTAAAGAGATAGTCAGGTTACATGGAGTTCCCCTCTCCATTGTATCTGATCGTGATCCCAGGTTCACTTCTAACTTTTGGAAAGGCCTTCAGAAGTCGTTGGGTACTGAATTAAATTTTAGTACAGCTTTTCATCCTCAATCAGATGGGCAGTCAGAACGAACAATTCAGAAATTGGAAGATATTCCATGAGCTTGTTCTATGGATTATCAGGGAAGTTGGGACCAACATATTTCTTTGGTTGAATTCTCATATAATAACAGTTTTCATTCCAGTATACATATGGCACCATTTCAGGCATTATATGGGAAGCGGTGTCGAACTCCAGCTTTCTAGGATGAAGTGGGTGAAAGGAAGTTGATGAGTCCAGAATTGGTAGAAGAGATGGCAGAAATAGTTCAGCTGATTCAGAAACACATGAGAACAGCTCAGAGCAGGCAGAAGAGTTATACGGATAACCGGAGGAAGGATCTATCTTTCGAGGTAGGTGATCATGTTTTTCTCAAGGTTTCTCCTTGGAAAAGTGTGATGAGATTTGGTAAGAAAGGAAAGTTGAGTCCAAGGTTCGTTGGACCATATGAAATTCTGGAGAGAGTTGGATCAGTTGCATACCGAGTGGCTTTACCTCTGAGTTTATCTCAGGTACACAATGTTTTTCATGTTTCGATGTTGAGAAAGTATATGCCAGATCCATCTCATGTTTTGAGCCCAGAGGTAGTTTAGCTGGAAGAGAACCTATCTTATGAGGAACAACCGGTCCAGATTCTTGACCACAAGGAGCAAGTGTTGCGGAATAAGGTGATTCACCAGGTAAAGGTTTTGTGGAAAAACCACATGATTGAAGAGGCAACATGGGAATCTGAAAATGCAATGAGGGATAAGTACCCCCATTTATTTGATAAGTAAATAAATTGCGGGGACGCAATTTTCTAAAGGGGGGAAGGATGTAACATCCCAAGTAAGTAATGAATAATAGATATTTTTATCTATGTCTATTAATGATTAAGATAGTGTTTTAGAGTCTTAAAATGAAAATAAATCCAATCTTAAGCATGGAATACACTAATATTCTTAAAAGATTGTTTTACTGCCTTATGATGGAAAACCATTTTTAAATCTATCTTTTGACAATTTTATAAACTATGTTTGTCAAAATAAACTTATTCTTTATGATTGGGACATCAAAATTTACTTTGTGTGAATTTTTGGTATTTTTCTGACAATGTTCATTTTTTAATGAATAGTGAAAAATACTGCATTTTACATCAAAACTGCTTTTTAATCTACTTTATTTATATGATTATATTATCTTTTGAATTTGTTTTTAAGTAAAATTAGAATATATTTTTACCATTTAATCCAATGGTGGTCATTGGAATCAATTTCACTTTGAAATTGGACTCAAACTAGTGTCAATCTTTTGATATTTATTGTTTCATAAAAACACGCTATTTGCTCTGACAGCGGGAATTAATTATTAAATTAATTAATGTGACTTATATGTTTTGAATTTTGAAAAATAGACTTCATTTTTGAATTCGTAATATCAAATATAGCTTAGGGTGAATTTTTGGTAATTTTCTGAAAAACTTCAATTTTTGATGAATAGTGAAACCACTAAGTGGTACTTATAAAGACTGATTTTCTGTTTAAATGAAATTTTTCCATCATTGTGTTTTGAATTTCAAAAAACTGACAAACATGGTTGTCATTAAGAAGTAAAACGTGGTTCAATGAGATTAAAATAATTTTTTGGTGAATAGTAACTTATTACGTTTTTAATCGTGATTAGTGGTAATTAGGGTAGTTTAAGGTATAAATAATGCTTTAATAATATGAAATGACCTAGACACATGTCCCAACCTTATTGGTTGTGTCATGGCCGACCAAGAAAATCCATGAGTCAACTTGGGGACCCCATGGAGACACTTTGGTTGGGAAATGACATAAATAACTTTTTATTTAATGTAAAAGTAAAAATGACACAAACATAATATGTTGTACGAAAACAATTTTTACATGGGGTTATAAAGATAAGATTTTTGATTATAAATAGTCATTGGAAAGATAAAAATATTTCCTACATCATAGTATTTTTTTTTATAATTTTTAGACATTAAATAAATTATATTATTTATGACATAATAATGATGCAGCGATGACATCATTATTTGATGATTTAAATAAAATGGAAAGATAATGTAAAATCTATGAACTACACATGTCCAAAACCAATTGGATGAGTGTATTTAGAACCCTTATCACCTTATCCACGAATTATATCAATGTGGGACCTTTTAAAACCGAAACACATTTTCAAATAAAGTAATATTTCTTTACTTTCCATAAGTGCCCCTCCTCTCCTCTTATAAAAGGACCCCATCTATACCTCATTTCACACACTCCTCAAGCCTTTGGCTCGGCCAAACCCTGCCCATTTACTCTCTCCACATCCCTCTCCTCATCCTAGAGGATTTCCTTTGGGCAGAATCCTTTCAATGGAAGCCTTTAGGCTCAAATCAAAAGGAGTTACACTTTTAAAGGTAATTCATTCTCTAATGTTCATTTGTATTATTTTTCTTCTCCAACCCCCTAAACTCTTTTTATTTACTTCTTTTGTAACAACACCAGTATATTCAATATACTAGGATGTTGTTATAAGATTTATTTGAGGTACACTCTCACACAACCACATCTAATGGTTAAAGAACATACGGTTTCCGTGGATGGCGAAATTCTGCCTCCCGAAACGATGATTGTTCAATACTCATTTAACACATTAAAAGGTGGCCATTATGATGTCACTATTTTTATATATGATATATAATATGTTTATGTTTTCCTTAAGCTTCTTTTTTTTTCATTTTGGGCATACCTTTATGGTTTCCATTATGGGTAAACACGATATCTTCATTTTAGGAAGTGCGGACTACCGCCCCCTGAAAGTGATTTGATTCGTTAATACCATATTTGGGATGTGTAAAGGATAAAGTTAATGATATTATATATGTTATTATACTGGAATTATAATGCACTCTTATATCATTATTATTCCATTCCAAAAAATACGAAATAGAAATGGAAGTAGCATTCATGCGTACGTACGACTTACCGTCTCCATGAACGGTGCATTTCATTTCTTACCTCTGAATGTGATGTAATATTATAAATACATGTATATGCTGAATATATATGATATATATGTTATACAAATAATTAATATAATTCTGGATATAACGAACCTTTGACCAAATTAACAACATGTAAGTGTAAGAAGTCTATTTTTTACTTAAGAATCAAATACCGAAGAAATGAACATTATTAACTTAAATGATTACATGATGTTCATAACATGGTATAAAAGGAATAATGAACTTGAAAAAGGTTCATAAGAAAGTGGAGATTAACTCAAGTTTATTATTCAGGAGATTAAAGAACGGTCGGGTCAAGTCAGATACGGAGTATGGGACTTCGTCTCAATCTCCTTTCATTGAGGCATATTTTATTTCATACACAACTTTCTTTTATACGGTGTATAAACCCCTTTGACTTTTACATTTATTCAAAAGGAATCTTTTTTATACGAAGCGTTTACTAAACAAAAAAAGGTAATGTTTTTGTCGTATGTATGCGGCGACAATGACTTCTCCGCCGTCGTGACCGTTATTTGAGTTTCGGCTTCCTCTACAAGCCATACCTTATTTTTAAAAGAAAAATAAATACCATGTTTTACTTTTCTTTTATTTTGGTATTGAAAATGGTTTTCAAAATGTTTTTTGTGTTGTATTGATATCTTGTGATTGAAATGTGGAAATGTTATGTTTCCTTTATGCATGTTTTATGTGATATGATTATGTTATGGTTCTTGGGAATTATTATGAAGACGGGTGGTTCCGTGATAAATTAAGGGAGGGTGAGCCCGTTATAGCTCTCCAATGCATTGGGTAACGCGAAGGAGGGAAACGTTAAGGTTTCTCCGAAGAGATTTAGGGAATATACTGTGATGGGTATTCCAAACGTAACCAAGAGGGTTACTCCCTACGTAAGAATGTTATGGATGCCTCAAGTTACCTTTATGTCTTATGATTTCTATGATTTATTCATGGTTTTATGAGGTATGTTAAAGTGCCTATGTTTTATGGGTAAAGTATGATTTCATTCTTATGTATATATGAACTCATGTTTCCTTTCCATGTTTTTATAACCCATACTGAGCTTTTTATGCTCATCCCAAGTTTTTTTGAAATGTTTTTCACAGGTCAAGGGAAAGGTACATGATATGATGATAGTGTCAAGTAAGTGTCAAGAAATAATCCATGTTTTATTTTAAATGTGTTTCCATTGATGGGAATGAATAATAATATCTTTATGTAACCACTTTGTTTATATGTGGAATGTAATGGAAGTTTTATGATCTAATTCTCTAAAACTCTAAACCCGAAAAGATCCTCAATGTGTAATCTTGTAATAACTCAAGATTAAGTAAGGTTTAAGGCTGGGGCCTTATATAGAAGGTACAAGGAAAGATAATATATTTTTGGGAAAATGTACATGATATACAATTTTAGAAATATAAAATTATTGTCAATGTAAATTAAAAAAACTAATATGATTCCAAAAATAAATGAATTGAAACTTATAATTTTTATAGTTTGTACTCCCAAATTTTATTAAT
Organism: Viscum album; assembly: GCA_963277665.1. NCBI lineage: Eukaryota > Viridiplantae > Streptophyta > Magnoliopsida > Santalales > Viscaceae > Viscum > Viscum album. Next base: position 570,541 of record CAUJRU010000164.1, read on the forward strand.
TCTACTATTATACTTCTCCACCTCTTGTGATAATTTTTTGTAGCGATCTAATTTTAAATGGGGATTCAAAAATAAAGAAAAACATAATTTTTCAAGTGAATATATAACAAATACACCCTCATTTTTAGGGGGTGTAACTAACCAATTAGAAAAATAACATTAGATTATGAGGGTTAGGACCAAACTATTATATTGTTTGAATCCAAGAATCAAAACATGAATTTTCATAAATTTATAAATATAGAGTCACAACATAAAAAATGAAACAATTATTTTTAAAATAAATTAAAGAAACAAATGAGAGCATGTGTGAGAGGTTATAAGTATTTTTATAGACACAATGACATAGAATGATACATTAGATAAATTAAAGAAGAAAACATACTAGAAATTGATTTTTCTATATAGACTTCACCCCACAGATGTAATAAAATTCATTTATACATCATTCAATACATGAAAATATTCCCATCATATGATAACATCTTCACATAGGAACAATTTCATAAGTATAAGGTTCCAACATTAAAACATTATATAATCTTGAATTAAATGAATAATTCACATTGAGGAACTTTTTAGGTTTAGAGTTTTAGAGAATTAGGACATAACTATTACATCTAAATGATTACAAGGGAGACACATCTACTCAGTTTCCATTTTTGTCACAAAATATAAACTCTTGAGCAAAGGAGTCAAGTCTAGTTCCATGTTTTAGACATTGTGACATTTCCTAGATCCCATCCTTGACCATATTCCACTTTATGTTCTATGGAAAACATTTCAAAAACTTGGGATGAGCTCAAAAAGCTCAGAAAGGGATATAAAAATACGTAAAGGAAGCATTATTCCACGTATACATAAGAATCAATGAAAAATCACCTTACTCATAAAACATAATCACTTTATCATACCTCATGAAATCATAAGATTTATGAATAACTCATTGAAATCATAAGACGTAAAGGTAACTTGAGGAATTCATTACATTCTTATGTATGGAGTAACCCTCATGGTTACGTTTGGAATACAGATCACAATATATTCCCTAAATCTCTTCTTAGGACCCTTAGAGTTTAACTCCATTGCATTACCCAATGCATTGGAGAGCTATCATGGGATCACCAGACCTTAGTTTATCACGGAACCACCCGTCATCATAAACAATGACCAAGAACTATAACATAATATTATCACATAAAACATGCATAAAGGAAACATAAAATTTCCTCATTTCAATCACAAGATATCAAAACAAATTGATATAATAAAAACAATTTCAAAAAAATTTTCAATACAAAAATAAAATAAAAGTAAAACATGGTGTTTGTTTTTCATTTAAAAAAGGTATGGATTGTAGAGAAAGCCAAAACTCTAATAATGGTCATGACGGTGGAGAGGTAATTGTCACCGCATACGTAAAAACATTCCCTTTTTTCATTTAGTAAAACACGTCCTATAAAAATATTCCTTTTTAATAAAAGTAAATGTCAAAGGGGTTTATACACCATATAAATGAAAGTTTTGTATAAAACAAAATATGCCTCAATGAAAGGAGATTGAGACGTAGTCCCATACCTCTTTGAAGCATTTAACATTTTAAACCATTAATATCCATATAAATAAATCCTTAAAAACCATTTTTAAAACATGGATATTAATGAGAAATATTTATAATAATAAACCATTAAAACATTTATAACGATATTTTAGTTAAAGTGTTTTTAACAAAATGAGAGATACTTGAATACAAATAATTGAGGAATAACATTTAATAGGAAATTTATAATTTCTTGAAAATAAATGGATTCATGATAAAATATGCCAAAGGACAACATATACACCATATAAGTGTGAATTGGTGCATAACAATAATGAAGTCACAATAGAAATTTAAAATGAGATGAGATCCCTTATAAAGAAGGTATCCTTAAATTAAGGAAAAATTAATCTCATAATTATGTGTGAAAAATATAAATACACCAAATATAAGTAGATATTAAGTGTAAAATAACCAGAGTTCATTCAAACATATTCATAGGATGACATATTCAATAACTACAAGTTGAACTCAAAGAAATCGAAATTTGGTTAAAAAGTTCCCTTGTAAAAATTCGACAGCCTAACGTCGTCACTTTAAAATTCAGAAAACGAGTTTATGAGAAAAAAAGGGTATCTCATCACTTGGAAATAAATTTTACATCAATAATGATATATAAGAACATATTAAAACATAATAAGATGTAAATTAAAATACCTAACAATAAGAAGTCTTTTAAAAAGAGGAGGGTGAAGGGTTCCCTTACCGACTTGGGTAACTTTCGAAACGTACACCCCATGAAAGAAGGACTATAAAAAATTGATGTAAATAATCATAAAGGAAATTATATTACAAAAAGTGGAGAATAATGGGAATTGTATACACCACTCAAAGGAAATGGTGGAAAATGTGGCATAAATCCCAGGGGAATAAAAGTGAGATGAAAAAATCACTTACGAAAACTCGGAAGCCTTACGACGCCACTTAAAACATCCAAAAATGGATTTATGAGATCAAATAGGGTGTCTCATAATATAAAAATAAAAATTACAGAATGAGGAATATAAAATAACATCCCCAAAAATAAGAAATATTATCTTAAACGAAATGACATAAAAGATAGTACATAAAAGAAAGAGAGAGGTAGGATCCCTGACCTCAAGTCCAACTTGTCTTGTTCGTTTCCTTATATTCCTGAATAATAAAACTTGGTCAATTAATAATTTATTAAGGAACTAATTTAAAGTTTATTATTCAATTCATATCATATATTAAAATGTTATAATAATTAGTTAATAATGTAAGTTCATATCAGACGTTTTTGTCGATGTTTTGTACATGAGTAAAAAATGAACTTGTTTGAAAAGAATTTACCATGTCGTTATAATTACCCCATCTCCATAATAGTATTAATGATTTAAATTTCATATATATCCAGAATATTTTCATTTTATACTATTCGATAACATACGGAGATAATAAAATGAAATGCACCGTTCAAGGAGATGGTAGGCCGTACGTACGCATGAACGCTACTCTCATTTCATTATCACATTAATGGAATTGAAACTAAATAAGATATATATATATATATATATATTATAAATACAGTAAAATATATATGTTATATACATCACATATTTTCATTAATTTCATTCTTTATACATTCCATGTATTGCATGAACAAGTCACATCACTTGAGGGGGTGGTAGTCCACACTTCCTCAAATGAAATTATCACATTTGCACAACATGCAAAGCATAAAGGAATACTTTAAATTTAAAATACAGAAGAATATAGAGGAAATAAACTTAATATATATCATATATATATATATGTATATTTCTATCATAATGGACACCATGAGAGTAGGTAGGAGAAGATAGAACAATTATCGTTTCGTGAGGCAGTAATTCTCCATCCACGGAAATAGTATGTTCTTTAACCATTAGGCAGAGGTGTGTGTAAGTGTAGCTAGAATCCTTATCATAAAAACTTCTTAGTATATTTATGATAATGGTGTTATTACAAAATAAAGGAATAAAAATATTTCAGGTGGTTGGAGAAACAAAATAAAACAAAAGAACATAAGAGAGGACATTACCTTTAAATCGGGTAACTCCCTTTGGTTTGAACCAAAAGGGTTTTTTGAAATGCTTTCATCCTAAGGTAAGGATTTTAGGATGAAGAGTGGGATTTGAAGAGATAAAATGTGCAGAGTTTGGTCGAGACAAAGGCTTGAGAGGTGTGGGTATGGGGGTAGAGGTGGGGGCCTTTTATAAGAGGGATAAGGGGCACTCTTGGAAAGTCTTTAAAATTTATTTTATTATACAATCATTTTCGAATATTAAAGGTCCAAAAATTAAATATTTCGAGTATAAGGTGATAAGGTGTTTAAATACACCCATCCAATAGGTTTTTTACAAGTATAAGACTTAGATTTTACCTTATCATATCATTTTATTTAAATCGTTCATTTATGGGGTAATCACTGCATCATCAGGGTGTCATAAATAAATTTATTTATTTAATGTCTAAAAATTTTAAAAAATTTACCATCATGTAGGAAATATTTTTAGATTTACAATTAATTTTTATAGTCAAATAGATCATTTATGTAAGAAAAATTAATTTTTTTTACTTAGGTGATACATACTTTGGTTACATTATCCTTTCTTTAAAAAAATATGATAAAAGGTCACTATCACACTAAAGTGATTCCATGGGGTCCCTAGGTTGGCACAAGGCCTACCATGGTCGGAAATGACACCACCAATAACATTAGGACACATGTTGGGGTCATTTTATATTTTTATGACATTATTTTATTACCTTTAACTACTTGATTACTAATTAAACACGATAATTAAAGATAATTACCGTCGTTACTATTTATAATGTCCAAAAACAAAAGAGTCTTAACTACATAATTTGCACCTTCTGATTAAAAATATGGAATCCATTTTATCAAATTCAAAACACAGAAATTTCATTAATTAATATAAAATAATTCCCGTTGTCAAAACCAAAGACGAGTTTTTAAGTTGTAAAATCTATCAAAAGATTGATTTGTTTTTACATCCAATTTAAAAGTGAAATTTTATCCAATGACCAAAATTGTATTAAATTATAAAAATATAATAAAATTACAACTTTAAAAAAACTAAAATGGAAATATAAATATATAACCAAATTGGATGAAAATGCAGTTTTCAATTAAAATGCTGTATTTTTCACTATTCATTGAAAATGAACATTTGTCAGAAAAATACCAAAAATTCACCCTAAGCTATATTTGATATTCCAAATTCAAAAATTATATCAATTGTACCAAATTAAAAACATAGAAGTTGCATTAATTATTTTTATAATCAATTCCCGCTGTCAAAACAAATAGCGTGTTTTTAAGAAACAATATATATTAAAAGATTAACACAAGTTTATGTCCAATTTAAAAGTGAAATTAATTAAAATGACCACCATGGGATTAAATGATAAAAATATATTTTAATTACACTATAAAACCAATTAAAAAAATAATTTTATCATATAAATAAATTAGATTAAAATGATATTTTGAATTAAAATACAACATTTTTACTATTCATTAAAAAATATACTTTACTGGAAAAATAACTAAAATTTACAAAAAGTAAATTTCAATGTCTTGATTCTAAAGAAGGATTTTATTTTGACAAATATAACATATAAAATTGTAAAAAAGTGTATTTAATAAGGGTTCACCATCAAAAGGCAGTTAATCAACCTTTTAAAAAATATTAGAAGATTTATGCATAAAATTGGATTCATTTTCATTTTAAGCCTCTGACATTTGTTTGGATAAATGAAAAAATATTTTACAAGCATATATAATCATTTAGTAGTTTGTTCTATTAATTCTTTCCATTATAATTGCTAGGCACTATCTACAATTTAATATAATATAATTATATTACTAGCGTGCAACGTAAGATTTCAAAGAAACTCATTGTTGCGTATTGGGTACTCCATTGAACATAGCATTCCCTTTAAAGTAATATTAATATTTTATTCACAAATAATTATAAATATGAAAATTTTATATTCTTTATTTACCTGGGATGTTACATCCTTCCCCCCTTTTGGGGATTGTGCCCTCGCAATTTTAAAATTGGGCATGGAAACATTATTGAAAGCCCCACATCGGAAAAGGAGTCAGCAAAAATATCACATTAAAAGAAAGAATGATAAGTACAAAAGTCACCTGAGTTAATCCTTACTAGGATTCTATGTAGGAAAACATGGATATGGAAGAAAAAACAAAGGGTCATGTTCTGATGGGGAGTGATAGAAAACACAATTAAGAGAAAGTTAACCACTAGAAAAGCACAAACTTGTGATGGGATAAATAATATGTGATCCCCCAGTAGGAAAAGTTAACATACAACATTTTTGTTTTAAGTTACTTTTCATTGAAAAATTTATTTATGAGCATAACTAAATCATAATGGAACGTACTTACTTGTCATGAACACATTCATCATTTACTATATTTCTAACACAAACTCATAATTTCTTCAAATGATGAGTATTTAGGATGACTTGTTCACATTATGAGCGCTATAATCAACATCTAGAGAATCACCTAATCCATGAAAGAGAACTATATATTTCCCATGTCTTTAGAAAAAAACCCAAAACCAAAATTGTTAGTATGAGATCAGATAATACTCAAAAAGGATAATCCTTTAAAAAAATCTATACTTAATCTCAAAAAATTTTCCAACAAAAACCACTGTTCAACAAAGACCATTCGATAAACAATTGTCCATAAAATCCTTCAAAATAAACAAAACTATTATTGAAACCCAATTCTTTGAAGGATTTAATCACATATTCTTCCCAGGTAAATATTAACATTTTTATCCAAATAACATCAGTTGCTCTTAAAGTTTCATATTGAAAAGTAATTAACCTAATCATATATCTTCCATGATAGGTCAATAATTTCTTAGATAACCCAAAATCAATTTATTCAGGATTCAAAAAATCATGTAACTAAAACGAATTTGTCATACTAACCAGGGACTTCACATAGTCTAGTGGTAGGCGATAAATACCAGTCGCACTTTGGTTGTGGGTTTGATTCCCACAGCTTTGTCCGACGCGATGGGTTGTCACACGGTCTAGGTGTTGTCCTTTTTCCAAAATTATATAATTCTTACAACATTACCCAAAAATAGATAAAATAATAAAAAATAACTATAACATAATTTAACCTCAAGTTCATATCATGCCTTTCATTTTCCATCATAACATACAACAACCCATAATTACTTCAAAAGTAAGGATTAATTAAACCCTAATGGTTACCTTTATAATTGTTACATGAACTTCATAATCGAGTTGGTTATCTTGTACATTATGTATTAGAGAACTCACCAAGGTTCAAGTGGTTAATGATTCCTCCAGATATTTGGTTGATAAAAACCACAAGAATTCTCATTGCAGCTCCCATATCATTCAGTTGTTCTTTCAGAAAACCGTCACAGTTTTATTCACATCCACTGTAACTTTGGTTCCTACTAGATCTAGCCATTTACTAAAACCAAAAAGGTCAGTGTGAGTATATCATTTGAATCATCATATAATAATATGATTAAATTATTCATTTTATCATAAACTCATTCACTTTATCTAAAACTATGACTCTTTCTGAAATCCTAACCATTATGGTAATGACACTTGTTCTTAAAGAATACCCTAACCTCTAAATTTATATAAACCGAACTCTGATACCAACTATAAGGTCCTGACCTTACAACATTACATAATCTTTAATTAAATGAATAATTCACATTGAGGATCTTTTCAGGTTTAGAGTTTTAGAGAATTAGGACATAAATATTACATCTCAAAGATTACAAGGTAGACACATCTACTCAGTTTCCATTTGTTTTCACAAAATAAAAACTCTTGAACAAACGATTCATGTCTAGTTCCATGTTTTAGACATCGTGACATTTCCTTGATCTCATCATTGAACGTATTCCACTTTATGTCCTGTGGAAAACATTTCAAAAACATGGGATGAGCACAAAAATCTCAGTAAGGGATATAAAAATATTGGAAGGAAACATTAGTCCACGTATACATAAGAATCAATGAAAACACACTTTACTCTTAAAACATAAGCACTTTAACATACATCAACAAATCATAATATTTCTGAATAACTCAAAGAAATCATAATACATAAATATATCTTGAGTCATTCATTACATTCTTACGCAGGGAGTAACACTCATGGTTATGTTTGGAATACCAATCACATTATATTCCCTAAATCTCTTTAGAGAAACCTTAGCGTTTAACTCCTTCGCATTACCCAAGGCATTAGAGAGCTATCACGGGCTCACCCGCCATTAGTTTATCAAGGAACCACTCGTAATCATAAACAATGCCCAAGAACCATAACATAATTGTATCACATAAAACATGCATAAAGGAAAAATAACATTTCCTCATTTCAATCACAAGATATAAAAAAAACTTATATAATAAATACATTATCAAAACCATTTTCAATACCAAAATAAAAGAAAAGTAAAACATGGTATTTATTTTTCATTTAAAAAAGGTATGGCTTGTAGAGGAAGCTGAAACCCAAATAATGGCCACAACGGCAGTGAATTCATTGTCACCGCATACGTAAAAACATTCCCTTTGGTCGTTTAGTAAAACACATCCTTTAAAAAGATTCCTTTTGAATAAAAGTAAAAGTCAAAGGGTTTTATACACCATATAAAAGAAAGTAGTGTATAAAACAAAATATTCCTCAATGAAAGGAGATTGAGACAAAGGCCAATACCACTTTGAAGATTTTAACATTTTAAACCATTAATATACTTATAAATAAATCCTTAAAAACCATTTTGAAAACATGGATATTAATGAGAAATATTTTAAATAATAAATCATTAAAACATTTAAAATGATATTTTAGTTAATGAGTTTTTAACAAAATGAGAGACACTTGAATACAAATAATTGAGGAATAAAATTTAATCGGAACTTTATAATATCATGAGAATAAAGGTAGACATGATATAATATTCCAAAGGACAGTATATAACCCATATAACAGTGAATTGGTGCATAACAACAATAAAGTCTCAATAGAAATGTACAATGAGATGAAATCCCTTATAAAGAAGGTATCCTAAAATTAAGGATAAATCAATCTCATAATTATGTGTGACAAATATAAATACACCCAATATAAGTGGATATTAAGTGTAAAACAAAAACGAATTCATTCACACATATTCATTGGATGACATATTCAATAACTACAAGTTGAACCCAAAGAAATCAAAATTGGGTTAAGAAATTCCCTTATAAAAATTCGACAGCCTAATGACGTCACTATAGAATTTAGAAAATGATTTGATGAGACAAAAAGGGTATTTCATAACTTTTAAATAAATTTTACATCAATAAGGATAGAGAATAGAATATTCCAACATAATAAGATGTAAATTAAAAGACCTAACAGAAAGAAGTCTTTTAAAAAGAAGTGGGTGAATGGTTCCCTTACCAAATTGGGTAACTTTCGAAATGTACACCCCATGAACAAAGGACTATACAACATTGATATAAATACTCATAAACAAAAATATATTATAAAAAGATTATAATAATGGTCCATAAATACACCACTCAAAGGAAATGGTGTAAAATGTAGCATAAATCCAACGAGAATAAAAGTGAGATGAAAAAATCCCTTACGAAAACTCAGCAGCCTAACGGTGCCACATAAAACATACAAAAATGGATTTATGAGATCAAATAGGGTCTCTCATAATATGAAAATAAAAATTAAATAATGAGGAATATAAAATAACATCTCCAAAAATAAGAAAGATGAGCTAAAAATAAATGACATAAAAGATAGTACTTAACAGAAATAGAGAGGTAGGATCCCTTACCTCAAGTCCGACTTGTCTTATTTGTTTCTTTATATTCCTGAATAATAAACTTTGGTCAATTAATAATTACTTAAGGACCTCCTTTAATATATATTATTCAATTCATATCAACTATTATAATGTTATAATAATTAGTTAATAATGTGAGTTCATATCATACGTTTTTGTCGATGTTCGGTACATGAGTCAAAAATGAACTTGTTTGAAATGAATTGCCAATGTAGTTATAATTACCTCATATAAAGAATTGTATTAATGATTTAAATATCATATATATACAGAATATATTCATTTTATACTATTCAATAATATTCGGAGATAATAAAATGAAATGCACCATTCATGGAGACGGTAGACCGTACGTACGCATGAACGCTACTATCATTTCTTTGTCACATTAATGGAAATAAAAATAAATAATATATATATATATATATATTATAATTCCAGTATAATATATATGTTATATATGTTACATAAGTTCATTAATTTCATTCTTTATACATTCCATGTATTTCATGAATGAGTCACATCACTTGAGCGGGCGGTAGTCCACACTTCCTCAAATGAAATTATCGCATTTTGACCGCATTCAAAGAATAAAGGTATGATTTAAATGTAAAATACAGAAGCATAGAGAGGAAAAAAATATAATATATATCATAGATAAATATATTTCCATCATAATTTCCACCTTGAGAGGTGGTAGGAGAAGATAGAACAATCATCATTTCGTGAGGCAGTAATTCTCCATCCACGAAAACAATATGTTTTCTAACCATTAGATGGAGGTTTGTGTAATTTTAGCTAGAATAATTCTCATAAAAAAATCCTAGTATATTTAAGATACTGGTTTTGTTATAAAAGAAAAGAATATAAATAGTTTAAGGGGTTGGAGAAGAAAAATAAAACAAAAGAACATAAGATAGGACATTACCTTTAAATCGGGTAACTCCCTTTGGTTTGAACCAAAAGGGTTTCTTGAAGAGATTTCTGCCTAAGTTAAGGCTTCTAGGATTAAGAGAGGGATGTGGAGAGATAAAATGCGTAGAGTTTGGTCGTTCCAAAAGATTGAGAGGTGTGGGTTAGGTGGTCGAGTTGGGGTCCTTTTATAAGTGGGAGGAGGGACACTCTTGGAATGTCTTGGAATGTTACTTTGTTATAAAATGATTTTACGATATTAAAGGACCCAAAATTATATATTTCAAGGATAAGGTGATAAGGTTTCGAAATCCACCCTCTAAATAGGGTTTTTACAAGTTTAATACTTGTATTTTACCTTATATTCTCATTTTATTTAAATCGTTCATTTATGTGGTAATCACTGCATCATCACAGTGTCATAAATAAATTTATTTATTTAATGTCTAAAAATTATATAAAAATAACCATAATTAAGGAAATATTTTTAGATTTCCAATTAATTTTTATAGTCAAATAGATAATTTATTTAAACAAAATAATTTTTTTTACTTAGGTGATACATACTTTTCTTACATTTTCCTTTCTTTAGAAAAAATATGATAAAAGGTCACTATCACACTAAAGTGATTCCATGGGGTCCCAAGGTTGGAACAAGGAATCCAATGGCCGAAAATGACACCACCAATAGTATTTGGACACATGTTGGGGTCATTTTATATTTCTATGACATTATTTTATTATCCATAACTACCTGATTACTAATTAAACACGATAATTAATGATAATTATCGTCGTTACTATTCATAATGTCAAAAAACAAGAGTCTTAATTACATAATTTTGACCAAATGATTCCAAATATGGAATCCATTTTATCAAATTCCAAAAACATAAATTGAATTGATTAATTTAAAATAATTCCCATTGTAAAAACCAAACATGGGTTTTTATGAATTAAAATCTATCAAAAGATTGATTTGTTTTTACATCCAATTTAATAGTAAAATTACATACAATGACCAAAATTGTATTAAATTATAAACACATAATTAAATTACACCTTTAAACCAATTAAAATGAAAATATATCTATATAAATAAATTAGATGAAAAGGCAGTTTTGAATTAAAATGCAGTATTTTTCACTATTCGTTGAAAATGAACATTTCTCAGAAAAATACAAAAAATTCAACCTAAGATATATTTTATGTTACAAATTATAAAATGATATAAATTTTACCAAATTAAAAACATAGAAGATCAATTAATTAATTTTATAATCAATTCTTGCCGTCAAAACAAATATCGTGTTTTTAAGAAAAAATATCTATTAAAAGAGTGACACTTATTTATGTCAAATTTCAAAGTGAAATTAGTTAAAATGACCCCCATTGGATTAAATGGTAAAAATATATTTTAATTACACTTTAAAACCAATTAAAAATATAATTTTAAAATATAAATAAATTAGATTAAAAGGATGGTTGTAATTAAAATACAACATTTTCATTATTCATTAAAAATGAACTTTATCGGAAAAAAACAAAAATTTAGAAAAAGTAAATTTCCATGTCTTGATTATAAAAAAGGATTTTATTTTGTCAGATATAAAATATAAAATTGTAAAAAAGTGGATTTAATAAGGGTTCTCCATCAAAAGGTGGTTAATCGACCTTTTAAAGAATACTAGAAGATTTATGCTTAAAATTGGATTCATTTGCATTTTAAGACTCTAAAATTTATTTGGATAAATGAAAAAATATTTGACAAGCATATATAATAATTTGGTAGTTAGTTATATTCAATCCTGCCACTACAATAGCTAGGCATCGACAACAATTTAAAATAATATTTTTATATTATTAGCGTGCAATGTAAGATTTCAAAGAAACTCTTTGTTGTGTATTGGGTACTACATTAAACATAGCATTCCCTTTAAAGTATTATTAATATTTTATTCACAAATACTAAGAAATATGAAAATTTCATATTTGTTATTTACCTGGGAAGTTACAATAAAACACTTCAATGTTTTATATAAATTAATTACCGTTATCATAATTTAATGTTCACGTAACATTTTATATTTTAAATGTCCCATATATCCTTTAAATAGGATCTATAAAACTAAAATTTCAATCTCTAATCGGGTAATGTAATTAAAATTCAATCATCATAATTATTTAAAATGATTAAATCGTCTTTCCAAAATAATCATAGAAAAAATAATATAAATTCATAATATAAAGTCTAATATTAAAAAATTTGAAATAATCATTAAATAATTTAAACAATAACCAATATAATATGTCATGTAAATCCCATAAAGGTAAATAATAAATTTTCTCTATTATAATTAAAATTTATGAAATATTCTAAATTAATATATTGTAGAATGTTCCGAAAATTAATTACAATATATAATAAACTAAAAATAAATTTTTATTATTTCCTGATCAATAAATATTAATCTAGTGAATAATAATACTGTAAAATACACACAAAATAAAAAAATTATACTATCTAAATATATGTTTTATTTTTATTTACAAAAAATTATTAAATTTAACACCAAATATATTTATTCAAATAAAAAATAAATTTAATGGATTTTATAATATATATTTTATATTTATATATATATATATATATTTAAAACAATAAAATAATAAAAAAATTAACATAAAAATTTAGTAGATCAAATTATAAAAAATAATGAATAAACGATAATTATCAAAAATTTATATTTTAGAAAAATAAATGATTTTTTAAACTATACATGACAGTTTACTGAAAATGAGGTATATTCCTAGATTTTATTTAACATGTTTTGATATCAAAGCATGCAGTCTGTTCAAGTCAAACTGCAATATGTATAATAACTGTGTGAAAATTATATCATGTGATCACATAAGTCATCGTAATGAGTATTGTTATATGAAATTTCAATGAGAAGTGGGTTCACTTAATATTTTTCCATGAGAAAACTTTCTTTATCATGGTAGGATTTGATATACATTTGTTTTAGGATTGATAAATATTCAACCAGTAATATAATAATATCATTTATTCACATAAATAATATTACATGTGGTCAATAAAAAAACATTTGATCACTTAAAATAACATATACGATCACTTTAAAATCAAACAATTGATTACATAAAAAATCCCATAAGGACACTAAAAAATTACATATATAAACCATAAAGAAACATATGTGATCACTTTAAGAAACCCATGTAGTCAAATTAAGAATGAAATTTGTTCAATTAAATTAATAAATATGTTTTTTTAATGTAAATATAACATTCCATTATTTTTTAGAGTAAACTTTATGTAAATTTCCACCATCCATGAAGATAAATGAAATATTGATAAATTAAATATATTTACATCAAAACAAGATGAATGAAAATCCATGTAATGTCACACATGTTACAATTTTAGATCATAAGAATGATATAAAAATATTATTCTAGTAAAATATATTTCATGAAATTATTAATAAAATATTAGAAATAATTTTAATATTTTAAACATAAAATAAATAATGAATAAAAAATCCCAACAATTATTTCACATTAAGTATTAATTATATCTAAATAAATTGTTTCTTGGCATTTATAACCTCAATTATATGTAATAAAATGCTACAAAAAATTATTAGAGTTCAAAACTGATCAAAAATTGATAAATTTACCTTAATGATTGTTCTCTATGAATAATTAAATTATTTGAAACATCATGTCATTGTATTTAATGGTTGTGATATAATTTTAGATCAATCAAAAATAAATTATTTTTATTTTAATCTTATTTCTATTATGTTATATGAGAATTTGAGGGTAAATATATAGATTTCATATAAAATATGTTATAATTATTTCGATAACATATATTACGATTCAAAAAATTTTATACCATATTTTAATAGATTATAAGAATAATATGTAATTTATCAAATAATAAAGAGTTTATCAATGTTTGTTTATAGTTTATGGGTGATGGTTTCAACCTCTTAGTTTTTTAATATATTAAAAAAATCATAAATATGGTCTAAATAGGAATAATACCACAAAATATAAGGTTATAAATATATTATTCTAATAACATCATTACAAAAGAAACAATTTTACACTACTAAATATAATATATTTTGTGTCATAGAAATATATTTTCTATTAAATATAATGTCAATGAATATTATGGGTGGTATCTTGAATATATTAGGTTTCAAAATGCTACAAATAAATTGTTATAACATTATAATTCAATTAAAAAGTCAAATAACATCCAAAAAATAGTTGATTTCCAAAAAAATCTCCTTAATATGATTTTTTATATTTTGAAATTTAAAGTCATTCGATATCAAAGTAATTTTTTCATAACTATTTGATGATGATAATGTTGAACATAGAATGAATTCCCAATTTTTTACAACAAATGTTAATAGAAACATGAAAATATATTTACTAAATTAAACAAGTTGAATTATTTTTTTCATATAGATAATCATATGTATTATAAATAAAAATTTCATTTTTAATAATAAAATTAATCATAAATTTAAAAAATTAATGTTTTTATTGGATTGTTTATCAAATGGTCAAATAATTTAATTCAAATAATTACAAATTAATGTATCATGTTTTAAGTATAGTATACTAAATCATATATTAGGCTTTATATGTAACAAAATGTGATTTTATCACTATTTTTTATTTTAATAAAAATATAATTCATTTATAAATTGCTTTACAAACATCATAATTTTTAAAGTAATAGTTATATACTATTAAAAGTTTTTATTTAATGAGATAGATATCATCATGTTTTCAGAATTATGGTCATGAATTGAAATAAATATGTCACTAAAATTATATTTTCCAAATAAATACAACTATATTATTTGATTTCACATTGTTTGAAATTAATATAAAATAATATTGAAGGAAAAATGATATATTTTTATGAAAAAAATATGTATGCACATGATTTGTTTTTATGTTAATAAATTTTGTCTCTATATTAATTAATTATTTTTAAAAAATGTTATAATAATATTTTCGTCAATTATTTTAAAAATTAATGTAAATGTTTTTATATGGAAATTTATTAAGGAAAACACATTTTTATGCATATAAATTAATTTTTGTAAAAAAAATTTCGTTTTGTTTTAGGCACTTATTTTGAAATTTATTTTTTAAATTTTTGAAATTTAATGTTATAAAAATGATCCCATAATTTTTTGTAATGACCCAATTATTCTAATTATATTGAATATAAAATTAATTATAACTTTTCCTTATGCAACATCCCCATGTTCTAAATGTTGGAAATAAATGCCGAAGGGTTTTAACTGAATTTGGGGGAAGATTTACACTTGAAGAAATAAATCAATAACCGATAAATCATAACCAAACAACCACTATATAATGGATGATAAAAGCAAGACAACTCAATAATCATCTTTATAATAAAACCACACAAAATTATGAAAAATCAGAAACCAAACAAACAAATGGTAAATGGTGGAAGAAAAACTAAAGACTCCAAGACGACCACAAGACTCCATTGTTGACAACTCCATGCTCCAATTTCACAAAACAACCCACGTATCAAGAGGTGTTGTTAAATATGAGTGATACATTACCTTTTCCCATGTCATAAAAGATAGCATCTGCAAAAGAACCAATGTTTCAAAGCATGTGTGTGTATAGAACTCAATAGGATTTCCCCAATGACTTCCCTTATCATGAAACTAGGATAGAAATTTTAGATCCATATATATATAATTGATTATTTTAAAAGGTTTTCCAAAATAGTTTATAAAAAAATATAAATAAGAATAAAAACAATTGTAATAAAAATGTTCAGAAGTGCTACTGAACAATTTTCAATAAATTCATACTTCTAGAAAAATAACCAATCTAGGGTCTCAAAACCAATTATCCATAATATGTTTTAATAACCATTCCTTTCCACTTATTAACCCATTCAACTATGCATGCATCATTATGAAAATTATGTACTCATGAGAAGTCTCTTATAGATCTACCTTGTCATCACATGATAATTATACCCTATGTGCCATTAAAAATTTGGCACCAATAATAAGACCTTATTCTAATAATGCATAGAATATGAAATATGAACACACACACCATGTATACCCAAAAACAATGCAAAAAACAATTCAAAAAAAACACCCTTTTATTCAAAACACTTTTCCCATCAGTCATTCCAAACACACATTCAATTTCAATAAAATTAGTCCATTTATTGAAAAAACATTTTTTCATATCAATTTTTCATAATTCTAGTAAAAATACCATTTTAAAATGATTATTTTAAAATATTCATATTAAAATCATAAATCAAACACTATAATCACAAGCACGAATTTTATTGATCTTCCACACATACCAAACCATCAAAAAATAAGGTTCCCAACAATCCTTAAAAAGAAAATTGAAAATAAATTTGACAAAAATTAATCAATTTGATGGAATGACAATCAGTTTCACAAATAGTTGAGAATGAAGCCACCAACGTCGATGATTTTGATGAAAACTACAAGCAAATAAGGAGTGCACACACAACCTGGTAAAAATTCCATGAAACCACCTTTGATCTCTTCTTCTGCCTAAATCAAGAAATAACTTAATCATATTTGGCATACAAAACCATTGATATACACTTAAATGAAAGTCATCTGGGAAACTGAAAGGAGTATAGATTTAGATCTAATTAGATCTAATAAAACAATACACGAATGGAAAAGAACCATAATTAGCTCAAGATTCAGGCTTGATTACGCCTTGGGAGGAATATGCATTGATTTCAAATCACAAGGGAGAGGTTGTACTACCTTCAATGGAGAATAATTCTGAGCTGGGGCATCTAAAGAAAAAAATGAAGTAGTTAGAGGAAAAACGAGTGAGATCTTATTTTTTAGGATCTAACTTCTACTCTACACATGATTATTTTGGAGGTTTTGATAAGCCATGGACTAACCATACAATATCTACTATCTTATGAATACCATTGCATGGCCTCCTCATATGGTATTGCTAATAGTGTGCACACCATGACAACACTACTAACTCAAAACTTCTACAAATCATGGTTTATTTTTGGATTTCTTCATGGTTTAGGAAAACTGAAGGTAGTAAATCCACATAACCATTTTTCTTAAACTTATAGAAATTTTACCCAAATATTACATCCTTCACCTGTATACTTTATAAACACAAAAAAAAATGCCAGGGTGACATAATAGAAATCGGGGGTACTACATTCTCCCCACCATTTGTTATTCCATCATTGGAAAGTAGAAAACCCTCACTATACAGAAATAGTATTTTACATTTCACTTTAATTTCCTTCTCACAATCACAGGCATCTTCCTAAATATGACCATGTTTCCATAAAAGCATCACTAGACATATGCTTTTTTCACAAAATAATTTCTATTACCTATCTATAATCAGCCCTGGGATATGTACCCATGAAGCATCTGGTTCTAAGTCAACATGAAACCATCTAATCTGATGATCATGATCAGTATAGTAAATTTTCAATGAGATATGTGAAACAAATTGTGCATGGAAATGAACCATGGTGGTAATGATAATAGATATGACACCTCTCCAAACTATCCTATATTCTCAAATGACCCAATATATCAAGTAAAAAACATTACCTACATTGCAAAAAGATGATGTCCATGCCTTAATGGTATACTCAAGAACACATGATCACTCACTACGAATGGAAAAAATCATCGATAATGATCTGTATATGATTTATGATGACTATGAGACATATCAATCCATTTATTGATAATATTAATCTTCTCAATTGTTTTATGGACAAGGCTCGACCCAACTACTTATGTGTTAGTGGTTTCCACATAAAAAGTTGATAACAACAAGGATTCCCATGCGATGCATAAAAAAGGATCCACATGTATCGAGGCCTAGTAGCTATTATTATAGGAGAACTTCACTAATTGAACATGCTCTTCCCATAAGACACGAAAACCAAGTATGCAAGCCTGCAACATGGCTTACATTATCTATATCATCTTTTCAGATTTACTATCCCTCTGAGGATGATACAGTATAGACATTTTTAACTAAGTCCCAATGGAATTGTGTAATGAATTCTAGAAATAAGACATGGTCCTCATTTCTGTATATATGATTATAAAAAATTGTACACCTTTCTGATTTAAAAATTCTTAGATATTGTTTTGGATAGATACCCCATGTTATTATTTTCATGAATATTAATATAATGGGTTGACTGAGAGCTTGATTCATTATCACATATATGGAATCATGTATCGAAACCATTATTAGTAAAACTGTAATAAAATAAATTAATATCTGCTCCAAATTTTTTATTGGGATGTTAAATATTTCACCATACCCATTATTAAATGATTCTATGCCTCAACCTAATAACAATTTATGCACTTTGAAACAAATCATGCCAAATTATTTTTACGGAAGCTCCACCAAAACAATGCATTTAACACATTATACATCTTTTGTATGATAGGATATACAACCCATCTCGAATGGTGGTAAACATGTACATTTTTCTTCTAAAAATCCACAGGTCTAAACATATAATCTCTAAACTACAAAACCAAATTCCTATCAAGTTTTCCCCACTCAATGATCACCACACCATTGAGTTTTAAACTCATAACCAGAAATTCCACATTAGATGTTTTTGATTATTTTTCAATTTTTACCAAATTAAGAACCTGTAAAAATTAAAATAAAACTAAAATATCTCCATGATCTTCTCATTATAGATGCTTGTTGGCTACGACCAAAATAAATTACCATTCATCTAAGGATTCTTTCATGAACTAGGCATATTAAATTTTTATTAATTCAACAACCACCGAACTTCGTTTTTTCGATGTATAATTTAGGTAAAATTAAATCTTTTTGAGATACTCCATCCATATCCTTTTCCTTATATTAAAATTTCATTGTTAGAAAATATCATTCAGGATCTTATGATATGTAAAAACATCAAATTTATCCCCAAATAGATGGTGACCCCAAATATTCAAATCATAGATATTTGTCACTAATTCCAAATCATATATTGGTTAATACATCTCATGAACTCTCTACTTCCATTAACCATAATAAAAAACATTGTATCCTTTAATGAGAACACATCAAACCCCATATCCTAAAGCATCATAGTACATCACATAACCCTATCCTGATTTAGAAAAAATCAACATAGTTGGTGATTTTGGATGAACTTTAATCTCTTGAAAACACTTCTTCAATTCCACAATCAATCAGAATGGAGTGTTATTCTTTATAAAATAAATCATAGGTTATGATAGTCATGAAAATTCAAACACAAAGCATCACTAATAACCATATAGAACAATAAAACATCATATCTCGAAGAGATTTTTTGTGTCTCTCAAAGAGATAACATCATCTATCTTTTTAGTATCCATCAAACACATTTTTCAAGAATTATGCAGTAGAAAAAACATACCTCTTATATCCCAAAATAAAATATTGATATTTTTTATTAAAAACTATGATCACTCAATATTTTGAACACTATCGTCTAGTATTTGTCATGATCATCCTATGTCCTTGAATACACCAATATGTCATCCAAAAAAACCAAAACAACTAAATCCATATATCTATAAAATGTCATATTAATCAATTCCATAAAGACCACTAGTTCATTTTAATACATAATGGCCGGAATACTTACATGAAGTGGCCATATCTACTTCTAAAAAATTTCTTTAGAATATCCTCCTTAATACTCGTTATTTATGATATACTGATCACAATTAAATTTTATAGAAACATAAGGATCCCATAAATTGATTAAGCAGATCATAAATGCATGGAATTAGATACCTATTATTGATCAGAATTTGATTAAGCTTACAATAATCAATTTACAGTCGAAGAGTTTCATTTTATTTCTTCACAAAAAATACCAGTGCTTCCCCTGGAGAGGTACTTTGAAAAATTAATCCATTGCTTTTTATCCCTACAAAATTTTCTTTCTATTCCCTTAATTATGTTAGTTCCATCCTATAATATGGAAGGGAAATAAGACTGGTCTTGGGAATAAGAATAATCATAAACTCCACTTCTCTTATTGGTCGTAACCATACAATATTCTTTGGAAATACATATAGAATATGATTTCCAACATCTAGAAAACTACACTCCTAAATCTCTTCCATCGATTCTAGGTTCAACGCCACCAACTGGAAAGATATTTTTCCCATTTCGTATTCCCGAAAACCTGTTGTACCTTTTTTTTATAACCTATCCTCTATAGAGATACTCGACTCCATCCCTAATTGTAAAACTAAACATTCCTCAATAACATTAGAAATGATATTTGAATTTATTCAACCAATATATTCCAATAATTATATCAAATACATTCATCTCCAAGATTGTGAAGTCCCACATTATCTCAACTCCATCAACGGTTATTGAACATGTTCTACACACAAAGGCTTGATATTGCCTTTTACCAAGAGGATTTTTCATATTTAACATGAAGGAAATCATTTGAATTATTAAACTTAACAAATAAAAATCACAGGAAGAAATGAAGGAATGTGATTTACCAGTATCAAACAACACTTGCATATGGGTATAATTAAAAATAATTATACCTCTTATTGTAGATGGTTCGTCCTGATCATCCAAAATCAGCTACTCTGATCCATATAATTTCTTTATTTATGCATTATTCTATTTGTTCACTTGATGATATTTCCCTTAATAAAGATTCATGGTGTTTATAGAATCACCATGGATAGCTCTGCTCAATTGAAAAGTATGATTCTATTTTCATCGTATGGTAGAAGCATATTATACATCTGACAAATGAGTAGTGTCTCAATCACCTAACCATGGAGCACTGCTATAATAGTGCTTAAGATGCCCCATATTGTTTAAATTGTGGTATTCTCTCTGTTGTGTTGTATGCTCTCACATCAGTTTGTCAGTGGATATTCATTGGAAACATCCCTCCTTTATCATGGGTCCTGGAAGATGATTTACCAATCTAGTTATCTAATATTGTGTCCCTCTCCCTCATTCTAAATTGGTATCCCTCTTCCATTTCCTCCAACATTCGAGTTCACACCATTTCCAAAGGGTATCATTATGCTTAATCCTTCTATTTCTCTTGAGATATTGCTTTAAGACACTATCACTTTGTTCCCCATCTCTGCATAATATGTAATACATAGAACTAAAATATTTGATCAAATCTTAGGCCTTTTCTTTGATTTAAACATGTGTTTTCAATGATTCACTATCCATATCCTCTAGTGAAAAGTGCACAATATTCTTAAATTTAGAGGTGTACATTATGAATAAGATTTCTCATTCATTAGGATAATAAAATCCTTCATTTTCAAGATCAAGAATTTTTGAGTATAGAATATTTTACTGAACATTTGTTTAAAATTGTCCCAACACTTGTCCTTATCCCATTAGAAATGCAGCAGTAGTTCAACCCACTATCTTGAATGATCCTTGATCATATATGTGGATATTATAACCTTGAAAACCACTATTGTTCTGATTAAATTGAATTTATGCTTTATAATTTTCAGCAACACCTCTGCCTTTTTGGGTTAATAATCACCATATAATATGGGTAGATTCTTCTTCATGAACAGGATGGAATGATCCACATGACTTGGCTCATCCCTCTAGTTTCTTGTGTCCATAGCATGAAATGTTTAGATGATACTCCGAACCAGATATTGGTACACATGTGGTTTAGTTGCTACCATATTCTCTACAGCTTCTTTCGGTTGATTTCTACATCTCTTATTGAGTAACATATTATAAAAAACAATATACTTAGTAAGATTCACTCTCTAGAAACTGATGTAATAACATGTCAAATTTTATCACATCAATTATCACAACTTTATTTCCAAAATAAACAATTATTTAAAACCACTGACTTATTTTTTATAACGAAGAAATTTTCAAAATACACAAACCATACTCTTTTCAATGTATTTAATTTAAAAAAATCTCAATAAATTAAAAAATCATCACATTTGAACGAAACAAAAATCATTATTATAAAATGAAATATGAAATCCTAGTGTAGGTCATTCCTTTACAATGAATTTCATGATCTGTTAATTATTTAATCCCATGAAAATTAGATTTTGATATCCTATAAGTGTCTCTAAAACACATATGTTCCCAAATCAAAGGTATCATTATGTTTAGAATAAAAAAGTATAGCTACATCTTGTTATTAACAACATTTCAAGTCCCTACATTCCAAATCCTTTATAATATTACTACCCAATAAATAGACAAGAACAAATTTCAACTCTATGACCATGAAACTGATGACCACTTATTAGGAATGGACCAATCAAGAGATTACATTTTTAATGACCCACTTATTCTCCATGGAATGAGAATGTGATGAATCATTACTTGGCCTTACGAGACATCCCCAAGATTCCAAAGGCTGGCTATAAATTCTAAAGGTCTTCAAATGAAAGTGGGTGACAATTTAGCCTTTATGAAATATTTAACTAATCATGTAACTATAAATAAACAACAACTATATGATGCATGATAAAAACAATACAACTCAATTTTCATCTTAAATACAGAAACCACACTAAAGTTTACTATAGTGGAATACACACGAAAAATAATGTAGAAAGAGAACGAAAAACCAAAGACTATAAGATGACCATAAGACTCCATGCTCTATAGCACCATGCTCTAACATCACCAAATATCCCATGTATCACACGGTCATGCTAAATATGTGTGATACTTTACATTTTCCTATGTTTAAAAATATAGAGTTTGTAAAAGAACTAAAGATCAAATGCATGGATGAGTATAAAACTCTATAGTATTTCCCTAATTACATCCCATCTCGCAAAAGGTAGGATAGAAAAACTATCACCATTTATATAAATTAGTTCATATAAAACAATTTCCCAAAATATTTTATAACTAAATATAAATAAGCTTCAAAATAATTTAAAATCTAAAGTGCATAATGGTTATTTAGAAATTTTCCAACAAGATTTAATTCCATAAAACCAACCAAATAAGTATTGAAAAATAATTTATCAATAACATTTTTTCATTACCATTCAATTCAACTCACTAACACATATAGATTAGCATTATTCATTATGTCAGTTCAATAATCATGAGCGGTCTCTCACCGAACAACCATATCATCACATGATAATTATACCTCACATTCAATTAGACCATTTAAACTAGAACAAGTTATTATTCTAACCATGAATGATAAATTCAATATAAACACACACACCATGTTTCCCCAAAAACCATGCCAAACCAATTTCAATAAAATCACCCATTTATTGAAAGTCATTTTTCCATCAGCCATTCAAAACACCCATTCCATTTTAAAAAAATAAGTCCCTTTATTGGAAACCCTTTTGATGAAATACCTTCACCATAATTCTAGAAAAAACCCAATTAAAATTCATCATCATAAAATCAATAATAAAACTCCTTAATCAAATGCAGAAAATTTTGCATATTTTATAAACATAACAAACCATCACTAAATATGGGTCCTAATAATCCTTAAACAACCAATCCACAATCAATTAAATACAAAGAAATAAATTTGAAATCATTACAATTTGTTCTACTACGAGGATTCAAGATTCAAGCCACATAAATCAAATGTTTTGATGAAATCGTAATGTAGATGACGAACGCTCACACTACCAAGTAAGAATTTCATAAAACAACCTTAGTTATATTATCTTACCAACAAAAAGAACATATCTTATTATATTTCTCATTAAAAATATTATATCTACACATAACATGTGAATATCTGAGAATATTAGTTGAGTGGATATGTAGATCTATGAATATCTATGAAAACAAGAAAAGAATCATGAAGAATCGTACTTTCTATAAGAATATGGCATGAAAATGATAAGGTAGGGCTCTGTATTGATTCCGAATCACTTCAGAGAGGTTATACTTCCTTCAAATACAGACAAATCATGATTTAGGGATATCAAAGAGCATAAACAATGGAGTTAAAGGAAAAACGAGGGAGATCCTATTTTTTAAGAGCTAATATCAAATCTACAAACACTTATTTCACAAGGGTATACAAACAATGTACTAAACGTGCATTAGCTACTGCTTTATAGAAACCCTCATATGACTTCCCCGCACAGTCTCCCAAACCTGCCTGCACACCATGCTAATGGTATTTCCTCAAAACTGCAATTGTGCATGGTTTCTTCTATAATTCCCACAATGTTTTGACAATCCATGTGCAGAATGTGTGCATCCCCATTTCCCCAAAAACATATCAAAAGTTCTCCCAACTCTTCTATCCTATTCAATAATATTTATAAAAACAATATGAGGATTACATAATAGAAATTAGATGTTTTAAATTTTTAAGAAATATATTTTATAATATATAATAATTAAAATATAATTATTGGCCGCTATTAATAATAATATATATATTTGAAAAATCATAAATAATGGTATGTGTAAACAAGGGTTTAATGTGTTCAAAAGAAATTGAAAATTGTAAACTAAACTATTTTATAATAGTCAGAGATATGTACTCTAGGATCTGGTGTTGAAGCATGATCCATAAATTTTTACATGATTTCAATGGTAAGAAACATACAACATCAAAATTAATTTATATATCACTTACAAGCCCACATTCCAATTTTTTATTGAGTTTTATAGAATTATGAAAAACTCTTACATGAAAACATAGATATATAAATAACTGGTTCATGAGAATAAATATCATTTAACACTATGTTTTTCAAATGTAATATCCTTCTTAGGTATAGTAATACTAAAATCCATTATTCACAACTATAGAAAAGGAATCAAATTAAGGGTGATCTTAAACAATTAGTAATGGGAAAAATAAGAATGGGTAATTTAATATCATATTTGAGAATAATATAAGAATAATCTTATGATAACACAATAAATGTTCATGATAATTACACAAGATAATTAAACCCCATTAAACATGTAACATAAATAATGATACGTGGAATAATTAATTAATAAAGGAAAGAGTGATAAGAATTACTAGTCATGAGCCATCTTATTTCAATCATGACAAAAGGATCATGGAATACTCATACCATGAATAGATTAAAATATTTTTATCTTGTACATTCCTCTTTAAATCACACACACAATCAAAATTTTGTGTAGAATAACTTATATGGTTCACTTTTGGCATAATTCTCTAGAGAACATAATCTTTACCCAATGTATTGGATATCTATATCAGTCTAATGTTTCATCATGAGTTATATATAATTCAACAATATTCATGATATCTATTTGTACCTCACATAAAATTAAATATTTTTCATGTACCATAATATAATTATAGAAAATAAAAACATTATTGTTCAGGGTAATGATTAATATTAAACTATAATAGTTTGATTTACTTGTGAAAAATTAATGTGTTTTATTTAAATCACTTCTGAAATAATAATAATTCTTCTCAATAATGAAATAGGATGTATCATTAAAAAATGTCAAAAGTTTATAATATATAAAATCTTGTTTTTTTGTTGGTGAAAAATAAAATTAAAAGGTCACCATAAACATTATTTATTAAAAGACCTTTCATCATTTAATATAAATTTTAAAAAATTAAAATGTATTGAATAATTGGAATTGATTTTTCTTTCACAGTAACTATGGAATATTATATAGGACGATTAAAATAATTAAGTAATACTTATGGTAATAAAATTCTACATTTCAAAATTGTAAAAATATATATTTATTCACACCTTCTATAACATTTATATAGTATAAAAAATTAAATGAAGATTCTTTTTTAATTTTTTTTTGTAAAAAGTCATCATGGGTTAAAATGAATTTACAATACTATTTAGTAATAGTAATAATTTTTGTAAACATTCCAGAAATCATGGATACAGATTAAAATGTCTTTATAGTTGAATACAAATAGATAGAGTTGACTTTATAGAAAATAATAATCATTTAGAGTGAAAATTATAGGAAAATAGTTCTACAACCAAAATTATCATGAAATTATTAATGGTGAAAAAAGTGATTATAACATATATATTATATAATATCATTTTTGGAAATTCATTCCTAAATAATACTGATAAATTATCCATTGAATATATTCTATTTACACATTTGTTACATTGGAATTTAAATCTCCATGAAGGTATAACATCAAATGAATCATTAAATGGGACTAACATGAAGATATTCATGATATCACTTGTAAATGGGTATATATATTTAGCTCATAATAAAAGATAATATAATAAAATAATTATATATCCCAATGAAAGAAAATTTGAGATTAATAATCATTACAATGATCACATCTATAAGATCCTGACCTTTCTAGAGATGTCTCATGCATGTTTTCAGGTTCCCTTATATGTTGTTTCTGTTATATGGTAGACTATTTTGGTTTTGTATTATTTTCAATTGAAATTAGAGAAATTTGGATGAACAAATTATTGTACATGATCAGTGTGAATATATGTAAAATCATGCTTTTTTTTATACGGAACATTGTGCCCCATTTTTTATGAACAAAATGTTGTGCACTATTGGTGAACTGTTCATCCAAACCATGCATCTTCCTTATGAAAACCTTGCACTCACAATCAAAGGGTATTTTCAAAGTTGTCTCATAGTTTTTAAAACCATGAACCACTTAGAATAAAATTTTCACCACTTAGGTTGATTCGAACAATTAAAGAACACAACATGGAAAACCATGTTCCTTATCTAACGAAACCATTCAAAAATATTATTAATCACATAAATATTTATTTAAAATTCACAAATTCAATGGATATTACATGAAATCACCATATCTTGGGATTAAATTATTTTCATCAATTATGGAATTAATCTATTGGATTCCAAGGCACCCATCCATTTTCATATAGAATCAATGATTCGTCTAAAGGATCTAACCCCTATGGTATATCATCTCTTCCCCATTTTACTTAATATCATTTCTATATCTCATTACTAATGGAGATGGATTATTTTATCATCCATTGTCGATGGTTTAGTTCTAGGTTTTAACTGATCATGTTCCTTTCAATCTAGATTATATGAATTTGTCCTAGATCTTCCACTCCTCTCTGATTTCAATATTTCTATATCAAACTGGGGGATTTAGTTTGGTAAAATTTCATCAATTATTTTGAAATATATTTTCAAATGTTCAAATCCCATTTTATTGATTATAATTCTATATATTTAATTGTTCAATTGAAATATCTAGGTTGAAATTTATATTAATTGAATAAACTAATTATATGATCCCGTGGATTACGAAATTAATAGAATAATGGGATTAAATGAATTGTTTGATTAATTATATTAATAAATTGTTCAATACCCATGTTATAGGTCTCTATGAATGATATTATGATTGTTAAATTATTCATGGTAGATATAAGAACTTATTAATTTCACGAATAATTAATTATGGAAATGTTTTATTAATGGGATTAGAAAGTTGAACAGTGAGATGTGAAACTTGTAACTGCATTTCGGGATAGGGACTACTACTCTAAACACCCACTGGTTAGTAGAATGATGATTTATCTTCCACATTATGTATATATATGTATATATATCATGTGATCACTGAGTTGTGGGACACAGAAAGCTGCTCCAAAATACCATTTTTTGCAAGACTGATGCATTACACCTCCATTTTTTGAATAAGAATATTGAAATTAAATGATTGATGGAAACCCGTGAATGAATTAATTATGATATACTTAATTTGATGGTTTTTAATATATCATGGTCTGAATCATGTATTTTTAGTTTGGGATTCCCCATGAACATGAGGTTTATATGGAAAATTAATGAATAAATTAAATGTCAAAATTATATATATTATAATTTGTATATAATTTTTTATATAATTGAATATTTTATTATAGATTAGATATTGTTTAGTGTATTATTTAATTTTTCTTGTTGACTTGTAATCACATCCTACTCAGGCTACCATATCGGTACACAAAAAACATCATGTTTATATCATAGGATAAGGGAAATGGTCCAATGATAGATAGTTAGGACGGGATTCAAGAGGGATCATGGATGACATAATCATACATGCTTTTGGGATCCTCTTGGGAAATTTTAGTGTGTCATTATTTTGGGTATTCATTTGATATTTAACACATATTTTTATTCACATATCAACTACATTGGTTGTTAATAATTATACATGTTTTAATATTATCATGTGATGATGGTATTTATTTCTAATGGTATTATTTTAGTTATTGTTTATTATCATTTGGTATTTTTTTTATTTTTTTTTCTAATGTTGTGATACATTGAAATGAAGGTATGGAAAGCCCATTTTACATATTAGATCCTATATTTTGGTAAAAATCAATTATATTATTGGGAGATGTGAATAAGGTCATGTAAACAACTGGATTAGGGATGTTACAAGTAGAACCTATCTCAAGACAATACAAAGTGGTATCAAATGATGTTTTCATTTATTTATGTTTAATTTACTTCTGGTAAAGATAGAAAAATCTAGGATGATACAATCCTTTATCATGTTCTTGTTCATGGTTTTATCTATCAAATGTTAGGGGAAATCCCAACTACCTAGGGTAGGATTGATGTTCATGATGTTTGTGGTAAAAATTGGATATTATTTCACCATGGGTGATGCTATTTTTGTGTGATGTTTTTATTTAATCATATTTTTACTCATGGCCAAAAAAGTAAGAAGTTATTCATATACATGACTCATTCTATGAACTAAATATTTCATGTGATATTCATTATATTAAGAACATAACGAAAGTCATGAGTCTGGAGAGTTGTAAAAATGAAAATTCTTTTCCTTATTTGAGGGTTACAAAAATGAAATAATGATAGATAATTAAAATAAATGGATAAAATGATTCTCATTTTTGGTAATATGAAATTGATAAACTTTTTGTCTAATGAAAACTATTGAAATATGAATATTAATTACCCAATGTTATCCATTATATTGTATAAACATGGTATAGGGTAGTGAATGTTCCTCGGTTTTGACTATGTGTGGAAGTAGGTGGATGACTTGTTATTGAATTATGTGAATCATTCATCTGTAAAACGCGATAAGGAAGTACAATGTGTTCTTTTACATATGTTTTTAGCTCTAGGGACATGGCTCCATGTTGAGTTTTTTCAGTAGGATGAAATGTGAATATGGTTGAAAATTATCTTTTGGTAGTGGAACAAGAGGCTCTAATTATTTCGAGTGATAGAGTCACATAGCAATTCTGTGAGAATTTATCTAGAAATGTGTAGTTTGGGGAATCTGACTCATGAAAACATATGTTAAATGCTTTAAACCTCACATAGGAGTTCATATTGTATTACCCTCTATAAATCACCATGGTGAGTGGTCCTAATGCATCTAAGATCTGGATTGAGTTTGTCTAGATGATCCTTGACCATTTAGAGACTCCTATAGAGAATTTGGTAACATTAGATGATTATATGTTATTTGTTTAAAGAAAAGGATTTGTGGGGAATTAAAAAATTACATGGATAGTTGGTGAACATGGAATAGTGAGACATTCAATAGATTTTATTGGAGCACGTTTTCCTGATATATTGAGGTAGAAGAGGGTAACTGAGTTTAACTAGTTGTCCTAAGAGAGTATGTCCATGATGGATGATTCTGGTTACTTAATTAATATGAAAACCTTTGTCCTAGTGTTTTCATAATTTGAAGCTACAGTGAAAACACAAATTTAAGATGTGTTAAATGTGAGATTAAGTATTGGGTTTAAATATTTATGTTGAATAAGATTTCATTAGTGGTGAATTTGAATCAAATTTCATAGGGGATCCTTCAAGATGTTCCAGTGAAATATTGTTGATTTCTTTGGGAGTCTATATTTTATGCCTTATGAGGTTTGGAAGAATCACTAAGAATATTTTAACAAGTCGAATAGTAAGTGGAGTGTCCAGGGAGATGGATCAGATACATAGAGTAGTAATAAAATATACTTCCACACATGTGGTAAGTTGGGAATCATTCTTATCTAGTTCCACAATGACTACTGAAGTACCAAAATTGTGGAATGATGTGTCACATGCAGAGGTATTGAAAACAACACTCGATTAATGGAAAATTATGCATGATCTAGGAAGATCCCAAACATTGGGAGGGGGGGATATACCCAATATATTTTCAGAATTGGAGTTTCACTAACTGTAGAAGTCTAGGTAGTGGACATGGTACTTCGGGGAAAGAGAGAATGTATCGGTAGAGTAGGGTAACTTCGGGGACTGGAACTACATCACATGGAAGATGAGAAAAAAATATACATGAATTTTTTGCTTTCACTTATAGATAGTGAGGTTGGACATTAATGGTCAGATACACTAATCATATAGCATAAACACATTCTAGATCCTAATTTGATATAGGATCCTCTCATTCATTTATAAATTCCACATTATTGAATGGATTTATTAAATTATAATAGTTTAGGAGTGGGGTTCTAACTATTGACACACCATTGGGAGTTCATTTGAGGGAATTCAATGTTTCCAATAGATGTGCTCTCAAGGTTCGTTGGTATACTTTTCTTTGGGATATCTGCATCCTTGAAATTTTTGGATTTGATATGATTTTGGATATCGGCAGTTTTGTATGATACATAACCCCCATATATTTTTATTACATTATAGTGACTTCTATGTCTTCAATGGGTGATAAGTACACACTTCGTGGAGAGTAGGGTATATAAGAAGGCCATATACGGACAATTATTCAGCATCTAGGGTTTCTAACCACCATTATTTCAATAATTTTATAGGATGATGAGGGTGTAAAGTAGGATATATTTCCTTCCGTAGTGTACCAAATCTAGGATGTCTTTCTTGATAACATCTTAGGGATTTTACTTGAGAGATATGTTGAGTTTACAATTGAGCTCATTTCTAGAGATGTAGTAGTTTCTATACCTTCTTATAGAATATATCAAACAGATATTAAAGAGCATAAAACATAGCTTGAAGATCTTATGGGTAAGTTATTTATCCAGTGTAGTACATTTTGTTTTAGTTCTATAGTTTTGTTTTCTAAAAATGTGAAAAAAATCGTGCTTATGTGTTGATTACCATAAGATAAACTAGATCTTGATAAATAACTGATATCCTCATCCATTATCGAAAATCTATGTTACTATTTTAGAGATAATTATGTATTCTAAATGATTAACCTGATATTAAGGTTTCATTAGACACGAGATAAACATTCTGATGCACTATGGACCACTTTCAGAACATGATATGATCGATACAAATTCATTATAATTTTTTTAGACTAATAAATGTTCTAGGTGTTCTAATGTCCATGATGAACTGAGACTTTCATGCGTACATGTATGGGTATGTTGTTTTGTTAGTGTATGAACTATTTGAGTACTTCAAGACTCATGAAAATCATTCCCATCATCTCAACATCATTCAGAGTACATAGAGGGAATTAGCTATAAAAAATAAATATATGTGCCAACAATAGATTGACATAGTACATTTCATGGGTTACATCATCATAGAGGAATGTTTTTCAGTTTATGTATTGAAGGTTTAGTCAGTGGTTTCTTGGGAGAAGCCCTATAAAGATTCTATTATCTATAGTATACTATGTTTGGAGGTATATTATCAATTGTTCACTCAACAATATTCATTCATAGAAGAAAATATTTTATTCTATAATAAGAAAGGGGTCATGTTTTAATGTATTGAATAATGTGAAAATTATTTAATGTCGTTGAAGATGAATTTGAATACCATGATGATCATGGAACTAACTGAATAAATAGAGGAATATGTTGTGTTTTTTGATGTTTTTTGGTTCCAAAATAGATCATTTTTCATGCAGCTATATCATGTTTTCATGTATGGTTGACGATAGTAGAGGCCACAAGATTTATATTTCCCTACACAAGATCTTGAGTTAGAATTGACGATTTATTCATTGTAGTGTTAACATCCTTATTTGTTGGACAAAAATTGTACAATTTATAATTATCATAATATATTAAATTACATGTTTTCATAGTGAAATATGTATCTCTCGCAGCGTAGATGGGTTGAGTAAATTTAATATTTTTATTTAGAGTTGAATCTATTCAAAAAAATAATCAATGATGTAGATAATTTGGTTATGAAGATAAAAACTCAAAATAATTTGGATTCTTATTCTGTATGGAAGTTGATGACCCTGCTGGCTATGATGTATATCATGGTATAGTAGGGATAGGATAAGATGATACATGTATCCATATTTGTTGAGTATACAATTTTGGGAAAAAATTGGGAGTGCAAGTATTAGGATCTTTAATGTCTATTATTGATGTAAATCCTTGATATTTGTGAGTATCCCTTTGATTGGATCATTGATGAGGATGATATCATCAATTTATGGATTTTTTTATACTTACGTGTATGAAAGAGGAGTTTATGAGTGAGTATCAATCCTCCAAGTGGGTATTGTATCCTATGGTTTCCAAAATGTACTAGGACCTACATAGATAGTATTGGTGGTCAATGATGTAAAATCTGATTTTAGGGATTCTAATAATATTCTACACCAATTAGTAAGTGAAGGATATTCATCAATAACCTAGTGTTTTACTACATAATGTTACCATAATAGAATGTATGTCGGGTTACATTACCAATATATTTATGGTAGTTCATCCTAAGAAGCCTCATTAGAGTGACACTATATAGGTTATTGTTGAGAGACTAATAAAGGTATCCCATTTATTACCAATCAAGGAGAAATTCAATGAGGATCAGTTTAGTGGAGATATAAATTTATAAATTTTTTTTTTTCATGGGGTACTATGGAGTATTGTTTTAGATAAGGATTCAAGATTTACATTTCACATCTGATAGGGAATAAAACAGGAATTGTTTTTATAGGTGATTCTAAGTACAACATTCCACACACATAAAGAAGAGTAATTATTGTGTCCCATAGTTTTGTTGGAGGATACACTACATTCATTAATTATTAACTTTGGTGGGCCTTGTCAAATCACATAGTGCTCATTGAGTACAGATATAAAAATAGTTATCATGTGACTATTTAAATAGAACCATATGGGTCACTTTATGATAGTACAAGATGATCACCTACTTGTTGGTAGGATGTAGGTGAGTCTGTGTTATTCGGATCGAGTCTCATAAATGGGACATCAGACCGGGTCTTGTTAATTCGTAAACATATTATTACATCTCAGAGTAGATAGAATCTCTATGTTTCTTGACATCGTAAACACTTTTTATCTATAATACATGATCATGTATTCCTTCAAGTGTCTCCAGATTGGGTCATCGTAGGATAAGGAAGAATGTATTGTTGGAACCTTGTTTTATTGGTCAATTTGAGATTATGGAGAGAATAATTTCAATATCATTTGATTGGATGTTCCAAAGAGTTATTATTCTATGAATGGTATTTTTCATTTGTCTCATCATCAGAAGTATACCCGAACATTTATTTGTGAAAGATGTTTATCTTTTTTTATCTTGAGGATGATTTATCTGTTAAGAAGAATTGGATTCGTATTTTATATCACAGTAAAGAATTTTTTTCAGTAAATACCATGAAAATAGTCCATGTGTGTTGAAAAAATGGTCATGTTAAGGTGGAAACATTGTAGATGGAATACGATATCTGGTTTTAGTGGCCGAATCTTATTATCTAATAATTATATAAATGATTAGAAGTAAATAATTTGTATGAGATCTTATTAGGTTTGGTGATTGTAAGATACAAAATTTTAGAGAAATGCATCATCCTTGTTTTCAAGTAAGATTATAATTTGTTTTGGAAATACATTTATATGTTTTTTTTATGTTTATTTTAATTATTTGAAATTTGGATGAAAAAGAAGTTTTTCATGGTTTGTTTATGGTTAATGAAAAATGTTCAGTTTTCCCAAGTGAACTGTGGTCCCCATTTTGGATGAATGTGAGGTGGAACTTATTTAGCATATGATTCTGCCAATCCATGGGGCCTCCCTATCAAATATTTTCTCCCTCAGGTAGATGGTATTTTAATAAATAGTTCATAGTTTTCCTTATACTATTTCATTGACAAAAATTAATGAACCCCTATGTGGATGTCCATGTTTAGTGAACACAGTTTGGAAAATACGGAACCTCATCTTAGGAAACAATGGAAAATGGTTCTTAATCCCATAAAATTTCATTTAAAATTTTTAAATCCCTTTTTTACACCAAATCCTCTATTGTAAAAAATAGATGGTTTCTATTTATTTTGAAAGCTCTAGCGAGGTTTCTAAGGATCACCAAACCCTTATCATGGAGAATATATGTTCTGATTAAAGATCGACCTCCATATATTTTATAGTCTCTTCTTCATTGGATTTCCTATATCCAAATCACTTACTCATGATGAAGAGGGTGGCTTTATTACTACATTAGTGATGGTTTAGATCTTGGGTTTAATGGGTATGTTTTCTTTTGAACTTGATTAAAATAATTGGAACTAGATCACTTATGTCACTGTGATTTCGATCTATCCATTTCAAAATAAAGATTTTGGGGTTTTAATGATGTCGCATGATCTTGAGGATAGTATTATTATTTTACAGATCCATAGTATTGATTATTATTTGATGTATTTTATTATTAAATGGAAATTTACACATGGGGTAATTTCTTTTTTAATTGAATTATTAATGTAATTGACTAATATAATTATGTAATTTATGGAATAATTTGTTTAAATAAATGGATTTTATAATGTGATTATAAAATTGATGAAAACCAATGTGGTGGTATGATATAATAGATATTATTATTTATAAATTAAGTATTTTTGATAAATGAACACATTAAGTCCGTTAGATAATGAATTATGGAAAAGGATGATAAATTGGTAGAGAAATTGGATCCATGAGATGAAATACTGTTGGCTGCGTTGTGGGACATGGAATACTGATAAAAATAACAGGTTCTAGAAAACCACTCTATAGCCCGAATATATTTATATGTATTACATGTTACCACCATGTTTTGGGGTAGGGATGGATAATCCAAAAACTAATGGGGCACCAAAATTATACTCTAGCCAAAATTATATGAATATGAAATTTGGATATTTAATGATTAATTGAAGATAATGATTAAATGAAATTTTATATCCTTTGGTGGATGGTCAAGACTTGGCATGGGAAGAATCTTGTATTATTGGTTCAGGTGTCACCATGAACCGATGATTTATGTGTAAAATTAATAAAAAAATAAATTTTGAAAAAATAAATATTTATAATTTGGATTTTATTAATTATAAAAATGAATACACTATTATATGTTATATATTACTTTAGTTTTTGTTGGTGGTGAACTACTTATTTGCAGTCACACCAAAATCTGGTAGTATAATAATTACTCAAATTGAAATCATTAATTTAGTATATTATAATGGTATTATCCATATTTTATATGGTTGAGCTTGGATTCTTGATGGATCATATATTAGAAACTATACATAATGTCATAACCCACTTGGGAGACATCCATGTGAATTTATTTTTTGTTTTTATTTGATACCTGACACTTATATGGAATGAAATATATACTGCTTTGGTTAAGGTCATTTATCTTTGATTTTGTATTATCATGTGATGATTTCATTTTGTGTTAATTATATTATTATTATTATTGAAATTATAATTTGATTATATTTTACCTATTTTTTATTTTTAGTATTTGATTAAGAGGGTATAGTATCATCAAATTTCATATTTGACCCTCACTGCTTGATGGCCGCCTCTAGCATATGAGGAGTCCCACATTATTTCATGTAAAAATCCAAATATAGGAACCAAAATATCGAACCCTAGTCAGGATGTTAGAATATTATTAAATTTAGAAATAATAAATATATAGATTATGTGTATCTAATGAAAATACATAAAATATAGTAGAAGCAAATCCATTTCTGTAAGAACCCAGATCTTCTTCTTAAATATGTTTTCGTTTTTCTAGTATTTTTTTAAAAATTTGTATTTATGGATATTTCTTATGTACACACCATGAACATTATGTGTACACATCATGTACTTGGTAACCGCGGGTATCCGGGTGCGGGCAGTGTAAAATCCATGCACATGGTCGTGTGTGGTGACTTGGAGACCACCTAATACGGGGGCCCGTGAAGGCAAGTATACACTGTGTAATTATAATGTAAACATTGTGTACTTTATTTTGGTTCATTAAACATAGAGAGGTCGCGTCTGATGAACAGAACCATCACCTTTTTGACCTAGTTCATCAAAGAGAGACTATACGACTATGATTCTTCTATAAGCCACCGACTGAGTATCCGACCTCTGATTCAACCTTTGTCGATTACATTGGGATCACCTTGGTATGATATTCCATATTCTAGAGATTCGTTTCCGGATTACTTATCTTTCTCAAGTTTTCTCTGGTTGAATGTTTTAGACGTTTTTATAGACCTATTATGTTCCTGGGTGATTCAATGCTTGAGGTTCAGGTATAACGATCATATGATGCCGAAGTAGGTGTTTTGTGCCTTTCTATTGATAGTCATTGAGTTTTATGTAAAAAAGTTTCCAATAACCTGGATTGAGGTATTGTGTGTTTACGGTTATAACCAATGTTTTTTCTTTTTATGCCTAGATTGATTGGATAAATGTAATTTCTTGAGAATAGAGTTACATTTTCTATGATATGTATGTTTTTCTACTGTTTTCTTGTTTTGACCCTTTGGTATTGTTTTCCGGTTAGGATGATGATTACATTCCATGCCTAGTATTGTTAGGATGGATGGTTTTTTATCTATCCTGCTGAAATGTTGTAGGCTGGTTAGCCATGTTGTTCTTGATGATTACATTGGTAGCATTGAATTTTTATGCTCGTTTGATTTACATGGGGCTACGGGAACTTGGTGTAGTGAGATCATAGGGGAAATTGACATTGAGGGTTTTCCCAAAGTGTCTATTATAATTATCACATTGCGATAACATAGTGGGGGATTGAAGATTAGTTCTCCATTACAATTTAAATAGTTACGTTATGAGGCCTCATGAGGAATTGACATTGAGTGCTTCCATAGTGTGCCTATAGGTTCCGTTAAAACACTATAGGGGGAATTTATAGCTACTGGTTCCTCAAAGAGTTATTGATCATATTGGCTATATCAGGAATTAATGTTGATTTCTTCCTTAGAGAGCCTTTACAAAAGTTGAACCATAGTGGATAGACTGTGTATACTTCCAAGTGGTTTCTTGTGTTTCCTTGGTTAGACTGTAGGGGATAGGTTGTGAGTACATCCCAAAGGGTTACCTATTTGTTATTATCTACATACATGATATGTGGTGTTTTAGTGCTTTGAAACTATAGGAATGATTACTGTTGAGTACTTCTTTATTTACTGCATCTTTTACTTATTACCTACCATATATATTCACTAACTATTAGGCACAGATCTCTTGGTGGTTAACTACGAGGATTTACTCTCACATCCTCTTTGGATCACACTTTTGGGACCAAACAAAATATATTGTTGCAGGTATAGATAAAGGAATGTTCCCTTCTACTTCTGGTTCCTGACTACTTTGGGATATAGAGAGCATAATACCAAGTTGAGGCTTGCGATGAAGATGATTTTTACTGTTTTCTTTCATACCTTGGTATATTACTTTATTTCAGTATTGTGGCATTTTGGTTTCTTTTCTAGATATATGTACCATGCATCATTATATATGTTCTCTGACTACTTATTACATTCATTCTTCTGCTATTTACTGTTGTATTACATTATTAATGCTTCCAATATTCTTATTTGTTTCTCTTCCATATTGTTACACTTCCAATGAGATAATAGTTTCCCCACTATCACACCGAAGGCCCACGTAGAAAGTTAATAGCCTCTGGCGTTAGGGGAAATGCAATTGACGACATGTGAAAAATCGGGTACTGGCCCCTTTGGGTGGATTCTAGAACCGGGACATTACATTGTAGTATCAGATGAATTATTTGTTCTTAACACACTCTATGGAGTAAATAGACAGGGATAATAAAAAATAGGTACTTGGTAACAAGCTGTGCCTGGGAGTAGCTAACCTGTGTACCGGGAAAATCCAATCTACCTCGTTTATTGCATGTTATGGTTTTTCAATTTTATAGTTGATTTAATTTTCACCATTGGGTGACACACATGTATTATGTTGTTATTGTTGTTGTTATTGAGGTTCTATTTCTATTTCAACTTGACATGATAATGGTATACTATCACATGCATCATATATTCACTTTCTAGGAATCACATGTAATGCATTCTTGCCATGCCATTTAGAGTGCATTAGTGATTTCATATTGTTGTGATAGGTGTTGTGAATGATATGCATGTTGTTGTGATATATTAATTGATATAAATACATGTCGTTATATAGGGTATTGGTTGAGAAAGGTTTTTTTAATGAACTCACAAAAATGGTTCTTGAGGTGTTATAGGACCTCATGAATCAGAATTTGGTGGATCATTGATCTATTATGCTTCTTTATGAAATGTGTAAGATGAATAGAATTGATTTCCTGGGAGTGTGGGCCCTCAGGGATCATAATTTGGCACATTAATGTTCATTTCAGGGTTTTTTTGGGATCCACAGTAGATTCTGTGGTTACTATTTTGAAAAACCCAGAATTCATGCCGTGTAATGATGAAAACTCAACATATGTTCTTCTGTTTAAGAAGAAAGTGTTTTTCATATGTACACACCTTTTACTATATGTACACGACATGTATTCACTAACCATGTCTCAAACTATGTAGGCAGAGACATTGGGTTTTGAATCATTGGTAGGAAATTCCATGTACTTGATGTACACGTCATGTTGTAGAACCTTGTAATCAATCGTGTCATGAAAAAAAAGAGTCAGTTATATCTTTTCTAATATACTTTTTGTCCATCTGGAACACTCTGTGAAGTGTAAACTATGTACTAGACACTGTAAAGAACAAAATCGGTTGAAAAAATCTGCTTAGTACTAATTTTTTCCATCAAGAACATGCTGGGTAGTGTGAGCCATGTATCCATTCGTTTCACTAACTACATGTGTCGGTGAAGTTCATATAGCACACACTATGTCTCTAAGTAACACTTTGTGTACTGTTGTTTTAGGAGAACTATGTTGCTTAGCCGTGTGGAAGAACACGGGTAGGGAAAGGGGATTCATTTACACACCATGTGTTAGGAAAATACGCCATGTGTATGGTGTGTTACATGACCTGAGTTGGAAGAGGTACATTCTCTTGTGAAGGCTTAGGGGAACACGCCATTTATGAATTATACATTCCATGTATCCATGTTTTAAAAAACATGAATTCTTTCTTTATCATATTCCATTATTTCACATCAATGTTTTAGTCCCAGTTAATCTTGATCTAAGGTGTGTGGTTGACCTTTCATAGTCATGCCAACAAGACGCCCTCCAGTTGTATTCTAGTTTCATGGAGATGATCCGACACCATACATGGTTGGTTAGCAACTTCCAACAGATCCTCCAGTAGTGTCAGTCTTGGTAGCAGCTGTATTTCCAGACAAGGGTACGATGAATAGTTCCGAGAGGGCTTCATGAGGCTCATGCAGACCTTCTAAGGTGTAGAATATCTTTCCACTTTTGTGGTTGAGTTGATGCGGGTTTTCCAGTAGTATCATCTTACCGCATTCTTAGGGGATTGTGGACCACATGCGATAGGGTCAAGGCTAGAAGCCATGCTGATGATTTTCAAGATTTTGGATACACCTCCGGAGATGAGGGTCAATCTTGCTACGTATATTCTTTGAGATTCTACCATGAGATAGTGGGATGTGATCTCACAGGCAGGACATGATCATGATATGGATTGGGATATGTTTTAGTGTACCTTCTACGATTAATCATATCTAGAGACTTTGAGGGTCGATCGAGCTCAAGAGTTCATGACTTTGGAGTAGGTTACCCTTTATATTATGGAATACTCTTCTTGTATCACAAAGCTTCCAGACATTACACAATTTCTAGTGGATATTGTTTATTCCTAGCAAGGAAGTTTGACGATGGTCTCAGACAAGACATTCAAGCTCAGGTGAAGTTCTTCAAGTTGACTTATAAATCTTCTATTTTCATCCAGGCACTGATCACAGAGTGTACTCTTAGGGATTCTGGAGTTATGTTCTAGGGTGGTTAATCATCTAATGATAGTTCTTTTCCAGTTGATAGAAGGAAGACCCGTAGGGAGACTACACATCGAGATCCGAGTTGGCAGGATGCACCTTCAGGTAGCCATGTGGTATGATTCCAGTGTGGGAAAAGTGGGAATATGGGGCCTCATTTCCCAAGAGATCTAGTGGAGTGCCGATCTTGTGGAAATATGGGTCATCATCAGTGTTTCTATCAGGTATTATCACCAGTAGGTGATGACTGGGGTTCTTCTAAGACTCTGCGTTTAGGAGAAGTGCCACTGGTTTCTCATCAGTCATTGAAATGGAGTTCTTCTAGCCATTCAGGCCATGGTGGAGGTCATGGTCGTGGTATCCAGTCACAAGGAATTCAACAACAACTGGGAGGATCAGCTCAGGGTGGGAAGGAAGGGTCTCAAGGATGTGTTGTAGGTTAGACTTCTACAGTGGAGTAATCCCAATAGAAGTAGGATCACAGACCCTCTACAGTTCGAGGTACGATCCTAGTTTCCTCAGTTTTATCTTCTACTCTTTTAGATATAGGGGATACCCATATCTTTATATATTTTTCTGTTGTGGAGAGACTTGGGCTCTGTATCATTACATCTATCGATGTCTTGGCATTGGACACACCATTGGGGACAAAAATGACTAGTGTATGTCAGTGCAAGGAGTGCCCTATTTTTTTGGTGGGTGTCACTTCTTATAGGAACATTATGTCCTAGAGATGACGAGCTATGATGTAATTCTCGAATGGACTTATTAGTTCCCATCCATGAAACATTCAATTTCTATCATCATAGGGCGAGTTTCAAATCACCATAGGGTAGATCGTTTCTTCAGAAGGGAGAATGGGATGTCCATTCATGCATTGTGGGACATGAGCATCATGGGTTGAGAGGAATTACAACAAATATTTCTAGTCTATAACTGTATGAATAGAGGAGATAACAAATGGAAATTCCTCCGGTGATGGATTGTTTTTAGGATGTCTTTCTAGTGGAATTTTTAGGTTTTCCTCCAGATCATGAGGTAGAATTTTCTATTGATCATGTTCTAGGAGCGGCACTTGTTTCCATTTTTCCTTATAGGATAGAAACACTATTGTTATAGGATCTCAAGAAGCATTAGAAGAAGTTGAAAACAATGGTTTTTATCTAACCATGTACTTTAACAGTGGGTTATCTTGTCCATTTTGAGAAGAAAGCAGGCAGTACCCTTAGACATTATGTGAATTTTCAGAAGATGAACTAGATGATGGTCAAGAACTGATATCCCTTGCCATGGATTGATGATCTCATTGATCTGATTAGAGGATCTCAGGTGTTCTCTAAGATTGGACTGATATCTGCTTATCATCAGTTTCATGTTAGACCATTTGATATACCTATTACATCCTTCCAAAGTAGGTATGGTCTATACAAGTATGTGTTTATGCCGTTTGTTCTCAAGAGAACGCCTGAAGTCTTTATTGAATTGATAAACCAAGTGTTCCATCAATACATGGATTCATTCATGGGGGTTTTAATGTATGATATCTTGGTGTATCTCTCATAGTCAAAAAGACAATGATACTCATCTTCAGAGTGTTCTGAGTACACTGAGAGAGAATCAGTTTTATTCTAAGCTCTTAAAATGACACTTTTGAGTTGACCAAAATCCCTTCTTATGACATGTTATATTAGGTACAAGAGTATCAATATATCTTGAGAATGTGAGAGAAGTAGTTTCATTGGAACATATGAAGAACATATTTGAGGTACAGAGTTTTATAGGGATGGATGGAAACTACAGACATTTCATATAAGACTTTCCACGGTTAGCAACACCAAAGACGAGTGTGAATAAGAAGGGTGAAATGTTATGGAGGTTAGATTCACATGAGTTAGCCTTTCCAGAGATGAAAGGGAGTTTTACATCTTCAATGATACTAGTTTTTCCATTGTTAGGAAAGAGTTATACTGTGTCCTATGATGCTTTTGGTATTGGGCTGGGATCTATGCTTATATAGGAAGAAAAAGACGTTGTGTACAGGTCACGATAGTCGAGGCCACATGAGAGAAATTACCCGATGTAGGGTCTTGAGTTGGATGAAGCTTTCCATGCCTTACACTGTTTGAGACATAATTTTTTGTAAGATAGTTTTGTGGTTTTCACGGATCACAGGAGTCTCTAGTATATCTTCTCCCATCATAACATGAGTTTGAGACATCACAAATTTGTTGAGTACCTTCAGTCTTTGGACATTGAGCTTGCCTATACGCCAGGGAAAGAAAATGCGGTGGCTAATGCGCTGGGCCAGATGACTTAGATGCATGTAGTTATAGAGGCCATTAGTGAGTGGAAGCTTATGGATATCTTCTCAGAGATGAATTTGGAGGTGCACCACAGGCAGGGGAAGACGTTTCTTTCTTATTGAACTATTACCTATACTCTTCTAGATTGAGTGCTGATTAGGAAGCTATTAGATTTTGGAGGCCTAGTCCTATGGAAATGTGTATTAGGAAAGGGCCATATTTGTGGATGGACCATAGGCATAGATGATATATTGAATTTTCATGGGCAAGTATGGGTGTCAGCTGACATATGTGAGGAGTTGATGTGGGACATTCATTCCTCAGTTTTGGAAGTTCATGCTAGTGTCACCAATATGTATCGAGATCTACACCATCAGTATTGGTGGCCTGGATTTCAGAGGGATGTTGATGGTTTTATCATGAGGTGATCCACCTGTCAGTAGGTA
Organism: Viscum album; assembly: GCA_963277665.1. Lineage (NCBI taxonomy): Eukaryota > Viridiplantae > Streptophyta > Magnoliopsida > Santalales > Viscaceae > Viscum > Viscum album. Next base: position 614,113 of record CAUJRU010000164.1, read on the forward strand.
AAGGTGGAGAATAAGAGACCAACATGGCTTTTATAGCTGTTACACATTCCCGAGTGTAAATGGTATAATGTCTTGATGGATTTTGTGACAGTTCTTCTGAGGTCTCTTTGAGGGAATGATGATGTTTGTGTTGTCATTGATAGACTCATGATTTTTTCTCACAACTTGAAAATCAAGGTGACATTCAATGCCAATGATTTGGGATAGTTTTACATCTACAAGATAGTATGTCTACATGGAGTTACACACTCCATTTTTTCAGATAGGGACGAACATTTTACTTCTCAGGTTTGGAAGGGATTGTAGAAGGAGATGGGAAAATAGGTACTTCTTAGTATATCTTACCTCCCACAGAAGAATGGCTAGTCCGAGCATATGATTCAGGTTTTTGAGTACATGATTCGTGCATGCATCATTGATTTTGGAGGATCATGGGAGAAGCACATACCTCTAATGGAGTTTTCCTACAAAAATAGTTTTTAACAAAATACACAGATAGAAAATTATGCGGCTCAGTACAGTAGGCCATGCCGATCACCTTTATGCATGCTGGAGGCAGGAGAAGTAACTATGCTGGGACCTTGTCCGGTCCAGGAGACCATAGTGCAGATAGAGTTGATTCGGAAGAGGATGACTACTGCAAAGTCTCGACAGAAGTCTTATGCTGATCAGTGGAGAAGTCCTCTAGAGTTCAAGGTAGGGGAACAAGTTTTACTGTGTGTCACATCGAGGTATGGGAACATGAGGATTAGGAGATATGGTATGATTTTTTCAAGTTACATCGGGTCTTTTGAGGTGTTGGATAGAGTTGGGCCAGTTTCCTAACAGTTTTAGTTACCTCAGAGGTATCAGGATATGCACGATTGTTTCCATGTTTCTCATCACTGATGTTACATCTCAGACTTGTATCATGTTCTTCAACATGGGGAGGTTGAGTATGATGTTGACGCCTCATTTGAGGAGAATCATATTCGGATTGTTGATTGTAGTATGAAGGTTCTTCTTGGTTGGTATGTTCCAATGGTACGAGTGCTAAGGCAGCACGAGTGAGTACAAGATGAGGCATGGGAGAGGGAGGCTGATGTACGATCCCAGTGGCCAGTTCTTTTTGAGGATTATTTTTATACATCCCCTTACTAGGGAAATTTGGGGAGGAATTTCTTTATGTGGGGAATTTTTTAAGAACATAGATCTTCTTATTAGGTATTTTCCACTATTTCTAGTGATTTTTAGATAAAGATAAAATTTGTAAAAAAAATTAAGCACACATCGTATACTATATGAGTATACATTGTGTCCTCGATTACCGCAGGTATCTAGGTGCTGGCCGTGTAGCGTCCATGCACACAACCGTGTGTAGTAACCTAAAGAACTCTTAATGTGGGGTACAATGAAGGAATGTACACGTCGTGTACTTATAAATTACACTTCGTGCACTTTATTTTTTTCATTAAACGTTCTAGGGTCACGTCTGATGGATAGAACCACATACATTTCGACCATGTTCATCCGAGAGAGACCGTATGACCGTGATACTTCTCTAGGCCCCTGACCGAGCTTCCTTTCTCCGAATCGACCATCGTCAAGTGCTCTAGGATCGCCTCGGTATGATCTTCCTTCTTATAGAGATTTATTTCTTGATTCTTCCACTTTCTCATGTTATCTATAATTGAACATTTTAGACTTTTTTCTAGATCTATGTCATTTTTGGGCAATTAAAGGATTGAGGTTCATGTATAACGATCGTACAACACCAAGGTAGGTGGTTTGTTTCTTTATGTATATAGTCTATGAATTTTATGTGCTAATGTGCCCAATACCCATGCCAGTGTATTTCATGTTGATGGTATTAACAATTTTATTTTCATGCTATTCCTAGTTGGATTGGAAAGAGGTTATTTGTTGAGAATACAGTTATATTAGATAAGATATTGATTTTTTCACATATTTACTTATTTTGGCTGTTTAATCTTATTTTCATGTTAGGATGCTATTTACATTCCATGCCTAGTGTTTTTAGGATGTAGTGTTTGTTATTTGTCATGTTGTTATGCTATAGACTGGTTAGCCATGTAGTTCTTGAGGATTACGTTGGCCTCTTTTCATTTTAATGCCCATTTGATTTACGCGGGGATACGAAAACCTTGTTTAATGAGACCATAGGGGAAATTGACATTGAGGTCTTTCCTAGAGAGTCTTTTATAATTATCACATTGAGAGACTATATGGGGGATTGACATTGAGTGCTCCCTAAGAGGGTATATAGTTATGTTATGAGGAAACATGAGGAATAGTCATTTATTGCTTCCTTAGAGATCCTGTTAGATATATTAAAAGGATGTAGGGGGAATTGATAGTGATTGATTCCTTAGAGATTCATTGATAATAAATGGCTATAACGGGAATTGATGTTGAGTGCTTCCCTAGTGAGACTTTACAATAGTTGAACTAGAGTGGTTAGACTATGTGTACTTCCCAGAGGTTTTCATGTGTTTGCTATGTAGGACAAGAGGGGATAGGTAGTGAGTACATCCCAGAGGGTTACCTGTTTCTTATTATTGGCTTACTTGATATGTGGTGTCTGAATTCTTTAAAATTGTAGGAATATTTAGTGTTGAATACATCCCTATTTATTGCTTCTTTTTATTATTACCTTCCTTATATATTCCCTAAATATTAGGCAGTTGTCACTTGGTGGTTGCCTACTACGATTTTGTCTCACACCATATTTGGGTCATGCTTTTGGGGCCAAAAAAATTATATTGTTTCATGTATAGATATGGAAAATCACCCTTCTACTTCAAGTTATTTACTTATTTTGAAGCTAGAGATCATGGAACCATGATCAGGCTTGTGATGAGGAGGATTTGTTCACTATTTTCTTTCATACCTTTGTTTATTACTTTATTTCATCATTGTGACGTGTTTGGCTACTTTCCTAGACATATGTATCATGAATAATTATATATTTTCTCCAATAGCTTATTACATTTAGTATTCCACTGTTTACGGTTGTAAGCCACTATTACTGCTTCTGCTGTTGTTATCTGTTTCTCTTCTGTTGTGTTACTCTGCCAATGTGGGCATATGTCACCACCATCACACCCAAGGACCTCACTGTTAGTCAAAAGCCTATGAAATTAGGGGAAATTCTCCTGAGGCCATGTGAAAAACCGGGTACGGGGCCCCACTAGGTGGCTTATGAAACCGGGAGGTTACAGTTTTCAAGATAATATGAAACAACATTATTAATAATGAGGCGACATAACCCAATTAAGTAAATTGAGTTATGAAATCCCTTAGAACATTGTAACATTCATGTCATATCCCTATGGAGGGTGTAATTTCAATTAAAACATAAAAACCTCTTAAGTATGAATGATTCATGATATATCATTTAACAGGGTCATACATAAACGATGTAAAATATCGGTGTAATTTATTAAATATTTCTCATTTAATAGAAACTTAGACAAAACCTCGTCCTCATGTCCTTACATGAAATATATTTCCTTCAACATCATCAAAGTACAATTATATAAACCATTTTATTTCATAATTAAATTTTATTGGATTAATTATTTATCATTAATCAATTTATATTCTTGTTTTTAATTACATATTTATTTATATAATCAGTGAAGTCCACATCAGGAATTTTAATATCACTATGTTTAAGATTTTAATTGATCAATATATTAAATATTATAAAAGTTCTCATAATTCATTAACCATCACAATACTAATAATGTATTAATTATTATTTTTATACTTAAATATTTCTTTTAAAACTAACCATCAAATGAGGTTAATAAAATTGAATTTTGTTGTTATATGAGAGATAGTAGGCCATATGTACGCATTGGTCATGTTTTCATTTTTCATAGAGAATGATAGTAAGAATGTAAGTATTTTATATCCTTTTGAGATTATTATTCTGCCTTAAATATAAATATAAATAATTTAATAATTAAATATAATGTATCTTTGTTATGTGATCATTAATAATAAATCACAACACATCATTGATGTGGTAATCCACACATACTCCTAAGTGACATTATCAATTTTCCATATATTGAATGTAAGATATTATATGGTATATTACATTTCCAAAATATTTTATATGTTCTGAATGTAATATATAAAAATTAAATATATCATTAAAATCATTTGTGATATGTGGTGAGTGAAAAAATATTACGTTGATGGTTAATATTAAAGTTCACCGTACACATGAACAATTAATTAATATCACATTTTATTAGACCTGATATGATTATTGGTTATGATTTTTACACAATGATGCTTCAAAATATTTATGATAATATTTATATAATTTCAAAATAGATTTAAAATACCTTAATGTGATATAATAAGAAATAAAACAAAATAAGCCACTAAAATACATACCTCTTCTTCAAAGAACCTCATTTCATTTACACATTAATACCTATAGAGTCTGTATTTTTCTTAAACTACGACCTAAATAATGCTTTAAGGGATTTGAGGATTATATTTTGGATGTTATTTTTTGATGAAAATTTATATTGAAATTTTATTAAATGATGAGAGGGGTTTTAATTTTATATGTGAGGGGAGGGACACTATTGGAATTTCTTATCTTATTATATTAATATGAATTAATTTTCACGAATCAATTGATTATATTTTCTATAATATTAATAAAAAACCATAATGTGCATAAATAATATCATATAATAAATTTTAAGAAATAGTAGTTGAAATTATCATCATTATAACTTTTTTATAACCCTCCATTAACCCTTTTGATAATTATCATGATATCAACATTTTTTTTACTCTTTAGAGGACAAGAATGTTACCATGAGATCAACATTTTTTACTCATTAGTTGACATGAATGTTACCAAAAAAGGATAACTCAACCAAAAATGGATCATGGATGATAGTTTCCACCATATAACATTAAAATTTTAAAATATAGTATTTTTTTTAATATTAAATAATTTAATTTAATATTTTTATTTATAAAATTTCAGTATCAATTTTTTTTGAAATAGATGAAAAATTATAATATAATATATTTCTAAATCAAGTATAATTATTAAAAAATGACATTTAATATATGATATGAAATATATGGTTTCAAAAAACTCTTTAATAAGATTTATATTTGATTATTCAAAATTATAAATTATATCTTTTGGATTAACATGTGTTTATCTAAATTTAAATTTCATCAAGGTAATGAATTTTTCAATATTATAGTGTTATAATATTAAAAACATCTACAAAATTTGTTCATTAATAGAAAAGGGATTACATTTTATACTATTTCTCTTTATAAATGTCCTATTGAATTATTTTTATAATTTTTAAATAATTTCATAAAATATATTTTACATAAATATTAATATTATCAATTTGAGAATTTTTGAAATAATTTTACCTTGAAAATAATATTATTACTAATGAATTTCAATATAAAACATTTAGATATCCAAAATATGTTATATTTATCATTAAATTAATATGAAACTATATACCACCTAATTTGTTTTATTTTTAATTTCAGTTGCGGGATTTATTTAATGCTTTCACAATTATTGTGTCGATGTTTCTAAATAATTTTCAAGTTATTTCATTTTTAGAAATTAATAACAAATTAAAAAACTGATAATAAATATTTTCGGTTCAATATATATCTTTAAATTTATTAAAATTGTATATTTACTCACACATATGTCATCAAATATTATTTAATATGTTACAATGGCTTTTCGAACCTCGCACTTGAATTTCCCAATAATTTGGATGTGATTTTTTTATATAATTAAAAAAATAAAAAATCTAAATCTAAATCATAAATAATAATAAATTCTGAATAAAAATTTCATGAAATGTCTTTTTCATTTTTCTGTATTTATTATTAGGAAACTAAATTTTACATTTCTTTTGTTGCATAAGAGTTGTATCGACACTAAAAATGATTTTCATATTTATAGTGACATAAAAAATTATTTATAGATTTTGAATTATTATTGAATGATTTATATAATATATTATCTTAAATTATTCGTTACATATTTTTAGTTTTTTATACCATTTTTATTTTTTTAGGATATCAAAAAACACATACTATTTCATGAAACTATATTTTTTAATATTCTTAGAAAATTTAAATAAATAAATATAAATATTGTAAATTCATACTATGAAAAAAATTTATAATACAAATATGAATTAAATTTTAAAAAATTAAATTCTTAGATGATGCAGAAAGTTTATTTTATATAAATTGGTAAATCCCAATGAAAAATTGTTTTTAGAAAAATAAATTTTTATTTTCAAAAATGATGTTATTTAAGAAAAAAAGTAAAAATATTATTATTATTTAAAATAATTAATGTTCATATATAAAGGAATTTTTAAAATAAAGATAAAATTAAAATCATGATATTATTTTTATGGAAAAATTCATTATTTTTTTTAATTTCCCATTAATTATTGAAAAAATAATCATTTTAGAAATGTCCAAAAAAATCACCAATAGATATTTTGATATATTTATATAAAATATGATATCTATTTTATCAAATAAAATATAATTTTTTTAAATTAATTATAATTAACTCTCACAAATATCAATGAAATCATTTTTTATGAAAACAAATCACTGAATAATAAAATAACTTTACTAAAAATTGAGAACATAATTCTAATGTATTAGTAAATAAATTTACATATTTTTTAACCTTTATATATATTTCATTAATTTTTTATTTATATTAACTCCCACAAATTTAATAGTTAGTTTATAAAGGTCATAGTTAAATCATAATATTTCATGCTTCATTTATTATAGCAGATGCGTGTTGTTTATGATATACAAAATGTAATTTTTTATAAAATATCATATGATGTCATTTTATATATCCTTTAATAAATTATTTATTCATAATTTAAAGATGATTTTGGTAAATATGGTTTTTACAATGAAAAATATATGTATATATATATATTTAAAAATATTATTATAAAATATGTTAGTAAAACTTCTTCATTAAATAAGGGAAAGGGAAATATGATGGTCTTCTATATTGACACATACCCAGGATTCCAAATGTTATATCATTAGTGGAAAGTGAAGTAATGTAAATGGATGCAAAATTAATTTCTAAATATTGATAGATATTTAAAGATAACCTTGATCACACGAATATGAATTTTCATGCAAACACTAATGAAAAAAACATTAAATCAATGAGGTTTTAAAAAATCCCCAATTCATAAAAAATTATTGGAATATTGTAATAGATTTCATCAATATCCTTTTCTAATTATATAATAATTCCATTAACCTCTAGACTATTATTATAAGACAAAAATATTATGTGAAATGTATAATGTCTTCATTTATTTAATTTCCAAAACATTCTCATATTTTTCTTTAAATGATTATTATTCAAGATTATATTTTTATAATTTAACAACATAAATCAACTTCTAAATGATTACATAATCCAAAAAAATAAAAATATGTAATTACTACAAAATTTCTACATTAACCAAAACTGAAATTCTAATCACAATGTAAGGTAAAATTTCTAATGTACAACCCTTTAGATGAAAAAATGATTTAATCTATAAAATAAAACAATAACAGAAAAATCAACATAGATCATTCCATAAATAAATAACCATATATCCTAAATAACCTCAACATGAAATATTATTTAACCAGAATGATATATCAACCCATTTAACTAAAATCATAAAAAATATAATATTATTCCTCCAAAACATTCTATCCTGTTAATCATAAGGGTTTCACATACCTCAAAATAAGGTAACATATCAAAAGATACCATTAATAACTCTGATAAATATTTATATAATCTTTTTATGTAGTGAAATTTACCAAAATATCATGAATAATTCTATGATACTAACTATAATGGTTATCCGTTATAACTATTCAAAAATCACATTGTTAATGAATCATATTCAACCATCAGGATTATCAGTTTTCATTTATGAAATAGAAAATCATTAAAAAAATAATATATTAACCAAATGGGATACATAAAGATAAATAGAAAATTCTTTCTAAACAATGTAAGTGTTTCAAATCACATTCAACCATTATCACCTATAACCTCAGAAGGGGTTCATATGCCAATGAATATATGATCATCTTTAATTTTTTTAACCCATGAAGCTATCCATAACACTTCAGATAGATTATGCTGAAAAAAATAATATAAAATTTTAACTCTATTTTATCTGATTCCAACTATAACAACCGCAATCAAAATATCATGGTTCCAGTAATGAACATAATATTTATATTTCTTGAATTGATACAAATAACTATGTCTAAATTTTAACCCTAAATAACATACTATATCATAAGGGGATTTGGTTCACTTACATACCTAGGATACTTTTAGGATTATAGTTATATATAATTATGAAACAATCGTACATAAAAATTAAAATATATTAAAAATTATTTCATAGACCACTGTGTTATTCATATATAGTAACCTGATTGGGGATAATATTATTTAATACATCTATTGACATCTAATGGAAAATCGATGAATATAAAAGTGATTCCAAAAGCTTAGATTGGGTAAAAATAATCATTTAAAATTGAAATTCATAAGATGGAATAATATTAGAATATGTTTATGATGAAATAATGAAATAAAAATAACATAACACAAGAGAATTAATATCCATTAAAAATGTTTCAAAAATCATGAGGTATGTAAAAAATCATAAAATATGAAATAATATAAACATTAAAAAATCACAATCCATTTGATTTGAATATAGATTAATAGAACATTGGTAACTCATACCAATAAAAGATATATAATGTTGGTATCTTGCAACAAAATCATCATATCACTCTTATACGATTTATACTAGTGGAATAACCAATACAATCAAATTTTAACATAATTATCTTGAGAAAAAAAAAATCAATTTCCAGTGAATTGGATTCTTATATCATTGTTACACAATATCATGATCTATATTAGTTTCTCCCAACATCATGATATACATTTGGATCACCCATCTCTGTAAATAATTTCCATGAACTAGTAAATATTCATAACACGTGGATATTTTTTTTCAACATAATAATTATCATTTTTCTATCATGTAATGATATACACAAGGAAAATAGTAATGTACAATGAAAATGTATTTGAAACAATCATAATTCATATAGAGAAATAATAATCAATGATTGATTACAAAATAATAATTGTGGAGTATAAATCATTTCATTGTTTGTTGTCATTGGTTAATATAATTATAATTAACAGTTCTCTAAATAGTCAAGAAATCATTTCCATGTAGCATAATTTTAAAAAATATTTTGTTTATATATTAAGATAAAAATAACATTGTATGAAAATGAACAGATTATTTAATTTAAATGATATGTAAAAAATAATTAATGGGTAAAAATTTATTTATAAAATCATTTCCTAAAATAAAAAATTATTGATACATTTAAGATAATAAGGATATGGAAAAAATATATAAAAAAAGTGTCTATAAAAGGTTTGATTTTTACAAATACATTTTTTGAATAATTATAAGTAAAAAAAATTAGATTACTAATAAAAAAACATTACTCTATTTATTACCATGGTGGAATAAAATAAAGGGTTTAAATTAGATAATAATCTCATAAATATCTCAATTTAAATTAAGCCACACACAATCCTAATTAAAATGAGATTAAAAATTAAAACGCTTACCACTTTTTTAACGATTGAATCATAATCCCCCAAAAATAATAAAAAAAATTTAAACATTAAATATTATATTAATTAGGATATTCATTAAATAAAAATTCAGAGTGGTTGTATATTCTCTTCATAGTAAAATAATCATCTATAACCTAATAATATCTCCCAAATAAGGCTATATTAAGATAAACTAACATTAAAAAGATCATACCATTAAAGGGTTATTAATCAAATGGAGGAATTATGTGTCAAAAATATAAATACATAAAATCCAAGTTCAAATATAATATGAACATGAAAATAAATTTCACACATAATCATGATATACAAAAATTAATAGTGAAGTGATATAACCTAATAAAAGAAACCGAGCTATGAAATACCTTACAACTTTGTGACAATCATGTGAAATTCCATATGATGAAATAACTTCAATAAAATGTAATAAAACAATATTTTTTAAGGATTAGTGATATAATATGAAAAGGATAGTATATTAACTATATAAAATAATTAATTCTATAAAATAAAAACATTCCCAAATTAAGGGAAATTGAGATGCAATCTCTTAACGTGTGTATATACTCAACGTACATGTCCTATAACACCTGTAAAACATAATTATCTAATTTATTTATTTTAATAATAATAATTTTTATTATTAATCCATTATCAAAAAACATTTATTTAATTTATAATAATGGAATATTTAATTTCATAATTAGATAATCCATATTAGGTATTTTGAGGACATTGCGTATATAATTTCCAGTAAATTATTCAATGTTGAATTTTATTAAAGGATTAATTATTCCACAATAACAAAAATAATAATAATTATGTAATTATCATATTTATATGTAAATTAATTTTTTTTCATTCCCTGAATGGTGGTTATGAAAAATGAACTTCGTAGAAATCATGGGTAATGTTGGTTGTATGTAGAAATGAGTAATGTTTTCATTTTCAAAAATAATTAGGGAATAAAGTTAAATATAATTTTATAGTTATAGTAATATTATTATGTCACTAATATGAGTTAATTTATTTAAATTCACAAACACAAACTCACACACACACATGTATATCATCAATGTTATGTGTCATGAATAATGAATCAATTGACTTTATGGACGTGGTTATCTATATATGTACTGAAAATGAAATTATAAATTTTCAATGGATTAAAAGGATGAAAATTATTTGATATATTATCTATGTAGTGTAAAAAAATAATTCATAATAGTCATATATAAATATTAAATCTATCATTAAACCAATACATGGGATGTGGGGATGGAAAAAGAATTGCATTAGTCTATGAGGTGATTATCTATTGTACACAAGAATAATGGTTTAATTTACCATTTTATTATATAGTAAAAGTATATATGTTATTACATTAAATGACTAATATATCATTATATTTATTATACATATATTATTATTTCACCATGGATTAAAAACATTTGAATAATGTATATAAATTAATAAATCTAAAAAATATGCTAAATGAATACCTCTTTTCTGGAAAAAGTATGTTTATTTACCAATTTATCCCTACAAGAATGATATTATACATAATATATGACATCTAGAACGTGTTATGTGGTATTACTAAGGTATTTTGGGAGATAAATTCCGAACAAAATTAATCTTTATGTTTTAAGAATGTAACGTAAGAGGTACCCTTTTATATGATTCAGGATGGGAAGTCATTAAATTTATTAAAGAAGTAAATAAATAAAAAATATTTTTCATGTATAAAATTATCCAAATTGATATAATTTGATTAGAATATGACATTTTTAAAAAATACACTCACCCTGTAAAGTTTTAAAAAACTCACGAAATATTTTTACCCTTATCTCTTTACTTAACCAAACTGGTAACACTTTTTTCAATTATGATGATATCAATGTATTTTACACATTATCGGTTAAGAAATATACAATAAAAATAATATATCACATAAAATAAGTATGAATTAACTTTTACAAAGTATTAAATTAAATTTGAAGATGATAGGATATTTATAAATTTTTATCATTAAAAAATATATATTTAAAAAATATTTGCAATTTACTTTCTAAAATACATTAAAAAATGAAATAAAATTTGTGTCTAACCCATTAAAAATGGTATCAAAAAGCCATTAAATATAATATAATGAATATATAGTCTCAATATAATCATCCAATTAATTTATGATAGTTTTTTATATCACTTAAAAACTTATCATTTGGTATAAAAACACTGTTAAAAAATTAACCTTAACAATGATATTTTATTCTTAAATACTAATGAGATATAAATTTAATTATATGATGTAATTTTATTCATACAATGAAAATGGATAAAATTTAAAAACATTTATCTTCCTAATTTCCCTCTATAAATATTTATTTATGATTTTTAAATTATTTATGAAAATATATTAATCATAAAATACAATTAATATAACATTATGATCAATTGAAATATTATGGCATTAAATAATATAATAGAATAATAATTCATTTATAAACCATTGAAAAATATATAATTTTTTATATTTATCATCAAATTAAATTTAATACTATAAATCTACTTATAAAACTACTTTCATTGCATTAAAAATAAATAACTTGATTTTTATACAACATGAACAATAAATTTAAATTCATTTCATAATAATTTAAGGAAATTATGTATTTTTAAAATTTTATTCAAATTACCACAATAAAAATTAATATATTAGGCTAAAAAAATATTTAAATGAATTTAATATGTATATTTGTTGTCATATATTTCATTTATACTTATTTTATATATTATATTTACTTTTATAGCCATGGAATGGATTTTACCAGAATTTAGACAATATAATAATTATATAACTACAAATATCCATAATGTTAATAGGAATGATATTTTGTACAATATATTTACAAATATTTCATTAAAAGCCTATTTTACTTCTCCATTAAAATAATTATGGCACCAAATTTTACTTTTCTAATATTGTGTATGAAATATGTCAACAATGAAAATGATTTTCATATAGATCATAAAAAATCAAATTTATATGTTTTAAATAATTTATATGTTATATTTTGATCTTATTATCATAAATGATTAATTACATATGTTTTACAAGATTTTGTATCTTATTTATTTCATAGAATTATATTAAATGACATTGTATCTCATAAAAACTGTATTTTATTACAATTAATAAAATATAAATTTTTGAAAAAATATCATTAAATTAAATTTCATGACCCAACCCAATAAGGACCAAACTGAGACTACTAGAATCCCATCTCCAATAACCAACTGTTTGGAGACTAGCACAGAATAGGAATATCAGACACATGGGATACCATAACCTAATATACTTGAAACCCCACACATATCTCCAAGCCTATAAAATGGAAAAATTTAAAAAATTGATAAACATTAATTAATATATTTAAAATCCCTCCTTCAATGTAAGTCAACAAGTACTTGAATTGAAAATGGGGAAAATAAAATCCCACCAAAACAAACTCAAACAATTCTAAATTTTATAGTAATATTTGAATAATATAAGTGAAACCATATGGACACATAGTGGAATATGTGGATCAATAAGTTCCATTAGGTCCTAGTATATCTAAGACTGTATATAAAATTTCTCATTTTAATAAGATGAGATAGGTTGAAGACATTCCCATATAGGGTGAGTATAATAATATCTTGTTTGAAACACTGAAATTCCTATTTATATAGCCTCAAGAATAGTATTCATCTTCTCATAGGGATAAGTGAAAACATAAATAACATTAATATAAAGATAAAATGATGGTAGACACATGTCCTCATGGTAATGTCACAACTATTGTAACATCCCAAGTAAGTAATAAATAATAATAAATTCTTATCTATGTCTATTTATGAATTAGATAGTGTTTTAGTGTCACGACCCGTCCTTGGGGCCCGTGCCGTGACTACCCCAAGCCCGCCTTCCATAGGCCAGGGGCTGGCGACTAGCACCAAAGGTGTAAATACCGATAACTGGGAAGGCATTGCCTTTATAAAAGTAACAAAAAACCACAGAGTACAAGCGGAAGAAGTAAACACTAAGTAAAAAATGAGTACAACAGTAAGTGCCGAAAGTAAAAAGGGGCCGGAAATACAAGCCCAACTGTGAAGTACAACTCGAAAGAGAAAACAACAACTGAAAAGTAAAGCTGCTATGTCGAGCTGTCCACTAGAAATCCCACCAGAAGGGTGGGTACAGATAGTTCCTTTGCTCCTCGGGTCCCGCCGTCCGCTCCGAGTATGTCCCGCCCAGTGGTCCACCTCCTGGTACCGCCTCGTCGTCACGTCCACCTCTGGGTACCATCTCGTCGTGAGGTCCTCCTCCGGGTACCATCTCGTCGTATAGTCCACCTCCAGGTACTGTCCAGTCCTCGAACACTCGGCCTCCGTCAGCACTTCCCGTCGTCTGCAACCAACACAACGAGGTGCGGGCATAGCCCGTGCAGGGGTGAGTATAACGATACTCAGTAGGGACCCCGAGACCCTCAAGGTCTCACTAAACCAACAAGGATAACCACAAAGAAGATCTCAACAGATAACCTCTACTTAGGTATATGGCCATACATATAGCTAAGTTATCAAGTAACCTATCTCAATCATGAGGAAACACAAGGATTGTGAAATCAACGGATAACCACTACCCGGGTATATGCCCATACATATACCTAAGTTAGCAAGTGACCCATCTCAATCATGAAGTAAACACAAGGTCAAAAGTCTCAGCTCAAACCAGGATTTTCATTATCGAAACCGTAACTACTGAAGAGCTCCGTCTCTAGAGTGTACAGTGGTCCTGTCACGACTCTGAGGTACTGCTCACTAACCTAAGACTGCTGAGGTACTCCTCCTGTCGAGTACCGCAGGTCTGCGGCCAACTACCGGGCGCTCCGTCCGCTGTGGGTCTGTCGCCAAATACCGGACGCTCCCCACAATAGCCTACAGAGGTACTCCTCCTGTCGAGTACCGCGGGTTTGCGGCCAACTACTGGGCGCTCCGTCCGCCGTGGGTCTGTCACCAAATACCGGGCGCTCCGTTTACTGGGCTAGTCGACCTACTCCAAGTCGAGTCGGTCAAGCAGTCGTCAGGTCTCAGCAGGCTACACGATCTCCGTACTCCGCACGCTCGTCTCCGGGAGGGTCCGCTCCACGAGCTACTGGTCGATACTACAAGTATCCCAAGGTCCCACGAAGAAATATCTCAAAGGACCGCCTCGTCATACGGGTTTCAACGCAACAGACGGCGCGTCAATCGGACGCCCGGTCTGTGAGTTATTAGTCTTTTTGTCCCAGGGGCCCGGTTGGTTTCATGAGACAACCAATCCCGGCCGTATCTCAACTGTACCCCGAACTCCCATAGGGTATACTCATAGGAACCGTTACTCAACGTAACCACCAACGCCGCTGACGGTTCGTCAAACAGACGTCTGGTTTGAAAGATATCAGTTTTTCCGTTCCAGGGGCCCGGTTGGATTTCAGTGCGATCCAACCCGGCCACTATCCAACTGCATCCAATTCTCAGGCGGAGGATGCCAAAAGTTCCGTATCGACAACAGGAACTCAACGTCGCAGACGGCGCGTCAATCGGACGCCCGGTCTGAGAGTTATTGGCTTTTTCGTCCCCGGGGCCCGGTTGGGTTTTAAGGCAAAACCAACCCGACCGTACTCCACCTGCGTCCAAACCTCGGGCGGAGTATGCCAAAAGATCCGTCTCAATTAGAGGAATTCAACAAAACAAACGGCGCGTTAATCGGACGCCTGGTCTGTTAGTTATTGGCCTTTCCGTCTCACACCCACCCTGGGAAACATCCCAGGAGGTCACCCATCCTGATCACTGCTCTAGGCCAATCACGCTTAACTACGTAGGCTCCTGAAAAGGAAGGTGCACCTTGAGTATAGTATACCGAAACGACCGTCTCGATCCAAGGATCGCGTTGCCGTTGACGGCGCGTCGTTCGGAGGCCCGTAGCTCAAGTTACAGGCGTTTGAACGAAAACCGTCCGAAGACGGGGGTCCGGGCCCGGGCCGACCCGGTCCGACCCGGTCCGGTCCGGCCAGGGCGCGGCCCGGCCGGTCGGACCGACCAGCCCCAGTTCAGCCAAGCGGCCGAACGGCCAAGGCGCCGCGGGGCACCGCCCCCGCGGCCTGGTGGTGCCGCGGCCCCCCGCGTGGGGCCGCGCTGAGTCGGGACGCAGCTTCAGCCGCGTCCGAGGGCACCGGACCCACGCGGCCGCGGGTCCGCGGGTGCCGCCGCCGCGCCGGCGACTCGCGCCGCCGGCGAGTTCCGCGGGCCACCAGGATCGCTCTGGTGGTCCGATTTTGTTCCCGCCTGCGCCGCTGCTCCTCCCGAGACTCGTCCTTCACTGCGGAATCATCAAACACCCGTTGCGGCACGTTCCGTCGTCGCCCGCCAAATCCGAAAAACACGAAGAACGACGGAGGGTTTCCGGGCCGTGTTCGTTTGACCCGCACCCTCCACGTTAGATAAAAACAATGGGAGAAATAAAGTTCAACACATGAACGCATATCCGAAACAATTTTTAATGAAATAAAATTGTTTCATTAACGGGTTCCTCATTTGAACGAAAAAAAAACAATTTTAATAAATTTTAAAATTGTTCACAAAGCCAATTCTTTACTTTTTAAAGAAACAATTACGGGAATATAAAAAGAAAAGCGGTAATTCCCAAAATAAATCCCTACCTCGTCGTCGCTATCGGATGCGAGGTCGTCGCAGAATTGGCCGTCGCGGAAGGAGGTGATCGTCACACCGCGGAAGGGCGTCGCGTCGACGATCTCCGAGGACCAAGAACATACGGATTTAATTAATAATAATTAAATCCATGTTGTTGTTGAAATCCAAAAATAAAAAATAAAAAGAAGCGCAACCCCCTACCTTGGTTGTTGTCGATCGAAGGCTGTCGCAGGGTTGGATCGTCGCGGAAGAAGCGTCGCGAAGGGAGATCCGTTGGCGTCGCGGTACAAGGCTTCGCGTCGTCGATCTCCGTAGGTTTGGCGTTCTTCGCGTTCTTCGCGTTCTTCGCCGAAGAAGAACGCTTTCCTCCAAATCCTCTCCACGCCACAAGTTTCAACCCAAAATAAAATAACCTTAAGCCTTATTTTATTTACACAACTAAACATTTGAATTTCAAAAGATAAGAAACGAACCATTAATTCGTAGAATTAATTCAACGAAAGAAACATCTCATTTAATTTATGAAAGAAACAACCCAATTAAATGGTCTGTTAAGATTTTAAGAAACGGGTCAGTTGACTTTCATTAAGACAGGTTTTCACGGGTGTGTTTCTTATCGGAAAGAAACGGCGGGGCTCGTGCGGGCCCCACCTCACAAATATCCTACCAAGGGGTAGGATATTTCTGGATAGCATCCTATCCAGTTTAACTCAGTTCAAGCCGCCTTTAAGTGGCTTCCAAGTGGCTTAAGCGAAATAAAATAAAGTTGTAGCAAAATTATTTTATTACTTAACTTTAAGCCCGAAAATTAAAAACCACACCCGAGAAAATGCAACTCCGGAAGAGGCGTTTCTAAGCGAATACCGGCGCTGCGATTTCATCGGAGCCCTCAGAATTCGATTCCGGGCACCGGTTCAAAAGTTAGAAAAACCCGCTCGTCCGTTCACTGAACGTACCCGAGCCAAACTTTGGAAATTGATTCCGGGCACACCGGGCCTCAGAATCAGGCGCCGTCAGAAACTGCGTTCTTGTAATATTTCAAAAAAAATTAAGAAAAAAAATTTCCTTGAAATTTACGGGTCTTTACATTACTCCCACCACAAGGATTTACGTCCCCATAAAGCTTCACCACAAACTTAGGGAAACAAAGCGGTATTGAGCACGCATCTGAGCCTTCCGCTCCCATGTGCTAACCTGGAGGTTCCCGCGCTGCCAAAGAAAGTGCACAAGAGGAATCGACCATCCTCCTAGGATCCGCTCCTGTCGATCCTCGATCCCCACAGGAACCTCCGTATAAGACACTCATCGCCACCGTCTAGCTCCTCATGGTCGATGATATGCGAAGGGGTCGAGAACATATCTCCTCAGTTGGGATACGTGGAAAACGTCGTGCACCTAGTGCAACTGAAGTGGATGGGCCGAGCGGTAAACCACCTCGCCTACCCTGCTGAGGACCTAGAAAGGTCTGTTGAACATCGGAGATAACTTGCCTCCCAGGCCACATCTCCGTAAACCTCGTCGAGGTGAGACCCGTAAGAAGACGTGGTATTCATCCTCGAACTCCAGAGGTCTCCATTTCTGTTAGAACTGAAACTCAAAACGACTGCTGCTATGAGGGTAAGGTTGACCGACTCAAGAGTGATCGGTTGCACCCTCCTGTGAAAGAGTTACCCTGCACTGCCTGGGGTTTCTTTTTCCGCCGACCAAGGAAAACCCATCCCAACGTTTGCCTAAAACCGTCAATTTGAGTATGAATAGTTATTGCCCATTCCATACTCAAAATAACGTCGTAAGGCCTCAACACTGCCACCAAGAGATTCCAACCAGAACTCTCGCCTTGAGGGTCTGACCACACCGTCGGCGTAAGTGTGATTATCGAGTCTCCTCCCAAGGTATCTCCAGACATGAGGGTCAAGTCCACGGCTTACCGGAAACTCTAGGTCTGGAACAAGATTTGTGGAAGCGAGGAATGATTCATATCGATGTCTGTTACTACAACAGCTAGTAGTGGACATAGACTATCCCTTGAATCATTTCTAGAGCCATTGGGTCACACTCCTTGACCGCATGCAGCCGCATTCTTCCACCGCCCTCCAGCTCCCTGAGCTTGGCGGGGATAACTAAGGCGGGTGGTTGTAGCATGATAAGATGTACAACACCTCATGCTGCTCTCCTAGCTCTGCCTCCACGTCTGCCGCTTCGCAGACTCATCTCTATTTAAAGCTACCTCTTCTTGAAACATTTATCACGCCCGAGTCTCTAAGACTGGCACCGGTTCCTTGTTTCTTACTGCACTGTGCAGTCTTCATCCTCTCCTGGATGAACTGCACCTCCTTTAGTCTCACAAGAGCTGCTATGATTTCTTCTTTGACGATAAGAGAAATCTGGTCTCATCCCCTGGATGAACCACATTCGTTGCCTAATACAGTCAATCCTGGCATGAAGGATACATTCATGCCATGGATGACGTCGTAAGGCCTCGACGTAACTACTAAGAGATCCAACTGTCACTCTCGCCTCCAAGGGTCGAGTCACACTATCGGCATCAGTGTGAGGTCACTGGGTCTCCTCCAGTAGGAATTTCGAAAGTGAGGGTCAAGTCAACAGTCTTAACCAGGACCACTTAGTAACATCACAAAAGAGGACAGGAAAGCAAACATCACAAGATAAGTGTCTTTAATTTATTGCAGCTCATGGTACAAAGACACAAAAACAACATCAACATGGAACTAGAAGTACAAGAGACGTATCCACTAGTTCCACTCCTGTCCACCTGCTCTAGGAGCTCTACTGCCTTGTCCACTGCTCTACTGTTGCTCAAGCATTCGTCGCTGCCTCTTCCTCGGTGGCTCCTCAAAAGCCTATGGATCAACTGTACGTGGAGTCGGACAGTCACGTGCCAGGTGCCCCTTTCCACCGCACGAGTAACAAAGTCTGCTTCTGGCACGCCTGGCTCTGACCCCACCCCGAAGAAGGTCTCGAAGTCTTCCCATGTGAAAGCCATCCCATCGCAAAACTGGAACAAGTGGCTCCACCACCTGCCTGCTGCTTCCTGAAGAAGGCTGGCAGCAATGGTCACCATGAAGTCTGATGGCGTCCCCACTAGCCTGAAGGCTCCCACCACAGCCTCCAGCCAATCCTCAGCCGCCTGCGGGTCCGTCTCTCCCCCGAACCTGGGTGGCCTCTGGCGCTGGAACTCATGCAGTGCACTCAAGTAGCGGGAATCGCCTACTGCTGGGGCTGGTGGCATCGGTGGCCCAACGTATGGTAGTACTGCTGGCGCCTCCGCTGGTGCCTCAACTGCAAGAGGGCCCTGTACCGAAGCCTCGTCACTCAACAGGCTGTCAGCACGCACATCCCTCTGGGCTCTAGTTGGTCGTCCGAGAAAAGGCATACTGAAATAAACAACGTAACACGGTCAAACGATTATACCTGGTGAGCTGACCTGGTTTGAGCTGGTTTAAGGGGGGAAACCTTTGAAAACACACACGCAATCAGTGTTTTCGTGCACAAAGTCGGAAATCAGTTGCCAGGGTCCTGGTGTATGGATACGTCGGCCGCCCTCACCAACATTGGACTCCCTGAACTGAAAACCACACTTGGTACCCTTAACACTATTGCTTCACAGAAAGAAAGATCAGAGTCTGCGGTAGAACCGACCACCTCTGATACCAATTTTTCACGACCCGTCCTCAGGGCCCGTGCCGTCACTACCCCAAGCCCGCCTTCCATAGGCCAGGGGCTGGAGACTAGCACCAAAGGCGTAAATCCAGATAACTGGGAAGGCATTGCCTTTATAAAAGTAACAAAACACCACAGAGTACAAGCGGAAGAAGTAAACACTAAGTAAAAACTGAGTACAACAGTAAGTGCGGAAAGTAAAAAGGGGCCGGAAATACAAGCCCAACTGTAAAGTACAACTCGAAAGTGAAAACAGCAACTGAAAAGTAAAGCTTCTACGCAGAGCTGTCCACTTGAAATCCCACCAGAAGGGTGGGTACAGATAGCTCCTCTGCTCCTCGGGTCCCGCCGTCCGCTCCGAGTATGTCCCGCCCAGTGGTCCACCTCCTGGTACCGCCTCGTCGTCACGTCCACCTCTGGGTACCGTCTCGTCGTGAGGTCCTCCTCCGGGTACCATCTCGTCATATAGTCCACCTCCAGGTACCGTCCAGTCCTCGAACACTCGGCCTCCGTCATCACTGCCCGTTGTCTGCAACCAACACAACGAGGTGCGGGCATAGCCCGTGCAGGGGTGAGTATAACGATACTCAGTAGGGACCCCGAGACCCTCAAGGTCTCACTAAACCAACAAGGATAACCACAAAGAAGATCTCATCAGATAACCTCTACTTAGGTATATGCCCATACATATACCTAAGTTATCAAGTAACCTATCTCAATCATGAGGAAACACAAGGATTGTGAAATCAACGGATAACCACTACCCGGGTATATTCCCATACATATACCTAAGTTAGCAAGTGACCCATCTCAATCATGAAGTAAACACAAGGTCAAAAGTCTCATCTCAAACCAGGATTTTCATTATCGAAACCGTAACTACTGAAGAGCTCCGTCTCTAGAGTGTACAGTGGTCCTGTCACGACTCTGAGGTACTGCTCACTAACCTAAGACTGCTGAGGTACTCCTCCTGTCGAGTACCGTGGGTCTGCGGCCAACTACCGGGCGCTCCGTCCGCTGTGGGTCTGTCGCCAAATACCGGGCGCTCCCCCCAATAGCCTACAGAGGTACTCCTCCTGTCGAGTACCGCGGGTTTGCGGCCAACTAACGGGCGCTCCGTCCGCCGTGGGTCTGTCGCCAAATACCGGGCGCTCCATCCACTGGGCTAGTGGACCTACTCCAAGTCGAGTCGGTCAAGCAGTCGTCAGGTCTCAGCAGGCTACACGATCTCCGTACTCCGCACGCTCGTCTCCGAGAGGCTCCGCTCCACGAGCTACTGGTCGATACTCCAAGTATCTCAAGGTCCCATGAAGAAGTATCTCAAAGGACCGCCTCGTCATACGGGTCTCAACGCAATAGACGGCGTGTCAATCGGACGCCCGGTCTGTGAGTTATTAGCCTTTTCGTCCCAGGGGCCCGGTTGGTTTCGTGAGCAAACCAATCCCAGCCGTATCTCAAATGTACCCCGAACTCCCATAGGGTATACTCATAGGAACCGTTACTCAACTTAACCACCAACGCCGCTGACGGTTCGTCAAACGGACGTCTGGTTTGAAAGATGTCAGTTTTTCCGTTCCAGGGCCCCTGTTGGATTTCAATGCGATCCAACCCGGCCACTATCCAACTGTATCCAATTTTCAGGCGGAGGATTCCAAAAGTTCCGTATCGACAACAGGAACTCAACGTCGCAGACGACGCGTCAATCGGACGCCCGGTCTGAGAGTTATTGGCTTTTTCGTCCCAGGGGCCCGGTTGGTTTTTAAGGCAAAACCAACCCGACCGTACTCCACCTGCGTCCAAACCTCGGGCGGAGTATGCCAAAAGATCCGTCTCACATAGAGGAATTCAACAAAATAGACGGCGCGTTAATCGGACGCCCGGTCTGTTAGTTATTGGCCTTTCCGTCTCACACCCACCCTGGGAAACTTCCCAGGAGGTCACCCATCCTGATCACTGCTCTAGGCCAAGCACGCTTAACTACGGAGTTTTAACTACGTAGGCTTCTGAAAAGGAAGGTGCACCTTGAGTATAGTATACCGAAACGACCGTCTCGATCCAAGGATCGCGTTGCCGTTGACAGCGCATCGTTCGGAGGCCTGTAGCTCAAGTTACGGGCGTTTGAACGAAAACCGTCCGAAGACGGGGGTCCGGGCCCGGGCCGACCCGGTCCGACCCGGTCCGGTCCGGCCAGGGCGCGGCCCGGCCGGTCGGACCGACCAGGCCCGGTTCGGCCGAGCGGCCGAACGGCCAAGGCGCCGCGGGGCACCGCCCCCGCGGCCTGGTGGTACCGCGGCCCCCCGCGTGGGGCCGCGCTGAGTCGGGACGCGGCTTCAGCCGCGTCCGAGGGCACCGGACCCGCGCGGCCGCGGGTCCGCGGGTGCCGCCGCCGCCGCGCTGAGTCGCGGCGGCCTGTCCGACGGCGCGCCGGGGCGCCGCCGCTCCCGGCTGCCGGCGCCGCCGGCGAGTTCCGCGGGCCACCGGGATCGCTCCGATGGTCCGATTTTGTTCCCGCCTGCGCCGCTGCTCCTCCCGGGACTGGTCCTTCACTGCGGAATCATCAAACACCCATTGCGGCACGTTCCGTCGTGACCCGCCAAATCCGCAAAACACGAAGAACGACGGACGGTTGCCGGGCCGTGTTCGTTTGACCCGCACCCTCCGCGTTAGATAAAAACAACGGGAGAAATAAAGTTCATCACATGAATGCATATCCGAAACAATTTTTAATGAAATAAAATTGTTTCATTAACGGGTTCCTCATTTGAACGAAAAAAAAACAATTTTAATAAATTTTAAAATTGTTCACAAAGCCAATTCTTTACTTTTTAAAGAAACAATTACGGGAATATAAAAAGAAAAGGGGTAATTCCCAAAATAAATCCCTACCTCGTTGTCGCTATCGGATGCGAGGTCGTCGCGGAATTGACCGTCGCGGAAGGAGGTGATCGTCACACCGCGGAAGGGCGTCACGTCGACGATCTCCGAGGACCAAGAACATACGGATTTAATTAATAATAATTAAATCCATGTTGTTGTTGAAATCCAAAAAGAAAAATAAAAAGAAGCGCAACCCCCTACCTTTGTTGTTGTCGATCGAAGGCTGTCGCGGGGTTGGATCGTCGCGGAAGAAGCGTCGCGAAGGGAGATCCGTTGGCGTCGCGGTACAAGGCTTCGCGTCGTCGATCTCCGCAGGTTTGGCGTTCTTCGCGTTCTTCGCGTTCTTCGCCGAAGAAGAACGCTTTCCTCCAAATCCTCT
The DNA here is from genome assembly GCA_963277665.1 of Viscum album. Classification (NCBI taxonomy): domain Eukaryota; kingdom Viridiplantae; phylum Streptophyta; class Magnoliopsida; order Santalales; family Viscaceae; genus Viscum; species Viscum album. The sequence continues at coordinate 637,566 of CAUJRU010000164.1, forward strand.
CCACGCCACAAGTTTCAACCCAAAATAAAATAAGCTTAAGCCTTATTTTATTTACACAACTAAACATTTGAATTTCAAAAGATAAGAAACGAACCATTAATTCGTAGAATTAATTCAACGAAAGAAACAGCTCATTTAATTTAGGAAAGAAACAGCCCAATTAAATGGTCTGTTAAGATTTTAAGAAACGCGTCAGTTGACTTTCATTAAGACTGGTTTTCACGGGTGCGTTTCTTATCGGAAAGAAACGGCGGGGCTCGTGCGGGCCCCACCTCACAAATATCCTACCAAGGGGTAGGATATTTCTGTATAGCATCCTATCCAGTTCAACTCAGTTCAAGCCGCCTTTAAGTGTCTTCAAGTGGCTTCCAAGTGGCTTAAGCGAAATAAAATAAAGTTGTAGCAAAATTATTTTATTTCTTAACTTTAAGCCCGAAAATTAAAAACCACACCCGAGCAAACCCAACTCCGGAAGAGGCGTTTCTAAGCGAATACCGGCGCTGCGATTTCATCGGAGCCCTCAGAATTTGATTCCGGGCACCGGTTCAAAAGTTAGAAAAACCCGCTCGTCCGTTCACTGAACGTACCCGAGCCAAACTTCGGAAATTGATTCCGGGCACACCGGGCCTCGGAATCAGGCGCCGTCAGAAACTGCGTTCTTGTAAAATTCCAAAGAAAATTAAGAAAAAAAATTTCCTTGAATTTTATGGGTCTTTACATTTAGAGTCTTAAAACGAGAATAAGTACAATCTTAAACATGGAATACACTGATATTTTTAAAAGATTGTTTTACTGCCTTTTGATGGAAACCCATTTTTAAATCTATATTTTGACAATTTTATAAGCTCTATTTGTCAAAATAAACTTATTATTTAATATTGGGATATTGAAATTTACCTTGGGTTAATTTTTGGTATTTTTCTGACAATGTTCATTTTTTTATGAATAGTGAAAAATACTCCATTTTACATCAAAATTGTTTTTTCATCTAATATAATTATATGGATAGATTATCTTTTTTATTGGTTTTAAAGTTTAAATAGAATATATTTTTACCATGTAATCCAATGGTAGTCATTGGGAGTAATTTTACTTTATAATTGGGCATAAACAAGTGCCAAATGTTTCATATATATTGTTTCTAAAAAACCCGCTATTTGTTTTGACAATAGAAATTATTTTTATATTAATTATTTCAATTTATGTGATTTGAATTTGTTAAAATGTATTACCTATTTTGAATCAGAAGTTCCAAATTATGTAATCAAGACTCTTTTGTTTTTGGACATTATGAATAGTAACGACAGTAATTATCTTTAATTATCGTGATTAATTAGTAATCAGGTAGTTAAGGATAATAAAATAATATCATAATAATAAAAAATGACCCCAAAATGTGTCCTAATTCTAATTTTTGTGTCATGGACGACCATGGGATTCCTTGTTCCAAACTTGGGGACCCCATGGAATCACTTTTGTGTGATAATGACTTTTTATCGTTTTATTTTTAAAGAAAGTTAAATATAACAAAGAAAGTATCACCTGAGTAAAACATTTTTAATTTTGTCTAAATAAATTATCTATTGGTATATAAATAGTCATTGGAAATCTAAAAAGATTTCATACATCATATTATTTTTTTTATATTTTTTAGACATTAAATAAATTAAATTATTTTTGACATCATGATGATGCAGCGATTACCTCATTAATGAACGATTTAAATAAAATGAAAAGATAATGTAATATATAAGACTTAAACTTGTCAAAGACCTATAGTATGAGTATATATATAGCCCTTATCACCTTATCCTCTAAATACATCAATTTGGGACATTTGAAATCCGAAACTCATTTGAAAATAAAGTAACATTTTATATTTTTCCAAGAGTGCCCCTCCTCTCCTCTTATAAAAGGGCCCCACCTGTACCTCTTTACCCACACTTCTCAAGCCTTTGGATCTGTGAATCCCTGATCATTTTATCTCGCCACATCCCTATCTTCATCCTAGAAGCCTTACCTTAGGCATAGAGATCTTCAAGAAACCCTTTTGGTTCAAACCAAGAAGAGTTACCCATTTTAAAAGTAAAGTCTTCTCTAATGTTCGTTTGTATTATTTTGCTTCTCCAACCCTCTAAAATATTTTTATTAATTTATTTTGTAACAAAAACAGTATCATAAATATACTAGGATGTTTTTATAAGAAGGCGTAGAGCTACACTTACACACACCTACATATAATGGTTAAAGAACATACTGTTTCCGTGGATGGAAAATTTCTGCCTCACGAAACGATGATTGTTCAATATTCTTATAACACCTTCAAAGGTGGACATTACGATGTCACTATATTTATATATATTATATATAATATGTTTATTTTTTCCTTAATATTCTGTATTTTTCATTTATGGAATACCTTTATGGCTTCCATTATGGGTATACGTGATATCATCATTTTAGGAAGTACGGACTACCACCCCCTCAAAGTGATTTGATTCGTTAATGCCATATGTGGGATGTATAAAGGATGAAGTTAATGATATTATATATGAAATTATACTGGAATTACAATAAAACTTTAATTCATTATGATTCCATTCCATAAAATATGAAATACAAATGAAAGGAGCGTTCATGCGTACATACAAATTACCGTCTCCATGAACAGTGCATTTCATTTCTTACATCTAAATGTTAAGTAATATTATAAATGCATGTATATACTGCATATATATGATATATATGATATCTACATAATGAATATAACTCTGTATATAATAGATACATGAACAACTTTTAATTATAATGAGTTTATTTTTGACTCAAGTATCAATGATCGTTAAAACGACCGTTATTAACTTAAATAACTACATAGTGTTCATGACATGGCAATAAGTGATATAAAAGGAATAATGAACTTGATAAAGTTTCTTAATCAAGTATAAATTATCTCAGGTTTATTATTCATGAGATTAAAGAATGATCGAGTCAAGTCGGATATGAGTTAAGGGAACTTCTTAACCCAAATTCCTTTCTTTGGGTAGATCTTCTAATTCTTGTTTATTTCATGATATGATTATGTATGTAATGAATTTTGATATACTATATTTTATGTATACTTTCTTTATGGGTACTTATATTGAATACACATAATTGATCTATTATATTTTGACAAAATGATCTTGTTATGGGACTTCGTCTCAATCTCCATTCATTGAGGCATATTTTGTTTTATACACAACTTTCTTTTATACAGTGTATAAAACCCTTTTACTTTTACATTCATTCAAAAGGAATATTTTTTATATGAAGCGTTTACTAAATTAAAAAAGGGAATGTTTTTTGTCGTACGTATGTGGCGACATCAACTTCACCGCCACCATGACCATTATTAGAGTTTCGACTTCCTCTACAAGCCATAACTTTTTTTAAAATGAAAAATAAATACCATGTTTTAATTTTCTTTTATTTTGGTATTGAAAATGGTATTCATAATGTTTTTATTATATCAATGTGTGGTATTGATATCTTGTGATTGGAAGGTGGAAATGTTATGTTTACTCTAGGCATGTTTTATGTGATAAGATTATGTTATGGTTCACGGTCATTGTTATGAAGACTGGTGGTTCCATAATAAACTAAGGGCGGGTGATCCCAATATAGCTCTCTAATTCACATGGTAATGTGAAGGGTTTAAATGTTATGGTTTCTCCGAAGAGATTTAGGGAATATACTGTGATGGGTATTCCAAATGTAACAATAAGGGCTACTCCCTACTTAAGAATGTTATGAATGCCTCGAGTTACCTTTATGACTTAGGATTTTTATGATTTATTCATGATTTTATGAGGTATGTTAAAATACTTATGTTTAATGAGTAAAGTATGGTTTCATACATGGATTAATGTTTTCATTTCGTACTTTTATATCATTTACTGAGCTTTTTATGATCATCCCATGTTTTTGAAATGTTTTTCACATGTCAAGGGAAAGGTACATGATGTGATGATAGGGTCAAGTAAGTGTCATGAAATAATCCATGTTTTGTTTTAAATATTTTTCCATTGATGGGAAAAAAATGAATACTATCTTTTATGTAACCACTTTGTTTAAATGTGGAATGTAATGCATGATTTATGATATAATTATCTAAAACTCTAAACCTGAAAATATCCTCAATGTGTAATCTTGTAATAACTCAATATTAAGTAATATTTAAGGCTGGGGCCTTATAGTTGGTATCATAGGTCGGTTTAGATAACGTTAGGTGTTAAAATTCTATTAAATGATTTTCCAAAAATATCTAATTTATGGTATGATTGAAATGATATAGAATTTAAATATTACCATGTTGCTTCACCTAAGATATTTCAGTGTTAATAATGGTTTTCATAGAGGAGAAAAAGAAGTTTTTTTGGGAAGGCATACTATGAGAAATGACCTTCCAAATCAGCATACTGAGATAGTCAGAATCAGAATTGAGCAGTTTACTACAGTGATGGCTCAGTTGAATCAGGTGATAAATGATGGTTGTGTTATTGATGATATTTTGGTGTTTTCTAAAGGTAAAGAGAAGCATGAAATTAATTTCAGGGTGATATTTCAAACCTTAAATGAAAAGAAACTGTATGGAAAATTCAGAAAGTGTGAGTTTTGGTTACAACAAATTTCTTTCCTTGGTCACATTGTATCAAAAAATGGCATAACTGTTGATCCTGCTAAAACCAATGTTGTTGAAGAATGGCCAAGACCCACAAATGTAACCGAGATCCGTAGTTTTCTTGGTTTGGAAGGTTACTACAGAAGGTTTTTTGAAAAATTTTCACGGTTATCTAGTCCAATGACTAAGCTAACTCAGATGGGTGTTAAGTTTATCTGGACAAAAGAATGTGATGATTGTTTTCAGGAGTTGAAAAGAATATTGGTGAATGCTTCAGTTTGGAACTTACTTCCAAGAATGGTGAGTTTGTTATATACAGTGATGATTCATTGAAGGGACTTGGATGTGTCCTTATGCAGAATGATCCGGTAATTGCATATGCTTCACGTCAGTTGAAAACTCATGAGGTAAATTACCCTACACATGACTTGGAATTTGCTGTTTTTGTTTTTGATCTAAAAATTTTGAGGCATCATTTGTATGGAGTAAAGTGAGAAATATATAGTAATCACAAAAGTTTAAAGTATATATTCACTCAGAAAGAATTGAACATGAGATATAGGAGAAGGCTAGAATTAGTCAAGGATTATGATTGTACAATTCATTACTATCTGGGAAAAGAAAATAAAATGGCTGATGATTTGAGTTGAAAAAGTAATGCTTCATTAACCATGATACGTTTGGAACAAGATCCCTTGGTTTTTGATTTGATGAACTTTGGCATAGATGTTGCTGGTGCAGGAAGTTATTATTTTTTCTTTCATGTTTCAGTGAGATCATCTCTATCAGACAGAATTAAGCAAGCGCAGAAGAAAGACAGTGGGTTGTAGAAAAAGGTAGAGCTGGTTTAGAAGGACAAGTTGCCTAAATTTAATATTGATAATGATTGTGTTTTGAGGTTTGGGAAGAGATTATGTGTGCCTGTTTATTCAAAGTTGAAGAATGATTTGTTATGTGAGGCTCGTAGTTCCCCGTTTTCAGTTCATCCTAGAAGTACTAAGAAGTACAGAGATTTGCGGGGGTATTACTAGTGGTATTGAATGAAAAGAGATATTGCTGATTTTACTGAGAAGTGTTTGACTTTTAAGCAGGTTAAAGCAGAGTGGTAGTTACTGAAAGGGATGATTCAACATTTACTAGTCCCAGAGTGGAAATGGAATAATATATCCATGGACTATGTTGTGGGATTACCGAAGACATCTCAAGGTAATAATGAAATCTGGGTTATTGTTGATCGCTTGACTAAATCTGCTCATTTCCTTTCTATACGAGATAATTTTTCCCTTGATAAAATTTATCGTTTGTATCTTAAAGAGAAGGTCAGGTTACATGGAGTTCCACTCTCCATTGTATCTGACCGTGATCCCAGGTTCAATTCTAACTTTTAGAAAGGCCTTTCAAAGTCGTTGGGTACTGAATTAAATTTTAGTACAACTTTTCATCCTCAATCAGATGGGCAGTCAGAATGAACAATTCAGACTTTGGAGGATATGATACATGCTTGTTCGATGGATTATCAGGGAAGTTGGGACCAATATCTTTCTTTGGTTTATTTTTCTTACAATAACAGTTTTTATTCTAGTATAAAGATGGAACCATTTGAGGCGTTTTATGGGAAGTGGTTTCGAACTTGAGCTTTTTGGGATGATGTAGGTGAAAGGAAGTTGATGGGACCAGAATTGGTTGAAGATTTGGGAGAAAAAGTTCAGCTGATACATAGACACATGAGAACAACTCAGAGCAGGCAGAAGAGTTATGCAGACAACCTGAGGAAAGATCTCTCTTTTGAGGTAGGTGATCATGTTTTTCTCAAAGTCTCACCATGGGAAAGTGTGATGTGATTTGGTAAGAAAGGAAAGATGAGTCCAAGTTTAATTGGACCATATGAAATTCTGGAGAGAGTTGAATCAGTTGCATAACGAGTGTCTTTACCTCTGAGTTTATCTCAGGTACACAATGTTTTTCATGTTTCAATGTTAAGGAAGTACATGCCAGATCCATCTCATGTTTTGAGTCCAAAGGTAGTTCAGGTGGAAGAGAATCTATCATATGAGGAACAAAAGGTCCAGATTCTTGACCATAGGGAGCATGTGTTTCGGAATATGATGATTCATTAAGTAAAGTTCTTGTGAAAAAACCACATGATTGAAGATGCAACATGGGAATCTGAAAATGCAATGAGGGATAAATACAACCACTTATTCAATAAGTAAATAAATTACGGGGACACAATTTTCTAAAGGAGGAAGGATGTAACATCCCAAGTAAGTAATAAATAATAAAAAATTATTATCTATGTATATTTATGAATTAGATAGTGTTTTAGAGGCTTAAAACGAGAATAAATCCAATCTTAAGCATGGAATACACTAATATTTTTAAAAGATTGTTTTACTGCCTTTTGATGGAAACCCATTTTAAAATCTATCTTTTTGACAATTTAATAAGATCTATTTGTCAAAATAAACTTATTATTCATGTTTGGGACATTGAAATTTATCTTTGGTTAATTTTTTGTATTTTTCTGACAATGATTATTTTTTAATGAATAGTGAAAAATACAGCATTTTACAACAAATTTGTTTTTTCATCTAATATAATTATATTGATATATTTTCTTTTTAATTGGCATAAATAATATTATATCCATTATACTCAATCATAAAATATCTCTTTATTTCTCTATATCAATTCTCATTATTTATTAGTCTAACCCGAAGAATTGGTCATATAAGTGTTTAGTTAGATAAATATATTAGGTCACTATATCACATAATATAATAAATAAATTAGATAATTAATATTATTAATAAGGCCGATACAACATTTTATCCAAACATGTTATGCAGTGTATTTATGTCATGATTAAGATAAAGTCCACTCATTGAGCTCAAAAAAGGTTTCATATTTATAATCTAATACCCTTCTTATATGTTATTCCACATTTCATGAAATTTTTTCCCATTTGATTTTTAATATATTAAATGTATTTAAATAAGTAATTTTGGGATCATCAAACCTCAGAATCTTACATTGTCTAAGTAGATAGTTTAGAAAAATATCATATGATGCCAAAATGTAATAAAAATAAAATTTATAATGGTAAAATTCTCACAAAATTGTGGATTTATATTTATTAAAGGAAATTAAAATGTTAGTCCTAGAAATGTGGGTACTGAGCAAACATATAGGAATCCTGATCCGAGGTTCTCTCTTAGAGATTCACATGCTGCCACACAAATATCACGAGAGGAATAATGTAAATTCAACAGATTATATCATTAAAGACCTAAATTTATATTACATACATTGAGAATGTTGATCTAACCATGATGTCTGGATTTCCCAAATTGATAAATTGTGATTGATTTTAGATGTAACTCATTATCTATGATACATGGAAGATGTCATGTACCCTACCAATCTATGGGGCAGAAGTTAAAGATAAGACACATCTCTAACTCTGTGTAGTGTCTATAAATGTCCAATTAATCTCGGTGATATCTTTTCTACCAATCAAAATATATAAAACTGATGTCTAGGTGAGACCCCCAAGGAACAAAAGGTCTCCCACCTCAAACCCAATAAGACACTATCTTCAGTTTGGAAAAAAATTACTGGAACATTTAATCATTCATCACCTACTAGATGGTATTTACCTTTTCTATAGTATCTCATGCCATCTTTGGTCAGATAATTGTTGACTCCCCTTGTATAGTTCCAAAAAGTGGTAACCTATATGGTTTCTCAAACAAGTCCATGAATAATTTAGTATTGATTGTGTAGTGTTATATGTTGTTATATCAAAATTCTACCAAGGGTAGTTGATCATCCCAACTTTGGCTAATGTATAAAATTCACTCGCAATGCATGTACTCCATGACTTGTATTGTCCGCTCAGTTTGGCCATCAATAATGGATGGAAACACTATTTTCAAAATCAATTTAGTCCCAAAAGAATCCAATAATCTATTAAATAACAATGATGTGATGTGAGAATCATAGTAAAAACAGATCATAGTTTAAAATACATTGGGTGAGACTATATACTTCATCTAACGACATTCCTATATCTTTTTTGACACTTCTCTTGAATATCTAGGATTTTTGTAGACATGGTGAATCAGTCCATGATTACCAAGATGAAATTATTTCCTCTACATGTATATGGTATCCCCATTAAAAATTCCATGTATATCCAATCCCAAATTTACTCTATTACCTCATAGGGATCATCAAAAACTAATTTAACTTTTTATACAATGTTCACTTGATGGTTTGTAAAAAATAGAGAGAAAAACTCCACAACTACATTCATTATCCCTAGCCACAATATATAATTTCAGTGGTCTTGATACATCTTTAACACAATAGGATGTACTATAATTTCAGATGACTGAAACTCCCTTAGAAATAAATCTCAAAATATCACTATTACCATTTTTCTTCCTATAAAGATAAATAAATTCTCCACACCTTCAAAAAATCCATCTGGAGCATTTTTAGTGGATATCTGAATAAGTAGGGTCTCACAGTTGGTAACCCCAGGTTGTTCCTCCCAAATTATCCATATATGAAAAGAGGTAAAAAAAATTTAATATATTTATTATACTATATACTGATCCACAAGGGGTAATTATAACATGCCAAACTACTCTAACAACTCACTCAATGACTTCAAACAAGATTTTTTATTGAGTGAAACTATCACCACATCCCCTTCCCATGAGTATGGACATTCTCAAATTCATAATATTAAATGAATGTTATCCATCACATCTATCTCACATTAATATCATCCATAAGGAATATATACTTGAGACAGATATGTTCAGAATATATGATAAACTCCTCCCCTATAAGGTAGTGTCATCAAATCCTCAATTTCGAGCTTATCACTGCAATATAAATATTTCGGTTCATTCATGTCTGGTAATTTAGTCACAACTGAAATGAACCATAGTAAATAACTACCTTCCTCAGTTAAAAAAATACAACTAGGACCTTTCCTTGATTTATCACATAGAACTATGTACTTGATAGTTTTCCCATGTAATTTCAAGATGGGGCCGCACTTAAATGAACACATGAACTCCCAAAAATTTGATTGGAACCACTATGTGCACAAAAATGATTCCAATTTTAGGTAAATGAAATTAATTGGGATAATATCCATTTATAAATAAGTAATGATTATTTGATAGTATCTTGGAATCCAAAGGAAACTCCATACCTCTATAACATTCTTCGGTGATTGCCAGACCAACACAACCTATTCTTTCACAAGATCTGATGCTACACTACATAATAAGATAACATGTCATAGATTGCGGACCATTGGAATCCACAATATCCACTTTGTGATCATCCCATAAATTTGGTTCTCTCAAAGAATGTCTAGATCCATTTTCATGTATCCTGAATGCTGCTCTTTGGTCATTGAGTACACTAGGATATCATCGATGAAAACTACAAATTACATGACTTAGAAATTCTAAAAGACCTAGTTAATGGTTTTCTATTAACACTAAATTTGTGTTCGTAAATGTGAAAGACATCATCATGTACTCATAGTGTCTATAATGTCATCAGGAAGATGTGTTTAGTAAATTATCATCCCATATTCAAAACTCGGTATTGCCTAATCTGAGGTTAATATTTGAGAACTATAATACCCAGGTAAACTGATCTAACCATCCGTCAATCCTTGATAGTAAATTGTTGTTATTTTTGGTGGACGGGTTTATGCAATGGTAATTTCACAAACACTCAACATCTCTTTCACTATCTTATAGAACACATTTGGTGATGATTTGGTGGAAACATTGGGTCTGGCAATTCCCATCCTCTGAAAACCCTCTAATTACACCCTCAACTCTCAAAGCTCTATGTGATCCATCTATTATGATGTTTTATATTTTGAGGTTATCCCATTGTATATATTCATGTAGATGTCTACATCTAATCAGGGAGGTAATCCTAAGTCATGTTTAAGAATGATGTCTTTGTACTCTTCCACTACAATTGGAAACAGAAATCCCATAGAATTAACTACACCAAGAGTCATTCTATCAAATTTTTGTTTAATTTTATACAGAATCATTCCCATAAATCCTTTATTCTCATCCATGGTTTCCTATTCACCCACAATGGAAAATACCAATCCATCACTATGGACACACAACATCCTCCACCTAAAATGGTTTATTCGGGCTTGTATTTTTCATAAAAATTATTTAACAAATTGGAACATGTAATACCATATAAATTTCACAATTATAATCCATAAAAATAACCTTCATCCAAGAAATATATCACCACATCAATAGAACTTTATATCTCTAAGTAAACTCCAATAGTAGTCTCCAAGCATAAGGGTAGATATAAGAGCTCAAAAGGAATCTCTATGTCTTGAACCAGATATGTGAAAATAATGGAATAGATAAAACTATATATTTCAATAATTAAGGTAATATATGGTAAAAAAATATTGTACCTCATATCATCCCATTATCCTTTGGGGCATAATCCTCAACCTCCTATAACATCCCGCTACCCTATCACGCAGCACCCTGAGCCTGGCATGGACAACCTCGGGTGGAGGTTGTAACTAATTAAAATGTTTACCACCTCTAGATTGTCTACCAAATCCTATTATATGTTTGTCAACCAAGGAAAATTCTAACTCCATCCACTTCCTATATCATGGTTTGCCATCCAATTTCTATCAATTATTCGAACAACGGGTCAAAAATCACACATAGAATGTCTCCTACTATCACTAGAGCTTCTAATAGGATGAATTTATTTATCTAGTGATCCCTGAACTGCAGAACCCAGGTCAATGGATCACCTCAAAAAATTCAATGCTTTTCTGGGTCCCTGAGTATGTCGTCCTCTCATGCAGCGGATTCCTCTACTTTTTTTCCACCATCCACAACCAATTATCTATGTCTACTCCACTTGGATACTCTAAAATATAAAATAATTTTTATAACTCCATCATAAGTATGAATTCATACTATTATCATTTTTAATCTGAAGACTCAACATGGTCCTCTCTCTAAGGATCATGCTTGATATTATTGATCATACACTATATAAATCAAATACCAAAAGAGGACAGTGAACATTGATAAATAATTATCCATAGTTATACTTACCTACTAATGGTTTAGAAGCTTGTATATGTTCACATCTCTAAATGATGTTGGATTAAAATACCCTATAAAGTGGTTCTAGATCTCAACCCATGAAATAGTTGTGTCATCATATGACTAGATCACTATGAACCATGTTCCTCTATTTGATCCATAGAGAAGGATCACATCGAGGACCTCCGTATTCCCTATATGTGTTATGAAAAGATAAAAGAATCATTTTTCCTCTCCATGATAGTCCTCTTATACTTTGTGGTTAGGCTCAACATAGAACTAGAGGAATCTCTATTTAAGAAACCTATAATGTGAATAATCTTCTCACCTCATCTTCTTATATTGTTGGTATAATATTTTTCATAGAAGGTGGTCGTAAGACTGGTGAACCACCGAGAATTAACACCGACTAAAAATGTACATTAACCGATGTCACATAATTAATGGGATCATACTCATGAACTTAATTTTTAATCATAGATTTAAAATTTTAGGGAGGCATTTTGATGTATATTATATGTACCATGGTAAATGAGTATATTTTTATAGCTTACTCATGATTAAAATGGAAACCAAAACTCATTATTACAAAATTCATGCACAAGTTTTATCCATGAAACAAATTCCAACATTTACTGAGACAAATAGTAGGTTGTTAGTGTCTTGGTGAATGTATATGTTGGCTATCACACCAAGACTCATGTATGTCACCCAAGAAAAAAAATAGAAACAAATAACACCATTTCTCCAAACCAATATCAGAGACTCTGGTCCTTTGGTATAACTGGATCCTTCGATAGCAAATTTTCATGACCCAAATATTTGATCCCAAACCAAAAATATCCCATGAAACCCTTTAATAGGATATGGTTTTATGACCAACACCGTGTAGGAATATCAAAAAAAATGAGAGGCCGTATAATATTGTACAAATAAAAATTAACATATATTCTATCCCAAAGAATGATGAAATATAAATAACTAAAAACCATTCATTAACACATTTAAAATAACATATTTGTAGTATAAAGTAATTATTTGAATGAAAACACTCTAAATAATGTCCCACCAAAAAAACAGAAACATGTCCAATGTGTAAATTAGTAGTGGATATTTGATAATTAAACCGCTGAAATGTACCTCATATTGTGTAGCAGACTAAGCTCATCCACATCCATATCCCTCTAGGACACCACAAAAACATTGTAACATTTGTAAGACATTTCATGTATGAGAACATCTCATATTGGGGTGAGTATTACAACACCATTTTGGACACCCATATGTCACATAGAATATAAAATAAAAAAATGTAGTCATATCTTTATAGGGATATGTCAACAACATACATAACAATAATATCAAAATATACTCAATATATACACAGTAACTCTATGAAAGTTCACAAACATACTTCTATACAAGGATTCCTTCGTAAAGGTTCTATAAAACACTATTCTAAGATAACACACTCCACTTTTTAGATATCACATATGGATTTCACTCAGTAATTCATGATCATTGGGTATTTCCATAAATAGTAAACAAAATTAATATGAACTGAACGATATACAAATGGGGATCAAAGACATGACCATGTGGTATACTAACAACATAATCCATACTGTCATGTTAGGAATGGGATTAATGTTGATGTAATATTGGTCATGATTATACTTATAACCTGACCTCAAGAAAAGATGATGGTAGAGGATCTCGCACTGTAGATTATAGAAGGATTCCAATAACTAAATGAAAAACTGATGTTTCTAAAGGGGATCACCATCATATACATAAGACGTGACTCCATACTAAATGCTAAATGAATGTATCAAGGGATCAAACCCATATGAAACACATCCATTTTGAATAGGACACGGGATCCATGAAATCCTTGACGGTGTACATTGTGTGTCCCTTTAATACTGTCTTAAACATGTGTACCATGAATCTTGTACATGTTTCTGGCTGAGTAAATTCTATATCAGAGCATATGTACTTAGATTCATATACACGTTAGGATGGCCATGTTTTTTTATGGATAAATGAGTTTTTGAATGGATAGACATATATCATATGTGATATGTGTTATGTATCCTATTTGAGTCACACATTGTGTGATAACGGTCACATGACTTGTTAAAATTAACTCCACATGGAACCCTAGAATTGTATTTATTTCCTCATACATGATATGTGTTCCAAAAATACATGTATTTTAGATCAAAATTCCTCCCAACCCATAGGTTCCTCATGTGGATTCCCAAACCATCACCTCTTCCACAAAATCAACTATAAATAATGCCCATTAAGGTCAAATTTGGGCCAGCTAAGCATTATCATCACAATAGATCTAATTTTCTTCCATCCTGAAAACCCAAACAAAAATCATATAGCTCAATAATAGTCTCAAACCTCATCCTCCTGGATAAACATCCCTAGTATGGTCTCAATCTATTGTCACCATTACCGTAGCACAATCACATCATTGATATGAACCTGAATATGAGATTTGAATCCATTACACTATGAAAAAGGTTTGATGTGATTTATTATCTTACATCTTACAAAACACATTTTAATAGAATCATCTGCGAGGGAAAAATGAAGAATTGTGAGGGAAATCCAAGAAACATATGAGAGGAATGAACTCTATTATGTTCTAGTTATCCTGAATATATTTCCATTAGAATGATGAGGAATGATTCAAAACAAAATAAACAATTTCTCCCAATTTGTTCACAGATATACCTACACCTAAAATATGATTGATCCATATATCAATCAGTTGGTCAATTGGTACACATTTATTATAGTATAACAAAATATGTTCAAATACACATAAAAAAATTTCATACCTCAATATCAATTGATATTTGATGAACATTGAATCTTCAATAATTTCATTGTTGAATCCTCAAATTTCATTAGAACAAACAATACACAATCATTCATTTTTTGTAAACAAAGGCTCTCTCTCAACATTTAAGGTTATGTGGAAAACCCTTATAATTGAAATATTAATTTTTAAGTGGATAAATAAATTAGTTCATTACATTAGTAGAGAAAATAATTTAATAAAATAATTATTTTTATTATTTAAGAAGACAAAAACATTTATCTAAATGTGAAACTACAGAAATTATTATGTCATTCAAATAGAATTTACCATGCCCTTATATTATTGAATACCCATGATTTCTGATCATATCTTCTATTTATGGTTTATTAAACATTTTCTTGAAACGTATACCTGCATGAAATTTAATATATTTAATATATTTCATATTTTATTTTAGGCTCCCCATGCCTTAAAATATGATATTTTCTCAATGACTATATCAAAAAATAAACCATATAATATAAAAAAGTAATAAATGAATAAAATTGTAGTTACATTGATATGATGGAAAAATTAACATTCTAAATCGTAAAAGTATTTTTATTTCTTAAAATTCAATTCCAACATGTTTTTAAAATTACAAAAAATATAAATTCAAAATAACCCCAAATAATTAATAACAAAAAATGATTTTTAAGTTAAAAAATTATCATATAAAAAAAATAAATTATAAATATATTTACAATTTAATTAGCTATATAATTGGAACCCATGTATTGTGTGTATAACCCATTAAATATATATTTTAAAAATATAATATATGTGGGTGATTTTTAGGAGTGTTTGGAATGTTTCTGAAATCTTTTTCACCATTTATAAAGGATAAAATTTTGAGGACAATTAGTATAAACCATGAAACTCCTATATAAAATTATGAAAAGTGAAACAAAGGCTACTGTGTAGGTGTTTTATTTGTCACATGTATTTTTCAAACAATATGGCCACCTAGATACCTAGTAAAATTAAAACAGATGTAAAAAAATGGTTGGTGTATGGTTTCTCAATCCAACTAAGACAACCATGTCAGGGGTGTTTATAGGAATAGGTCGGAGCAAGGTTGGTTCATAGTTTTCCTAACTATACTACCAAAACATGAACGGTTTAAAACTATATCCTATAAAGTGGATCTTTTTTGGATTAGCACTGAAGAGGTATTTTTTTTAATATTTCAACCCTATCTCAGTTTTTATTCCCCCAAATGGTAGTGAAGACTCTTCCCTTTGATTCGGGAGAAATTCATTGGCCAATCATGGTGCGTTGAAAGCTAGATTTCTTATTATTACATTGTTATTAGTGGTGTTTATTATATATATATGTTTCTTATCTATTGTCGATTCATATAACTATTCCATTAGAAATTGATAACAGATATTTGATTCCAATCATGATGATATTTGGTTATTTGGATGTTAGGGAAAAATATATGTGGTAGGTATTGGAGATTCAACATGGTTTCGTTGAATATTTCATTCTATTCTTCATTTCCACCACAAATCATGAGTTCAGTGGCTTCACTCCAGACACTTATAATTTTAATATGAAGACTTAGTTTCAAATTGATTATATTTCTTGAATATTTTTGTGAAATGTATATAAACAATATGGAAGAAACCTTATTCAGTAATGGTTTTTAGATTTTTGATATTGTGGGATTGATATGAAATGTTTTTTATCAGGTGATTTTAAAAGGATGAATTTAAATTTTTTGGTTTGTTATAATTCATTGAAAAATTTATTATGGAAATGTTTTCAATAAAAAATTATTTTTTATTGAAACTATTTTGAACAATTGTTTTAGCATGGTTTAGGAATTAGTAGTTGGTGTGTGTTCATTTTCAATTTTATGACACTATATAAGGGGTGTGCTCTATTAGGAAACTGTTATATTTTTAACATGTGATAAAATGGTAGATCTAATAGAGACCCCTCATGATTATAGAACTGTAACCGAGGAATGCATGTGGGTATGCATGGATGTTTGGAATGGTATGTGTTATTTCAAAAAGAATGTTTCAATGGTTTAATGTTTTATTTTTTTCATTCCTCAAAAAAATGTATTGTTATTGTAATTTTTTTTATATTTGGATATATTTAATTTTGAATAGTGTTATAAAAAATATACATAAATATTCTAATTATTCTATAATAATGGTGTGAGTATGGATGTAATTTGTGTAAAACCTACTAAGTTCATTTATAACCCATGCACTAAAAAAGGGTTATTTTTTCTATATTGTTTATCGAGATATGGGTAAACGTAATTTATCTCATTTATTTAGTGATGAAAAATTATACATTATGATGGATTGTGGTTTCAGACCATGGATCATGTTAGAATCGGTGAAGTTATGTCTTTGGATTCTCTAATCTTTTTGGTTTAGTGTTCTCTTTGTTATATTGATATTGGTCATGATGTGGTTTGTTATTGTTGTCTTTTTTTAATGCATTCAGTTTTAATACATTATTATCATAAATAATATAGTGGTTCTTGTTAAAATAATCTTGGATGTGGTATTTTTTAATTTAAATGGAAAATCATCCCCCAATTTTATTTAACTTCTTTTCATTTATTTTTATCTTTTTTTTCCATGGGGATGTCACTAAAGGAAAATTAGAAATTATGACCCCACTGAATCTAATGAGGAGGAATAAAATGTCAGAAATGGTATCAGTCTTGGTTAGTCCAAATGTATTTATATTACAAATCTATTCTGTCATTTATGGTCTGTTAATAATTTTGGGGAAAATGGAATTGGTTTTTTGGTCTTGGGGTGGGAAATTAAATATTATTTAGTCATTAAATTATGATGGTATAAAAGAGTAGGACTATAGAGACTTTAAATTTAGAGAGAAAAAATAGGTAACTAACCTATTTATGTTGATATTCATGCTACAAAGTTTTTGGATACAAAAAAAATAGAGACAGTTGTTGGATTTGTTATCTCAGTGTCATGGGTTTAGCAACTAAAATGAGCATGACATGTAATATAGAAATGACTTACCACTAGCTGTGAATATTTAATTTTGAGTAATGAATAAACATTGGGAAAAATGTGTTGATTTTTGAAAATGTATGTTGATATTTATTAAATTGTGAGTTTTTTAAAACTGAATGATAGTAGTATTTTGAAAATGGTATGATTTTCAAAATCATGGGGGACTTTTCAAAAAACATTGAGAATAGAGAGTGTTTATTTTTGGAAAGATTTTTTATGATAGTTGTAATATGGTAACTCTAAATTTTTAATCTATATGATTCTAGACAGTGAGAAATATGGAGTTGTTTTGACATTATTTTAAATGGAACCATCCAGGTGTCATAAAAACCAACTGAAATAGATTGCTCTGAATATTTATTCACCTTACCCATAAGTGATCCAATGGATGGATTAGAGTATATTCCATGTATTTTAGGATCTGGACATGGGGGATAAGATGATTGAACCAAGGTAGGTGGATCATTTTATGTTGTTTTAAAAGAAAAATCCACACATCTTTAGGGATAATTCGGGACTATATAAGGAAATTTTTTTACTGAATAGAAAATATTAAATCGTCAATTTCCTAAAAACATAACAAGAGATAAAATTCACTTTTTAGATGTATATATTAGAGGATATTGAAAAATAATTGAGGTATTTCTCATTTATAAAGAAATTATTCCAAGTAATTTTATAGGAAAATTTCAAAGAATTATTCAACAAACAATTATATCATCATACTTCAAGATTTCAAGAATGAAGGAATTCTTTAGAATTTAGTAGGAGAACCTCTATGTGACAGATTATGGGGATAAATTTAAGAATTTAGTCTAATATTTCCATGATTATTATTCTTTTTAATACATTAATGCCATTATATTTTTAATCAATGATAAAATAATGATTTACATGATGTTTTTTGTGATATATACAACATATTTAAAAAATATGGTCAATAGATATATCATGGAAGAATGTGTCATATCTGGAGCTATAGGTGTATGAGGCATGATGATACCTATGGGAAATGGTTGGAACACTAATTTTGGGATCAATATGAATTGGTACACATATTTACATGTTAGTATGATTACTTCTATTTAGATAGTCAGATCAATGAATCTTCCACCAAACCACAAGAGTAATGATGTATGTTTCTAATGTTTACATTTTAGTCACATAAAGGATTATTTTATCGAGACATCATGTGTAACATTCCATGTAAGTAAATAACTATGTATTTTCATATCTATGTCTATTTATAAATTATATAGTTTTTTAGAGGCTTAAAATTAGAATAAATCCAATCTTATGCATTGAATTCTCTAATATTTTTAAAAGATTGTTTAACCGCCTTTTGATGGAGAACAATTTTTAAATCTATATTTTAATAATTTTATAATCTCTATTTATCAAAATAAACTTATCCTTTATAATTGGGACATTAAAATTTTCTTTGGATAAATTTTTGGTATTTTTCTAACAATGTTCATTTTTTATGAATAGTGAAAAATACTGCATTTTACATCAAAACTAGTTTTTCATCTAATTTAATTATATGGATATATTATCTTTTTAATTGGTTTTAAATTTTAAATATATTATATTTTTACCAATTAATTAAATTGTGGTCATTGGAATTAATTTGACTTTGAAATTGGACATAAACAATTGTCAAACTTTTGGTAGATATTGTTTAGAAAAGCCCGCTATTTGTTTTGACAATGGTAATTATTTTTAAATTAATTACTACAATTTCTGTATTTGGAATTTGGTAAAATAAATTCCATATGTGGAATCATATGGTCCATATTATGTAATTAATACTCTTTTTTTGGACATTATGAATAGTAATGATGATTATTATCTTTAATTATCGTGATTAATTAGTAATCGAGTAGTAAAGGGTAATAAAACAAGATCATAATAATACAAAAATGACCCAAAAATGTGTCCTAATGCTACTGGTTGTGTCATGGCCAACCATGGGATGCATTGTGCCATAATTTGGGACACCATGGAATCACTTTTGTGTGATAGTGACTTTTTATCATTTTATTTTTAAAGAAAGTTAAATATAACAAAGTATGTAACAACTAAGTAATTTTTTTTTTAATTTTGTCTAAATAAATAATCTCTTAGAAGATAAATAGTCATTGGAATTATAAAAATATTTCCTACGTTATAGTATTTTTTTTTAACATTTAGACATTAAATAAATTAATTTATTTATGACACTATGATGATGTAGGGATTACCTCATTTATGAATGATTTAAATAAAATGAAAAGATAATGTAAAATCTAAGACTTAAACTTATAAAAAACATATTTAATGGGTGGATTTATAACTCCTATCACTTTATCCTAGAAATATATAATTGTGGGACCTTTAAAATATGAAACTCATTATATAATAAAGTAACATTTCTTGACTTTCCAAGAGTTCCCCTCCCCCCTCTTATAAAAGGCCCCCACCTCTACCACCTTACCCACACCTATCATGCTATTGGATCGGCCATGATCTTCTCCTTTTATCTCTCCAAATACCTCTCTTAATCCTATAGGCCTCATATTAGACAGAAATAACTTCAAGAAACCCTTTTGGTTCAATCCCAGACGAGTTACCCAATTTAAAGGTATTGTCTTCACTTTTGTTCTTTTGTTTTATTTTGCTTCTCCAGCCCCCTAAACTCTTTTTATTCTTTTATTTTGTAACATAAAAAGTATCTTAAATATACTATTATGTTTTTATGATCAGGATTTGATTTACACATACACACAACTCCGTCTAATGGTTAAAGAACATACTGTTTCTGTGGTTTGTGAATTTCTGCCTCATAAAACGATGAATGTTCAATCTTCTTTTAACACCTTTCATGGTGGAAATTAAGATGTAAATATATTTATATATGATATATAATATGTTTATTTTTTCCTTATGCTTATGTATTTTTCATTTTTGGCATACCTTTATGGTTTCCATTATGGGTAAATGCGATATTTTCAATTTAGGAAGTGCGGACTACCACCCTCTCAAAGTGATTTGAATCGTTAATGACATATGTGGGACATATAAAGGATGGAGTTAATGATATTATATATTATTTTATACTGGAATCATAATAAACCTTTATATCATTAAGATTTCAATCCATTTGTTACGAAATAGAAATGAAAGTAGCGTTCATGCGTACGTACAACTTACCATCTCTATGAACAGTACATTTCATTTCATACCTCTAAATGTTATGTAATATTATAAATGAAAATATATAATGTATATTTATGATATATATGATATCTAAATCATGAATATAGTTATGGATATAATGGATATTTTACCACATGAACAACTTGTAATTATAAGAAGTTTATTTTTGACTCAAGTACAAAAGATCGAAAAAACAACCGTTATTAACATAAATATTTATATAATGCTAATAACATGGTAATAAGTGATATAAAATGAGTAATAAACTTGAAAAATGTTCTTAATCAAGTATAAGTTAACTCTAGTTTATTATTCAAGATATTAAAGAACGATCGAGTCAAGTCGGACATGAGGTATGGGACTTCATCTCAATCTCCTTTCATTGGGTCATATTTTGTTTTCTACACAAATTTTTTTATATAGTTTATAAACCCATTTGACTTTTTATTTTATTAAAAAGGAATCTTTCTATAAGAAACATTATACAAAATGACAAAAGGGAATGTTTTTTTCTTACGTATGCGGCGACAACGACTTGTCTACCGCCGTGACCATTATTTAAGTTCCGGCTTCCTCTACAAGCCATACCTTTTTTTAGTGAAAAAAAAATACCATGTTTAAATTTTATTTTATTTTGGTAATGAAATTGGGTATGATAATGTTTGGACTTTATCAATGTGTTTTTATATCTTGTGATTGAAATGTGGAAATTTTATGTTTCCTTTATGTATGTTTTATGTGATACGATTATGTTATGGTTATTGGGAATTGTTTATGAAGATGGGTGGTTCCATTATAATATAAGGGCGGGTGAGCCCGTGATAGCTCCCCAATGCATTGGGTAATGTGATGGAGTTTAATTCTATGGTTTATTTGAAGAGATTTAGGGAATATACTGTGATGGGTATTCCAAACGTAACTATGAGGGTTACTCCCTACATAAGAATGTTATGAATGACTCAAGATTCCTTTATGTCTTATGTTTTCTATGAGTTATTCATAAATATTATGACTTCATTAGGTATGATAAAGTGACTATGTTTTATGAGTAAAATATTATTTCATTATTTCTTATGTATACATGGGATAATGTTTTCATTCCATACTTTTATTTCCCTTACTGAGATTTGTTTTCTCATCCCAAGTTTTTGAAATGTTTCTCACATGTCAAGGGAAAAGTACATGATGTGAAGATAGTGTTGGGGAAGTGTCACGAAAGAATCCATGTTTTATTTTTAAATATGTCTTCTTTGATGAAAAAAAGAATAATGTTTTTTATGTAACCACCTAGTTGAAATGTGGAATTTAATGAAAAATTTATGAACTAATTCTCTAAAACTCTAAACCTGAAATGATCCTTAATGTGTATTCTTGAAATAACTCATGATTAAGTAATGTTTAATACTGGGGCCTTATAGTTGGTATCAATGTTTGGTTTAGATAACTTTAGGAGTTTGATTTCTATTAAATGATTATCCAAAAATATTTTTTTTATGGTCAAATTGAAATGATATAGAATTTGAAGATTACCATGTTGCTTCATCTAAGACATATTTTTTCAGAATGGTTTTCCACTGAGGATGTAGTGAAGCACTGCTAGGAAGGCATACAAAAGAAAATGACCTTCCATATCAGCATCCTAAGATGACCGGAATTGGAACTGAACATGTTGTTTCAGTAATGGCACAGATGACTCAAGCGATAAATGGTGGTGGTATCCATGCATGAGATCAGCTAGATCGACCGCAAAGGAACATGTCAGTGGTAAAACATTTCATGAGGAAACTTCCCCCATCATTCAGAGTATCATATGACCCTGTTCTAGCTGAAGGGTGGATTAAAGCACTGGAGAAGATTTTCAATGTCATGGGGTTTTCAGACAATCAAAAGTTTAGTCTTGCTTTTTACCGTTTGGAGGGTGAAGCAGATCAGTGGTGGTCGATGGTTAAAAATAACAGTTACTCTGATGAGATTAATGCTCTTGACTGGGATGAATTCAAAGGTATGTTACTTGAAAAATATTTTCCTAAGGTTGTTCGACTTATTATGGAAAACAATTCTTGTAATTGAGGTAAGAGGACGACTTAGTGGCTGATTATGAAGAAAGGTTCACTTGATTGGCATGGTATGATCCAAATTTTATCCGACACCTTGAAAGTAAAATCAATAGTTTTTACTTAGGATTAAAGCCAAAATATCATAGGGCATTAGCTTCTCATGAGTTAAAAAAGTTATGAAAATCTTGTTCGATGTGCTGAGAAGGTGGAAATGGTGTTTTCCGATGACCAAGTGTTCTATAACAACCAATAGAAGAAGAGACCAAGGTTATAGGAGAAAGGGAAGAATCCTTCAAAAAGGTCTGATGGTATGAAAACTATGTTTTCAGTTTGTGATAAATGTGGAAAAAAGCATGCTGTGGAATGTCTTTTGAATTCTGTAAAGTGCTACCTATGTGTTAAGATGGAACATAAGGCTCCTGATTGCACTAAAAAAGATCAGGGTGATGGTAATAAAAAATTTGATTTACAGTTTCTGAAATGTTTCAAGTGCAATGAGATGGGTCATTATGCAAATGAGTGTTCGAAAAAGAGATCAAATGATGGTAAGCAGTTAGACTACAAGCAGAGAGGTGTAGTGAAATCCTTTGCAACTACATCATCAAATGTTAGGCCATAAAATGAAGTGGAATTAGGTACTTTGTTTGTTTTTTCATATTATGGGAAGGAGTTGATTCATTTGGGGACTACACATTCTTTCATCTCTGAAAAATTTTCTAGAAAATTGGGAATTCCATCTCAATAATTGACCCCTGAACTTGTGGTAAAAACACCTAGGGAAAATTTTGATGAAAAAAGAATTTATAAGAATCTTCTTATCCTTATCCATGGAAAGAACCTACTTTCAAACCTTATTGTTTACCTCTATTATAGTTTGATGTTATCCTGGGTATGTATTGGATCTCTTTTTACCATGCTAAGATTGATTTTAGTGCTAACAAGTTTCTTTTCAGAAAGACTTTTAATTTGTGTACAAGAATGAACCATTAATGTTGATAACATATCAAGAGGATGAGAAACTTGTAAAAGATGAAAATGAATGTTACCTTGTATATATTGTTTAAAATAAAGGAATCATTCAAGTTAATGATGTGCCAATGGTAAATGAGTATCCTGATGTCTTTCCTGATGAGTTACATGGAATAATACCAGATCGGGATGTTGAATATACTTTTGACTTAGTTCCTGATGCTATGCCAATTTCAAAACCCCCTTACTGAATTGCTCAAATTGATGTTTTAGAGTTGAAGGATCAATTGAATGATTTATTAGAGAAAGGTTTTATTTGACCTAGCACATCACCATGGGGTGCTCCTGTCTTATTTGTTAAAAAGAAATATGGTTCTATAAGACTTTTCATTGATTATAGATCCTTGAATGACATCACTATAAATAACAAATATCATATTCCTCATATCGATGATTTGTTTGATCAGCTCCCGGGAGCTCAGTATTTTTTAAAGATTGACCTATGATCGGGGTACCATCAGTTGAAGGAAAAAGAGACAGATGTTCCGAAGACTGCATTTTTTACAAGATATGGCCATTATGAATTTGTAGTAATGCCTTTTGGGTTAACCAATGCACCTGCTGTATTCATGGACCTTATGAATTGAATTTTCCATGGGATCTTGGATATGTTTTTGGTTGTTTTCATCGATGATATTTTGGGGTATTCTAAAAGCAAAGAGGATCATGAAAGTCATTTAAGGGTTATTATGAAAACCTCAAAAGAAAATAAATTGTATGGGAAATTAAGCAAGTGTGAGTTTTGGTTACAAAAAATATGTTTCCTTTATCACTTTGTTTCTAAAGATGGAATAACTATTGATCCTACAAAAACAATGTTTTTGAAGAATGACCAAGACCCACAAATGTAACTGAGATTCGTAGTTTTCTTGGTTTGGAAGGCTATTACAGAAGGTTTGTTAAAAAATATTCACGGTTATCTAGTCTAATGATTAAGATAACTCGGATGGGTGTTATGTTTATCTGGAAAAATGAATGTGATGATTGTTTTCAGGAACTTAATAGAAGATTTCTGAATGATCATGTTTCGACACT
This sequence comes from Viscum album, assembly GCA_963277665.1. Classification (NCBI taxonomy): domain Eukaryota; kingdom Viridiplantae; phylum Streptophyta; class Magnoliopsida; order Santalales; family Viscaceae; genus Viscum; species Viscum album. The sequence goes on from CAUJRU010000164.1 coordinate 662,600, forward strand.
ACCTTCCAGGAATGGTGAGTTTGTTATCTACAATGATGCTTCATTAAATGGAGTTGGTTGCATCCTAATACAGAATGATCAGGTAATTTCCTATGCTTCACGTCAGTTGAAAACTCATGAGGTAAATTACCCTACACATGATTTGGAATTACCTGTTGTTTTTTTTGCTTAAAAAATTTGGAGGCATCATTTTTATGATGTATAGTGTGAAATATATACTGATCACAAAAGATTAAAGTATATATTTATTCAAAAATAATTGAACATGATATAGAGGAGGTGTCTAGAATTAGTCAAGGATTATCATTGTATAATTTATTACCATCTGGGAAAAGTAAATAAAGTGGTTGATGCTTTGAGTCAAAAAATTAATGCTTCATTAACCATGAAATGTTTGGAATAGGATCCTTTAGATAAGGATTTGATGAACATTGGAATAGAAGTTGTTGGTGTAGGATGATATTCTATTATGTTTCAGGTATTAGTGAAATCTTCTCTATCAGACAAAATTAAGCAAGACGAGAAGAAAGACAGTGAGTTGTAGAAAAAGGTAGATCTGGTTTAGAAGGGTATGTTACCTAAATTCAACATTGATAAAGATTGTGTTTTGAGATTTGGGAAGAGATTTTGTGTGCCTTGTGATTCACAGTTGAAGAGAGAGTTGTTATGTGAATCTCATAGTTCTCCATTTTCAGTTCATCCAGGTAGTACCAAAATGTATAGAGATATTCAAGAATATTACTGGCGGGATGGAATCAAAAGAGATATTGCAGATTTTATTGTGAAGTGATTGACTTGTCAGTGGGTTAAAGAAGGGGAGATGTTACCTTAAGAGATATTTCAGCTATTACCAGTACTAGAGTGGAAATGGGAGAATATATACATTGACTTCGTTGTGGGATTGCCGAAGACACCTCGAGGTAATAATGTGTTCTATGTTATTATTGATTGTTTGACTAAATCTGATCATTTCCTTGCTATACAAGATTCTTTTTCCCAATATCAACTTTCTCATCTGTATCTTAAAGAGATATTCAGTTTACATAGAGTTCCCTTCTCCATTGTATCAGATCGTGATCCCAAGTTTACTTTTAACTTTTAGAAAGGCCCTCAGAAGTCGTTGGGTACAGAATTAAATTTTAGTACAACTTTTCATCCTCAATAAAATGGGCAGTTAGAATGAAAAATTCAGACTTTGGAGGATATGCTACGTGATTGTTCAATGGTTTATCAGGGAAGTTGGTTCCAACATATTTCTTTGGTTGAGTTTTCTTATAATAACAGTTTTCATTTCAGTATACAGATGGCACCATTTGAGGCCTTATATTATAAGAGGTGTCGAAATCAAGCTTTTTGGGATGAAGTGGGTGAATGGAAGTTGATGGAAACAGAATTGGTAGAACAGTTGGTAGAAAAATTTAATCTAATACAGAAACACATGAGATCAGCTCAGAGCAGACAGAAAAGTTATGCGGAGAATAAGAGGAAGGATCTCTCTTTTGAGGTAGGTGATCGTGTCTTCCTCAAAGATTCACAATCGAAAAGTGTGATATGAATTGGTAAGAAAGGAATGATGAGTCCAAGGTTCATTGACCATATGAAATTCTGGAGAGTGTTGGATCAGTTTCATACCGAGTTTCTTTACGTCCAAGTTTATGTCATGTACACAATGTTTTTCATGTTTCAATGTTAAGGAAGTACATGCGAGATCCATCTCATGTTTTGAGTCCAGTGGTAGTTCAGCTAGAAGAGAATATATCTTATAAGGAAAAACTGGTCTAGAATCATGACCCTAGGTAGAAAGTGTTGCATAATAAGGTGATTCATCAACTAATGGTTTTGTGGAAAAACCACATGATAGAAGAGGCAACATGGGAATCTGAAAATGCAATGAGCAGTAAATACCTGCACTTATTCGATAAGTAAATACATTTCAGGGATGAAATTTTCTAAAGGGGGGAAGGATTTAACATCCCAAGTAAGTAAATAACTATGGATTTTCATATCTATGTCTATTTATAAATTATATAGTGTTTTAGAGGCTTAAAATGAGAATAAATCCAATCTTAAGCATTGAATTCTCTAATATTTTTAAAAGATTGTTTTGCCGCCTTTTGATGGAAAAACATTTTTAAATCTATATATTAACAATTTTATAAGATCTATTTGTCAAAATAAACTTATTGTTTAGAATTGGTACATTAATATTTACTTTGGATAATTTTTTGGTATTTTTCTGACAATGTTCATTTTTTTATGAATAGTGACAAATACAACATTTTACATAAAAACTTCATTTTCATCTAATTTAATTATATGGATATATTACCTTTTTAATTTTTTTAAAGTTTAACTAAAATATATTTTTACCATTTTATCCAATTTTGGTCATTGGAATTAATTTCACTTTGAAATTGGACATAAACAATTGTCAGTCTTTTGGTAGATATTGATTAAAAAAACCCGCTATTTGTTTTGACAACAAGAATTATTTTTAAATTCATTACTAAAATTTTTGTGTTTTGAATTTGGTAAAATGGATTCCATATTTTGAATAAGAAAGTTCATATTATGTAACTAGTACCCTTTTGTTTTTGGACATTATGAATAGTAACGACAGTTATTATCATTAATTATCTTGATTAATTAGTAATCGAGTAGTCAAGGGTAATAAAATAATATCATAATAATAAAAAATAACCCCAAAATGTGTCCTAATTCTACTGGTTGTTTCATGGAATACCATAGGATTCCTCGTTCCAGACTTTGGGACCCCATGGAATCACTTTTTTTATAGTGACTTTTTATGTTTTTATTTTTACAGAAAGATAAATATAACAAAGTATGTAACACCTAAGTAAAACATTATAAATTTTTTCTAAATGAATGATATATTAGACTATAAATATTAATTTTAAAGCTGAAAGGATTTCCTACGTCATAGAATCTTTTTTATTATTTTTAGAATTTAAATAAATTTATTTATTTTTGACACCATGATGTTGCAGCGATTATCTCATTAATGAAAGATTTAAATAAAATGAAATGATAATGTAAAATCTAAGACATAAACTTTTCAAAAACCTATTTTATGGGTGGATTTTGATCCTCTATCACCTTATCCTTGAAATATATAATTTTGGTACCTTTAAAATCTGAAAATAATTATATAATAAAGTAACATTTCTTGACTTTCCAATAGTGCCCATCCTCCCTCTATAAAAGGTCCCCACCTCTACCACCTTACCCACACCTCTAATGCTATTGGATCTGCCAATATGTGCTCATTTTAGCTCTCTAAATCCCAATATTCATCCTAAAATCCTTACCTTAGGTAGAAATCACTTCAAGAATCCCATTTGGTTCATACCAAGAGGAGTTACCTGATTTAAAGGTAGTGTCTTCACTTGTGTTATTTTGTATTATTTTGCTTCTCCAACACCTAAACAATTTTTATTCTTTCTTTTATAACAAAAACAGTCTCTTAAATATAATAGGATGTTCTTATGAGAAGGATTTGATTTACACTTACACACAACTCCGTCTAATGGTTAAAGAACATATTGTTTATGTGGATGGAGAATTTCTTCCTCATGAAACGATGATTGTTCAATATTCTTTTAACACCTTTCACGGTGGACATTAATATTAAACTATATTTATATATGATATATATTATGTTTATGTTTTTCTTATGCTTCTGTATTTTTCATTTATTTCATACCTTTATGGTTTCCATTATTGGTAATCTCCATATTTTCATTTTAGGAAGTGCGGACTACCGCCCCCTCAAAGCGATTTGAATTGTTAATGCCATATGTGGGACATATAATGGATGGAGTTAATGATGTTATATATGAAATTATACTGGAATTATAATATAACTTTATATCATTATGAATTCACTCCATTATATATGAAATAGAAATGAAAGTAGCGTTCATGCGTACGTACGGCTTACCATCTCCATGAATGGTGCATTTCATTTCTTACCTCTTAATGTTATGTAATATTATAAATTCATGTATAAACTGTATATATATGATATATATGGTATCAACATAATGAATATAGTTCTTTATTTAATTAATATTTTATGACATGATCAACTTGTAATTATAATAAGTTTATTTTTGACTCAAGTACCAAAGATCGACAAAACGACCGTTATTAACATAAATAATTACATAATGTTCATAACATGGTAATTAGTGATATAAAATGAATAATTAACATGAAAAAGGTTCTTAAGATAGTATATATTAACTCTTTTTTAATATTCAGGAGATTAATGAACAATCGAGTCAAGTCAGACACGAGGTATGGGACTTCGGCTCAATCTCTTTTCATTGTGGCATATTTTGTTTTATACACAAATTTATTTTATACGGTGTATAAACCCATTTTAATTTTACTTTTATTCAAAAATAATCTTTTTATATGAATCGTTTTATTAAATTACAAAAGGGAATGTTTTTGTCTTATGTATGCGGCAACAACGACTTCTCTGCCGCTATGACCATTATTTGAGTATCGGCTTCCTCTACAAGCCATAACATTTTTTTAGTGAAAAATAAATACCCTATTTTAATTTTCTCTTATTTTGGTACTGAAAATGGTTTTGAAAATGTTTTGACTATATCAATGTATTTTTGATATATTGTGATTGAAATGTGGAAATGTTATGTTTCCTTTATACATATTTTATGTGATATGCTTATGTTATGGTTTTTGGGCATTGTATATGAAGACAGGTGGTTTCGTGATAAACTAAGGGCGGGTGATCCCGTGATAGCTCTCCAATGCATTGGGTAATGCAAAGGATTTAAACTCTAAGGTTTCTACGAAGATATATAGGGAATATACTGTTATGGATATTCCAAACGTAACCATGAGGGTAACTCCCTACGTAAGAATGTTATGAATGACTCAAGTTACGTTTATGTATTAATTTTTTTATAAGTTATTCTTAAATCTTATGATTTCAGGAGGTATTATAAAGTGATTATGTTTTATGAGTAAAGTATGATTTCATTAATTCTTATATATAGATTGACTAATGTTTTCATTCCGTACTTTTATATCCCTTACTAAGCTTTTTATGCTCATCTCAAGTTTTTGAAATGTTAATCACAGGTCAAGGAAAAAGAACATGATGTGATGATTGTGTCGAGGAAGTGTCACAAAAGAATCCATGTTTTATTTTTAAATATGTCTCCTTAGATGGGAAAAATTAATATTATTTTTTATGTAACCACCTTGTTGAAATGTTGAATGTAATGAATGATTTATGATCTAATTCTCTAAAACACTAAACCTGAAAAGATCCCGAATGTGTATTCTTGAAAAAAATCAAGACTAAGTAATGTTTAAGGCTGGGGCCTTATACCATGAGAATTCTATATTGGAAATACTAAAGAGAATATTCAGTTCTATAGTCACAGTATTTTGATATCATGTGTTCAGGAGACTTATCATGTTATAGAAACATCATATGCATTGATGGGACAACAGAAATAGAACAAACCTCATCCACAGAACAATGAAATAGTTGGTGATTCATAGAATACAATGACTCCTCAGCAAGGGATACCTCTGTAGATAACTATATAATAGTGTGAAATGGATAAAGAACTATATGAAGTTGACATGTTATTGTGGATGATAAATCTATTGCATTGATGGTTAGAGGTATGATTATTTTTAATTAATCCCTTAATCAATTTATGATTTATACGGGTGCATCCCATACATTTAGGTCTTATCATGCTATTTGTTTTCACGGTTTTCATGTCTAGATGATTCATTTTTCTTTGAAACATAAAATTCCCCTTAGAAAAAGTGGATGTCATGTCTTTATGTGTATGGAATGTTCTATAAATATTGATATGTTAAAAGTACAACAAATATTTTTTTCCGGCTTTTCTATGCATTTGATCCAACTCTGTGAGGGGTTTTTTAGAGGTAGAGTATGGAGCATTGATGTTGCATGGTTTTCCATACTATATAACCCAACCATGAATAATTTAAAATTATATCATAAAAAAAGTGTACCTCACTCCAGATTAGATTTAAACTACATGTTTAACTCAATGTTGCCCATAAATTGGTTATTAATCCTCATAAAGGATTTGGATTCTCTCCACTTAAATATAGTAGAAATCCATTGGAAAATCAGAGTTCCTTGATGGCTTGATTACTTGGAAAGTCTATGTTTTTGTGGATTTTCATAGATATATTGTTCTTCCATCTATTGGATTCATTAATATGATATTTTGGGGATATATATATATATATATGATATTTGATGAAAATAAAGATGATATTTGTTTGTGTGGATGTTAGGGAACATGATCTATGGTGGGGTTTTGTAGATTCAACCAAATTTCGTCGAATATTTCGTGTAGTTCATCATTTCCACCAAAACATCTGATTTAGGTGTCTTCAATCTCTCCTTCTCATATTAGAAAATAAATTCTTAATATCAAATTTATCTAATTTCATCTACGTAATGGTGAAATTTATGTTTAAACCATTGTACAATCCTTATTTATTAATGTTATGTGGAAAACATATTGATGTATTCATTGATAAGGGTAGAGCATGAGCATCACATGGAGAAGGTGTTGGGAATATTAAGGGATTATCTTCTATAAGCCATGTTAGAAAAGAGTTACTTTTTATTCATGATTTAATATTATTTGATATAATGTATTTTAAAGAGGTGTTTCTATTGATCCAAAAAATATATAGGCTATTATCACTTTGAAAATTCCAAGGAATTTCATAGACATATATTGTTTTCTTGGTCAATATTGTTATTTTTAGTGTCCTTGTAATTCTATTTTATGACTATATTCACCAATGATAGTATTTATAATGAAAAATGTCCCATTCCAATGGAGAGTGGAATTTTAGAAGTATTTTCCTGAGCTTAAGGTTCTCCTAACCTTGTCACTGTTTTGGTATTTCCAAAAATATGACTGGGTTTCATGGTGTATGGTGACTAATTTGGATCAAGGATGGAATCTTTCCTCATATAGGGAGATAATTTTGTTTCTTATAGAATACAAAAGTTACTTTTTATTAAAAATAACTACAATAAATGTGATTTTGAGTATCATTACAAATTATATATTTTAAAGACATGATTTCATTACCTTCTTAGTGAGAAATTTACAGTGTTTGAGGATCAAATGAGATTGAATAATATTTTCTCACATACATATTTGATTATATGAAAATTAATATGGAAAGAGTATATCCAAATTATTAACATAGACATGATTTATACACTGAGTAAATGAAAATCAAAAGCATGTTCATGAATTAGAATATCATATAATCAATAAGAAAATATCCTTTAGATGAATGTTATTTGATAATGGTGTATTTATGACTTACACTAGGAATGTGGAGATAGATGAGATGTTTCATTTTTCCTTCCAGATTATTTTTTCCATATTTTTTATTTATAGTTAAAGAGGCATAGATATTTTATTATGAATCATTTTATATGAGCTCAAAACTCAATGGTTGGGAGACCATTGAAGGATAAAAGATGTATCGAATTTCATTTTTGTGGCTTCAGACTTGAATGTTCACACCTCTGTATTTTCTAAAAATACTTCTTCATTATTACAGCCATTTAAGATGGTTTGTTCAACATGTAATATAGAATATATTTAATGCACTAAAATAAATTTTTTGGTGGGTTGGCATGAAAAGAACTATGGCTGTGATTTTTCTAGGTTCAAAACATGTTATAATGTTATGGTATATCATCAGTGGCTATTTGATATGTTGCATTATTTACCTATTTCAAATTGTATATTGGAGTAGATATTAATATATTTTGTAATATTTATCCCATGGATGGTTTTGAAAAACAAATCAATATAGTTTATATTGGATCAGCTCACATATTCGGGCCATTTCATCACTATTTTTGAAAATCGTATAGTTGATGACTTCTAGAAAACCTATATCTGATATTTGTTAATGATACATGTAATTCCAGTTTCTATAGTATCCCACTGAGGCCTGAGGTTTATATATCATTTCAATAAATCATTACATAAATCCATTAGGACATATTTGACTATGAATTTGGTGTATCATCTTTCGATATATAGACAATCTGAGAGAATGACAGAAGTGTTGGAAGAATGTCTTTGTTCATGTGTAATGGATTTTGGTGTCTCATTGAAGGAGAATATACTATTACTAGAGGAGGGGGGGGGGGGGGGTCATTAGAGGCAATGTATGGAGCAAGGATGTCAACCAGTTTTCCTAACTGTACAACCCAACCATGAATGGATTAAAACTAGATCATAAAAAATGGATATTTCTTGGGATTATATATAAACCTATTTTATTTCTCCAATTTAGACAATAACCCAATTATTTTACATTGAAATGAATTTGGTGACAATTCGCGTTGAATATATGGTGATCTGTTGGAAAATATTAGTGCGTTGAAGGCTATATTTCATTGTAAGTCTCCATTCTTATTGGTTTTTCATATATCTTCTCTTCTTATCTCTCATGGATTTGTATATATGATATATTATTTATAGATCAATGATGTATAATTTGAATAATGTTGATATGTGTTTTTGTGTATATTAGAGAACATTATCTAAGGTAGGTTTTTTGAAATTCAACACTGTTTTATTGAATATTTCATTCCATTCTTTATTTTTTGAATAGTTTTTGAGTTAGGTGGCTTCACTCATTACTCAGTTTATTATAAGATGATGTCTTTGATTAAATTGATTTAATTCTAGAAAATTTATTATGAAATTTATGTGAAATGAATTTTAGAATCCTTCTCTAGTGATAGTTTGTGGATTTTTGAAATTACGGAATTGTAGTGAAATGTGCATTACTGAATTATTTTAAAATATTGATATTATTTTTTTTAGATTGATTTATGGAAAACATTTTTATGGAATGGTTTTCAATAAAAATATTTTCCTATTTAAATGATTTGGAACAATGTTTTTGGCATGGATTAGGCATAAATGGTTTCCATTTGTTCAATTTCACTAACATGACCTTTTGGAGGGAGTGTCTGCCATTGGGGATAGATATATGATTACTTTGTGATGAATTGGTAGATTGATGATTTACCACTAATTTGTATGTAACTATAACATGAGCATCCATGTGTGGATGTTTGGATGTTTGGGATGCAATGAGTTATGCTACAAATAAATATGAAATGGTTTGAATTGTTGTTGCCTTTCATAAATTGGAAATATTTTATTATACTAAAATTATTTTATATTATAATATAATAATTTTAAATGTTAATTTCTATTTTTTTTTATAAATTTGATAACATATTTTATCCTTGTGTAATGTTTCGGTATATCATTGCGGTAAAACCAGCTGAGTGTAATTACTTACACGTTTATTGGAACCATAGTGCTTGTGTAGATATTGTAGATAATGATACCTGCCATGGAAAATTTCTCAATTATTTAGTGATGATTCATGACACTTTGGGCTAGATAAGGGATTTAGAGAATGTATCATGTTGGGATATATAGAGATATGAATTTGTAGTCTTTTAGTATTGTTGTTTAGTCTTCTGCTATTGTACTCTGATATTGGTAATGGTATAGTTCGATATTGTTTTCTTTTTAGTATTACATTGAGTTGTATTACATTTTGTTCATGAATCAACTTGTAGTTCTAGATATGTTATGATTGGTTGTGGTTATTTTCCTTTTTAAATGGAAAATATTCCCCCAATCGTTTTGATTCCCTTGAAATTTATTGTCTGCCTTTGGCACTTGGGGATGTCGCTCAAGGCCAAGTAGTAATTTTGTCTCAACACAAGAAAATGAAGAGTGGAAGGATTTTACATATGTTTTTTCTATAGAATATTGGTTTATATTAATTAGAGTTAAAATTAAAATAAATAAGATTTTTTTTAATGAAAATAAATAAAAATTCTAAATAATAGTAATTCTTCATTATTCAATGAAAATTTATTATTTTTTTTAAAAATCCTGTAATTTCACATAGATATAATTTTATTTAGATGATCTAAAAAATAATAACAAATTTATAAAATTAGATTTTTAAATGATTCATATAATAATTTAAAATTTCTATCATAAAAATAAATAAAATTATTTTTCTGAAGAAAATTAATTTTTATTGTGTAAAATAACATTCCTAAAAATTGAGTGATTATTTACTAAGATTTATTCAATTGTATTTTTATCATATGAAAAGTATATTTATTTCATAAATTTTTTATTTTTTTTTCAAACCTTATAACACAATTGATAGTTTATATTAGTCATATTTAAATAATATTATATTTTTGTTAGTTCTTTTATGGGGTTGTGTGTTCTATACACTGTTAAACATAGAGTTATTTTAAAAACATATACCAGGTTGCTACATTATTAATTGTATAAAAGACATTTTATTATTCTATAATAACAATATTCAATCTAATATTTTAATAATCATTATTTTAGATCCATTCTTCTAGAGTTAGACCTTGTTATATTGTAATATATTGTGAAATTCTAAGTGTTCCACCCCCCTCACATTTTAAATGACATAACCTCTCATATCTCAGCCACACTTGAATAGTATCCTAGGTTAGAAAGTATGTGAGAATATCCCTTAAAAAATACATCCTCATGATCTATAGAATTTTTTTTATTTGAATACCAAACAAATAGTTAAAAAAAGTAATACAAATGACAATGTCCAGATAAGTGGGATAACTTTCAACCATGTGTGTTAATACTATTTCATATTACATATCCATTAATTTGATCTAAATATATTAAAATAATAATATTAATGTGTCCCATTTTCTATAATGTTATTATGTAGATGGATAAACCATTATTCATCTCAATCTCCATCAAATGGGAAATAATATCATTATTCGTGCATACATTCAAACAATTGCCTTAAGGATTAATGTGTTTCATTACTAATTAATGACAATAATGAATGGTTATTATGATGGATTTATTTCCCATATATTATATTTAAGGTATAATTATTCTTTAGGAATTGAAATATCTTATCTTCTATCTTAGGTTGTCATCCATTGGAAAAGATAATGTCATATGCATATAAGAGAGGATGTCCACTCCACGAACTAATGTGATTTATTATTAATTACAGTTCTACATGGATGAAACATTATAAATTTTTAATGAATATATATGGTATTTATGTTTTAATAATTATTAAATTATAGAAAATTATAATTTAAATTTGTTCAATGCCATCCATTTAACTTGCTAAATCATCACATTTTTTATGTACAATGTATCGTGCCCAATAAGTGATGTAATTATATTTGTATCCTAGAATTATATGAATATATATAATAGTTTATATTATGAAAAAAACATGTTTCTTCTCTGATACATAATATTCTCAAGAATGTGTTACAATTTAGATTTTTCATGTATAAGAATAGTCAAACAGAAATATCCATGTAAAACAGACTTGTTTCTCCCCAGTTATTTATTTATTAAAATAAATTGTTAACTAAAGTATACTAATAAACTATTATTATGTGATATATAGATTCTTATATAATTATATAGTTATGATATATTGGTATATTAAAAATATATTTAATATAATGTATATGTGAACTCGTAATATGGATGATTCTTTTGGTATAATGGTTTATATCATAATGAAATTTCATTTCAAGAATAAATATGCAGCATTTACATTGAGATAAATTTTAATTATAATGTACTATAAACACAATATATTTAGTTTTTATTATCATATTTTTAAAATTTTAGATCAATATTGGGGTTTTTCTTAATTTATTACATAAAATTATTGAAAAATTTATTTTAATGAGAATCCAATCATATTTCTTTAGTCTGTGATAAAAAATTGTTTTTTGTATTTACTCTTCAAAAAATATTATGAATGTTCAAATCAATTCTTCAAAATAATATAAAATTTCGTTTTAAATATTTTTTGATTTATTTATAGTATTTTATAAGTAAATATTTCAAAAAAATTTACAATTCAATCTATTTTGAATTTTTACATTAGTATGTAAGAAATGTTTTCTTGTTATATATATGAATTGAACATGGTTTTCCTCTATGATGATCATTGTTTTAATTTAATATCACATTAAATTTTTTAATGGTTTATGTTTAAGAATCAATGTTTTTTCGGTTAAAATATTATAAAAATAATATTCCATTTTCTTTATTATTTTAGATAAAGGTATAACGGTTCCACTAATAGTACATTTCATCTATGTTAATTAATTTTAATTAATTTTATCTTTGTTGAATTATTACACTTATGAATTTTGAATATTTTTTGAAAAATAATTACAACATGATTTATTATTAATAATGATTGATTCCACCGTTTCACATGTTTACTTTCAATAGAAAGTAAAAAGATATTTTTTTTGAACGTGTATTATAATTTTATAATTTTAATATTCATCTAAAGTGATGTAATTTATATTTATGAGATTATTGGGTCACCTTTTTTTGTATCAAAATCGGGTTGAATTATTTTTTGGAGATTATGAATATATAACATTGTTAAAAATGATGAGGATAATTATTACTATATGATATGATCCTACCATTTTGGTGATGTAATGATTCTTTTTTTTATAAAATACATCCCAATATAGACACGATCAGGTTTATAAATCTTTGAAATACTTTAATAGGGTGGTAAAACCTCTAAAATGTTTGTATTGGGAATTAAATCAATCATCATCAAAGCATGATGAGTGGGAAAAATACTGAACACCATACTAGTCAATCTTGTCTGATATACTTGAGTTGATTCAAATTTTATCAATGAACCTTTTTTAAAATTTATAGATAATGACCTTGTATTCCTTTTATAAAAACAAACATGCCATATAATCAAATTAATGTGTCATGATTTATATTTTTAATTTAAGGAATTTTTGGATTACATGATTACTCCGAGAGATAATTATTTCTCACACTAATTCTTTTATATTAAAATTGTCTAAATCTAATCAGAATTGCGTTATCTTTGATTGTGATAGTAAATAAAATGATTTTACTTAGTTAAATCCAAAATGAAATGTGTTTTGGTATATAAAATCATGAGAATATGACCGACCAATGATCTAAATTTATTAATGTTAACATGAATCCTGATTAACATTCAAATGACCCAAGGAAAGAACAAATCACTATTGAAAAGTTTATATTGAAATTTAATCCTTCTTTAATGGGATACTATAACCCATATATTTTTATTAAATGGTTCAAGTATATAGAGAATAAATCCACTATTCTATTATTTTCAAACAAATAGAATTCTTTTTGTTTAAGTATCATTTCGAATGTGAATGTGATCAATGGTAGAATCATATCAAAAATACCAGGCATGAGGAGATGATTGGATCCTTGAAATGGTAATATTTTAAGAAGGTTTTTTAATAAGTATATTCACTCAAATAATTTCATTAAAATTCTAAATGAGTTAATAGATTTAATTAAGGAATTTGAGAAATCGATTATTACATAAGAGTAAAATTTTATTCAGACATAAAACGAATGCTTTATATTTAATCATCGACAGTGAAAGAAAAAATGACAAATTGTTTAGTTGTTTGAAACCAAGTTAAAGAAAGGAAATATATATAATAGTATTTGGTAACCATAATGAAAAATTTCAATGTTTTATAAAGATATAAATTTAAATTATATACTCCCACCGTTCTTATGTTTTTAGGAAAAAATATTAAATAATGTAAAATTGAAGAAATTTTAATAAAACCCCATGTGAGGAAAAAAGACATTAATGTCATAATTTGGGGTGGAAGAACACTTGTGGGTTTTAGAAATAAATTTATTTTATTATAATATTTATATCTAAAAAACCAATTATAATGGAATATTAAGGCTATATAAAATGAATTGAACATTGATAAAGAGAAATAGATAGTCTCATCAAAACTATAGTTATGAAATTTCAATGAGTATGGTCATAATTCCAATAATTTCAGGAATATGCGGGTTAATAGAAATAAATTATCTTAATAAAAACTTATGTATAGAATAAAATGTAATAATAAAATGAAAAAAAAATATTTTTTTGGATCCTAAGAATTAATTGGTGAAAGGTACTCATACCTTCGAATCTAAGACAACAAGTGTTTTATTTGATTAAATATTTACCATTATTTATTGTATTAATAAATTTATATGGTTATCATGTCACCAATAAAATTATAGAAATGTTTTAGCATTAATATCTCATAATGGTATAATGATCAAATATCATGATTATACCTCCTCTATGATAGATTTACATGGGAAGATGATATTGAAAAAACTTGTGAATCAACCACTTTTATAAATTAATGTGGTTTTGAAAATGGTTTGGATTTCTTTATAATAGTATCATATAAATTATTTTGGATGAATGATAAAATTGGATATTTTTAATCGACAAATAATCATCATTCGGTGTGATGAGGAATATGAGAATGTAATGGATTCCACTAAAGTTATATTAGTCATACTACATAATCATGAATTGTATTAATTGTTGTGAAGATTCTCTATAATAAAGATATTCATATTTTATGATATAATATAGATTTATTTTCTAAATAATTGCCCCGTCTTACCCTAAATTTTAATGTATTGTTTTTAAGGAACATATATTATTTTATAAAAATATTCGAATAGTACCATATAAAATAGACCTGATTATGTCACATGAATTGTAGAATAATCACTTGGAGAGTGTTGGTAGGGGATTCATATGCCTTAGTATATCACAATGGGGTGACCCTATTATTTTTGTTATGAAAAAATATTATTCAATGCATCATCAAATTGATTGTCAATAACAGAAAAACACAACCATCTACATAATTTATATAATGGGATATATTGAACTCTTATTTGATCAACCACAGAGAGATAAAAAATTTTCTAAGTTAGAAAATCGTTCTAGATATATTATATTATACTTTCTGAAGGCTGATACAACTATAAAATTTTTTAATGTGAGGTATAAGACTTTTGAATTCATAATGATTCCATTTTTACATACCAATTAAAAAATAATAATTATGTATTTACTTAATTGAGTAGTTAGAGGTGACCTCAATTATTTATGGATATTTTTTATCGATAATATTGTCGTATACTCTATGACAAAGGAGGATATTGAATGTCATATGAATATTTTGATGAATACCTAGTGGGAGAAAATTATATGCTCCGAATTTATAATGTGTAAATTATAGATACAAATAGATTCATTATTATTTTATATATTACAAATATAGGTTGTATTAGAAGATAATTTAATGATGTATGCTACTGAGAAATAGTCCATACCAACCATGATAAGTGATATGGATTGTTTTCATAAATTCGATATAAAATAGTAAATATTTGTGAGGAAATTTGAAGCCCTAAATAATTTAATTACCATTTTTACTAATTAGAAATCCAATTTCAATATATAAAAATTATTATGTTGAAAATTTAGGAGATTTTAAAATAATAGTGTTTAATACAGCCCTAAAGTTGAGAAGACTCTATGGTCTATTTTGATACATCGAATAATGAAGTGGGATACACCCTCATTCAACCAGATATAGTTATAGAAAATTTCTTGTTATAATTAAAAAATCATAATAAAATTCCTAAACTCATGATTTGGAGTTGAAGTACATATTTTTTGTTGAAAATATTGATTCATTGTCATTATAATGACAAATGTATCAAATATACTAATAATAAATGCATGAAATATATATTAAAATAGAAATAGTTTATTATTAATAAAAAGAGATGATTTTGATTGATAATAAATTTGAAGACTCAATGCACTACCCCCTATTAAGGCTAATAATGTGGTTAATGTACTTATTTAGAATGAAAATACATGTATTTTTTTAGGAGGACTGAATGATATAATATATTTTTGTATTTCCAGAGGATGGATCCTGAAAAATTATTAAATGTGATATATTATATCATTATCAGGGGAAGTTTTAACCGTCAATCATTATGAGGATTAAAAATATATGAAAGTAGGACAAAATAACTATTGTAAAAGTGTACTAATATTATAATCATTAAAAATTATTATGATTTGATGATATGTTTCAGGAACCTATTATGTTTCTAATGAATACTAGATTTAATTAAGGATAAGTTTTATGATATTCATACGACATTGTTATATATCCATCCTAGAAGTAGAATGATTTATAGAGAAATAAAAGTGTATTTCTAGTGTGATACAATGAAACTATGTATTACCTAGTATATATCTCGATACTACGTATATCATTAATATATTGGTGAGTGAAGGAATCCTAATGGTGTGTAATAACCAATACTCAAACACTAATAGAAATGATGGAATATTAAATTTTATTTCATAAAATAACAACCCAAAACAACTAATGGGTACCATTTTCATTAGGATACAGTCGATGACCTTAATAGATCAACTCATTTCAATTCTATCAGTAAATATTTATCTCATGATCATCAATATATGATATACATTAATGTAAGTTTTGTATATTTTTTTTGATCCATAATATATTATATAGACATAGGATCCATTCTATAACATTAAGATTTATGGAGGTTTTTAACAATCATTGTATATGGATCTTAACATTAACATGTATTATAATTTAATGAAATTCAGATAGTTTATATAGAAAATTAAAAACCTATAGGATATTTTGAGATTATATTATATTAATTTCTAGGGTTTTCTATGATCAACATCATCCCTATTCCTAATTCAATTATAGAAATATATTTTCATCGAGTATACATATGGCTTCAATTGAATCCTTCAATGGAAATAAGTGTAAAAGTAAAATGTGATAGAGTAATGTTTAAGAAAAAACTGCTTTAAACTTGAATATCAAAGAATGTTTCATAGAAGTTTAAAACCATACATAATTATGTCAATGAAGCATTGATTCATGAGAATATTTATTCTAACAATACTATTTCAGAATTATAATTAAATGTTGGTGAGAATGTACTATAGTGAATTACCCAAAAAAATTGTTAAGAGATTAAGAATTAAATAAATCATGTAATCTAGATATATTTTCACATTATAGATTTTAGTTTAGATCAAGATAGTGACTTATAACATAACACTACCCCTGAACATCTATAAATTTCATTATTTGTTCCATGTATCTCTCCTAGTGAGGTAAATACTAGATCATTAACATGTATTGAACTCAAAGGATATACCACTAGATAATTATAATTAATATGAAGAAAAAATGGTGCAAATATTATAACAAAGATATCATGTTCTATAAGAAAATACTTCACTCCATGTCAATGTTCTATGGATGAATCCAAAATTTGTTAAGGCTATGAGGGAACCCGAAGATGTAGTTATATACTGTCATGGGTGAGTAACCTATAATTGTTGAAAAATGTAAAATCCTTGATATTTAATGAAATAATTATCATGACATACATTTTATTTGTTTCTTCTATCTCTTTGTATCCAACATTGTGTTAAAACAAACTACGATATAATATTAAATTATTTTAATATAATGTGGTAATTATCATCTTGATATAGAATTGGTGGGTATTTATATGAATAAGAAAATTTTGATTTTTTTATATCAATTTCATATAATTAGTTCAATAGTTTTCACTTGGATAGAAATAAAAATAAATGCATTTTAATAAAAAAATCAATATTCTTCTAATAAAACATCTTTTACGTGCATAATTTATTTATCTTAATAAATTAAATTAATCAATAATGACATAGGATTTTAAATAAATATATATATATAATATTCAAATAATCATTTTCACATTCATTGTAATGTTTTAACAAGGTGAAGAAAGGTGGTTGACTCATATTTACGCTTGCAAATTCATTATCAGAAAAATAGTTTTGTTGAATTTTTTTATTTTATATAAAAATTATTTTATGTATATTGGAGTTATATAATTATTAAAAATTGACGTAATATTTTTAATAATATATATTAATATTTCAAAATATTATCATTTAAAAGTTTCTCAATTATTAATAGAAATATTGGTAAAGAGGTCAGTTATCACTATAAGAGATGAAACGAGTTGAAAGTGTTAAAACATAAATATATAGGGAAATTTTTTCCTATAAAAATATAAATAAATTTTTTTATAGATATATAATATATTCATATATTAATTGGTATTATGTTTTCGTAATATAATAGTATGATATTAATATGTTTTAAAATTTCAAAAATTCAATGTGCATTTTCTCCAATGTTTATTAAAGGACGCCATATCACCTCTCTTATAAACACATCCATAGCCTCTTATCTTCTCCATTACCCACTAAAATCCATTATTTTTATCACATTACATGATATGTATTTACATTTTTGATTATAATACCATGATTATGATGATAATGTTTAATTTAAAGGTGGTTAGCCAATAAATAGATATAGCTCTTTACTAGATTATTTATTTTTTATTTTTTATTATACCCTTGAAAATTATGTGGAATACAAGATGATATATTAACACTATTATAAATAATATTATGTAATTTTATTATTTTTATTTATAAAAATTTATTCCTCTCAACTTCCTTCAAATGGAAATGAAATCATCATTCATGTGTACATGCCGACTACATCATTTTGAATCAATGTATTTTTATCACAACCATTAATAGTTGGTTATTATAAATTTATTATTTTTTATGAAATATTTATGATATAATTATTCATATGAAATTATTTTATCTTATCTTCCTTCATATATTCTCAGCCACTAGAAAATGATATCATCACACACGTGTACAATAGAACTACCACCTCCATAAATTGATGTGATTAATTATTCATTTTTTCATTTAATTTATAGTAATAAGTATATAATTTATTAATATATATGATATATATTATAGAATAAATATTGTGTAAATTATATATATTATTTTCCATTCTATATTACATCTATCAAAATGTGAAATCAACGCTTGTGGGTTTGTACAAACTATCATCTCAATCAAGTGATGCAATTGATTTTTGTACACTAATTTACATGAATAATTATTCAATATTATATATTTAACTATTATGAAAATTATGACATGATTAATATTATTTATATGATGACACCATGACCATTATTCATATACCAAAACCATCAATCCAAAAATATCATGGAAGGTCAACCTATTTTCACCAGCCTTTTTTTAATAAAGATATTCTTAATAAAATTTATAATTTAAATTTATAAGAGAATGATAACAATAATTTTATTATTTAATTTAATTATGTAATATAATTAAAATAAATTTATATTTTTTAGTGGTTATTATAACATATATGATGTAAAAATATTTTTGAGGTTACGATTTATGTAACAATATCATTTATTTTCTAGGTGATTATGTTAACTTTACATAGAGAGAACATTTATTTGATATTATGCTCACATAAAATAAAATTTTGTTATTATATATTAATTATTATATTATACATATATTAGTTCCATTTCTATAAATGCTACATAAAATCATCTTGAAAATGTTTTTAATAAATATTTGTCATTATTTCATCTTTAGTTGAAAAGAATTATCTTCCATGTGATACACTTAAAAAATGTTACGAGTGTTAATATATATATACATTAAATTATTTAAAATGATATTATACATAAATTAGACTTTATTTAAAAATTAGTAAATAATAATCATTCCAAATAATTTCTCAACAAGTAATTTTTTACTTTTTAAAAAT
This sequence comes from Viscum album, assembly GCA_963277665.1. Lineage (NCBI taxonomy): Eukaryota > Viridiplantae > Streptophyta > Magnoliopsida > Santalales > Viscaceae > Viscum > Viscum album. The sequence continues at coordinate 682,410 of CAUJRU010000164.1, forward strand.
GTGTAAGAGGAATGATTTATTTTGACATATATGGCATACACATATTTTCCCACCTGTATTACTATTAGTTGTTTTTCTTGAATATTCATTTAGAAAAATCTATATTAATTTTAAAATAAATTTATTTTATTCATATTATAAGAATATTTAGTTGAATGTTTTCTAATATAAAATGATGTTTTCTCATGTGTTCAAATAAAAGTTCAAATTTTCTTTTAAGAGTATTTTTAGGTCTCTAAAAACCCATTGAATATTTTTAAAAATAACAGTATATATGATATTATGATACCATCTAATTTATTTTATTCAAAGGAAAATAATGATAAATTTTTAATAACGATTATATGAAACTTTTTTCATACCAATATGTTAATTATTTTATGTTGAAACCTTTATGAAACACATTGTTCTTTTAATATGTTATTAAAAGAAGAGATTAAGAAACTTATATGAAACTAGTTTATTTTTTATTCATAATGATATGATGATATGATTAATGTTTTATTATCATTTTTTATACATAGATAAATATTTCATTAATGACACTTGGTCCTTGAATTATATTCTTTGAATTAACCATTACCAATGAAATACTATAATGAAGAATAATCCCAATCCAATTTGATAATCATTATAGTTATACTTCCATATATAAATGATTTTCTATGATTATATGTATTCCAAAAACTTTTTTGTTTGCTAATGATATGTTCTCATAGATCATGATTAATTTATGATGGTTCACCACACATATGAAATATATTTTTTTGTATTGTAAAAATATTTTTTATTGGTTTTAAAATTAATTATATTTTGATTATATAAAATTATTATCCTAATTTATGGTCATGTTATATTTCCCATATTCTTATATTATGATCAAATATGATCATTGACTGGTATGTCTATTTTTAACTGTACATGTCATTTTAGCCCACCCATTCTAATGTTTCCTTTCATCACCGATATCGTTTTAAGTAGGGTATTTTTAAGAGGTGTACAATGTGAGAAGATATATGTGGGATATATTTAATATCATTCATGCAATAAAGATTTTATGTATCATGTATTGAAAGTCAATAAAACATTATGGTTCTAGGGAGTGATTTATTATGATTTTCATTGAAAATCAAACTTAATAATGTATCATATATGTATGAAATGCTCGATTTTACTATATTATTATTGAATATCATAGGGCATAAGATTAAATAAATATTTACTCATGATTTTATATATAATTTGTTATTTTGAAGAGTATTTGAAATTTATCATTATAATTAAATTGTAATATCAAATTTAGCCTTATTTGGGATTGGTTGTATATATTATATGAATTGAAATGATAAATGTCCAATAAATGTATGATATTGAGATATCCCAAACCAATATAAAATAATGTATATTATAGAATAAAAATATATTGGAAGTTTTTGTTGATTGGGTTTTATGTGGATATATTAAATTACCAGATGTGGTTTTTTTCACTCAACCATGTCTCCTCGTACTGTACAGGTTTCATATTGGGAGGGAGGGACTAATCCATACTACGAGGGGTCTAGGACATCAAATGAGAGTAATATATATTATTGAAATATTTACGAATCATCAGTATCATTGAATTGTGTGAAGGTAAATAAAATCAAGATTAAATACACATAATTATTTTATAAAAAACATCCCTGTAATGATAAAATATATGGCTAACACCAATACATATTAAATAAATTCAACTCACTCACCTTGGAACTAAATCCATCCAAACAACTCATACCAATATACTAATACACTTAGGCTTCCACTTCCAAAACCTGTATATAAACTATAATTTGATATCATATTTTAACATAAGTCTTCCTTAATCACAATAATATTCATGTTTAGTGGGAGCCTAAATTTATATAAGGTCTCACCCAACACTTATAATATAATCTTTCAACTATGAGTTCTTTTAGAAAATATATATATTTAATAAAAAAGACCATCATATCTTTGTGTACTACTAAGGAGAACCAAACTCATAACATGGTAAACATTCTTGGTTAGTCATCAAGTTAAAACAAGGTCACCACGACCATAACCATACCTACTTTAGAACCAAATAAATGTCCACCTGGCAACATATCCTGACCCATAACTCCAAACACCTACATGATGACTGAATGTATGGTGGTGTCACCAACCATAAATAGATACCTGTAGACATTTTTTAATGTAATATGTCTATAATCTTCTACCCGAACCTAATAACTATATAGGGTGCATCTCTAATTTATCATACCTTGAACAAAACCTCAGGATAGTAATCAAAATATTCCCCTACAAGGAATGTTTGAACATATTCACACTAACCTGTGAAATGCCTAAAATGGTTAAAAACATGTTTCCTGGGTGTCAGGGAATGATCATACACTAAAACAAGCCAAAAATAGAATTGTGATCAACCTGATACCCAATGTAGTAGGGTATTGTCACCCATCCTCCTTATCCTCTATGTAAAGTTTCTTATCAAACTAAACAATATTGGAAGACTATCGAGAGGTCAGATCCATTGATACAAACATGAAGGCAATGGGGGTAGTCCCCAAGAATTCTTACTCGTCACTAAAGACTCTTGTGAGGTTACTTCAGGCATCCCAATTCAAGACTCCCTATATAAAAATAACTCATTCACAAGAACATAGTTTTGTATCCCATCACCGAACTAACCATATGTTCCCATGCTTCAATAAATCAGTACCATGATCCTTTTTGAAACACTTATAGACTCACATGACATGGAATCAACATTTTTCTCCATATCTATCATTATAAATTCTATTCATAACTATGTCACTCATTCCACCCGTATGTGACATAAATACCAAAAGGATCACCATGAACCTAATAAAAATTTTAATATAATATCATTGATGGGTTAGTGATCTCATTCTATCTACATGGGGTCTATCCTGAACCATCATGTCATAAACCACCCGGTATCCCAATTCCATGTCCTGAACAATTATTGAGAACCCAACCCTAGTTTCATCTCATAACATTTATAAGAGGTCCCCCAACACATGACAAGATGGATTCTAATTCCATAATAAATAATAAAACCCTAATTTTTTATCCATCTTCCCACATACTCCAATACATTCCTCCAATATCACAATGGATTTCCCATCAGTTAAAATATATACAGATGTATCAAACATCATCAATAGAACCATAGCCAACTATATTATCCAAATAGTTCTATGAAACCAAATTAAGGTTATCTATATCTCTACATGAAACAAAATACCATATGAATATATCAAATCAATTGTAAAATTAATTTTCACTTTGTATAATATGTTTTCATGGACATTCCAAATTTTCCAATTCCTCAATAGCACTTGGTCTCATTCATGTTGATCCAAACTAGAATATAACATCCTCTAATGTTAGAAAATAAAATTATATCATGATAAAAAACAACATATTTTACTAAAGTTTTTAATAAAAATCATATAAAATTAACCATTTTTAATATAGGTACCACCTACCTCAATAATGGAGTTATACTATAACCGAGATCGATCGAGCCTCATCCATGGACTCTACAATTCTCCACAATCCACTCCCAAGTTTGTACAATCCAAATTATCATCTTCCGTTATCCTTGTAATCTATTTCACAAAAAAATTAAAAATAATTCATTATAAAACATTATATTTAATTATTTAATTTAATAAAAATAGGAAAAATTTCCAATACAAATATAATGCACCACAATTAAAAAAACCCATATCATTAATACTATATAACTCATGATTTACTATATAATGACACACATAATAGAATAAAAAATATAATGATGAATAGTGTTTTGGGTAATTATATACGTAGAGAAATATCATGAATCATGGTTATATAAACATTATTTAAAACCTCTAGAACTCTCTATTTATTTTTGTCAATCTACTAAAACTACATAAGACAACCTAGTGTTGTACATATGAATGAGATAACATATAAATCATAATAAGGGAAATAATAAATGAATAACATGATGATGTTATCAAATGTGAGTAAAAAGAAATATATTGGTGAAATTTTTTTGGTGATAATCATAAACATCTCCATCAATTCATGAATAAGACGATAACATCAAATAAATATAAAAATTTATTAAGAACATAAAACATTACATCATAAGCACAATTTAATGTTAACCATTGAAACTTCATAAAATTGTGTAATTTGGATAACATAATACACACCACAAATAGTGACTAATTATATAAAACATTACCAAATTCATTAGATTTCTATTTAACAATATCAACATTTGTCACATTCATATCATTCACATTAATTTTTATTTTATATATTTAAGAATACATAAGATCATTGTTCATCACTTTTAATCTGGTTCTAAAGGATTTTGGGTTGTATACATGAAACATCTCAATAATTAATGATATCTACATATAGGTGAATAAACTTCAGTAGAAAAAGGGATAGGTATTCAAAAAAATAATATCTGTCATGGAAATTATCATGGTGATTTCTGCAGCATAATGAGGTTATGTAAATAATCATGTAAATATTTTAGGAGAGTTAAATGGTGTCTTCCATTACTTATAAATTAAAAGGATTGTATGATAGGCATGTGATATCACATTAAAAATATTCATAATTAGAAACCAAATGGAATAATTTATGTATATGTATTTAATAAAAGAGGATAAAATTACCTTGCACATAGAGGGCGTCTAGAAATAATTGGGAAGAGATTCTTAAGAGCATTGTAACCCCATCGGTGGTATTTAGATATTCATATAAAGAGGTACTACTGAATAAATGAGTTTTTTTGTGTAGAGGACTTACTAAATGGCCCGAGGGCCTAAATATTTATTATTTATTTGGATAAACCGCCTTTTAAGGAAATGGGTGAAAACTCACTAGACGTCAAAGACATAGACATAAACATAACCTGGTCCCAAAACATAACTACATGAAATGACCCTCCCCTGCATTAACATCGTAATGGAAATCATCCTTAAATGCATGTCAACTCTGCAATCTGTCCCATGCAATAATGCTTGGGCCAGTACCGATGGCTAGTCTATACCCTCTCAATCTTTCGAATCTGAATAGCTATGAAAAGATAATGCTACATGCTCTGAATCCTCATCTCAAGAATTTTCATATAGCCAGACTGATCCAAGCCATATTCCAAAATATAAACCATCACATATAAAACTTACAAACCATTCCTAACTATTGCTCACACCCCATTCAATTGATAAACCATCCTTTTCCACGGATCTGGCCAATACCAATGTTTTTAATAAACATTTGTCCATCTTGACATCACTCCCAATCTGATTCAACCCCTAAAACCAAAAAATCTGGTCTTCACTTACTCCAAAAAAAATCATAGAAACAGACAAACTCAACCACTATGCTATAGCTACACCACCTATAGCTCTCAAACTCAATAGAGAACAAACACCTTAGCATAAATCACTCCACTACCTCACCTTAATGAAACTAGCACAACCTAAAACCAAAATACCACACCTCTGCTTGAGAATCAACCTCATCCTCTAGATCAGAACAACCCATACCAAACTCGACACATTGAAATTATTAAACATTATTGTTCCACATTCACTTTATATGTTAATATAATAGAAACCACAAACAAACCATTATTTTTACTTATAATTTATAAAAATGATTACTAATTAAAAATATTTTATAGTTCAATGAATTGAACATATTAATATAATACCATTTGTGATGTGGTAGGGAGTCATCTTCATAGAGAATATATTTCAAAAACATAAAATAAATAATTGGGTTTTGATGATTCATTAGTTGTAAATAAAATTAAATAAATAATATTTAATCATATTATTTTATTGGAAATATAATTTTATTCATGGAACCCTATTATAGATTTTATTACATCACTATTGGGGTATAATGATTAAATAATACATACATTATATTAAATTTTTATTTAATTTTTACCCAAAACTATGACTATATTAGGAAATGAATAAAAAATCTCTATTTTATAAATCTTATGCTCTGACATAAAAATTGTTATTATTTTTATCAAGATAATTTTCTATATAATTTTTTTTATTTTGAATTGAAATTCCCATTTACAGTAGAATATTAGTTTTTACAATTATAGTAGCATTATTGTCCTTAAAAAGATTAAATTAGTCATAATTATATTATATTTTCATATATATTCCATTAACTAATATTTATACTGAATATTTCATGAAAATATATTTTTATTTTAAAATTAATGAATTTAGAAAAATGTGTGTATTAATCAAAACTGTATATTTCCAAAATATAAAATTTTAAATAAATCTAATCAAAATATATTTTTTATTAAAATCATTATAAAATATGTTATATATTGGAAAAGTTAAAAAATAAAAATATCATAATTTATTCATTGAAAAAATAAAATAAAATATACATCTTGGTTTTAGAAGTATTAAATATTATTACACCATAATAGTCTCCAAGGGTATGGTGTTTGGTGTGGAACATTATTGGGGTTGTTTAATGAATAAATATTTGGCAATAATCTTGATAATATTAAAATTATTTTGAAAATAGTTTGACCCTTGTTTTAGTTGAAAAGTTTTAGTTGGTTATTGTTCATGGTAAAATCCTGGTGATTCTATCTCCCGAAAAATCATTAATTACTTTGTGTCATAGGGTATAATCATACTATCTCTATCCATAACATTTTTAATTGTGTAAATTAGACTATAGGATCACCATTAATATAAAATATTCCTAATGTAAATTTTACATCTAATATATTAACAATGGTTATTTTTCAATATATTTTTAAATAAAACATACAATATTTTATATTGGAATAAAATTACCAATGTTGTGCTTTCTTTTTCTATGACTAGATTAATTGATAATTCATTTATTCAATCATCAATGGAATTTAATTTATAAAATTTTTATTCATTTAATTATTCCCCCTGTATAAATTTCACGATCATAATTTTATTTCATTTTTAAGACAACATTATTTCCCCTTTAAAAATTTCAATATATAAATCTTTGTAGGGGGCTTACTAAAGTTGTAGATGCTCCCCATAATTATGCATCAGAATTGGGTTCAAATATGGGTGGGATCAAATTTCTGATGGTACTATAGCCATACTATATAGCATTAGTCATTTAGGAACTATGTCAGGTATTGTAGTGTGATAATATAGTAGCAGTACTACTCATCCCAAATGGTCTTTTGGGATACATGGACTTCATGACTTTTAGGGGACAATGATGTGGGCATTATGGGTAAGCAATGATGTATACATGATGGAAAAGGGCCTTAGTGACATTAAATGGTGGGAATATAAACAATTTAATTTGATTTACACACAATGTGCCTTCTGTTTGAAATAAAATTTTTAATAAAATGGTTGGTTGGATTGGTTTTCCCTTTGGGGGATATGATCTTCCATTTCGGCCTATCTGTGTTTGGATTATGTGTGTTTGAATTTATTTTTACCACAAATCACATAATATGATATAATATATGAAGTTATATATGATTTCTTACCTTTTTTCCCATTATTTTTCTTCCAATATGTCTTTCCTCCTATACACATTGATCATGTGAGTTGTCTTTATAAATATTACATTTTCTCTATGATCTAAGTATATAATCTTATAATACTTATATAAAATATCATACTCATATGGTACAACCTATTGACTAAGTACATTCGAGGTGTTAGGTATGAAAGTTTAAATATATATATCTGTGACACTTTATAAAAATGTGATAGGTTCGGTGGTACTTGTAACAACCCAAATTGTTATAAATAAATTTCATTTTTAATTAAATTAATTATTAGGTAATATGGTTATAGAAAAAACATGAAATTGTTATGTTTTATTATATAAAATTGTATTTAAATGGCCATAATGTACCATTTCCATTAATAATATGTTTTTTAATTGTGATGACATGATTAATATAAATACAGGGTTTAAAAAATCCAATTGACACAGAAAAAGTATGTGATGACCAAATCCAGTTGGATCATACCCCATGAATCCTTGTAATAATAGATTCTATGATAGATATTATCACTGGGCATTTCCCTTGACGAATACCATTTTGAAATCAATCAACTAAAAACAGTTGAAACCATCAATGGGAGAATTTAAATTTCATTATAATCACAACCCCAAACATATACGCTGAGCCGCCCCATTAAATTCTCACGGATGCACAACTTACCCATTAAGAATTTTTTGGTGTATTGTGGGGATATGTATCAAGAATACAAAAATAGGAATGTGTAAATTATTTTTTAAAAATAACTATCAGCATATTAATGTTAATTTTGAATGGATTTTGATTTTAATACAAGAAAACATAAAATAATAATTATTAATAATTTTCAAATACAAATAAAAAATTTATTTTGATGAATTAACCGATATTTTAAATAAATAATATTTTATAAAAATATTGTTATAAATTTATTTATATTAAATATAAATGATCATTTCATTCTTATGATGATAAATTTATTTTTTATATTAGTTCGAAAATTGATATAATAAAAAAACTAGGATTTTTTTTAATAAATGTTGATTATTTAATTTAAAAGAGAATAAAAATATATTTAGAAGATTATTTAAATAATTTATATTTTATTTTTAGTAATTAGAGTTTATAAATTTTCCAATGGTGAGTGGTTCATTATTTTCTATGATAGTCGTTTTTTTGTAAATATTAAGAACCTTATAAATATACTTTTTGTATTATAATTTCATAGTTACCCCAAAGTCATGTAATAAATATAAACGGTATTCATGAACAAATATAATTTTTTCCTTTAACATAATGTACTTTTATTTTTATTTCACTCATTTTATAAATACATTATGAATCCTCTAAATCTTATAATTTACTTCAATGTTTTAAAAGCAATTATTTAAGAGTGTGACTCGCCTCAAGAAAATCAGGGGAATTATTTTATCATTTTATACCCAAGACCTAATAAAATAATTAGACTCACACCAATTGTTTATAAATATTGAGAAAATCAAGGGATTGTTCTCTCTTTTTTTTATTTTATTATGTCGATTCCAAAACCAAAATAAGAAGGAAACCCCCATCATTTCATATATAAACCCACCCAAGATCCCATTTATCATCAATAAAACTCCTTGTATAACTTAAATAATCTTCCCTACACTCTTTATTGTTCTCATACGGTTCTCCATGCTCTCAAAAATCCCCTCAAAAGCATTCCGATTCACAAATTGAAGTAATGTATTTCTATCATTTCATTTCCATTGATGAACTTATTTTATATTCTAGTTCTTAGTATACATTTTTTCATTTTAGGTTATCTTATTGACTATTCCAATTACTATACATTTTATTTATAAATGAATAAATCCCCATTTTTATGTCATTAAGAATGCCATGATCCTTTATGAACACCCATTACCATTCTAAAATTTAATAAGGAAACTTTTCCTTCTAATCATTATTGATGTGACATTATTATATTATACCTTATATTTTCAGTTCCTACTATTGTGATGTGAAACTGCATGTCCCTATTACTATGAATACTATTTCCCTATGATGAGATACACATTTTCACTATCATCAACCCTTATTATGAATTATTAAGTAATGTAGTTATTCTGCAAAAAAACTTCATAGTGATTTTCCATGACAAAAAATTCATGTAGTGAATACAATACCCATTTCTTTTTAATTTAATTAACATTTAAACAATTATAATAATTTTAATTGTGATATATATATGTATTTATTACTCCTTCCATGATCTTGGAACTAATTATTCTAATTACTTAATCAAAGTTGTATGATCTATGTGGATAATATATGAATGATATTGTACTGTATGTGACGGATGAGCCCAGGGATATATAGTTCTGAAATAAATTGGTAAATGTTTAGTATCAAGATATGTGATATTGGTAAATCAAATGAATATGATTACTATATGGTATATATACAATCATGATGACTTGGATGTTATCCTTCAACTATGTTTATGATGTTTTATTTTATTTTGTCACCACATTTTCAATGTTGCCTTTATAATTATCGTGATATATCAACTCTCATTGTTAATTTTAAGGATTTATACATTCTTTATTCCCCATAGATATGAATTTATTCTAACAAGTTTTATTGTATTGTCTTTTTATTCACATACATGGATTTATAGATCACTCTTTTCTAATGTATGTCTTTAGGTTATCCCGTGTATTTTTCAAAGCCATGGAATTTTATAAGAATTCTAAGGAAGGTGTCAATATTTTTATTGTATATCATGTTTGAAGATGTTATTCTATAAAAAAATTTACCAAATAAAATGAGCACGGATGTTATAGTTTGTATTAAAGGATAAGTTTAGTTCTTTCATTATGATCATAAAATGATATAGAAAGAAATAGGTATACTACTATTTATATGGAAACATCTCAAAAATTTATTGAGTCTAGAGTAAGTGTTTTATCAAAAAAATACTTCCATGTATTGATATTATAAGTGTATGTGTATATAGATCATCTATAACTAGGTGTAACAACATTGACAAGGTGTGTCTGGCTAGACACGATGTAACCTGGTATATGAAAATGGTTCTTACTGCACACCTAGTTTAATAGTCAAGGGGGATATGAAATAGTGAATTAATTATCTAATATTAACCATTATTAAGTGATTAATAAGTACCATTATAATATATTCTAGGAAATAGATCATGGACAACATATATTGATTCCTTAAAATTTAGAAGTTAAGAAATTAATGGAATTTATAATTTATCCCATTAATTTAATTAGGTTACCATTAATGTGTTTAATAGTTTAAAAATAATAATACAAATTTTTTCTTTTATTTTACCTCATGGATGGAAATGTGAGGAATCATATAAACAACCAATGAAAAGGGAATGACATGATTGTCCCAATGAGATACCCAACCAGATTAGAGAAGGAATGGAAAATTTAATGATGATACATGCTTATATTACTCAGGATATAAATATAAACCATGATTAGGATGGGTGTCTAAATCCTTCTAATACTGAACAAGCTACTATTGAGGTATTTATGAGACAAACACCTCAATATTTTAATGGATAATGTGATCCCTTACTCACATAAAAAAGGGTCACCTCCACTGATAAGATCTTATCCATCCCTGTATTTTCTGTGGAAGTGAAGCTCCTGCTTGATGTTAATCATATGGTGGTAGATTGTGATCTTTGGTGGATATTAATAATGAATATTAATCTATTCAAAGGGATCAAAGTGACGGGGTGGAAGGAATTTCAAAAAATGTTTTTTGGATAAATATTGAGCTCACAGTCTCCATATAAAAATGGAATGGCATTTATTGACCTCAAAAATTTAATACTCAATCAGGGATTATGAGGAAAACCTCACAATAGAAGCCTATTATGCCTTAATATTTTTTATTACCCCCAAATGAAAGGTTGAAAACATTATTGGTGGGATAAAACCATTTTTATGAAAAAAATGTATCTGTGACATTGGTAGCTATATAGAAATATTACGATGTCAACTAAAATTGGAAATTGGGATTTTATATTCTCCACCATATCATTGGGATAAGTAGTTAAAAGTGTAGTTAAATTCTATCTAATAGATGGAATTATCTAAATGTATTGATATTTTTTAATATCCCACTTATCAAAAGTGTGGAAATAATCACCCACGAATTTTTTGTAATGACCCATCCTCGGGACCCGTGCCATGACTACCCCAAGCCCGCCTTCCATATGCTAGTGGTTGGAAACTAGCACAAAAAATGCTTAAATCCATATAAAATGGGGAGTCATTGCCTTTATAAAACATAAACACACAAAACCAGAGTACAAGATAATGAAAACACTTGGAAAAACTGAAAAAAAAGTAGTGGTGAAAGTAAGGGGCCAAAAATACAATCCCAACTGTTAAGTACAAGGTAAAAGACAAAACATCTGGAAGTTGTCAAGAAGCTCCTGGATCTTCCACCACTGATCCTAATTGAAGGGTAGGTGTAGATAGCGCTACTCCTAGATCATCCACCATAGATTCTACATGAAGGGTAGGTACAAATAGCCTCCTCAGTGCCCTCATCCATCATCCTCTTTCGGGTACCGACTCATCATGAGGTCCTCCTCTGGGTACCGAATCATCTTGAGGTCTACCTATAGGTGTCGTCTAGTCCTCGTACACTCATCCTCCATCAGCGTTGTCAGTCGTCTGCATCCAACACAATGAGGTATGGGCATATCCCGTGTAGTGGTGAGTATGACAACACTCAGTAGGGACCTCAAGACCCTCAAGGTCTCACTAAATCAAATAAGGATCAACCACAAATAATGATCTCAACAGATAACCTTTACATAGGTATATGAACATACATACACATAAGTTATCATGTAACCCATCCCAATCATGAGGTAAAAACAAAGGTCATTGACTCACCTAAAACTAGGATTTTTATTCATGATGATGAAAACATGGCTACTGGAGAACTCCTCTTCTGTCGAGCACAGTAGTACTGTCTTGACTCCGAGGTTCTACTAAATAACCTTAGACTATAGAGGTATTCCTCCACTGTCGAGTATCGCAGGTCTGCCACCACAACACAGTAGTACTCCCCGCCATGGGTCTGCTTCCCCAACACAGTAGCGCCCCTCCTACTGGCATACATAGTTACTTCTCCTGTCGAGTACCATGGGTATGCCACCCCAACACAGTAGTTCTCTTCTTCCATGGGTCTTACACCCCATCAAAACAATGCTTCCCACTGGGCTATTCAGGTCACTCCGATACGAATCGAACAAGCAGTCATCTGGTCTCAGTAAACTACAGGGTCATCATACTCCGTATGATCATCTCCGAGAGGATCCGCTCCATGAGATACTGTTCGACACTCCATGATCCATGAAGTTTCAAAAATAAGTTACTCAAACTACCACCTTGTCATAGGGATCTCAACGCAATAGACGACGCGTCAATCAGACACTCAGTCTATGAGTTGTTAGCCTTATTGTTCAAGGGGCCCGGTTGGTTTCAGGTACGAACCAACCGAAAATATCTCAATTGAACCCCGAACGCACATGGTGTATACTCAGAGGAACCATTTATCAATGAGATTACAATTCCACTTACAGTTCGTCAAACAAACATCCGGTAAGAGAGTTATTGGATTTTCCGTTCAAGGGGCCATGTTGGTTTATAAGATAAACCAAAACAACCGTACTTAAAGTGCATCCAAACCTCAAGTGGAGTATGCCAAAATGATATGTCGCATCAAGAGGAATCCATTGTAGTCAACAAAATGTCAATCAGACGTCTATTACTCAAGTTATATGTTTTTCTACTTCGAGGGCACGATTGGTTTCGAGTTCAAACCAACCCGCCCATACCCAAACATCACCAAATCCTTGAGTGTAATATACCATAACGGCCACCTCGATCCAAGTAATCCTAGGAAACTGACGGTGCATCGATCAAAGGTCTGTAGCTCATGTTATGGGCGTTTAACCAAAGAAGGTTCGAAAATAGGGGGTCTGGGACCGGTCCTACACGGCCCAACACCCCTCGGGTTGGCCCGAATAGGGTCGACCCGACCAGGGTCTGAGTCTGGCCCGGCCGTGTGTGGCCTGGCCCATGGCTGGCGTAGCCAGGCCTGGATGGGCGTGGCCCGGCCTGAGTGGCCCACGTGGATGGCTACATGGCTGGCCGACCAGGGGGTGGCACTGCCCAGTGGGGCACACCCTAGCCGCTGATCTAGGTGGTTACACCCCCGGTTCTTCGAAACAGCCGGCCATGAAGGCTGGCCCTTGGGTAACCATGGGACCCCTTCGGGTCCTGCCTCTTGGTGCCACCGGCGACCGGCTCAGCCGGCTGCCCTTCTAGGTATGTTGGGGCTCTGTTCAACCGGCACGGCGCGATGGCTCTGCGCCCCACTGCCGTGGCCCACCCCAGCCACGGCACCTGCAGCTCCAACACGATGCGACGACGCCGCGCCTCTTCACAGCAACCCGACAATGACGTGGTCCGACTCTACTCCATGTAGCATGACAGTGATTCACCTTTGTGGAAACCCGACAATCATGTGCTACTGATCTGCTTGTGGTCGGCCTGACATCGGCCGATTCATCATAGTGCACCTCTATCATCCAAAAACAACAAATGAGAGGGGAAGGGTCGAACCGTGTTTGTGCGGTCCGAGCCCTTCCTCATACATATGGTATCATTCGGCCAAACGAAAATCAAGATTTTAAGAACGATGATGAACGATTTTAAAACCTGAACATAACAACTTGTACCTAAAATAATTAACCTCGCACATCGGCGTCGTGGAAGAAGATGTTGAAGGTAAAAGATTCATAGGCGACATTGGAGTGTGTCCAAGGAGGAAGCAGCTAATCCTCACTTGTCACGGAGAAAATAAAGGAAGGTGTGTCGATCATTCTTCATGGAATGAGCATTCTTCGTCAAGGGAGAAAGTCGTTCTTCGTGGATGAAGAAAGCTCTCCTCTAATTATTCCAAAATATTTTACAAGAAAATATTTCATTAAGTATGCTTCATCTAATATATCTCCAAGACATTCAAAATAAATCAAAAGAGGTGTGACACAAATAATTAATGAGGTTATTAATTACCATAGTTGGCTTTATTAAGCTTAGGAGGTGGAGAGGATCCCCTTTAAGAAGAGAAGTTGTCAACATTAAACAATGGAATTAATTGGGGGTTTAGGGAGTTGAGGGGGAGCTAAGGAGTTAGGGTCTCGTGTGGGACCCACCACACTACACCCTCCCCCGGGAAGTCAGGTGGGTGTGGGCCCCACCTATAACTCCCCTTGTGTGGGATTATAACCACCCTCCACAAATAAAAAATATCAAACACATATATTAATTTATTCCTTAAAAACAACCGAAAATTAACCTCTTCTCCCATCAAAACACAACTATCATAAAGGTCCCCTTAATCGATCATTGGTGCTGCGAGTTCATTGGTTCCCTCAGCTTTCAATTCCAAGAACCGGTTCAAAATATAGAAAAACACGCTCGTTCCTTCACTGAACGTACCCGAGCTAAACTTCGGAAATTGATTCCGGGCACACCGGGCCTCGGAATCGAGTGCCGTCAGAAGATACAGACTCATAACATTCCAAAGTATTTATGAAAAAAAATTTCCATGAAATTTCCAGGTCTTTACATATTTTTTCTCAGGGGACGTGGAAATGATTTAGGTGTGAGAAGGAATTCAAATTAGGTGGAAATTTATGATATGTGAAACCCTCTATTATGAAGCACAAAAGGAATGCTCTAGTCAACAATCAGTGCACTATTATTTTATTCTATTGTAAAAAATCATGTCACTTTTCAATAAAATTAACCATGAAAAGATTTTTCAAATAGAACAAACAACCTACCTGGTAGCAAGGGAGATTGTTTAAAATCCAAACCACTGAGTTCAATCTAACAATGATTTAATGACATGTAAACTAGTTATTAATTCATGGATAGAAACAATGATTTTTAATCTAGTCTTATGCATTCTTTAATATTAATAATTTTTTTATAACTATTCGAACACCACTAAAAAGAATGGAATTGCAGTTATTTATGAAAATTAATTATGGTAAAACTATTGAATAAACAGTTTATTACACATCCCATATCATAATTTAAGGGATTAACATCCTAGAAAACCCTACCATACTTCTTTATCTGTAATTTGATAAAATTATGTGCATGTATAAGATTTCCTTATATAGAGCCAATATAAATTTACAGGTGAATAAAATCACTTTCAATATCATGAATCAGAATCTGATTTTATACAAGTTAAAAGTGAATCATGATTCATCTTTAACACCATCATCTCAAGAAAGGATATTACTTCCCAATGAAGAAGCTTATATGTCTCATATTATTTAGTCTATGTAATTAAGAATCCATGAATACATAAATATTGTGAGGGAATAAACTGATGTGTTTCTTGAGGAATTGGAAGGCCTTCCTCCTTGTTGAGTTGTTGAATTTTATATCCATCTTATAATTTGGGAAATAATGTTATCCAAAAATATGTATAGAATGGCTATTGTGGAACATGAGGTTCTAAAGAAATAGTGAAAATATAATATAGATAAATGGTTGATACACCCATGTACTTCACTGTGGTGTGAACCAGTCTACTTTATCAAGATGGATAGGTCCTTTAACATTTAAATTGATTAGAATATTCTTAACAATACCACAATAAGGAACAAGTATCATCTACCATTAATTAATTAGTGGTTAGATCAGTTACATGTTTCACAATACTTCTACATGGTGGATCTGTGTTCAGGATATTATCATGTAATGGTGAAGAAGGAAGATATAAACAATACCAATTTTCATATAAGGTGTAGCCACCATGACTTCATTGTAATGCTATTCAAACTCACTATTGTTCAAACAATCTTCATAGACTTGATGAATAGAGTTATTTTAGATTATCTCGACACATTTTTGTAATTATTTATAAATGATATTATAATATACTGTAAAATAAAGGATGATAAAGAAGTGCATATAATGATTGTGCTAAAGTAATTGCAAAATGAGAATCATTAAGAAAAGTCCAATAAATGTGAGTTTTTGTTGAAGGAATTCTGATTCATGAGAAATACCATTACAATCCATGGTAAATTTTTTGAGACTTCAAAAAAAGAATCAATTGATGGATAGTATAGGATAACGTATGTGTCAAATATATCTTCTATCCTTGGATTATCTGGGTATTATCTTCGATTTATGAGAAAATTCTCTATATATTCAAAAACTCCAACCTATCTAACTCTAAAGGTAGTCATGTTGACATTTAATAATTATCATGAAGAGAGTATCATGTAGAGAAAATAATAATTATAAATTATAATTTGTTGACACTATGCATAAGTAGAGATATTTTAGATGTATTCTATGATGCATTAAATAAGGGTTTGGTGTGTGTGTTAATACAAAATGATATTGACATTCCCTATTCATAAATTCAATTGAATATTCATGAAAAAAACTACCCATTGCATGATACACACATTTATTCAATTATATTATCCTATAAATTGTGGTATAATTATATATTTGGGGTGAGATGTGAAATATATACAGTTAAAAAAATCCTCAAGTGTATATTTAGTCAAGAATGGAGGAATATGTTCCAAAAAAGATGGTTAGAGATGATCAAGGTCTATGACTACTATTCTCACTAAAATCCTGTGAATGGTAACAATGGGAAGAATGATCTATGTATAAAGGACCCATAAATTTTATCATTGATGATAATTGAGAGAGATTTGATCTTATTTGATTATTAAAGGATTTACAGTAGAGCAATAAAGTCAGGAACATCATGAATCCTTTCACAAATACTTTCATAACTAAATCATTTGTTGAGTTTAATCAATGATTAATTGAATTATGTGGTAATTTAGAATATTTTATAAATAATATGTGAAGGGAAATCTTCAGAGGTTAATGATAATGAAGGAGTTATTAGATTTAGTTAAAAATAATGAAAACTTTAAATTCTTGGGGATATAATGCTATATTGGTTGTGGTGTATCTTCTTAAAAATAAAACACACATGGTTTCCATTCCAGAGAACATCTCACTAGATCAACTTGTATATATAAAAATAAAAGAATTGGTGAGGTTACATGAATTTAAACTATCAATTGTATATAATTGATATCCAATATTCACCCCATTGTTCTATAAAAGACTCCAACATTCTATGAATATTAATATAAATTTTATTATATTCTATAATAAAAAAAAATATATTCCAATATGATTGGAATATGTATAAACGTGAGGACATGTTGAGAGAATTCTAAATTGACATCAATTGTGGATGGGATAAACATATACCTCTGGTTGAGTTATTTTATCAAAATAATTTCCATTTGAAAATTCAAATAGATCCCTGAGAAGACCATTATGGGAATATGTAATGAACACCTACATGTTTGGATTAATATGGTTAATCAAAAGTTATATGTCTTGAAATTTACTAGGAAATTTTGGTGATGGTTAAGACCATTGAAAAACACATCAATACTGTACATCGTCAATAGAAAAGATACAATGATATAAGTGGATGATACATAGAGTTTGATGTTGGAGATATGTTATTATTGCACATATATTCATGGAATAAATTAATGATATTTGGATAAAATGGATTGATTAGTCTAAAATGCATAATCCCCACTGAGATCCTTGATCACATCAGAGAAGTAGCCTACCAAATTACACTCACACATAACCGAACTCATTTGAAAGGGGTATTCCATGTATCCCTCTTGAGAAATTACATATCATCCCACTAAAGAGTAATCCATATAGTTGTGGTACTATTGGAGTATTACATGTCATATGAGTAGTAGACAATGAAAATCATAGATCATAGAGACTAATTTCTACTAAATAAGACAATACACCATGTCATAGTTTTTTATTTTAAAAAAAGATTGAATTAGTGGTATGAGAACTAGAGGAAGTTGAGATAAATATTGAAAACCATTTTTTATTATGTGTGCTGAAAATTTTTAGGGACAAATTTCTAGAGGGGGGAAATTAAAATAATCCAAACTGTTAGAAATATAATTCCTCATTTGTTTTAATAAATTTTTTATTAAATAATATAGTTATAAAAAACACAAGAACTTATTTATTTTTATGATATCCAATGTGATTTAAAGATGATTGTGTATCATTAACAATGATAATTGAGCCTTTTAACAGTTTTCACATGATTAGTATAAATAGTGGGTTTTGATAAATCCAATTGACACTAACAAAGGATGTGATGGCCTCAACCAGTAGGATCATATCCTCTAGATCACATTTATCAGGGCTTCCAAGTGAAATAGATTTTCCAGAACTTTACCATTATCATTTTAATTATGAGATCCAACAAAATTAATCCTAAGTGAAACCATTTATGAAATAATTTCATGAAAATCTTGATCACAACTCAAACCATATATTCAGAACAACCCCATGAAAGTCTCATGGTTGTTCACCTAACCATTATAATTTTTTTGGTTTAATTAAGGGAAATTTATCAAGGACCTATAAATATGAATATGTCTATTATTTTTTATATAATAATTAATATATTTTAATCATATTAAACTTACATAATATTTTATTATTTTGATACAATAAAACAAAAATAGTATTTTAGAAATTTTAAAATTATATGACGGAATTTATTTTATTGATGTAACAGATTTTAGAAATATATAATGTTAATATAAAATATTATTATTAAATAATTTTTCTTATATCTAAATTTCATATAATTTTAATGAATTCAATGTTAATATTTATAATGTTTCGAAAACTATTATTGTCAAAAAAAACCCAAAATTTCATAATAACTGTTGATTCTTATTGTAAAAGGGAACCTACAAATATTAATAAAATTATTTTTATAAAATTATTTTTATTTTTTGAATCATATTGTCAAAAATATCCAAGAGTAATTTTTTTATAATTTTCTCAGAAAGATGAGTTTTCGTGTAAAAATTAAGTATCATATAAAAATAGATTGTGTAAAATGAAATCATAATGATAGAAAAGTGAAATAATTTATACTTTATAAGGCATCCAAGAACAAATATATTGGATTAAATTAACTTAATTCTTTTTTATTGTATTTATTTTATAAATGCATTTTTAATCTTCCCGACCTTGTTATATTTTTTATTGTTTTATAATTAATTCATTAATAATGTGACTCACCTCCACATATGTAAGGTAATTATTTAGTTTCTTTTTGAGAACTTATCCTTATAAAATAATTATATCAACCCAAATTAGGTAGAAAATATTGGGAAAACACCTGAATTGTATGTGTTTTTGGTTATTTTGTTTTGTAGATCCCAAAACCTAATTAGTAAATAAATTCCCCTTATTTCATATATACAACCACCCAACCTATCATTTATCATTACAAAAAATACTTGTATAACTTCCATACTCGTATATTCAATCTATATATTACTACCAAGGCACCCCCAAGATGATATGAATCACCTCTCATGAATTTGGAGTCATACACTCATGTAATGAATTTCTGTCTTCTCATTTCAATTCAAAAAAATATTCTATATTATGCTTCTTAGATTATATTTCAACATGTTGGGATATTTTATTCCATAATCCCCAAATATTCAATTTTATTTTTAAATTAATATATCCCCTTTTCATTCTCATGAAGATTGCAAGGATCCTTTATGTTCAACTTTTATGATGATGAAATTTAGTAATGGATCATTTATATATACTTATTATTAATGTTTCATTATTAAATTATGAGTTCAATTTCTTGTTACAACTATTGGGATATATATATATCAATTTCTCTATTACATCTAATTTTATTTTAAAATTATTATAGACCCCTTTCTTTCTCGTAAACCATTTTTATGTATTTTTAAATGACTTTGTTATGATGTTGAAATTTTTCTAAGATTTTCCATACCATTAAAATTGGGTAGTGATTAAAATAACAATTTACTATCAAAGGTATTCAGCTTTATACACTTATACATAATTTAATTGGGATTGACATGTATGGATTCTGCGCAGTATTATTTTGGAATAAATTATGATGATGAATAAAGACATGTTGTATTATTTATGTGAAAATATTAATCATGATAATTAAATAAATGTGTTGGGTGAGACAAGAGTTGTATAGAGCTCCAATGAATTGGGTAATTTTTAGTGTCATGATATGTCATGTTGGGAAGGGGAGATAACCTAATTCCATTATGGTACCTTTTCAATCAGTATGTATTTGAATTAATCATTGAACAATGTTTATGATTTAGTGTTTTATGTTGGCGCCACGTTTTCTATTATGGATTTATGATTAAAATGATAAATCTTGTGTCATTGTTTATTTATATAATTTCTAATTTTTTATTTACCATTTATATTTCTATTATTTTACATGTATTACCATATTCCATGTTTATTAGGTTACTAGGTTTTATATCTCACCAAATTCTTATGATTGTCCCCATGTAATCCTGTGATGTTTTCAAATATAGGGAATTTTAAAAGTATGTTATGAATGTTTTCAATAATGTTACTCAATCTCATGTTTGAAGATGTTATAATATGTACATATTTCCCAAAAACACTAGGCATCTTGGTCTTTAGAGATATATTAAGTGAAATGTTTGGTAATAAATATTGAATTAGTGTCTAAAAATAATACATGTTATTATAAGATTAATATTCTATATGTCAAAACTCTGATATTATGATGAATATAAAAGTGAATAAAAAATAATTTACGATGGTATCCCTTATTCAACATTTTCATTACGTTCTTCTAGGACGATATATAATGGAACACCATATTTATTAAGACAAACCCCATGTCACATTATTGATTCCATATATAGAATTTATTTTGAAATTATGAATATTTCATATGATATTTAATGGATCGAACCTTCTCTTTGATATCTTTTAAAAGATCATGTTCACTTGGATATTCACTCTATATTCATTCCATTATATTGGATTCAGATACCACTTCCATTATAGATCCTCATAATATTCCATTTTAAATATGTAATGTAATATTTTTCTATTTGAGAAATCCACTAAGGGATGATTTTGATCCAAAAGTCCTTGTATATAAATTAAAATGGATATCAACATATCCTTTAAAATATATACGGTTCATTAATACTGACCATATGTATTTGGTTGATCAGAAATACTAAAACTTATCCCTATATACAATGATCAGATAATGCTTCTATATATAATTCAGGAACGCCTCATATCTTAATCATATATAATGGAGTGTATACCTAAATTATTTCATAAAACTCCCATTATATAGATATTGGAACGTTTGTGAAGAGAAAAATACTCCATGATTGAAATTTATTGTGCCTACGTTGTATAGAGAATAACTACAATAGTGTTAGATTTATTTATTTTATATGTTTTGTGGATTCATATTGTGAAATACATTATTATATATTTCCCATTTCTATACTTATATGGGAATTGGTTTCCTCATCCACATATACATTTTTTATTCACCTTTGACCTGTTTTCTAAAAAATAAAAAAAACGATTTTTACGAAATCCCACTCTTCTTGTTATTCCACAAGATGTTTCTCTATTGATCTATATACAAAATTTTTCTACCTATATTAATAGAGACATATGAGATATGAAAATCATATAGACATTCCTTATTATGCTCTAGTTTGAATGGTACCCATTTCTAGGATCCAAATCATAAAAATCTATATTTATTTATGTTAAACTCTATAATAATATTTTTATATCTATGTATCACCACATATTTTTTTTGGCCTCATTGAACAAATTAATAATGAATAGTTGATTAATGATTTGAAAAATGTATGTAAACTATGCATTTATTTTCCCATATCTATCCATTTAATCTATAATAATATATTATAACTTTAAATACACATCATGTGTAGGGTATTAGAATCTATTCTATTCCGAGATTCCTCGGATTTGTTCTCCTTTTGATAGATGTAATATATTAGACCATAACAATCCTTGATCAGTTCTAATAAAATTATATGGTTTATATTTACAATATTTTATATAAATATAAATTGTATATTTAATGTTCTTTTTATAAGTCAATATTCTTCACATAAATATAATTTAATCAAATAAATATTGTGAAGATCACTATTGTTAATTATAGATCATGGTTTCAGTAGTTCTTCTCATGAATCAGTAATTTATGGGAGGCATAGTCTACTACATTTTCATATTACATTGCTTGAAAACAAAATCCCTTTCATGATGCATCATTTTATATAAAAAATCATTTTCATACAGTGTTTAATGTGAACAGAAGTGCTGTGATTTTCATATTATATAAATATTTTGAGATCTCAACACATTCTTCAGTTCTCCATGCCTTTATTTTATTCTATGTAATCTTATATGTTTTGGATCAAAATAATGAAATTATTCTTATATATTTTAGATATCACCCATATAATTCAATATAAATATGGGTCTCCATTAAATATGTTTTTCCAGGATATCCTTCAATTTAATTCAACATTAAAGTATAAATCGATACTACTTTGATGGTTATAAAAATCACAGGTAATGTTAATTTCTCCATACAAAACAAAAATATACTATACTTATCATATATATTCGTCTATTTTAAGTTTATTATTATAGTATTATAATTTTTATAATTTTCCTCCAGAGTTTTGAAGTATATAAAAACATCTTTTATAAATAATACAACACTTTTTTTAAGGTATTCAATAAAGACTATATTGATTAAATCCATGATGATAATCGAAGCATAAATGAGTCAAAATTGAGTAACTATGATGTCAAAGAGCCTATAAATTGTATGAAAATTATTATTAGTGATATCATCCTTCTTCAACATTAATTAATTATATCTCAAACAATTCTCTGCTATAGAAAACTATTCATCTTCATTCAACTGATCATATATGTCAAAAATCCACCATAGTGGATAAAAATGTTTGCAATGATCTTGTAATGATCCAAAAAATAATTTTAGATGTCAATGGATCTAGAATTCCTCTTGGCATAACTTATGGTGAAGAACATTAGAATATACACCTTTTATATAGAATTCCCTATATTTAATCATTAGCTCATCAAGTTAAAATTTTCTATTCTATATGAAATAATAGATAATTGAAATGATTTATATATAATATCAATTGGGAACTCAATGTCATATCATGGAGGAAGACAATGAATTGTTTTGGGAAAAAAATATTATATTCCATTATAATGGCCTTGTCCTCAATGATGATATTTTACTTAATTTAAATTATTTATGAAATAAATGATTTTTCATAAGGAAATAATATCAAATAATGGGATTAGGATTCTAAATGAAATTCATTAACCTCCAATATATTTAATAGAAAAAAGATTCATGATATGAAGGGGGATTTCCACATCATAGAATTTAATGTCTAATCATTATAATCAAATCCTACAAATACTCAAAATTACATAAAAAACCTATAAAATAAATATTGAATTTATATATTGGAAGTTTAACATAAAAATATTGAAATGGGGAAGGAATATTCTTATAATGAACTAAATTCCCCATTTTATATCAATAACATATCATCTATGTTTTGAGGTTGTATTTGAATAGTTCTTCTAATCTAGCATGATTTGAAAGAATGAAAAGAACAAGAATAATATAACACATTTAATATTATTTATTGAATAACGTCTGAACATTTCACCACAAATTTTTTAGGATCCCCCCAAGATTTTTTATTTTAATTTTTTTTTTCAATTTATCTATATTCTTTAAAATATTTCATGACTTTATATTGTTGATATCCAATGGATTACATTATTTATTCACATAGTGTTATTTTTCCTCGAAATTGTAACATTTTAAAATAATTTTTCGGTTGAAAATATAATTACATTCACTACTCATATAGTTGGGTTTCTCCTATTGGTACTAGTTATCGAGGTTCTCTTAAAACCACACCTATATAATTTCCTTTGACCATTTAAGAAATTTTCTAGATACTTATTCTCATACTTCTGATAAGTTAAAATTTGGACCTGTTTTACACTGAAATATATCTCCATCAGTCCCTCAAAACTAAAATAAATTATATTATTCATATATGTAGTCTCATGATACCCATGATATTTTTTGATATGTATTTCTATTTTGATGTTATATATTGATCTTTTCACATAGTTGTCAAAGTCTAAAATCTTTAGATCTTTTCATAGACACTAATATAACAAACAAAATATGTGGTCATCATTACTTATTGGGTCAAGGAAAAAGATATTTTCATGTCTTTTATGTTTTCTTCTCTTTCATACAACATGATAGATTCATTATAAATTTTCATGAGTGAACTAAAATACGACTCCATTTTATTTCAGAGGGTTTCGGGAAAATATTTATCTCCCAAATTATTTGAATTTATTCAACTCCATGTCTTATATATCTTTATCAATCTTCATATTTTTTATAAAAATACCCCATAGATCATATTCTTTCTCAATATGACAATCCACATACACAAACTTCCATATTTTATAGCATTGATAAATATAAATCATATTTTTGATGGAGTTGATCAATCATTATGTTAGTATTGTATAAGAATATTCAATAATTTCAAGAGACCATTTATTCATAAATTTATAATTGTAAAAATTATATTTTAAAGGGTTCTGTGTCTTCCACCTATGCATTTAGATTCTATTCAAAAAATTAGATAAGTGTAAAATTATTTTTAAGAATATCTCAACTGCTGCTCCCATCAGATTAAAAATCTCTTTTGAAAATTAATTATGATCCTCATAATATTTCTAGTTGACATGGTTCCTTGAATTTACATCCATTTACAAAAATAAAGTGATGTTATGTGATTATAATTTTCTAACTATTAATCATATCAAAGGAAATAAATGAGAATTTCTGGGATAACTCAAAAATAAGAAACATTTCATAACTTATGAATATCCATGTTTCCATATTTATTATTAATGGTATATTTCCTAACTAGGAATAACATGGGTATTTTGATCCCTTTTATGTTTTTTTGTAAAGAGATGTTGAATTCTCCATATCATATCCAATGGTATAGTCAATATAGGTGTGCAACAAGACCCTATTTTCATATACTTCATGATGATAAAGTTAATACACAATGCCCCCTTTTATGATTTATTTCCCCTAGGTATAACTATCCAATATAAAAATACACTTTCATTATCCATACATGGTTTTTGACACTTTTAAATCACTTATCATAAACACTATGATAATTTAGGTATTTTTCCTATATTTAGACATATCTCTAAGGATTTCACAAAACATTTATAATCCAAGTCCATAAAAATAACTTGAAATTCTATAATATGAACATGGAATACCCATATTAGTAACACTCCATTTTTTGAATTTATTAAACAGTTAAAAATTAATAAATTGTCAAAAAGATAATGAGGCCTTGTGTCCTTGGGTAATTATTTTAATAGAATAATAAATTAAAAAATTGAGTAAAAAACATTATTTAAAATATCTAAAACATTACCTAATGTTAAATATATATTTTTATAATAGATGATACAAACATGTGATGTACATATGAAAGGGTTGATGTATAAATCACTAAAATGAAAAAATCAGACAATTAAAATATGAAATTTATTCTTGTGATTGAAAATACATCTCAATGTGCCATAAACTTGGTGATAATCATGAAAAATAACATCAAATATGATATATGATTTTGGAATACATGAAATATTGCAATGTTTAAAAAATATAAAACCTGAACTCAAAAGAATATTGGAAGGCTCACCGTCAAAAAATAATATTTTTTTTTTGTTATCATAACCTCTCAATAATAATAAGGTGTTTTAAATGAATTTTTGATCCATATATATCATATAATATAAAAATATCATTAAAAATTTAGTACAATGATCCTTTATAGTTTTTTATAAACATAGAATTCCACATTCTATGAAGGATAAGTACATATTAATGAATATAATTGAATAGAAATTGGGATGGGTAATCACTATAAAAATGTTTGGCTTGGGATATCATATGGTAAAATAATAATCATAACTTATTTATATAATGATTCATGGAAGTGTTTAATTAGAGAGTAAGGTGACATATCATTACATATAAATCACAAGGATTGTATAAGGTTGTGTAGAAAACAGGACAATATGAATAATTATAAATCATATATTATAATACAATGATAATTATTGACTCAATATGAGGAGGAGAGAATCCCCTTACCTTATGAAGGGTTTTATAAAAGCTTTATAGCCACTTAATCAGATCTTAGGATCACCTTGGGAGGGATTCAGGGGAAATATTGGGTTAAATTTTATACTCATTGGGTTTTTAGTGAAGAAGATTATGATATTAGTTTGGTATTTGTTGAAAATGTTAGGAGAATTATTATTTAATTTGAAAACATAGGTTTTTGACTCTATATGATAATATAATAAATACAAAAAACTAATGAATGGTTATTAACAATGTTTTCTACTTTAAAGTAATGTAATTATGAAATATATATGTCAATAAACCAAAAATATTAAAATTATACTTTTGGTTAAGTGGAAGTGACTCATGTTCATAAAGAATTGATTTTAAAACAATAAAACATATAATTTTTTTTAGTTTTTTTCATAATGGTTTATAAAAATAAAAATATAAATGAAAATCCACAATATTTAAGTGGATAAATATATTTATGGTCATGTATTCTAGTCACATAATTTATTTCATCACATTTGTTCTCTTTTGATTTTAAAGTACAAATGATTATATTTATTACATATTTAATATGTACACAAAAATACGACTGTCTTAAAAAATTATGGAAAATTAAAAAATATATAATTTTAAAGTGATTATCAAAATAAAATTATTATACCAATATAATTATATATATATATATATATTCACTTTTAGGAAAATCTTCAATTACTGGAAAATACTAGTTTTTATGTCACTACTCACTTTATGGTACATTTAATAATTATATTAGACTTTAAAAAATATATAATAATATATAATAAATAAAATATTATCAATTAATAATACATCATAAAACTATATTTAATATTCAAAATTATTCAATTTATTAATAAGTGTATTTAATTGATTCTATATATTTCATAACAATATA
The DNA here is from genome assembly GCA_963277665.1 of Viscum album. Lineage (NCBI taxonomy): Eukaryota > Viridiplantae > Streptophyta > Magnoliopsida > Santalales > Viscaceae > Viscum > Viscum album. Next base: position 710,276 of record CAUJRU010000164.1, read on the forward strand.
ATTTTTGTTATTTTCATATATAAACAAAAGTTTAATCAAAATTGTTATTAAATCATATAAATATAGTAATAATAAAAATTTATAACAATAATTAATATTTTATTTATTTAAAAATATAAAAATTCATACTACAAGGTTCTAAAAACCTAACCAATAATTATATAATACAAAAGATTAAGAATAATGAGTGTTGTGGTAGCACATTCTCATGGTTCTTCTGTGAACTTATGCTGGGATAAGGCCAATGATATGATTTCACATATTTTAAATTGGCTTCAATTGTATTTTAGTTCTTGAATTTTTTATTGAGATTTGTTAGGGAAAATTAGAGTGAAACCATCTTATACTGAATCCCAATTAATTAAGATTTATATGGAATGATCCTATTGTTCATGATCATTTCATCCCCAATTGGTATGAATCACACTTTATCAGAACTCTTAATATGTGTTAATCATAAAAATGATATTACATTAGCCAAATTATCAACGGTAGATAATGTTAATGTTCTTTTATATCTAATTGGATATATTTTATAATGATCCCAATTTGACAATGAAGTGCACAAGATTTCATTAACTATATTTCATAATCTTTAATTTATTTATTAAAAAGGAAATTTCCATTATAAATGTTTTGGTATTCATAGCCATCATAACCGTACCATGAACAACTATGCTTGGAGGGTCCAACACAACTCCATTTTATTATCCTATTTGAAAGACCTATAAAATAAAACTGATTCCATAATCAAATTAATTTAGTTAATTTTAATTCCTCTATTAAATTCCTTTAGAATAATACTTTTACTATAAATGGATCTTTATACATGTGGAAAATTTCTCAACCTGCCTTCTTGATTATAAAATTCAAATACCCAACATTATGGGATGACTTCACCATGATCAAGGAATATCAACAACTATATCATAAATAAAGTCAATAATATTTAGAGGGAAGTTAGAGAGGATCCATTAATCAAAGTAAATTTTCAGAGTCTCCATGATTCACCATTAGAATGAATCCATGTTCAATCCCCCTCGTAGTGGATTTGAATTAGATGCACGGGGGTGGAAATTCAATGAAGAATAGACTTTTCTCTTCCTCCAAACCCACTTCAAAACAAGAGGGAGTTCTATCCCTAAAATTTTTAAAATTCCACCAACTAAAATAGAAACCTCAGACTATCTATTGAACCCAGGAAGAACCCACGATTTTTATATATCCCAAATTACATGCCTATTGGTGTAATAAAATAATAAAATCCCTTAATCCACCTCATGTCAAGTTCTATTTATCAATTAAGATACTGAAATCCAAAAAATCCTTGAATCATGTAGAATATATGTATATATATTTTAATATGCTCAAATTTTTAGATATCCATCCCAAAAACTAGTACTCAAAATAAACTACCCACGAAAGGAAAGAATAAAATTTTCCCCTTCTTGTAATGACCCAATATCCACATTTTTATTCATTGAATTACCATTACCATATATAGTAATAATAACATGCATGTTATCCTCTATATTATAAAAACTTTTAGACATGGTCATTAAATATGATGTATTCATAGGGTATTTTGGTATGTTTATAATCATGTAGAAAGTAGTGGGTTAACCAATATCATATTTTTCTTATTAGGTGACATGTATCCCATAAGGGCTCATAATTGAGATATCCTGATGAACTATGTAAACATAACGTAATATGATACATGGGAATATAAATAATAATTTTTATTAAATATATAATATATAATGGATTTACTCTCTATGGAAGTGTGATTGATTATTATGATTGATTTTATATTCTTGGTAACAAAAACTATCATTTACTATTAATAGAATTTAGAGGATATCAAAATCAATAAATGCATTTATCATAAAACAATTTTCCCAAATATTAAAAATATGGTGATAAATTAGGATAACCTATGAAAAATGAATTGGATGCTATGAAAAATATGTCTTCATTAAGGTTTCAAAAGTTATTAAATATTATGTGACATAATTAAATTTAATTCTACTCGAATTAGGATTTATCTTCAGTAAAAGATAGATAGATGTTTTCAAAAAATAAAACCATGTTTGGGGTGGTTACCATGAGATAATACATAAGGATTAAACATTCATAACATCGTACTATTTTACTAGTTATCATTCCATTAATGAGTCATTCTTTTTTATATAGATTTATTCACACACACACACCAAGAAAATAAAATGGAATGAGAAAGAATGTATTAAAAATTATATATGATGTTCAACCTGAAAATGAAATATAAATAATAATAACAAATCAATAAAATACAAGGATAACAAATTTATATATTATTATAAAATCTATTGTTTTTCCTTAAATATTATAATTAATATTTATGTTTTGATTATCTTTAAAGGTTTTAAATAAATAAATAATGAAATTTTCTTAATCTCATTAAAATTTTAAATATATATATTTTTAAAGAAATATTAACTAAGTTTTCTTTATTATAGATAATTTGATAAATATATATTTTTAATAATATTATTATATTAATAGTTTTTTTTTCCAAACTAATATATTAAATATCATTTAATTGAAAATTTATGTGATATTTTATCATGTGAATTGGATGTTTACAGTAATATTTTTTAGGAATAATAGTTCTCACAGTATTTTATATTTTCAATTAAGAAATATATTCATAAATTTAGAAATTTAAATTTTATTACGTGAATATTATTATTTAATTCATCACATACGAAATTTAAATAGGGTTATTATTTTTAAATATTTTTTTTGTGATTAAAGAAACACAATAGATTTTTTTAATATCATAATATTTTTAAATGATAATGATCTATTAATGGATTAAAACTTTTATAAAATTTTATATCCTGTACATCAATTTATTTATGGAATAAAATGGATCATTTAAAAATCCACGATGAATTTAAAGAAACCGGGTTTAATATTTTGAAGCGTAAATATTGTTTTGGTCAAAAATGTGATTCTTTTGGTTACATTTAATAAGATATAAAGATTTTGGTATTATATTTTCAATTAAATTTAGTAATAATACTCTTATGTGGTTTATAATAATAAAATCATAACATGTATAGAAATAATAATGATAATTTTATCATTAGCATAATTTTTAATCAATAAAATATATTTTTTAATTATGTGCTTTATATATTGTGTTATCTAATATTAAAAATTATTTTTAACAACCATCAAAATTTTCATTTAAAAAAAATTAGATCACATTTTAAAAAATATGTTCCATATTATTTTATATGGGAAGACTTTTTACAAGTCTTCTGAAATAAAATACATAGAGAAAATTAGTTACGACTACAAAAACCCAGAATGATAATTGTGTAGAATGGAAAGGATACAAAAAAATGTTAAAAAAATGTTCTAAATTTAGTGGTTGTGGTTTTTTCATGTACCACAATTATCTCCCCTCATTTAATGTATAATTTCAATTCTATATCCCCTGTGAAACATCAGTTTCATTTATTATAAGTTGTTATATTTACATTAATAAAATTACCTTCCCTTATAAATGGGTCTTTCCACCACCCCTTCAGTCACACTAAATAAATTAGAATTTATCTATAAAATCTACACAATTTAGTTCTCCTAGAATCCTTTTCCAAAATCATAATCATATTGTTAAAATAAATTATTTTAATTCATCTATTCTCTTAATATCCATGTGAAATCTCAATGTAACAATGTTAATACTAATGAATAACTTATATTATTATATATTTGGAATAAAAATAAAAATTTAAAGATTATATATACTCAAAAATAATTATTATTTGGCATTAATTTATTATGTTTATGGAATAATAATCACATATCTTTCATCTTTTCCCATTGTAAAAATAAAACATCATTTGTGGTGTAAATATGTAAACACTAGTACCTCAACGAAGTGAGATGTTCTTTTTTCCAATTTACACAATAAATGGTCGTTAAAATGAGGTATTTATTAAGTAAATAAAATATTTACAACATTATTATTATTCTAAAATTTTAATTCAACATCCACATTCATTTAATGTTTTTAAAAAAGACATCACTTGTGTGTAGATACGAACAACCCCCTCTATAAGGCAATGTGTTTAATTTTTCATTACAACCACAAAAGGCCAGTTTAATAATATATTTAATTATTATATATGATATTAATGATTAAAAAAATCTATGTATAATTTCCTGAAGGGATAACACAAAAATTAAGGATCAAAATAAGATAATATATTCATTACATCAATATACTCAAAACACACTTATCATAGATCTTTTTCTCATAAAACTTTCAAATTGATTCCAAATAAATAAATGAAATTTATTATTTCATTAAAACTACAAAATTTAAATATAATTTATAATTTATGAATAATTAACTTATTACAGTTGAATGAGGTTTAATGTTACAATAATATATCGTTCGTAGAACAATAAAAATTTCCAACAATCTATGAGGAAAATAAAAAATAACTAACTAAAGTAATTGTTATAAATGACTAAATTGTAGGTTTATAATAAATAATATAAATATTATATTTTCCAAAAATTTAATTAGGATGGTTATCTTGATTATACAGTAGGTTACGAAATGTTTTATATGTTGTGATTATACGGTATGTTTTTTCTTCATCTCAATCCTCTTCATGAAATGTTTTGTATTATGAACATAATTTCATTTATAAGGTGTATATATTTCATATATTATATATTATATAATGAATTACCATTTATTCTGAATATATTATATTCAAATATAATCACTGTCATTGAAGGATTTTTTATTAAAATGTTACTCAAATAGTGATGATTTTATCATCTAAGTTCTAATTTTTATAGGTCTATTAAAAATTTATCATTAGTTTAATTAAATTTTTTGTACAGAATACCCTATAAATTAATTTTGTAATACAATTCATACTATTAAATTTTTTTCCATATTTTTCATGTGATATATTATCCTAAATTTTCAACTCCAATACAACTAGATGCATAAAGGATATTGGTAACTCATATCCCAAATAATTTGGTAAAAATTATTCTTATTGACCAAAATCCAAATATAAAAAGTTTCATTAACCCTAAAATTTTATTCCACGGTATATTATCATCATATGTATTGAAAATTAATTTTTCAATTCAAATCTATTTCCTTCATGAATTTCATTTACAGAATGTATTACATTAGTATGAATAATCTCCATTAACTTTAATGGGAGGTTTTCCTCCTTTCCAATAATTTCACTTCCAACCATTTTTCTCTATTATATATGATAATATAGTTATATGTTTTCTAATTTGACCATCACGTTTCTCAATATCACTTTTTAATTTCATTTTTTATCTTCCTTTTTCATGATATGAGTTTCAAAAATGCGATTTTAAAATTTAAAATGGATCTCTTTCCATGATATATTTTTTATCATCCAATCCAAATTTAAATTAGAAATACACTATGTATTATTAAGGATTAAATTATAATTGATTAATATCAATTTTAATGTTATAATAAGTTTTCAGATTAAATTGTTTCAAATTGTCTTTTTAATATCAAATCAATCATACACACTGTTAAAAACATTTCCTAAAAAACAATTTTTTATTTTCAATATTTTGTATCCTGAATAATGGATTTAATTATATATATTAATGTGATTTATTTATATATTTTTAACATATGAAAAAATATTTTGGTAATGTATTTTAATTTAATGCATTCATCATTGTCATTTTAACCAACTTGGATCATCATTACAAAATGTGAAAGAGTATTATTTAAAATTTATTTCAATAATAATTTTTCCCCACCTTTATATGTTTTTTTAAATACCAATATTATTATTTATAAGAATTTATCAATTAATATTTGAAATATAATTTTTTCTAGATTCTCTAATGAAAAATTGTCAAAAAACAAAAGGATATTACTTCAACATTCTCTAAATAAATTACAATATTTTTGGGAAAGTGTTTTTACCCTATATTGTTACCCTTGAAAGTTTTATATATATTACATTAAAGAATATTTTATGATTACTTCCATATAAATTATCATTATTGATTATGAATAATTCTATTAAACTTTTCAGAAGAGATCCTCTTTTTAGAGGTTATTTTATGTGGTTTTTGAATGATGAATTGTTTCATGTTATCATGTAAAAAACAGAAAAAACACACAAATATATATATATATTATGGTTATAATTATATAATAGGTGTTCCTAAAATTATATATTTATTCAATACATTAGGTAATTTATTATATCTTGTGAAATAATAATAACAGGTTGAATCATGATTCTCAATGCACTATGTTTTGGTAGGTTTTGATTTGATTCTTCATGGACAATGTTTTAATATGTCAGAATGTGAGTCCTAATGAAAAAAATTAATCCCAAAAAAATATTTAAAATGAAATACTTTTTGGTAGGTAACAATGTGACTCCAGATGCACTATGTTTTGTTAGGATGAAATGATATTCCCGATTCAGTAATTTTTGTAATGTAGAACTTTTATTCCTCATAAAAAATTGTGAGTATTAATGAACTATAGTTTAAGATGTTTGGATGTGATAAATGTGACACTATTTAATCTATGGAAGTAAATTGGTTGTTTTTTATCATATAATGGTTAGATATATCATGATTTTTAATACACTATGTGATATGAGGAACAAAAGTGATTCATAGTTCACTATGATATGATTTTTATGATTTTGAGTTTGATGTCTGCCCTTGTTATTAAATATCTCATTGACGTAAAAATATTTATATATTATATTCATGATATCATTATTCATGAATCATATCTACTATATCATAATATTATATCATGTAATATGTTAACTCAATTATGATGACACACGTCACTGTGATGACTTATTGAAAAATCTTATTGTTCTATAGTATTTTTAATATAAAGTTTCTCTCATTTTTATGTATTATCATATTTATAATCATTAGTTTATGCTTATAACTATTCCCATGTTTATAATTTGAGCACACCACCTTTCAACTATCTCATTTTATATGTTATAAAGATAAGTGTAATCTATATGGAGGCTATAATGGGATCATATGTGGTTATATTATAGAAAAATATTTTAAATTATCATAAAATAAGATTCTTTTGAAGAACGTATTCAAAGATGCAAAATATTCCATTCAAGGTTTCATGTGATCATTGTGAGGTTTAATTTTTAACTTATATAAATGAATAGTTATTATTATTATAATATTTTCATGGTTCACCTATGTATTTATCAATTCCTTATTTAAAATAACGGGTCATTGGAAACATATAAATGACTGTGTTACTTTGGAAAATATTTATTAGTGAGTGATTTAGAATTTTTTGAGAAGTTGAATTTCAATGTTGGGTTTAGTATGGAAACAATTACTGAAACAATCTGTTGATATGTATATGTATAGGATGACATTAAAAAATTTAACATATAATAAAATTTCTTTATAATTAATGACTACTCTTTATATATATAAAAATGTTGATTTAGGCTCTAGAATTGATCTTTATAGAGTTAAGTTTTTTAATAAGTATAGTTTTTTATAGCTCAATATTCACATAGTGCATGAGAAATTTCGCTAAATACAAATTAGTATTGAAAATCAATGTGAATATACATTGTTAATTCAAACCCTCATTATAATATAATATATAAAATTTTAATACAATATATTTAGGGAACCTAATAAGTATAAAATGATGGAAAAGTTATATTAAAACCTAGATAATAATACTTGATTTTATATATTTCATCAATATGTTATTCCTTATAATTGTGTTGTCTTCATATCAATATTTTAAATTTATTAATATTCATATCGCAATAATTATTACTACCTAGTAATGGCATGATCAAATAAAACTGAGTTATTAATGGGAGAAAGTGAAATATGATTGATTCCTTAAATGGGAAACCAATTGAAAAATACTTTTGTGCTAAAAAAATGGTTATTCGTACCAGGATATCATAAGTCATTATTAATGAAATGAACCATAATACCCCCATAATAGTAATATAAAATTCAGAAAACAATTCATGTAGTTCATAAGGATATAAGAAAAATAGGAATAAATATTTATTTCATATTTTTCAAGGAATTTGGATGAAGAACTAAAGGAAATGTCTTAACATAATAATAAAATTTCTAAATTATGAAGGCAATGAACCATAAGATTGTGATTTGCATGGGGATATGAAGAGGTCTTCTAATACAATGATTGGTATGAAGGTACCAACTAATGATCTACCCACACATTAGGGATTCAAATGAATGAATTTTGTGAAATATAATATTTGGTAAAATTATAAATGGGTTTATATGTATAATAGGTAGTAGTGACATACTCATATAGGAGAACATGGAAAAAAAATACAGTAACTATAATGTATGCTGATCATTATAATTAGGGTATTCTTATACTCCACTCCAGGGAAGGAAATTTATCCTTATATTTTTCTTCTAGGCACAATTATATATTTAATAGTTTTTTATGATCATTAATTCACCACCCCAGTGATTTGATCATCGAATAAAACACATAATTTTTTTATTTTAATATATGTTATATTTTTTAGATGTAAGTCTATGAAAATAATATTATAAATTATTTATAAGAATTTTATGTGATTTTTAAAAAGTATTGAAATTAAAAATATTTAGTAAATATTAGTAAATTAATTAAAAAATGAAATTTTAAATTAATATGAAATAGAGATCATCATTCAATGAATGGATGTATATGAGTTCCTTTTGAAAACTGAATCTATTAGAGGAGATATGATATTAAATCTTGAGAATAGTATAGGAGAAATTATTTATATAAAACATTATATTAATATTTAATAGGTATTAAGGAAAATTATACAATTATTATTTTTATAACATGAATTTCTATATAGAAATTATACATATATTCCATATTTTAAATACAATTATTAATTTTCAATTGTATGAGATATATAAAATGGTGAGATTGAATTTTATATATGAGCTATAATGTGATACCCTTGTGATTTAAATAATGAAATTTTATTTAAATAAGCTGTATTAGATTTTTAGTTTACTATTGCATACCTTATAAAAATTATTCAATATGACAAGAAAAAACAATATGAAATTACTATAATATAAATTACATAAGAATATAAAACAATAATAAATTGATTTATTATAAATATATATTTCTCTTTTCTATTTATATAAATATTATTATTAATGTATTATATAAAATTAGGGGTTACAATATGCATAAATAAAAACATGTGATTAAATCTATTAAAAGTTGAAAATATATATTATTCAATGATTTTTTTTAAATAATACATTTTTTACAAAAATGTATACATTAATATATTTTAAATATTATTTTTATAATAATTAGTAGTTAAAAATTATATATTAACACTCAATTATTTACTAATTGATTTTAAATATGATAAAGAAAATTTAAATATTAAGACATTATTTTTCAATAAATGTAGTTTTTAATATAATTTATTTCTTCATTTAAAAAATAAATATATAAATTTTTTAAATTAAATTTTATGATATGAACATAAATTTGTAATTCATCATGTCATAATTCTCATATGTTGAATAATATGTATTTTTAAGAATTATAATTTTTAGACTAATAGAAAAAAATACCATTCTTATAAACATTATAGTGTTTGTGAAATTATCAGGATATAAGTTTGAAATTTTATTTTGTGCAAATAATTATTTCATGAGAATAATTTATTTGTGAAATATAATGATTCATTAAAAAATAATTTTATAATTCATAGCACCCATGTGTAGCATTTTGAAACCTAATTATTTGTTAAATTATAAAAAATCATTCCCTTTTAATTATATATCCAAAAAGAGAATTTTGTTAGCCTATATACATTATTTAAAAGATATTTTTTTAATAATATTTATTTTGATTTAATATAAAATATCATGGATAATATTATCTATATCATAATTTTTTTTAAATGAATTGTTTTTCTGAACAAAATTTCAACTTATGTGTGCTAAAAAGAGGGAATTTCATCGAACATTATGGAAAACTATATTATTTATAATTCTAATGTCAAATTATTCATTTTTTACCTCAAATTGATTAAAACTTTATTAAAATAAAAATATAAAAGTAATTAATATGAATAAGTTGTAAATTTCCAGTACATCCTCAAATGGAATACTATTGTTCTCATAATGAGTTCTAATCAGTCGTTATCTTGTTTTATTTTATATATTTAACATAAAAAATATAATATAAACCTTTGAATATAATAAAATGTGTACTAATATTATATTTATCTTCATGTTGTTTATGGACCTCATTTCCCTTATAAAAACAGAAGCATTGTTTGTGTGTACATGAAAACTACCCCCTATATGAAGAGAAATATTTTTTTCATTCACTTCAATAAATGGTATGTAATAAATTAATATATAATAAATAATTAAAAAATTTATTATATTGTTATGATTCTTAAAATAAAAACCAACTCATAACTTATTTTAATTCTTTGAATAATTAAAACATAATCATTTGATATGTACATATAGTTGCCCCCATCGATTTATGTGTTTCTTTTTTATTTACCACCATAGAATGATACTCTTATAAAAATTTAATCAGTATATATGATATTATGTAGTAATAAATTTCCAAAAAGGGTTATTTAAGGATTGAAAAACAATTACATATTGTTATTCGATAATATGTTGTTTTATATAGAAGATCCAAAACAAGTTCATTAAGGATTCTGATCTCATGAACCACACCGACAATTTAGCAAAAATAAAAATTAGAATACAAATTTTTTTATAATATATTTTTGCAATAAAATTTTCAACACTGAAAAATGAAAAATTTATTATAAAAAATGAAAACATATGTCATCATTATAAAACCTATTTAGTATAATCATAATTATTAACTCATGATGTGGAAAATACAAATTACTTGTTTTTTAGTCTTAAATAAATGGATAAAAATTAATTTTATTAGATGGAATATATATTAGTGTATCAAATAATTTTTCTAACAATTTTATGAATAATATATATGAAATTGGGGAATGCTTAACTATTAATGAATATAAGGAAAAAAAATTTCACCTAAAATTCCATTCATAGATTAATGTTTTCTATTATGATCCTAATATATAAAACCAAAAGCTCCCATTGTACGTTTCTGTTTGAATAATGCAATAGCTTGTGTAGAACACAACATTTTGTTCTAGCACAGAATACCAATTAAACTATCTTCTATGTAGAGTAATACCCACTTTTAAAAATTTTAAAAATTTTATATTCCAAAATGGACATCATTTTTATATTCATAAAATCAAAATTATCTCAGGTTTACATTTGGTATTTTTTTAAACATTAATTTTTAATAAATCGTGAAAAATACCACATTATTGTTTAAAACATACTATTTATATAAATAATTGATTATTTTATTGAAATTTATTTTAGGTAAAAATAGATACATAATACCTATATAATTTAAATGTAATTCATTGGAGTCATTTTATAATAAAATTACATATATAAAATTTTATTGGACATTTTAACCTCTTTTACCCACCATCTAGGTGCATTTGAACATTTGCATGAAACATAATATTACATCTTCAATAAATTGAATTTCAAAAATTTGAGACACAGGATTTATATCAGCAAGTAAATAGTGGTTCTATATGATAAAAATAATTTTTGGGAATAGTAATGTTTTAATTTTGTTTACTATGATTAAAATTAAATCGGGTAATTGAAGTTAAATTTGATATTATAATTACCCTATCGTATGTATTAATTATATTGGATATGCCTTTTTCGACCAAAATTATCCTTATTAGTAAAATAGGATCCTCTTTGATCCACTTGGATTAGATTAAGGGTTTTATTATTAATTTATTTAAAGTAGTGTTAAAAGTGTAAAATTAAATGTTTATTAACAAATTAATTATTAATATAGATTTAATCATTAGAAAATATTGACTATAAATATTTATTATAAATTTAAAATTCATTCCTATAAAATGGTATTTTATTTAGAAATTTTAGACAATATATATTTAAATTTATTTATGACACAATGATGATACGTAAATTAACTTAATAATGAATGATTAAAAAATTGATATTATAAATATCCAAATTAATGTATATTGAGAATTTTGATTCATTCCAATTATTTTCTAGGTTAGTAAAACTTTTTATAATTGATTAAATTTATTTTTATTGAATTAATAATGTTTTTATGACATTCACTAATACAAAATACTAAATAGTGTCAAAAATTGACATAAATTTGTTTTTTTAAAAATAGTATATTATTAATTGATATAATATTTCATAAAATATAAGGTTCAGAAAAAGGATATATATAAGGATATATATGTCAATAATGAACCACTTGGGGTTCTCTCGGATTTTTATAGTATGTTTATTTACCATTTATTATAATAATACAATAATACAAGGTAAAAGATAAACTATTTAACTATGATTTAAATCTAAATGATATTGTTAATATGGTGACAGAAACCTATCTAAAACCTATTTTTTGAATTTTTTTAGACCCATAACCACATTATCTTCAAAATAAATCCTTTTTGAGACATTAGAAACCGAAATTGATTTTATAATAAAAAAATATTTCATAATTTTCAAAAAGAGAATGTAACTTATCTTATAAAAGGGTACTACACCTTCTCCTGATTTCACACATCCAAAGCCATTTGTATAGGAAACAAAATACTAAAAATCCTCCCAACTTACAACACATCAACCGAGAGGCCTTAATTTGGTCATAATTCCATATTATGGATCCCTTTTGATCAAATCAAAAGAAAGAACCTGATGATGATGTAATAATTTCATCAGCTCTTTCGAAGATATTTTCAACTTACACTTTCTATTTCATTGTTATCTCCATTAAAAAATAATAACTCCAGTACCTTCTAAATATTGTGATTTTATTATAAATATGGTATGGCCATATTCATTTTTCTATCTGTCCTATTAACGACATAGTCACTATACGTGCGTACATATAGCTTACCGTCTCCACGTCATGGTGTAGTTTGTTATTCAACACCTCATTATTTTTATGCGAATAATAATGAGTATAATTTATTTAAATAATAAATATAACATGTCAATTATTGTTTAAATATGATAAAACATCAAATGACATAATATTTCACCATTAATAGAATGGTATTGTCACTCGTGTTAATGTACGGATTACTGTCTCCACGAACGTGATGAGATTATTTCCCCATCATAACCATTCAAGAATAATTTTCATTTTATGAATAAATATAATGTTGAAGAACTTATTGTAATTTTGGAGATGAATCAAATACATCCTATATATAAGAAACAAGACTTATGTATAAAAAATATAAAGGTAAATGAATCAGTTAACACCAGAAAATTTTATACTACTAAAATATTATTAACAAAGCAATATAAGAAGACCATGTATGATATAATATTTTTATATAAAATTCTTTTATAATTTAATTACAATGATTAAATGATTATATAGGATATGAACATACCCTCAACCAAGGAAAATTACTAGGTAAGGGTTAATTTTATAATTTGTTTATTTATCCGAGTTTGTTTATGGGTTAGTATCTATTGTGATAGCTTTATCATCCATATCCGTGTTTCTTAAAAATATATTTAAACACATTATTACTATATCCCCGAATATGAGTTAAAGTAATTTATACCTTCTTTTGACTTTTTATAAAAAAAAATTGAAAGGAATCATCTTGTAATTTTCCAAACAAGGTACATTATGACATTTTATAAAAAATAAGGTACAAATGTTTTTTAAAATATAAGGTTTGTATGGATACTTCCACTATTATAACACCTTTTATGATTACCATACTAAAAAATATAAGAATATTTTCAAAATAAATTCTTTATTTTAAAATTACATGAATTTTAAATGATTTCAAAATAGAAAGATATATTTATCACAAATTGTTTTGATTTTATCTATGTCAACATCCATTGATGGATTTTACAGATGTTTGTATTTGTTTAATTATGATATTTTCATTCAAGTTGTATTAAAAGTATTTTGATATTACTGACGTTGTAAGTGTTATTTTTATTCCATTCATGGTTTATGGTTAAAGTATTAACATTTCGTATGCTGGTTTTAATAAGAATGTTAATTTTTTGTTTAAAACTTTTCATATGAAGAATTATTTGTAATTTTTAAATGGTGGGTGAATCCTACTATAGCTCCTCAATTCATCATTATGTCTAATGATATAAAATAGTGTCTTGGCACAAGTCCTTGACAAAATCATATTTTTAGTCTTGGAACAAGGCCTTAACTATGATCTTATGTTGTACATCATTATGAATTCTATCATTATAAAATTGAATATTGATATTACATGTGATTATTCATCTAGTATACTATCCATGTGAATAAGTAAATGGAATTTTTTGATAAATTTTTGCATTATCATTCTGTAATTTTTGTTTAAAATGCCTGCGTTTTAGTCTTATACACTGCCGTAAATGTTTCTACTTATTTATGATTGTTTCTTCTATATTGTTATTCTGACTGAGAATCTGAGCTCACCCCATTATATTTTTTATTTTTTACAGGATGCGAAGTATTATATTATGATTAACCTGCAAGAATAGGCTAATGGATTTGAGTGTGTTCAAAAATGAAACAATGTTGTTGTTTTTTCATTTCTGAATGTAACGTAGAATTTATGTATGTATCTAGTACTTCCAAGGTTTCTAAACAAATCAGTCTATCAAGACTTGATCTCTTGTGATCTTGAAAATATTATCAAGAAAATCACTATCTCTGGGTAACTAGTGTTTGGGAGTTATAGTTGGTATCATAGGATATTTCATACAACCATTGGAACATATATTTAGTATAAACTATAATTATATAACATTGCCCTAAGATATACTTTGAGGATTAGTATAGAATAACTTCCTAGAATTTTTGTTATGTTGAGATTTTATATAATCTCAATTAAATACATCTCTATCTGGATAAAAGCAGCTGGATGTTGCTCTGGAAAAAATGTACGTTGGAGTGAAAACACTAACATGAGTTTTTAGGCTTGACCTATAGTATCCTTGTATACAACAACGGGCATTGCTACAATATGGGTTACAACACCCCCATGGGATATTCTTAGGATAATTTAAATTTTATTTACAAAACAATATAAAGGATTTGTGAGAAAATTCCTCCTCTATGAAATTTATTATTATTATTATGAATTATATGCATAAACTTATCAATTCATGTTAGTTATTTTATTAGTTTGGAATTATGTATTGTGATTCATAACCTAATATATTGTAATCCATTATTAAGAAATTGTGCCTTGTGAAAGGTATGGGAATTTTATTATCACATGTAATCAACGCAGGGGTTTCCCTCCTACTCAAGAAGATAATAGGGTGGAGGTGATGCAACTAGTGTTGATAAACTTATCACCATACTTTGTGAACTCACTCATGTTATGAATAATAACCTTACCCATATAGAGGACCCTGATCTACAACATGGAGAATCAATGTAAGAAAAATTCATCAGGCAACAACCACCTACATTCAATGGGACTACAAATAAATTTATAGCTGAGAAAAGGATATGTTTCATAGAGAAAATATTTCATCCTTTGGGGAGTAGTGAAAAGGAAAAAGTTATCATGGCATTTTATCACCGCATTTGAGATGCAGATAAATGGTGGTCATTAATTCCAACACAGAGGAGGATGATGAGGTATAAAATATGGAATGGAGGGAGTGTATATGAATTTTTATAAAAAATTAATTTCTTTATGACCATTGAGCAGATATGGAATGGCAATTCCGGAGTCTGAGGTAATAAGAGGATGAGAATATCGCAATGTATGAGGATCACATTACGAGGTCATAATGGCATGCAGTAGATTATATACCTAACACAAGGTGTAATATTGATTGATTCTATTATTGTTTTAAACCATTTCACCATTGAAAATTAGTCTCATAATATTTCCGATTGTTCAAAGATTTATTCTCATGTTCTATCAAGACGAAAAAATAATTCTATAAGTCATAAAACATTAATGAAAAGCCATAGAAGAATAGATCTGATGAGCACTTTTGAAATGGAAATATGTGGAAGAAGGTAAAAGATGAATTTCCATACTGCAGTAAGTGTAGGAAAAAACACCCTGATACGTTCCTCAAGGGAATGGGAGTATTTTACATGTGTGGTGAAAAAGGACACCAGGAAAATTATTGCAAGGGAATGAAAGAGGCTATCAATGTTTAATGAAACAATTTTTGAGAAATGAGGCCTTAACCAAATTAATGTCTTATATGATAAAAAACCAACCTCAAAAAAGGCCGGGGGAGAAAGTACAATCTTATTTGATCACAGATGCTGAGGTTGAAGCTATGAATGACATGGTGGATGGTAATTTTATAGTTTCATAAAATTTAGAAATTGATTTATTTGATTTTGGATCATCGCATTTTTTAATATCCTCCCAGTTATCTAAGAAAATTATATAATTACAATTTCATTTAACAAGAGAGTTATCTGTCAAAACCTTTAATGGAAGTATCATTGCAACAATTTTTTTTGAATAAGTTCTCATTAGGTCATAGGAACATGATTTATATATATATCTAATAAATATACCAATAATTGAAGATGATATAATCCTCCGTATGTATTGGATTTCAGACCATGACGCGAAAATTTATTATAAGAAGAAGGTGGTTACAATTTTCGATGATGATAAAAAAATATCTTTAGAGTAGAAACACCACTATCTGATTCTCATATAGATCCACCCACAAAAGCTCTACTAAATTAAATTATTGGGGATGAAGAGAGTGAAATAAATATTGCAGATGAAAGTAATTTTCAAATAGTGGACGTAACTATTTTGAAAGAACATGTTGATGTGCTTCCATATGATTTACATGTACATCCTCCAGAACGAGAAATTATGTTTTCCATTTATTTAATTATTGGTTAATGGATTATATATATGTCCTCATATAAAAGGACCACTGTGGAATTAGTGGAACTTATGAAAAAACTTAATTAATTGAGAAATAAATGTTTTTCTCCCTAGTGTTTCTCTATGGGGATCCACTATTCTTTTTAGTAAGTAAAAAAGATGGATCTATGAGGCTGTGCATTGACTACTGGGAGATCTATGCTATAACAATAAATAAAAAGTATCTCATTCCTCTTATTGATGATTTATTTGATCAAAATCATAAGATAATATTTTTCAAATATTGACCTTTGATCTGGATATCATTAGTTGTGTGTAATGAAGTAAGACATTTCGATGATGACATTTCTTACTAAGAATGGGAATTACGAGTTTGGAGTAACTCTTTTTGGATAGATTAAGCCATCCTATGTATTTATGGATCGATTGAATAGTGTTTTCATGTAATATCTTCAGGACTTTGTAGTTGAATTCTTTTATGACATCTTGTTATACTCTAAAATCTTTGAAGATCATGAATATCACATGAAAACTATTCTAAAGACTCTTAGAAAAATTAATTATATGTGATGTTTAGAAATTGTAAATTCTTCCTTTAGAATATTTCTTTTCTCGGACATATTGTCTCTAAAGATGGAATCTTTGTTTATCCTTAAAAGACAGAGGAAATCCACCAATGGTCATCACCGACAAGTATTACCGAGGTACACAGTTTTATTAGTTTAGTAGTTTATAATTGGAGATTCATCCAAAATTTGACCCGATTGGTTAAGCCATTATCCAAGATCACATATAAAAGGGTTAAATTTGTTGGTAAAAAAGACTGTGAATAATGTTTTGAAGTGTTCAAGATAATATTATTCAATGACCATATTTTGACACTACCATCAGGGAATGGTGGTTTTATTATTTATAATGATGCTTCAAAGAAAAAAATGGGTTGTGTCCCCATGTAGAATGGTAGGGTTATTTTCTATGCATCACAATAGCTAAAATTGATGAACAAAACTATCCCACTCAAGATCATGAGTGAGAAGATGTAATATTTTCCTTGAAAATTTGGAGACACTGTATCAATGGTAAAAAATGTGAGATATATACCGATAACAAGAGTTTAATGTATATTTTCTCACAGAAAGAAGACAACATCTGGAAAATATGATGTCTTTTACTGCTCAGATATTGAGATTTCACTATACACTACCACCTGGGGAAGGAGAATAAGGTTACACTATCTTTTAGAAGAATGGATTATAAATTATGGAACAAGATGAGAGTTCAAAGGCAATCTATGATCATATATTAAGAAAATATGGATATGTAAATAATCAATGAAGGAGAAACATCAGTACCTCTTCAAATGGTTTCCAAACCATATTTACTAGAAGGGATAAAATTTTTCCGGCTGATGATGAGAAGTTTTAAAAAAATTAAACCTATGAATGATGGGATATTTATTGACTACATATATGAATATGGAATTTTGTAATTTGGGAAGATTCTTTGTGTTCCTGACATACCTGATCAAAAATGGGAATTCGTGTATCATACACATATCTTCAAGATCTCTATACACCCTGGTTGCACTATGATGAATATAGATTTGAAAGAACATTTTTGTGGGACATCATGAAGAGGGAGTTTTCTAATTATCTATCAAGATATATGGTTTGTAAATAGGTAATGGCTGGTAGCAACATCCAAGAGGAGTCATGCAACCACATTAGATACCTGAGTGGAAATGGGATGATATTACGATGGACTTTACCATGGGGCTACCAAAGAATCATAGAAGTAATGATGCAATATTGGTCATTGTTGATTTTCTTACCAATTCAGAACATTTTTTACTATAGGAGATGATCTTCCACTTGAATTTTTGGAAAGAAAATATATTAATGATTTTTTTAGAATTTATGGTTTATCCATATCGATTATTTTTTATCACAATTCCCATTTTACATTAATATTATAGAAAATTCTTCATCAGGCCCTAGATACTAAACATAGTTTGAGCACTTCCTACCACCCTCGAACTAATGGAAAATCATAATGAATATTCAAACCACAGAATAAATGTTGTGTTTCTCTCACTGGACTTTCAAGGTATGTGGGATCAAAATTCACCAATGGTAGAATTTTCTTATTTCAGTAGCTTTCTTTCAAGTATTTAGATGGCACAATATGATATATTATATGGAAGGAGATGTCACCCACCAACACTTTGGGAAGCTGTTAGTGAAAGAAAACTCGTAGGCCCAAAACATGTTGAAGAAATAATGACAAAGGAGAAGATGATACAAACCCACATCAAAGCAGCTCAAAGTAGTAAAAAGGGGAATTACGATATCCAAAGGAAGTATTTATAATTTCAAGTAGGAGATCATGTTATCATTAATGTATCTCCATGGAAGGGTGTTATAATATACAGTAAGAAGGTTAAATTATGTCCTAAGTACATCGAACAATTAGAAATTGTAGATCAAATTGGAGTTATAGCTTACCATTTCACAATGCATCTAATTCACTCTAATGTTCATGATTTGTTCCAAATATCACAATTGAGAAAATACATGCCTGGACAAATGCATGTACTCACCTATGATGAAATAGAACTAAAACCCTATATATCTTATGGTGACGTTATTTTCATGATTCATGATACCAGTGAAAAACTGTTATGAAACTAGACAACTTGTCTAGTTAAAGATCTATGGAGATTCCATAAGATGCAAGAGGCAACGTGGGAACCCGGGGAATATATGATGATAAACCACACAAATATTTTTATTTAGTAGTATTATAAAAATTTTTAGGATGAAATTATTTGAAGGAGGGAATAATTTTGCACCCCAAGCTTCCATTGTACGTTTCTCTTTGAGTAATATAATAGCTTGATCTATATGGAAATTTCAGTTCAAGCCCACCACGAACAATCAAACATGTCATTATGAATAGTAATACCCACTCTTTGAATTTTTATAAATTTCATTTTTCATTATGGTCTTCATTTTTTGATTCAAAATATTAAAATTATCTAAAAAATAATTTTTGGACTTTTTATGATAATTTTCAATTTTTGATGAATAGTGAAAAACACTACATTATTTTTTAAAACCATATTTTATATTAAATAATAATTTATTTTCATAATTTTTATTCCAGGTCAAAATATATACTTAAATGATATATAATTTCAATGTAATTCATTGGTGTGATTTCATAATAAAATTAGACGTATAAAATTTTATTGATCATTTTAACATCTTTTACACACCATATATGCACATTTCTAAATTTTCATAAAACATAATATTACCACTTATGTGAATTTAATTACAAAAATACTATAGATATGGTTGAAATAAACATGTAAATTTTGTTCAATAGGATTAGAATAATATTTGGTGAATAGTAACTTTTGAATTTTAATTACCATGGTTAAAAGTAAATATGGTAAATAAAAGAAAAATGATATTTTCATTACCCAAACACATGTCCTAATTCAATTTTTAAGTTTATCTCGACCAAAATTATCCTTAGTAATAATATACGATCGTATTTGATCCACATCCATTAGATTAGGATATTTATTATTATTTTATTTAAAGATGAATTAAAAGTGTTAAATTCAATGTTTAATAAGTAAACCATTTTTAATATAGTGTTATACATAATATAAATTTTACTAAAAATATTTATTATAAATATAAAAGTATTTTCTATATAATTGTATTTTATTTAAAATTATTAAAAATTCAAATAATAAAATTTATTTATGACACAACGATGATGAAATAATTACATTATTAATGAAAGACTAAAATAATTGATATTACAAACATCCAAAAAAATATAAATTTAGATTTATGATGCATTCCAATAATTTTATTGGTTTATATTAAATGTTTGGATTTATTAATTTTTTTTTGAAGTAATCAAGTTCTGTAATGAATTTCAAAAAAACCAAATACTAAATAGTGTCAAAATTGATATAAATGAGTTTTTTTAACAAAATTACTATATTATTAATTGATATAATATTCATAGAAATCTAAGGTTTAGAAAAATTACTTATATAAGGTTATATATGTCTATAATAAAACACTTGGAGTTCTCTTTTCTTTTTGTAGTATGTTTATTAACCATTTATGATAATAATACACGAATACATGGAAAAAGTTAACTATTTAACTAAAAGTAAAATCTAAATGATAAGGATAATATTCAGAACTAAACCTATATAAAACATATTGGTAGGGTTATTTTCAGCCCATTTCCACACTATCTTTAAAATATATTCTTTTTGAGCCACTATAAATAAAAAAGTATTTTATAATAAAAAAATATTTCAAACTTTTCTTAAAGTGACCCTCACCTTTTATTCAAAAGGTCACATCACCTTATCTTAATTTAACACTTCCAAATCCATTTTGATCTGACAAAACTATACTCAAATACCTTCACAACTACCCTAAAATAATCCTAGAGGCATTACTTTTATTAGGAAGGTTTCTTATAGAGGAATTTTGATCAAATCGAAAGGAATCACCCAAAGAAGAGGTAATAATTACCTCACCTTTTACAAAGTTATTTTCTTCTTCCACTTAAAATTTTGTTTTTGTTAATATACCAATATAAAAACTCTAGTATATTATACATACTGTGTTGTTATTATAAATATGGTACAATCATATTCATTATTAGATCCATCTGGTGAATGACAAAGTCACCACATGTGTGTACGCAAAACATACCGTCTACAGGTCGTGGTGTACTTTTTTATTAAACACATCAATATTTGGATGGGTATAATAATGTGGATAATTGATGTAAATAATAATTATAACATTTTAATTATTCTGAATATTTGATATACCATCCATGTACAAATGATTTCGCCATCAATAGAATGGTATTTTCGCTCATGCGTACGTACAGATTACCATCTCTATAAACAAGATGAGATTCATTCCCCATCATAACCATTCATGATTAATGTTCATTTTATGAAAAAAATAATATTTATGATTTTAATATCATTATATATATGAATCAAATACATTATATACATAAAAAACATGACTTAGGTTTTAAAACATATAAAAGGAAATGAATTAGTTTACACCCGAAACAATGATACTACACAAATATTTTTATGAAATCAATATTATAAAATCATATATGATATCATATTTATTTATGTGGTTCTTGTATAATTTAATAAGAATAATTTAACTATTATACATGAGGTTAATGTACCCTCAACCAAGAAAATGTACAATGTATGTGTTAATATTCCAATTTATTTATTTATCAGAGGTTATTTATAAATAATTTTCTACCAGGACTTCATTATCATCCACATATGTGTTTCTCTAAAATATATTTCAAATCATTTTTACTAATTCTAAGAATATGGGTTAAAATTAGTTGAACTTTTTTTTATAACTTTTTATAAAATGTTCTTAAACCAGTCATTCCATCCTTTTCCAAACAAGGTACCTTATTACCTTTTTGAAAAATTAATGTAAGAATTTTTTATTCATTTATATGGTGGGTGAACCTATTTCAGTCATTATAACACCTTCAAAACATCCCTTACAAGATTATAAGAATATTTTCAAAACAAATTTTTTCTTTTATAATTACGTGACATTTAAATGATTTCAAAATAGGAAGATATATTTCACTCAAATACTATTGATTTCATCTATGTCAACAACCATATATTGATTTTACAGTTTTTTGAATTTGATTTATTATGATACAGTTTTCCATATTGTATTAAAATTTTTGTGATATGTTTGACTATGGATGTGTTATTATTATACCATACATTGATTATGTATAATGTATTAACATTTGATATTCTAGTTTTAATATGAATGTTTATGTTTTTTTTCAAACTTTTTTTATGAGGAATGCATTGGACATATGAAGTGACGGGTGGAGCCCAATATAGCTTCTCAGTGAATCAGTAGGTCTATTGAGACAAACCAGTGTCCTATAAGAAGGCCTTGAAAAAAACATATTTTTAGTTTTGGAACGAGGCCATGACTATGTGGTTATGATTACTGGTATTATGCATTACATCATTATGAAGTTGGTTATTGATATTTTGAGTTATTATACAACAAGTAGAATAACCACGTGAATATGTAAAAGGAATTATATGATTTATCTTTTCCATTTTATGAATAATTTTATGTTTAAATGGATTTTTTTAGTCTTATACATTTCCTTAAATATTAAGATTATTTATGATATTTTTTTTTCATATTGGTATCCTTACTGAGCATCTAGGCTCACCCCATTCATTGTTTTATTTTTCCTAGGATGTAAAGATGTATATTACGATTACCCTATAGGAATAGGCTATGGGATATTACTATGTTGAAAGGGGACACATTGATGTTATTTTTACCATTCATAATGTAATGTCAAACTTATGTATGTATCTATTACTTTCAAGGATATTAAAATGATCGTTCTTTGATGACTTAATCACTTGTCATCAGGCCAACATTATCTAATAATGCACTAAATCTGGTTATCTAGGGATGGGGCTTTACATAATCCTATATACATAGTGAATATAATAAATATAATAAATATTATATAATAAAATAAATTTAAAAAATATTTTTTATGTTAAATTTTATGTTATCTTAATTGGAGTTAAATGGATTAAAATGAAATTCTTATCATATGAATTTATCTTATAAAATTTCATTCATTGAGATATATCATATATCCAAGAACTGTTTTAATTTTTTTGGTGTATATGCAGAACTTTGAATGGATTTTATTGAAAAAATGTTATTAAATAGATTCAAAATCCATTATGAAAACTCTATTAGTAGTACTTTGATTCATGTGTTATTGGAGGTGTAATCTACTCTAGCAACAGAACTCATATTCGGTTGAGTTATAATAATTCCATTAGAAATTATTTCATTTATTCTTGGTTCATCCACCCTTTGATTTTATTTCATTGTACATTTTGTTCACATCATCCAATAATGGAAAATTTAATGGAAAACTTATAACATAATGAAATTATTACAAAGGCTCATTTCACACATATGAATAATTTACATCAACATTATCATTGATTTCCCCGATGTGTCCATTTGTTTTCCCTCTTCAATGTTAATATTTATACTCGTAATCCCAATAATATGATATCTCATGTTATAATTACATATCCCTTTATATATTTTTTAAAAATATTATTTACTATCAACTTCTAGTATAACGGTTTCATCAAATGTATTACACCTTATTATAACATTTATCATTAAATGATATTTTGATTAATATTTCTCTCTATATTTCCTCAAGAAAAATTACATATTTGGATGGATTATTTATAGGGAATTATTTTCCATTTACAGTAATTCATATCTTTCCACATGAAATATTTATGATAAATTTTTAAATTTGAATTATAACATGGACAATTTTATTAATTTATAATGAAATACATTTATCATTTTTAATAATTTTTTATTTAAGAATATATATATCACTATGTTTTGTATGATTAAGTTATTTTCAATGGATTATGAATTTTTTCAAAATGAATATTTATTAAAATTTTTAGTGAGAACCATTAACCCTAAATACAGAACGTGAAAATAATCATTATTTAAATATTTATCCACTTTAGGGAATCTTCATTTAACTTCATAGTTATTCATTAAGAATATTTCATTTCATGTTTTTATTTTGTTTCAAATATATTTTATATTCAATTTTTTCCGAAAATATCTTCTCATAGGTTATTGAAATATATAAGGGTATTTCATCGCATTCTCTAAGTAAACTATAATAATTTTCTGAAATTATTGTTAACATATTTCTACATAATTGATTTTTAATTTCTCTTTCTCGAGATATTTCATCATCGTTAAATACACCTTTTTTATTTGGTTTGATTGTTAAATGTTGTTTAAAATTTTTCATGATTTTTATCTTCTATTCATTGGCTTTTAAGGATTTAATTTAATTTTCAATGTTTCAATTGTTTTATCATATCAAAAATATGTATGGTTCTCATTATGTGATGGGGGCCCATAATTTTGTATCGCTTCAATACATTGGTTAATGATTGACAACTAATGGCATATTAATTGTATGAATGGATAGGATTTATAAAACATGAGGTTTTGGTAGGTATGAACATCATTCCTAATAAACTATATTTTGGAAGGAATGAACATGACTTCTATTAATATATGTTTTCCAAGAAGAAACAATATTATTGATTGAACTAGTTTTGGAGCTAAGATTGAAAGAATAGGTGGTTTTTTGTGAGGTATGGATACTATTAATTTCATCTTTACACCTTGGTGTTGACCTAATATTATTTCCTTGTATGTATACGATGGAAATGAGGCTGTTTAGGACAATTCGGGGCCTAGAATCCTAGATGGTGGAAGAATATAGTGCTTTACACAGTTAATAAAAATCATGTCACCCAGTCTGCATTGTTTTTCCTAAACATGTGTCAAATTTTAGTGGGGGAAATTATACTTAATTGTTTAGATTAAATGTGTGTCATAGGGTTCACAACCATGTGAAACCCATAAACTTTTTTGAGGTGGAAAACCCCATGGTTTCTAAACTGTTTTCACAAATGTGAGTACAAACCATGTCCACCAATCTTTGGATAGTAGGTCGTGCACAATTAGAACAAGGTTTAGGAAACCATGTGACCCAATTTTTGAGGCATTAAAGGTATATATTCCTATAAAAAATTATAAACTAAAATTATTTCATTCTAATCTAGTATAGATAATTTATATTCTTATAAAAAATTATAAACTAAAAAATATTTCGTTTATAATATAGGAGAGATAATCTATATGCCTCTTTCATGTTGATGATCAATCAATCCCCCTAAGATATGTTAATGGGTTATTTTCATCATGTGGACCCTCATTCAACTTTTAATCATCCCTTTGGATATCCATTGGTAATTTCTACACTACTTTGGCACATTTCATTATGTTTCTTTCTATCAATGACATTGTATTGATGTATGATCGTATTCACATTGTCGGGGTGTTTATATTTTCTTCAATTTTTTCTGATTGAGGAGAAACAAAGGTGAAATAATAATTGAGACCTCTATTATAAGAATAAGTTATGTGGTCTATGATTTTTTCTTAAAACTCTCAATGATCATATATTTTTTTCATTAGGTGCATTCAAGTTTCACAAGGTGATGAATCTAAATTTCATCATCCATAATAATAATTTATGGCTTTTTTAAATCAGTATTTATAGTTTTTCATCATCTCTCTAGAGGTTTAGAACTCATGTCCATAAACCAACTTATGGTGAGTAACTTGTTATGAATGTTTACCATTATTTAGATTATTTTAGACATCAGTCAAGTGTGATTTTATATTTTCCTTGTAATGTTAATTATTCAATTATGATAAAATGAATGTTTAAATTGTTAAATGAAAGGAAAATTTATTGATATCAAATGGGCTTATTAATTATAACTGAGTTTATTTGATAATGGTATCTTATACTCTACCTCTTTCTATATTTAATTAATGGTATAAAATGAACACCTTAAATGATTATAAGTAATATTGATTTCTTCTAGAATGTCCTTGATAAACCATATCATCAATATTTATTGTCAATGTAATTAAGATATTTAATTATTAAACAGAATGTGTATTATAATTCCATTGATTATGTATGATATAAATGGAATACATTTAATGTAACCTTTGCTTATGGAAATTGATTAATTTTATAGGGATATCCAGACCCGTTCTAACACTATATTCCCATTGCAATTCCTTGAGAACTAAGATGAAATTTGTTTGAATAATTGAGATAATTTCTATGGGATATTCCAACCATATAATCTTGTCTTTTTCAAATTAAATGAGTTCATCGGTGTTGTAATGATGACTCACAAGATGTATTCTTTATAAATTAGTATTCCTTGTATACCCTCTTTGAATTAAAAATGATGGATCCACCACATTGGGCACATTCATTATTAGATTATGATTACTATAGCTGAGTTCCATGCACATAGTGAGAATCATTTATCGTGGCATGACTTGGTCATTTCAACATTTTTTTTACTACCATCCACATTTATAACCACTTTGTAATTGATACTATTATATGTTGTCTCAACCGAAGTGGTCAATGTTTCCATGGTAACACAGAGGATATTCTCAAAATATAAATTCAGGTTACATTACTATATATTCCATTTATACATGATCACCATTATTATAATCTGAACAAAAATCTATTAATATTATCGTTAAATGTTATGATATATCACCTATTGAGGATGAAGCTGGTATGTGATGTTTACTGTACTATGTAATTTTAGAAATCTTTACACTATTTCATTTATATATTAACAGATTGGATTTGTTTTGGTATCATTGGTGGTGGCCCTGTTTTATTTTTCCCACGCACTATCTGGGACTCTTTTAGGGCCCTAAAAAGAATATATAATCATAAATTGTTAAAGGGGAAGCAACATTATTTATACACCTAAAATGGTTTCATGAAATAGGATTGGATATGGGTAGAAGATGATCAGTGTAGATATTGGGATGAATTGAAATTTATTACATCTTTTGGATTAGATTGTGTAGAATGAAATTCACAATCATCCGACTGTATTGTATCTATATTTGTTACATTTTTATACATATTATATCATCATTTTGTATATGATATAGTAATATATTATTAGTTTTTTGTCTATTAAATATATATTGACAGATACTACCCACTTATATAGTTATTATCATACATCTGTTATATATTCACTATTGTTACATCTGTTGTACTAAACTCTAACTAGAGTTCACAGTCTCCCCGCTATCACATCCTAGACCTTCACTACTAGTTAGAAGCCTATAATGTATGTAGAAACATGTGGGAGGCCATGTGGACCTCTGGGATTATCTACATGGTAGTGATCTAGGTCCGGGGCGTCACCTGATTGTATAAAATATTTCTGTTCTTTTATATTATATTTTTGAAAATGTCATCATGAAATTAAGAATGTGTTCGAACTAGGTTATAAGTTGTGCCTTGGTGTAGATAAACCATGTTTTGGATAAATATAATGTTTCCTATGAATGGGATATTTTTTATCTTTTAATTAAATATTACCATTGATATATTTTCATTATTTTGTTATCCTCATGAATTGTTGTATTTTTATATTTTATGGATAGTTTTTGATGACCAAGTATTATAAGGTTAATTATTGCACACATCATTATAGGAAACTTGGGTTTACATTCATTTTATATTTCATTCCTTGTAGGTTCATTTTACTTCGTAAATTTCCATTATAGGCACTAAATGATGATCTCATACTTTTGAAATAGAATGAAATCAAGTAAGTATATCATCTCATGAAAATTTTCCAAATATAAAAATATAATATTGAAATAATAATGTTATAAATTTAACTTAACATTTGATAAATAAATGATCTATTCACCCATTATAGATTTATGGATTTGAAGTAAATAACATTGATCTAAAAATGTTTACTATTACTCTTTATTATAACATGGGAGTTTTTTTCTCTTACATGTCCATATTTTCCCTTCACACTAATTGTATATTATTTTGAAACATATTTTTGGGTTATTCAATATAGGAATCACATTTTCCCTATTTCTATTTTTAATATATGTTTTTATAAACGATTTTATGATTTTTCTTTTCCACAAAGTAATAATAAAATGTCAAAACCTTGATAACTGAGATAATGTTAAGAATGTGAGGCTGAAATTTATTTATTAGTGTAGAATATCACAACAAAATATTTCATTATTTTTTCCTCGATAAGTTTAATTTATTCTACAACATATATTACATGGAACACTATGTTTAAAAGAATCTTATATTCTGTGAAAATATATATACCTGAATGTTTTATTCAATATATAAAATGGGTGTAAATGAATCTAAAAAAGTAGATTATAAAAATAATACTGTGTATACATTTATAAATAAATCATTTGAAATCAATTTTTTAGAAATTAAAATAAAAATTATTTGTGTGTAAAATAAATTTTGTCTTAAAAAACATTCTTTCCCCGGAAAAGATATATTATTCTAATAAATTTAAATGAATATAATTTGAAAAATTATTTTAATATATCATATATATTATATATTTTGTAATTATTTCTATTATTCATTAAATAATATATAATGAATAAGATAAAAAATTCAATATTATGATTTAAAAATTATTTTTCTAAAACTTGAATTCATCAATTGTTTTTCACTTATTTTAATGTTATTGTAACAAATATAAATAAATAATTGATTAAATTAACACAATTTTTATGAAATGTGTAAAATCTTATATAAATTAATTTTTCGATAATTTATCTGAAAATATTAATTTATTCAATAAATAGAGAAAAAATAGATTTTTATTGAAAACCAACATTTAATTTAAATAATATACAATTATAAATTTTGATAATTTTTTTAAATCTAATATCTGTTCAATTATATTATTAATTTTCAAATTTAGATATAGAAATCATGTGAATTTTTAATTTTTAAATAGAAACTCTTTGAACATATAATAACCATTCTATGAAAAACTATATATTTTCACCTCTATCAGATTATTTTTATATTAAATTCATCCAATATTATCATTTGATTTTGAAAAAATATATAATTATTTATAAATATAATAAATAATATTATGTAATATTATTTACATAATTATTCATTATAATTAATAATGAAAATTATAAGAAATATTATTTACCATTGTCAAGGTTAAAACAGGTCTAGCTAGGTTTAATAAAAATGATAAGGGTGAGTTTTCTAATAAAAAATTTCTATGTAAGATTTTATAGAAATATTTAATAAATATAATTTATAAGTTATAATTTATGTTTATTTTGAATCATTGTTCATGGGAATGACTTTATCAATTTGGATTCCATTGTGAAATTCTCATGTAGATTCCAAGTGGTATCTTTCCCCCACATATAAAATGACTACTCATCATATCTCCTCCCCAAACTACAATACCCATTTTTTTATAAAATATCTAAAAAAATAGTTTCCTTAATTTCATTCACATATCCTATAGTTCTTATTTTTATTAGGAAAACCCCTTCTGAAGGTTTCAAGTATAAACCAAAAAATGTTTTCAAATGAAGTGGTATCGTTCTTCACTAAGAATTTTTATTATATATATTATTCCACTGAAATAAAATAATATTCCAATATGATAATTTTTTAAAATGTGAAGATTCAGTATAATGAGAATTTTTTATTTTAACAACATATTATAAATCCATTTCCTCAACCATCAAACAAAAAATGAAACTGTCGATTGTGTGTATGGAGGTGTACTACCTCGTGAACTGATGTAATATGATTTCCATCACCAACTCTCACTAATTGATATATTTATTGATTTAAAGTGTATATATATATATTGAATATGAAATTATTAGTTTTATGGAATTAAAAACTATAATCTTCTTTTTTTTTATTTTTTTGGTAAAATGATTACATCAATCTGGGTAATGTGTGGAGTACCACCCTCATGAATCGATGTGGATAATATTTCATTTCCCCTATACATGGATCATAATAATGATTACTTTGATGAATATATTTTATTTATGTGATATAAAAATTATTATTTAAAAGATAATAATTATATACATTATGTTAAGTCTATCCATCGAAAAATGAAAGCTTAGTTCTTGTGTACATATGACATACATACACCATTAATGTTGTAATTAATTTATATATCTATATAATATATTTACGGATGGAAACATGTCATTAATATATTTATATGAAATTAATATCATTATTAAAATTATGGATATAATATAACCAGATTCAATGGGTAGTGATAAAAATTACAGAACCAAAATAAACATGAAAAACAAAGTAGGTATTAATCAAAATATTGAATTTTGCACATAAATGATAATTAATGGGGGTCAAAAGGTTATAATGAAATAATATATATTATTATATAAAATAATATAGTTATTTAATGTATTTATAATATAATAATATGTATTATTCATGATTTTATTGTGTATATGACTGATTTAGGACCATATGAAAGGGATTTGAATCTCAAATTTATTTTAGAGGGTAACATGAATTATTCACCTCATATTTCTTAAGTGTGGAGTATATGATACCCATGAATATATTTTATGATTATTATTAATGAATTTATCATATATAAAAATATATATATATACACATGAATATTTATTTTATGTGTCTCATAATTAAAAAGATACCAATGTGGTAATGAATTTATGTTATAATCTGATTGTTAATCATACTTGTTTATTATAAAGTTTCTAATGATTAATGTTTGTGATATACCTTTCAATAAATGAATGAATTCTATTAAAAAATGGTCATTTATTAATTATTAATAATTTACTTTCATTTTCCTCCACTTTGGTATAAAATAGTCCCAAAACTTGTTTTTAAGGGAAATAGACATTATTTATCTTTTTAATTGAAAATATTATCTTCTTCTGTGAAAATATATTTATAAAAATGTTTTCTAGAATTTTTTTAAAATTACCCAATGATTATATAATTTTTTTATTCAATTATAAATTTTCGTAAAATGATATTCAATTTATCTTATAGTGTATTTTTATTGAGGATCTTATTTAATTTAATAGAAAATATTAAAGTATTTTTTTACATCTTTGTAATGAATCATATCTCCGATAGTCATGACCACTAATTTAATTAAATAATCCAATATATTATTTAAATGATATTTATATTTGAATTTTTTCACTAAATTATTGTGAAACATTATAATTATTAATAATTTATTTAAAAGATAAAATAGTATTTTCATCATGAAATTTCCCAAACGATCATTTAAAATAAATTTCTTTATATGTTGTCATCATTTTTAGTTACTTAATATTTATATGGATAATTACCTGATGATACTATACTTATTTATTATATTTATGTTTTAAACTTATGATAAAATCATTTTAAAAAAAAATCATTTATATTTCATTTATTATTCTATGATGATAAGTTTAGGAATTAATTTTTTTTCAAGGGTTGTTCTATGATGAAATTTTTTTGAATTCCATTTCTTCTATAATGGTTATGAAATGATGAATTTCTTAGTATCTTGGGGAACATAAATGTATGATTTAATGTGTTTAAAGGGTGGTATTGGATTTATATATCTCTCCAATGCATTTGATAGTAATGGATAACCAAGAAACTATTATTCATGAACCTGTTTTCATGTTCACTAATTAATTCATTGACCATGTTTGTATATATATATATATACACACATATATTTAAGCATGTTTCTCATTTTCAAGGCCATAAGTGGAAGCATGGGCCCAATTTTTATGTCTATAATTTAATTTTTGGACATTTAAATAATGAAAATAATATTATATGATAATGTAGACTTCAAGTCCATATGTTTATGTGGGTTCCATTCTTCATATCGATAACCTATTTAGTAAACCTCTTTATATTTATAGATGTCTTAAAATGATAGAATCATCATTATTTCCATAGTTACATTTCAATTTTCAACCCTCATGGATTATTTTTTGTAATTAATTTATCATTCATGTATTACGAGAATCCAATATTTATACCTTTTTCAATATTAAGATCTTTGATATGCACAGAATGGTTTTCAATATTTAATCTTCTGTACTAACACCATTAAGAGAATGTTATGTGGATATATCCTCTATTTAATCTTACAAAGCACCTTAGATCACCCTTTATTATGTTTCATTTTACTAGGTTGTAATAAAATATTTTATGTTTGGAATTTTTAATATTATTATTATATGGGATGTTCATTATTGGAAATATGGAAGATCATTCAATAAATAAAATTATGCTTTATCAAGACACTAAAGAACTAAACACATATCATCCTTAGTTTTGTATTTGAGAATTATAATATATATTTGTATAAAAAATTATAATATTTAAATACAAAAATCTTGGAATTCTAAAAGAGACATGATTCAATGAATACTAATTTTAGATTTTGTGTGATTATTTTTGTGTCATTATTCCTTATCCTAATAAGTTTTAGTGACATTAAATATTTCAATGATATATAACTATGATTTTTCCATGTATCATATATATTATGTAATAATATTATGTTAGGGAGTATAATTTTCAATTTTAGATTTTCTGTCTCACTATCATGTTTTGTGGATAATTATTATTAATCCATTTTTTAATATGATATTTCACACTTTTTTAGGATTTCATATATTTTTATATACTAATCGTTCATGAAATATAAATTTTTTACCTTCTATTCCTTTTCACTCAAAAATTTATTTTTATTCAATATAACATGTTATAAAGATGATTATACCTAATGAGGAGTCTAATGGGGTCAACTATGATATAAATATATAGAAATGTCTAAATATTTCATAAAATAATATACTAAAATATATTATCCCAAAATACACTAAAAATAAAATTCAATGGATTGTGTGATTCTTTTGAAATATACAAAATTTACCTTATGTGAATGATATAAAATAAAAATGTGTCTTCAATGGCATTACATAGTTTTTAGAAAATTCTATTCTTACTTAAATGTTTTCTCAAAATCTAGGAGTGTGGGTCTTGGGTTCCATAACATGGTCTAGAAATATCCTGAGTGTGACACCCTAATATCATGTCTAATTTACTAGGTTATAGATATGATAACAATGAAATCTAAAGTAAATTGGATTCCTTGGACAATAACATCAAAAATAGATAAGAAATATAAAAAGTGGTAAATGAATCCACTACCAAATGATTGTATAAATAAATAATATGTATAAAAAATTCATGTGTGAGATAGTAACTATAAATTATTATCACATACTTGAAAAAATCACAAGAGAAATTATATAAAGGAAACTTAATTCAATATTCAAAATGAGTGGAAATAGAAAACATCAACCCAATTGAATAACTCATAATAATTATTATGCATTTAAACCCATCACAACTTAGCAGAAATAGGATCCACCAAGCATCAAATCCAAAAAAGAAGTACCAGTAATCAACTAAATATTTATATTTTCATATTAGAAAACACAAAATTTAATTATATTCATTCTTGAGTGATTTAAAAATTACAAAACTCAATGCATTGAAATGAAAAATGATGGACTTGAATATCTATTTTGATTAATAAAAAAATATCTTATGAAGATGAAAAAAACCAAACATGATTAACATATAGAAATAATAGGTAAAAATATATTTCCAAGTCTCCTTAACTCAACCACAAAAAATATTGTCTCTTTCATGTGACCATGATTTCTAAGGATATAAAATGCCTCATGAAACCCAATAGTGAAAATACATTTATATTTTAAATATATATTTTAGGAACAATGATTGAATTATTTAAAATCAAACAATAATTTATCTTCCAAAATTACACAATTCTTATGATAGATTATTCTATTTATAGTTTTTGAATTACTCCATAAAGAAGCATGTGTGTCAGTCAACATAGTATAATACCAAATTTATGATACAAAACACTTCAAGGGAATGTATCAATGGATAGATTTTTAAATCCAATTAATTAAAAAAAACTCTAACATTGTGGGGACATCATGTTATTTAATTGTAGGATGTCTACCCAATCCTATTGGGGTGTACCAAATATGAACAAAATTTGAGAGAAAATTTTATTCATAATTGAGGTATCACTAACATATTTCATAACATAACGAACTCATGACTAAAAAACATGGTGGAGTACCTACAATGCATTTATTATATAGAACACATTCATCATATCTTGATAATTTATTTGTGGGAACACATGATCCCCCCCCCCATGGATGAATAAAATTATGAATGAAATGGGTGAATATGGAGTCAATTTATACTCTAAATACCTTTAACAAACAATACTATCAAATCTACATACCTATGATCATCAAACAATCAATAATTCCATGAAAATGGATTCTAATTATTATTATATATAAACATATCCATTACATACGACATATAAAATAAATTCTGATTTAAAACCCATTTTTAAGGTTCTAACACCCTATTGATAATATATATACAACAGGAAACAATACAAGGAACATTACTAGTAATATTTTAGTAACATCTTTCAATCCATGGAAAAATGTCGAGCATATACTATCACCATCTATCCGTTTGGGGTAAAACTAAATGTTTTCCACCAAGTAAGTCATATAGTGTGTGGTACATTAAATTATATTGTAATTGATAATTTAGAAACAATATTATTTTCATTACTCATAGATGGAGTCCCCCACCCCACTCCCACAACATAGAAAAAAATGTTTTAGGCGGATTGTGGGAAATATTTCATGTGTCGTCAAAACCATAATTTTCCCATGTAGCCATAATGGATATACTATATAAACTGTCATAAATTGTCTTATGTTGGAGTAATGCAGGAAATCACATCATCTCTTCCTATGTTTTTTGTTCAATAAAAATAAAAATAATGTTTAATAAACTATACTCTATGTTATATATAATAAAAAGTGCTTCACATCATGACAATGTACAATATAAATAGTCACAGACTAGGTGATATAAAATAACAATGCCTTATCTTTATATAAAACCCCATTATATACATGAATTGTTCCTCAACAATCACATATTATATAACCAAAAACTCTGATTATGTTAATATCATCCACCCATGTTTCAATTTTCCAATGTCATACTTTCGACCACCTATACTAAAAAATTCTCACTATTTCATACCCAAAATCTATTTCCACATAATATATATTCGTCAACACCATCACCAAAACCTAAGAAGCCATAAATTTTAGAAAAATTAAAGGAATTATTTCCCCCTATGTGACACCATATAATTACTCATCGAAATGTAAACTGCATCACATTTCCTGTGCTTAGCCAATATCATCACTAACCACCAACAACCATGAACATTAATGGACAATTTATTTCTCATTAGAGTGGGGGATAGAGAGTTGGAGTGACCAAAAATAGGTATTTTGTTAGATATTAGATCACACATAATCCTCCCTTGACCATGGCCAGTGTATTAATATCTCATAGAGAGGCATGTACTATAGTTGTATGAAATTATGGAAAAATTATTGATGAATCTATAAAGTTAGATCATTGATATACCAATTAAATCAACTTATTTATAATATAGATGTGTAAAATAAATAATTAAAACTACAATTAATAATAAATTATGAAATAAAAATATATTATATATGAATAAAATTAAAGAGGAACTATGTTTTATTTAACATGATGAATAAATAAGATAGAATAAATAGTGAGACTAACCTCAATGGTAAATAAAAATGACATAAAAATAAACTAAACTCAAACTAATATCTAACTATGTTTCTATATGATGTATGGAATCCACTAACTCCTTACCTATTATACATTTTAGGTGTTTTCTAGAATAAATTGAGATTACAATAGACAGATGGAAATGAGGAAGTATTTATATCATGAAATTTTGTAAAATTGATTGTTTCATCAATGACGCAAAAGTCCCTATTACATGGTTTGACTCCTATAGAAAAAAATTAAATGTATCATATTTGAAACCCAAAATAAAAAATAATAACATGTTATTTGAATACTAATTTGGAATTTTTTGAAACAAATATCAATTTTATCATGTACACTAAAATTTTTTATATATATAAAAACATTAAATATCACTTTAAACACAATTAGCATTTAAATTCAACCAAAATCAACCTAATAGTTAACAAAATTTTTCTATAACAATGAAATAATTAAAATAATTTTATATGGACATTTATTTGTTAAATTAATTGTCACCAAATTTTTAAGGTTTGAGTTTTTCATACTTAGGAATGATTTAAGATAATATAATATAAAAACAAAAATCTCCAAATTCTATCCAGCATTAAATGATTTCATCAATGAAATTGAAATCATTGAGATTATCAAAATTTGGTAAATTAT
Organism: Viscum album; assembly: GCA_963277665.1. NCBI lineage: Eukaryota > Viridiplantae > Streptophyta > Magnoliopsida > Santalales > Viscaceae > Viscum > Viscum album. The sequence goes on from CAUJRU010000164.1 coordinate 747,448, forward strand.
ATAGAATATTAATTTGAATTAAAAGTATCTTAAAAAATCATTCTTCTTATAGATTTTCAAGTTCATTGTGACTCTATAATGAATATAATTAGAGAAATAAATTTGTCATTTTTAGGTTATTCCATGAAGAAAATACATTGAATGACCATATTAAACATTATGTAGGGAAAAACACAAATTTTATTATAAAAATAATTATATAAATCATGAATTTATTTCCCACTCAATAAATTTATCATCTAATATAATTCATCTATGTCTGATATAGTGAAACAAAATACTATAAAAACTAACACTAAAGAGGTTATCATATAAGGAATGCTTCCACTATATTATAATAGTAACCTAATTTTAATAGATATCAAAATAACTGTCACATAATAAATATTAATGTGCTAAAATATATTAATAAAAAAAATCAATATTCTATAATTTCCCAATAATATCCATCGAGAAAAATTATTCCATATATTTTTATATAATCATATTATTTTTATTTTTAAATTTGATGACTAACATCATTATCATAATGAAAAATGATGAAATAAAACATCTAGTTTTGTCCTTTAATAGCAACATGATACATAAATATGTATCCCAAAATAAAAACAATAATTCATTAAATTTAATTTATATTTTTTTGGATTTTTATTTCTGTAATCAAGAAATTAACAATCGATAACATAAAGAAAATGATACTAGAATTTTAAATCCACCATGAGAGAAACATTAACATCATTGGTGATAATTTTTAGTACAAGACAATGAAGGTAGTCTTGACCAATTAATAGAGATTCTCGAAAATGAATAATCATTGTTAAATAATTTATATTTCATTATTGAATAATGAATGGAATTTAATCACCACAGTTTAGACTTTTTTACAATTGAATTAGTTATAGGAATATTAAGATTATATCTACATTATAATGATTTAGTATAATTCAGTCTTTTACATTGTAGAATTCATTGGGTTTATTTCTATAGAATATATTTTCACATGAAATTACCCTATTAAAATCATCAAGCTTGTAATCACTCATTTATTCAAGGGATAATGAGAAAACAATATTTAATTTAGGTAATATACATCCCCAAATAATATTAATTCCATCATTACAAATAAAAGATACTCTAAAGAATCCTCAATCGAAGAGATATAAAATATTCTATTAATGGAATTAGATATGAAACTACCACCGCATCACAAAACATTGATAATCCATCATATATATTATTATTATTTAGGTTATAAACTATTTCTCTTCCTATGAGAAAATTAAATTCGAGAATAAACTTTTTTTATTTGTCTCTCATACTTCAACAGTTTTCTAAACATATACGGTTTTTTTCATGAACCTTGTAGGGATTCCATCCATCCCAACACCCGACCTGATCCACTTCATGGACTGAAGGCGTTACTGATCCCCATGGGATGGAAAAAAATTCGAAGAATAAAATATAAAACAAATAGGTATAATTTAATTCCAATTAATAACTAGTATTAAATTTGTAAAACTGAACATGTGGAATGACAAACCATGAATGAATCCCAACTAAATATAAAAAAATCATGGTAACAAGTAAAACTAAACAAAATGGAAACTATAGAAAAACTAAAAACAAACTAATATAGGTTGATCTATGAGTAACCTCAATGGAACCACCATCCAAATGACTGATCTCATCCAAGATCCATCTTAAACAAAATAATCTAAACATGAAGCCAATCTGGAAAAACATTTTTGTTCTACCAAAAAATGAACGGTACAAATAGGGTGTAAGCTAGACAACTCAGAAGGAAACCACCAATAAATTTATTTGTTTACATTCCCAATAAAATATGTTAAAACTAGTCTGAATTGAATTTATTATAATAGTTTTTTTATATTTTATTAATCAATATATCTTTAAGTATTTTCAATGACAACACATTCCTCGTTCCATTTCAATAACAGATCATCATTTTAAAACCAAAATACAAACCAAATTATACTAGGTCTATACTGGAAAAAAATAAATAGTTTAATATTGTAATAAAATATTCCATAAAGTAAAAAAGAACACATAATTTAGTATCCATGGTAATTCCTAAACATCCCCAGTGGACCCCTATAATTATCTGGTTCGGATCCACATGATGGAATATAGTGAAGACCCCTAGTCTATGACTAATTGGCCGCCCTCAACTAACCAATCCAATGGAACAAACTCTGTGGCCTATCATTAAATCCAGGGGTAGTAACCCATCAAATCAGGGCTGATAAAAAACCTCACTTGACCCACTAAAAGTCACCCATGAACCCATGGTATTTTTTTAAAGTGTAAGTAGTAGTCCCTCACATGCATAACTCACCTTACCTACTATCACCACCTTTTAATACCCAAAACCTGAAAACTATATATACGGTATCCCATAAAGGTAAATACCTCTTATAGTGGTGCCCATTATTATTATATATAAATAACACATCATCAATATTCTAACCGATCCATCACATCATATGAACATCAAAACCATTTCAAAAAAATATTTTGTTTCCAACCAGGAACACTCATTTTCCAAACAAGATTTATCTTGATGTTACAAAGTACCAATTGATCCATATAAATTTCGAACCAAAACAAATTTATGATATCATAGCCACATAATTTATTAATGTCAACACAAAACACCACTTTTAAATGTCTGATTCCAAATGGGCCTTTGAGTTCAAAAATAATTTTTTTTAAAACTAATGTAAAAAGACACAACACAGTTAAAAATTCCTAGCAGTATTCTACACCATTTAGAACCTAAACACTTTTTCTAAAATATCAAAAGTGGAAAATTTCAATCATTACATTTAAATCCTCTTTCAATCCATTTGAGACAAAGTGACATTTAGTGAAAAAAATAATGTTTTGAATGATGGAGAGAGAGAGAGAGGAGGTTAGCGGTTTTGAAATTTGAGTTTTAAAATTAAAATAATCTGTTATATTTTTTTCCCTTCCAAGTTTTTATCCCAAGAACACAATGGTGTTTCCACATCCAATGTAATATCAAAAATATTCTCAACAAATAACAAAACCAATTTCAAAGATTCATTATAAATTTTTCAAACAAGACAATAATACATAAACAAGTATCAATCCTTAAGAAATTTACAATTCACACCAACAAGAGAATATTGAAATAAAAAATGATATTATAACATAAAAGAGTCTTTTTTCTTCTCAAAATATCCAATTTTAATTATGAGAAAATTTGGAATTTTATCCTGCATCTAAAGTGCACATTTACTTAAGAATAATTCAAGAATCCCATGAAATCCAATTTTATCACAGAATATTCCAATTCCAAAATATCATTAGAAAACTCCTTCATAGGCATGAGAAGAATTTTTAAAAAAGTTTATTTAAAATAAAACAAAAATAAATGGAATACATCAGAAATGAATAAAACAGTGAGAGAATTGTCTTAATAGACTGACAATGAGACCTAACCATCAAGGAAGATATATCTATGCCCCATGGACCCCTCACACAATATAGAGAACAATGATACCCAATATACACACAAAAATTATCAATTAGGGTTCATCCAAAAATGTTCCCACTCAAGGTAATCCTTGACCTTATGAGGGGAAGGTAGGAAAGAGAATAAAATAGAAAAATCCCCTAAAAATTAATCTCGGATTTGGAGGAGCACCCATGGTGGAGGAGGATCAAGAGGGAGGGGTTTAAAAAGACTCTCATATTCCAAAAATGATAAAAGTGTAAGATTTAGGATTTTTGGATAAATGGGGGAGATTGATATTGTGTTTTTAATTTGTAATGATTTTGGGAAGCTCATAGGGTTTGGCCACATGGTTTATCAAATAGTGTGCCAAACCATGCCGAAGCAGTTGTCCAAGATGTGAGTGACTGAATGAATAACCCTCATGGTTTTTGTGACAATTCAAAAACCTGGTTGTAGCTTCTTAAAACCTCATAGACATACCACATGGTTACCTAGGATGAACCAAAACGTTAATTATAACTATTTAGTGCCCATTAACATGCTAAAAAAGCCACCTGAATATTGAAAATAAAAAAATATTGACCAGGTCACAACCTGATCCCCATTGTGAAAGATACAAGACCAAGAAAGGAATAAAATAAAGAAGTATTCAATGTCATGACAAGAAAATTATTCACACCATAGAGACTTTAAAACCCCAATATTTCACCATTATAAAAGTTAACCCATAACTCATATCCATGACTGATCAAAAATGATGAAAATCAACATCATCAGGGTGACAATTATATTTGAAATTCACACAAGACAAATCAAGAAGAATCCATATCCCATGAATAAGTGAAGAACATTAGTGGGTTCTCCCCACCACATGAAATAAACTACCATAGAATCATCAAAACCCAAAAAACACCACAAAATCATAGAAAAAAACTACGGAGTGACTTGGAAAATAGGGAACCTGATAATTAAATCAACTTTTCCTCTATATCCAGTAAATACCCTTTCTAAAACTCATATCTAGGGAATTTACAATAGGAACCCATATTTTTTCCTCATCCTGAATGAAACGTGACCACCACTAGATCTTAAAATTTCCCCCACTCCAACAGAACCCCCATAACTAGGGGATCCTATAAAGAGAGCTCAACTAGAAACCAAAAGCACCATTCATTACGTCCATAATCAAAAGAATCTTAATACGAGTAGAACTAAAATTGATAAAAACGCACACAATGGTTAAAAACACCCAAAGATAAATGCAGGACCCTATAAGCCACATCTAGATTAATGCAAGCTTTTATTTCATGAAAGAAAAATTTCATTAAAATTTTATAATAAAATGATGAATATTAAAAAATAAAACCAAGAATAATTAAATTATATTAAACCAAAATAGGAAAAGAAACTATGCCTTGGTTTCACAAACCCCTAAAAACTCTTGATTGTTGATGAGCTTCACCCTAATACATGTGGGTGGCTGGGGCACTGATGGTTGTATCATCTCATGCCTAAATGTAAAGGACATGAATCCCCTAAAAAAAAATAAATCTTTTAGAAATGCTTCTTAGAAGAATTTTATAGTTTAGCTATGTGGTCCAAATGATTGTAGGTAATCAGAGGGATGTGACATGACAACATCAATTGTATAGAACAACCACATTGATGGTGTAAAATTGAATTTCCAGACGAACTGGAGGCCAGAACCAATAGGGATTACTCCTTAGATATAGGTACCTATGATAGGAAATCCTTTATATATGGGGAACCTTTAAGAATGATATGGTTTATTAGTTTACCAATGGCCTATGCTTGGGATACTAATTCATTTATGAAAGTTTCATCCACTATCTTATAAAAATATGCATCCTTAAAATAGTGGACCCTATCTTTGTTCTCTAGAGGAAGACTCCCAATGAAAATAGAATCCTTCAGAAGATCCTATGACTCAACCTCCAATGAAAATGAAACCAGCTACATGAAAAGGTAAATGTATTCCTTCAACATCCAAGGGAATTTCTTAATAATCAGGAGATCTTTTATATTCATCATATTCACCTATTCATATATAAACCATTATAAAAAAGGACTTAAATACATTCCACATCATCCAAACATGCATTGATGGTGGGGAAAATGACTCCCACTTATCCAGATATGGACCATTAAATAACCCAAGGAAATTTCAAACCCTCACTTCTTTAAGAGAACTAAGGACCCTAAATATACGCTCGACTACCTCAAGATGCTTCACTTCCTCAAATGTTCATTGATAACAAATAATGATAAGTAAAACTCTATGAGAATCATAAATTGACCATGAATCATTATCAACTATTGAAAACATTCTAGCCATGATTTTTTGACAAAAACAGAAAAAACCAAAACCAACATCAAACTAAATAATGGTCATGATAAATACAATGAGCTAAAAATATCCAGATCAGAAGAAAAAAAATAAAAACACCACCAAAAAAATCCTATCAAAATCCACCATTCTCATTTAAATTCCGAAACATCCATCTTCCAAGGAAAATTTTCAAACATAAAACCACAATCTATTAAAGAAAACCATATTCTAAAACTATTTTCTACTTTAAAATTAACTTTATAAAAACAAGATTAGGTTTCTAAATTAAATTACCCACCAATGTTATCTGATAAACCATCAAACATGTGTTAACACATTTAAATCCTTATATTGCAACACACACTTTCAAAACACAGACACTCACATGTGCAAAGGATCCTAAGAAATACTAAGGGGGAACCCAAACTATTTCCTTTAAAATCCCAAACATCCACCAAATTATAAAACAAAAATAATTACCATTAAAACCAATTTTACCTATTTAATACCATTTCCAAGAATGAATTTCCATTTAAAACCCACATTCATTTTAGAAATCACACGTTGACCAACAGAAACAAAGGAAAATCCCAACTTACACCAAACTACTAGAAGGATAAAATGACATGTATGAGTAAAATGGCTACGAAGTAGTCTCCCATCACCAAATTATTGAATATCACTAAAGGACCTGGAACAATGATCTTGGTCATCACATGGACCACTACTCAATATGAGGTCACAACATGACACTGACTCACCTCTATTTCCTTCCCTCAAAAAAATAATGTAAAATGACTAAAAATTAGAACTACCAATGGTAACATAGGTCACATCATGATTGTTAGTTATCAGGAACCATCCGAGAACCTACCTCCAATGCCTCAATATTTCTACTCTCTCACTACCGGACATCCCAAATTATAATAACCTACTATGATACGATTTTTTCACAAAATAGGTCTGGATTTCATCCATCCCGACACCTGACTCGGTCCATGGAATGACCTTAAGGGAATTATTAATTCCCATAGGATAGAAAATTGTGTTGGACATAAAATATAAATGGTGTGGTAATGATTTCAGCTAAATGAATAACTATGATCAAATTTGTAAAAATGAACACACAGAATAACCAACCACAAGAAAATCTAAAATAAATATAATATTGATCCTGGTACAAAGTAAAACTAAACAAACAGAAAGCTATAAAAAAATACAAAAAATGAATATAACTCTATCTCCAAGTGACCTACATGTCACCACAGTCTATAAGAATGAACCTGTCACGACCCGTCCTCGGGTCCCGTGCTGTAACTACCCTACGCCCGCCTTCCATAGGCCAGGGGCGGGCGACTAGAACCAAGGCGCAAAATCCCGGTAAAGGGAAGGCATTTCCTTTTTAAAGTAAACAAGCACCACAGAGTAAGCAAGCGGAAAAATTAAACACTAAGTAAAAACTTGTACAATAGTAAGTGCAGAAAGTAAAGGGGGCCGGAAATACAATCCCAACTGTAAAGTACAACTGAAAGGGGAAAAACAGCAACTGAAAAGTAAAGCAACAACATCGGTCCGTCCACTGGAAATCCCACCTGAAGGGTGGGTACTGATATCCTCCACTGCTCCTCGGGTCCAACCGACCGCTCCGAGTATGTCCCGCCCAGTGGTCCACCTCCAGGTAGCGTCCTGCTCTGCAAGCCTCGACCACGATCAATGTTGTCCGTCGTCTGCAACCAACACAACGTAGTGCGGGCATAGCCCGTGCAGGGGTGAGTATAAGCTACTCAGTAGGGACCCCGAGACCCCCAAAGGTCTCCCAAAATCCATAAAGGATAAACCACAAAGGAATGATACAATCACGAAGTAACATCTGACACGGCTTAGGTATATGCCCATACATATACCTAAGTCATCAATTCTCGCTCGGATCCAACATCCGAGCTCAAGTACAACCCAGTCCACACAGGAAAACAAAACATAAATCCACACAGGATATCACAACATAATCCACAAAGGAGAGTAAACATGATTTACCTCACACAGGTATACTTCTTCGAATGACGATAGAGATGATCACTGATCCATCTAAGTCGTCAGACCCACAAAGGATCGATAGGTACTAACCCCCGCAAAAACCCACACAGGATCAGGCCCACACAGAACCTGTAGGCGCTGGCTCACACAGAACCGCTGAGTGCTGACCCACACAGGATCGGTAGCACTGATCCACACAGGATTGCTGAGTACTGTAGTCGTCGTCGTCGAATCCACTGAGGATCTCTGCACAATCGTCGTCGTCACAGTAGCAGTCACATCCAACTTTAGGGTTCCCGCACACATCAAGCTCGTTCGGAAGGGTCCGCTCAATGAGCCGAGATGCTGATACATCAACTGACACATAGTCCAGAGTTGATGTATCCAAATGTTCCGTATCGTCAACACGAACTCGACGTCGCAGATGACACATCAATCAGACGCCCGGTCTGCGAGTTATTGGCTTTTTCGTCTGAGGGGCCCAGTTGGTTTTTAAGGCAAAACCATCTCGACCGTACTCCACCTACATCCAAACAACTGGCAGTGTAAGACAAATGATCAGTCTCACTTAGAGGAATTCAACAAATTTGATGGCACGTCAATCAGACGTCCGAAGCTCATGATATGAGCGTTTCCGCTCTGAGGGCCCAGTTGGTTTCGTGTACGAACCAACCCGGCCGAACCCAAAGTCTTCTAAAACCTTGAGTGCGATATACCGAAATGACCTTCTTGATCCAATAATCGCATCTCCGCTAACGGGTCGTCGTTTGGAGGCCCGTATCTCAAGTTATGAGTGAAGTACCGAAAAGAGTCCGGAAATGGGGGGTCTGGGCTCAGACCGACCCGACCCAACCCCCCTGGGTCAGCCCGAACTGGGTCGACTTGACCCGGGTCTGGGACCGACCCGGTTTGGCGCAACCCGGCCCGGTCAGGGCATCCTGGCCCGGCCTGGGCACGACCCGACACAGCGGGTCGGCCCGGCTCGGCGCGGTCGAGCCGACCGAGGGGAGGAAGCCGCGGGGTGGGCGCTAACCCCACGGAATTGAAGTGTCGCGCCCCCGCATGGGGCCACGTTGGATCAGCGAACGTGGCAAAGACGCATCCCGTGTGCGCCGGAACCGCGCGGCCGCGGGTCCACTGGCCGCCGCCGCCGCCGCCTCCGGCCGCCGATGGGTTCCTCGGGCCACCGGAGTTGCTCCGGTGGTCTGAATCCACTTCCGTCTACACCAAAGTTCCTCCCGGGTCCCATTCTTCACTGCCAGGCCCTCAAAACGCCATTGCGGCCCCGTTTTTCATCTTCCGCCAATCCGCGCATCAATGGAAAACTGCGGAGGGTGGTCGGGCCATGTTTGTTAGGCCCACACTCTCCGCGTTAGGTGATAACAATCGGAAATAAATATTCAACACATGAATAACAAGCAAGGCACAATTTTAATAGAATTAAAATTGAACTTTGATCCGGGTTCTTTGTTTTAAAAGAAACAATCACGAGAATCAAAGATTGATCTCAAATAAAAATCCCTACCTCGCTGTAGTCGTCGAGAGTGTGTTCTTCGCGGAATTGATCGTCGCAGAAGGAGGAGATTGTCACATCACGGAAGGGCGTCACATCGTCACGGAAGGGCGTCACATCATCGCGGAAGGGCGTCGCGTCGTCGCGGAATACGGTGTTGCATCGACGGACTCCGGGGTTCAACAACATACAGATTTAATTAATAATAATTAAGTCCATTTTGTTGTTATAATCTGAAAAGAAATTAAAAAGGAGCGCAACCCCCTACCTTGTCATTGTCGATCGAAGGTTGTCGCGGGGTTGGATCATCGTGGAAGAAGCGTCGCGAAGGGAGATTCATTGGCGTCATGGTACAAGGCTTCACATTGTTGATCTCTGCAGGTTCGGCGTTCTTCGTCGCCTTTCGTCAAATTCCAGCGTTCTTCGCGTTCTTCTTGTTCTTCACGAAGATGGAGGAAGAACTTGAGGTTTCTGTCAAATCCTCTCAACGAACAACACTTAAGAAGAATAGCATTGGTATTATTTTATTAACATGCCAACAAACGAAAAAAGAGATAAGTTAAGTAACGACCCATTAATTCGTAGAATTAATTCAATGAATAAAACCACCCAAATAATTGGTGATTTAAGAATTTAAGAAAACACGTCAGTTGACTTTCATAATGACGGGTTTTCGCGGGTGCGTTACTTAGTGGAAAAGAAACGGTGGGGCTTGTGAGAGCCCCACCTCACAAATATCCTACCAAGAGGGTAGGATATTTTGGGTTCTACCCTATCCACTTCAACTCAGCTTAAGTAGCTTAAAGTGGCATTCAAGTGGCTTTATGTGAAATAAAATAACGTTTGTCGTATAAATTATATTATTTCTTAACTTTAAGCCCAAAAATTAAAAACCACACCTGAGAAAACGCAACTCCGAAAGAGGTGTTTCTAAGCAAATACCGGCGCTGCAATTCCATCAGTGTCCTCAGAATTCGATTCCGAGCACCGGTTTAAAAGTTTGAAAAACCCACTTGTTCATTCACTGAACGTACCTGAGCCAAGCTTTGGAAAATGATTCCAGACACACCGGGCCTCGGAATCAGGTGCCTTTAGAAACTGCGTTCTTGTAAAATTCCAAAGAAAATTACAAAAAACATTTCTGTGAAATTTACGGGTCATTACATCACTCACACCTCAGGGCTTTACGTCCTCGTAAAGATACATCATAAACTAGGGAAACAAAAGTGGGTACTGAGCACGCATCTGAGCCTCCCGCTCCCAAGTGCTCTCCTGGAGGTTCCCGTTCTTCCATCTAATGCGCACTAGAGGAATCGACCGTCCATGTAGGACCCGCTCCTGTCGATCCTCGATCTCCACCGGGACCTCTGCAAAATTTTCCCCATAATCAAAATCTAGCTCCCCATGGTCAATGATGTGCATCGGGTAGTTCACGTATCTCCTCAGCTGAGATACGTGGAAGACATCATGCACGCGGTGCAACTGAGGTGGTAGAGCCAGGCGATAAGCCACCTCGCCGATCCTGCTGAGGACCTGGAAAGGCCCGATGAAGCATGGAGGCAGCTTGCTACCTCGGCCAAATATCCATAATCCACATCGAGGTGAGACACGCAAGAAGACATGGTCGTCATTCTCGAACTCTAGTGGCCTCCACCTCCTGTCAGCATAAGACTTCTGCCAGCTCTGAGCTGTCCTCATCCGCTCCTGGATGACCTGGACCTTCTCTGTCATGGCCTGGACCATCTCTGGTCCCACAAGTGCTGACTCCCCAGGGTCTGTCCAACACAAAGGAGATCTGCAAGGTCTACCGTACAACGCCTCGTATGGTGCCATCCCGATGGTGGAGTGGTAGCTGTTGTTGTACACGAACTCCACCAAGGGCAGGTGGTCCTCCCAACTGTGACCAAAGTTTAGGAAACATGCATGGAGCATGTCCTCGAGAGTCTGAATGGTCCTCTCCGTCTGACCATCCGTCTGAGGGTGAAAAGTTGTGCTCAGACGTAGCTGCGTCCCGAACGCCTCCTGCAACCCCTTCCAAAGCCGGGAAGTAAAGCGATCATCTCAATCAGAGATGATAGATGATGGAACACCGTGAAGCCGTACAATATCTTGAACGTAGAGTCGCCCCAAGCTCTCCATTGAGCCCTGCTTTCTGATGGGTAAGAAGTGTGCCGACTTGGTGAGTTGGTTAACAATCACCCAGATGGAGTCGTGACCTCCAGAAATGCGTGGAAGTCCAGTCACGATGTCCATAGATATCCTGTCCCACATCCACTCTGGGACCTCCAAGGGCTGTACCAAGCCTGCTGGTACCTGATGCTCTGCCTTCACCTGTAGGCAGGTGAGGCATCGTTAAACGAACTCTGCCACAACCTTCTTCATGCCCGACCACCAGTGCTGTCGTCTAAAGTCCTAGTACATCTTCGCCACTTCAGGATGTACCGCCAAAGAGAAGTGTGAAACTCTCTCAGCACCTCCTCCCGTAAAGCGACTGGTACCAAGTTACATCCTCTGAAAAGGATGTTGTGCTCTGCTCCAAAGGAGAATCCATCAGGTGCCTGTCCTGAGGATATCTGTGCATGTCACGTCTCACAGTCGGCGTCCCCATGTTGTGCCTCTCTGACCTACTGCAGTAGTGGAGGAGTGACTGTAAGAGGCTGAAGGAAGGCTGCCCCATCTCTATCCACAAATGATATCTGCAAAGCGGCTAGCTGCTCTGTCACCTACTCAAGTAGTTGAATGCTCGTCCTCCTGTTGAGAGCATCATCTACCACGTTCCCCTTCCCAGAAGTATAGAATATCTCAAATTCATAGTCCTGGAGGAACTCGAGCCATCGCCGTTGTCTCAGGTTCATGTCCTTCTGTGAGAAGATGTACCTAAGACTCTGGTGGTCAGAAAAGACTGTAAAGCGCTCGCCCATAAGATAGTTTCGCCATGTCTTCAGAGCGAATACCACTACTTCTAACTCTAAGACATGGGTAGAATAGTTCTTCTCATGCGGCCTCAACTGATGTGATCCATAGGCGATCACTGCCCGCTCTTGCATCAGGACACATCCATGTCCGGTCCCTGATGCATCACAGTAGACTACGTACCCTACTCTCCTCAGGAAACCTCAAGATAGGGGCGCTGGTCAATCTCTGTCTCAGCTCTTGGAAGCTCTGCTAACATCTGTCTAACCACACAAAGGGTTTCCCCTTCTTCTTCAATGCTGAGAGTGGTGCCGCAACTCTGGAGAAGTTTGGCACGAATCTCTGATAGTATCCAGCTAGTCCCAAGAAACTCCGCACCTCTGTCACGCTCTTGGGCGGCTCCCAAGCTAGCACTGCCTCGATCTTCACGGGATCCACTGCAACTCCCTCCTCAGAAATGATGTGTCCCAAGAAGTGGACCTCACGTATCCAGAACTGACACTTTGAGAGCTTTCCATAAAGCTGGTTCTCTCGGAGTGTGTCTAGTACAACCCGTAAGTGGTAGGCGTGCTCCTCAGTTGTCGAGTAAATCAAAATGTCGTCGATGAAGACCATGACAAATCGATCGAGGTATGGCTGAAAGATCCTGTTCATGAGGCCCATGAAAACTACTGGAGAATTGGTAATGCCGAATGGCATAAACAAGAACTCATAGTGGCCATACCAACATCTGAAGGCCGTCTTCTGCACGTCCTCATCCCGAACTCTGAGCTGATGATAGCTTGACCTGAGGTCTATCTTCGAGAACCACCATTCTCCCTTGAGCTGATCGAAGAGGTCATCAATCCTCGGTAGCGGATACTTGTTCTTCACTATCACCTGGTTCAGGAGAAGATAGTCGACACAAAGTCACAAGCTCCCGTCCTTCTTCTTGGCGAACAATATCGGGGAAGCCCAGGGTGAAACACTGGGTCGGATGAAACCCTTGCCCTGTAAGTCCTCCAACTGTACCCGTAGCTATCGATGCTCAGCGGGGGCCATCCGATATGCTGGAGTTGATATCAGGGCTGTCCCGGGGTATAAGTCAATATGAAAGTCTACCTCTATGTGAGGATCTAGCCCTGGAACATCATCGGGAAAGACGTTTGCGTACTGATCCACCACTGCAGGAAAACTAGGACTCCGCACGTCAACTACTCCTAAGATGAGGCTAGCCAACTGATGAGTGATGGGATGTCCTCTCCTCTGTAGAAGTCCATCCTATGCTGCGAATGCTCCCTTCTCGCCGGTGAAGGTGAACCTGCTCCCGTCGGTGCGTACACATCGCACCATTCACCTAATACAGTCGATCTGAGCATGAACATTAGATAACCAATCCATGCTTAAGATGATGTCGTAAGGCCTCGATGCCGCTACAAGAAAATCCCAGCCGAAGCTCTCGCCTCCTAGAGTAAGCTCACACTGCCGGCACCAGTGCGTAATCATCGAGTCTGCTCCCGTAGGAGTCTCTAGCTGTAAGGATCGAGCCAATGGATATGTCAGAATCTCTGAGCTCTGAACAAGGGCAGCGGCTATGAAAGAGTGACTCGCTACTGTTTCTATAAGAACTACAAAAAGGATGGAATAGACACAGATCGTACCTCGAATCATCTCGGGCACGCCATGGTCATAGGCCTCCGCTGCCTGGAGCTGCGCCTGTCTCTGCCCACCAGCTCCCTGTGGCCGAGGTGGACCTCCTAGTGGTGGTGGTGGAAGAGCCTCAAAGTGTCTCCCACCACCTACTACTCGGCCAGCTCCCCTGCCTCGTCCGCCTGCTCCCTGCGGACTGCCACGGTCGACCCTCTGCCTCTTCCTGGGTGGCCCCTCCACCGTCTTATGCTCCTCAGCACGGCGGGTCAGGCAGTCACGAGCCATGTGGCCCTGCCCGCCGCATGCGTAGCACTGCCTGCCTCTCGAAAGACTAGCTCTGCGCTGTGTGCCCCGCACTGTTGAGCCAGTGTCCTGAGGTCGTTTGTCAAAAGTTATGGTCTGCCTAGACCCATGAGTCATCCGTTGGATACCTGCTGCCGAAGACTCCGCTACCTGCCGCCCTGCGGTAGGTCCCGATGTGGACTCAGCAATAAAGCTCTCGATCAGAAGGGCTCGCTCCAGTACTCCTGCCTGAGTCAGAATGCTGAGAGAGATCAGCGATGCCCTGATCTCATATCTCAATCCCTGCTCGAAGGTCTGGGCCTGGAAGAATGGGTCCCATACCATGTCGGTCGAGTACCTCGAGAGATCGGTAAATCTCACCGAGTACTGGGCGACCGTCAATCTGCCCTGCCGCAGCTGAAGATGCTCCTGGATGCGCACCGCACGGAGGGTGGCTGGGACGAACTCCGAGAAGAAGAGTCTCTCAATGTCTGTCTAGAGAAGAGATGCCTCATCATGCACCTGGAGCATCAAGCTCCACCATCGGCCTGCTGCCGCGTGTAGTAGGCTCGCAGCGAGGATCACCATGAGGTCTGCTGGTGTCCTCACTAGCCTGAAAACTCATACGACTGTCTCCAGCCAGTCCTCGGCTACCTGGGGGTCCATCTCCCCGTGGAACCTGGGTGGTCGCTGGTGTTAGAACTCATGCAGTTCACTGAGGCGACATGCATTGTCAGCGGCGAGGGCTGGAAGCATCGGTGGCTCGGCGGGTAGAGGTACCGCCAGTGCCTCTACTGTCAAAGGGCCCTGTACCGAGGCCTCATCGCTCGGCGGGCCGTCGTCACGTAAAACTCTCGGAACCCTAGCTGGCTGCCATCGTGGGGCCATCCTGAAAAGAAACAGGTGCGCCATGGTCAGAACAGTATACCTGGTGAGCTGATACAAGTAATTACAAAGAAAACTTTAAACACACATGCAATCAATGTTTTCGTGCATTAAGTCAGAAATCAGAAGTCAGGGTCCTGGTGTATGGATACGTCGGACGCCGCACCAACACTGGACTCCCTAGACTGATAACCACACCCAATACGCTAAACACTATTGCTTCACATAGAAGAAAGATCAGAGTCTGCGGTAGAACCGACTCCTCTGATACCAATTTGTCACGACCCGTCCTCGGAGCCCATGCCCTAACTACCCTAAGCCCGCCTTCCATAGGCCAGGGGCTGGCGACTAGCACCAAGGCGTAAATACCGGTAAAGGGAAGGCATTGCCTTTTTAAAGTAAACAAGCACCATAGAGTAAGCAAGCGGAAAAAGTAAACACTAAGTAAAAACTGGTACAATAGTAAGTGCAAAAAGTAAATGGGGCCGGAAATACAATCCCAACTGTAATGTACAACTAAAAAGGGTAAAACAACAACTGAAAAGTAAAGACACAATGTCGGGCCGTCCACTGGAAGTACCACCTGAAGGGTGGGTACTGATAGTCTCCACTGCTCCTCGAGTCTAGCCGACCACTCTGAGTATGTCCCGCCCTGTGTTCCACCACCAGGTATCGTCCTGCTTTGCAAGCCTCGACCAAGATCAACGCTGTCCGTCGTCTACAACCAACACAACGTAGTGCGGGCATATCCCGTGCAGGGGTGAGTATAAGCTACTCAGTAAGGACCCCGAGACCCCCGAAGGTCTCCCAAAATACACAAAAGATAAACCACAATGAAAAGATACAATCACGAAGTAACATCCGAAACAGCTTAGGTATATGCCCATACATATACCTAAGTCATCAATTCTCTCTCGACTCCAACATCCGAGCTCAAGTACAACCCAGTCCACACAGGAAAGAAAAACGTAAATCCACACAGGATAGCACAACACAATCCACAAAGGAGAGTAAACAAGATTCAGCTCACAAAGGTATACTTCTTCTAATGACAATAAAGATGATCACTGATCCATCTAAGTCGTCGGACCCACAAAGGATCGATAGGTACTAACCCACGCAAAGACCCACACAGGATCTGTCCCACACAGGACCTATAGGCGCTGGCTCACACAGAACCGCTGAGCGCTGACCCATACAGGATCAGACCCACACATGATCGGTAGCACTGATCCACATAGGATCGCTGAGTGTTGTAGTTGTCATCATCGAATCCACTGAGGATCTCTGCACAGTATTCGTCTTCACAGTAGCAGTCGCAGCCAGCTCTAGGGTTCCCGCACACAGCAAGCTCGTTCGGGAGGGTCCGCTCCATGAGCTGAGAGGCTGATACATCAAATAACACATATTCCAGATTTGATGAATCCAAAAGTTCCGTATCGTCCACAGGAACTCGATGTCGCAGACGACGCGTCAATCAGACGCCCGGTCTGCGAGTTATTGGCTTTTTCGTCCTAGGCGCCCGATTGGTTTTTAAGAAAAACCAAAACCGACCATACTCCACCTACGTCCAAACCTCGGGTGGATTAATCCAAAAGATCCGTCTCACTTATAGGAATTCAAAAAAGTTTACGGCACATCAATCGGACGTCCGAAGCTCATGATATGAGCGTTTCCGCTCCGAGGGCCCGATTGATTTCGTGTACGAACCAACCCGGCCGAACCCAGAGTATTCCGAAACCTTGAGTGTGATATAGCAAAACGACCGTCTCGATCCAAGGATCGAATCTCCGCTGACGGCGCTTCATTCGGAGGCCTGTAGCTCATGTTATGAGAAAAAGACCGAAAAGAGTCTGGAAACGGGGGGTCTGGGCCCGGCCCAACCCCCTGGGTCGGCCCGAACCGGGTCGACCCGACCCGGGTCCAAGTCTGACCCAGTTTGGCGCGACCCGGCCCGGCTCGGCTCGGCCGAGCCGCCCGAGCGGAGGAAGCCGCGGGGTGGGCGCTGCCCCCACGGAATTGAAAATGCCGTGGCCCCGCGCTGGATCAGCGGACGCGGCAAAGCCGCGTCCCATGTACGTCGGACCCGTGCGGCCGCGGGCCCGCTAGACGCCGCCACCACGGCTTCAGATGCGATGGCCCTGTCTAGCGGTGTGCTGGGGCGCCGCCACCTCTGGCCTCCGGTGGGTTCCACGGGCCACCAGAGTTGCTCCGGTGGTCCGAATCCACATCCGTCTGTGCCGAAGTTCCTCTTGGGTCCCATTCATCACAGCCAGGCCCTGAAAACGCCATTGCGGCCCCATTTGTCATTGTATGCCAATCCGCGCATCAACGGAAAACAGAGGAGGGTGGTCGGGTCGTGTTTGTTTGGCCCTCACCCTCCGCGTTAGGTGATAACAATCAGAAATAAATATTCAACACATGAATAACAAGCAAGGCACAATTTTAATAGAATTAAAATTGTACTTTGATCCGGGTTCTTTGTTTTAAAAGAAACAATCACGGGAATCAAAGATTGTTCTCAAATAAAAATCCCTACCTCGCCGTAGTCGTCGAGCGTGCGTTCTTCACGGAATTGATCGTCGTGTAAGGAGGCGATTGTCACGTCGCGGAAGTGCGTCACATCGTCACGGAAGGGCGTCACATCGTCGTGGAAGGGCGTCACGTCATCACAGAATACGGTGTCGCATAGATGGACTACGTGGTTCAAGAACATATATATTTAATTAATAATAATTAATTCCATGTTGTTGTTATAATCCAAAAAGAAATTAAAAAGGGGCGCAACCCCCTACCTTGTCGTTGTCGATCGAAGGTTGTCGCGGGGTTCGATCGTCGCGGAAGAAGTGTCGCGAAGGGAGATTCGTTGGCGTCGCGGTACAAGTATTCGCGTCGTTGATCTCCGCAGGTTCGGCGTTCTTCGTCGCCTTTCGTCGAAGGATGGCCTTCTTCGCGTTCTTCGCGTTCTTCGCATTCTTCGCGAAGATGGAGGAAGAACTTGAGGTTTCTGTCAAATCCTCTCAACGAACAACACTCAAGAAGAATAGCATTGGTCTTATTTTATTAAAATGCCAACAAACAAAAAAAGAGATAAGTTATGTAACGACCCATTAATTCATAGAATTAATTCAACGAATAAAACCGCCCAATTAATTGGTGCGTTAAGAATTTAAGAAAATGCATTAGTTGACTTTCATAATGATGGGTTTTCGCTGTGCGTTACATAGCAGAAATGAAACGGTGGGGCTCGTGCGGGCCCACCTCACAAATATCCTACCAGGAGGGTAGGATATTTCGGGTTCTACCCTATCCGCTTCAACTCAGCTTAAGCAGCTTAAAGTGGCTTTCAAGTGTCTGTAAGTAAAATAAAATAAAGTTTGTCGTACAAATTATTTTATTTCTTAACATTAAGCCCAAAAATTAAAAACCACACCCGAACAAACGCAACTCCGGAAGAGGCGTTTCTAAGCAAATATCGGCGCTTCGATTCCATAGGTGTCCCCGTAATTTGATTCCGAGCACCAGTTTAAAAGTTAGAAAAACCTGCTCGTTCGTTCACTGAACGTACCCAATCCAAACTTCGGAAAATTATTCTGGGCACACCGGACCTCGGAATCAGGTTCCGTCAGAAACTACGTTCTTGTAAAATTCCAAAGAAAATTAAGAAAAAAATTTCATTGAAATTTACGGGTCTTTACAGAACTAGTCCCAAATCTTGCTAAAACCAAAGATCCTGAATTAGATGCAGAACCTGCAAAACACTAGCATTCCACCAACACTGAATTGATCCACTAGGGTGTGATCTATATAAATTAATAGGAAACCACCAAAGAATCAATGTGACTCATTACCCAAAAACAATATATATACAAAAA
This sequence comes from Viscum album, assembly GCA_963277665.1. NCBI lineage: Eukaryota > Viridiplantae > Streptophyta > Magnoliopsida > Santalales > Viscaceae > Viscum > Viscum album. The sequence goes on from CAUJRU010000164.1 coordinate 766,431, forward strand.
TTTGTAATAAATTTCACATATTGGATATTTCAAATTTTATTAGAAAAATAGATTTTGAAATTTCAAAATCCAACACATGACATGCTTCATTTCTAAAATAGATCATCATTTTAAAACCAAAATCCAAACCATGTAATTCCAAGGATCTGCTATAAATAAATAAATAGTGAAATATTGGAATATAATATAACTGAAAGTAAACAATACTAACCATTTTAGTATCCATTGGAATTCCTAGGAATCCTGATAAAATCCCATGGACATACTCGGTTCTGAACCAACAGTCGACATATGGCGATGCTCCCTAGTATACGACCAATTGGCCACCGTCAACTGAACGATCCCATAAACCGTCTCACCTAGCCTATCAGTACATTCGGGGGGTACCAACTCATCTAATTGGAGACAATATTCATCAATAACTTGATACTCTAAAACAATATTATGAACACATAGTAATAATTTATTGTGTAATTAGTAGTCTCTGGCACACGTGACTCACCATACCTATCATCACCACACTTTACAAACATAAACACTAACAAAAAATATATGATAAACCATAATTAGAAATCCATACTATATATGTTTCCACTATTTATATATTAATATACATATAACAAATCATCAATGTTCTGGTTGTGCTGTCACATTATATGAACATCAAAACCATTTCATAAAACTATTTGAGATTCCAAATGGGGGATTAAATTGTCTAAACCTTGTTCATCCCCAGGTTATAAAGTGACCACTAGGAATTATACTTTTGAAACTAAACCACATTTACCATTTCTCAACAAAATCATTTCCTAAAGTCAACAAAAAACACCACTTTTAAATGTTTGATTCACAAAGAGCCATTAAGTAGCAAATCCCATATGTTTTCAAAACTATGATGAAAAGTAAAAATGCACTAAAAATTTCCAAATGAGATTCCATGCCACATAGAACCTAACAAAAAATTCTAAAAAACTCATAGATCACAATTTCAAAAATATAATATAAAACTCATTTCGGATAATTGATATCAAGAAAAATTTTATGAAAATCAAAGGGTTTTAAATATGATGATAGAGGAGGGTAGAGGTTGTGAAATCCAAGTTTAAAATTAATCCGATCTATTATAATTTTTTCTCCCATACATGTGTGTATATGAAGCACACATGAGTTTTCTCACCTCAAATATAATATCAAAAATATCATTAAAATCTCCAAGACAAATTTGAAGAAACATTACATATTTTTATAACAATAAAATAAGTCATAAACAAGCGTTACACCTTATGAAATTTCAAATTGATACCCACAACACCATCATAAAATAAAAAATTATATGTAAACATAAAAACTCTAAATTATTTTCCAAATAACCCAATTGAATTTATAAGAAAATGTTTCATTTTATCAAACATCTAAAGTGTACATTTTCTGATACATAATTCCATAATCACTTGAAATCCTATTTTTAACTAAATATAGATTTCCCATGACATCATAGTACATTATAAAAAAACATTAAAACCATTAGAATCATTTTCTAATATTATTTAAATGAATTTAATCACCCACATAATTCTTCATAAAGGGAAAACATGGATACACATACCTCAATGGTGTGAAAACGCGATGAAACATTCAGATTTGAGAGATATAAGCCTTGTGGAAACTTTTTATAGCATATTTCTTAAGTAAACCCAACCTACACAAAAAACATAGCAATTATGGTTTATCAACAAAAAATTTCCCACTCACAGGAAACCAATTAATTAAGTGGGAAAGGATGTAGAGTGAAGAAAATAGTTAGAATCCATTAAAAATCACATTAGATTCGAAGGAAGAGAACCCAAGGAGGAGAAGGATCAAGGGAGGGGGTTTGGAAACCCTCTAATTTTCCGAAAATGAGAAAGGGGGAAGGGTCCTGATTTTGGGAAAAAAATGGGGTAAATAGAAATTAGGTTGTTATTTTTTCAATATTCTGCACAGATCGTATGGTTTGGCCGCATGGTTTGTAAAACTGTGTTCCAAATGAACAAATGCTATTATCGAAGAAAGGTGTTACCGTATGACAAACCAATATGGTTTTTGTGACCACATACAAACAATGTGGTAGCTTCCAGATGCCTCCAATACATTATTCACAGTTACCTATTATAAATCACTTTTTTTTCTAATGACCATGTGGCGGCCATGCGTATTCCAAAAAATACCCAAACATTAATTTTTTTTAAAAAATTGAATTTGTCTCTACCATATCGTCATTTGTAAATATCTATAACCAAGAAAATAATAAAACAAATTTAGTAACTGAGGTCAGGGTGGGATGGACTCAATGTATGATTTGAATAAAAATAAAATTCATTGAATGTTCTCCTTATGGCTGAAATAATATAAGTCATTAATCAATAATACTACTATATACTCAATAATTGTTCCCAATACTTAAAATATAATGTTCATGACTCCCAATGGTTGGATTCCCATGATTGAAAATAAATAATTATGTATGTTAATTTTCTTTGAAATAACAATCCCATGTTATGGAATATGATAATTTGAAACCCCAATATTAAATTACATGAACCCCTATAAACCATTATAATAGTCATAGGGTGTAAATTTTAGTATAATAAAAAAATTATTGAAATATTCCTTTAACTCATCAAAATTCTATATAGATATTTTTACGATAAATGAAATTATATAGAAGATATATGAGTAGCTGAATAAAGTATATCATTGAAAAAATAGATATATTAGAATAAGTGACCCTTGAATATCATATAAATAATTTTTCATTATTACATCTTCCTATATAGTAAGATACTTCTTTAAAAAATTAATACAATACAAATTTAAACACCATAAATAGGAAATTATCAATGATAATTCAGTAATGTTGATCATATTCACCATTGGTCATAATTATCAACCATAATCTTGAATTTTTACCATGTTGTTAATTTATCACATCCAGCTAATTTGAGTAAGAATCTGGTCTCCATTAATAGTTAAACCAATGAAAAAAAATTAATTAATTTGATTTATTTTTATATAAAACCAATAATATAAAAATACAACATGAAAAAATTTTCCATTCATTTGTCGGTAAGTATGATTATCTTTATAGTGTAGACACAAATCATATCATAAAATTCACATGGAAGTACTTTAACAGGACCCTCCATCAATAAAAATCTTTATGAACTGGAATAAGTGTGAATTCATACATATTGATCCCCAATCCACATATATAAATGACTTCTATAAATAATTTAAACATATAAAAATTTATCATGTATCTTTTTAAATGATTATTTTATAAGTTCAATGGGGATTGATGAATTCTATAACATTGTATTACTCTCTTATGTAATTTTTTACAATATATAATCTCTAATGATATGAAGAATTATCAAAATTAACTATTCCCATAACCAATGTTAAAATACAATCTATAATAGAGTACCCCAATTAGATTCTATGTAAATTACTTCATCCAATGCATGATCATTCCCTAAAGAGTTCTTGGTGATATAAATATCATTTGGTTTGAGATATTCAAAAATAGTGGGAATATGTCTATCATTGCATCATAATAATCATCAATTTTTGAGGATAATTCTATGATCAAAATCTATTATTCAACTATGAATACCAATCATAATCTTTACTAAAACTCTAATAATGAAAATTTTGTATAATGATCAATATTATTAAAATGTCTGTTCTTAGGAAAAATAATACAGTATCATACCTATAATAGTTGGACTAATATAAATATTTATTGGGTCTCATCACCTAACTAACTATTTAAAGTAGGATATATAAAATTAATGTGATTATCATAAAATGAATTCATATTCTGATATATGGATGTATTTGATTCATATTCTACTCAACAAGATGTGAGTGAAATTATCTTGATTTTTTTGAATTTATGATAGGATTCTAGTAATGTTCATAACATACTAGAATATGATTCATCAGTCATCATTACCATACCCTTTAACTGGTGACTAATATTTCTGAGAAGATCAATTGATTATCAGGTAACTCGTGAATGGATACATAAACCACTCTACCAATGATGATATATTTATTCTAAAAAATAAACATATAAATCCATGAAAAGGATTCTCTAAATCCCATTCCCAACCACATAAGACTACAAATTATAACCTCTATCAATAAGAATAAGTCTCACATATACCAATTTGATATGACCTTACTCACCAATACCCCAAGAAACATGTTATAATTTTACATAATCCACCACATTCTTTTTAAAATACGATAGGGGATAATGTGTATCAATAGGAAATAATAATATACATTAGATCATTGTCATTCAAATTATAAAAATAATTATGAGAATCTAGTACTTAATACAACCATTGGACACTATAAAAATGGAGCAAACAAATTATTATAAAAAATTAACATATAATAGAAACTTATTATTGTACAATGTCATATAAGAAAACTCTATCTAACTACATGATCACCACCAAATTCCTGATTAGGGAATAAAACTCCTCTAAATGTAACCAACTGGGAATCAGAAATGGCTAACAACCACCACCATCTATAAATACTAGTAACTATAAAATTTTCTATATAAATTTTCATCAATACACGTCTACCATGGTCTTCTAAAAAGCTATGATTTTTTTTATATACACAAAACATGTGGATAAAAATAGTTTGTATGGTGGAGTTTAAAAACCTAGTAAGTTTAACTGAAAACATAGTGGAATCATCGTAATAATAGGACACAATAATTGTCTTTAATAAGGAATGAACTAAATATAAAACTATATATATCACTTATAGACAGAAAATAATATGGTTATAATGAATTATTTTCAACCACGACTCTTCTCCATAGAGGATCATGTCTCAAATGTTACTTTGGACACTCAGGATTTCAAAATACTTAATATTCCAAATTTTAATAGAATAATATTAAATCCAATATCAAAGGAATCCCTAAAATATGATGTTTCAAATGAATTGAAATATTCAAACAAACCATCTTAAAAATAATTCTTTTTATATATCTACATTCATAGTGTGGGGAACACACCTCAAAAAGAAAATAGAGTCATTTGAGTGAGTGGATACCCAAATATAGGACCCACACCTCATCGTGGAAATGTTTTAATTGAGGTAGAATTTTATATAAGGTCATATAATTCAAAAATATGTCATAGTGGGAAATATGAACATTTATAGGAGGAAGACCCACCACTATATCATGTGGTAGTATCGAATTTTGTTATTAAGTGGAAACTCTTGACATTATGTGATTGATAGAGTATTAAACCATTCCATATGTTGAGGACCAATGTCTTGGAATTGTGTTGGAGTACCTATAATTCATATATCCAAAGGGGATCAATATCCTTTAATGTATTTTTATATATGGGACTTCGCAAACCACATGAATTAAGGACCCATACCATAACACCAAGTGGAGTACTTGAACTCTATGTCTATCTTGATGTCTTCATATGAACCTTAACATAATCTCTAATGAGATAATAATATTAGATGATATATTATGACTCATATATGGAATTTAATAATGATTTAATACAGAAATACTCATATAATACATATAGAATCACTTAAAATAGAGTATTTATTTTCTATGATCTGATACAAGTGAGATAAGACACCAAAAATAGAAAAAATTAACATATTATCCTTCATTTATGTCATTAAAAAATTTGAACATGTTTTATCATCATTCTTCATCATAGGTTATTTCTGTATAGTTTATATGTAGGATGTTTTGTGGAATGTGGGACCTTAAATTAGATGAGGATTTATTTTAAATTCACAAATATATGTTTTTTTACAGATACACGACATTTCATCCCCCACATACATAGTGTGTGAGGCATATTGTCTTATAATAATGATATGTTTGGAGTCAAACTACATTACTAGATAATACATGACAAGCTCCATTTTCCTATGTTGCATGTTTTTGTTGGGTGTAAGATATGTGTGTACTTTAGATACACCTTACACTTGTTTTGGATCAATAAATAGTTTTATTTTGAAACTAAAAACCCATTTTATACACAATTCAAAAGTAAATCACTAGCTATTGGACATGATGTATACTATAAAGCCATACAAATTTTGAAATTTAAAATTTATGTGAAAAAACTAGCCATAGAAAATTAATAAACATAGTTATTGTTAACATGTTCATGGATCTTGTAATCATAATTTAAATCCTAAAAAACCTCAAACAACAAAATTAAAATTCATCACTACAACTATTTCAGTTCGGGATACCACATGATTATTCACCTACCATGAAATGAATGCATTGACCCACCTCTTATGGTCATTCATTCCTCTTGGAAATACATCAATTAAAAAATCCTTCAAGAAATACCATGAACTAAAACCTATAAATATCATATAACTATGTCTCATTTATTGAATAACATCTTTAAAATGTAAATATCATTCTTCCATAAACTTTAATCATGATCAATCTCACTTTATAGTAGGCCATCACCTATTTGTTTCATCATATATGGATAACTGATTAAGTAGGATGAGAAGCCGAATATTGAACCACATTTTTACTGATATTGTGTATAAATAATTACATCATACCACACTAAAATGTTTGCGATATAGTATAGGGATACATTAATCAATAGAAATATTCATTTTTGTATAATTTTTTATCTCTTAATACATTCCATAGATTCAATATAAAAACTGATAAATCTTGAATTATATAAAAAAATATCGTGATTAAAAACATGATAACTAATAAAATCCATATCAAATTCTAAAATAATGAATATGTTATATTATAATGTTGAAACATATATAATTTAAAAAAAATAACAACCTCATTGGTTCATTTTCACCAATTAAAAATATCTCCTTATTGATAAGTAATATATAGTTGTCTCCAACGTGGTGAGTAAAATCCCCCACAACATATTAAATATTATCATTATTGGGGATTCTCCATAGGATAATTTATATAATTCTATATAGAGTGATATAAAGATGAATTTATAAACCCAAATTATTTCAATCCAAATATTACACTAATGTCATAAATCTTACTATCCCATGTCCTAGAACCCGATCAAATAATGTATTCATTTACAATGTAAAACCTCTCATTTTAGAAATATATTATGGAATAAATTTACGCGATTAGAGGAAATTTAGGTGATAAAATTTTTTTCATGCGAGATATTAGTTTAATTTGTTAAATAAGTATTATGTATCCCTTAAAACACAGCAAGATTTTAAAATCATTAATAAATTACTTCAGTGTAAATTTCATGTTCTATGATAAAAAAAATAATTAAAAATAATTATCAGGTGATTTTATAATAAACTTTTACTATTTTACTTCATCTATGGTCTGTTATTTTATGGCTTGATATTGAGATATTTCATTACTAAATAAGAATAGTTGTCACTATTGTGCTATTATCCACATCAAGGATCATATTGGGGTAACTGAATCATTTTCTTGGATATTAAATTTTTGTTTCATAAAGGAAATATATGAAATATGTGATATTTTATATATATTAGTATTTCTACAGACCAAAAATTATAATGATCATTTGTAAAAATAATTAGAATTTGATCAGTATTATTTACAAATTGTTCAAATGTGAATATTTTATATTTATGTATTTACAATGTTTTTAAAATTATTTAATGTTAATTTATATTATAAACAATTAGATAATTTTTTAAATTGTGAAATTGTTCAATGATTGGAATTTTTCGGTACTGGATTTCATTATAATAGTGCATTTATTAAAATACAAGGAATCTTATATAATAATTTCAATAATATTGTCGTATGAATTACACATTATCCATGTTACTCATTAAAATCATTTTGATATTCCCTATTTATCATTAATATCTTATGACACTCCAGTAAAAAAATTTCTACTAGAATCAATTGATCATATTTAAAAATAAAAAAATATTTTCTTCATTAATATTTTATATATTTTATAAATTTGTTTCAATGTTTTTGAAAATTGGTTTCAATTTATATTTTGTTGCATTTTAACATTGTTTTCGCTATTTTAAGCCTTGTTTTTCCAATTTATAGAAAAATAAATTTAAAATAAATAAATTGTTAATTAATCAATTATAAATATTATTTATAGATATGGTTCTTATTATCTAAAAATAGATACAATAAAATTAATAATATAAAATTTATGTAGAGTTTGTTTTTATTGGAATGAAATAGTAAAAACATATCTTACATCCACTATTAAATAAAGTTAGTTTCAATTCACTATGAATTGGTAAAAATGATCTAAAAGAAATCCATATAGAACATTTGATTCTGATTTTAAATGAATTAGAGGGTCGAATATAGTGGTCAACAATGAATGACTGTCACATTATAAATCATATAAATTTTAAATTATAACAAATAATTACTTATTTGTTGTGAATTTTCCATAATCATTTACTTTATAACATTATAGATCATATAAATATAAATTTATAATTTTTAAATATTTTTGTGATTTTAAAACAATTTTATAATATGTTATTTTTATAAAATAACAATAGTGTCAATTTTGACATTATTCATTTATTTGAATTTAAATAAAATATATAGAGACGATATGTTCGAAATAAAAGCTTTAATATATTCATAAAATGTTATATGTATCTATAAAAGTAGTGGATCACATTAAATAGTTCATATAATATTTATTTTATTATTTTTAATACCATTTATTTGGTTTATCTCTTAATATTGTATTTACTACACCATTTTTGTATAATTATTTAATATACAGATTTGTTGCATAAAAATTTAAAATAAACTCCTATGATGAAGATAAATCTATTAAATTTTACAATAATACTTTTACTCGAATTTATCATCTTAAAATCACAATATTTTAATTGTTATATTTATTAAATTATGAAGGTGACAACTTTGGCATCATTTAAAATAAAAGAATATAAGTGTAATAATCACTTTTATAAGGATCCAGACGGTTATTTATTAGGTCATTGGATGACTAAGGTGTATATATACACTATCAATAAGTTTTGGTCAGGTTTGTGGGCCTTTTAATGGGTATTATTATTTCAATAAAAACTATATTACTTATTTTCTACTTAATAAAAAATTTCTGTATCATTAATGTATCACCATTAATGACAATTATTTAATCCATAAAAATTATAAATAAATTATCATGATGTAGATAATCATATTAGATTTCTGGAGACTATTCATTTTTGATGTTTTATGATGTTTATCACTAAATTAAAATTATTATACTTATAAGATTTAAGAGAGTGACATGTTGTCACTTTCTTTTGTTTTAATAATAATTAAATTATTTTCATGGTCAAAAGTCCATAAAATGAATCTAATCCTACCCCTAGTTTATATGGGTTTACTTTTAGCCAACCAATAGAATTTTGGCATGTGTTAGGGTAATTTAATAATATTATATTTACCCTTAATTACCTGATTTACCTTTAACTATGTTACATAAAATTTAACGTAGTTACTATTCATAATTCCCAAAAATAAAAAGTAGCCTATTAACATAATTTGGACCCACTGATTCTAAATATGGAATCCATTTTTTCAAATTCAATAGACAGAAGTTTCAGAAATTAAATTAAAATTAATCCCGTTGTCGAATGAAAACGGGTTTTTGTTTAAAACAGTGCAAAAGATTGAATTCATTTAACCTGCGAATTCAATGTAAAATCAATGCTAATGACATAAATTATATTAAATGGTAAAAATATATTCTATTTATACTTTAGAACCATTCTATATTATAATTTAACCATATAAATTATTACGATGAAAAAAGTTGTTTTTCATTAAAATATAGCGTGTTTTTTACTATTCATCAAAATATGAAAGTTACCAGAATAATACGAAAAAATTATAAAAAGTAAATTTTTATTTCTTGAATCCAAATAAGAATTTTATTTTGTCAAATTGATCTTATAAACAAGTCAAAAACTTGATTTAATGTGGGTGCGCCATCAAAAGGCGGCAAAACTGCATTTATTGAAAAATACTTATTTTACCCGAAAAATTTATTTTGTTCTTATACCATGTTCTAGAAAATGTGTAAGATGAATAATAATGTTCTAAAATTTAAAATTTAGTTAATTATATTCATAACGGATAGTTCATAATAATATTATAATAATATATCGTTGTTTAGTAAAACCTGATATTGCGTACAACACACGCTATCAAGGAATGTCGCGATTGCGTGTAATACAAGCCAAGTCAAGGTTACATGTTGTGAAAGAATCCTTCATTGTTTCGTATAACATAATCCAACCATATTTAATTTATACATTGAATATATATATATATACTCAATGTTGCGTAGAATAACTATTATCAAAATTGTGTGTAACACAATCCAAGAATACTGTTGCGTATACTGCAAGCTAAGACGGTGTTGCGTATAGTGCAAGGTAATCATGGGGTAGCATACAACACAAGACATTAATGAAATAAAAAGAATATTTTTCATAAAATCTCGGGGTGTTACAGACACACTTCCTCGCCTGTGCTTATTCCGAAAGGGTAGGATCTTGCCAATCTCCAAGGAGTGGTTCAACAATATACTAAGCACATCATGAGCAATGATAAAAAGTGAAGGGGAAAGCGAGTCTCCCTGCCTCAAACCTCTGACAACTTTGAAGAATCCAAATTGCTTTCCCATAAATGAGATTGATACCCAACGAGAACAAAAGCATCGAAAAAGGATTTCAATGATCCATGCTGAAAAACCCATGCCTTGTAGAACCCTTATGATGAAACTCCATTTAATTCAATCATAGGATTTTCCCATGTCCAGCTTAATAGCCACATTACTTCCGAAAGCCTTCAAATTGATGTCACTAATAACTTCTTGGGATAAGGCTATGACACCATGAATAGGGCGACCTTTCACAAAACCATGCTGCTCCTTGGCCACCGACCTTGGAAGAAAGGGAGCAAGTCTGAGATTGAGGACACCTGCTAGAATTTTGTAGGGCACATTGTATAAGATGATTGGAAGATATTGATTATGAGACTGAGGATCTTTCACTTTGGGAATCATAACAAGTTTTGTAGCACATGCCACCCTGGGAAGATTACCACCTATAAAGAAGTCATGCACCACTCTAATCAAGCTCTGCATCACAATATCCCAAGAAGAATTGTAAAAAGAAGCAGGAAAGGCGTATGGCCCTAGAGCACTATCAGAATTCATAGACCACACCACCTCTCTAATTTCATCATCCCCTAGGATTGCTTCCAAAATAGAATTAACCTCACTAGAAACGGAGCAGGTGATATTATTGAAGAGAACAAAAGAGACTCAAGGGTAGCCACCTACAATATTCGGATTAGGGGAGGACAAAAGATCCCTAAAAAAGGCATCTACCATATTACCTGAAACAACCCTATCATTAATGAAGTTTCCATAATCTATAAGATTTATATAATACTGGGTAACCTAGGAAAATTCCATCATCACATTAGGATGCAAATTTGTCAAGATCATCCTTAGTGTTGAGAAATAAGACTTTGCAACCAAAAACTCTAAAGTAATTAACCTTAGGCTTCCAATTGTTAGATAGTTCATATGGGGTCTTTTTGAGAATTGGTCTAATCAAGACTTTATTGACTATATTGCATAATGTATTAACAGCTTCATCCCAAAAGTAAATATGTATGTCATATTCACTATGCATTGTTCTAGTAATTTTTGATAGGGTTCTATTTGTTCCTTCTACAACACCATTCTATTGACGTGTTCTTGGGTTAGAGAAATTGTGACTTTAACCATTTTGTGAGAAAAAGGATTCAAAATATTCATTTTCAAACTCACGACCATGATCACTTCTTAATTATTTAATGTTAAGGACACTACAATTTTCTACATACTTGGAATAATTAGTAAAATAAGAGCTGGCATCAGTTTTTTGAGCCATGAAGAAGGTCCAGGTATATCAAGAAAAATCATCTACCTGAACATAAAAATTGTTCTTCCCATTTAAACTATAAACACTAGATGGTCCAAAAAATCCATGTGAACCAATTCGAGAGGTTGATAATTAGAAACTTTATTCTTTGGTTGAAAAGAGATTTTGTGTTGTTTTCCCTATTGACAGGGATTACGCACTTTTTCATGTGGGAACTCAAGTTTGGGTAAGTTTTTAACTAATCCATATCTAGATATCTTCCTAAGGGAGTGAAAATTACTGTGTCCTAGTATCCTATTATATAGACAAGATTCATTATGAAATACACTTAAACATGAAGCATTTTGAGAGGCTAAGGAATCTAAATTAACAGAATAAATGTTCTTATTCCTTGATACAGAAAATAATAATTCATCTTTAGAATTAAAGACATTACTTGAATCATTCTCTAATTTAACATGATATCCATCATCAAATAATTATGAGATACCAAGAAGAATATATTTTAAGACATTAAAAAACAGTACATTAGAAATTAAAATTGAATCAGAGTTACCAATTTGGCCTAATCCAATTATCTTCCCTTTGGCGTTGTCATAATATGTGACATGTCCTCCATCTACTTTTATCAAATTCCTGAAGCATGAGTAGTCTCTTGTCATATGACTTGAACACCCACTATCCAAGTACCATAGATTCTTGTAGGAGCTCTTTAAATAGATTTCCTAGAACATGATCAAGCAAAGATAGATTTTGGAAACCATACTTGTTTGTGTCTAGTAACATTAGTATTAAGTTCTTTAGGAAGCCATATTTGTCTAATAGGATTCCTATAAGCATTATATAAAGTGTTTGAAAAATAAATTGTATTTGGTCCACAAAAACATGAAACAATAAAGTATGTATCATGACTTGAGTTAATTGAGTTATATCCAAAACTGTGAATAAAACTATATAGCCTAGACTTGGAAATAAAATTCATTCTACCAAGGTTTATTTTACCAGGTTGATAACCAATGTCAGTATTATATTTGGGGGCAATTGTTTTTTCTAGAATATTTGTAAGGGTATTTTTACCATTAGTAAACATTTGTAATTCACTTTTTAATTTCTCATTAGAAATTTTTAATTCATTTTTTTCTTTGAACAGCTGAGCATTTTTCTCCTTTTTAATAGTATGTTTAGATTTGACATTTATAGTGAGAGAATTCTATTTCTTCAATGATTTATATTTATCATTTATCTCATTTGATGTATCTTTAAGCATGTTACAATATTCAAAAATTTCTTCATTGGTCATATTTTTAGACTCACTTTCCTCTTCAAAAAAGTATGAATTTTTTACAGAAGAGTTCAATGTTACCTCACATGTGTTTGTCATAAAACACATATTTGATTTGTTAGCATGTTCATCATGTGATGTCTCTAAGTCACTTAAACTATTAGTAGAGGCAATCCAGGATGCCTTCATTTCCTTTTTTTACTTCTTATCCTTATCCTCATACTTCTTCTTTTATTTGAGCTTTGGATAGTCAGCCTTTATATGTCCTTTATTTTTACATTCATATCATACAATTTCATTAGTTTTGTCACTTATTTTCCAGTCCTCTTTCATGTTTCCATTTTGATCAAACATTCCCTTGATGTTAGGCTTTCTGAAAAAGATCTTCTATTTGTAGAATTGTTTGAATCTTCTGGCCAGTTGAGCCATCTCCTCATCACTGTCAGATAATTATTGCTCACTGGTGGAACTTTCTACAGAAGCTTACAGTTTCCCTTTGTCTTTGTGCTTTGAGAAGGTGGTTTTGAATGCTACATATTTTCACTTTTTTTCATTCTCCTCTTCTTTGTTGACTTTCATCTCTTCCTCATACATCATCAGTTTCCCAATGAGTTATTTTATAGGTAGCTTACTGATGATGCATGATTCCATAATTGAGATAGTGGTTCCCCTCCATCTATAAGGTAGACATCTAAGTATTCTCATGATCTGTTCATTGCCAGTGACTTATCGTCCAAGAGAGATCATTGTGTTGAAAATTTCAATGAACCTAAGCTACATGTCAGAAATAGGCTCATCAGGTTTCATTTTAAAATTATCATATTTTATAGTATAAGTATTAAGTCTCATTTCCAATACAGTAGATGTGCCTTCATGTGAGACAGAACAGGTATCCCAAATATCATGGGTAAATTTACAAGCAGAAATCCTATTAAATTCTTCATCTCCTAAAGAATAGTATAAAGAATTCATGGATTTGCAGTTGTTATTATAATAATGTTTTGTAGGTCCATCCCATGTAATTATATTAGTCACTAAGAGTTTTTATTCATCTATAATTGATGACCAAATTTCAATGCTCATACTCTCTAGATTCATTTTCATTATAATTTTCCATTAAGCATAATTTGTTCCATTAACGAATGGTGGTCTATTGGTTGCATCACCTTCCAATCTATTACCCATACTAAAAAATTACTTTAAAAGATATAGAAATTTTGAATTAATAGAAATTTACAGATAATTAAATTATATCTACAATCACATTTGAGTATGATTACACAGAGCCATAATAATAAAACCTCTAATACCAAATGTTGTTCGGAATAGTTTACTCAATAGGGGAGCGGTGAATTGAGTAACTATAAAAATTTCTATTACAAATATATTTGTTTAAATCTTATGGTTTCCCCAAATATAGATACAACCCATTTAATCTAGGTTATATTGTTATAAGAGTTTGACTATTTAAACAACTTCTTAGAAGATTGAATAATTCTCAGTAATCATATTTTGTATTATTAATATTACTTTTTATGTTATCCTACTAAGAAAGATTAGTTATAACATCTATCTAAGAATAAATATAAAAGTGAAATTAATGTTATATAGATTATGCATTAATGCATTAAACAGAAAAGACTAAATTTAAATAACACAGTGGATATGAAATATGTGGTTCAGTCTTAAGTTGAGTCCCAATCCACTCCACTTGGTGATCACATTCTAGCAAGTAGTTTATATAAATAAACATTGCACCACACCGTGGATCGAGGTTATAAATAGTACACTTATTGTCTAGGTCACAAAGGGACCTCTCCCATAGTTTTCGTGGGTAGACAAAAATAATAACCAGGCTACATAGGGACCTCATCCACAGTTGTCATGCGTAAAAAAAGTATAAGGAATTTGGTGTAAGGATTTAGAAGTTCTTCAGTTTAGCACAGGGGTCAGTGTGTATATGTAATATACAGAGTACACACACTTCTCAAAAGTTAAGTAACAGAATCACTAATAGAGAGTAGATATGAGTTTAGAATTCTCTATTGATTTAAAGTGCAGCTCTAGACTCATTCTATTAAGCAGAAATGCTTCTAAGTCATTCTCTAGTTTTTGTCTTAAAAAACAGAGTGTTGTAATTCAGCTTGTTTTCTTCACAAGTGTTGATAATGTGAAGATGTATTTCTGGATTCTAGTGTACATCGTATGTTCTTCAATAGGGTCAGATTGCATGTATGAGACAATGCTTTCTTTGAAAATCCTGCAATGTGTTCTTCGTTGACGTGCTCACACACTTGTTTAATATTCAGTATCACGCACAACATTTGTTATGAACTCTCTACTCATTATCATCTAATGTAGGTGTTTTAGCTAACATGTTCCATTTGTTTTGTGCATCATACCTCGTAATATGTCTAGAAAGAAACATTAATTATTTTAGTGCATTAGAAACATCAAATATGACCATTATGAATTAAATTGAAGGAC
This sequence comes from Viscum album, assembly GCA_963277665.1. Taxonomy (NCBI): domain Eukaryota; kingdom Viridiplantae; phylum Streptophyta; class Magnoliopsida; order Santalales; family Viscaceae; genus Viscum; species Viscum album. The sequence goes on from CAUJRU010000164.1 coordinate 782,209, forward strand.
AAAAAAATAGTTTAAGAAACAATGTCACAGTATGTTATTGAAATAGTTTCTCTTTCACACATTGTATGGGTGTCACGGTTTGAGTATCATGGTGTCTTAGTGTCACAGTCTGAGTGTCACAGTGTCTAAGTGTCACAATGTCTGATCTTTACAGTGTCTTGTTCATTGTGTTTGATCTTCATGGTTTCTGATCTTCATGGTGTCTTGTCTTCACAATGTCTGGTCATGGTGTCTGGATTACTGTGTCAAAATTAACAGTGTCTGGTTAACTGTGTCTGGCTTATTGTGTCTTGATCATAGTAATTTATACTTAGGAAAATAACTATATTCAAACTTAAACAATAATATGTATGAAATGGATTGAGCATAAAGCATGAGAGAACTTGAAACATAAATACACGTGATTGGATATAATTTATAGGATTTACCTAGGTTGAATAAAATATATGTTCATTAATGAGATTTGTGATTATTAATATGATTTATGATCATTAAAACATGATTAATACATGAGGAGTCCATCAATGGATATGAAAAATGAAGAATGTTATGATCATAGAGATTGTGGTTCGTAAGTATACATGTGTAACATTTCTATTTAGCCCTGATCATTATTGATATGAGTACATTAATATAATAGATATAAAAAAAATATTGATATTTGATATAACTGATAATATATTTATATATTATTGCCATGTGTCTTTCTCATGAATACAGAGTCACAATGCTTAGTGAATGTGATAATCCACTAGTACACAAATGATGTTTTCATCTTTAAATATATATAAAAAACCATATATTATATTCCACTAATTAATAATAGGACAGTAAAATCTTAATTATTTAATTTTTATCACATTTAATCATTAAAATTATTTCTTATAACCTTCCATGTGAAGCATTAGTGAAATAAGAATAACATCTCTTAGTGAGGTTGTTGTATTCTATACACATGAGCTACATTATCATGTCTCCAATGGAGTGGAATGTTAAAAAAATTATATATTATAATGAATATAGAGGTATAAAATTGATTTAAATATCATATATATATATATATTATCCCTAAAAATATCAAACATTGATATGTGTAAATGTAATATTGATGGACATCTGTTCGTGAGGTGATAGTCTTCCTTACACACAGACGATGATTTCGTAACCCATTTGATAAAAGTAATGACCTATTTTTTAATATTATTATTATAAAAAATAACTTTATATTGAATACATTTGATATATTATATCATCATGGGTTAATATGAATTTATGTATGTGTAGGTATAAATAACATAAAAATGGCTATTGAAGAACATTACTGCTCATATGAGTATCCTCCTAAGGTTTTCTCAAAATCCTTCCATCATTGGATATAACACCAAATTAATGATTATAGTTTGATTTTAAGTATGTTAGAAAGTTATTTGGGTAGTTATTTTATAAATAAAATATGAGTGGAGGTGTGATGTAGTGAGGAGATTGTATATCCATATATAGGTGGGGAGAGGACATAACTCTTATTTTTAAAAACAATTGACTGTTACAAAAGTTTTCAGGATTAAAAATAATACAAAATAAGACAATTTAAAAACAAATAGAGTCTTAATAGTATATTTTTTTTTCGTACGACTATTTTTAGAGAAGTTTATAGTTCATTTTTACCATTTTAGTTTTAGTTTAGACGCCCTAGAAATCAATTTTTACGCTAACAGAGATACTTAATTTTTACATGAACCAGTATTCATTTTGTTAATTTTTTTTCAATATACTATAAATTATAATTTTTTTTATTATAATCATGAAATATAATTTTCCTAGACCAATACATTTATGTGTATAAATTTAATATAAAATAATTATACAAACATGAAGAGAATGCGTGTTTTTAATGTGAAAATGTTCAAAAAAATTACAAGTCATTAAATCTATATTCCAAATAAAATTGATTCCAATGACCTAAATTGGATTAATATATATGTATAATTTTACATATTTTAGATTAAATAAAATTCATATATAATTTATGTATAAATATATTTTAAATAAAAATGAAATTTTTAATTAAAATTTTTTATTTTTAGTATTCATCAAAATACGTAACTTCTCTAAAAAATTCCAAAAAAATGCCCTAAGATAAATTTTGTATTCCAATTTTGAAAATTATTTTTTAAAACTAAATTTTTTAAAATCATTAAAATTTTATTTTACATTTAATATGGCAAGCATGACAACATAATCTTCTTGGAAAATAATTTTTTCCAAAAGAAATTTCATTTAATTGTTTATTATTATAATTTTTAATAAATAGATAACCAATAAATGCTTGTAAACTATAATTTATCATAAGTTATTTATTAATATTTTTACTATAAATTATAACATCAATTTTATATCTATTGTATTATGTAATAATATTAATATTATATTCTTGTTCTGTAAAACAAGGTCTTATGTGTAACTCAACCAATCGAAGAAACATGTTTTTGCATGAAATGACATAAAAAATAATGGTTTCATGAATTAAAATATATAAATGTGTTCAATTTAATAATTATTTTAAATATATCATACAAAATCATGATTTTATATTCATTTCTACTCATGTTGTTGTGTTCCATATAATATATTGAATAAGATGTTTATTTTTTTAAAATTATAGATTGTTACATTCTCACCAATTTAAATAAATTACATCCTTATAACTAAAACATGATCTCATTTCTAAAGGAATTTATATTCATAAACACCATTTCTTAAAAACCAAAAAATTAAAAGTGTTAATAAAATGTTTCTTTAGAAAGAGATAATGAGAAGTACAAAAGTCATATGGAAAATAATTAATATAGGTTTCTAAGTAAGAGAACATTGTTGCCACATGAAGATTTCAACATAGAAGAAATTATATATAATTATAGAGATTGATAGAGGATATTGTTCATAATAAATTGATTTATAAATGGAATGGTAAGGGCCAAAAAACCATAAAACATTTAGGATTTTAAGGATAATTGGATTCATTGAATTTGAATTTAATGTGATAAATTTGTGGTGTTATGATCTTCTTCCTTTCCTAAAGTTGATGAATTATATTACTACAAATTAATATAAGGAAATATAATTAAATGATATTTTTATATTTCATAAGAAAAATTTAACAATTTGTTATTTATTCTATCAAATTATAATTTATCTATTACTTAAATACATGAATATTCGTAAAATGATATTTTTTCAAGAATCACTGAAAAACATTTTTAACATATCATATGATCCATAAAAGTGTCAAAATTATTTATAGACCACTATTAATATATTCCAAAAATTAATATTGTATAAAAACTATGTAAGATAAATAATTAACAATAAACCATAAAATTATCACTACTTATTTTTCAATATTATTTTCCTCAAATCATTTAACTAAAAAATGACATATTACCAAGGATGTTATGTAGGCCTGTGGATAGCACAAATACCTGATCATGCATAATTTATTTCTAAACTCGCCATGGAATATCCATACATTATGGGTTTTCACCTGAAATATAGGTTGGCATTTTTTAAAAACAACAACAATTTAATTTCTATAACATTCTCGAATAAATATTATTGGAATCCTTAATAAAATCAATCATTAAATTATCATTTAACTAATTTTATCAATAAAACTAATTCTTCCATTTTTTATATGTTTTATTAATATTATTTTACAATTATTGATATTTAATTAATGATCATATTAACCCTAATGGTTATGAAACACTTTAATCATATGTCTATAAAATTTAAAGGCATTATTTAGAGAAAATGTCTTCAAAAAAATGTTTAACAAACCATTTAGTTATAAATCAATAATCACCCCCCCTAATATCATCAAAATTTGAATATTTTGAACCAATAAAAGATAAAAAATTTGTTTAAGGAATTCATCTTATGATCAACCATAATCTCAAAATCAAATAATGTTATTCATAACTCTTAACGTAATTAAGACAAAATTGATTTTAATATTTAAAATAATCAATAGATGATTCGTGATTGTTCTAACCAATATAATATTATAATAATTTCAATATTTTAGTCTTTAATCCCAAAATAATAATACTTCATCCGTTTAATTAAAACAAGGTCATTATTTGGTCTATGTTTTATCCTAGGTCACTCATTGTCATTATCCATTCAAATTCCTTATAAGTTTTAGTAATGAAAATATTATTTACCCTATGCATATACATTGAGACTATCAAATAATGTTCAAATTAAGGCGAATTATCTTGTACCATGTAAAGAATAGGTCAAGAATAATAGTACCAATTTATAGTTTTTATAGAATGGTATATCTGTTATAAGGCCCCAGCCTTAAACCTTACTTAATCTTGAGTTAATACAAGATTACCGATTGAGGATCTTTTCAGGTTTAGAGTTTTAGAGAATTAGATCATAAACTTGCATTACATTCCACATTTAAACAAAGTGGTTACATAAAATATAGTATTCATTTTTTCCCGTCAACAGAAACATATTTAAAATAAAACATGGATTCTTTCTTGACACTTCCTTGAAACAATCATCATATCATGTACCTTTCCCTTGACCTGTGAAAAACATTTCAAAAACTTGGTATGAGCATAAAAATCTCAGTAAGGGATATAAATATATATGGAAAGGAAACATGAGTACATGTACACATAAGAATCAATGAAATCATACTTTACTCATAAAACATAAGCACTTTAACATACCTCATCAAATCATGATTAAATCATAGAAATCATAAGACATAAAGGTAACTTGAGTATTTCATAACATTCTTACTTAGGGAGTAACCCTCTTGGTTACGTTTGGAATATCCACCACAGTATATTCCCTAAATCTCTTCAGATAAACCTTAACATTTCACTTTTTTGCGTTACCCAATGCATTGGAGATCTATATCGGGCTCACCCGCAATTAGTTTATCACGGAACCACCCATCTTCATAATAATGCCCAAGAACCATAACATAATCTTATCACATAAAACATATATAAAGGAAACATAACATTTCCACATTTCAATCAAAAGATATCAATAACACATTGATATAATAAAAACATTATCAAAACCATTTTAAATACCAAAATAAAAGAAAAGTAAAACATGGTATTTATTTTTCTTTTAAAAAGGTATGGCTTGTAGAGGAAGCCGAAACTCAAATAATTGTCACGGCGGCAGAGAAGTCGTTGTCGCCGCATACGTATGACAAAAAATTCACTTTTGTAGTTTTGTAAAACACTTCGTATAAAAAGATTCCTTTTTTATAAACATAAAAGTCCAAGGGGTTTATACACCACATAAAAGAAAGTTGTGTATAAAACAAAATATGCCTCAATGAAAGAATATTGGGACGAAGTCCCATACAATGACGATATCGTTGGTTTAAGGATAAATCAATTACATAATTATGTGTGACAAACGAATACACCAAATATAAGTGGATATTATGTGTAAACCAATCAGAGGTTATTCACACATATTCATAGAACAACATATTCAAGGAGTACAATTTTATCCCAAAGAATCAAATTTGGGTTAAGAAGTTCCCTTGAAAAAATTTGACAGCCTAACAGCGCCACTACAAAATTCAGAAAATGAGTTGATGAGAGATAAAAAGGGTATCTCATCACATGGACATAAAATTTAAATCAATAAGGATATATAAGAACATATCCCAACATAATAGTATGTGAATTAAAATACATAACAAAAGAAGTCTTTTAAAAATAGGAGGGTGAAAAGCTCCCTTACCGACATGGGTATCTTTCGAAACATACGCCCCGTGAAAGAAGGACAATACAACATTGATGTAAATACTCATAAATGAAAGTATATTACACAATTATTAAAATAATGGTCAGTACATACACCACTCAAAGGAAATTCTGGAAAATGTAGCATAAATCTCATGGGAATAAAAGTGAGATGAGAAATCCCTTACGAAAACTCGACAGCCTAACGACGCCACATAAAACATAAAAAAAATGTATTGATGAGATCAAATAGGGTATTTCATCATATTAACATAAAGTTTACATAAATAATAATATAAATTAACATCCCCCAACATAACAAAGAGGATCTTAAAAGAAGTGACATAAAGGAGAGTACTTAAAAAGAAAGAGAGAGGTTAGATCTCTTACGAAAATTCGGCAACCTAATGGCGCCACTCAAAAATTCAAAAATGGATTGATGAGAGAGAATAGGGTCTCCCATCATATGAACATAAAAATTACAGTAAGAGTAATATAAAATAATATCCCAATAACAATAAAGATGAGCTTTAAAAGGAATGACATAAAAGAGTGTACTTAAAAAGAAAGAGAAGAGTAGGATCCCTTACCTCAAGTCCAACTTGTCTTGTTCATTTCTTTATATTCCTGAATAATAAACTTTGGTCAATTTATAATTTCTTAAGGAACTCTTATAAATATTATTATTCAGTTCATATCACATATTTTAATTTTATAATAATTGGTCAATAATATGAGTTCATATTAGACATTTTTGTCGATGTTTGGTACATGATTAAAAAATTGAACTTGTTGGAAAATAATTTTCCATGTAGTTATAGGTACAACATATACAGAATAGTATTGATGTTTTAAATATCATATATATCCAGTTTATATTAATTTTATACTATTCCATAGAATTTGGAGAAAAAAAATTAAAAGCACCGTTTAATGGAGACGGTAGGTCGTACATACGCATGAACGCTACTTTAATTTTTTGTCATATTAATGGAATTAAAACAAAATGAGAGAGATATATATATGTTATAATTCCAGAATGATATCCATAATTTAGATGTAATATATTACATATATATCCATTATATATATGTACTTATAATATTACATAACATTTTGAGATAAGAAATGAAATGTACCGTTCATGGAGACGGTAAGCCGTACGTACGCATGAATAATACTTCCATTTAAATTTCATATTTAATGGAATTAAAACATAATGATACATAATATTATTTTAATTGTAGTATTATATCATATATAATATCATTAAATATATCCTTTATACGTACAACATATGGTATTAACGAATCAAATCACTTTGAAGGGGTGGTAGTCCGCACTTCCTTAAATGCAGATATCGTGTTTAACCTTAATGGAAACCATAAAGGTATGCCATAAATGAAAAATACAGAAGCTTAAGTAAAACAAAAACATATTATATATCTTATATAAATATAGTGTCATCTTAATATCCACCTTTGAAGGTGTTAGAAGAATGTTGATCAATCATCGTTTCGTGAGGCAGAAATTCGCCATCCACAGAAACAATATGTTCTTTAACCATTAGATGTAGGTGTGTGTAATTGTAGCTCAAATACTTCTTATAACAACATCCTAGTATATTGAAGATACTGGATTCGTTATAAAATAAATGAATAAAAAGAGTTTAGGTGGTTGGAGAAGCAAAATAAAACAAAAGGACACAAGTGAAGACATTACCTTAAAATCGGGTAACTCCCTTTGGTTTGAGCACAAAGGCTTCCTTGGTAAGACATCTGCCCAAAGTGATGCTTCATGGAGTTATAGAGGGATGTGGAGAGATATAATGGGCAGGGTTTGGCTGAGCCAAAGGCTTTTTATGTGTGGGTAAGGAGGTAGAGGTGGGGTCCTTTTATAAGAGGAGAGGAGGGGCACTCTTGGAAAGTAAAGAAATGTTACTTTATTTTAGAATGAGTTTCGGATTTTAATGGTCCCACATTGATTTGTTTCAAGGATAAGGTGATAAGGGTTTGCAATACACCCATCCAATAGGTTTTGGACATGTGTAGGTCTTAGAGATTACATTATCTTTCCATTTTATTTAAATCTTTAAATAATGAGGTCATCGCTGTATCATCATGATGTCATAATTAATATAATTTATTTAATGTCTAAAAATTATAAAACAAATACTATGATGTAGGAAATCGTTTAGCTTTCCAATTACTATTTATAGTCAAAAATCTGACTTGTATAACCCCATGTAAAAATTGTTTTAGTAAAACATCTCATGTTTGTGTCATTTTTACTTTAACATTAAATAAAAAGGTATTTATGTCATTTTCCAACCAAAGTGGCTCCATGGGGTCCCCAAGTTGACCCATGTATTGTCTTGTTCGGCCATGACACATCCAATGAGGGTAGGACATGTGTCTAGGTAATCACGACTAAAAACTTAATAAGTTACTATTCACCAAAAAATTACTCTAATCCCATTGAACCACATGTTACCTCTTAATGAAAACAATGTATGTTGTATTTTTGAAATTCAAAACACAAAGGTGGAACAATTTCATTTAAATGGAAAATCAGTTTTTATAAGTACCACTTAGTGGTTTCACTATTCATCAAAAATTGAAGTTTTTCCGAAAATTACCAACAATTCACCCGAAGCTATATTTGATATTACGAATTCAAAAATGATGTCTGTTTTACAAAATTCAAAACATATAAGTTTCATTAATTATTTTAATAATTAATTCCCGCTATCAAAACAAATAGCGTGTTTTTATGAAACAAAATTTATCAAAAGATTGACACTAGTTTATGTCCGATTTCAAAGTGAAATTAATTCCAACGAACACTATTGGATTAAATGGTAAAAATATATTCTAATTTCAAATTAAAACCAATTCAAAAGATAATCTAATCATATAAATAAATTTGATTAAAAAGTGTTTTTTAATTAAAATACATCATTTTCACTATTCATTAAAAATTGAACTTTTTCGGAAAATACCAAAAAATTACACAAAGTAAATTTTGATGTCCCAATTCTAAATAAGAATTTTATTTTGTCAAATATAACACATAAAATTGTCAAAAAGTGTATTTAAAAGAGGTTCGCCATCAAAAGGCGGTTAATCGACCTTTTACAGAATATTGGAATGTTTACGCTTAAAATTGGATTCATTTACATTTTTAATCCTATAACATTTATTGTAAAGAATAAAAATATTTGAAAAACATATATAATAATTTTATAGTTAGTTCTGTTCATTCCCACCATTACAATGGCTAGGCGTTAACTACCATTTAAAATAATATTATTTTATTGTTAGAGTGCAACGTAAGATTTCAAAGGAACTCGTTGTTGTGTTTTGGGTAAGCCATCGAGCATAGCGTTCCCTTTAAATTAATATTGAAATTTTATTCACAAATAGGGATAAATATAAAAATGTCATATTCTTTATTTACCTGGGGTGTTACATCTGTTATTGAAAAAAAATTCACAAGTAGTATCCAAACTCGGATATATTGAGAGTAAAAAAATATCATCTTTATTTTACCAAGATATTGTGAGGAAATTCAATACTTATCATCAAATTCTATCATAGGGTGGTGTTACCCAATCAAAATGTTCCTAATTATAGTTCCCATTGATTCTAATAAAAATGTTATGATTCCAATTGTAATGACCTGAACCTATTAGCCAAGAGTTTGTGACAACATTATTACATTGGAATAATATTCAATTATTTTCATCTTGATGGAAAATATTGTTTATTAGACTTTGTAAACTGTATAAATACATGTGAATTGAATTACAATTGAATAAAAAAAATAACACAAACTATTTTTTTGGGAAATAACATTATTCTCTATAGAATATCCTTACTTATCAAACATAGGAATACTAGGGGAGGGAAAAATGGTGATCTTAAATTATATGTACTGTTTTAGTATTGTAGAAGTTATCAAGAATCAATAATCATAATAATTATTGAAAAAAAAACTTAGAATAGAAGGCAATTAAATAATTTGATAAGTCATAATCAATATATAAAGGTAAATATCAATAAACACCTTCCATGTAATCAATAAAAAAATATGAAATGAATCCAAAGATAATATCATAGAAAAAATATCTTCTCTAATAATAAATATACTATTAAGTGTGGAAATTTTTAATAATTAGACATAATGTATTGGGAACCTGTTTACTCTACCTTCAATACCATTCACAATATTATTTAATAAAAAATAAAAAACAATAGTTTAAGGATAGAATAATATTTTTTCTCTATAGACATACTGATGAATTAAAGGGATATGTAATTTCAAAACCCTCCAATAACTATAGGATCAAATACGTCATCATATATAAAATAATTTTTTTTAATTTACACATCATTTTCTATTTCATAAAATATACATTTTGAGTAAGAAATAATGATTTCTCAATATTTCCAATGCCATTAAATTTACATTTAATATAAGAAACTATATGAATAAATGTGATAACATTAAAGAATCATGAATATCCATGTTATATAATATAGATATTTATGGGTAATTTAATGTTTAATAATAAAAAAAATGCGAATATTTCGCGGGGTAGTTATTGATTTTAAAATTAAATAAGGTGGGAAATGTCAATACCTTCCGTGGTCAAATGGTCGTAATCCATCCATATATAGATTATGGACAGAATAAATACAACATATACACATTAGAGTAATATTTAGGGGTTATTAAAACTGATAAATAGAAATATAATAAAAACATATATAAAATTATTCCAAAGATAAATTCCATATTTATTTTGGAATGAATTTCAAAAAATCATTTATTGAAAATTACTTTTGAAAAAAAATTCCAAAAAATTTTCCACAAATATTTAAAAAGGAATCATCAATGAAATGATGTTATTTTTTTATGGTTATTCCATAAATTCATTAAAAAGTTAAATAGAACATCTTATCTCCACTATAATGTTTTTTTTGGAATGTGTATTTTTTAGTAAATTATTGGAAAATTCCATTCATATTTTCAATAAAAGAAAAACGTGATTTATTTTTGAAAAAAACCTAATATTTTCATGAAACTATGTTTAAAAAGTAAAAAATGGTTATAATTTTATTTAATAAATTATTATTAAAACGTTATATAAATGTTTTAATGCATTTTTAGAATGTATTTTTTCAGATGAAAACATATTTCCAACTATATAGAGTAATGACGCCATATTTTATTAAAAACATTTTATCTATTATTTTAACTCCTATATAATTTACAAAAATAAATAATACATTAAAACATCATTAATAATAATAGTATATTAAAATTAAATGTTTTATTAAATAATAATCATATAATTTCCATTAATATATATACATCGATAAATAATCTCAATTAATATGACATTATGGAGTAAGCACTCGGAAACATACATTATTGATATAAGAATAAAATAATGAATTGATTATGGGTAAAAATAAAAAATTAACATAAATCATTTTGAAATTAAATAATACATATATAAAATATATTTTACACATAACCATATTATATCAAAGAAAAACTAATACAAACGATGAAAGGAAACAATGTTTTGAAATTCATTACCCTCTGGTAACATTTAATTTGAATTCCCTAAGTCGAAATAATTTAATTTAAAACATAAAATACAATTAATATTTAATTATTTATTACTATACATGTAAAAATTTTATTATATGGACCATATAAAATAAACAAGGATCAAAACATCACAATGTTACTAATAGAATGAAATTTATATGAAATTACTTACCATATGATTCATTTTGGTTAAACAATTTTCAACCTCATGTATATTGGTTTTAAACATGTTATAATATTATTAAATAACCTCATTAATCTTTATATTATCATATATGGTCTTTTTATAATGTCCACATACCTGTTTTTTAATAATCTATCATTTTTTATTGTTTCGGCTGTTAATTTCCATGTTTTCGCATGCGTGTTTTTTATGAACATTGAGCTTTTGGGGAATATAGTTGTATCATATCATGAATAATGGTAATGAAATAATTATCATATTTTTGAATAAATTTACATTTAATACATATCATGAATGATGGTTTTGGAAAATTATGTTTTAACCATTGATATGGTAAGTCATACATAAATATGAGTAATGATTACATTTTTCAACAATCATTATGGAAAGGATAAAAGAAAAATTTTATCTTTCCATAACTATCCTTATATCACAATATCATATATATATATATATATACAATATCATACTCTTATATATTTCATCTTTGTGATGTAGGGATTAAATGACAGTCACATCGCTTCCTGATGGTGTTTTTCCACATATACATTAATAGTGTTCTCATCATTAACTATAAAAAATAAAATGGTATATTATATTTCTAGAATGATTTATATGTCATGAAAATCATAATTATTTACATTACATCACATATTATAATAAAATATTATTCGTTATCACATTTCATTTAATGAGTTAGGTAATTATAAATCACATCACTTCACGAGGAGATAGTCCACCATAAAATTAGCAACATTATCGTGTCTCCTACAGAATAGAAAATAATAATTTTTAATGATATAATGACCTCATATGCACAATAATGTCGTTAATATGTTATAAACGTTATTAATATCTATTTTCATACCCATCTATTTGATGTGGAAATGAAAAAATGTATGACATTATTTCTTGAGTTGGTAGTCCTCCATACAAATGAATAATAATTTTGTAACCCATTTGATGAATTTGGAGAATTTTTAGGTCAATAAATTTTTATAAATAAGTTCTAGTATATTCCATGTATTTTGGTTATTAAATAATCTATGGATAATGATAATTAAAGGACATGGATTGTAAAGACCCGTAAAATTCAAGGGAAATTTTTTTCTTAATTTTCTTTGGATTTTTATAAGAGCGCGGTTTCTGACGGCACCTGATTCCGAGGCCCGGAGTGCCCGGAATCAATTTCCGAAGTTTGGCTCGGGTACGTTCAGTGAACGAACGAGCGGGAAATTCTTACTTTTGATCCAGTGCTCAGAATTGAAATCCGAGGACACTGATGAACTCGCAGCGCCGATATTAGCTTAAGGAGACCTTTTCCGAGGTTGCATTTATTTCAGGTTGAGAGTTAGTTTTTGGGAGTTTAGAACAAGTTAAATAAAAATTGTGGATTACAAATTTTTATTTAAACTTGTTGGTTAACTTCTCTCAAAGGAAGTTAGGGGTGGGACCCACACCCACTTAACCTCCCTTGAGAGGATTAAGTGTGGTGGGGCCCACATGAAACCCAACCTTCCATCTCCTCTCAAAACTCCTTTAACCCCTCTTTAATTAACATGACAACTTGTTAATTAATTTTGGAGTTATCTTATTTGAATTTCAAACCTTTGAAATTCAATTTGTTACGTTTGTGAATAAAATAAGACTCTATCTTATTTTATTTGGTTAGAATTGTTTAGCCATCTTGAGAGCTTTTGGGTTCTTCTCCTTCTTCTTCAAACTTTGTCGAAGAACGCTCAAGCTTTGACGAAGAACGCTCAAGCTCCGACGAAGAACGTCGCTCCTCTCTTCTTCGTCTACCGTGTCAACGAAAGGGAACACCACTTCCTCCTCGGACTTCCTTCGTCGGCATACAAAGATTTTCCAACGACGTACCTCTTCGGACGTACCTCTTCGTCATCGGATTTGACGAACGATTACCGCGACGCCCGACCTCCGCGACGTTGTCTTCCGCGGGTCGTTGACAATCTTAGAACTTGAACCCAAGGTAGGGGTTGTTGTTATTTGTTTATTTATTTATTCTTGTTCGTGGTTCTGCCATGACTAACATGAGGATATTTAATTTTGTATTATCATTTAACGTGAGGGGGCCGGACCGCATGAACACGGCCCAACCCCCTCCTTGTTCTTGTTGATTTATATTGCGGATGAAACAAGATGGCGTGGTGCCGTCGCACCACGCGGTTATTCGCACGCTTATATTGCGCGGCACCGTCGCGCCGCACCGTGGAAGTATCATCAAGAACGCGACGCCGTCACGCCGCGTCGAAGGGAATCAAAGGCACGGCGGAGGGGCGCGGTGCCGTCGCACCGCGCCGGACGACGAACCCCGCGGCCGGTTCCGGGCCGCGGCGGGACGAGAAGACCGGCGGCCGGGCCGCCGGCGTCGGAAGCCGGAAAGGGGACCGGTTTGCCGGTCTCGTTGGAGAAAAACCGGCCGGCCAGGTGGCCGGCCGGAAGGTCAAAGGCCGGGGGAATTTAATTCCCCCGACCAGCACTAAACCCCCCCACCATTTATGAGGGGGGGGGGGGGGGTTCGTTAGGGGGGGCAGGCGGCCCCCCGTTTCCCACAAAGCAGGCCCCCCACATGGGGGGGCCGGTTCTCCAAGGCGCGGCTATAAGCCGCACCGTTTTTTATTTTGAAACAAGCGGGGGCCCTGCCCCTTGCGCGCTGCTTCCGTGCGGCGCCAGGCTGCCGCGCCGCCAGGCCGCCGCGCCGCCGCGCCACCGCGCCGTCGCACCGCTGGCCGGCCACGGACCTCCGATCGACGAACCGTCTGCGGAAACGCGATCTTTGGATCGAGACGGTCGTTTCGGTTTATCGCACTCAAAGTTTCAGAACACTTTGTGTTCGGCCGGGTTGGTTCGTTCACAAAACCAACCGGGCCTTCGGAGCGGAAACACTCATATCTCGAGCTACGGACGTCCAATTGACGTGCCGTCAGATTTTTTGTGTTCCTCTTAGTGAGACGGATCTTTTGGCATACTCCGCCCGAGGTTTGGACGCAGGTGGAGTACGGTCGGGTTGGTTTTGCCTTAAAAACCAACCGGGCTCTGGGGACGAAAATGACAATAACTCTCAGACCGGGCGTCCGATCGATGCGCCGTCTGTTGCGTTGAGTTCCTGTTGACGATATGGAACTTTTGGATACATCAAATCTGGACTTTGTGAGAGTTGATGTATCAGCCTCTCGGCTCGTGGAGCGGACCCTCCAAATGAGCTTGCTGTGTGCGGGAACCCTAGTGCTGGCTGCGACTGTTACTGTGACTGCTATTGCTACTGCTACTGTGACTACGACGACGACAGTACAGAGATCCTGTGTGGATTCGACGACGACGACTACAGCACTCAGCGATCCTACGTGGATCAGTGCTACAGGTCCTGTGTGGGCCCGATCCTGTGTGGGTCCGATCCTGTGTGGGTCCTTGCACTCAGCGGTCCTGTGTGAACCAGTGCCTACAGGTTCTATGTGGGCCCGATCCTGTGTGGGTCTTTTGCGGGGATTAGTTACTTATCAATCCTTCGTGGGTCCGACGACTTAGATGGATCAGAGATCATCTTTATCGTCCTTTGAAGAAGTATACCTGTGTGAGCTGAATCCTGTTGCTTTCCTGTGTGGATTGTGTTGTGCTATCCGGTGTGGATTACGTTTTTCTTTCCTATGTGGAATACGTTTACTTTCCTGTGTGGACTGAGTTGTACTTGGGCTCGGAGGTTGGAGCGTATTTGAAATTGATGACTTAGGTATATGTATGGGCATATACCTAAGCAATGTCGGTTGTTACTTTGTGATTGTACTTTTCTTTGTGGTTTATCCTATGTGGATTTCGGAAGACCTTCAGGGGTCTCGGGGTCCCTACTGAGTAGCTTATACTCACCCCTGCACAGGTTTTTCCCGCACTACGTTGTGTTGGTTGCAGACGACAGACAACGTTGATCTTAGCTAAGGCTTGCAGAGCAGGACGGTACCTGGAGGTGGACCACTGGGCGGGACGTGCTCGGAGCGGACGGCGGGACCCGTGGAGCAGTGGAGCTATCTATACCCACCCTTCAGGTGGGATTTCCAGTGGACAGCTCGGTGTAGCGGCTTTTACTTTTCAGTTGCTGTTTTCCCTTTTTGAGTTGTACTTTACTTTCAGTTTGGGTTTGTATACTGGCCCTTTTACTTTTCTGCACTTTCAGTTGTACTCTGCTTTTGCTTAGTGTTTACTTTCCGCTTGCTTACTTTGTGGTGTTTGTTTACTTTACAAAGGCAATGCATTCCCTTTTTACCGGGATTTACGCCTTGGTGCTAGTCGCCAACCCCTGACCTATAGAAGGCGGGCTTGGGGTAGTCACGGCACGGACCCCGAGGGCGGGTCGTGACATGGATGGATAAATAATATAAAAATGAATAATTATTTACATTATATCTTCTCTGGTTATCATCTGGAGGATTTCACTAAAGGGTTTATTAGTTTGAATTATTCAAAAAATAATGCTTCTCAAATGAGCGTATGAATGTTGGAAATTAATTTTTTCATGATTTGGTTATAAAAATATGGTGTGAAGTTGTGAGATAGTGAGGAGTGTGGGTGGCCATTTGTATATGGGGGTGATGACACACTTGTAATTTTTGAAAAGAATTGAGTGGTCCCTGGTTTTTCATATGTCACAAGGAACTAAAATTAAAAAATAAAAAACCATTGATTTTACAAGGTCTAAATATTTACAAAAAAATAGTTTTTATAAAATTTAATGGGTTATTTTAAACCTTATTGTTTTAATTTCACACCCCTGATAAATAAATTTTTACCTTAACTGTTGAAATTATTTTTTTCTAAATTAACTACTAATTTTGGCCACAAATTATGTATTATAGACAAGAAATTAGAAATTATTTATATTTAAAAAATGAAATACATTTTCCAAATTAAATTTTCAGATGTGAAAAAATTAATTTTAAATTTATCTTGAATACATGATAGAAAAATGTGTTTTATAAGTAAAATTTATCAAAATATTAGAATGATATTATTTTCAAATTAAAAATAAAATTTCATCCAATGACTTAATTTTTATAAATTGATATAAAATAGAAATAATTTTACTTTAAACCCAATTTTAAATGTATTTTGAACTTAGGAATTATTTATCTGAAATGAAAATTTCAATGGAAATTTAGTATTTTTCACTCTTCATAAAAAAATTAAGATTCTCTTAAAAATTCAAAACTTCACCCAAATATAATTTTGTTATTCAGATAGTAAAAGAGTATTTTATTTTATATATATAATTATATATTTTTTTAAAAAATTAAATTATTTTCCCTAAGCATAACTAAATCATATTTTAGGAAAATATCAATTTTGTGAAAACTTTAATATTTCATTTAAATGATGATTATTATTATTTAAATCAAAATATAAAACATAAATGTGTATGGATAATATATTTTTAAAACATTGTTAATTATATTCTTAGCATTTATTCCAATGAATAAGAGATAACTATCATAATAAACAATGATAATGATAATATATTAATGTTCAGTAATACACTTCCTTAACCAATACAAAATATATAGAAGAAACTCAATCTTTCATGTAATACAACATATAAAAAGTTTTTTATTCATTGAAAGTTATTAGATTAAAAATATGAATTCAATGGGATTGGTCAAGGTGGGTAAGACCAGTTCAAATAAAATCATACCCAAAATGGATGAAAATCCATTTAAAGGGTCTTCTTCATTAATCCCATCACCTTCAAAACTAGTTAGAGGTATTGAAACTCTATGGAATCAGTTTCCATTCATGAAAACAAGGCAGTTTTATGCTAACTGTCCTTATGGGGATATTTGGAGTCACAGAGCACTTCCTAACTAAACAAAATGTTAATGGTGTCTCCATGAGTCCGAAATAGATATTCCGATTCACAAATCCCACATGTTCATCATGAAAAGCCTCAAATATTTGTGAAAGTAGCTTCTTATAAATACATTTTTAGCTCCCTACATTATTCATTGTTTCCTGACTAATCAACCTTTGGATTTGTCATGATTTGTAAACCCTATTCTCAATGTGAACCAATGTGAAATGGATCATCCAAGCTTTCCATGCTTCACAAAACACCCTTCCATTTGTTCTTAAAAGCCTCCTTCCTAGGTTCAGATGCATTTTGTGAATTATTATTCCCTTAATGAATAATTAAGGACGCTTGGGGAATGTGATGATTCTTGAAGAATTCAACAATCGCAAATCCTTCTTTTCAAAATCCATTAGGTCACACTGAGGTAGGACCACAATATTACATGAGGTATAGTTATTTGCAAATCCCATCACATTTTCATGGTACCCGAGATTAATTAACTCATTGTGAGGCCCAAAGATTTACAAAACCTATCTCTTGAGACAATCCATGGTTCCTCCATTCTACTAACCCTTCTTTATGATGGGTGAATTTCCAGGGTTCTCATGCCTCTCGTGGACTAGTCTGGATACACTTTGAGTCCCCATGATACAAGCTCCACTCATTCATGTATCGAAATGATCCACTGAGAGTGTCACTTGAGCTTACAACATAGAATTTTCATTTCAAAATGGGTACAATAATGAGTTATTCTTCTTCATGTAGGTACCTGAACAAGAAACTATTTATAGGACACTCTACCCTTTATTGTACCACTGAATATTCAAATACATGCCCCTCAAAAATGTTCTTGAGTCATGGTTTTGTAATCCCAATGAGTATAGAATGATTCCACCGACATCCGATATTAATTCCTTAAAATTCCATATCCTAGGTCCTATTCATATAACATTAAACTACATGAAAACATCCTATCATATGATGTAAAACTATAGATTTACCATGTGTGATGATCATAATATTTTCCTTGTCTGATTGTCATGGGATGACCTCCAATATAACATATTATATACAAATCATATTAAATGTGATCCTACATGTGAACATTTTACCTGTAATCCTAACTCACGTCATTTTTTCCCTAATAAAATCCCTACATCCATCCACTAACAAATGAAATGGATCATGTTATCATCAGATTAGCTGATTAAACTTGTTTATCAGAACCAGCATCAGTCATGTGAGTTTATATGTTAGTGGCGATCATGAAATCTGTATGATCCTAAACATCCCAATGGGGCACTTATCTATTTTATGCCCCCACTCCTTGATAACTACATGGTATTTGATTCCCAAATATCTAGGACCCGTAAAAAGACACCCTAAGTCCTAAACCCAACACCAAAATTTACTATCATATTTTCTAGTACATATCCCCATTGATATCAAGACACCACCTAGAGGTCACATCTCTTTCAAGTCCCTCAGGTTGCTCAAGTGCATAAGTACTGTACCAATTTCATCCCATTTATATCATATTGTGAAGGTAATCTTTAATGATTAAGACCCATTACATTTCTTATATATGATCACTTAATGACATAATCATCCTCAGCATATAATTTTAATCATTATGGAATATTCTATCCAGACATCCATAAACTGTGAATTCAAACTATGTGGGTGTTGATCCTTATCATCGAAATAATGTATGTAGGATGTATTCCTATGGATAAATCTTGACAACTGGTAAAATTATGTGCTCCATCCAAAGGATGTACCATCCTAGTTCTACATCTATGAGGCATTGGATCCAACCTTCACAGTAGGATGTCTTCCATTTATGGGACACAACTCTAGGATCTATCTCCATGGGGAATTCTGATCCATCCCTCTAGGGTTCACCTCATGAGGCATTATCACTAAGTTTAAATGTGTGAGACGATTCATTTTTAGGACACCCCTCCTAGATCTACGTCCATGTAAAATTATGATCCATCCCTTAGTAAACATCAAGCAATGTCATTTTCCATCCAATGAACACACATCAATGATCCGCCTCCATGGGGTATCTTATTCAACCAACACTCTCTCTATAATATGTTAATATTTTTCCCTGATTCATCTCTTCTAGATGTCCCAATCCAAATCTACATGATACAAAACTAGTGACATAACCCAAAATATATACCATGTGTAAAACATAGAATGATGAGGTGAATGCATTAGAAGATATGTTCCCATTGTGTCAAATAAATCATAAATAGAACATATGCATAATTTGAAAGCCTTAGAAGATATTTTCCCA
Source organism: Viscum album (assembly GCA_963277665.1). Classification (NCBI taxonomy): domain Eukaryota; kingdom Viridiplantae; phylum Streptophyta; class Magnoliopsida; order Santalales; family Viscaceae; genus Viscum; species Viscum album. The sequence goes on from CAUJRU010000164.1 coordinate 801,972, forward strand.
TTGTGTCAGATACCTCATTTGAGAGATGTGATTCCCATGTTGTAAATCCACAGATTACTTATACCCATTTAATTTATTCCTCATGATCAACATGGGATGAAGTGTGTTCCATAGCTAATGTTTATCAAAATATATTCCCTCCCTATATGATTAATACATATATCCAAATTTCCTTGTGTCCATACGTGAAAGAGAACCCCAAGGTGACTAATCTTCTAAATAAAGGTTGTTATTATGCAAATAACAATTCCAAATTTCAAGGAAAATTTTCTTCTATGAATTGGAATCTACAATGATATGGTAATAGGAATGAGTTCATTGACCATGAATTAACTCTCTAAGTGATAAATGGTCTTTTAAATGATATCCAATGAGGAATTAATGGATATAAGAAGTAAAATCCATTCATTATATTTAAATAAATGATAATAAATCATCACTCAAATTGATAAAGGTCATATTCCTTTGGAAAATAGTAATGTAGGGTAAATAAGTAGCCAATTTTTTCACAACCGATAAGCAGATATGTGGGTGATCCCTAATAAAAAGAATCATAAATAAATATGGTGAACCCAATATTAAACTCTTATCAACAACAAGGAGAGTATTAGTTTTTCAGGATCAGTATATTAACATTTCACCTGAACTGGATACCATGCTCTAGTTCCCTCAAATAAAATTGTTTCCCCATTGTGGCACTTAGTAAAAAGTGGAGTAGTTAGCAATTGGGCTTCCTCCAAAAGTGTCATTGTTAGTACAAATATAGATCTCTATAAAAGGAATATATCATTGCAATGTGGAATTATGAATTCATTTCAACATAATTGTAATAATTTATGATTTCAAATTATTTACCGGAATCAAAAAATCATGAAACAGAAACCTAGTGCTCATAGGAACTGTGGTTGGAGAAATATAGATGCGGCAATCTTGAATATCTCCAACCCCAAAAAAAATCCAACATTGAATATGAATACTAGGCACCCACACTCCATATCACCCTTTGAAATCCTAAATAGGTGGGTTATTGACACCCTCATATGTCAGTATGAGAATGAAGTGGTTATTCCCACTAGGGACATAAACTGTAAGGATGTGGAGGCATTATATCCATGCTGACACCACCACCCCCAAGGGTGGTTCTAAGAAATATCAATCCCCATTCCAAAAACAAATCATTTCTGGAGTTTCTCCCAATAGCGATCCATTGACTTGCTCCCCTTCACTGAGGAGGTGGGGTATACTCTTGTCACTCGGTCTATGAATACCTCCTAGGAGGAACCTCCTAGGGAAATACTATACCTCATATATTCCATTAGTGACATATCCCTATGGTGGAAGAGCGAGTGGAGATTTACCGCCCTCCACCATCCTCGACCTAAACCCCATGATTCCAATGTTAGGAATAATCTATAATGAATGTTCATAATGTGGAATCATATCTTGTAGCTCTAGTGGACCATACAATCAACAACATATTTCACCATATCCACGATACTAAGGTAAATGGATCATTTTTTCACTTATTGGGATCAATACCTCATCCAACCCATAAGAATGTCGGGTTCACTCTTTTAATCAGTTTCCCATCTGACAGTCTTTACAGACCAACATGTGATGATAAGTTTCATTGATGAGGATCTCCCTACATTGTGACTAACCCATGAAGAGTTCCTCCCAGTTCTCATAATCATTGTGAAGGTCCTCATAATTCTATTCCAATCTCAATAAGAGTTTGTCCCCGCTCTATAAATTAACAAATCATAGGTTTTCCATCCCCCATCAACAACTATTATGGAAGTCATCCCAGAGCTCTCATTATTACACAACATTGAGGACCTCCACATGTTATAGACAATCAAATTAATGGTCCTCCCCACTCATTCAATATTCAACATAATGGTCCTCCACATGTCTATATGAATCACATATTAGGTTCTCTCAATTTCTTCAACTACCAGAACAAAGGTCTTCTCATTATTCCCTCTCCTATATATATAGGTCCTCCATGTGACTATTTTGACCAGCATGATGTTCTTCCCCACTGTCCCACAAACCAGTAAATATTCTCTCATAATTTCAAATACATACCCTCCATAGAAATTTTTTTGTCCATGTGGGTGAATGATCACCCGTATAAGAAAAATACTAGTATATGTCAAGTTATCATGAACATTGTTCATCATTCATACTATGAGGATGAAGACGGCCAGATAGTGGTTTCTTCATCCCAACTACCAGAGTCCAGGAAAAAATCCTAACATGTGATATTTTCTATCACAAAAGGTGAAATCCATAGGATACCCAAATCCCCCCAATGTTATATGTATGTGGAGTATGTATTATCTCCCTTCTAGAGGATAAAAATGTGGCTATATCTTTCCTTGCACGTATCCCTCTCTATATATAATGATGATAATGGGTAGATTTTTTGGTTTATGTTGAATCGTTAAAATGGAGAAATACAAAAAAACCCACCAATGTGTTCCTCTTCCATTCAACATTCCATATTAGGGAATAACCCATTTTATAGGGTTTCATTGATTTAGATGTTATGATCTCTAATAGGTGACATTGTTTTTAGGAAACTCGTACCTCAGGGAGTGGATCCTCATCCATCCATCCTTCCATTGAAAGGATCCAAAATAGTGATTCTGACTATCTATTAGACATAATTAATTATATTCATGGCTGATGAAGAACATAACCCTTTCTATGATAATGAAATCCAAAGAGAGATTGTACCTATTGATATGTTTTGGAAAAATTTAACTCCCAAAATTGATATCCCAGAATCCATTACAAAGTATCATGACACATGATTCTACCAGAAAATAAGGGTGAAACTTCTCTACCTCCATGATCATCAATAGGTCTACAAGAGTAATAATGGTAACCTTTTTTACCTTGATTTAAAATGTTCAAGGTTTTAGTTGGAAAAATTCCATGTAGCTGAGCTCTTTGAGTCACTCATTTACCATTAGAACCTCCTATAGAGATGCATCACGATCTTTGTAGCTCTCTTACCGATCATAGAAAATATGTATCCACATGTGTAGATCAAGGGATATGGATAGTATGTAGTGTTCCATTTTATCTTTATCTTAGGAAAGCTTGACCTTCCCTTTTGTGATGGGGCTTTATTTGGAAACCATTCTCACTAGCGAAATAAAAAATGATGTACACCCTTATAATGGTTACCTCACCCACCATCAAAGGTATGTAGTCAGACACATGGATCCCAATGAATATTTTCATGCTTTCCAAATCACTGGCAGGGGTAGGAATCTTATTTCATCCTTTGATCATTCTATGTTCATACCAAAGGCATAATTAGAACCCCCTAAAGTATTTTTTCTCTAAGAAATTTTGGGGCACAAGAAAATATTTATCGATCTCATGGGTAATCAATTTTGAGTTAATGGTGCATCCCAAATGAATCCCATTTCTACCCAAGTAGATTAGACATTCCTTCTTGGAAAATCATCCCTTATCATTCTCAGTGATCATGTGCATCCTGGAACTATATATGTTGGATTATATAGAAATACACCAAGGTATGAATCATCAAACACTAACGAGTAGTGTGATAACCCCCCTTGGGACCCAATTTAAGACATTCCACTAGCTATCATGATTTCCTTCTATGTTCATGATCCAATAAATATAATGGTGGTTATGAATTCTTATCTTGATAGGGAAACTAAAAATAATGATTTGATAGACTATATCAAAGCTCACATAGAGGCCCTAAAAATGTGAAAGGTTGTCATCCTGCATGATGGAAAACCTTACCTAATAGGGGGGATAACATGTGAGAACCCCCCATAGTTTATATATTCTATATTTTCTCCAATCAATGGGATGGGTGGCCCGCAGTATAACCTAGACCACTTAATCATTATTTTTGGGCCTATGTTGGAATCATTATAACAACAAGACAATAAGTATATCTAATTTTTTGTCTAGACATTAGAAGGATCTACATATAACTTGTATATCTAGTTACACATATGTTCTACCACTGGTTGTGAATATCATTTTAGATATTTCATATAATAGTACATCTCCTCCACACATGACACAACAATTGCATAACTCTTCCTATGAAGGAAAAAGAATGATGAGTGAGTCACAAGTTTAATCACTAGGTGGAAAGGCCATAAGTACTCACTCAAAAAAACACTGAATATAGAGAAGATAGTGGTTATTTTTTGCTAATTTAATGACTAAGAGGGTTCCTACACTCAACACATATAATATTCCATGTAGGTTCTAGGAAACTTTTCACATGGACTTCTGTTTAGAGGAATCCATGTGGAAGCTTCTGCATGAATTTATGTTTTCTACACTAGCTATAGTGATAATATATTACTAGAAAGATGCATTATCCACTATAAAAGGTATATTACCCAAAGGATCTAGATTTATTGACACCATTCACAACACAACCTCACTGGGTGTAACAACCTCATTAAGATCATCCCCCCTAGTGCATAATCGAATTGCACTTCCATGCCATGAACAACAACTGTGATTAGAAAATATGGATTCAGAACCATGTTAGGACCTATACCCTCATCAATTCCATGATCTCAAAGATAAATTACCAAACATAAGGAACATAACTATTTTTTATGGGTGAAAACTCACTAGGTTATTTCCACATTACTATGGTGAGGGATTTCTAAAGCCACCAATGTGAAAGAGGATCGATGAAGCTAAACACAAGGACCACCCCAATAGATGTACTTACCATAGGATTATTAGAAATATTATCATGTACTATTATGTGTTCGAGGAATGGATTTCGGAATAGGTTTTAAATTTATTAGTCATTTTGGGAATTTTCTTGTCATTGGTTGCACATATATCTACTTATCTAGAAAGTAAGAGAGAAGGATAAAGTGAGTCGAAGAAAGTTTCCAAACATGGGACTCTAAAGTATAATGACTGTTTGGCCTATAGGGTGGTATTTTCCACCCATTGCATCATTGTTATTAAAATAGGTTGGACAAAACATCTGGATATCATTATAACTTCCATAACAAATGCTTCTATATCCACATCACAACTCTCCAAATATCGATAGTGTAGGTACTGATTTATCAAGGGAATACAAGTACCTCTTTATTGTTCATTCTATCTCCCACCCTCAATTTCTTCATGCCACTAGAGTTGAGGATTGACCCTAGTGTATAACCAGCATTTGAATACACCCATGACGATTAGAAGGAGTATGGATTTGTAAATGTAATCAAGTTGATAATATGCTTCATTGGTCCTAATGATGAGGAGTTCCCTACCTAAACCATTAATTCATATAGATCACTCAATAGATAGAGAGGTTTAGGACATATAAACATTATGAATGATTAGTATAGTGCTTCAATTCAATATATGAAAGCTACTAAAAATAGATAGTAGGGGTTGTGTATATATCTATAAGAGGAGTCCTCTTATCCTGATCTATCAAAAAAAGGACGTAGTTGACAATGATAACTGATATGGTAAAATAAATGTGACACCACCATGGTTTACCCCCAGTACAGGAAAAACAATATTTTGTGATGGGGTATTTGCAAGGGGATTAATTCATGTCACAAATGGTCCCTCCCAAGGGTTATTTTCGATGGGGGTTCATCCTATCGTGTATAACAAGTTACTTACGACATGATTTGGGGTCCCATCACAAAATGTAATGAGCGCTTTGGCACGGGATGCATGCCAAAGCGCAGGAAGGTTATTTGTGAGGGGGGGGGGGGTCCCCCCATCACAAATAGTGTGTCGATCAGATGGTATTTGCAATGGGTCTCATCGCAAATACTGGTGGTGGTAGGTGAGTTTTTGTGACGAGATGTTGTATCGTCATAAAAGGTGTGTCAGAATGTCACTTTTTGCGACTAGTCCCATCACAAATAAACATTTAACTGCCTCCCATAATTAATGCGGATGAAGGTTTTTGATATTGTCCCCATCTCAAATAATTAATTTTTGCGATGGTAATCCAGTCTCTAATAGACCCGTCACAACTAATCTAGCCTATATATACCCCCGCCATAAGGTTATATTTCCCATTTGGGTAGATGTGTCCAAAATGTTCGTATAACTAAATTATAAAGACATGACTGCCATATTTTAAGGGAAAAAATTCAACTCATTAGATTAAGGGGTTTTTTGAATTATTTTATTCTAGATGAACTAACAGAAACTTCCTATTTTTCCTGAGACATTTGTGTAGAAACAACAGACTATGATGCCCTATGTATACTGCAAGAATACGCTGTTGTAATTTTATGTAAACAAGAAAAAATATTCCAACAATATTTCTTTGACTCAATGTAATATTTGATATTATATTTTCCACATGAAGCAATATTTGGAGGTCTGGTACAGTTCCAATGAATTTATGCATTTGAGAGATGCATGCAAAAGTAAAAAAAAGTATGTAACCAAGCATCAGTTGAAGGATCAATTATAGAAGTTTATATTCATGAAGAAATTTCTATTTTCTGCTCTTATTATTTTCAATATGAATATACCTCAAAACCCAAATGTGAGCTCCATAATTTGGAAAATATTAATAATGAAAAGGTAAATCAATTATAAATTTTTCATCATTCGTAACATGGATTTCATGGAGTTTTGGAATGATGGATTTCAAATTATGAACATCATAGAGCTCATACATATATTTTACTCAATTTTAATGAAATGACACAATTTGTATTATGAGTTCTCATATCAACTATTCTATAATCATTTTTATTGTAAATTATTATTATTTTATTTATAGTTATTATGATTATCATATCAAGAAACATATTTCACAAATTATCATAGATTCTCTTGAATAACATTGGAAAAATAATTTTTCCTACTCGTTTCAAAAATTGGTAACATAAATTATTTATGGTTTAACATATAAAATCAATTTATTACTTATTATATTGGTAATTTATTAAAATAAATTTAGGTATCTCAACATATTGGTAAAATTTATAATTGATTTTGATTATTGAGTAACCCAACATCTAGAATGCTTAAATATTATAATGAATATGGACTGCTTTTTTTTTATTTTAGACACATTATTATGGGGAATCAAAAAACAATTAATAGTACAGTTTTCTTAAAAGGAACCCAATATATAGAAATTTATGTTGACTCTTGTGACATTCCATATAAAAATATTGAACTATGTAATCTAGAGAATAAATACATAATGATGTTTAAAAGTCATTGGTTGGATACTAAGTGAGGATTTTGTGTTCATTAGAGTCAGGGGATAATTGATATTAAATATAAAATAATTCCTTCAATTAATGAACTATTTATATTATGTCATCATGAGCATAAAATTTATTATTCAAATTATTGTGCTACACCAAGATAGTAGGGTGATTGGTTGAACATAACAAAAATAAAATATCAAGAAAATTGGTCTATTCAAAGATAATGATGTTCTGCTCAAGTGAAAGGATTTTAAATTTTTCAAGAGACTACTACAAATACATATTTTTTATAATGATACACGAATATCAAAGTTGAAACCCCCATAGTTAAAAGTTGATAGTGGTGATGATGTTAATTATGTATCAAATGTGTTGTAAATGATAAGAGAGGATGAAAGTGGAACTCATATGGAAATTGATGGCGTTGAGGAGGAATACAAATATATTGGTACCATTATATAATAATATGTGGATGTAGATTAATATTTTCATAGTTAAATTCTAGTTATAATGATAATATATATATATATATATATATTTGTATATAATATTTGTTTTCAAATATTTTATAAAAAGTGTCATTACATGTTTCAGGTGGACTCAGATCTGTTCTGTGAGTTCGAGGAGGCAGGTATAACTAACGATGAGTAAGATGTTGGATCATCTGACCCTCAGACTGTTAGTAGTTCAGGGTTGACTCAGAGGAGGCATGGCCTTGTGCGATTAATGATTCCTGACCCTATCCACGAGCAACTTCAATGACATGGATTTGATCCACGCTTGCAGTAGTTTTTACTTAATTATTTTAGTTATTTTTCCTTAATTATAATAAATTTTTTTTATAATTATTATTTTATTATTTTTTCTTTTTTACAGCTTTTCACATAATGTTGCTGGATAAGGGAGTGCTATATTTCCCAATTTTTTTTTCTAGCGCATGGGTAACATGGGATCATATTCACCTTGATGTTCAGCACTACATGTCATATCACTGGCAGGTACATAAATAAATAATATTTATTTTAACATTTATATAATTATTTACATGATATTATTAATTATTTATAGGGTTAATAGTTTCTCATTGATGAGATATTGTGCGACTCTATCTGGGGGGCATGAGAGGTTTCTATAGATGAGTGTTGTCATCGTTTTTTACAATTTGAGTTGGAAAGAAATGATGAAAGAATGAGTGATAAAGACTGATGAGTATTTTCATACCAACCAACCTGATTACATTTCATCTAAGGATTGGGATTCATTATGATCACACTAGATGGGTGGTCATTTTTAATGGAGATCATCAGTAAGTAAAAAATACTATAATGACCCAAACATTTATCAGTGAAAATTCATATTGATCTAATTAAATGTCATATTATGTAAATTTTTTATTTAACATATTCACTTATTTGTTTTTTTTTGGATTTCAAAATATCTTTATGAATTGTTACCATTTCTAATATATCCATTGAATGATGATCAAATGATTAGTATAAATATAGTGCTTTAACTAATCAAATTTACACGAACAAAGGAATTGATGTCCTCATCCACTAGAACTCCTCTATAAAAATCCCATTTGTTGGAGCTCAAAAATGAGGTGGCATCACTAGGTTTCTCTCTTGACCAAACCCATGCTGAGTTTAAACATGTTTAGTAAGAATAGAACTGCTCACATGATAAGTGGATGTTGATAGAGATTTCCACCCAAGCGATGTTATTTGAGCCCCAACAATAGACTATCACCATCACACACATTACCCTTAGGTCATATGTGGTTGTTATAAGGGGTTATGTAACAAGACCCCAGAACTATTATTATGTGGATTGTTTTTGTATAGAATAATGAATATACATTCATTTTATTAATGTTACTTTGTAAATAGTTTTTGAAGCACAAATAGTATTTATAGTTAATATTCAATTAAGAAATATATTTTGATGAATTAATTGATTGTTTAATCAAATAATATTTTTATAAAATATTATTAATAAAAAGGATTTTATTAAATATAAATCCTCCTATAATTTTAATGAATAGAATTGTAAATTTTTTATGGTTTGAAAGTTTTTTTGTCCAAACCTATGAATGTATGATAAATGATAGTTTTTAAATTAAAAGTAAAAATTCAGATATTTGGAAAATTACTTTGATAAAATGAATATTATTTTTGGAATTAAGACATCAAAATTATCCATCAGTGAATTTTTCATAAATTTCTTTAGAAAGTCAAATTTTTGGGTTTAAATTAAATACCGTTTAATTATATAATGTGTTTTATGACAACATAATGAACCAATAATGACATAATAAAGTAGCATAAATGGTTTTTTCATCAAATATATGTTTTAAAATTTAAATAATGTGATTTTAGGTTTGTTTGATTTATTTTAAAAACCTTTAGTGTACCCTCCAAGACTTATAGAACGTTTTAACATTTTAAAATGATTTATTTGAGAGCATGAAAGACCTAAAAACATGAATGAATAATATTATAAAATTTTCTGCCATTTCCCTTTTAAAATTATGTTTTCCACTCCAATTTTTTAAAAACCAAAGGAAAAACCATGGGCTGGATTGTGGTTTTGAATAGTTTAATGTGTGGTGTCCAAAACCAAAATAATAATGAATTCCCTATATTTTTCAATATAAACCCACCCAAGATCCCTCTTATTTTTCACTAAATGGAATTTTATCTTGAACAACCCCAGAGCTTATATCATAAAATCCCCTAAGGTTCCGCAATCTCCCATGATTCCTCTCTCAATCCCTTCCTATGCCTTTAGGATCACACTACCATATAAGAGGTTTTTTCCATTTTCATTTTTGTCCAAATTTATCTATATTTTTATACCCTATTTTTCAATTACAAATGATGTGGTATTATTTTTCAGCTCCCCAATACATCCTTACATATATTTTAATGATTATACACCTATTTATTTCTCATTAATGCCTCCCATGTACACCCATTAGCATGCTGAAATTCCTTAAGGAATTTTCCTCTTCTCATTTAAATACAAAAAATTATTTTATATTATGAATATAAATTCCATTACATATGTTTGTACATGAATATATATTACCCCATTACTTTCCATTTCAGGTATATATGATTATATTCCCCATTATCTCTCAGAAACCATTCTTATGAATTCTTATGTCAGGGCGTTATGATGCAGAAATTATACCATGATTCTCCAAGTCAAAGTCATTGTGTAGTGAATACAATGCTCATTTCTCTATTAAGGGTATTAAAATTTAGGAACATTTACATATTTATTATAAATTTTCATTTATTACTTTTAGATTACTTTAATTTATAATAAATTATTAACTTTGATGAATCCTTGTTGTATGATCTATGTGGAACAGTTATGCATGAAATGAAATGATTATGAAGATTGTGCCCTGATAAAGCTCAAATGCATTGGATAAACACTAGATTCATGATAAATCATGTTAAATTAATGTTTACTCATTATTATTCATGTGTAATGATGGTTTTCTCATTTTCTATGTGAAACTATCCTTACATCATGCTAATATCATGTTAAATATTGGTTCCACATTTCCACGTTATGATATTCATTCAATATAATGCTGTTATTTTCATGTTTCTCTTATGATCCATTGATATGTCTATTCCCTAACATATACATTATTCTTCATGTCATTATATGTTTACTCTATTATTGGGATATATAGCTCACCCATTTCTAATGCATGTCCTCAGGTTATCTTATACAATGTTATGTACGATAGAATGTTGTGGTTATGTAAAAGATATTCTCAATAAAGATATTCTGTTTTATGTTTGTTGTTGTTATGTAATGATAATATGATCCATAGAACATAGATATCTCGATATTCTATATTGTATCAGGTAAATATTTTATGTAATAAATTATGTTTATGTGTGAAATAAAGAGCATGGTTGTTATAGTTAGTATCGGAGGATAAGTTTAGATATTTTAGTGATGAAGATTAGAAAACCCTAGTGAAGCCTTATTGATAAGACTATATATAAAAAACATCCCTAAATTTTTTTTGAATATTAATTAATTGTTTTATTAAGAAAATACATCCCTATTTAGATATTAGCAGGTATAGGTACCTCTAGCACATATGCATCTATGGGTAAAACCCAAAAAAACAGATTGGAGATAAAATTGAATGGGAACTGGTGCACGAAAATAGGCCTTACTCCACTCTTGGTTAGGACACTTTAACGAGATATGATTATTTAAATTCATTAGTATGAACCATTATTTAGGGAAAATTTCCCCCTAATAATATATGTTGGGAAGTAGTTCATGGAAAAATATATATTTAAGTATAAAAAATAATATGTTATGGAAATAGAAGTAATTTATATGTCATCCATTTTCATCATTGGATTATCCTTTTTGTGTTACCCCTAAATTTCATTTTATTCCATCTAATGGCCGATAATAGGAGGACTCGGGCTAACTACTAATGCGATGATCAATGTGACATCTTTTCTAATGAGATTCCCAATTCATTGGGAGTAGGAATCACCAACATTTTCACAAAACTATCTCATTTAACTCATGTTTTGAAAATAATCATGGGCCAAGATGAATGTTCAACACCCCCTAAGAAAGAACATGTATCAATAATGATCTTCATGAGACAAAGGCATCCTAATTTTAATAGATCATATCATCCCTCAATCACTAAGAAATGGATTGACTCCATAGAAAATATATTCTCTATCCTGCAATATTCTAAAAAATAGAATGTTATTCATGATACATGTCATATGGAGGATGAAGCTGAAAAATGGTATAAATTTATCAAAAATACAAAGTCTGAGATTGAGGCGTTGGAATGGAAGGATTTCCAAAAAATGATTTTGGATAAATATTTTATTCAAACCCATCAACTTAATATGGAATGATTCTTTGATTAAATCAAAAAAAAGATGAAGAATCCTTCAGATCATACGAAGAAAAAATTACAAGGCTTCCATGATATGCCTAAGTTATTATTGTTACCCCTGAATGAATGGTTGAATGCTTATTTGGTGGGATAAAACATATAATGTAGAAATCCCTAGCGTTCCATGACTTCGAGTTCTATAAATAAATTGTTCGATGAGCCCTCATGGATAGAAAAGTGATCAGGAAATCACATGGGTGTTATAGAGATAATTATCATAAGGTGAACATCAATTCTAGTGGTATGATGGTTAAATCTAGTAGTTCTATGAAAATATAGCACCACAGTTTCAAAATGTGCAGATTGAAGCACTCTGGAAATTGCTGGAAGGGGATGAGGAAATTCTTTAGGTGTGAACGAGAAGGTAAATTCTCCATTAACTATCGACAAGAAAAACCCATGCCTGTGACATAAGAGATTAGTTCTTTGTTAATCCCTCAATGCATTTTTCATTTCTTCAACTACAAATAAACAAGGTATGTTGAAATCTTGTTCCCTTTGCCAAGGGTTTTTAGAGGCATCCAACAACCTCCAAGATAGTAAGGGTGAGAATTTTCCAACTCTACCGCTGAAGTAAACCCTCACAATTATGTGTTGAAAAGTACGATAGTTATTCATTCAATAATATAGAACATACTTTTTTATTCTAGTTCTACGCATTCTTCTATATCATGCATGTTTCATAGAACAATACCAATATCACCACAAGTCATGGAAGTAATGTTTCCAGTGAGAATGTAAAATGGGGAAATCATTGAATCCCATGTATATAACTCCCCCCTAAAATAACATTTTTACTGTACATTCCAGCGAACCTCATTATACTCCTTCTGATGGAATTTTATTTAATTCTTGGAATGGATTGGCTTTCCTTATATAGAGCTAACATAAATTTCCATGGGAGGGAAATCACACTCTATATGGAGAATTGACCCCTGATTCTGTTCATGTATAAGGTGGAGGATGAATATAAGTTAGCACCATCATATCAATTGTGGATATTAATTCCTTATGAGTAGGAATATATTTCTTGGATAATTGAGTCTATGGAAGAAACCATTCTTGAAGACATCCCTATTGTGAGGGAATTTGCTAAAGTGTTTCTTGAGGAATTTCCTGGTCTTCCACCTAAAAGAGATGTTAAATTCTCAATTTCTCTTATACTTGGGGAGTTTCCAATATCCAAGAGTTCATATAGAATGGTTCTTGTGGAGCATGATGAGCTTAATAATAAAATAAAAGAGAATATGGATAAAGGATTTATATTCCCAAGTGCTTCACCATGTGGTTCACTAGTCCTCTTCTTCCAAAAGAAGTATGGGTCAATGCGTCATTCCATAGATTATCGTGATCTAAAAAAATCAAGATAAATAACAAGTATCATATGCCATGAATTAATTAATTTTTTGATAAACTACATGAAAAAAAATTCTTCTCTAAGAAGGATTTGCAGTCGAGATATTACAATGTAAGGGTGATGAAGGAGGATATCCCCCAGACAGGTTTTCATACAATATTTGAGTACTATGAATTCATGGTAATGCCTTTTAGACTCACTAATGCTCCAGAAATCATCATGGACATGATGAATAGATTGATCATAAATTACCTCAACAAATTGGTGGTAGTATTTATAGAAGATATTCTAATATACTCCATAATCAAGGAGGATCATACATAGTATCTAAAAACTGTACATTTTACCCTGTGAAAGAAGAAGATCAATGAAAAGTACATAAAGTGTGAGTTCTGGTTGAAGTATGTATCATTTGTGGGTCATATCATCACAAGAAATAGAATATCTTACTATCTCTCCATGACAGATATAATTGAGGGATGTCTGAGGCCAACATCGATAATGGATATCTATAGATTCTTGAGGTTATCTTGATTTTACCTCTGATTTTTGAGAAATTTTTCAAGACTGTCAAACCCTCTTAATAAGATAACTCAGATGGGATTCAAGATTACATGGAATAATGAATGTGAAGATATCTTTACATAGTTGAAAAATAATATTATCACTACACATGTTCTATCATTACCTAGAAGTGGATAACTATTTTGTGGTATTTAGTGATGCATCGAAGAAGGTCATGGGTTGTGTGTTGATGCAAAGTGACAAAGTAATCACCTATAAATCATGGAAATTTAATGTTCGTGAGAAATACTATCCAACACATGATATTGAGTTGGTTGTAGTGATATTCGCTTTAAAAATTTGGTGGCATTAAAAATTTTGGGAGAAGGGTGAAATATATACTGATCACAAAATCCTAATGAAATATTCAAATAGAAAGAGCTGAATATGTGCCAAGGAATCTGGTTAGTGATGATCAAAGACTATGACTACTCAATCCATTAACATCATGGGAATGATAACAAGGTAGAATTTGGTCTAAGTATAATGGATCCATCAATTCTATCAATTATGTGAATTTAAAAGGATCCAATGAAGATAGAAATGGGAATCCTAAAGAAGGGAACATCATCAATGCTTTCACAAATGTTATCTTAACCATCTCTTTTGGAATGGTTAAAGGATTCTAAAAATTATAATTTGGGAATTTAGAACAATGTTGAAACTATCTAAAATGTTAAATACACATATTTCAATGTTAATGAAGAAGGAATTGTGATATTTGGGTCAAGGCAATGAGTTCCGTCAAAATTGGAGTTAATGAATGAATGTTAGGATGATGAACATTGTTTGATTTTATCAATTAATCTAGGAAACACCAATATGTATCATGATATCCCATAAAATTATTTGTGCGATAATATGAATAATAATATCATTGAGTATACATCAAAGTGCCTGGTTTGTTAGCATGTGAAGGCTATATGGAAGAAGTATAAGGGGATGATGAAACAATTACCCATAACAGAAAGGAAATGATATAACATCACCACAGACTCTGTCACCAGACATCTGATGACATCCAAAGGAAACAATTCTATCTGGGTTGGTTTGGATAATCTAATAAAGACTAAAAAATTCATTGCAATTCGAGAGGATTTATCATTGGATCAAATCGTAAGAATATATATCAGAGAAGTGGTAAGGATGCACTGAGTACCACTATATATTGTATCTGATCAAAATCCAATATTGACCTCTATGTTTTGGAAGAGTCTTCATCATTCTCTAAATATTGAGCTGAATTTCATTATGGCTTATCATTCTCCAACTAATGGCCAATCAGAGTGGACTATCCAAACAATTGAAGACACATTGAAAGCATGCTCAATGGAATTTAGAGGAGGATGGGATCAACGCCTTCCTCTTGCTGAGTTCTCTTACTAAAATAGTTTCCACTCAAGCATCCAAATGGCTCCTTATGAAACCCTTTATGGAGAGATGTTATTAACACTGACTTGTTGGGATGTAGTTGGAAGGAAAAAACTACAAGGTTAGGAAATGGTTTAATAAATGTTGGATAAGGTTAAGAATATCCAGAAATATATTAAAGCTTCTTATAGTCAACAAAAGAGATATGCTGATAATTGTCAATGTGACCAAAGTTTGATGTTAGAGACAGGTTATTTGCCCACATTTCTATGTAGAATATTGTTTTAAGATTTGGGAAGAATGGAAAGCTTATTAAAAGATACATTGACCATTATGAGATCCTTGATCGTATAAGAGAAGTGGACGATTGACTAACACTCCCACCGAACCTATCTTAAGAACATGATGTATTCTATGTATCCCTCTTGGGGATATACAAACCAAACCCATCATATGTACTCAATCCATAGGTTGTACCATTGGATAATGAACTATCCTATAAATAAAAGCTGATGAATATCATAGATTGTAGGGAATGAGTTATAAAAAATAAGACAATACCCTTCATCAAAGTGTGGTGAAGAAACACTATGTTTGAAGAAGAAATGTGGGAATTTTAAGAACGGATGAATAAGAGTTACCTACATCTATTTTATTGTGGGAAAAGAAAATATCATGGGTGAAATTTCTTAAGGTGGAATGATTATAACGACCATAACATTTATCAGTGAAAATTATTCTTGATCTAATTAAATGTCTTGTTATGTAAAATTGTTATATAACACATGCACTTCTTCAGATTCATGTTTTTGGAATTCAAAATACCATTAATAATTTTTATCGTTGCTAATATAGCCAATGGAGAATGATCAGTTGATTAGTATAAATATTGGTTTTTAACCAATCAAATGTAGTCAGAAAAAGGAAGAGATTGCCTCATCTAGAATAATGGATCTATACAAAGACCATTTTTTTGTGCTTGTAAAGGAGGTGGCATCTCGAGGGTTCTCTCATGACCAATCGCAAGCTGAGATTTAGAACTTTATTCATGAATGAAATCTATTATGAGAGAAGTGGATGTAGATTAACATTACCACCCGAGCGATGTTATTCGAGCCACCCCAAGAGTATGTCTCCATCACAATACATACCCTTAGGTCATATGTTTTTGTTATAAGGGGTTATGTAACAAGACGCTAGCACTATTATTATGTGCATTATTTTTTATAGAATAAATAATTTACATTCATTTTATTATTTTTTCCTTGTTAATAGTTTTTAAAGAACTAATAGTGTTTTTAGTTAATATTCAATTGTGATTTTTATTTTGATCAAATAATGGATTTTTTAATTAAATAATATTATAATAAATTATCATTCCTAAATAAAATTTTATTATATATAAATGATCATATAATTTTTATGAATATAATTGAAATTTTTACAATGGTTTGAAATCATTTCTTGTCAAAACCATTGAATTTATTATAAATGTAGGTATGTATTTTAAAATAAAAAATCCACATATTTAGAAAATTATATAGATTAAATGAATATTATTTTTGGAATCATATTGTCGAAATTATCTTATAATGATTTTTCCTAATTTTATGAGGTAGTCGATTTTTTAGGAAAAAATTATATATCTTATAATTATATAATGTTTTTTAGGTAATTATAATGACACAATAGTGATTTAATAAAATACTATAAATGGGTTTTTCAGGCAATATATTTTTTACCATTAAAATAATGTTTTTATGGTTTATTTGATTTATTTTAGTAATCATTACTGGACCATCCAAAACATATAAAACATTTTAACTTTTTAAAATGATTCCCAAAAGAGTCTAACTAAAATCCAAATAAGGAAGCCTAATATTTTAATAAGTTCGACCATTAGCCTTATAAAAAAACTTTTACACTCACATATGGAATATATCATGGGAATAAACCATGGGTTGGTTTGTAATTTTGATCTGTTTAATGTGTGGTGACCAAAACATATATAAAAATGAATTCACACTATTTTCTAATATAATCCCACCCAAGATCCAACTTACTCCTCAATAAAAGCCATTGGAGCTTGACCAACCCCTGAATTTCTCTCTATATAATCCTCCCAAGGTGGACTAAGCTCCCATGAAGCATCTTTGAAGCCCCTCCCAATCCTTTGGGATCACACTTCCATGTAAGGGGTTTATTCATTTATCATTTTTTTCAAAATTTATTTATATTATTATACCTTTTTTTTCAATTAAAAAAGTTGGGGTATGATTTATCACCTCCCCTATACTGCCCAACTTATGTTTTAATTATAATATACCACTTTCTATCATATTAATGCCACACATTCACACATGTCACCATGCTGAAATTCTGTAAGGAATTTATATCTTATCATTTACATTCCAGAAGTTCTTTTATATTAAGAATATAAATTCAATTACATATATTGGGACATGTATTTATATGACCCACGTAATTTCCATTTCATGTACATTTTATGAGATGGCCATTTCTCTCTCATAAATCATTTTTATGAATTCTTATATCACACCGTTATGCTGACTATATTACACTACGATTCTCCATGAAAAAGGTATTATGTAGTGAATACTATTCCCATTTCTCTATCAAAGGTATTAACCTTTATGAACATTTACTAATTGATTATAGTTCTTAATGTAAAAATTCAAAATTCCCTTATCATGAAATATATGTTGGTGTTTAAGGAATCTAGGATGTGTGATCTATGGGGCACACTTATGCAGAAAATGATAGGATTAAGAAAGGTGCACCCTTATTGTACTCTAATATTTTGGGTAATGACTAGTATCATGATAATTCAAGTACAATGATGGTTTACACATGATTAGTCAAGTGAAATAATGGTTTTCTCTTGCTTCCTATTTAATGAGCCTTATCTCATGCTAATATCATGTTAAATGTTGTTTCTACAATTCAATGTTATGATAATCATGATATATCAAACCTTTATACTCATGTTTCTATTATTCTCCATTGATATGCCAATTTCCTAACATGTACTGTATTTTTCATGTTATGCGTCGTTTAATCCCTTGTAGGGATTTATAGCTGACTTTTTTCTTATTAATATACTCAGGTTATCCAATGAAATGCTAAGAGTGAAGGAATGTTATTGTCATGTAAAAGTATTTTTTTCAAAAAAGATGTTGTGATTTATATTCTAAATTGATATGTAATGTTCCTATTCCCCAATGATGTTGAACCTGTCAATCTTATATCTCTTATAAATTTAATATTTTATGTAATAAATTATGATAAATTTTTAAATAAATAAAAGGGTTGCTATAAAAATAGAGGAGATAGGAGGTGACACATTGAGTGGGTAGTTGTAAATTAAATACATATATGTAACATATGGTTAATAATTTTTTAATTAATTTATATAAATTTTAATGTAAACAGTTTATTATATAATCATATAGGCAGTTGAATAGCCTAATATTATGGAGGTCGATGTTTATATGAGGTTTTATAGTGATCATGTAACTATAGAGATTAGAGGTGTTTTCCTGCAACAGATTGTGGCCTGTGTAATTTCTTTTTGTGTTTTAAAATTAACTGAAAATAATATTTAAACTAATTTAATTTTAAATTGAAATTGACGGAGTAATATAAGGTCATGAAATCTTATATTCAGACTGAGATTCAGGTCGAGACCGAGGATCAAACTCGTTCCCACCAATTTGATGTGGCAGGATGGATGCAGGAGACCCATTATTCCATTGAGAAAGGATTAGTCGCCAGTATCAGCTCTCGATTGACACCTAGGAGTTATTATGAAACTATTTCGATGTCGGCGTGAAACTCAAGAGGAGCTCAAGGTGATCCATCATCATCTAGTACACATTTTTATGAGTAGCTATGAGATCATCGTGTGCTTATAGAGAGTATGAATATAGATCAGGAAGAGATCCATTGATATTAGTATTATGAGGAGATGCATATATGAAAACAGTAGCAGCATGTGCAAACAATGGAGTACATGCATTATCTGACTCATAGATTAGTGATTGAGTTCTATCCACCATTTATTCATGCTCCTCCATCTCCTTTAGATGACCCCCAGTGATGTATTTACATTTTATGTTAAAACATTTGAATGTTATTTTTTTAATACTATATATTTACATTTCTAAATAGTGTGTTTTTTATATTCTTGTGAATATTGTGGTTTATTATTATTTTTTATTTTATTTATTTATTATTTATTTAATTTTATTATTTTTTTAATAATTTTATTATTTTTTAAAAATTTTATTTCTATTAATATTTAATATTAATTTTTTATTATTAGTATTTTTATTATTTTTTTTTAATATTTCGGAAAAAATTGTGGTTTTTATAATTTTATAATTAATTATTATATTATAATTCATTATTATTTATTGTTTATTATTATTATTCATATTAATATTATTTTATTATTATTAATAATATTATTAGTATTAATAATAATAATATTATTATTTTATTAATAAATCAATAATTTTTTTATTATTTTTTTAATATTTATTTTTTATTATTATTGTTATTTTATTAGTATTATTTTGTTGTTATTGCTATTTAATATTACATTAATATTACTAATATTATTTTAATAAATTTTGTCATTATTTATTAATTTGTTTTCTGAAAAAATATTTTGAGATTGGCCTGTCGCAAATATGTACTTTTGATGGGCATGTAGCAAATATGTATTTGGGACAGGCCCGTCGTAAAACGTTTTTTAAATAACATGGGTAAACATATTATGATGAGTGAATTTATCATCGAAAATATACTATTTGCGATGGGATTTTATGCAACGGATCATTTGTGATGGGTCCCCGTCGCAAAAGGTCATTTGGGACAGGATCTCATCACAAATGACTTGTTGAAAATAACTAAATTTTTAGTAGTGATTGTCCATTCTATAGTGTATGTGGGATGATGTCACCATGGATTTTGTGGTGGGTCTCTTGTTTATTCCATGGATGAATGATTTTATTTGGATGGTTGTGGAACGACTGATGAAAATAAAACATTTCTTGCTAATATGAGAGAATTTATTATTCGGTCTATTGGGAGACCTGTTTTTTCGGTAGATATCTTATCTTCATAGGGTTCCAGGGAGCATAGGTTTATACCATGAATCATGTTTTACTTCATGCTTCTGGAAGGGATTACATTTATCACTTTGTGTGTGGGTATTTCTAAGATTGAATTTCCATCCACAAACAGATGGGTAGTCAAAGAATAATAATCAGGTACATAAGGATTTTCTATTAGTGTCCATTCTTTACTTTTTGGGTTTTGGTGGTAAAAACCTATAATATGTTGAGTTAACCTATAAGAACAGTTATAATGGGACTTTTCTGATGGAACCATATGAGACACTTTATGGTAGGCCATGCTGATCACCATGATGCTTGATGTAGGCAGGTGATTCAAAGAAATTAAGATCAATTTTCATATAAGAGATTCCAGGGTAGGTTCAAATGATTTTGAAATGCATGGATATAACTTTGATTTTGAAATATCAATATGCTGATCGACGATGATGACCCCTTGATTTTACAGTGGGTGATTATGTTTTATTTTGAAGTGTTTCATAGATTTTTTCACTGTTGGATTTGAAGGCAACGCATGTTGGTGCCAATGTTTGTTGGAACTTTTGAGGTTATAGATAGAATTTGGTCAATGGTATACTAATTGGATATTCCATTAAGGTAAAATTTATTTTCATCATGTGTTTCATGTGTCACATATTTAGCCATATACCCCCAAACCATCTCATGTGATATTTTTTGATAATGTCGAGCTTAGGATCAACGTGTCCTATAGGGAGCATATGATACATGTTATGGATCATAGTGAATTTTTTTTACGGGGAAACAATATGCTGATAGTATGTGTATTGTGAAAGCATTGGCATGTACAAGTGAAAACATGGGTGAGATAAGTAGTTATGCAGGATCATTGGCCCAATTTTTTTACCATGAAATCATAGAGATGCTTGGGAGTACAACTCATGTAATAGTTGTTACAAGGTAGAGGGAATGTAAAATCATGACCTTTTCTAGAGAAATATCATTCCCATTTATTATTACTATTTTACCCTTATTTTGGTATATCTTAGGTGGATATCTTTCAGGGTGTTTTGGGTGAAATTTGAGAAATTTGGAAGAAAAAGGGGTAGTGTATGATTGGCGCATAGTTTTCCCAAACCATGCTCCGTCTCCAATCAAACCACGCAATCCCAAACATAGTGTAATTGCATAGTTAATTCATGGTTTGTAAATCTATGCACCATTTTAGTAGAATCTATGCACCCAAATATGAAGTTCACAGTTAGGGTGTATGGTTGGGCCATCCATGCACCCCTTCCTTGGAAACCTTGTACACATCATTTATTTCAAAGAAAATTTGTTTTAAAAATCCCGAAACCCTTTGTATTTACACTTAAACATGCATCTCGAGTATAACCTAAGTAATTATTTGGTTGAGTCTACTAGATAGATTCATAGGCCTATAAAACTCCATTATTGACGAGTCAAATATGTGATTGGCGGATCTTCACCTCCCTTGTTAAGTGTTTTCTCCCCGTTTGGATTTCTCTAACTCTCATCTCTCTTTCCTAAAGGAGAGGAATGGTTTTTTTCATAGTTGTAAATGGTTTTTATAGTGGTTATAATTATTTCTATTTCATTAATATTGGTTCTAGGTTTTGGTTCTAAATCCCCTCCTTCATTGTGCAATGGTTCATTCCACTTCAATTTGGGGATTTCCTGTTTTATGGACACTTGTCAACAATCTTGATGTTTTTGGTCTAAAAGTGTATTTTCATAGTCTGGAATTATAGTTGCATGTATGCTATTAGGGAATTTTAATTACCAAATTATTAAATTGAATCTTGAATTGAATTAGTTAATAGGAAAATTAATTAATGGGATTATAGAATTGTTCAATTGAAGGGGTTGTGAAATTTATCGACTAATGTGATTATGAATTGGCCATTAATAGGAATTATGGGATGTATGGATTATCCTTGTTGGATTAAAAGATTATATGGTTAAATATTGATAAATGGTCCAGTGGTGATTTTTTATATTATTCCATGTGATTAAAGTGATTAACCATGATTATTTTGATTAATTGAAGGGGTGAACCATTTTTGGAATAATGGATAAGGGGATTAACGATGATTGACCATGATAAATGTGATATATATGTGATATGTGTGTGATTCATATATATATGTGTGTGTGATAAGGACTAATTCTTCAAAATTCCATATGTGATTGACTGATATTCAAGTGTGGTACATGAAAAAATGCTTAAAAATGCCATATTTAATTATAATGAGGTGTGGGATAGGGACTGATGCCCCAAATTTACATAGGGTTCTATAAATAATGTTCTATGCACAAAACATTATAATTGGACTATGGTTACATGTATCTATGATATGAAAATTGAAATGAAATTATAAATAAAAACCCATGAGTTATGTTATTTTTAATATCCCTTGGGGATGGATTAGACTCTGGAATAGGCTTATGTAGGTATTGCTGGTTTGGGGTTCATCATGAACCTATGTAAAAAATGTGGTCAAATAAAGAATAATGATTTGGTAAGCTAATTATTTAATCACATGTACATTATTATTTATAAAACTGCATTCATTTTTATTTATTGGATATTTTTTAGATGTTATTGGTGGTGGCCTACTAAGTTGTACTCACACCCTACTCAGGTTTTTTGACCAGTACCCAAATAGACATTATTTTTGTATGAAAATATAAACGAATGAGTCATTTGTTAGATGGCTAAGTCGGGATGGAGTTGGATGAGAGAACCAAACATGGTTTTAGAAACACTTGGGAGTTCCAGTTTCTTTATTATGGTTTTAGATTAGAAACATTACACTTCATATGGAATTACATATTTACTTCTTCAATTTGGATATTGTTTCTTATTTTGGTTCATCGTGTGATATTGGATTGCTGTTCATTATGGAATTTATTTTAAACATTTTTTAATATAATTTTGATATTTCTTTTATATTTTGAATATTAAAATTATTTTATAAGGATATAATAGTCTTCCCTTATTACATATTAATCCCTCACTGCTAGTCACTCGCCTGTAACAAATGGGGAGTCATGCTTGAGGTCGTGTGACCAACCAACACTATGCACTGGTATGTGGTAACCTAGTCAGGATGTCAGAGTGAGATACTTCCTATTTTGAATAATTATGTTTGGAAGACGTGAATTGACATTTTATGTGTAGTTAGGTCCAGAATCATGCCTATAGAATCAAGTATTGAAATCAGAAATAGATTAATTTATATGGGGTATTGGATCACTAATTTTGATGAAAAGTTTATTTGGATTGGTTGGGTGTATGCATTCTAGAGTTGTATCAAATATAAATTAAAAATTTGTCAGGGAATATAGTTTTGATTATTGAATGGAGATTCTAGAATCACAGTTATTTCTTCTCGGGGATGAGAAACCCTATGGTGTAGAGTTTTGAGATGTCCCGCGTCATTATAGTTAGTTAATTCAAAGATAATTTTATTATTTAGAGTCAGATAGTAGGTTTAATTGAGAAATTTTCTTATTATAATTTGGAAATATGTAATATTGTAGGTATTCCATCTTACATGTTCATTAGGGTCATATATTTATTTGTTAGTTTAAGATGTTTGGGGTCAGGAATAGAATGGTTGATGTGGTCTTGGTACCAAAAATAGTAAAAGGGTTCCAATGGGTTCTTGATCAATTGGAAATAGGTACATAGTGACTCCTTATATGGTATAGTACCCCCTAGATCCCCATTATCCAACTACTGAAGCTAAACCCAGTGGTCAGTAGGATATCTGATCCCAAAACTACTAGATTGGGTCCCCTGTAAAGCTGGGTTCATTTTTTTAATGAGAGAAGGTTGTTCATTATTACATCCTCTTATCTAAACCCCATTTAGATTCTTCTCCTACACATATTTGAAGTAGAGATATGGTTCCCATATCCCTTTTATTTTATTCTCATTATCTCCCAAGTAATTTGGTTGCGTTGAGTTTATTTCCACTTTGAAGACAAGTGTATTTTTTCCATTGTTTCTTCATTATTTTTCCACATTATCTATCACTAATTTAAGGGTGTGTTCATTTTGGTATTAGAAGAATATTTCAATGGATATTGGTAGATTCAACTCAAAATCATGTATTCTTGTGGTTTTGTGTCTTTTGGATCCCAAAATTTGATGAACGCCATTTTTTCTCACTATTTGATAGAGGCAATTCTCTTGTAGTGTATTTCTAGGGTTTTTACCAAATAATTTGTAAATTAAATATCATTTGGGTGTTATTTTAAGGTTATTTTGGTAGTAGGTGTTCTAGATAAATTGATTAAGGCTTTCAAATTTCATTGGTCATGGTTTTTATATCATAGTGATGTTTGGTGAGATTTTAGTACTATGATCTATTGGATTAAATTTTTAAATTAATTAAATCTGCTTGTAATTAATTTAGTATTTCTTTTAATGTGATATAGGGACTCGAGAGTGAATAGAGGCTTGGTTCAAGATTGGATGGAAGTAGAAAGTGTGTCTTGAGAAGGGTATAACTAGTATAATCATTAATATTTTAAATACATTGGAATTTAATTATTTTCATGTAAGTATATGTGTACTACATGCTTTTTCCTTGGGGATCTTGGTTTTGGAATTCCAAATTTGGGGTTTCTAGAGTTTGGAACTATGAAACAATATTGGTTAAATTCTTCTTGTAGTGAGTGGGGTACACCATTATTAGTTTATATATTTTAGATATTCTTGAAATCAATTACTCTAAAGGGAATAAATACTAGTATATTTTTATATACCACTACATGTTCATGCCTCGTGAAATAATTTTTGTCTAGAATAGGACCATAGTGGTCCAATTGAAAAGGCATTAAGTGGTTGGACCATGAGGGAAATACTAGTTTGTTATAATGATTTGAAATTTTGTGGGAGGATACTTGTAAAAGGTTTTAAAACCATAAAACCCTTTGATTGAGTGGAGTGTAATTTTGGGTAAAGGCTTGGTTAACTAGGGAATGTTATTAGGAATGAGAAATATAAAAATTGGGTTTTGGAAGAGAGTAATCACTCTATTAATTTTTCTTATTGTAACACAAGGATGTTGATATGAGAGTATGATAAAAATTTAGCATGTAACTCCATTAAAAGGTGTATTGGATCATGGGATGAGTATGGACCATTGGTGGGAATCCTTGTGAGGCTTTGATATTTTTTTGGTTGTGGTTCCAATGGGTAGACTCGATTGGGGTTTTCATTAGTATATATGTGGAATTAACATGTGAAATGGTATTGTGTTGAAAATCAAACCTCACAATGAGGCTCTTCAAATGATTTCTTGTTACCATTGATGAGGTGGTGAAGGGGGTATAGATTGGTACATGTTTTCCTCAAGGCCCTATGTTGTTGTGAATTTACTAAAAGGGTATAGTGAGTTGGTGTGCCTTGGTATAATCTACAGGTGAGATTGGGGTCTGAGTATGGGATAAGTATTTTGGATCATCAAGGTTTTTGTATAGATATGGTTATATTGATATGGTTGTGTAGATTTATTCTAGTCAAGGAAGGTTGTGAATGTCATGATGTGTTATCTTCTAGGTGAGTATTGGATATGGATCAATGGATAGTTGAAAGTTAGGGTATAGTCTATGTATATCATATATGTTTTTCTGTATATCCTAGAATTTTTGTATGGATATAGTTTATGAGGTTTGTTTTAGAGACCTATGGATTTAATTATAGAGCTACACCTCCAATAATATCATTCAATTTGATTTATGGTAGGATCACAAGAAGAGTGAAAAAAATACAATTAGTATAATAAATAAGTTTGGTTGTGTCTCTCTATTTCTAGTTCTGTTTCTTATTTGAAATGTTATTGTAAATTAGGTAGTTAGGTATGGGGATTACGATGGGGTCTTCAAGATCAAGGTGTTGTGATTGAACCTTTTGGGTCCTCATAAATCATGTGTTACGGATAGATCACCAATATATGATCTATTATCACCATATATTCTCAAATATTTCGGATAAAGGATTCACAATCACATTATATTCTCTATTAATATTTTGGTAGGATCCCTACACAATTTTTATGCCTACAAATCACTATGAGTGGATCATTTGTTACTGATTATGCCCAAAGATCAATATGAGAGTATCTTTATTCACATTGTATGATAAAGGATCACCATGAGAATATATCAATTATCTATATATATTGGGATCACTATAATAGGATCTTTGATCACTTTGTAATCTTGGGTTTATTTGTTTACTACCTTTCCATTAATGATCTTCTTATTTATGGAGGATTTCGATTGATATATTACTGGCATTGGTCGAAGTAGGTGGGGTCAAGTATCTGGGTGGTCTTGTAATCACAAAATGGATTAACATGATTTGAAATTAATATGTTACTACATGGGTTATTTTCATGTACAAATATACAATATATATGATATAATATATCTAGTATGCATTAGTGGTGGGATATTAGGTTATATGTTGACACCATGAATAGAGGAATTTGGGGTCTGTGTAGTCCTTTATGTCTAGGTTTTAGGTAGCATGTGTTATATGGGGTATGGATAGAGTACATGTGAACTGATTTACAATATAGTTCCAAGTTAGGACTAAGAGTGTCTTGTTATGTTATCAATATTTTTAATCTTTTTTAATTCAACAATTGGTCATATGAGTGAGAGACCATTGGCATATGAATTATTTATTAACATTGTTAGATTTATGTTATATCATTTTGATATGTATTTTTACTAATTTTTTTATTATAGTGACAAAACCTTTTTGATTAATGTGATGTTTTATATATTATTTCAATTATTTACCTATTATTTTTTGTTGTTATGGTACCAAGAGTATTAATTCCATATATTGGTTATAGACTAATGCTTCTTGTCCGCAACCACATGCATATGGGGAGGGACACTAAGGTTATGTCATGTCCTATCCTATGATCGTAGGTAGATACACAAGATGGGGTGTTGTAGTCTTATATCCCAAATAGATATTAGTGGATAAAACTCCCACCCCATCATTTCCAAACCTACATACTAGTAAAAATGTCACATGAAATAAATATTCATCTTTAAACATCACCATGAACTTACCCAGTAAACCTCATGTGGCTCTTATAACACAATATCTCCATTTAGAATATTTTTTAAAAAAATTATTGATTTGATCGACTATATGATACCCTTGGTTATCCATGCCTTAGAAAATCTCTATGTTCACATCTTTAAGTTCATTTTTTGGGTATATTATATCACATACCATGCACAATCTATGAAAATTTAACCTTTTATCACCATTAAAAGAGAGATATTAAAAAACCCCACATAATGTTTTTATACCATTAAAGATATATATCCTAATCTATCCATACGTGTAATTTCACTCTCATTCTACCCCACTACCAAACTCAAAAAATTACATTTTTAGTCACATCACATATGAAACATACAATGTTCTTCCATTTCCATAACCACCAATGGAAAGCCACATTTCTAAAATTTCCACCAAATTAAAAGTCACACATTAATCGTTATTATCACAATATATATAATCCCACACATTCTATATCTATAGTTTATATGTGTAAGGGATTACCCTACCCTCTCTTCAATTTCCCATAAATCTAAACCCATCTTAATAAGAAATTGGTGAACTTCCCTACTAGTTTATTATCATACTCATATTTCAACACTCCAAATAAAATGTTATCATTTCTAGGAACCTAAATATTATTTCTAGACCATGCATGACTATATATCACAACACGTTAAGAAGCATATATTTTTTGGTCTCATGTACCACATGAAAAATAATATATATATATATATATATATATATATCAAAATGAGTAGGATTTCATCCACATTAATATATCCATACACATACTATCCAACATCAATCCATATTCACTATAATGTACCTCTTAAATATATTATTATCAGAATATTTGTGTCATGGAGTTCATGATATTTCGGTTTAGTTAAAAAAATTACCAATATAATATTATTTGAGAAGAAAACTAGTAAGTTATTCATGATTGGTTATGTATCTTGAACTCATTCATTTTAAAGAATAGTTTCAAAATAATATACACACATTCACACGTAATTTACTCTTATGTTATAATTTTAATGCATGTATAAAATACTCTTGCAATCCAATTCCAGGAAAAAAGAAAAAAACAAATTTACAACATCATGAATCATGAAAAATAACATAATTATAAAAAAAAATAAATAAAATACAAATTTTTCTAAAAATATATATTTGTACTGATCAAACATAAATATTAAATTTATAAAAAATTTCACATGTTTTAACTCAATATAACATGTAAAAAATTCATAATAAAATAAAATAAAACCATGGATTCCACTTTTTAATGCCCTAGAAAAGGTAACAATCCACTACTCTAAGCTGATACTCTATATAGCTCAAGAACACATTTATGGACTCTAGTGTTTCGCTAGTTATTGGAAAGTGATAGATAATTACTCATAGAGAGACTATTACTTTGAAATTATTAATTTAATAACATATAAATCACATAAATTACCGTAATAGAAAAATATAATTATATTGGAAATAATTTTAATGGAGGTCAAACCATAATAAACAAACTATAATCATCATATAAAAAGTTTACTCCTATTTTAATCAAATGATCACAGATCATGAAATATATTTTCTAAGGGTAAAATAGTATACCATGAGTATATAAAACATAATAAAAAATACAATGGATTCACAGCTATAGAACCTCATCCTCACCCTAGAACCATCTCATCATTCCCTCAAATATACTCTTGAAGACTCTATTCTTCTAGGAAAAATTCCATAACAAGAATTTCAAACATAACATCTTCACAATTATTGAGGTGTGTGTGTTGGGTGTGATCATAAAACATAGTTGGAAACCATAAATAATTTATCTAATATAAATTAAATATATCTATTCACATAACTTATATAATGATAGCATTAAAAAATTTCAATTTTGTTTCTAGTGATATAATAAATTTCTCAAGAATCCACCATAATAGTTAAATCATAATTATATAAACTGATGTTAAAAAAATGGACAAAGTCTCCAATGTTTTAATATCACAAATGATATAGAGCTTACATGAAATTTTTATCCCTTTAGGTGGAACAACATATACCATTAAGTCGATAATGGGTCCATTATAGTAGTGAATTATATTTTATTAGTCATGAAATAGAATCTTTCTTCACTATAGAAGTAGTGGCGAATAATAATTCACCAATGATTGAAATAAAACACACTATACCCTCAGGTGAAAGTGGTATCACTTTTTACAGATGATAAACTCTTTCAATCAAGATGATTTCAGAATAATATTGCCACATAAAAATCTCCACCCAGTGGAGAGGGGAATATCTCCATGTTTATATAGGTATAAATATCTACCTTATTGTACTGGTGAAAAAATTATCTCCACTATCAATTTTTAATGGAATGAAATATCCCCAATCATATGTTTTATGAACTCTCTTAAATAGAAGTAGTGGTGAACATTTATCACTAGTTATAGATTAGAAATAATTTCTGTTATATGTTGAATGGAGTATCATCAATTATAGATTAGTTGATTACTATATAATGGAGATAATATATATTTTGAAGGTATATAATACTCTTTATAGTAGAAAAAATATATTTGTGTAATAGATAATATAAGGGACTTAGTCCTCCTATATATCCTTAGTATTAGTCTGACCTCATCACAATCACCCCTTGGATGTTGATATACCACATGGGAAAATTCATCAAGATAAGAAAAAATCATGGAAATTTTCTAGAAAACCCTTTCTATTTGATAATAAATCCTCACCCCACATGCATAGATATACCAACATCTTAATTTCCAAAACCGCAACCAAAATCAATTTTAGCACCATATGAATCATGAAAGATGATAAACACCATGAGGCTCATCTATACCAAGAAAAACCCACTAATCTCGATAGTCAACTATCTATTGATACAGGAACCTAAACCATAATTTCTATGCACATGTTCATGTATTGGACACATTATCATCTAATTACATATCACTCTATATTATGTATGTCATATCGTGTTATAATATTACACTATCATCATTCTATGACATTATCTCATTCTTATCACACTAGTCACATGTCACTTAATGATATAGACATAATGCACATCAATAATTGATTTCACATACTAAACACCAAGATAAAACAAACCATGGGTGGTTAACTCACTGTCCCACACTCAGTTAGACACCTTTATAATTCAGTTTCGGCCAATAAGACTATTGATGACATTATCGGTCAATAAATATAAATTATCTCTTTAGGGAAACATATAATTAATTATGTATCTTAGGAAGCACCCTTTATGACCCAACCATAATCCAACTCTCTAGGTGAAACATCATAACCACTATTTTGGACCTCCATAGGTATCTACATTCATTTCTCAAGGTGGGAAAACCACTATGGGTTCCCTTTCACTCCATTTCATACACTCCATATGAAATAAATACATCAAATATTTTGAATATGGTATAACCATTATAGGGTCCATTATGATTATTACATAACTTATTTATCTAAAAACTAAAGGGCACCCACATTTGTTTCATTACGGTCATTATCATAATCATATCTTCATAAATATTTAACTATTTATTTGAAAACGTATAACCGTGGTAAAATTAGGGACCATGAACATTAACCATATATTTATCACATATTCTTTACTGTTATTATTTGTTTTAATTTACCATCGGCCAATCTATCAATCTCATATATTATCCAATAAATAAATTTAATTAATTCAATGAAGATTTTAATTAATATAAAAATTATTCCAAAATTGTCTCAAATAATAACATACTCATCAATCGGTAGAGTGATCCCAAAACCATAAATAGTGGGGTGTGGACTACTCCCACATTCCTGCAAGATTATAATAATGAAGGGTTGCAATTTAATTTTCAAACACATCAATAAGTTAGAGTCAATTTAACAAAATTCTATAAATAAATCCATCAAGAGACTAATCCAAATTGAAATTGATTGTTTTGAAAATAAATTAATTCTTTGTGAAGACTCTTTAGCAGGTATATGTATTTAATTGGTCAAATTTTTTTAATCGTTTCTATGTGAATCCCCTTTATAAGGTTCTACAACCAATGTCTAGCGGTAGAGACCTATGTAATCAATATATTTCTTAGATAAAACCCCTCATGTGGTAATAAACTTATTCAAGACCTATCCAAATATAGATTCAAAGTTAAATTCTAAACAATTTTATTTTAAAAAGGTAAATAAAACCCTTAAATATGTTAAATAAAATAATTGATGACCCTCATAATTTATTTATTTTTATCAAAATGACAATAAATAACATAAAAATTATTTGATACTAATGTTAGTAACTCAAACCTATACATTAAAATAGTTTTATTTAATAAAACAATACAATAATTAATTTTCAATTAAAAACTATAGTTTTTAAAAAACAAGATTCATAATTATATAGGTATTGATCAATTAAAACTAATTTATATTACATAATAAAATAATTTAACAATTATTTATATAATTTTATACACTTAATCTTGATTGAAGCATTTTTCATATTCTCCCAATAGTAATATTCAATTTTCAATTATTTGGAGATTTTTATAATATAAAAATATATTATCTAACATATTCAGATATATGATAAATACAAGGGAGTTTTATCATATAAGGGACAAAATATTACAGAATATATACATAATACATATGTGAATAATTCTATATAAATATTACATTGTTTATTTTTGATCCAATAAAATGTATATAATAATGATTGAATCAGGGATAATTGTTGATTCATTACATAGTAACATATAACACAAAATATAATATATCACAATCCATATAACCATATATTGATACATCATTCATAGTATATTTAAATTCATCTCATTTCTCAATGAATTATGATTAATTGTATTTCTATTCACACCAATAAAATGAATTTTCTATGAAAAAGATTTTACTCATCAATGAAAAATGTATCATCAATGCCTCATTTCATATTAACATGTCAATGATTAATTATTTTCCAGGTTAAACCATTATTATTTTAATAATTAATGATGAATTTATGCAATATACAGAATAATAAATGGAATAATTCTAAAAAAAATATGAAAAATAATGCACACATAGTCAAGTGCTTATGTTTTGGGTTTTATAGGAAATTTATATTCCTAATAATGAATAATCAAATAATAAAACCCAATATATAAGGCTTCTTAAGAAATCTATTTATAGATAAAATGATATATATTAAAAATAAATTATTCTATTTATCCTTATTCTTCTAATAGTTAATTTTAATATCATATAAAAATAAAAGGATGCATTCCTCCTTGAGTGAGCCTCCTCATTTGACCCTTCAACTATTTTAATCATATAAGAAAACTAAATAATATATATATACCCCTAATATAAAATAGCCTTCAAATCAAATGTATAAGAAATATATAGAGATTAAAAAAGGAAATCCATAACCCAATTTGCACTTAATTAATTAAATATTGACCCCATTTTATTGAAAAATATTATTCAATAAGTGATTCACCAAAGCATTAAAATATTTTTTATGTACTATAGGTTTTGAATAAAATAATTATACCATTATAATTTAAATTTTTAGAATGTTATTGTTCCCTAAAATGTAAACTACATAAAATTTAATTTTTATTAGTTTGTGACCCATTTGTCACACTCTAAAATAATTTATAATAGAATTAAATATATATTATGTAGATGTTTTTATTTTATCACTATCGTTATAATATACTTTTTTTATAATCATATCATACAGAAAAAATCCAATATCAAATTTATATGATGAAACAATTAATAGTATTTAAACTATTAGGGTTTTAGGGCATAATTATAATGATATGAAACTTCATACAAAGCCTTAAATTCTTTTGGTATATCTAATATTAATTAACATCAAATGTATCATTATGTGAAACGATATCCAAAAATCAAAAATATATGAAAATATTTTTTAATTTATTTTTGATTTTTTTCCAACACATCATATAAAAATATTCATTCAAATAGGCCTACATTCGGAATTATAGGATTTTATATTCATGAAAATTATTTTAAACTCATAAATCATAATTTCACATAACAATATGTATATATAATAATATTTGAGAAACTAAATCTACAAATGGTTTTAGTGTTTTGATTCCATATTTTTGTGATTTAGTTTGGTTTTTTTAATTGGGTTGGGTTATTCATTCCATTTAGTTTTTTATAGTCCTTCAATTATTAACAAAATTTTATAGGAATGTTTGGCTAGTTCCTTTTTTATAAAAGCATGAATTTTTAAAAATTTAGGATAATGGAGAATGCATGTTTAATTTATGGGTAAATCATTATCATTACTAGGAGTGTTCATTTTAATTTTTGTTTATAGAAGATCATGCATAGTTGATGCATGGTCTTATATTCAATATTTGATCCAATTAAAAGGTTAATAAAGTTGTGTTTTTAATATATATAAATATATATATAATGAAAAACCATTATTTTCCTTGGATGATATGTAAATAACTAGGAATCATTAATCATAGGAAATTTTATTAGTTTATTCTCACCATAATATCTTCTTACTTCTATATTAATGCATTGGAGTATCTTTTCAAAATTAAATCCTTTATATATTCACTATACATTACTCCTCATAATTTTCACTCAAATTTTCAATCTTATTCTATGTATTTAACTTGGGATTTTATCTAAGGAATTCCGATACCCACTTTATCTGTGGGGATTTAGTTTATAATGGTTATTTATTTATTTAATGTGGTTATTTATGTTTCAATATGAGTTGTTGATGCATGATAAATTGTTGGAAATTATTTATTTGATTTTAACTATTTTGGACGGTTTTACCCAAATAATCACATATTAGAATGGGATTTTTATAGTATGGTTTTATATTAGTGTTATGATTGATATCTAGTGTGATAATTGGTTATTATAATAGATATAATATCTGTGGCTCCACAATTTTTAATTTTTATAATACAATTCTTTCTTGGTTGAATGATTTTTTGGGTAGAGATGGGTTTTATATTATTAAAGGTTTTTAAAATATTATAGGATTTTAAAATTATTTTTAAGGATTTTTTGGGTGTTTGGAGTTGAAAGATATTTTTGAAAAAATTGATTTTAAATATATGATATATTTTAATTAAAACAGTTTAAATTATTTTTTTCAGGTGAGATTTTAATATTAGGAAATGG
The DNA here is from genome assembly GCA_963277665.1 of Viscum album. NCBI lineage: Eukaryota > Viridiplantae > Streptophyta > Magnoliopsida > Santalales > Viscaceae > Viscum > Viscum album. The sequence continues at coordinate 836,953 of CAUJRU010000164.1, forward strand.
TATGGGTTCACATAGGGTTATTTATTCAATCTCAAACATTACTTGGGTATGTTTTTGTGATAAAATGATGGTTAATTTGTTACAGGGAAATTTATAAGACATTGACCATAGATTTATACATTAATAAGGATACCTTATCCTTGAGTAGAGTTATATAATGGGCCTTATTCCCATAGACCACGCAATCCATATAATATTTATGAAATTGGATGTACTAAAAAAATTTCCCATGTTTTTAATGATCTTAAACAGACTATGGGAAAATTCGGTCAACTTATAAGGATTGCCTTTATTAAATTCATGTCATCCAAGAAGCCATGAATAGTAAAATTAATTTTTTTAATGATATTACAATATAAAGTACTGATTTTTATAAAATCCAAATATATTCATCACTTGTGAGATAAATAGGTGTATAAATTTACATGACTGTGATAAAAAATATGTGTTTGTTATTTAATAATAATTAATAACAAGTGTTAATATTTTATAAATATTATTAATCCTAATTAAAAAGGTTGGTATTCCCATAGACTGGTCCACACCAAATACAGACTAAACCGAGATCAAAATTTTAGATCCCACATTAAATGCACACTTATATTATAAAATTTGTGAACTTAAACACTTGGATCCTATAGAAAAACATGAACATTAAATTTATGGTTTGATACCAATAAAAATGACCCAATTTTAGCCATCCAATACATTTAGAATTAAATGGAAATATTGGATCACTTAGATAATAGAGAACCTTTTAGGTGTACAATTTTAGATAATTAGGATAAAATCTTTTCAATGTGAACACATCCACACAGTATCCATTTTTCAAGAAAATGTGTTCTTTATAATGAAATGATTGATTTACTCAATATAATTTCAATATCTATAACTATAGCTCTTTTATCATTCCTATTCATCTTTAATACATATAATTTTTTTTTGTAAATGTGGAATAAGTAAAAAAATCATAGTATGGGAATTAAAGGTATTAATTTTGATTGTTTTTTTGACAAAAATGAGAAATCATAATAGAATACCTTTATTATAAAATTAATTATGTGTATGAAATATAACATACACATATGAAAACACTCATTTTTATTGAGTAAAAACATTAAAACCATGAAAATAAAATAGAAACCCTATTAGGAAACATAGAGCAGTATATTTATAACCTATTTCAGAAATAACTAGATCCTATTAAAATATATAGGAGAAACAACACCAGATAAATCCCTCCTTATCTCCTATAATTATAAGGAACATTACCCAATGCATTGAAGAGTTATCTAGGTGCACCCATCATATAATCTATCTCTGCCACACCATTCATATAAGTTATATCAGGATCACCCTTTGTATAAGTAGTATCAGTCCCACCCATCGTAACCTATAATTTTCATGTAACATATTATGAATAAAACATTTTAATGAGTCTATATTTTAATATAAATACCTTGAAACCTCTTTTTATCTCATATAAAAACCATTTTTGAGGTATCCAAATTACATTTCCTTTTAGAGCCCCATTTAAGAAATAAAGTACCGAAAACAAGGGACTTTTATTTGGAGAAAGCACGATTTTTTTTAACTAATACAAATATTAAATAATGTTTTGGAAATGATAAAATCTATTGGCATAGAATATATTTAAATAAAACATTATTTTTTTTCTTTTGAATAGAATTTCCAAAAGATTCATAATAAGAATAATTTTTGAATTAATTTGAAATATACATAAATTTTATTTTATAATTATTTTATTTCAATATAAATAAATTCATAATATTGTATTAATAATATGGACCTATATGAAAATGATTTATAAAATAAATCATTAAATCCTGTAAAATGATGTTTGAAGTAAAATTATCTTTTTTACCTCAAGCTCGAATCACCATGGACATTTTTTATCTTCTTAAATAATAAAATTATGTTAATTATTTAATTTATTAGTAGAATTATTAAATTTTATTATGAAATTTATTTTATTTATTATAATTTCATATTTAATTATATAATCAATTAATTTTGTGTAGGTCGTTTTAATGATATTCAGCTCATATATCCAAAATGACTTGGGTAGATTGACTATGGTCATTATATTCATTATTAAGAAATAAAAAAACTAATAATCATGAAATATTGTTCATTTTTATAAATAAATATAATTTTAAAACCAATTATGAAATATGGTTATGAAAAATGAACTATGTCATAATCATGGAGACGGTAGTTTGTGCATACATATTAGTAACGTTTTCATTTTTCAACGATCATCATTGAAATATGGTAATTATTAATTTAACCATATAAAATTATTATTTTATCATAAATATTATATTATTCATTTAAATATATTTATATATACAATCACTGTGATCTTGTCATTATAAATGAATTTAATCCCTACATGGAGGTGGTACGCATGAACAACGTTATCATTTTTCAAGGAATATAAATTTATTAAATTATATTTACTGAATGATACATATTTCATTAATATAATATATATATATATGTTTTAAATCGATTATTATAACCTCCCTTGGGATGTGGTTATTGAAAACAATTATATCGATTTGAGAGGCGATAGTCCACTATACACACGAATGATGGTTTTATTTCATGTTTAATTGAAGAAGAATATAGATATTGGTTATGTAATTGAAATAATAAAATATTATCTTCTCGGATATAAATATTTTATTATATATTTTTGTTTTAATAATATTTTAAGAAGGTGGAAGAATAAATTAAACTAAAACATTCAGTTAAAAGTTATACAACTTCTTTGGACAATCTATATTTATTAACTCCACAATCCCTATAAGGTTGGTATTATTATATAAAAAAGACATCTATAATTAAGATATGTGTTATTTGAAATTATGTTTATATTTTTTCCCAAAATGAAGGGTTCTTGAAGTGTGTAGATAATAGGATAAAGGGTGACCTTTTATAATGAGGGGAGGATCATTTTTCATATTTTAGAAAGTATTACATTAATATAATATAATTATCATGTAAAAATAGAACCAAATTTAGATAATTCGAATATAATATGTTTATTATTCTAAATAATCTCATATTAAATTTATTTAATATTTTTGTTGATGTATTCACTGTTATATTTTTATTTTTACCCTCCGGTAACCCCTTTGATGATTACTATTATAACAAATGTTTTTACACTTAAGGGGTTAATATAGTAACTAAAAATGATAATTAGACCATAAATGGATATTTTATTATATTTAGAACTATATAAAAATCACTTTTATAAATATATTTATATTAATAATTTCATTTTATTTAATAAAATATGATTTATTATAAAATATCATTAGTGTCATTTTTTTTGAAATACCTGAAATAATATAATATAATATGTGTCTAAATCAATTCCAATGGCCACAAAATGACATTAATTATAATATAAGCAGTATATTGTCTTAATATAATAATAAAATACAATTTTTATTAGATTTGATATCATTTTAAACATTGTCTTTTCGATTAAACCATTGGTTAACCATTTTTATTCTTAATCACATTAATGGCATTTTCAAAATTAAAGGGTTATAAATTTACCTATAAGGTATAAATAGAACATCCCACATAAATAAAGTATATAAAATTTTAATATTTTTTAAAACATGTGAATTAAATATAAATTTTAATTTAATGGGGATGCAATGTTCGATTGCGTACCTGATACACAACAACAAGTTTCGGGGAAAACATACGTTGTACAAAATGATGAGTTATATTTAAAAATATTAATATAATAATATTATTTTAAATTGTAGTTAACAGATAGCCGATGTATTTGTGGGAATGAAAAAAACAAACTATATTATGATAAAATATGTTAAATAAATGTTTTTCTATTTACCCATTTAATTTTAGTGTCTTAAAATTAAAAGAACCTAATTTTAAGCATTAATACTCTAATATTCATTAAAATGTCATTTTACATCCTTTTGATGGGGAATAATTTTTTAAATCTATTTTTTTATTTTTTATATGTTATATACGGAAGAATAATATTCTTATTTAAAAGCAAGACATTAAAATTTACTTCAGTTGAAATTTTGAATTTTTTTTAACAATGTTCATTTTTTAATGAAGAGTGAAAAATACTATATTTTAATTCAAAACTGCCTTTTAATCTTTTTTATTTATACGGAGTGATTAATATCAAAATTATTTTTAAAGTGTAATTAGATTATTTTTTATAAAAATATCCAATGTATGTCATTTTATTTACTTTCACATTGAAATCGGGCATAAACAAGTGTTAATCTATCGATAGTTATTATTTCTTAAAAACACGCTTTTTGTCTACATTAATGGTGCATTTCATTCATTGCCTAAAAATGTTATGTAATATTGTAAATACATATATATATATATATATATTGAATACATATGATATATATTATATTTAAGTCATGAATATTATTTAATACATAATATAATATTGACCACATGGATAATTTTTAATTATAACAAGGTTATTTTCCACTCAAGTTCCGATATCTACAGAATGTATGACATGAAATATAATAATTAACTAATTTTTATAGTAAGGTAATAAGTTGTAACACCCTAAGCTTCCATGGTACGCTTCTCTTTGAATAATACAGTAGTGTGTGTTGTACGCAACTTCGAGTTCTAACACACACCACAACCAATCACACTAGTCGTTATGAATAGTAATACACACTTTTTGAAATTTTATACATTTTATCTATAAAAATGGACTTAATTTTTGGATTCAGAATATTGAAATTATCTTCAGGTGAATTTGTTGTTCTTTTCTGATAACATTTATATTTTAATGAATAATGAAAATTACTAAATTTTAATTAAAAACAACTATTTTAATAGAAATAATTAATAGTGATAAATTATAAATTTGAGTGGTTTTAAATTATATTTAGAATATATTTTTACAATTTAAGCCAATTTTGGTCATTGGAAATAATTTTACATTTAAACTAGACATAAACAAGTGTCAATCTTTTGATAGTTATTATTTCATAAAAACACGCTTTTTGTTTTGACAGAGGGAATTAATTTAAATTAATAAATGAAACTTCTATGTTTTGAATTTGGTAAAATATTCTTCATTATTGAGATCAGAATATCAAAATTATCTTAGGGTAAATTTTTGGTATTTTTCAGAAAGCTTTTAATTTTGGATGTATAATGAAAAACACTGAGTTATATTTTAAAAACGAATTTTTATTTAAATAATTATTTATTTTATTTATATTATTTAATGTAAAATAGGTACATAATACATATATAAGTTCAATTTAATTCGTTGGAGTCGGTTTATAATAATTATATATATATATATAAATTTTATTCAACTTTTCACCGTCTTTTACCCAACTCCTAGGAGCTTTTGAAAATTCACATAAAACTTAATTTTACCGCTTATGTGAGCTGAATTTCAAAACTCCGAGAGACATGGTTAATATCAAGGAGTCAAATGTTGTTCTATGAGAGGAAAATAATTTTTAGTGAATAGTAAATTTTTACTTTTATTTACCACGGTTAAAAGTAAATAGGTTAATTAAGGGTAAAAATGATATAAATATTATCCTCACACATATCCTAATTCTATTGGACAAGCTTATATCGACCAAAAAAAAACCTTAGGAATAAAATATTATCATTTAGGTCCACTTGGATTACATTAGAACATTTCTTAGTATTTAATTCAAAGTAGAGTTAAAAGAGTTAAAATCAAAGTTTAATAACTAAAAAACTTTTAATATATGGTTTTTCATAAGATAAATTTGATTATAAATATTCATTATAAATTTAAATATATTTAATACATCATGGTATTTTTTTTATAATTTTTAGATAATATATTAATAAATTTGTTTAAGACACAATGATGATGCAATAATTACCTTATTCATGAATGAATCAAATAAATGGTATTATAAATATTCAAATAAATATAATATAAAAGTTTTTTTGACATACACGAATTTTCTAGGTGAATATGAAATGTTAGTATTGATTCAATGTATTTTTTTTAATTATTCATGTTTTTATTATTTTAACAAAAAACAAATACGAAATAGTGTCAAAATTGACATAAAATAGTTTTTAAAACAAATATAATATTATTAATTGATATAATGGTCCTAAAAATCTATGGTTATGAAAAAACTATTATTTAATAATATATATGACATTAAGGAACCAATTTGGGTTATATTGGCAGTATATAGTATGTTTATTAACCATATAGTGTATGAATACAAGAAGACACGGTAAAAGTTAAATTATTTACCTTAGAGTTAAATGTAAATGATAAGGTTAAAATGGTAACCTAAAATTGTCTAAAACCTATTGGTTGAGTTTTTATCGACATATACCCACCTTATTCTTTAAATAATAAACTTTTGACACATTATAAACCGAATATGAATTTATTATAAAATAATATTTTACGTTTTTTCTAAGGTGCCACTCACCCCTCTTATAAAAGGGAACTCCTACTTCTCTCTAATTCACACCATCTGAGCCATTTGGCTCCACTATCTCCTTACCAAATACCCTCTAAAATATCCTCCATTCATCCTAGAGGCCTTAGTTTGATCAGAAAGCCAACCTATGGATCCCTTTTTCTCAAATCAAAAGAAAAGAACCCGAAGAAGAGGTAATGATTTCACCACCCTCTTTCAAGTTCCTTTCTTCTTCCACTTCCTTTTTCTTTGTTGTTTCAATTATAAAATAATAACTCCAGTATATTATATATAGTGTGATGTTATTATATTTATCTTACAACCAAATTCATTATTATATCCACCCTTTGAATGACATGTCACCATAAGTGTGTACGTATGGCTTACCGTCTCCACGTCATGGTGTGATTGTTATTCAATACATTATTATTTGGATGTGTATAATAATGATGTGTATTTGATGTAAATAACAAATATAACATTATAAGGATTATGTATATATTATATACCATCCAATTATATATTATATTAATTTCAAAAGGATGATATTTTCGCTTGTGCGTACGTACGGATTACTATCTCCACGACGCGATGAGACTCATTTCCAAGTTCACCATTCATCGACGATTATAAAAATTTATATTATTAATAAGTATGTAATATATGAAATAATAATTATACTAGAGATATATATATTTATATATATATATATATATAAGTATTTATGTACTTACATATATCTCATTCATTTACTTCCGTTCAATACTATATGAAAACAGAAACTGCGTTTATGCGTACGTATGGACTACCGTCTCCATAAACGGTGTTTTCCATTTCATATATATCTCTATTATAAATTTATATATTCTAAATATATATTATAAATAAATCATGTTTTATATTCCAGAAGTATTTAAATCATGATCTAAATGATAAAATCAAGAGTAAAAATTTAAAACACATACAATAAAGAAAGCGATTATTACCTAAAATATTAATATAACATGGAAATCATTATTAAATGGATAATATAATGTCATAAATTAAATATATATGATATCATAAATATTAATATGGTTCTGGTATAATTTAATAACATACTATAGTCTTCATACAGGAGGGTAATCGTACCATCGACTAAAGGAAATGGCACGGTAAGGGGATTTCATCTCACCCCTTTTTCCCGTGAGATTCATGCCATATTGCAACTATTAACATTTGTGCGGTGCATGTACTTCCCATAATTTTATTCTTTATGTAATACACTTTAATCTATGTGTATTTACATATTCATTGTATGATACCTCTTTCATGGGGTGTATATTTCGTATGTTACCAAATTGGTAAGTGTTTATTTCACAATCTCTTCATTATCCGATGTTGTTTATACGTAACAATATACCGGGACATATTTATCATCCACATCCATGTTTTTTAAAAATTTATTTCAAAACACTCTTACTATTTTACAAAATATGGGTTAAAGTCATTTATACACTTGTTTGACTTTTTATAAGAATTTTATAAAGTATTCTTTACATCATTTTCCAAACAAGGTTCTTTTTAACCATTCCAACAAAATTAAGGTAAGAATGTCTTTTTAACTTATACGGTGGGTGAGGCTATTTTCCGATGTTATAAAGTCATCGAAGATTCCCTTAAAATATTATAATAATGTTTTCATAATAAAGGTTTTGTCTATAATTATGTGCCTTTTAAATGATTTCAAAAAAAGAGATATTTCTCTCAAATAGTTTTGATTTCATCTATGTCAACATCCTTTGATAAATGTTAAACTTGTTTGAAGTTATTTATTATGATACAAATCATCCATATTGTATTTAAGGTTTTGTGATATGTTTGACTATGGATGAGTTATTTTTATGCCATTAATGGTTTATGATTAATGTTTTGGCATTCGTTATTCTAGTTTTAATGATAATGATTATGTTATATTTCATCCTATTATTAAGATGAATGTGTTGGAAAAGTATGTTCTGGGTTGGGGACTGGTAAATGTAAGCCCTTCGGGTTGGGGTTCGGTTACAGCAGACCCTCCAGGTTGGTGTCCGGTTATTAGAGGCACTCTGGGTTGGTGTCCGGTTATTAGAACCACTCCGAGTTGGTGTCCTATTATTAGACGCACTCCGGGTTGGAGTCCGGTTACAGAGGCTCTCTGGAATGGAGTCTGGTTATAGAGGATCTCCGGGTTGGGTTTCGGTTATATTAATCCCTTAGGTCTTGGCACGAGTCATTGATACAAAAATTAATGTTCGGTATTATTCATTCCATCATTATGAAGGTGGTTATTGTTATTTCATGTGATTATTCGACTAGTAGAATATCCTTGTGAATAAGTAAATGGCATTATTTCATTTCATTTTTTCCATATTATGCAGAAGTTCAAGTTTAAAAGTATTTTGTTTTAGTTTTAAATTGACTTAAATGTTTATGCTTATTTTTGAATGTTTTCGCTATATTGTTATCCTTACTGAACATCTCAGCTCACCACTTTCTATGTTTTATTTTTCCCTGGATTCCAATAAGTGTATTGTGATGGATATGCAGGGTTATTACAAGGGAATAATGGAATTCATTATGGATTATTTATGTTGTTTTGTATGTTATAAAGTGTAATGTATCATTAATGTATGCAATCTATTTTCCAAGACTGCTAACTAGATTGGTTATTCAGGACTTTATTCCTTGTAATCATGCCAATTATTTAAATAATTCATTGAATCTAGGTTAATGGGGTCGGGGAGTTAGAGTTGGTATCAGAGGATATTTAGAAATAACCATGGAAACTAGATTTAGATAAACTCTTATTAGAGAACATCTCTCTAAGATAGACATTGAGGATTGGTATAGAAGAACTTTATAGACTTTTGGTATTGTAGGGATTTTGTGAGTTTTCCAAGAAATACATCCCTACCTAGATACGATCAGGTACAGGTGGATCTAGCACCGATGTACCTAGGGGAAAAAATGGAAAACACCGCTTTGAGATTGAATCGAACGAGAAATGGTGCACGACAACGGGCATTGCTGCACTCTTGGTTACGACACTCCTGGGGGATATGCTTAGGATAATTCACATTTTCTTTACAAACCATTATGAAGGTATTATGAATATATACTTACTCAAAGAATTTTTTTTATGATTATATATTATATCCATAAACTGTTTAATTTATGTTAAGTGTTTTACAAGTTTGGGATTAGTAATAGATATTAATAAACTAATGTAGTGCATGCCATTGTTTAGAAATGGTGCCCAGTAGATGGAAGGAGAACTCCAGCAATACAAATGATCCAAAGAGTAAGAAGGGTCATATATTTCATGGCCCTAAGATATAATTTAGAAGGAAAGAGTCTCCCACATATTATCATCATATGAAGAAATAATGACTTGTGTTGATAAGATAAGTAAATAATTCTCAGAGTCATATGGCTTTGAAAGGAAGCCAGAGAAAAAAGGATGGTATTGAGAAGGACAGATAAAGGGAAGAAGGTAAAGAAGTATTTTTACATATGTGATAACTGAGGAAAGAATCACCTTGGAAAATTCATGAAGGGAATGAGAGAATGTTATAAGTGTGGAGAAAAAGGACACCAAGTACAAGACTGCAAGTGTAAGAAAAAGGTTTCAAATGTACAATGCTTTATATGTAAGGAGTTTGAAAACTAAGCGAACCAATGTCTCAGTCATCAGACTATGCCTTAAATGATGCTATTGGATAATAATCATGTTATGATACCACCATAAAGGAAGAGGAATGACTAGTGTTATTATGTTATTATTTTGTAATTATTTCATTTAAGTGTTGTATCAATGATGTTCTGGAAAGAAATAAGGATTCTACTGCAGTAATATTTCATTGAGGATTTGAGATTTTTTGGTACTAAGAAAAGTGACTCTATAGCTAGTTAACCATTTTGGAAATTACATGGTTGAAGGAACGATAAACCTTAATATGGTCCTAATATTGAGGTACTAATTTTGGAATAAGATATAGTTGATTTGGGCAAATTATATTGGATATTCTCAAATACCTTGAAACTCATTAATGATTTTTCATCATTGGAGTTTAAAATTTTTTTGATAGAAGGAGTAAATCCAGTATATATAAAGAATAAGGGAGGACGGATGTAATCAAAATGGATTTATGGTAATTCAGGATGTTAACTTGTTTTAAAATAATACATGGTGAAGGTGTTCAAATGTTATTACATGGAAAAAAGGATATTCATTGTGTTTAACTTCCTTATGAATTTTGGATTGTGAGTTTGGATAGTAGTATTTTGTATAATTCTACTGGTTAGAATGGACTGAGTTTGAAAGGTTATTTTTGTATTTTGATAAAAGGACAACACGCAGACCGTGTGGCAACCAATAACGTCGGACAAATCCACGAGAATCGAACCCACAACCATAGTACAATAGTGATTTATCACCTACCACTAGACTATGTGAAGTCCCTATATTGTATAATGTAGTTCAGTTTTTTAATGGGTCTGATATGTGAATTATACATTCATTATATTTGGAACCCTTTATGATTAGGATAAATAGAGTATTTATGAATTGTATTATGTTTTGTAGTGAAAGATGAGTTTGTGGTAGAAATTTATTAATGGATAAAACTATAATTATAAAGTAAGTATATCTCCTTATGATCTTAGACAATCTCATAAATAAATTCTTCATCATTATGAAAAGGAACATAGGACAAAAAATGTTGTCCTAGATGGTACCTTAGATCGTCAAAAATTTATGGCTTTGGGATTATTGGCCTTTTCACAGCCATGTTCTCTACCACTCTCCATCAGATATAGATGGTTATATTTCTCTTCCTTATCCATATTTTCCTACATGGAACCCTAGTATAGGTTATTTTCAGTATCCTTCATACTTACATATCTTTATTTTAAGTAGAGGCATCATTAATCAATTTTTCGATGTGGGATTTCGACTAAGATATTTTGAAATGTCTACCCCAAGTTTCCAATACATAGAATAAATTGTGAGGACTCAATTTATTGAAGGAGGGGAGAATTTAACACCTCAAGCTTCCACGGTACGCTTCTCTTTGAATAATACAGTAGCGTGTGTTGTATGCAACTTCGGGTTCCAACACACCCCACAACCAATCAAACTAGCCGTTATGAGTAGTAATACCCACTTTTGGAAATTTTATACCTTTTATATTTCAAAATGGATTTCATTTTTGGATTCGGAATATCAAAATTAATTTAGGGTGGATTTTTTTTTACTTTTTTGATAACTTTCATATTTTGATGAATAGTGAAAATTTCTAAATTTTAATTAAAAACAACATTTTTAATCGAAATAATTAATAGTGATAAATTATGAATTTTAGAGTTTTAAAATTATATTTAGAATTTATTTTTACAATTCAATCCAATTTTGGTCATTGTAAATAATTTAATATTTAAAGTAGACATAAACATGTGTCAATCTTTTGATAGTTATTGTTTCTTAAAAACACGCTTTATGTTTTGACAGTGGGAATTAATTTTAAATTACTAAATGAAACTTCAATGTTTTTAATTTGGTAAAATAGACTTCATTATTGAATTCAAAATATCAAAATTATATTAGGATAAATTATTGGTATTTTTTTGAAAACATTTAATTTTTGATGAATAATGAAAAAAAACAGAGTTATAGTTTAAAACTGAATTTTTATTGAAATAATTATTTATTTTATTTAAATTATTTAATGTAAAAATAGATACATAATACCTATATAAGTTCAATTTAATTCATTGGAGTCGGTTTATAATAATTTTAGATATATAAAAATTTTATTGAACTTTTCACCGTCTTTTACCCACCTCCTTGGAGCTTTTACAAATTCACATAAAACATAATTTTACTACTTCTGTAAGATGAATTTTGAAAATATGAGAAACAAAGTTAATATCAAGAGGTAAAATGTGGTTCAATGAGATAAAAATAATTTTATTGAATAGTAACTTTTTACTTTTATTTACCACGGTTAAAAGAAAATAAGGTAATTAAGGGTAAAAATGATATTAATATTACCCTCACACATGTCATAATTCTATTGGACAAGCTTATATATACCAAAAACAACCTTTGTAATAAAATATTATCATTTTGGTCCACTTGGATTAGATTAGGACATTTATTAATATTTAATTCAAAGAAGAGTTAAAAGAGATAAAATCAAAGTTTAATAACTAAAACATTTTTAATATAGAGTTTTTCATGGAGAAATTAGATTATAAATATTAATTATAAGGATAAATATATTTCCTACATCATGTTATTTTATTTAAATTTTTATACATTATATAAATAAATTTATTTATGACACAATGATGATGCAGTAATTACCTTATTCATGAAAGAATCGAATAAATGGTATTGTAAATATTAAATTAAATATAATTTCAATATTTTTATGACATAAAATAATTTTATAGGTGAATATTACATGTTAGGAATGATTCAATGAATTGTTTTTGAATAAATCTTGTTGTTATTATTTTAGCAAAAAACAAATACCCAATAGTATCAAAATTGACATAAAATACTTTTAAAAATAAATATGATATTATTAATTGAAATAATGGACTTAAATATATACGTTTAGGCCAAAAAACTTATATAATAATATATATGACATTAATTAACCAATTAGGGTTCAATTGGATGTATATAGTACGATTATTAACCATATAGTGTAAGAATACAAGAAGACACGGTAAAAGTTAAATTATTTAACATAGAGTTAAATCTAAATTATAAGGTTAAATGGTAACCTAATTTTGTCTTAAACCTATTGGTTAAGTTTTTTTAGACTTATACCCACATAATAATCTAATAAATCAAATTTTGAGCCATTATAAACCGAATATGAATTTATTATAAAATAATATTTTATGTTTTTTCCTAAGGTGCCCCTCACTCCTATTATAAAAGGGCACTCCCCCTTCTCTCTAATTCACACATTATAAGCCATTTGGATCAGCCAAACACTGCAAAAATACCATCCCAAATAACCTAACTTCATCCTATAGGTATTAGTTTGATCAGAAAGCCAACCTAAGAGTCCCTTTTGATCAAATAAAAAGGAAGAACCCGAAGAAGATATAATGATTTCACCACCCCCTTTCAAGTTCCTTTCTTCTTCCACTTCCTTTTTCATTGTTGATTCCATTATAAAATAATAAATCCAGTATATTATATATACTTTGATATTAATATAATTATGGTAAATCCAAATTCAATATTCTATCCTCCCTTTGAATGACATGTCACTATACGTGCGTACGTACGACATACCGTCTCCACGTCGTGGTGTAATTATTATTCAGTACATTATTATTTGGATGGGTATAATAATGATGTGTATTTGATGTAAATAATAAATATTACAAGATAAGGATTCTATATATATTATATACCATCCAATAATATATTAAATTAATATCAAAAGAATGATATTTTCCCATGCGTACGCAAGGATTACTGTCTCCACGACACGATGAGATTCATTTCCATGTTTACTATTCATCGACGATTATAAAAATATATATAACTAATAAGAATGTAATATAAGACATAATAATTATACTAGAGATATATATATATTTATATATATAAGTATTTATGTACTTACAAATATCTTATTCACTTACTTCCGTTCAATACTATATGAAAACGGAAAGAGCGTTTATGCGTACGTACGGACTACCATCTCCATAAACGGTGTTTTCCATTTCATATATATGTCTATTATATATTTTTATATTCTAAATATATATGATAAATAAATCATGTTTTTTGTTATGGATTTATTTAAATCATTATCTATGTGATACAATCAAGAGTAACAAGTTAAAACGCGTATGACAAAGAAAGTGATTATTACCCGAAATATTACTATAACATTGAAATTGTTTTTAAATGGAAAGTATAAAGTAATAAATGAATAATTTATGATATTATAAATATTAATATCATTATTTTATAGTTTAATAACATGCTATAGTCTTTATACAGGAGGCTAAACGTACCCTCGACTAAAGGAAAGTGCAAGGTAAGGGGTTTTCATCACACTCCTTATTCCTATGAGATTCATGCCATATTTCAACTATTAAATTTTGTGTGGTGTATGTACTTCCAATAATTGTATTATTTATGTAATACACTATAATCTATGTTTATTTACATATTCATTGTATGATACCTCTTTCACGGGGTCTATGTTTCGTAAGTTACCAAATTGGTAAGGGTTTATTTCATAATCTCTTCATTATCTGAGGTTGTTTATACGTAATAATCTACTGGGACTTCTTTATCATCCACATCCATGTTTCTTAAAAATGTATTTCGAAACATTCATACTATTTTATAGAATATGGGATAAAGTCATTTATACACTTGTTTGACTTTTTATATGAATTTTATAAAGGAATATTTCCGTCATTTTCCAAACAAGGTCCTTTTTAAACTTTTTGACAATATTAAGGTAAGAACGTCTTTTTAACTAATAAGGTGGGTGAAGATATTTTCCGCTGTTATAAATTCGTCGAATCTTCCCTTAAAATCATATAAGAATGTTTTCAAAATAAAGGTTTTCTCTATAATATGTGAGATTTAAATGATTTAAAAAAACGAGATATTTCTCTCAAATAGTTTTGATTTCATCTATATCAACATCCTTTGATAAATATTAAACATGTTTGAAGTTGATTTATTATGATACAAATCATCCATATTGTATTTAAGGTTTTGTGATATGTTTGACTATGGATGAGTTATTTTTTATTCCATTAACGGTTTATGATTAATATTTTGGCATTCTGTATGCTAGTTTTAATACGAATGTTTATGTTATATTTCATCCTTTTCTTAAGATGAATGTGTATGACTGGTATGTTATGGGGTTGGGACTGGTAAAATTAATCCCTCCAGGTTGGGTTCCGGTTAAAACATACTCTCAGGGTTGGTGTCCGGTTATTAGAGGCACTCTGGGTTTTTTTCCGGTTATTAGAGGCATTCCTGGTTGGTGTCTTGTTATTAGAGGCACTCGAGGTTGGAGTCCGTTTACAGAGGTTCTCCAGGATGGAGTCAGTTTATAGAGGCTCTCTGGGTCGGGTTTCGGTTACAGTTATCCCTTAGGTCTTGGCACAGGGCCTTGACAAAGAAATTAATGTTCGACATTATGCATTCCATCATTATGAAAGTGGTTGTTGATATTGCATGTAATTATTCGACTAGTAGAATATCCATTTGAATAAGTAAATGGAATTATTTAATTTTATTTTTTCCATATTATACTGAAGTTCAAGTTTAAAAGGCTTTTGTTTTAGTTATACATTACCTTAGATGTTTATACTAATTTATGAAAGTTTTTTCTATATTGTTATCCTTACGGAGCATCTGATCTGACCTCTTTCTATGTTTTATTTTTCCCAAGATTCCAAGAAGTGTATTGTGATTGATATGCATGGTTAAGCCAAGAGAATAATGGCATTCATAAAGGATTTTTTATGTTGTTTTGTATGTTATAAAGTTTAATGTAACATTCATGTATGTAATCTATTTTATAAGACTGCTAAATCGATCAGTCCTTCGAGACATGATTCCTTGTAATCATGCCAATGTATTAAAATAATGAACCGACTCTAGGTAATTGGGGTAACAATGTTACATAAGTGATATGAAAGGAATAATATATTTTAGAAAGGTTCTTATGAAGAATAAATTATCTTATTTTTTATATTCAGGAATAACAATGAACATACAAGACAAGTTGAACATGTGGTAAGGGGTTTCTAATCAAACTTTTAATTCCGTTATATTTCCATTGTTCACAAATTATTTATTGCATGTGGTGTATTGTGTAATAAATTTGATGTATATTATTATGATTCTATTTATATTCATTTTATTCTATAATTATTTTTGTGGTTATTATATTTTGGTCTTATGACCCTATTGATTACAAGTAGGTAAAGGGTTTTCATCTTACGTTTTATTCCCATGAGATTCACGCTATATTTTCCACTATTTCCTTTTGTCTGGTTTATGAAATTATCTTGATTGCGTTGATTAAGTAATATAATATAATTTATTGTTATTTAAATCATCATTTTATGAATCTTATTTAATGGGGTGTATGTTTCATAAGTTACCAAATTGGTGAGGAAATCTTTCACCCTCCTCTTTTTAAAAGACATCACATATGATATGTCTTTTAATTTCCACATTCATATGTCAGGATATGTTATTCTATATCATATTACTGAAAATTTTATGTCCATGTTATAAAATACCCTTTTATCTCTCCTAATGTCATTTTATAAATTTTAATGTCACGTTGTTAGGCTCTTGAATTTTTGTAAAGGAACTTTTTAACCCAATTTCAATTCATCGTGTAAAACATGAACTTGTTTGATTATGTTGTGATGTGAATACGTTTGAATAAAATATGGTTGTTTTGCACTGAATATCTAAAAATAATGAGTGTATTTATGTTTTGCACACATAATTATACAATTGATTTATTCTTAATCTATGGATACAGTCTTTATTGTAGATTTTGTCTCAATTTACATTCCATTGAGACCTCATTGTTGTTATGTTCCAATAAACTTTTATATGGTGTATATATTATCCTTTGACAAATTATATGATGAATACCATTATTATCATGATATTATAATGTTTTTATTAAATATCATTATTCAATTATTTGTATTGAAGCATCTTTCATTTTGTTCTGAAACCCTTATGTAAAATATCGTTTTAATGATTTAATATTCTTAATATTTATCATTAATGACCATGTTTTCAAAATGGTTTTAAGGGATTATTTTTTTGAAATTAATGTATTAAAATGGTAATTCCATTAAATGATTCAATGTGGTTTGGGATACTTTGATTCAAAAATATCTTTATTAAATGTTTTAAATGGTATTGAAAATGGACTGGTAAAGAATTGATTATGTCAATATTTTTAAATGTTATATTATGATTGCAACGTGGAAATGTTATCATTACATTATTCTGGTTTTTTGTGTTATGAATATGTTATGGTACTTGGGAATTGTTTACGTATATGGGTGGTTCAGTGATAAACCTAGGGCAGGTGAGCCCAAGATAGCTGTCAAATGCATTGGGTAGCACGAAGGAGGTAAATGTTAATGTTTCTCCTAAGAGATTCATAGAATATACTATGATGGGTATTATAACATAACTCACTATGTATCCATGATCACTACAATGTAAGTATGTTATTTATTCCACAAGTTATCTTTATGATTTATGATTTCTATGTGTTATTCATAAATTTTATGAGTTCATGAGGTATGTTTTGATTGAAAAGTATGGTTTCATTGATTTGTATTTATTGATGGGATAATGTTTTAGTTCATGAGGTATGTTATGATTTCATGAGGTATGTTATTTGTTTGATGATTTTTACATATGACTTAATGATGAATAAGGGACATGGATGAGTCATGTTGTCTGAAACATGGCACTAGACATGTTAATTTCCCTTATTTTTAATTTTATTGAAAAAATAGATTCGGAGTACTAGTGTCTACATGTAATATTCATGTTGATATATAATAGTTATGGCCTAGTTATCTAAAACTCCATACCTAAAAATATATGAAATGTGAAACCTTGATTTAACTCAAGATCATGTATTGTTTAAGGCTGGGTATGTATAGTTGGTATTAGAGGTCGGTTTAGAAAATATTTGGGATTATAGGTTTTCATTAAACACACGGTTGGTACCTATGTCTATTATTTTAGTTAAATACTTATTTTATAAAATTTTCAAATCAAGGAATCCTAGTTACAAATGGAAGGAGGAGGATCTCAAACAACATTCCTATCTCTTCCAAATGACATGATTTCAATAATTATTGCAAAGTATTGTTCAGATGATTGTGAAATTGTTTTATCATAAAACTCTCATACAAGAGATTTTTGAGATATCAAACAACTCCAACATACATCTATATTATCAAAGATAATGGGATGTATTTAATAAAATCATATTTTAGCAATATTCTCATATTTTCAAGAATGGTAAATATTATCAATGCATTTTCAAATATTTTACCTTATATAATTATTTAGAATCATATTATGAATTTGAAAAACGTGCGGAAGAAGGAGATATTTGTGAAACCTATTTATATTTGATTTTACAATATATTCTCTCAGCACACACTTATTGTATTTTTAAAGGACTATTGATTTAAAGTTTGAACTCAAATTTGGTCTGACTGTCTTATAAAAATCATGTTTTAACAGATGTTTTGAAATTAAATGTAATACATGGATATTTTCCAAAAACAATTTTTTCATGTGAACACCCATTTAACCCTAGTTTTACAAGGTGTATATAGATGAACTAAACACATGATTTGAAGTATCTATAAATCATTGTTTTATTGAATAGACCTTCGAACTATATGAACAAGAAGATGATGAAACCATATGGACACCATGATCAATCTATGATGTTATTTATATATGGAATAGTTTTATATTAACATATGGAAGTGAAAAAATGACATTATATAATACATTTAGGGCTTAATGTTTTGGGATGAAATTGAAAGGTATAAGAAAACCATTGATTTGAAATCATGTTTGGTTTTTTTTAGTTTTATAAAAATGACATCATGTAATATGGGTAACAACCTATCACATCTAGCATGACCATAGGAATCGAACCCACAACTGAAGGGCCACAAGGGAGCATCGCCTACCGCTAGCCTACGTGAAGTCCCAAGTTAGTATGACTTATATTTTTATTTAAATAATTTTATGGATCTAGATTAATTTGATTTTGGGATCATAGGTTTTTTCGAATGTATATCCATTATATAGGAAAATGATTTCATTGTTATGTGATAATGACTATTTTAGAAGATGTTTTCTATTTTGGAACATTATATGCTTAAGGGAGATAGATTTCTATGGGATCTCATTTATGGAGTAACAATTGATTTTTTTTTGAAAAATATATGTTTTTATTGTGGAGAAATAGGGATTTGGGTTATTTATGGAAATTATTAACCTATCATAGTGAATATGTGATTAAGTTAATTATACTGTAGTAATTTAAATTAAGAGTAGTCGATGTTATTTGGAGATAAATGTTATAATTTATCATGGAAGACTATGTGATCAAATCTTTTAGATATTTTGATCAAAAATAGTTTGATTGTTTTGAATAATTTAGAGGCAAATTGGGTATTGAATGGTCATTCTTGAACTTTGGGTACATTTTGATGCATTTTAGAGATTAAGAGTAGTATTTTTTTAATGTATTGTCTTTTTTACGGATTATCTAAAATCTTACTAATGATTTTATATTTTTTTATGTTGAACGGACAGGGAAATATATATTTTATCTTTTGTGGATTATGTGATACTCTAGAAGATTATTATAGCGCTTTTAATGTGACCAAGCCTGTTTGAATTCTCATCATTTGTAGAAAATATTGGTTTGTGGCATATATTTAGTAAAGTATGAATGTCTACATGAAAATAAAGTATGATTCCTTATGTTGTTAATTAATCTCATAATTAAAATCTTCAACATTTTGAAAAGTAATGTAAAACCAAAATATTTTCTGTTAACTTTTCCCATAGGGGAATCAAAGACCATTTAACCCATCACATGTTTTTAATTTTTTATTGGTTAACATTCTCCTAGTACGATTTTCAACCACTCTCCATCAAACATTGATTGTTTTTTCTCTTCCATATCAATGTTTTCCTATATTAAATTGTAGTATGTGTTATCTCAGTGGATCATTTTATTTCCCTTTATTTAATTTAATGTGATATTTTTATGGAATCATTTTTTAATGTGGGACATTCTATGATGTTTCTAATCCCAATTTTAAAATTGCAAGGATGCAATTCCTAAAATGGTGGAACGATGTAACATCCCATGTAATTAAATGATATAACATTTTCATATTTATTAAAAAATGTTATTTGAAAATTTATATTACTTTATAGGGGATGCTATGTTTGATGGAATACCTAATACGCAGTAATGGGATTCTTTGAAATCATATGTTGTACACAATGTCATGTTATACTGAAAAATATTAATATAATAGTATTATATTTAATAGAAGTTAATGGATATAAATTTTATTGGTTGGAATGATAAAAACTAACTATGTTATGATTAAATATGTTTCTTTAATGTTTTTACATTTAACCAATAAATTTAAGAGGCTTAAAATAAGAAATAATCCTATTTTAAGCATAAATACTCTATTATTCTTGAAAAGCTCGTTTTACCACCTTTTGATGAAGAATCATTTTTAAATATATTTTTTCACTTTTATATGTTAAATATGACAAAATAATATTTTTATTTGGAATGAATACATTAATATTTAATTTGGATGAAGTTTTTTTATTTATCTTATAATGTTCATTTTTTTATGAATCACTAAAAATAATGTATTTTAATTCAAATTGGCTTTTTAATCAAATTTATTAATTTGGATAGATTATATTTTTACTTTTTTGTTCAAGTGTAATTATATTATTTGTTTTAAAATTTAATCCAATGTTGGTCATTAGAAGTAATTTCACTTTGAAATTTGACATAAACAAGTGTCAATATTTTGATAGTTATTATTTCATATAAACACATTTTTTGTTTTGATAGTGGGAATTAATTTTAAATTAATTAATGCCACTTATGTTTCATTAATTTGGAAAATTGGATTACATATTTGGAATTAGGAGGTCTAAATTTTGTAAATATGTAAATTTTATTTTTAGACATTATGACTATTTAGTTCGGTAAATATTTTATTTACCACAGTTATAGGGTAAATCTGGTAAATAAAGGTGAACAAATATTATTATAATATTATTAAATCACCTTATCATTTGTCCTAATACTTTGGGTTGGTAATTTTCCGGCCACAAGAATACTTGGTTTGATTTTGGGACCCCATGGATCCACAAAAGAGTGATAATGGCACTTTATATCAATTAATTTAAAGTAAAGGAAAAAATGACTTAAAAATATATCTTTTCATAAATCAATTTTTACATGGGGTAATATAAGTTATATCTTTGACAATAAATATTAATTTACATGATAAAATATTTACTACATCATGTTATTTTTTTATAATTTTTAGATATCATATAAATAAAATTATTTTTGATACAATAATGATGTAGTGTTTACCGCATTAATGAATGATTTAAATAAATAAGATTATAGAAATTATAATAATACCCAAAAAATTTAAAATTATTATTGGATGATTTTATTTAGTACATGAGTCATATTATATTCTAATTTAATGAGTTTTGGACATTTATAAACTGAATTACATTATATAATAAAATAATATTTTCAAACATTCTTAAAGAGCCCCTCCTCCCTCTTATAAAAAGCCATCACCTTTAAACCATTACTAAAACCTCTCATTCCACTTGGATCATATAACCATTTCCAAATTAATATCATTAAAAACATTTATTCCTATTATATGCCTTACCTTATGCACAATACACTTCAAATAAACCATTTGGTTCAAAACAAAAAGAGATACCCAATTTAATAGAAAATTTTCTCTAAAGTTATTTTTTTTTATTTTACTTATCGAACACCATAAAATATTCTTATTCCTTTATTTTATGACAAATTAAGTATCCTAAATATACTAGTTTTTTTCATGTGTAGTATTCTAACTACACTTCCAAACACCTCCTTCTAATGGATTTAAACATACTATTTTAATGGACGGTGAACAATTGCCTCACAAAATGACGATTCTTTAAATATCTTCATCCGCCTCTAATGGAGGCCATTATAGTGGAACTTAATATATAAATGATATATATTATATTTATGTTTTATCCATGCTTTTATAATTTTTTTATAGACACACCTTTATGCTTTCCCATATATGTAAACATGATAATTTCATTTGAGGAAGTGCAGACTACTGCCCACTCAAGGTGACATGATTAATTCAAGACTTTCATGGAACATATAAAGAATGGAGTTAATGAAATTATGAAACAGATATATCATATAATATTTTACTATAATTACAATATACCTATGTATCACTCTATTTACATTCTTTTTAATAATGGAAAAACTAAAAGTAGTGTTCATTCATACGTACAACTTACTGTCTCTATGAATTGTGATTTTCATTCCATACATTAAAATGTTATGTATTGTTGTAAATAAATATATATACTGAATACATATGATATATAAATTAATTAAACAATTAATATGATTTTTTAGATAATATACTTTTGACTACATGGACAATTTGTATTTATAACAAGATCATTTTTGAATCATGTTCCGAACAGAGGCCAAATATCCAAAATGAACTCAAATAATTATCTAATTATTATGAAAAGTTAATAAGTTATATAAAAGGTATTATAAATTTGAAAAATTTTCTTATTAAATTATAAATTAACTTATATTTATAATTCAATAAGATTAAGTAACATACAAGATAAGTTAGACTTGAGGTAAGGGGCTTCTAATCACACTTTTAATTCCGCGAGATTTCCATTTTCACCACTTATTTGTTGCACGTGGAGTATTTTATAACGATATTTTATGTATTTTGTAATGATTATATTTATATTTCAGGTATTTTGTGATTCATTTGGTGGTTATTAACTTTTGGTCTTATGACTCGATAGATTAAAACGTGGTTAGGGGTTTTCATCTCACTTTTTATTCCCTTGAGATTCATGCTATATTTTCCACTATTTCATTTTTTGTGGTGTATATACTGCCCATGATTGTTTTAATTTTGTAATATACTTTCATTTATTGGTATTAACATTTTCATTGTATGATCCTTATTTGACAGGGTGTATGTTTCATATATTACCAAATCCATGAGGGAATCTTTCACCCACCTCTTTATAAGACTTCATTCATGTTATGTCTTTTAATTTAAACTTTCTTATGTCATTATATGTTGTTATATATCCTTATTTCTTTAAATTCTTTCCCAATTGATGAGATACCTGTTTCTCTCTCATCAACTTATTTTCTAAATTTTAATGTGACATCGTTAGGGTGTCAAATTTCTTTAAGGGATCTTTTTAACCCAATTTAAATTCAATGGGATAAACATCTACATGTTGATTATGTCGTGCTATGAATATGTGTGAATGACATATGATTATGTTACACTGAATATCCAATCATATTCAATGTATTTATATTTTTCACACATAATTATGTAATTGATTTATCCCTAATTTAAGGATACCATTTTTATAAGGGATTTTGTCTCAATTTACATTCTATTGAGTCTTCATTGTTGTTATGCACCAATTAACATTTATATGGTGTATATAATATCGTTCGATATATTATATCATGAATTACTTTATTCTCATGATATTATGAAGATTTTTTAAATGATATTTCTCAATTATTTGTATTAAAGAATCTTTAATTGGGTTAAGAATTCCATAACTAAAATATATTTTTAATGATTTAATTTTATAAATATTTCTCATTAATGTCCCTATTTTCAAATTTTTGTTAAAGATTTATTTATATAAAAATTAATATTGAAAAGTTTTAATTATTTTAAAATCTTCAATTATTTATAGGAAAAATTTAATTAAAAATATCTTTATTAAATATTTTAAATAGTTATGAAAATGGTTTGATGAAGAGTTGATTATGTCAATATTTTCAAATGATATATTGTGATTACAATGTGGAAATGTTATCTTTACTCCATGCTTGTTTTATGTGTTATGAATATGTTATAGTTCATGGGATGTTTTTACATATATGGGTGGTTCCAAAATAAACCACAGGTGGGTGATCCCGAGATAGCTCTCCAATGCATTGGGTAATGTGATAGAGGTAAATATTAATGTTTCTCCAATGAGATTTAGGGAATATATAATGATGTGTATTCCAACATAACACTCAATGAATTTGTGATAGCTACAAAGTATGTATGTTTTTTATTCCACATTTTACATTTATGATTTATTAATTCTACCTGTTATTTATATATGTTATGATTTCATGAGGTTTGTTATGATTGAAAAATATGGTTTTAATGATTTGTATTTATTGATGGGATAATGTTTTTTCCTTATTTTATAACCATTACTAATATTTTTATGTTCATCCCATGTTTTTTAAATTTTTTCCACGAGACCTATTGATTAATAAGGGTCCAAGATGAGATCAAGAAAAAGTCATGATGTCTAAAACATGGAACTATATATGTTTCTTTTTATGAGTTTTTATTTTATGACAAAAAATGGATTATGAGTAGTTGTGTCTATATGTAATATTCAAGTTCATATTTAATAGTTATGGACTAGTAATCTAAAACTCTAAATCTGAAAAGGTCCTCAATGTGAATTCTTGATTAAAATCTAGATTATGTAATGTTTAAGGCTGGGTCTTTATAGTTGGAGTCATATATTAGTCAAGACAATGTTGTGTATTATGATTTTTTTAATGACATGTTTAGTCCATATATATATTATTTCATATAAATACTTGTTTTATTGTCTTTATAGATCATGTAAATTTGGTTACAAATGGAAGTAGGAGGATCTCAAACAACATTCCAATCTCTTCAAGATGAAAGTCATGCAATAATTATGGAAAAGTCATATTCAGATGATTGTGAATCTTTTTCTAGAATATGACTCTCATGATAATACTATTTTTAGATATCAAACACCTCCACTATACCTCAATATCATCATGGATAATGGGTTATATTTAATAAAATCATATTTTCAAAATTTATAATATTTTCAACGAAGGTAAATATTATAAATCCATTTTCAAATATATTACCTTATCAAAATATTTTCATGAATATTATGATTTTGAAATAGGTGTTGAAGAAGGAGACCCTTACGAAACCTGTTTATATTTTCGTTTATGGTATTTTCTCCCAGCACATACTTATATTATTATTATCAGACCATTGATTGAATGTTTAAACTCAAATTTGGTTTGATAGATTTAAAATAATCATGTTTCTTCAAATGTTTGGAAATTATATGTCATACATGATTATTTCCAAAAACTATTTTTCTGTGAACACCCATATGACCCACGTTGTATAACGTGTATTTGGATATAGGAAGGATATGATTTTGAAGGATACCTAAATCATTATTACAATGCATGGACATTCTACCTACATTAACAAGATGACGATGAAACCATATGGACACCATGATCAATGTATATTGTAATTTCAATTGGGAATTTTTTGATTTTATCATATGGAGTTGAAAAAAATGATAATATATAAGACATTGAGGTCTTAATGTTTTGGTATTAAAATGAAGTGTATAAGAAAACCACTGAGGTTATAACATGTGGGGTTATTTTTTAGTTTTAAAAAATTGAAAACATGTAATATTGGTGAAAAATCGCCATGTCTGGTAAGGCTGTAGGAATCAAACCCATAACTGATGGGTGCAAAGGGTGCATTTCCTACCATGGGACTACGTGAAGTCCCAGGTTAGTATGAAATATTCATTCTTGTATAATGATTTTACAGATCCAGAATAAATTGATTTTGGGAAATTATTATTTTTTAAATGGATATCCTTAATATATGAAAATGATTTTTTGATTAAGTGATAAAGGTTATTTCAGAAGATGTTTTATGTTTTTAAACATTATATTCTTAAGAGAAATGGAATTGTATGGGATCTCATTTGTGGAGTAATTGATGAAATTTAATTTTTGATGAATCTATGTTTTTATTGTATAGATATGGAGAGTTGAATTATTTAAGGAAATTAATAACCTAACATAGTTAATATGAGATTATGTCAATTACAATTTAGTATGATAGTTTAAGAGTAGTCAATGTTATTTGGAGATAAATGATAAGATTTATCCTGGAAGGATATGTAATCAAATCCTTATGAATTATTTGTTTCAAACATAGTTTGGATTATTTTGAAGAATATTAAGGGCAATTGATTATTGAATGGTATTTCTTGAACTATGTTTACTTTTTTTGAATTTTTGAGATTATGAGTACTATTTATTTTTTAAAGGATTATCCTTTTTGGGGATTATCCAAAATCGTACTAACCATTTTCGGTTTTAGTTGATGTCTAATGGTTGGGGTAATATAGATTTCATCTTTTTTGGATTATGTGAGACTCTAAAAGATTATTCTAGTGCTTTTAATTTGACTTAGACAGTTTTAATGCTCATTGTTTAGAGAAAATATGAGTTTGTGGTATAAATTTAGTAATGGATGAAGGGCTACATTACAAGTAATTATGTTTCCTTATGTTTTCAGTTTAGATCATAAATAAATTCCTCATGTTTATAAAAAGTAACATGAAAAAAAACATTTTCCATTAACTTTTCTTACTAGGGAATCAATGATAGTTTTACCCATCACAATATTATGATTTTTTTATTGTTAACTTTCTCAAAATCTGGTTTTCTACAACTCTCCAACAAACCATGATGGTATTTTTCTCTTCCATATCACTATTTTCCAACATTGAATCCTAGTATAGGCCATCTTGGGTGACCTTTCTATTTCACTTTCTTTATTTTAAATTGATATTTTTATTGACTATTTTTTCAATGTGGGACTTTCGAGGATGTTTCCAAGCCCAATTTTAAATTTGGAAGGATGAAATTTTCAAAAGGGGGGATGTAACATCCTTGGTAAATATTGAATATAAAATTTCAATATTCATTAAAATTTTTCAATTAAATACTAATTTTACATTATACATGATTCTATGTTCGATGGAATACCTGATATGCAACAAATGGTTTCTTTGAAAACATACATTGTACAAACAACGTTGAGTTATACTGTTAAAATATTAATATAATATTATTATTTTAAATTTTATTTAACACATAGATATTGTATATGTGAGAATAAGAAACAATAACCATGTTATGATTAAATATGTTTCATAAATGTTTTTACTTTTACCCAATAAATTTGAGAGGCATAAAATAAGAAATAATCTAATTATAAGCAAAAATATTCTAATATTCTTTAAATGGTCATTTTATTGCCTTATGATGATGAACACTTTTTAAATATTGTTTTTGTCACTTTTATAAGTTATATATGATTGAATATTCTTCTTATTTGGAATTGGGACTTAAAAATTTACTTTTGATGAAATATTGGTATTTTTCTAATAATGACCATTTTTTTATGAATTGTGAAAAATTCTCTATTTTAATTCAAAACAGCCTTTTAAAATAATTTATTTAAATGGTTAGATTATCTTTTTAATTTAATTCAACGTGTTATTATATATTTTTATCAATTTAATCCCATGTTGGTCATTTTATGTAAATTCAAATTGAAATTGAACATAAACAAGTGTCAATCTTTTGATAGTTATTCATTATTAAAAACACACTTTTTTATTTGAATAAAAAATTAATTTTAAATTAATTTATGCCAGTTCTATGTTTTGAATTTGGAAAAAATGATTCAATATTTGGAATCAGGATGTCCATATTATGTAAATATGTAACTTCAATTTTTATACATTATGAATATGTTGTTCAGAAAATGTTTTATTTACCATGTATATGGGTAATTCTGTTAAATAAGGGTAAACAAATATTATTATAATATTATTAAATTACCATAACAAGTTTATTAATCCTATTGGTTGATACATGTCTGACCATGGGTATCCTTGGGTTGATTTTGGGATCCCATGGATCCACTTAAGAGTGATAATGACACTTTATATTAATTAATTTAATGTAAATACAAAAATGACTTAAACTTATATCATTTATAAAATCAATTTTTACAAGGGGTTATATAAGTTATATATTAAACTATAATACTCATTTAAAAGATAATAATATTTCCCAAATCATGGTTTTTTTATAATTTTTATAAGTCACATAAATAATATTATTTGTGACACAATAATGTTGTAGTATTTACCTCATTACAGAATGATTTAAATATATACGATTATAAAAATTAAAACAATATCCAAATCCTGTCTAATTCTTATTAAATGACTTTATTTCAAACATGAGTCATCTTATATTCTAAATTATTGATTTTTAGAACTTTATAAACTGAAAATAATACTATAATAATATAATATTATCAAACATTCCTAAAGAGCCCCCCTCCCCTTATAAAAATCCCTCACCTATAACTTATTACTCACACCTCTCAATCCACTTGGCTCGTCCAAACGCTTCCCAATTAAGCTCCTTATATCCCTATATTCATCCTAGAAGACTTATTATAGGACAAAGTCACTTCAAATAAATATTTTTGTTCAAACCAAAGGGAGATACCTAATTTAAATGTAACAACATCTCTTAAGTTCTTTTCATTTATATTAATTCTCCAACCCCCTAAACTGTTTTATACCTTTATTTTATGAAAAGACTAGTATCATCAATATACTAGGTTTCTCTTATGATACGTATTATAACTACTCTTCCACACACCTCTATCAAATGGATATGAACATACTATTTCTGTGGATGGAGAACTACTGCCTCACGAAACGATGATGGTTGAAATATCTCCAAAAACCTCTCATGGTGACCATTATGTCAAAACTATGTTTATATATGATATATTTATTCATTACTTTTTCCCTATTATTCAGTAATTTTTTTACAAATATACCACTAGGCTTTACAATATTGTAAACAAAATAATTTCATTTGAGGAAATGTAGACAACCGTCCCCTCATGGTGATATGATTCATTCCTGACATACATAGAACATATAAATAATGTAATTAATTAAATTATGTAACATATATATCATATGATATTATAATAGACTTAAAATATACATATTTATAATTTTATTTTAATTCATTTTAAAAATGTAAAAAAATGAATTCAGTATTCATGCGCACGTACGGCTTACCGTGTCCATGAAAGGTGGACAATATACCTTACATAGGAATGTTATGTAAAATTATAATTACATATATATACTGGATATAAATGATATATATGACATTCAAATCCTGAATATGATTCTAGAGATAGTATAATTTTGACCACTTGGAACATTTGTAATTATAAGAAGTTCATTTTTTACTCATGTTCCGAACATCGAAAAAATGTCCGACATGAACACAAACAATTAAAAAAAATTTATAACATGGTAATAAGTAATATAAATGGAATACTAAATTTGAAAAAGGATCTGAAAAATGTAGAAATTAACATCTGTTTATTATTTAAGAAGAAAAAGGAACATACAATACATATTGGACTTAAGGTATGGGGGTTCTTATCTCACTTTTAATTCTGTGAGAATTCCATTGTTAACCACTTATTTATTGAATGTGGGGTATTGTGTAATTCCATTTGATTCATATTATCATGATTCTATTTATATTAATGGCATTATATGATTAATTTGGTGTTTATTAACTTTTTGTCTTATGACACAATTTATTACAATGTGGTACATGGTTTTCATCTCACTTTTTATTCTTGTGAGATTCATGATATATTTTCCACTATTAGATTTTGTGTGGTTTATGTGCTTCCCAAGATTATATTAAATGTGTAATATACATTAATTTATTGGTATTTAAATATTTATTGTATGATCCTTCTTTCAGGGTTTGTATGTTTTATATGTTACGAAATTGGTGAGGGAATCATTCACCATCTTCTTTTTAAAAGACTTCATTTTGGTTATGTATTTCAATTTCACATTTTTATGTCCTGATATGTTATTATAAATCCTTAATTCATTAAATTTTATGTCCATGTAATGAGATACCAGTTTCACTTTTTTTGACTGATTTTCTAAATTTTATTGTGATATTGTTAGGCTGTCAAATGTATGTAAGGGAACCTTTTAAACAAATTTCAATTATTTGTGTTAAACTTCTACTTGACTATTATGTCGTTAAATGTATATGTGTGAATAAAATATGAATATTTTAAACTGAATAACCAATAATATTGAATGTATTTATATTTTTCACACATAATTATATAATTGATTCATCCATAATCTATGGATACTCTCTTTATAAGGGATTTCGTCTCAATTTAAATTCCATCGAGTCTTCATTTTTGTTATGTTCCAATTCAATTTTATATAGTCTATATAATGTCCTTTGACAAATTATATCATGAATAACATTATTCTCATGATATTATAATGTTTTTATTAAATTTTTTTCCTCAATTATTTGTATTCAATCATCTCTCATTTAGTTAGGATCTACTTAACTATAATATCGTTTTAATGATTTAATATTTAAAATATTTATCATTAATGACCATGTTTTAAAAATGGTTTTAAGGATTTATTTATATGGAAATTAATGTTTTAAAATGCTAATTCATTTGAAGAATTAAAGTTTTATTGTACAATTTTCTTAAAAAGAATCTCTATTAAATGTTTTAAAT
This sequence comes from Viscum album, assembly GCA_963277665.1. NCBI lineage: Eukaryota > Viridiplantae > Streptophyta > Magnoliopsida > Santalales > Viscaceae > Viscum > Viscum album. Next base: position 867,957 of record CAUJRU010000164.1, read on the forward strand.
GGTTATGAAAAAGCATTGATAATGCATAGATTATGTCAATATTTTGAAATGAAATATTGTGAATGAAATGTGGAATTGTTATATTTCTTTTATGATTGTTTTATGTGTTATAAATATGTTATGGTTCATTAGAAATGTTTATGTATACGGGTGGTTCTGTTATAAAACTAGTTTGAGTGAGAATGAGATTACTCTCCAAAGCATTGAGTAATAGGACGGAGGTAAACATTAATGGTTCTCATAAGAGCTTGAAGGAATATATTGTGATGGTTATTCCAATTTTACTCCAAATGTAGTTATGAAAGTTACAATTTAAGTATGTTATGTATGTAAGCAATTACCTTTACGATTTATGATTTCTATATGTTATTAATAAATCAAATGATTTCATCAGGTATGTTATGATTGAAAAGTATGGTTTCATTGATTTGTATATATTGTGGGATTACATTTTCATTCCTTATATTATAACCCTTAATAATCTTTTTATACTCATCACATGTTTTTGAAATGATTTCCAAATGACTTAAAGATCTATAAGTTTCAAGGATCTAATGAAGGAAAATTCAGGCTTTCTAAAACATGGAACTAAACATATTTCTTTTTATGAGTTTTTATTTTATGAAAAAAATGATTATGAGTAGTAGTGTCAACATGTAATATTCAAGTTGATATGGAATAGTTATAGATCAATTTTCTAAAACTATATAACTGAAAATATCCTCAATGTGAATTCTTGATTTAACTCTAGATTATGTAATGTTTAAGGCTGGTTACTTATAGTAAATTTGATTATAAATTTTCAAGGGATGAAATTTTAGACCAATAATCCATGTTTAACTTTTTAAATATTTTTAATATTATTTTAATTAAAGTAATAATATATTATTTAACATGAAATATCATTACTATCATTTTTTTACACTGTTAATTTAACTTGACAATGAGAATAACAAAAAATCAAAGGAATTTTGAATATAATCCTTTAACACATCACTAAATGTGATATTTATTTATAAATATTTTTAATTCGATATTTAAATCCAATTATATAACTTTTAATATTTTTATAATCATTCAGTTAATTTCAGAATAAATTGAATAAATATTATATCGGTGTTGCATATGAATTTATGGTAATTGTTTCATTAACAAAATGTATAAATAAATTACCATTGTAAAAATTAATTTATATTTCATATAAATATTTAGAGCTGAACATGCCTTCTTTTTATTCCAATGTCAAAAATTGAAAGATAATAAAACAATGAAAATTAAATTTTTAGAATTTCATTACATAAAATAATATAAATGTTAAAATCATGTCCAAATAGAAATAAAATGATATATATTATAATTTTGGATTTTTAAGGAGGAAATATAGTCATCCAAAACAATTATATTAAGTGTTAGAGTCATCTTTTAGTTTTTATCGCATTTTTTCCCTTAATTACCTCATTTTACCATTACTGTGGAAACAAAACTTTATTTAACTACTATTTGTAACAAATAAAAATAAAAGTAAAATATTTCTAAAATTTAGACCTCCTAAAACTAAATATTTATTCCATATTTAAACATTCAATTCATATAAGTGGTATGATATAATTAAAAAAATAAACCACAAAATGCGACGAAAAATAGTTTCTCTGAAAATTATCTTTTTAAATATAAAAATGTTTAAATAACAAATTCATGTATAAAATTCATTAAAAATACAATAAATTTATTTTTAATAACAAAAATTGTCTCTTTTAATTTTAAAACTAATCTGAAATAGAAATAGGCATTGTAAATACTTGAAAATAAAAATACATTTTCCAAAAAAATTAGTATTTTTAACTATTCTTTAAAAAATCATGTTTTCTAGAAAACTATCAAAAAATTATTATAATAAAATTCTAAAAAGATTATTTCCGAAATTATATATTTTTTATCAAATAAATGTTTCATAGTTCAATTTATTAATTATAATATTCTATAATAAATTAAATAAAACCTATTTTTGTAGAGAACATATTTTGGAAGAATAAAACGCCTTTACAAAAAATCGATTACTTATTTCATAATAATTAATAAATAAATTTTTAATAATTAATTTCATTATATATATTTAATAATTTTTTAATCAAATTCATACACATTAATTTAGTGGTGTGGTTAAAATTATCATATTTAAATCGTAATATTTCATGGATCCTTTAATCTCGATGTATCATATCGTGTATTCTATAAAACATAGTATTTATTTTAAAAACATAATAAATTTTATTCTCCCCCACCCCTTTAATAAATATTTTCCTCAAAATATAAACTTTATCTCAATAATCATAGGTTTACAAATTTAAAATAACTTTTTTAAAATCCTTTAATTTAAAAATGGATAATACTACATCCTTATGATGTGAGAGAAAAGAAAGTGAAAAAGGTCATCTAGAATAACATATATCTAGGTTTCCAAACATGATAAAATTAGAGGGAAAGGAAAATATGGATATGGAGGTAAAATTAATGACCAAATAATAGATAGTGAATGCGTACATTAATCATATGAAATTTAATGATCAGAAGAAAGTAAATTTCCAGAAAACCATAAATCAAAAAGGTGTGAAAAGGAACATCGATTCATGAGAAACAAATTTAATTAGATAATAGTTTTTTTTAAATATCTATTTACTGGAGTTTATGAATTACAATACAATATATATTGAAAACATAATTATATATACTTACTTGAATGATATAATTTCATTCTTTAATCAATATTTAGAGTAATATCATATTTTTTCTTCTAAACAATGAGTATTCCAGATAAATTTTTCATGCATGAAGCAATAAAATGAACCTCTAATGGATCACATAACAAAAAAAATTATATAAATATGTTCCTATTATTTTTAAACATTAATAAAAACAAAACTATTGTAACAGGGTAAGAAATATCCCCAAAATAATTAATCATCATATGAAGAAATATAACATTAATCCTTAAATCCACATAAATAACACACAAATTTTAACATGGACAGTTTTTAAATAACTAACCTAAATATTATTCAAAATATTCCTAACCAAATTTGAAACCGAAAAATCATAAGGATTTGATAACATACTCTTAGATTTATTTCACATTTATCTCTAATCAAAATTAATCATTAATAAATTTATATTCCTGAATATATATACAAAAAACATAAAATATCCAAAATATGAACATCATTTCCATAAATAACTTGTATCACCATAAATCCAAATTAAAATCATATATGATTCCAAAATATAATTCAAAATTTACTGCACAAAAAAAATCTCATAAAATTATGTTTATTTATGGTTCCCAATAAAATGAAGTAATTCTAAAATATCATTTGTTACTTTATAACCAAATTACTTTTGAATCCCATGTTTATCTCTATGATAAAATAGATGATCCCAAAATAAAATTAATCACTATATATCAATATAATAAAATAAAAAAAATTCATTGTAACAAGGACATCATGTATGATAGTAGTAGGTGCTTCACCCTTGTCATCTTTTTTTGACAGTTCAGGACCTGCGGCATTGCCGAATGTGACAGGTTATCACATGGCCTGTGGGTTATACTTTTTTCAAAACAATTTTAATATAATTCCTATAACATTCCCACAAGTATGATGAACATAATTCAAAAATGTTAAAAATTATAATGAAATTATTCTTAATGTTAAGCATAAAGGTTGCATATAATGCAACCTAATAAAATCTCTTTCAAAATATCATTAATGACCACAGAATCTCCTCACGTAAAACCATAAAATGGGGATTCTAAGCCTTTGAACTTATGATTAACCATAAAATCATAAACCCATATATGTATTCATAATTCTTAATCTAGAATAAGTCGAAAACATCATAATCAAAAAATTTAACTAATCCCTTCTAGGATACCAATTGTAATATCCCTAAAACCATACTCTTGAATCTACTGTTAAAAACAAAAACTATGAATTTCTTGTTTGATTCCAATAATCATGACCCACTTTAGCTATACGAGACATTCAATATAAAAGGTAATATTTGATCAATTAAATACATAATTAACTTTTAGTTTTTTTTATTTAATTAGGAAAAAATCGTTCAATGTGGGAACTTCCACAAAGTATCCATATTTTCTAAAAAAATTATAAATACATGATTTCATCATTGAAGGTAACTTACAAATATGGAACTCTAACTTCATTAACATTTATATTAATTGTTAATTCAAATTTAAATTCATTTGAAACTGTGGGATGAGAAAAATAAAAATAATAGCAAGGGACATAAAATTAATAAATATTTAGGTCCAGTGAAAAAAATTAAAAGTCAAAAAATGTTTTCCTTTATCACAAAATTATTTAATCTTATGAAATATAACATTACCACATGAAAAAACACTTTTTTATCAAAACAAATCATTAAAAATCATAGTAAGAAAATATAAAACCTTTTATAAAACTTATATAATTATATTCATAAACCATGTTAGGACTAACTGGATCCCAGCTAAATTTATCGTATAAACCACACTAGTTTACTCCTTCTTTATTTCCTATAAAGTCAAGATACATTGGTCAATGCATTGGAGCACTGTTGGGGAGAACCCATCATAAAAGTTATATCATCCTCACCCATCTTATAAATTTTATCTATATCACCCATTATAATATATAAATTTCATATAACATATCATGAATAAAATATATTTATGATTTCATATTTTATCATAAAACCACTATAAACACTTTTGAAATCATATAAAACACCTTTTTCATATATTGAAATAAATTTTCCTATTAAAAACCAATTTAAAAAATTAAGTAACAATGAAAATGTATTTATATTTAGAGAATCATGGAATCTTTTAATGGAATCCAAACTTCAAATAATGGATGAGGTTGTGGGAAAATCTTTTGATGTCAAAACTATTAAAATGAAAAATTTCTTTTTTTTATAAAGAAAAGATAAAATCATCGATAATTTTTTTTGAAATATTTTGAAAGAGACATAAAATGTAATTTATAATAATTTTATTTCTATATAAATATATCCATGAAATAATATTAATAATAGATATATGTAAGAAAAATATTAAGAAGATGAAACATTTAACTATTAAAAATGATGTTTCAAGTTAAAGTATACATTAATTTAAGTATGATTCATCACGAACATTATTTATCTTCCTCAATAATAAACAATTGTAAATTATTTACTTTATTATGAATTTTTTAATATTTATTATTACATTTATTTTATATATTATTATGTTATATTTAATTACTTATTTAATTAAGTTCAGGTTAGACGTTTTCATGATATTCGGCTGAGATGTCAAAAATGACATTAGTTTGTTGATTAATGTAAATAGGGTCATTATTAATCCATATCTAAAATAATTATCGTGAAATAATTACCATTTTTATACATCAATTATATTTTTAAAACCAGCCATGAAATATGGTTATGAAAAATTAATTATGTTACAATCATAGAGATGGTATATTGTAGGTACACGTAAGTAATGTTTCTATTGATCAAAGATCATGATTGAATGATGGTACATTTTATTTTATATTTATAAATTTTTTAATATATAATAAATAATTTATTAATTCTATAAATACACTTATATATACCATTCATGTGATGTCGTCATGAAAAATGAATTACATATCTTCATGAAGGTGGTAGTCCACACGTACACACCAATGAGGGTATTATTTCCCATTTGATGGAATAATAAGATAGATAAAAATGATTACATTAATATAATAAAAAAAATACTATTTTAGATCTATGGATTTTATTATATAATTATGTTTGAATAATATTATAAGGATGTTGAAGAAGAAATAAATATAAAACATAATGTTAAAAGGAATTCCTCTTCTTCAGACAATCTGTTTTACATTACACCTTATACCCTATAAGGTTGGTATTCTACCTAAGAAAAGACCTATATAATTATGTTATGGATTATAGGAAGGTGTTTAGTCATTTATTTTCTAAACTAAATTGTTATTGAAGTATGTATAGAAGAGGAGAGGGGAGTTTATTTATAATGAGGGGAAGGGCATTCTTAATATTATCTAAAATATTAAATTAATATAAATTATTTTTCAAATTAAAATTGATCAAAATTAAAATAATTACAATATAATATGATTACGGGTCAAAAAATCTCATATAATAATATTTTACAAGTTTATTTGATGTTGTTAGCATTATATTGGTGTTTTAACTCATTGTTAACCTTTTGACGATTATCGCGATAATAATGTGTTTTACTCATTAAGAGACAATATAACTACTATAAAAGGATAATTGGATCATAAATGGATAATGATTGATATTTTATACCATATATAAATTTATTGACCAAATATAAATTTTTTAGAAATTTTAAATAATTTAATAGAATATTATTTCTCATAAAATATCGTTAATGTCATTTTTGTAAATACATGAAATATTATAATATATTTTGTTTCTAACTGATGGATAATGGTTCCAAATTGATATTAATTATAATATAAATATTATTGGGAATTAATATAATTATCTAGTGTAATTTTGAGAGATTTTGATATCATTTTAAACCCTATCTTTTGAAATAACCCCCTCATTGACGAATTTTATCCTTAATCGCGATAATGGATTTTTAAAAATTGAAGGGTAATAATTTTACTTATGAGGTGTAAAATTTATCATAAATTGATAATATTTTTAATTTAGTCTATATTAAATCTCAATTTTTATTATTTCTTTATTTTTATGATTTTTAAATAATTTAATTATATATTATTTAACATAAAATATCATTAATTTATTTTTTGACACTATTTATTTAATTTTACTTTAAAAACATAATGATTGAAAAAAATTCAAATATAATCCTTTAACACATCAATAAAAAATTATATTTATCTAATAAAATCATGTAATATAATAATTCATTCAAATTATATTACTTTTAAAATTTTTAAAATAATTTATTTTATTTCTCAATTAAATAAATAAATACTGTGTTGACATTTCATATGAATATAATGTAAATATTTTATCACCAAAACTTTGAAATAAATTAGCATGATAAAAAAATTTATATTTATAATAACTCTTTATAACTAGACATACCATCTTTTTCTCCTTATAAAAAATAATTAGTGATAATAAAAAAAGAATTATATTATTTACATTCCTTTACATAAAATATTATAAAGGTAATAATCTTGGAAAAATTTAATCAAAAAGCCATATATTCTAATTTTGGATGGTTATGTTGAAAATATACTCATAAAGAATTAATTCCAGTGTTTGGATTAGCTTTCAGTCCTCATGACATTATTTTTAACATTAATTAACTCATTTTACATTTACTGTTATAAAAAAAATACTATGAAAACTATTATTAATGACTAAAAAAATTGATATATATATAAAATTTGTACCTAATTTCTCTATATATAGAATACATTTTTCAGATTCAATTCATATAAATTTTATAATATAATTTTAAATTGATCTCGTAAAATTTGTTGAAAAATATTTTTTCTAAAACATGCTTTTATTTATAAAAACATTTTTATAATAATTTTGAGAAAAAAATAATTATAGTGATAGTAATTTTTTTATTAATAAAAAGGACTGATTTTAATTTCAAAATTGATCTCTAATATAATTTTACTTTGTAAATAATTGAAAAGAAAAATATAGTTTCCAATAAAAACATTATTTTTCATTATTCATTGTAAATCAATATTTTTAGAAAAATCTCAAAAATTCATTCTAAGATATAATTGACCGTTTTATTTTAAAATTTATATGTTTTTTATAATATAAAAATTTAAAAATATCTAGAAATTAATTTTATTATTCACTCAAAAAATTTAATAAAACCCGTTTTTGAAGAAAATGTATTTTTAAAGAATAAAATGACTTCAAAAAAATTGAGAACATATTTACAACGATTTTATCAAAAATTATGTATTGATTATGACAAATATATATGTTTCATAGTGTTTTTAATCCTATTTGCATCATCCAATTCAAAATTTAGGTTATATTAATCAAATTAAAATAATAATACATCATGGTTCGTTTAATCTTGGTGTTGCATATCTTTTATGCTATAAAAAATAGTATTTTTTTAAAATATCAGGATATAACATAAATGGAATAAGGATTTTTAGTGCTGGTGCATGTGAACTTTTCCCACTCCACCCCATTCCAAATTTTTAATCACCCTTATCCTTGATATGGAGAGTTAGAACTACTTGGATTCCACAATAGTGTGGTAGACTCATCCTCATGATATTATGGGATTATTTTACCATGCCATGACTAGTTTCAAGGATATAATATTTATTCTCATTATTATATTATTGAAAAAAATTATTTTACACAATACCAGTTTTTTTTAACATCATTTATATTTTGAATATTGATTTCTTTTTATAAATAGATTGTGTGATTTAAATGTGTGCTTTTAGAAATCATAATGTGACTTTTAGTAGTTGTTACCGTTAGTGTTCAATAAATAATTTCGTTGTGGTATTATTTAAACCATGTCATTGTATAATGTTAACATGATTTTTATAAACATTATATCAAATTAGGGTATTAGATTTAAATTATATTTAGAGTTATATTTACACTTTTTATACATACCACAATAGACATTAAGATGTTGTTGCTTTATGTTTTAAGTAGATCATACATTGGGTTCATAGAATGATGACTTAAATGGGGAATATAACATGAATTTTGAAAAGTATAGAAGTATTCAGTGTCATAATTCAAAAATTTATGAATTTAATTATTTCATCTGGATAGTTGGTTGGGGAATTGCATTTATTTTTATTTTTTTGGTTTTGTGGTATTTTATGATTGTATTTTAATATATAGATCTATTATGAATTTTATTTGGATTTATATGGTTTTCATTTGAATGTAATGAGGTTAAACATTCCCCAAATTACATTTTTTATCCTTGTTATTATAGTTAATAACCTTATTTGATCTGGGGATGTGCCTAATTCCAAGTAATGTTCTAGATCAGTTTTAGTGATAGGTTTGGTTAATAAGGTTGGGTTTGGGTGTTACATGTCAGATATCAATCAAACATAAAAATACATATATAATATTTTTCAATGAAATTTTTTACATACCAAATAAATATAAAATTTACATCTCATGTTATATAATAATTCTATTCATAGTATTTAATTTTCCTAATGAAAATAATTAAAATTTTCATATTTATTTCCTATGTAATGATTAAATAAAATGATACCCACCGATGTATGTTGGTGCATTTTTATGATACACAGTCATGTGAATTGATTTCATACCCATCATATGGGATGATAAATTTAATATTCGGTATGTGAATCTCTCTGAATATCAACATTATAAAAATCGAATAAATCTGATAAAATTAGTGCTTAAGTTTTAAATTTTTTCAACTAATGTTTATGGACATTAATAAAATTATTATTTTTCATAGGTGTTGATCATTTGGAATGTAATGAAATTTATTTAATTTTATTAATTTATGTTTTATAGAAATATAATTTCTATTTTTATTTAAATTTAAGTAGAATTAGTATGTGAAAGAAGTTCGAGATTGAAATGGAATATGAAATGAAATGAGAAAATAAAATTAATATAATTTTGTCCCTCAATATAATTGTTTTAATATTTTTCAATTATTTTTACTTTTTCAAAAAATATTCACTAAAAACCACCTCCCTTGTAACGTCCTTGGCCTGGTTCTCCTCAAATGACCAGGACATGTTTCTATGAGAACAGAAGCGCGTATCCCCATATCCTCGAGGGTGATGACTAGTAGTTATGTTTTAATAAATATAGTAGAGAAACTATACCCTCTAATACATAATAAAACTAAATGATATGATAAAAAATAATACAATAAAATCCAACAGATATAAAGAAAATTGAAAATCAATTTAATAAAATCAATCCATGAAGCGTTATATGGAATATCATACAAAATTTTATACGAGAAACAAACTGAATGAAAGACTCAAAAAATAATAACTCCAAAAAATAGTTCTCAACCTCATTCTCATTCCCATATCCAATATCAAATAACAACTAGAAAATATAACAATCAAGCACAGGGCCCCTTGCCCATTCCCAAACCATCATCCATGAAGTCGTCTCGGGTACGAAATGGCAATCATAAGAGGATGTCAGTAAAAAGTTGTCATCCATAATCAACAGTGTCAAAGTATATCCATTCTAAGTAATAGTTCATGTAAAATTATGATAAACAAAGACATAAATTTTATTTTAAATATATAATATCTAAATAAACTCACCAACAATCGATCTCTAGGTTGACACCCGAGTTTATCCATACCTACAAAAACATGATACTAGATGTCTTTGTCCAAACCCATAAATTATTCCATTACCATTTTCCATAATATCCATATATGATCTCATAATTCACAATAGCTCCAAGTATAATTCCCATGCCTGATGTTAATTACATAATCATTTCACATCAAAACCTGCAAAAACTCATATGTCATGAGAAAATTGCATGTACATTTCACTTAAGGCCCAAGGAAAATTCTCATTCCATGGGATAAACAAAATCCAAGAGCTACATCAATATTTCATTTCATACTTATTCCTTGTCGATACACAAATTTATACCAAATATTCCAAAAATTTGTTAATATGGAAATTCACGCTACTAATTGGTCAATATGTCAATTCAGGCCAAATATTCCAAAACAATGTCAATATAATGATGAAAATTACTAGTCAATATGTTAATTCCAATTTCTAGTCATTATGATAATTCCATGTCAATATGGTGACATGTCAATATACCAACATTTCATTAAAAAATCTCTTAATTTCATTCAAATTATACAATTAAAATCTAAGAAATATATATTAATTTTAAATTCATAATTTAATATTTCCTTAAACTAATATCATATTTCAGTTATAAGGCACTTGGATTATATATTCTAGGTTCCAACAAAGGGTTAAGAATATGTTCACCTCTCAAGTGGTTGAAAATTGAACTTCTCATTCACCAACAGAAACTACCAGATATGTGGAAAGTCTAAGTTTTAGTATTAAAGGAATACAAGTTATTAAAAATTGAAAGAGGTTTCTCATTTTGTGTTGCAAGGTTATCACTTGTATTACAGATACTAGAAACACAAATAATACCATACAGAGATGTTTTATACTAATTACCTAAAAAAAGTGAATAAATTTCTGTGAATAAAAAATATTTATCTAAATTAAACAATATGAATCCCTAATTACAACAATAGATCCACCACATTAGGGATATTAGAAGTAGATTCATGGAATGAATAAGAGGAATTCATCAATGCATTGGAAAATATAATGAATTTAGATGTTAAGATCAAACCACAAATCTAGAGATTGAAGGAATACATTAGAGAAGGTAAGGAATATTTGGAAGGATATTCATGATTGCTAATATAAATTTAGTGTTGAAGGACAGTGTTAAATACCTAAATAGGTATTTTTAGTAGAGAAAATACGGTATTACCCTTGTTTTTCCCATCCCAGATAGCATCATTGGATAGATTTTTGTTCTAGGAAGATAATATACACATCTGGGAACCCCATCGGCTATCTTGTGCATTATTATAGCATTTATGAGCTAATTTTTCTTTCATTGGTTAGTTGGTGGCACTTCAACAGTCCTTTGGTTTCATTCCATAGCTAAAAAATTCAAGTTTTATTCCCCTATACCCCAAAGAATCATTAAAATTATTTTTTATCTAGACACAAATTATCATTTAAAAAATATAAAAAGCTATTAAAAAAACTAAAGTATGTAATTGTCACGAACCAACCAAGGTTGACCCTGAACCAGTAAACCGAGCTAGTCCGCAACATGGATCGAGAGGCATTCCCTATCCTCCTAGGCTGGCGAAAAGCGCCAGGGCATCAGTAGAGTCTATGGGAACAATTTCTCCCAATATAAATAAATAAAACTGCAGAAATAATACAGAGTAGCGCATAATAAATAAACTAAAAAAAGTGACTAAACAGGAATAGAAGAAAATAAAACTGACCAAACACGACGTCTGAACTAACTCTATGCGTTCTCGCGGGTCGCTCTCCAACTCAATGATCAAGCGTCACCCTAGGCGAGCACACTCAAGCTATAGCCTGCACAAACACTAAAAACAGAAAATTACTATAGGAATGAGTATTAAGACTCAGTAGGCTTGCCCGATATCTATTCCCAATGCACTACCTATAAAATAAAAGAAACATCATTTCAAGTTTGAACTACAATTTATAAATGTATGTTTTTCTAAAAATTATACATAAAAACATAGTACGAACCATTTCGCTAAACCATTTACAAATTTGGGTTCAATTCATTAGTGTCAATGACATTTTAGAAAAAGGGGATGTGATGTTTATAGTTTCTAATTTGTACATATAGGATTAAACACTTTCATTTGAAAACCATTTTTAGAAACCTAATCAAAATAAATTTACCACTTTCCAAGGAAAACAATACACCAGAAATGCACAAAGTAAAACACACAACAAATGAAATGTAGGTATACCTATGAGAATCATAATCACTACTCCAAGCAACCAAAAGGCGAATAGACATGGGTGAACCTAAGAGATCGAGAATAAACTAGAAGACACCAATACATGAAAAATCATCCTTATTAACATCTCACGATGAAATAAAAACACACAGTATGCTCGACCATCCTCTCTCAGGAAGGTCAAGGGAAAATCCCATAGTAATAAACCCAATATATCCACCTACTATGGGCCACTGGTCAATTTCAAAACCTACCAGTGCAGCAATCATTCTTTGAATATTCTCTCAATATGCCAGATTCCCATGTCTCAAGTGTTTGGAAAGGGGGTGAGCCAAATGATTCCAACCAAGAATCCAATCACACACACACACACACACACACACACACACACATATATATATATATAAAGCACAACAGGCATAACCCCGAGCCACTCTATGGAATAACATCTTGCCTTAAAACTACTCAAGTACCCGGAAGCCTCTAAGCGCAGCCTCCCAAATAGTCAATTGCAACCAAGGAAATAGAGTTACCCTAGGAGGGGTTTTATCAAAACATTTTCATTGTTTTCCATAAAGTGCCAAACGATAATTTAACACCTTTCACAATCACCACACACAAAAAAAATGTACAACTTCTTTATAAGACCAAAAGCCATTTAAAACCATTTAGGAACACCCAAAACACTACTTCACAGGCTGATAATATTTTTATAATCCAAACCAAAACAAACATTTTATTTTTCCAAATAAACATTAAGAGACAACCAGGAAACATCTCAAAAGAACCAAATTACTTGTTCACGCTTCAAAAGAAACCATTTATCATTAAATCAGAACTCTATTTTACATTCTGTGAATTATGTTTAAAAGACAAACGACCATTCTTTCATCATTGGGTGTCCACTCATCAAAAAAATATTTCAAGCATCCTGTATAAAATAAATTTCTCTTTTTTAAACTATGTAATCATTTAATGATTAACTATCTTTTATTAAAAATTAATTATCGTATATCATCTCACATTATTCAGAATTAATAAAATATTTATTTTTAACAATTAGTGTACTAAAATAGTAGGAAATAATGTAACTTAAATTTGAAAAGTAGTGCAAAGGGAACCTACCTCAGATACATGATGCGAAAAGAACGCTCGCACTGAATCGGGGTGCGACGACAAGGAAACTTCGTAGGCAATGCATGACGACAACACTCACTCAAAAATGCCCTACGCAGATCCTAAAAGACCTAAACCAACCAATAAAAAACATCCATTAACTAAAACCCATAACCCAACAAGAGTAAGATGATAATAATAATAATGAAAATAAGAATAATAATATGAATATGAATAATGATAAAAATAATAATAATAATAATAACAATAATAATAATAATAATAATAATAATAAATACAATAATATTATTATTAATAATAAGAATAATAATAATAATAACAATAATAATAATAATAACAATTATAATAATAATTATAATAATAACATCAAAATAATAATAATAATAACAACAACAACAAAATAATAATAATAATAAGAGGAATAATAATAAGAATAATAACAATAATAACAATAATAATATGAATAATAATAATAATAATATGAATAATAATAATAATAATGATAATAATAACAATAATAAAATTATTAATAATAAAATTAATAATAAAAATGATAATAATAATAATAATAATAATAATAATAGTATTAAAAATAATAAAAATGATAATGATAATAAAAGTAAAAATAAATAAAATTAATAAATAAAAATAAAAAACCATGGGGGAAAGAGCTGCTGCAAAAGGAGGAGGGTGGCCGGTGTTGGGTTGCTTTGAAAGGAGGGCGATAGGGAGGCCAACGACGGGTGAGATGGGCAGCTGTGGTGTGAGGCTGCGCCGAGATGCCGTGTGTGGGGGCTGGAGCAAGGGAGGAGATGGAAGGGTTAGTGCTGGATGAACAAGGGGCGACAGGGCTCGGGACGGCGCCTGGGCTGCGGCGGGACTGAGTCTGGGATTTCCAGTGGCGCTTCTGTGAACGAAGGGGTTTTTTGTCTAGGTGCGCAACAAAGGGGAGGGCTGCATGCAGTGGGAGAGGAGGGCCGACGGGCAGGGCGAGTAGGAGGGAGGCGTGCCGACTAGAGAGGCCAGGGGAGGCGGTGGTGTGTGCTGCGACAGGGGAGGCAGGAAGGACAGGGGAAAGGCCAGTGCTGCGGGCAGGGTGCGGGGCCGCAGGGCAGGAGCCAGGGTGGCTCCGATGCTGTGTGCGAGAGAAGGAGATGGCGAGGGGGGCGATGACGTTGTGAAGAAGAAGGGTATGCCGGCTACGCACCGGACAAGGGGGCGATGGGGGTTTTTCTTAGGCTGCACCAAAGGGAGTCGAGCTATTGGGGGATGCCACTACTACGATGGAAGAGGCAGGGAGGCTAGATGTGATGTTGTGTGAAGAAGGGAGAAAAAAAATTAGGGGGATACACTGGCCGCGAGGCGGGGCCACAAGAGACAAGGAGTGATGGGAGAGGTGTCATCCAAGAGAGAAGAGAAAAGGAAAATAGAAGTGACGACTGCAGCGTTAGAGGAAAAAAGTGTTCTGCGCTAGGGTTAGGGGGAAAGAGAATAGAAGAAATAAAAAAAAGTAACAAAAATGAAAATAAAAAAAATATTAATAATGAATAAATAAAGCATTAATCTATAAATATACCTCCATTAAAACCTCAATAATTCTAATTGTAATAATAAAAAATTTAGTAATATTATTCATAACAATAATCATTATTATTAACCTCATTAATAACAATAATACTATTAAAACTTATGTAATAAAAATTTGTGTCAAACTTTAATAATACTAATAACAATAGTAACCACTAATAATAAAATGATAATAATAAAATGAATTCATATCATTTTAATAATAATTAAATTAACGAAAGGGCCATGCAGTTCCATGGGCAAAGCCGCGCGACATCGTGTTCCACCCGTCCGTCCAATGATTTTGAATCCACATGTGCGCTTTTTATCAAAGGCTCAAAAATTTAGTCCGGGTCTTACCCCGGACCCTAGAAAAATAATTTAAAGTCAAAGAAATCATAAAATAAAATAAACACACAGGTTGGGGTGTGACAATTCTCCCCACCATAATGCTTTCCGCCCCCGGAAAGCCACCAAAATATCCAGCCGATCGATCAACACCTAAGGGTTCCACACAAGATCATCCAACCTCTTATCCGAAGGACAACACAACGACTACCAGCGAGACTAAACCTCATTACCTGAAGTAAATCACCAATAGAGGGGAGGCCTGAACGGGCTCCCCACCATAAGAACTCAACTAAAATTCGATAACGACATAAGAGAACACCCAAAGAGATGGTGGGTCTCCCCACCATAAAGAACCAACCTTCTAGCACCCAACCAGAAAACCAACATAGATCTGCACCAGGCCTTACTCAAGCTAGAAATAGCACAGAAATGGCCTTTAAACCACTTACTCCCATCCGAAAGGGATATATGCTTAAATGGATACTTTTCACAAACTAAAAACCCTAACCCTTCGTGTGGGGAGGGAAGCCCCAAGGACTGGATCAATGAAACTACGACGTACAACTACTCACGACCCATCACATCGGGATGGACACAAACTAAAGTCGCATCTGATTCACATGGATGGCCCATGAAAGGTCACTAATCAACAACTTGCATCAAAAAAGGAACAGTCCCTGACATTGTGTGACAGTTAAGTACATGATAGACTTTATAGAAAGAGGAAAATTACAACGACAGAGAAACCAAAGCAGAAACACTAAAACTTTTTCACTGTGACGATAGAGGCATGACTTTAACCAGACACCATAAAATTCCCCGGGGGTTCCAGACTACGGCCCGACTTCACTCTGAGACCTTTTGGCTGGAGCTCTGATGGATGAAGCATCTTCTTCCTCACAGTCAGGTTCTGATAATCCCAATGAGAAACATACATCTTTTGATTTGACAAAAGAAAGGACATGATTTTAAAACTTTAAAACATACCAGCATTGAAAGCCGAAGTTTGTCAAACGACCCATGACACTCCCATACATTTCAAACCCAAAACACCATCAGTAAAACTACAATGATACAATATCCCTTAAACTGAAAAGAAAAATTACACTGGAAACATTAAACAAAGACCCAACAACACATTACTTTTGAGACCTTCCTCTATGACGCTTCCTTGAAATGCCTCGACAAAATCGTCGTAAGTGACCCAGGCGTCCACATGTGTGGCAGGGCTTTAGAGAGCTTGGGCACGACGACTTCTTGTGACCCTGATTACCAAACTAATAACACATAATAATCTCTCACTATGAAGAGGTTTATGAAAGATCATGAGGCCTCTTGATTCCACGACCTGCTCCATCCACTTCCATTTTCTTACTCTTATCATTTCCAGAATCTTCACCACTGCTCATAGGGATCTAAGGAGGGAGAACTACTTCGAGCACTCATGCCATATTGTCTTTTACATGAAAATATTGTCTTTCCACATCGACAAAAGAAGTTAGGTTGGACATTGACACCTTCGACTGTAGATCAGGGTGGCGACCCGCCTCGAAGCGTCGAGCCTTCATGGGGTCATTCATGGAATACCCTGAATCATAAGGGACTTGCTCCTCATAGCGCAGGATATATTCCTACACGGATCTGTCGCCCTGCTGTAGACAACACATCTCCATACCCTTTCTCACCCTTTCTTCCTCAGAGAAATACGGGCAAATGAAAAAAGCCTTGAAGAACTCCTAAGAAAGCTCTTGACGGGGTTTGTTCTAAGACACTGACTTCCACCACACTCACGGTGACATTCAAGCATAAAGGTCTCAAACTTGACCTTCAACGACTCGGGCAACTCAATGTGGTTAAAGTACCTTTCAATCTTCCGCATCCACTCCTCTACTATAGAAGTTTCTGCTTGTCCATAAAAGAGAGGTGGATCCAGTTTCTGAAACTCAATCATAAAATCCATAGGTTGATCTACCGCACTACGATCACCCATCGAAACAACAAAGGGATAACCACAGGACAAGGAAAAGACTAAAACCCAATCAAGGACAACTCAATGAGTGAATAAAAACCTCAAAATCAAACACTGAATAGGTGATAAGTTCAAAACACAAGAAATAAAGTTATCATAACATCAAAACTTTTATCTTTGAAAACATCTTTAATTTAAAACAATCTTAGTGGGTTAAACCCTTCCCATTGGTATCCCTTAGAGTCTCACCCACATGCATGTATTTGTGCCACCCCAGGAATCCATCCACCATACCATAAATCCATCAAAATTTCCAAAAAAACAACAATGCATGTGAGCACTCATTGGAACACCAAGGAAAAAACAAAGAAACATCATTTTCCAAGAACAATTCATTCATACCACTTATTTTAAAACAATCTACAAATTAAACATGTCATTTCAAACAACTTTTTTTTTCAAAACCAACTTTTCTGATTCATACCACCTTCAAAAATAAAGGGAAACCCAAAACAACTCAAGGAGGGAACTAGTGTCAGTGGGTGACTTGACCATATTGTTGGCAACCATATGCCTATCACGTCACTGACATAGAGAGACTTCGTGGACCATGCCCCTTGTTCTGCATGGATTACCAGGCCATGCGGGTTAGGAGGACTACTGGACCAAACTCCCTTTTTCATGTCTAAATCACAAAACATTTCCATAAAAACACAAATAAACAAATTAAACCGGACATCCCCTGGAAATCTGAGGATCAGATCGAGCAAGAGTTCACGACGCTCTTCCTGCCCACACCTACCCCTCGAGTCCCGACAATCCTACTCCATCTACCTTAACATCCCAAATAACAAAGGGTGCTCTAGAAAGTGAGGTATGTAAAGAGCTGACCTCCTTAGATACCATTTTATCATGAACCAACCTGGGTCGACCCTAAACCGGTCACCCGAGCATGTCCGTAACATGGCCCGAGAGGAGTTCCCGATCATCCCGAGCTGGCGACAAGTGCCAGGGCATCAGTAGAGGTTGTGGGAATGATTTCTCCCAATATAAATAAATAAAACAACAGAAATATTACAGAGCAGTGCAGAATAAATAAACTAAATAAAGTGACTAAACAAGAATAAAAGAAAATAAAACTAACCAAACATGACGTCTGAACTAACTCTGTGCGACCTCGCAGGTGTCTCTCCGACTCAACGATCAAGCATCACCCTAGGCAAGCACAATCAAGCTATAGACTACAGAAACACGAAAAAGAAAATAGAATTATAGGCGTGAGTATTAAAACACAGTAGGTTATCCCGATATCTATTCCCAATGCACTACCTATAAAATAAAAGAAACATCATTTCATGGTTGAACTACAATTTATAAAATTATGTTTTTCTAAATATTCTACTTAAAAACAAAGTATGAACCATTTCCCTTAACCATTTCCAAATTTGGGTTCAATTCAATAGTGTCAATGACATTTTAAGAAAAGGGGAAGTAATTTTTATATTTTCAAATTTGTACAATGAGGATTAAACACTTTCATTTGAAAACCATTTTTAGAAACCTAATCAAAAGCAATTTACCACTTTCCAAGGAAAACAATACACCAGAAATGCACAAAGTAAAACACACTGCAAGGGCAGTGTAGGTATACATATGAGCATCATAATCACTACTTCAAGAAACCAAAAGCCGAATAGACATGGGTGAACCTAGGAGATCGAGAATAAACCAGAAGACACCAATAAATGAGAAATCATCCTTATCGACATGTCACAATGAAATCAAAATGCACAATACGCTTGACCGTCATCTCTCAGGCTAGTCGAGGGAAAATCCCACAGTAATAAAACCAATATATCCACCTACTATGGGCCACTGGTCAATACCACAACCTACCAGTGCAGCAATCATTCAAAGAATATTCTCTCAATATGCCAAATTCCCATGTCTAAAGTGTTTGTAAAGGGGGTGAGCCAACTGATTCCAACCAAGCATCCAATCATATATATATATATAAATATAAGGCACAACAGGAATCAACCCGAGCAACTCTGTGGAACAACCTCTTTCCTTCAAACTACTCAAGTACCCATGAGTCTCTAAACACGACCTCCCAAACAGTCAATTGCAACCAAGGCAAGAGAGTTACCCAAGGAGGGGTTTATTCAAAACATTTTCATCGTTTTCCATAAAGTGCCAAATGGGATGTTAACACCTTTCACAATCACCACACACACAAAAAAAGTAAAACCTCTTTATAAGACCAAAACCCATTTAAAACCATTTAAGGAAACCCCAAAACACTACTTCACAGACTGGCAATATTTTTATAGACCAAACCAAACCAAACCATTTTATTTTTCCAAATAAACTTTAAGAGCCAACCAGGAAACTTCTCAAAAGAACCAATGTACATGTTCACGCTTCAAAAGAAATCATTTTTCATTAATCCTGAACTCTATTTTACATTCTCTGAATTATTTTTAAAATCCAAACGTGCATTCTTTCATTATTGGGTTTCCGCTTGTCAAAAAATTATTTCAACCATCCTGTATAAAATAAACGGCTCTTTTTACACTAAATAATCATTTAATGAGTAACTATATTATATTAAAAATTAATTATCGTATATTATCGCACATTATTCAGAATTAATAAAATATTTATTTTGAACAATTAGTGTGCAAAAATAGCCAGAAATAATGTAACTTAAATTTTAGAAGCAGTGCAAAGGGAACCTACCTCGGATACACGACATGACAACAACGCTCGCTCTGAATCGGGGCGCGACGACAAGGAAACTTTGGACGCAAGGCTCGACGACAACGCTCTCTCAAAAACGCCCTACGCAGATCCTAAAAATCCTAAACCAACCAATAAAAAAACAACCATCAAATAAATCCCATAACCCTACAAGAGTATGATGATAATAATAATAATGAAAATTAGAATAATAATAATAATATAAATAATGAAAATAATAATAATAATAAGATTAATAATAATAATAATAATAACAATAACAACAACAATAATAATAATAATAATAATAATAAATACTATAATAATATTAATAATAATAAGAATAATAAAAATAATAACAATAACAATAATAATAACAATAATAATAATAATAAGAACAACAAAATAATAATAAGATTAAGAATAAGAATAAGAATAAGAATGACAACAAAATAATATTAATAATAATAAGAATAATAATAAGAATAATAATAACAATAACAATAAAAATATGAATAATAATAAAAATAATAATATGAATAACAATAATAATAATTATAATAATAACAATAATAAAATTAATAGTAATAACATTAAAAATAACAATGATAATAATAATAATAATAATGATAATATTAATATTATTAATAATAATAAAAAAGATAATGATAATCAAAGTAAAAATAAATAAATAAAATAAATAAAATAAAATAAACCTTGGGAGGAAAGAGCTGCTATGAAAGGAGGAGGGTGGTCGGTGTTGGGTTGCTGCGACAGGAGGGAGACTTGGAGTCCAACGGCAGGTGATCCAGGAAGCAGCGATGTGAGGCTGCGCCGGGATGCCGGGTGTGGGGGCTGGGGCAAGGGAGGAGAGGGAGGGGTTAGTGCCGGGTGAACAGGGGGTGAAAGGGCTCGGGACGACGCCCGGGCTGGGCAGGGCTGAGTCTGGGATTTCCAGCAGCGCTTCTGTGAACTAAGGGTAGAAAGGGGTGCGTCTTCTAGGTGAACTACAAAGGGGAGGGCTGCATTCAGCGGGAGAGGAGGGTCGACGGGCGGGGCCAGCAGAAGGGAGGTGTGCCGACTGGAGAGGCCAGGGGAGGCGGTGGTGTGTGCTGCGACAGGGGAGGCAAGGTGGATAGGGGAAATTTCGGTGCTGCAGATAGGGTGCAGGGCTGCTGGGCAGGAGTCGGGGGTGGCGCTGCTACTGTGTGCAAGATAAGGAGAGGGATAGGGGGGAGATGGTGTTGGGAAGAAGAAGGGTGTGCTGGCTACGCACCGGACAGGGGGGCGACGGGGGTCCTACTTTCACCGCACCTAAAGGAGGCGAGTTGTTGGGGGAGGCTGCTGCTACGGTGGAAGAGGTAGGGATGCTGGATGTGATGATGTGTGAAGAAGAGAGAAAAAAAGCACGAGGATCCACTGGCGGTGAGGCGGGGCATCAAGAGAGAAGGAGAGATGGTAGAGGTGGCAGCTAAGAGAGAAGAGAAAAGGAAAAAGGGAAGTGGCGGCTGCAGCGTGAGAGGAGAAAAAAAGTGGTCCGCGCTAGGGTTAGGGGGAAAGAGAATAGAAGAAATAAGAAAATAAACATAAATGATAATAATTGAAAAATAATAATAATGAATAAATAAATAAATCATTAGTATATAAATATACCTCAATGAAAACCTCAATAATTCTAATTGTAATAATAAAAATTCAGTAATATTATTAATAAAAATAATCATTATTATAAACCTCATAAATAAAAATAATACTAATAAAACTTATGTAATAAAAAATTGTGTCAAACTTTAATAATAGTAATACCAATAGTAACCACTAATAATAAAATGAATTCGTATCATTTTAATAATAATAAAATTAACGAAAGGGATATGCAGTTACATGGGCGAAGCCGCGCGACGTCATGCTCCACCCGTGCATCCAACGATTTTGAATCCAAATTTGCACTTTATATCAAAGACTCATAAATTTAGTTCGGGACTTACCTCAGACCCTAGAAAAATAATTTAGTGTCAAACATATCATAAAATAAAATAAACACATAGGTTGGGGTGTGACAGTAATTGCTTGGATAATGTTCAGGGTTATACAACCTCCAAACCATATAGTAACTCATCATCAAGTAATGCTCTCACACACCTCTATGAGTTATCAATGAACAACTCAATGTACTATGCCTGTATATTTGAATTCATATCCCAGGTCTCCTAATGAACATGCCCAAGATTCCATTGTAATTACACTGTGGAAATGGTATTTCTTCATTGATTTTTCTCATTATAGTTTATGATGCATATCATATGATCCTCAAAGGGTGAATCAACATTAAGTTCAAGGTCACCAACATACATCACATCAAATAGATTAAGTGGATATATTTGATGCTATGAAACATGGAACAAATTATTCATAACTCTATATAATTTTAAGAGATTCAATCGATATACAACTAGATCAATCATCCCCACTATTTAAAGCCTTTGAAAAAACCTAACCCCAACTTTCCCATTTATAAAAATACTACATTTCTCCAACCTATTAAATTCTTGTAGAAAGACCAATTGAAAAACCTCAAATTTCATATATCGTTACCAATGGTCATAAAAAGATTCATGACTACTCTACATGGTTTCAAACTACATTTTGATCGACCAGACCTACCTAGATGTCTTCTATAGGAGATTACGTCCAACAGGCACAAGATCACAACCTCTTACTTCACAAAGGTGAACGGAAATGATATTTCATATAAATCCTCGAAATAAGCCCCTTGTGTTTATTCCTAGAATCTTTTATTTAATGTGAACTCAATGAGAACTATTTTTGACAACCAAGAAAAATTTGTTTCCAAAACACAGGATCCCAACATATCCTCTAGAATATGAGCCATTTGTTTAGATTGGCCTTTAGTCTGAGGATAATAGGCTATGCTCAAAAGAAAATATGATCCAAATCCAATTTTAAGTTCCAATAAAAAATGAAATCTAATATAGAGATCTCAATCAGAAACAATGATCTGTGTAACACCATTTAACCAAATAATCTCTCTTATATTGTGGATACCCATGTCATCAATGGTGAAGTTATCCCCAATGGGGTATAAATGGTTTACCTTTCTTAATCAATCTGTGATCTCTTATATTGCGTCATTATTTTTTAGTTTCCTAGGTAAACCTTTCATGAAATATATATTAATATCATTCCACATTTATTCAAGAATGGGAAATGGTTTCAACAACCATGTATGCCACTATTATTTAGTCTTAACCTACTGATAGTCATATCATCACACCATGAACCATATAATCTCATTCTTCATCCATGGCCACCAATTATGCCTACATAGGACATGATAAATATTTTTCAAACCCTGATACACCACTAATTCCAAAGCATTGAATTTCCTCATCAACTCCTCAAGCATGATAATAGGAACCTAGATATGGCCATGGATATAAAGAATCTCATTGATGTCAAAGGGCCAGCCATATGGTGTCTCCCCACCAAAATATTTTCCCATTTTGGTATAAACCCTCAGGATTAAAACTACATACACTAGATATTATTCTGAAGAAAGGGAACAATAGTGGTCTTTGTTATATTTGTCTGACCATAAGACTCTTGAACATCCATATGCATATCCACAAAAAGCACCATCAGTTTCCACTCAATACAAGATTCCCACACTGCCTGAGTTTTTGTATTCCTACTCAACGTGACAATAATTATTTTTCTATTTCCATGTTTATATTCTAAGTCAATTTTTAAAAACTATATATACTCAACCCACCTCCTCTATAGAAGTTTTATTTCTAGATATTAAAATATGTACTTCAAGTTATTATGATCTATGAAAACCTAGTATCTCTCTCCCAACAAATAATGTCACCATCATCTCAGGTTGTGTACCATAGTAGGTAATTCTTAGTCATCTATTGGATAATTCCACTCATTCATTCTTAGATTACCAGAGTCATTTGAAATAATTCAATCTTCCTAAATTAGAAAATATCCAAGATTAAAACTTCATGCGTTATAATACACGGTATACTCCTTACTCGTCTTAGGTAATGTAAGGATTGATGTTCATGTTATCCCTCAATTAAATTCCCAGAAAGCCTCCTCACAATCATTTGAACAAGTAAACCACACAGCTTTATTGGACATACTAGATCCTGATGCTTCCATATTGGAGAATCCTTGGAGGAATCATTAATAATATATTTCCAAACCCCTAAATCTCAAAATATCAATGATGTTTTTAGGTCCCTCCCAAGATACCAAATTATCGACATTCTACGGGTCAACTAACACTCTGTACTTTGAGATTACATGGCCCCACAAGAGCACTTGATCAATACATAAATGAAATTTATTAATATTTGTTTATATTCAATTCTCTATTAGTGTACATAGGAAAATTTTATGATTTTGGACGTGATATTCTACAAACTATGAGTACTCTAAGATACCTTGAATGAAGAATACTTCAAAATGATCTTGATATACATGAAAGATCACATTTATAAATGGTGTGAACATTATTGGTGTATTCATGAGTATAAATAGTATTACAGAAAACTCATATAATTCATACCTTTACATAAATGGATTTCATGGTATATTAGACAGTCTAACACTGAAGATATTGTACCTTGACCTCAAGTCAATCTTGCTGAATATCTGAGAACCTATCAACTGATCCAAGAGAACATATATTTATAGAATGGAATACTAGTTTTGGACTTTTATTTTCTTCAAAATCTGGTAATCCACTATTAAAAACAATGTCACCTCTTCCATTTTGGTGAACAACATGGTGGAACAATAAAATGATATACTATTCTGAATGAATCCTTTAGCTTACAAATCCTCCAACTGCACTTTCAACTCTCAAAGATCTATTGGTGCCATCATGTATGGAGGGAATAAAAGAGTTTCAAAAACTTGAACCAACTTGATATTGAACATGATATCCCACCCATATGATAAGATAGATAAATCATCAATTAATACATCTTGAAATTGGTCTACAATTGATGAAAAGATATTATATTATGATTCACCATCACCCAAAAAATGAAGTAATACCTAGGCCATGATCTGGTATAATTTGTGCTGAATTGGTTCTACACGACCAACATGGAGATCTAATTCACCATGAATGATATAGTAGTCCCCTTTGGGATATAGAGAGGTCACTATTCTATGATAACAATCTATGCGATCCTAGAACATAGCGAGATAATCCATACCTGAAACCTAAAAAAAGCCTACCATTTTAAACAACAACATTTTCCAGAGAAAATGGCACCCAAAAAATTCAAGATAAAACTAGTTATAGCATTTGATATACTATGATCACACCCCTAATGGTTTTTCTCTAGTTATAACACCATCCACATTTTCCATAGTAAAATCATGTCATCAATGAATTGAGAAGATATAAAGGACTGTGATGATCTTATGTTAATCAGAACAAAATCAAGGGTAGATAAAATACGAATAATTTCTCTAATTGTAGTACATGCATCCAGGAAAGTAGGAGTATAATTCATAGCGAACAATAGACTAGATGATGTTCCTATTTTTTTATGTTGTCTTTATTTTTAATGGGTTAGTAACTGACAAATCTCTTAATTTCAATATGAATTGTAAAATACGAATACCTTTTATGTATATATAGGGTCCCAATCATGTTATTGAAGATGAGTTCCATCAATGAAAGATCAAAGGTCATATATTATATTTTGGATAGAGGGGATGAATGTCAGATAATTGGTTAATCGATCATTATTGATATAATAACTTGTAATAAAGGGTTTCACGTTGTATAAAACATCATCAAAAGGAAGAAGATCTTTAAAATATTTATTTTCTTGAAGAAAATGGACCATATAAAAAAGGGAAGAATTTATATTTTTACATGATGGTATCATTTTAAATAATAATTTTTTTGGCATGACAATTCATACGTTGTAATTATACTAAATATTTTGAGTGGGCCTTTAATTAGAAATTTTTTTATTCCACGACCATCCAAGGAACCCCTCAACAACATATGTGGGACCAAAGGTTTAACCATGTGGGTGAGGACTTACCTGGTATGTCGCAGGTGGCATAGAGATAAAGCATAGAAAACATAGGAATCACATGGTCTATCATGAGTAATAGAGGGATCAAAATACTGGTAGTGTGCTCGAGGGGGTCACATAGGTGTGGTTCATCCTAGTGAGGGTGTGTGTGTAGATTTATCGGTTCCAAATATGATCATTTGATTGAGAAATTTGCAGGAATAGATTTACATGTTAAATGAAGGTCAGACAAAGGAAACTCTATTGTTGGATTAGCATGAAATGTGACATTATTCCTCCACCACTTAAATATAAATATGTAAAATATGTCGCCTAATCTTACTGATAATGTTTATCTCCACAATCTTTTAGAATCTATGTGTCATCATCAACTTTTAAAAAGCCTATCGTGATGGATGGAC
Source organism: Viscum album (assembly GCA_963277665.1). Classification (NCBI taxonomy): domain Eukaryota; kingdom Viridiplantae; phylum Streptophyta; class Magnoliopsida; order Santalales; family Viscaceae; genus Viscum; species Viscum album. The sequence continues at coordinate 894,847 of CAUJRU010000164.1, forward strand.
TTCTTTTCATCATAATTATTTCATGTCATAACTTCAATGGATCAAAAAAATATCAATCTCATAATCATTCGAAGCAAGACTGATATTGATAATCATTCATGCATGTTATGGTGTTCATGAAACTATTTTGTTAATGAATAAACTACTAATACACCATGACAACATGTATGGTTTGTATACTAGATAAGAATGTGTTTATGCACACATGTGAATGAGTATTCACTCATGATGGAAAAAGAATAAACACCAAGATTCAATGATTATAATCATTGTTAAATAATAATAAAAGAAACTCACATTCAAATAATTAAAAATATAGATATCATTTAGGCATTCATACTCATTAATGGACATGGCATGTTTTTTGGAATTTTTAATATGTCATGACATGGAATTAAAACTGGAAACAAAATATGGGGAACCTATTCTAAAAATATCTCTATATTGATTCCATGATGTGTTTTTGATTATTTTAATAGTTTTCAATTTTCCTTCACTAATAAAATATCAACAAGTGTTATATTCTTGACAAAATCATGAGAAATAGAATTATGTGGAGCTCTATTGAGTTCGTACATAGGGATGCAGTGATCCATTGGGCTTCAAGAGGTAGTCCCTTGCACATATTGACTGGAGAAAGGACCATGTACCTACTATTATGTATGTGAATAAGAGGATGGTTTTTGAGAACCACCCTGGTAATAAAAAGAAAGGGAAAATAATTTCCTTGTGTATTTACACTATTATGTACAAAATTATATCAACATTCTATGAATCATATGTTACATTCACGAAGTGGATCTGTTATTCCATACTTGAATAGCATGAAAAAGAAGGATCTGCAAATATACTCTTACATGAAGAAAGATATACATAGGAATTATGTTTGGAATAATCCAATAATAATAATAATAATATTATTATTATTATTATTAAAGAAAATAGTGTGTTCTCATAGAAAATAAAATATCCATGTGACCTTTTTCATGTGAACAAACATGAGTAAATTACATTTCACACATCCAAAAAGAGAGGTTGATCATTATCTCATTTTTGTGTTGCAATAAAAATAAATAAGAATAGTTGAGATATTTAATTCATGGATGACATTGAATATATATGAGTCATGGTTTTTATCCCATGCATGTCACATTCAACATGATTCCATGTAGTCACTTTGAGAATCATACACAATAATTCAGTATATCATACTATCTGTGAATGATCTGAAACAAAAGACAAAAAAGTGACAAGATGTTATTTATTGATCATTATTTTGGTCAAAATTAATTAAGATACAAATTCTACATCATATTGATATTATTTAAATGGTTGAAAAAGTATAATAGACCCTTTTTATTTCTAAATATCTGATGCATCCCTTCTGATTATTGTATTTGAGGAAGAAATTTGATTTCTACATTCAGAAGAAGTTGATCAGAGTAATTTGTTTCTATCAAAGAATACCTTTTCTATATTTTTAATAACTTTAGAAGTGGTGGGATGACATCATGAATCTTATTCTTCAATTTTGACCATTCCATTTTACCAGGTCAGTTCTAAGATAATGATTGCAAGTTCATTCAATTTATCTTGCTTTCTTTGATAATAAAAAGAAATATGTGTTCATGGGATAATAATCATCATAAATCGGGGACTAATTCTAAAATGAAATGAAACTTTTTAATAAACCATACAAACTATTTTGATTTAAAATTTCATATGCATGCTTTCAAATTACATGTGAAGTTAATAAGGGACACATTTAATGAATAGGTAACAGTATTAAAGAAAGGGATAAAAGTAGAAAGGGATAAAATGTATTCCATGCTGATTCACCCCCTCCCTCGGTGCAATCATACCAAAGTGATCCTAACAACTAGTACCGAAGGAATACGTCACACCTCTTATTGGATTATCTGATTAGAAGTATTTTGAATATTAGAAAGTGTAAACATGGAGGAATTTGGTGTATTATATATCATAATTATATCTCAATCAATACATTGAATAATGGAAGAAATGAATAATTGAGAAATATAACAAAGAAATACCTCTTTTACCAAAAGTATGAAGAGTCATTTTTGCAATACATGGGATTAAAGGATCATTTAGTTTATTCTACTACCAAATAGATGGAAAACAGTTCTACCTTAGATGTTTATTAAGAGGTATTAGATGATTTTCCAATAAAAAACTCAATCAAAAGTTGTAATTATATTTCCACATACAATTACTGTTCTATAATTCATAGGAATACATTATAATAACAGATCACCCATCAGAAATAAGAATCTATAAAAAGATATAATTAATTGGAAAAATGGGTGATGGAATGTTTTGATATCACTAAAAAATACAATTCCAAAATTGGTAGATTCTAGGATCATAAATAAGACATGGAGAACAACGAGATAAAATTTTATGAAATAATGCAATTTTATTTTAATATCTTCAATAAAATTGAGCCAAAGAAGAAACTAACATTGAAATGGATAAAGGTTTGACAGTTTTCAAGATCAATGTATAATTATAATACATGAAAAAGAATAAGAAACTGAGGAATTTCAATAAAAGCCTTATTTATTATATGAAAACCATAATAATTTCATTGATGTCAAGATTTAACAACATTAAATCAAAGAAAATAATATCAATGATATTGAAACATTGATATAGGAGGAGATAAAAAGGCATGATGATGAAGTTATAAATACCAATATGGAATATTAAGATGGATTGGAGTCATTAAAGGACAGTAAAAACATCATAATTGTGAAATGTATTTATCGTCATGTAAAATTGGTAAATTCTACAAATAGTCAAGTCAAGTATCCACAACAAGCTGAAAAAAGAGTTGTTACTATAATATATATACCTTTATAATCTTATAAAGAGGATTCATTTCCTAAAATACATTTGTGAAGTGGAATATAGATTGAAATCATCTAATGTTCAATATCAAGTGGTCTCAATGAATAAGTTTCCATCTATATCTTATAATAATAATTTTTTCTAACTGTGGTCTTATAAAGGTTGTAGGTTCAAAATAAAAACCTCTATTAAAGTGGATGAAGAATGGTGATAATTTTCTAAACAATAAATTATTTGTCAAGGATTATTAGTTAAATATAATTTTTTCCTCTTAATAAACCAAACAAAATAATAAAACATGACAAAGATAGTAAGTGTCTGAATTTCACTAGAATATTATTCAAAAGAAATATCAAGATTAGTTGGTTACTGTTAGTGATGTGAAATATTTGGGCATGAAGAATTTTAATATTTGTATAATATAAAAGTATCTGAAAATAAAAGGATTCCTACATCAAGGGGAGAAAGTAAATGAAGAAGAAATAGACAATAACATAAATGGAAGAGTCTAAATATTATAAATTGATTTGATAGTTTGAATAATCATCGTGGGATTTTCTTTACCAGTGGTCATTGTGAAGGGGTATGTAGGTATTAATCATTCAACAATACCACTATATCAATTTAGATGGAAATACTAAATAATATAAAGAATAAATTTAATCATACATTGGTTAATAATTATGAAATAAGATATACAATGAACATTCTCAAGACACCACTAAAAAAATGTTCTATATCAACAAACCGATATCCACAGTTTAATTTGTCTATCACTATAAGATAAAATATATCTAGGAGTAATTGAAAATCATAGGTTAAGAGAATATAACTTTTGGATAAACGTTTCCTAGGGAAACAACTCATCAATCAGGTTTCACTCCATCGCGACTAATCTCCCACCCACATCTCCCTAATCGAGACTCCTTCCACCCACGAAACACTACCCTTCGAAAAATCAATTTTCTCCATTCGATCCTCACCAGATTATCCACTCGGTTCACCCCTCCCTCGGGTGATCCCTCCCAACCCCTTCATCACACATTCGTCTCCTCCACCCCATTCATTGCGCATTCCTCCTCTAATTGGTGCATCAGCCATACTGAGACCTTCCATGAGTGGTGTTCTTATGAGACGACCCTTGAAATTGCAAGGATTGATGCAATTACTCCTTCACGACGGATTCTCTCCGAAGAAATTCATACCCATCTCTAGTGACGATTCATCCATACCTCTTCAATCGACGATAATTTTCAATTTTCTCCACAGTATTGTAGTTTACTACCCACCATGTTGATGATTTATTTTCCTCACACCAAATTCTGTAATGTATTGAAGAATATTTGATGATATGTTGATAAACATAAACCAGGTTTGATGCAAAACGATGAGTCACTGATGATGAAAAAGAGGTGATGTAGGGAAATTCAACACCATTGAGGGTCCATGTGGTTAACATTTTTTCTTCTACTGTGTTTGGAGAAACCTAGTTATAGTGATTATTTCTTTCCAATTTTATGAAGCACATAAAAATATAAGCTTCATTTTTAAGATATCATTACTTATTTATATTGATTGGTGTTGTTGGTGATAACTTCTATTTGATATTTTTTTCAAATAATAATCATGATTTTTTATTTGCTGTTAATCAAAATGGTTATTTTATTTTTTATTCATCATGTTAAGATACTATAATTTTTACATGAATCTATTCCTTCTAATATCTTGTTATTGTGATTATATATTTTTAATCAGTATGATTAGATTTTATTTTATTTTAATACTATATAGGATTGGTATTATTCAAGTATTCATGATTCTGTCTTCTATTTAACAAATAATACATGTGTTGAACTGCTATTTTGAATATTTTAAATGAACAAATATGGCCATGGCTATCATTATGTTATTTAATCAATTATATAAATTAGTCAATTAATCAGTTATAGATTTTTTAGTTATGGGAGGTTAATAATATATTATTTATACAGTACTATATAAATAAGGATAAAATGATATGAATATTATAACACCTTTTAATCAGGGGGTTGGTGCAGGCTAAGAGGCTAGGGGTGGTGTAGGGGGGGGGGGGTTAGGGGATGGTTGTGGGGGAGGTGACTAGTTTGGGTGAGGGATAGGTTAGGAGGGCTGGTGCAGGGGTGGGGGTTGGGGGTTCGTGCAGGATAGGGGGTTGGGGGCTGGTGCATTCTAGGGGTGGTGTGTGCGCGGGGGGGGGGGGGGGGTATGGGAGAGATGTACTTTGTTGGGGGACTAGTTTGGGGGGTTGTATAGGTTAAGGGGTGGGTGGTGTAGGAGGATAGGGGGCTAGTGAATGGGTGGCGGGTTGAGGAGCTGGTAGAGGCTAGGGTGTTGGGGGCTGGTGTAGGCTAGGTGTTGGGGGTTAGGGGATGGTTGTGGGGGAGGAGACTAGTTTGGGGGGAGGCTAGTACATGGATAGGTGGGGGTGCAGGGGAGTTAAGGGACTAGTGTAGTGGGGGACTGGGGGCTTGTTCATGGGGAGGGATGGGGGGTTAGGGAATGGTTGTTGGGGAGGGGACATGTTTTGGCGGCAGGGCTGGTTTGGGGGAGGCTAGTATATGGGAAAGGGGGTGACATATACTTCATTTTTGTATTACAACTCCCTTATAGAATTAAATTTCTAAAATATGAACATATTTGATCATATATTAAATATATTTAATTCAAAATGAGAAAGTAATTTGTTGTTTAAACTCTATAATTTTCAACCACTTTCTGATCATATTTTGAGTGGGGTTTCTAACAACTAAATTTAATGGTTAAAATTATTATATAGTTTTTTAATATAATTCATTCATATAGAAATTCATCTTCTAATTCTCTTAGAAACCATAACATTAATAACATATTAACCAATTTATTATTATCCTTATTTGGTTGAGATTTTAATAATTCACTCCATATAAATTTCCATATCAACTCCATTTATGTTTCTTCCTTATCACCTTTGATAGAGTAATTTCCTTTATTCACCTTAGAAATCTCAAAATTATCGCTATGATACCATGGTAATCAATTAACTTCACTTCTTGTGTCATGATATTGTTATTCAAAAAACATTGAAAGATAACACATCTTCTAAAAAATTTAAAAATTAATTTTCATTTCTCTTTGGTTACATCTATTTATTTAATTCTGAATTCTTCATCCAATAAAACATATTTGATGACATATGTTCGTATTCAATAACCTCATTCTGTAACATTGGAAAATAAATAGAAAATTGTCTAATTATACAATAACAGGGTGAAGGGAGCTAGTTTGGGGGAGGCTAGTATAGGGGGAAGGGGGTGACATATACATCATGTTTAGAATACACCTCCCATATGGTAGACGGTTTCTAACCTATGAAACTAATTGATCACATATTCAATATAATTCTTTCAAAACATGAATCTAATTTATTGTTTCAACTCTAAAATTTTCAACTACTCTCTAAATTTTATTGTTCCTTATCTAAAACCAAAATTTATAGATTAATATTGTTAATAATATTTAAATATAATTCATTCATAAATAAATTTATTTTATCATTATCTTAGACACCATAACATTGAAAAAATATTATCCAATTTATTATTATCCTTCTATTGTTGATATTTTAATAGGGAACTCCATATAAATTTCAAAGTTAACTCCATTTTTGTTTCTTCTTTATCTCCTTTGATATTGAAATTTTAATTATTCACCTCATAAATCTCAAAATTCTCACTATGATACCATGGTAATCAATTATCTTCACTTTTAATGTCATCTTATTCTTATTCAAACATCAATGAATGATAACACATCTTCGTAATCTTTAAAAAAAATTCATTTCCCTTAGAATATTACATCATATTAATGAATTTGGAATTCTTCATCCAATAGAACATATTTGATGAACTATCTTCGTATTCCCTCTATTCATCCTATAACATTGGAAAATATATAGAAAATTGTCTAATTACTCAATAACTAAATAACATCAAATTAAATTTACTAGTATATCTACCTTTTCCTTTTTGGGAAAATCTTATGATAAGATACATTGTCTCATCAGACTACACCTCAACATCTCTATCTAAATTGGAATCATTACTTTCAGTCTTAACCACATTGTAAGTCAGCCCATTATAATCATGATCTTACGAAGTTAAACCAACAACATCAAACTTGATTAGAAAGATATTAAAAACCTTCTCATTAATTATTTATTCCTATAGATCTTCTAAAATTTATATGATAGATCTCCCCATATAATTAACATTTTTTAATAAATCATATACTAATTATCCATGAATTAGTATTGATAAAAATAACATTGATAATATTGAGTCCCCTTTATATGTATTCATCTAGAGAGTGGTGAATAGGTGAAAATTTATTTTTTATTATTCATTAATGGCGACTCCTTTTATATACCCATATATAAAATAAGAACACAATGATGTGTAAGATTCACTATTCAAAATGAATATGTACATCCATTGCATAAAATTGTTTTTCCCATTACTAAATGATCCATTATAAAAAGATTATAATTAAAAAAATTACACTTGGAACACATATTTATACAAATGATAATAAATAAGTGTAATATGCTTCTAATGTACCCAATTAAATTGTTGATGATTTTGGGTTCAATTCAAGAAACTACGTATCAATGGAAAATACCTAAGAATGATTCAGTAATATTAATTTTAATATTATATAGTGGTGATGTCGGTAATATTTATAGAGACCCATGAGGATCATAAGATTCATTTTAGATCCAAAAAATAAAATCATCCAAGGCATTAAAATTTCATAAAAGTCATTGAAATTATGTTACTGTCATTTCAACATTCCCTGAGAGACATGTTGAAAGATATAAGAGTCGTTGGACTATATATAGGATTTATTGTTGAATCCATTAGAGTCATCCAGGTTATATAAGGATTGTCATTAAACTAAATATAAGAAAAGTAATGAATGCTACATATGTTATGTAATGTTCATCGTTATTTAATAAGATTCATTTGCAAAGCTACTATTCAAACTGTTTAAAGACATATTCCATACCAATAATAATAGTTGAAAGATAAAAGGAAAGAATTAATTATCACATGTTTGGAAATAGTTTCAAGAAAGAAGGAATACATAATCAAGAAGAAGGAAGATCGTGCACTAAAAGAATGTCTAATCATATTAGCTAACTAGATTGAAAAATCCAAGAGGATTGAGTAAGAATAAAAGAATGAAAATTGTCTACATTATAAAATTTAAATTTTTTTACAAACTTAGAATAAAGATGAATTACCTAAGAATAACATGATAATAGTGATGTTTCAATCTAGAAAATCAAAATGGATATAGGCCTCAATAGTTTTAGGTATTTTATACATTCATGGAATGGATTTTCTAGGTTAATAACAATGTATAATATATATTTCTTGCATATAACTGTTGATGGAAGTTTACATTATTCCCATATTTTTGTGATTTTTGATTTCTGATTAGGAAATTTATAGTGATGTTGGAAAAGTAAATAGGTTTATTAATGATCATGTTATTTAGTTTTAGGATGTACATACCAATGTTCATATTATTTGTTCATTTATGGTTATTGATTGATGTATCATTTATCATATACAGTTGACACTCTGATAACATATATATAAGAATTCATTATATATCATTTTCCCACTATTTTTTTATACATGGTCTCTTATAATGTGTCTGGTTCTATCCACCACTATTGATGATATTGAGTTCAGCATCATATTTGGGTAAGGTTTATTCCTTTTTCATTATTTTTCACAATTTTAAATAGGGAATTTGTGATTTTTTAGTTCCATATATTTTTTCAGTGCATTTTGGATTTCGTTGAGGGTGATACAAGTCATTTTTGATGAAGGGTTACCTGTATATGCATAGGTAGGCATTTAATATATTTGTTGTAGCTTTATATATATTCACTCATGGTAGAATGCATATATATATTATGGATAGTCATGCTTATATATAGATATGGAAAATTCATACATGTGTAACTCTAAAGGGGTATATGAAATTATAAACATATATATATGGACCCTCTTGTGCATATTTGGACGTTAAAATATGTACATAGGGGCAAGGTGTCTTTATATATATGTGAAGTTGCATATTTGTTCTAGAAGAAAAAAAGAAGATTTGAGTTTTCATCATCAAAATAAATACACCTTGAGGTTGAGGTAGGTTCCCTCAGCCTAAACCTTTAATTTGAATTATATAATTTCTGATTGTCTTAACAACACGTTTCCACAATAGGTTTATTGATTTAAAAAATGGTTTTCTAATAACGACTAGTTTTTCAAGGATTAATATGAATAACTCCATTGAACTTATTTATTGACCTTGTTAAAATAGGTAAACTAATTCTAGTAGTTTCTAAATACTAGAACAAGATATCTATAAATCGTAGATTGACCGTCCTTATTGATATTCATGATCTCATTACACATCACATCAAATTTATCATAAAATACCACTACTTAATTTTACGGATCCATTAGTTCCAATACCAAGAATCTTGACATCTTCTATAGTATCATGGAAGTCACCCATAATATTCCTCTTGATATATTTCATAAGGTATTGTGTGAACATATAACACTATAAAGACTAAATCTGTAAGGATATATAATTCAATATTGAGAGAAATTGATCAACTCCACTCTATAAAACTGGAACAACTGAAGGATCTGAGGTGGAAGTTATATAGGGTTGAAACCAATTTATGAATTCAAACTAGGTTAATAAAACACATTATAATGTGTGTAGGATTCCCTTAATTTCAGTCTTGAAATACTTAACCTCATCAAGTACATCGTGATACATGTCTAATTTCACCATTTCATGATTTTGGAACATGTACCTTTGAGATAAAAACTAACACCAGGATCATTTAACTCATAATTGGAAGTATAAACATCCTTGAAATATGTAATTATACCTTTCATATCCATAATCTCTTTGAAACATACATGAATATGGGGGAATGATTGGATATTCCTAATCAAATTGGTTTGGGTAGTCGTTAACCCAACCAACTTGTCAAAATCAACAATGGGATTAGAGGGATAATTAGGTTCCCTAATCTCATAATTAGTATATTTTAACTCCTTTCTTTTCTCATTATAATCTCCTCAAATATTATCAAACTCAGTTAGAATATCGGAGGTAAAAGTATACATATTTATCTTTATGAGATCTTTCAAATAGAGGGTGATCCCTCATGCACAATATGAGGTGGTGATGGTATTATAGAGAACCCTAGAGTTGGTCCAAGTGAATGAAATAATATCCCTAGAGCAAGGGGGAGGGTGCAGGGGGGTCTATAGGGCGGAGGGGGGAGTGTGCAGATGGGGTGCAAGGGGGGCGGTGTGTAGGGGACATTGTATGAGAAGGGGGATGGTGTGTAGGGGAAGGTGGTAGGGGTAATGGGAGGGTGCAAGTGGTGTGCAGGGGAAGGAGGAGGGTGCAGGGGTAGGGGAGGGTGAAAGGGGTCTATAGGGGGGGATGGTACAAATGGGGTGCAAGGGGGTGCAGGGGGTTCTGCAGGGGAAGGGGGACAGTGTAGAGGTGTCTGTAGGGGTAGGGGCTGGGGGAGAGTGCAAGGGGTGTGTAGGGGAAGGAGGATAGTGTAGGGGGTGGGGGGTACTGTTAATTTCACTTATTGGACTATATTGTCATATATTCTTGGATAACATAGTCAAACAAAGTAATATTTTATATATTTGATTACTTTTACGAAAGACAAATCCATATAATTTTCATATTACATTATTAGTCACATGAGCATCAATGTTGTACAACGTAAACACAATTTACATATCATTTTTAGTGCTTCTCATGACATCACTCACAATGAAATACCCTACTTATGAACATTGTATCATTAAGTAGTTAATCATTTGAAAAGACAACCATGTCTGCTGCCACAACACTTTTTAGTCATCCACCTCTTAAACATATAATATCAACTGTCACAACTCCAATATGTCCACCAAAATTCGTATAGAGGGCTTCCAGTTTATCCCAAAATTGGTATAATGCTTTATCTAAATGTTTGAGGGTGTTTATATGAAGATCATTTCAAAAATACATGGTAACATTTATTGTAAATTTTCAATAATTTGAATAAAAATTATTATTCATACATGAAACATGTAGATTATTGTAAATATACAACAATGTATATGACATGATGTAGTAAAATCTATCAAGTTGTGGTTTGTGTTATCTAGTTAATCATGACACCAAACCTAGGCTTTATTCATGACACCACACCTAGGCCACTATGTCTCCCTACAACTGAGGACTCCACGTGTTAACCAGGATACCATCATTCCTTCTTTAGTTTCATTCCAAAATTTCACCTACAAGGGGTGTGGTGCAAGGGATATGCAGGGGTGGTGCATGGGGTATGGGTGGGCTGCGCAAGGCTGTGCCGGGCTGTGTAGTTGGGGTGTACAGGTGTGTCGGGGGGGGGGGCTGTGCAGGATGGGGTGAAAGGGGGACTATGATGTGGGGTACAGGAGGGGTGTCTCTCTAGGGGGTGTCGAGCAGGGGTGGTGCAATGGGTGTTGAGCAGGGGGGGGGGTGCATGGGTGCATGGGGACATGGATGGTGCAATGGGGGTGTGAAATGGGACAGGGGGTGCAAGGGGCATGGGTGTGCGTGGGCTTGGGGTATGTCTAGGGGTGGGGGTGGCTTCTGTCATTGGGGGGATGTTGTTATGGGGAGCGGGTCTGTCTAAGGTGGCATGGGAATGTGTGTGTGGGGGGTGTCTGTTCCGGGGGGGGGGGGGGGTCTGTCTAGGGGGTGCATTGGGGATGTATGGTAGGGGTGGTGCAATGGGCGTTTAGGTGTTCATGGGGGTGTGTGTAAGGGGACAAGGGTTTTGTTCGGGGAATGAGTGTGCGCGGGGGGGGGGGGGGGGTTGCTATCCGAGTTGGGTTATTCCGGGGGTGGGGGGTCTGTCCAGGGTGGTTTCTACGATGGAGGGGTGTCCATGAGGGGGGGGGGTATTTCTAGGGGGTGAGTGGTGTCTATCATGGGGGGGGGGGACATTCCATGGGGATTTTCGAGGGGGCTTCTCTCCGAGGGGGGTCTGTCCAGGGGGTGGAGGGGGGATGCAATTGGTGGGTGGAAGGGTTGTACATGGGATAGGGAGGTTTTAGTACTAAGGGGGTCTTCGAAAGAGGGGGTCTGTCTAGGATGGAATGGGGTCTCCCAAGGGGGTTTCTAGGAGGGAGTGGGTGTCTCGAAGGGTGGGGGGGTGTTCTCCAGGCGGTGTCCCATAGGGGGGGGGGGTCTTTCTAGGAGGTGAGTGGGTTCTTTCCTTAATGGTGGAGGGGGGTGGTATCCAGTGGGTGTTCAAGAGAGAGGTTCTCTCCGGGGATGAGTGGGGTCCATCTAGGGGGTTGGGGTGGGGGATTTGTAGTGTGGGAAGGGGGGGTGTAGGGGGAGGGGTTGGGATTTTAATGGGGTAGGGGTGCATTCGGGGGGGGGGGGGTTGTAAGGTGCAAGTTGGGTGAAGGGGGAGAGGGGATGATTTGTAGGGGTGGTGGGGAGGATACAAGTGGCCAACAACAACTAAAAATTACTGGTTTATTAGGAAATGTGTAGGCATATAGACACAGTTTCTTATTGTACCTATAGTTCTGTAGCCATGTTTCCTAACTGTGGCTATATACCTATAGACAAGGATCAAAACTATGACTATAAGTGATGAGTGACTTTATTCTATGCCACGGGTTGAAATCAATGGATTTAGGGTTGTTTCCATGGTTGGAGCCAAGGTTATAGATCTTTATCCATGGTTTAAACCATGGTTATAGGGATTTAGACACATTTTCCAAATCGTGGCTATTTGTTTTACCCTATAGCCATGCCAATACCAACCACGTTTGTGAGAAACATGTTTATAACCTTTATTCATTGTTTTTAGGCATATACCCTTGGTTTAAAACCGTGTATATAGTTAGATTTTATAGTAGTGTGATGTTTGGGAATAATGTAAGAAATTATACCCTAGGAAACAAATACAATAAGTTCAAAATAATTTTTATAACAAAAGCAATAAGTTATTTATTTTTTGGAAAAATAGGAAACACAAAGGATCCCTATAAATGGAATGAAGTGATTAAAAAACACTTATGAATCTATGTGGATCTACCAAGAATACTGTTCATATTCCTAATGATATTCTAGTAGTTTTTCTTTCTATTTTGGAATGAAAAATATAATTGAAAGAAGAGCATATAAAATTATATGATAAATGAAAAAAAAGTATTCCACCTGAATAAGATAAATTAGATGACATTTTATCAAAAATTGATAACCATAAATCCTCAGATGTACTGTATTGACTTTGAAAAATGTCTGGACATATGTCTTATGATTGGTTTTTCATAAAACAACTGAATAAAAAAATACCAAATAAGAATTATAAATAACCCGCTGATAAATATGCAATTATGGCCAGTGTGAAAATTAAAATTACACAAAAATTATATAATGAAGAAAGAATGGATTCCATGTTTCCCAAAACTACCGAAAAATTTAAAATATTCAGTATGAAGAGTTCACCCTTGCATGGATCTAAAAATAAAGGTGTTTACTATTTGAAAAACAATTGTCAGCCTTGTTTCCCTCACTAAAAATAAAATCATATCTACGTAATTCCCATATACAATTTATTTTTCATTACTTATATGTAATTGAAGGTGATGAAAAAAATCAGGGGTAAATGTAATTTGAAGATAACTATTAAAACATCTACATGATTGAATAATCATTCCAACATTTATGGATGTTACCATCCTAGTTTGATATATCTACTAGTGTATTGAATATAAATTTTTGCAATAGATTAGATATCATTATTTATAAATCTGATCAAGCTAGTATATCATCTAAATAAATTTGAAGAGACCATCATAAACGAGATCACAATTGTTAATAGTCACATCAATTGTAATTTAGAAGATAAAAAAAATGAAAAGACCCATATTGATAAATTGAAACTCGAGATCAACCATTGCGGGGGAGTATTAAATGAACTTTTTAAATCCTTATATTTCATACATATGTAACATATATAGAGGTAACATGTTCATGGACTCATTGAGGAGGTATATTGGTAAACAATTCCATTCATATTAAAAAAATTACATGAATCTCATTCTTAGGTTGGAGGATTTAAATGAATCAATGAACCGAATAAAATAATCATAAAAAATCAGGAATGTCTTCATAAACAATTTATTCCGAATAAACGTGAATGTTTTTAATTTTGTTTTTGATATTAGTGTAGTAATTTTTTTATCAATGTTTTTTGATAATATTTTTGAAGAAAAATTAATGTCAGGAAAGATCCAATTACATTGTGTCAATTGGTATCACCAAATTAATTTCAAACTAGAAATATTTGTACATTATCTAAGGAAAGAATAAAGTTGTTCTATATCATTTGGTATCATATTCTAAATTTATATTTCATAGAATTGATGTCATCATTAGACCATATTTTTTTCGAATCCTAGTCATTTAAAGTAGACTTATAGTATAATAATTGATGGTACATTTCTTAATAAATATTTGATATCATTTATCTCAAGTACTTTTCATTTTTTATGAATAAGGGGAGAGAATAAATCATATTGACATGTTGTTTTATGAATTTTTAATGAAAATAAATACAATGGGAGTGATTTATGATCCAACTTTATGATAGTGTTTTATTTCTTGAATGAGTAAGTAAGAGATGAATCACTTCATTTAAATGTGTATTGGAAAATAAATGCATCTTGGAAGTCTATTGTGAACCCCATTCTTATTGTTGAAGATGAATTCCATAAATGGATGATGAAATGTCATATATTATATTTTGGATGAATTGTATTGATGTTTGATAATTAATTAACTGTTAGTCATTGATTTAATAACATATTCTAATGTGTTTTTCATTGTATACAACATCCTATGAAGGTGGAAGATATTAAAAACAATTATTTTCATGATGAAAACTAATTTCCATGAAAAAAAGTTAAGGGAGGAATTTATATTTTCACATGAAGGATCATTTTGAAGAATGACTTTGTTGGATTGGAAATTAATACATACTAATTGAAAAATGTATTTTGAGTTATCTTTTAATTAAAAAATGGGTTTTCCCAAAGCCAACCAAGGACCCAATTAACTACATATCTAGGAACTAAGGGTCAACCACATAGGAGAATGATGAACTGGCTAGCCACATGTAGTACATCCAGGATGAATAGAACCTATAGGGAGCACCATGGAGAGAATGTGGATCAGTGGGCAGATAACACCCACATGATGTTTGGGTGGACCACACAAGTCTATTGTCGCATAGTGTGGGATAGTGTGTGACATGTTAGGGGTGGTTAACCCAATCGTTGGCTCGAGAAATAAGTAGGAATTTATTTAATTATTAATTTTATTACAAATTAATAAAATTATGATTTAGGATTAACGTGACATGGGACATTGTTCCTATATCATTAAAACATAATCATATAATGTATGCCACCTGATCAGATTGATCACAAGCATCTACACTATTTTTTTAATATGTGTGTGGTATTCACCCTCTGGTAATGCTTTCTCGACAACGACACTTCTATTTTTCAAATATAATTCGTGCTACAACTTGTAAGTATGTAACTGAGATTGATCCCATAACCATTCAAAACAAGATTGATATGGATCATCATCAATGCATGATCTGATATGGATGAAATTTTCAATTGAAGAATGAACCCCTAATACACCACAATAGTGTGTAAGGTTTGTGAAAAATATAATAATTAGTACATTTTCACATTCAAATGAGAATTATATTATGAAGGAATAAGTAACAACATGAATACAACATGATTCATGACATCCTCAAAAAATGATAAAGGAAACCCTCAATTGAAGAATTAAAAACATTGAGAATGTTGAGGCATTCATACTCATTTATATAAATTGTATACTTTTTAGGACTATTAATATGTCTCAACAAGGAAAAGAATCTAAAAATAAATAGACTGAATATCATCTATAATTAGTTAAGAATATAGACTGAGATGATTTTTTGATTATTTTGAGAGATCTCATTTTTTTATTGTGAAAAACAGAGCCACATGAGTTCCACACATAGAAATATTGCATGAAGTAGAGTTTTGTGGAACTATATTGAGTTAACAAATATAGATTCCATGAGCCATTATGCTTCATTAAGGATTTACATTGACATATTTTTCAAAGAAAGTACCACATTATTACTATTGTTTACATGAAGAGGAAGATGGTTTGTATGAACCTCCCTAGTCACAGGAAGAAGAAGATAACGTATCTCCATGTATTCACTCTGTTTTGCAAAGTATTATGTCAAATTTAAATTATGAATATATTTATTTCATGATGTGGTGAATTTTATCAATTCTTGGTTTACATGAAGAATACCAATCAGTGTACATAATCTTATGTGAATAAAGAGATACTTGTATACACTAGTTTTGAATAATCTATAAACAAGAATATTAATAATAAGGATAAATAGTGTTTGTATTTTTAAAATAGAATACCAATGTCAATTTTTTCCCATTAATAAATATGAATAAATATCATTGCATTCATCTAAAAGGGTACATAGATAATATTCCCCTTTGTGAGTTTCACCAAGAATAAATAAGGTTAGTTGACATATTACATTCATGATACAAATTTTACATGAATGAAACATGGTGGTGATTCTATGAATATAAAATATGACATGTTTAAACGAATAAAATTTGAAAAATCTACATAATTATTCAATATATAATATATTCTTTAAGAGATCAAAAGTAGAAGATGAATCACTGACCAAACCATTGTTTGTTGATCATAATTTGGGTCATAAGTATATAAGATATCTCGTCTATGCGTGAATGGACTGAAGACATTATTTTATTATTTATTTTTGGATAATTCCCCCTTTATGGGTATAGAGGGAACATTTACAAGGATTGTAGGCATATAGACATATTACATGACCCGATGGTCGTAGAGTCACAAGGCCAAAATACACTCGAAAACTACATAGAAATGCCCCTCTCTAGCTTCTATATCATTATAAATCACTCCACCTTCTCATGACTGGTTATATAGCTATTCATTATAGAGGATTACTGATCTAGTACTAGAAGAAATTTCCATAACCTCTCATTATTCTTAATCTGGTTATCCCTACTCAAGCGAATGTTTCTCCTCTAAATCCACATCCAGATCATGTTCCTTTTGGAGTCTGTATCTAGACGTATGGTGGCATGAAGGTTCTGGGGTGGCCCATGGACTTGTAGATCCACTAAGGCCTTGAGGTGGCCTGAAATTCTTACTTTCTAGAAGTCCATAGGTGGATCGAATGGCTAAAGGACTTAGATGACCAAACCAGAGGCCTGAAGGCCAAATCAGATGTATCGTTACGGCTGCAACAATACTTGAAATAGTACCAACAATAGTATTTCTATAGTAATTTATACAGTACCCATTATTGTGACTTCTATATTAACCTAGAAATATTCCTCCACTCAGATTTGATTTTGTCTCTCATGGATGCACTTGAAGAGACCCCCCCAAACTGGTTGAGGTACATGTGCACAAGTCTACGTGAAATTGATATTATTTAAGAAAATGAATAATATTAGGTATCACTTTTTGTTTCTAAATATCTAATAAAACCCTTCAAATTATTTAATTTGAGGTAGCCATTTGATTTCAAAATTCAAAATAATTTGACAAGAGTAATTGCTATCTATCTAATAAGACTTGTTTTATATTATTGATCACATCAGAAGGGGAATGCTAACATCCTTCAGCTTTTGATTCAAATTTTAATATTTTATTTTAAAAGTTTAATTCATGTATAATGATTACAATTTCAATCCATTTCTCATGATTTCTTTGATTATAAAAAATATGTTGTGGGAAGGGGATAATAACCACCATGCATAGGGGACTAGTCCTTAATAGAAATTAAATACATTAACAAACATTTGTGTCCATTGTGATTTATAGTTTTATGAGCATGATTACCAGTTATATATGAATATAATAAGTGAAAAATTTACTAAATGTATATTAGATGAAAAAGTGACTTAATTTTAATTAATAAATGATTTCATGCACATATTAACTCTCCCTCGTGGCGTGTTCATCCCAAAGTGATCATAAGACTCACCCCTATTCCCTGGTCTCCAATGTATATCAAATGTGATGTTCCTTCCTTCTAATATCATGACTTCTAAAACATGATACCATTCCCCCAACCCCTCATTTATGTGACTGGTGGAACTCGTGTTAAATATCTTTTGAGGGGTAGCTAAGTCTCTTTCAGAAAATGAAGTATGCCATCATCTTTTTCCACTTCTATATTGTTAAGTGCCTATACATTACTTCTAAAAGTTGATCATCTTACCAAAATCTCATCATTACACACTTGTTGAAGGCCACTTCCAGCACTTGTATCCATCCCTAACACACTAATATCACTGTACCTGGCTGCGATCCTAATACAGTGGTTCACTCACCTATCTTATATGTCTGCATGTACCCTAAAAACATTATTGAAGCAGTAATTCATAATACATGATGATTAATTCCCAAATAATATTATGGGAATTTCATAATCACCCCTTGGGTCCTCTTGTAGGTTTCCTTTGACGGATATAGCCTGATTTACCATGTTAGAGATGCTTTTTTGGTGAAATACATCAACCTGTGACATGATTTCAAAATTAAGATCATCCTATAAGCTCTTTTCCCTAGATAAATATTATCATTCCAATTATGGGAAAAATTATTGGAGGTCAATAAAATTTTTAATGTACTATATCACATGTATGTTCCCTTTCATCAGGTGCATGAACTCCTAAGACCTTTCCTCGCTCAACATCTCTAGTTAAAAGTGTCTGGGGGATCTTCTCTAATAATAATTCCTATGTTTGATCCTCATGTTTTCCAATATATAAAACAATGTACCACCAACACTTTTATGTTTTCCATATCATATTGAATGTAAGATTTGCCCTATATTCAATTGGAGTATATAGGTAACCAAATATCATCTAGATGGACTCAATATATAAATCTAATATCTAAGGGCCTCCATCTCTAGTAAACATGGGTGATTTATGTAGTTGTAACTTTATCATCAAGTCAAACACATAAGGGATGGAAGAATTATTCTCCCTCTCTATGTATCACATGTAAAGTAGGAAACTATCACACAACTGATCATCGATTGGATTCCTTAGAGACATAGGATGTTTTGGTCCAATGTGTGTGGTGTGATCATTTTACCACTCTCCTAATGTTCAATGAGATGATAATGTAGAGATAATTCTCTACATTGGTCATCACACTCCATAGATCATTTGGTTCATGAAATTATCAATGTCAAAATCATAGAGGGACCAAAGGAAACAATATATACAAGGTCAATTCAAATACATGATTAACAATTGATTTAACATGTTATATCAGAATAATTTTATTTCTTTTTATCTGCTATGAAATTTGACATAGATACACTTCAGATAAGAATATTTATATGATGTAAAAAAAATGTATAATGAATAATTCATGATAACATATTTATATATGTTCCAACTATGATTTATGTATTTACACATAATTCCATACCATTCCATGAGTAAAGTCTCATAATTAAATGATATCACACAATAAAGGTATCACCCAAGGTGAAATAACGTCATAGATATAAAAATGAAAACCTCAATAACATTAATCTGATTCCAAACAACTAGTCTTTTCCCCCACACGTGGGTCAGCTATTCTCCTGAATGAATTATATACCAATCCCTAAAACATTCTATTATCTTGTATACCTTTCTCAAATAGTGAATCAATAAGAAATACCTTATCTAAGACCACTTTTTAATTTCTATGACCATGTTATCCCTCATGTATCTGGTAATGGTCATAAAATGACCTCTTGCTTGTCTCCATGTATGTTAGAGGATGTAGACTAGAAGTGAGGGTAAAATAAATAATGTGGGAAGACTATACACATAGTAATTAATTACAATCATAGTATGAATATGATAAAAAATAAATATACACTTCAGCAGATAGTACGAAAATTCAAAATCAAAACAATATAATCAAACCATGCAATGTTATATTTAATTTTTTAATAAATATCATACATGAAACAAATTAAAAGAAAAAATAAAAAAATAAAGACTCCTACTACTGGTTTTTAACCCCATGCTCATTCCCATCTCCATGATCAAGTTACATCTATTAAATAAACCAACCAATCACAGGGCCCCTTACACTTTTCCAAAAATGCATCCATGAAGATTACCTAGGCACCAAAGGGAAACCTGAACTGGGTGTGGGTAAAACTTTGTAGGTCACAACCAATGATGTCTAAACAAATTCATTCTGATTAATAGTGCATGAAATAATATGATAATCAAAGGCATCAATTATAATATAATTTCAGAACATTTACATAAAGCAGTCAAACCTTGAGCTCCATGTTGACTCGTGGGGTCATCCATACCTATTAAAACACTATGTTGGATGTCTCTGGCTATACCCATAAGTGGGTTCAATACCATTATCCATAATATCCATATATGATATCATAATACATAAAAAACCCAATGTCAATTCTCATGTTTATGGTCAATTACATAATCATTTCAAATCAAAATCAATGATAATTCCCAATCCATAATCCAATTGCATGTTTAGATCACCTCAAAACTAAGGATAATTCCCATTCCATGGGTCAAGAACAAGACTATTGTCACATGAATTCCGATATTTCTATTCACGATAAATATTCCAACAGTGGGTTAATATGTCAATCTATGTCAATTACTAGCCAATAAGCCAATTCATGAAAAATATTCCAAAAATAGATCAACATTCAAATTCATTCCAATTACTAGTTGTTATTCCAATTCATGTCAATTACTAGTAATTATTCCAATTACTTGTCAATTTTTCAATATGTTAATATCCCAACATGCCATTATTCTATTTTTTAATTTCATTCCAATTATCCAATTAAAAATTAAGAAATCCTTGATAATTTCCAATTAACAAGTTTTGTCATTCCTTAAACTAATCAATCATTTGTTTTATAAGTTAATTGGTTCATATATTCTATTTTACAACCATGGGTCAAGGATGGACACACCTCACAGGTGGCCAAATGTCTAGGCTCTCATTCACAAATGAACATGACCAGATCTGTGGAATGTCTACGTAAGATGATTCAATGCATATAAGTGGTTAACAATTGAAATAGGTTGCATGTATGGAATGGCAGCATGATCACACATATTACAGGTACTTGAATAATAAATTAGACTATAGGGGGATTCATTAGACCACCTAACACAAAATAAATAAATAAGGATACAAGAATTTTGCATATAGATCAAAATGCAACAACATGTATCTATAAGGATAGTGGTAGATCCATTACATCACCGCTGGAAGAAGAAGAATCCGGGAGAGAACAAGAGGAATTCATCTATTTAGGAAAATCAGACCAAATGTAGCGGTCATGAACTAACCCAAGTCGGGGCTCGATCTATAACTACCCCAAGCCCATATCCATAGTCTAGGGGGTGACGAAAAGCACTTAAGTTATAAAAAACATGATGATTTTTTACAACTACCAAACAAACTCATATCCTTCTCGATTTATATTTATAGAGGGAAAGTGGAAAAGATGAAACACTGCTATAAATTTAACCAAGCATGCATGAAACTCTAGATAGTACAAAATTATGGTAGTGTAAACTAAAAAATAAAGGCCAAAAATAAACCCCCCACTAGAAATATGTCACAAACAATCAAAATAAGAAAATTAACCAACTAAATGATATATCATATCTTAAATACCAAGCTAGAACCACCGTACATGATCCAAGCACCTAGTATCCCTAAGATCCATTGTATTCATAGTTGAATTTTCAGTCATTTGTATAAGAAATTATACATGTGGGAAACTCCCATATAGGTGTGAGTATAAAAATAACCATCAGGATTATCCAAAATCTTAATGGGTAGTATGATATAAAATAAAATGTGAAATACATTAGATAACACAAGTAATAGTGAAATAGTACTTCTCAACCCAACAAATAGTGAATGTTAGCTCATATAAATAGACGGGGATAAACATAGTGGGTAGAAGAACTACACATCTAGCCTTCACCACCTATATTGAGAGAGTCGAATAATTCAACCACAATAATCTAAACACAGAATTCATGTAGAATACCCCACACAAATTTTCATCTCCTATAAGAAGAGTTTCCAAATCCATGATGTGGATACATACAAAAGATATATATATATATATATGTGTGTGTGTGTGTGTTTTTTTTTGTGTGTGTGTTTTTTTTTGTGTGTGTCTGTGTGTGTGTGTGTATGTGTGTGTTTGTGTGCTTAGAAAATGAAGCTCAAATGAGAGAGAAAGGGTATCACCATCACACAACACTACCCAATTAGAATAGTAACGAAGAGTTCCAATAGTCCATCAAGGAATTCCAGGAATACCATGGGTCTTCCCATAAGTAAAATTCCAAGTAAAACCATTCTTTGTCACTGTGTGATATTGTTGAGTGCTATAAGATCTTGGTATAGGACTCATTCCCTAGTATAACATGAGTATTTCACTCTAATGGTTGAGGACTCATGCCCATCTTGGATATAGGGAGTCGCTCTAAGTCGATGAGGACCCGTGCCCTGATACTGCATTAGGGTGCCACTCAGAAGTTCACCAACCCATACCTATCCCAATTTGAGGGTTCCACTCTATGACATTGAGGAATCATTCCCTGACACTATGTGAGGGTTCCACTTAGAAGTTTGAGGACCAATTCCATAGTATGTCAGGGGTTTCCACTCTGAAGGCATCGAGGACCCACTACCCACCTTAGCTTGAGGGTACCACTAAAAAGTCATTGGAGACCCATTTACCTTATCAAATTGAGGTTACCCCTCACAAGATGTTGGTTACCCACTTCATATCTTTACTTGACAGTACTACATTGAGGGATTTTATGGTGATCATTTCATGTCACTATCTCCATCAGGAATTTAAATAGTAAGCACTATACCTGGTACATTCCACATCGCGTCACGAAATCCACAACCGGTGGAAACATTGTGTTCTACACATAAATAAACATGGGATAGGATACCCATGAGCTAAAATCTGAGTTCAATCAAAGGATATACATATGGTCAAAATTTTTTGAAAATAAAACTTTGGGTACACCATGTGTGAGGGGACCCACACAACGTGTGGTCTCGTTCGACATCCTGGTCATTTGCTTGAGAAGTACACAAATCCATATATATTTATCAATACACGACATGTAGGTGGACTACATGGTATCTATAGGCTAAACGAGATTGAGTTGGGTCTCACCAGGTGTGTTTGGGTACTTTAATCTTGAGTACCTGTACATCGGTACATGATGTGTGGCATCACACAGGGTGCCACCCTTGTGATCAAGTCATTTAGGTGTACTCCTACACATAGTACCCCCATCTAAACCATCCCATGTGTTTTACTACAAAATAAGTGATGCACAATGTGTGAGGGATTAGAACACATCGCATCATCTTTAATTTTTCCAAAACCCTGTCTATTGCTTCTTAGGGGAGATACACATTGTGTGTTTATCATACTACACGGTGTATAGTCATTTTTTTCCATATTTCCATATCCACTTCCCGTGAAAAAATATTCTTGATTCGTCTTCAATTTTAGACTATATCAATTCCAAATTGGTTGATCTAGTAGAAAATTGTGGATCTCAGTCATAATTTTCCCGAAATGGACTCCATTCATCGTCGGGGGTTCTGCTATTTGAATTGCACATACCCGAGCCTTTCAAGCCTAATTTCACAATATCATATAATAGAAAGTATCATAAAAAACTCACAACAGTCCCAAATCTGATATTTTTCACCGATTCGTCTCTTCATCGTCGATCTGTCATGGATATAGGGGTCTGATCGGGCTCAGTACTGCCAGAAAATGTTATATTGGGACAAAGGGGGACATCCGGTGAAGAACATGAAGCAATGAGGGAGAAAAGAACCGAAAACCAATGCTTAAACATCATTTTACAATATTTATTTTCCAATTATCAATAATGGACATACCATGGTCAGAAAACATTGATTTAACAATTTAAATATGGAACATAAGCTCCTGAAAAGGTCGCAATTGGTGTATTTCCAAGAATAAGGAATGATCTACTCAAACATTTAATAAAAGGGTGTCAAAACACCAAATGTTGAGTCCTAACTCAATTAAGGATCATTTATTAATGGGGAAAATGTATATAAATGATTCTATGGAAGTATTTGGTATCAATGTATCCTGATCTGATATTATCGAAAGTTTTTTAATTGTCCAACGTAATTTTACCTTGGAGGAGGGCGGAGAAGTTCTTTTGATATTATAGAATAATGAGTCAAAACCATGAAATATCTCCATTATGATATATTGATAACATATCACATAGGTAAAAAAAATTATTAATTAATCATCTCATTCAAAACATTGTCAATGAGAGAGGAGTCTAAATGTCCCACACTAACCCATTTTATATTGCGCTTAGGCTAAACACTATGTTCCAGCCACATCCACAATATTGGATTTCTAATCTCAGTGATCATTTAAGACGTATCCTATTTTCATTATGATGTTGTGTGCATTCAATATAATTTTTTTAATATTTTTATAAAATTAAATCAGGACACACTGGGTCTTAGAATCACACATTTTCTCAACAACTAGCTCTAAAAATATATATAGTAATATTTCATAGTTTTACAAGGAAAAAACTGGGTCTCTGCATCATTCACTTCAATATTTTAATCCATAAAATGTAAAAACCATGAAAACAACTTGGGATTATAATTCACCACTTAGATTTCCCACTCACATGAACTGTCTTTCATATTCATGTACATCCACAGCATGCAAACCATGTGGATTGTCTATCCCTACATGGTCTTCTCATGTTAATCCATGATCATCATTATGTTCTCTACGATGGTGGATTCATCCTATATATCTGCCATTCCCCCAATTGATTCCATACTTGGGTTCATGCATGTATCACCTCAGCTACAATACGTGGAAGTTGTCATACACCTGCTCCAGTTGTGGGGCTAGTAAGTGGTGGTATGCAACCACATCAACCATTTGGATGATCTCAAACGCCCCGATGATCCTTAGGTATAACTTGCCTCCCCAGTCAATCCTCTGCCTTTCTCACCATGGGGAGACTATAAAAAAAGCATGCTCTCCCTGATCAAACTCCAAGGGCTTATGGAGGTGATCTACATAAGATTTATATCATCTCTAGGCCATCATCATCCACTCATAGATGACCAGGACATTCTCCATCATCACTTATACCATCTATAGTCCAATAAGAGATAACTCTCCAATATCTTTCCAGTACAAGGGTGGCCTATAGTGTATCCCATATAGGGCCTCAAAAGTTGACATGTCAATGTTAGTGTGGTATATGTTGTTTTATGCAATCTATACCAAGTAAAGGTGATCCTCCTAGCTCCATCCAAAGTTTAACACATATGCCCTTAGAATATCTTCCAACACCTAGATAGTGCACTCAGTCAACCCATCGACTAGGGGTGAATTTTTTTACACATCATCATATGGGTCTTGAATTCCTTCTATAAGACATGAAAAAAATCATGACATAAACGTGATGCCTTGGTCATAGACAATCATTAAGGGCACCCCATGAAGTAAAATGATTTACCATATGTATAGCTACCACAAACCCTCCACAGAAATCTATTCAATGATAGAAAAAAGTGTGCCAACTTCATGATCCGTTCAACTATCACCTATATGGAATCAGGTCTCATCACTATGCATGGTATCCTTATGATGAATTCCATATATATGTCATCCTACTTTTATTTCGGGATCTCAAGGGACTGTAACAAACCAACAAAAACATCGTTCTCAACCTTCACCTACCGACTGGTGGGGCACTAACAGATGAACATAGCTACACTTCAACTCCTATCGGACCACCAAAATAGTCAACGAAGGTCTTTGCATATTTTCACCACACTCATATGTATATCTAGGTGATAAGTGTGGAACTCCCACGTCACATCCTCCAGTAATGTGACTGGAACCACTATTTTCCTAAGGAATAAGATGATGTGATTCCCTCCTACAAAATATTCATCTAGTGAATAACATGTTCATAAATGATCACATAAGACCTCATAGATGATTCCTCCCAGTTGGTAATCTCACGCATGCTAAAGAAGAAAATTATTCAACATCATCAAATAAAGAAAATCCATACCCTCCTGCTCCACAAAGCTCAACAGTAAGGAGGTGAACTGTTCTAAAGCCTCCCACAACAAGTGAGCCTGGAAAATTATACATAGTTAATCTTCTACAACATTTCTCTTTCTTAGAGTATAGATTATTTCAAATTAATAGTCATGTAATAACTCTATCCAGTGATGTTTTATCAGGTTGAGGTCTCTCTGTGTGAAGACATACCTGATTCAATAGTGGTCTGAGTAAACTAAGAAGCACTTCCCTAAAATATGGTGCATCCGCATCCATAGGGAAAATATAGACACTGTTTGATCTAGGTCTTGAGTTGAATAGTTCTCCTTAGGGGGTCTCAACTACCTCAACCCATATGTGATAACTGCGAGCTAGTGAATCAACACACAATCGATACTAGCTCCCGAGGGATCTCCATTAATTTCAAACATCAAACATTCCTTGGGTAGTCTCAACACTAGATAACTCATCAGTCATATCCTCATCTATTCAAATTCCATAGGTAAATTCTCAAACCAGGTAAACAACTTATATTTTGGTTTTAGGGTGGTAAAAGTGGTTGCAGTCCTGGAGAAGTCTTCCAATTAACTATTGTAGTACCCAACCAATTAATGAAAAACTTTCACCTATAACGCATTATTGGGTGCCTCCTAATCATGTGTTTCTAAAATAATCATTGGATTGATGGATAAAAAATGTTTAGAAAATTAATTCCCTAGAAATTGAACCTCATGAATATAGAACCAGCCCTTTGAGTGCTATTTATAGATTTTGTGCTCTCAAAGAAAATCTGGGACCATCGTCAAGTTGGCATCATGATCCTCCTATGAAGTATATTAATCAAGGATGTCATAGATATAGAAATAATAAAACTGGTGCATGTATGGCTAAAAACCATATTTTATCAATGGCATGAACACAGTAGTGGAATTATTCACATCAAAGGGAATCACTATGAACTCATAGTGTCTGTAGCGACATAGGAATGAAAATTTTGGTATATCAAGTTCACAAACCCTTAAATAGTTGTAGATGAACCTGCTATCGATCTTGGGGAACCATCTCACACCTCGCAACTGGTCGAAGATGTC
Source organism: Viscum album (assembly GCA_963277665.1). Taxonomy (NCBI): domain Eukaryota; kingdom Viridiplantae; phylum Streptophyta; class Magnoliopsida; order Santalales; family Viscaceae; genus Viscum; species Viscum album. The sequence goes on from CAUJRU010000164.1 coordinate 922,276, forward strand.
ATCAATCCATGTAAAGTGGTACTTCTTATTTATTATGGCCTAGTTTTGGTGAAGATAATCCCCGAATAGTCACAATCTCATATCATCCATTTTCATAAACAACACCAGAGCTGTCCTGGGGGACACACTATGTATAATGAAACCTTTTTATTGAAGGTCCTCCAACTGTAACCACAACTACCAGAGCTCAATAGTTTCTGTATCATATGTCATAGAAGATATTTATATTTTCCAGGATGAAAATCAATGCATAACACCATCTATCATCTCGTAGGTTGTCCTAGAACCTCCATTGGGAAGGAGTCCATATATTCCACTATAACTGATGGAATTCAGATTCCTAAAGATCCTACTACACTAAGGGATAATCTTTCCAACTAATGGGTTATGTGTCATATCCTCTTACTTATATATGCCACTGGAACTATTTTGAGATCTCTCTCACCAGAAAAGGAGAATCTTGTCCCATTAGTGTGCATGCATCTGACTTGACTATAGTGACAATCAGTCTTGATTCAGTACATGGAAATTCGATCCATCGCTAATATGATTACATGGTTTTCCATTGTGGTGATTAAAAATTCCCACATGAACCTATCTCTACCAAAAAATACCTGACACTTCTGAAAGTTATAAGATATAGAAGAATCATTCCCTATAGGAACCCTAAGACGAAACTGATGTGATTTCTCCTCAATAGGGAGATCCAAATCTCACACCAGGATTATAAAGATAATGAAATGAATGAATTCTATATAAACTAAAACTAAATCAATATTATAATAAACAAATATCATACCTCTAATCATATCGTGTGATGTGGAATCATAAACATCAAAATATATAGATATCTGCAAACCCAGAAGCTAGCTTCATACGCCTAATGTGGGCAACTTGGTGGTAGTGGTAGGCTCTCAAATAGATGTCCACCAACCATAGCTCCTCCTAATCCTAAGACAGTTCCACTACTCTGGGGACCACAATGTTCGTACTTGGGAGATCCTAGATCATGGTACTACCTATGCCGTGATGGCCCATAGGCTATCATCATGTTTTGCTCAGCATGTCCGGTTGGGCAGTCCCATGCCATGAGACTTCGCTAATCAAAAGTCAAAAATCACCCCTCTCTATGCATACCTGGTTCCCTATGCTTCGTTTGACTATGTACCTAATTATGTTCATGGAAAGGTCTCATGTACTATGATCCTATCACTTATCATCTACTAGCTACTGTAGAAGACTCACCTCGATGGTTCAAATGACCTCCAACTATATTGTGTACCTCTAACATAAATATCTCTATCCCTAGTGCATGCTTTAGAACCACATCATAAGTGGGGATGTAGACTGGTGCAACACAGGATTAGATTTCTCAGTGGAGTATCTTTTCAAACTATTGTGCTCTTAAGTAGGCATCTCAAATCATATCAATAGAGTAACTTGTAAGGTCTATGAATCATACTATATACTCAACCACCATCATCCCTCCCTATTGTATCACTAGAATCTCCTATATCCAAATTGATGTCAAGCATGAGGGGTATTACTATTCATGGAATAACTGCTACAAGTCTTGCCACGGGAGTGTCAACTCAACATGTATCTTTGTAACAAAGATCCACCAATTCCTAGATACTCCATGGAAAAGGATAGCTTCTAGTGAAACCACATGATCTATCAGGATCCTAGGAAGCATGATGATATAGAACACTGACTCTAGTCAATCTTATACTACCTTAGGATCTGTCTCACCACAGAACCTTAGTGGCCTTAGGTGGTGAATCATGTGGAGCACAATAAGAATGTTCAAATCCTTAACATGCACGATTAGAATGAGCTACTACGAAATTGGTTGAGGTGATTCTACTTATCCACCTATAATAATGGAATCATACGATGGTCCCTATATTGGTGCCTCATAACTCATTTGGACATCTTTATGAACTATATCTAGTATCCTATATAGTTTTTGTTGTAGAGGCATCCTAAATGTTATCAAGGAGATTCACGACCAAATGAGAATATATATATATATATATATCAACTATAATGGCAAGGTAACTCGAGAAGGAAAATAAATGTCTCAATCCTATATGACACATATACCATTAATCTCTATAAAAATGTTTTGGAAAACCTAATCAACCAGAAGGTGGTAAAGGTCTTGGTAAATGGATACATCTGCTACTGCAACATCACTCGATTTCCTCGCCAAGGATCCACACTTTTGACGCTTTACAACTATTTCCCAAATCCCAAACAAATTTTCTTGAGGTGGTACATTCAAAAAATGTACCAAAGGATGAACTTTCTATGATGCCAATATTTTATGATTATATCCAAGTTGTTTCTCAAGACACAACTACCCCAATCCCACCTCCATATACTAGGGGTGTTAAAAAGATTAGAAGTCATAACTAACTCAAGGAGGCATTTTCTTAAGTACATATATTCACACACATAGTCATCTCGATGAAAAAGTATAGAGTGAAAGAGTAACATATTCAAAACTATTATTAAGTAAACCAAGCATGCATGAGCCTCTAGACTGTAAAAAAGTATGGTAGTGTAAGCTTATATGTAAAGGTAAATAATACACAGCCACCCATAAATATGACCCAACATGATAAAACATGAAAAGTAAACAACTAAAAGAGAACCAATTTCCTGAATCCCTATCTACGACAACTGTATGCAATCTAATCACACAGTATCCCAAAATTCCTCTATATTAATGGTCGACATGTTCATCATCTGCATAAGACACGATACGTGTGGGAAAAAAGCATATTGGGGTGAGTATAAACATACACAGTACGATGCCCTAAAACTAAAGGGGCAGTAAGATATACAATTGGATGATAAAGACAGTAAATAACACAAGGCACAATGAAAGAGTATAGTTCAACACAAACAAGAGTCAAATTAAGCCTATATAAACACAGGGGTCTAAACACTGGGAGTAGATAAACAACCTCTCAAGTCTTCTCCACCTATAGTCAGAGAGTAGACTCATCAAACCATGAAAAGCTAAACACAAAAAGCCAGTGGCATACCCCGTTTGTATTCACCTCTCCTAGAAAAAGAATCATCAAATAAAAGGTGTGGATAAAAAAAGGATATATATACACACAGTCAAAGATATCAAAATATAAGTGTAATATGATCTCCATCTCACAGCATAGCCCAAGAAAATGTGTATCCAAAAGTATCAAAAGTACAACCATGATGTCCATGCATCCCATCCGTCAACCTAGAAGTAATCAACCTAATCAAACCATACAAAATCACTATGATACAGAGTCAAGGGGAGAATATCTAGGTAGAGGACCTATACCCCGATACAATAGGAGGGTTCCACTATGATGGTCGAGGACCCATGCCCGACTCGGCTAGAGGGTTCCACTTTATGTCATCGAGGACCCATGCACTAATACCGCTGGAGAGTGCCACTCAGAATGTTAGGGACCCATTCAAATCCTATTTAGAGGGTGAAACTATAATTCATCAAGGACCCATACCCTGACATATTAGGCGGATTCAACTCGAAAGGTTGGGGACCTGCACCCTAGTACATCAGGAGGGTTCCACTCAAAAGGTGTCGAGGACCCACTGCCTAGCTCAGCTAAAGCGTACCACTTAGAAGTCGTCGAGGACCAAATTCCATTCTCTAATTGAGGGTACCACTCAAAATACATAGGGGAAAAATTTGTATTTCTACTAGAAGGTTCCACTTAGAAGAAGCGAATGGTGATCTTGCCTAATCACTTCTATCGTCAGGCATTCCCTTAGTACGCACTATGCCCATTACATTCCACATAGCATCTCAGAAGCCACAACTAGTGGCACTATAACGTTCTATGTGTAAAACACTTAAGATATGATACTTCCATGCCAAAATACAATTTCAAATTAAGGAGATTCGAATGGTCGTAGTTTCCTAAAAAAGAATCTTGGGGTACATAGTGTGTGAGGGGACTCACACGACATGTGGTCCCATTCCACAACATGGCCATGTCCATGGCCAGTACATAGCTCCATGTCTGTGTAGCAGTACATGCCTTGTTGGTGGACTACATGGTGTATGATCCTGACCATTTTTTGAAATGTCATGGGATCATTTAGAGGTGTTATTTTTTCTTGTTTTTCATATATCTTGATTGGGTCTTGATTTCGGTGTGTTAGGGTAAAATTTGATGAATTTCGGAAGGATAGGATTTTCATGGGTTGGGCTTGGTGTTCACATGGTTTTCACGTGGTTAAACTATGCATGTAAAGGATTCTGGGTATTTTCATGGTTTTCACATTGTTGAACAAACTGTGAAAGGGGTTACATTATTTTTTCATGGTTTGTTCATGATTGAAAAAAGGGTGAAACCTCTTGCATGATTTCCTCATGTTTTGAACATTGCTAAACTATGTGTGAAGTCTGGTCTCATGGATTGTGAATTGTTAAACTAAGTGTAAAATCTAAGTGTGAAATGATCCATAGTTATGGTCCATGGTTTTTACTGACCATGATACTTGTCCCGACAAACCGTGCATGTGAAAATTTAAATTACAAAAATCATTTTTACATTTCCAAAACCCCAATGTTAACCCCAGATCAAACCTAGTTCGACCCAAATCGAATTCTCTCATTTTTGGAGGATCTATAAGAGCTTATTAAGGCTACTAACCTCCGTTTATGGTAATTTAATGTCCGATTATTAGATCTGTATGTATTTTTGTATGTGGTTTATTCCCAATTGATTTTTCGTCTAATATATGTTCTTCTCCCAATCATCTGACATTATTAAAGGGATGATTATCCTCTATTTTATTAGATCTAGTTCCATATAAGGGGAATATAAATCTATGTTTTTTAACTAGATATACAATATAATGATATTGATTTGTTTGATCTTGGATTTAGGTTTTAGATTTGGATCTCATTCTACGAGGTTGTTCTGTTCAAATTGGGTATATATTTTGGTGATCATGTATCGTCAAAACTGAGGTGGGTGGTCTATAATTCAAATCCAAAAGTATTTATTATAATTATGTTTATGTAATTGTATAATTTTTATTAGATATTTACAAATTGAGTTTCATAGATTCAATTAATTAATTTGGTAAATTAATTAATTGAGAGATTTGTGAAATTAGGGATATTGATATTTTATATTTTAGAGTTTATTAACGTCTAATTAATTATAGAGATATTAAAATGTTATGAATTTAGATAATTAATTTTTGAATTAATTATGAAATATTGATGTTATTAATTGAGATAATTAATTCTGGAATTAATAATGAGATATTGATGTTATGAATTGATATAATTAATTGTGGAATTAATTATGGGTTATTGACGTTATGAATTGAGACAATTAATTAGGGAATTAATTATGGGATATGGATGTTATTATGTTAGAATAATTAATTTTTAAATTAATTATGATATATTGAGATTTTTTTATAAATAATAAATTGGTGAATTAATTATTGGATTTTGAACAACTAGTTAATTATTAAATTAATTAGTGGACATGATGTAGTTAAAAATATATGAATTAATTAATGGAATGATGGATATTTGAAATTGATATGTGGGGTTAATTCATTCATGAATTATTTAATTGAATTAATGTGATTATTAATTTATTAAATTAAATAATGTGATAAATTAATTGATCAATTAATTAATAGAGTAATGTGATTTTTTAATTTTTGAATTAAATAATGTGATTTACAGTATTAATTAACTTATGAATTATTTAATATAAGTAAAATGTTTAACTAATTGTTGAATTAATTAATGGAATAGATGTGAAAAAATAATTGTAGATTTAATTGAAGGAGTTGTAAGTGATTAATTAATTTTAGAATTAATTAATTGGATTGATGTGAGAAATTTAATGATAAATTAATTAAATGGATTGTTGGGATTAATTAATTTGGGAATTAAATAATTATATTCATGAGAGTAATTAATTAATTAATTAATTAATTAATTAAATCATTATGAGTAATTAATTATTGAATTAATTAATGCAGATTGTTGTGATTATACGGTCATTGATATAATAATTAATGGATGAATTAATTAAGTGATATTGAGATTACCAATTGAATAATTAATTATTGAATTAATTATTGAATGTTGTATCATAAATTAGAATAATTAATTATTGAATTAATTATTGAATTTTTTAATTGTGAATTGGAATAATTAATCGTCAAATTAATTATTGAATCTTGAATCTTGATTTGAAATAATTAATTATTGAATTAATTATTTAATGTTGAACTGTTAATTGAATAATTAAATGTTTAATTAATTATGGGATAATGATAAGATTCTTTATTTGGTGAATTAATTATTGTGATCATGTGAATAGACAATTATTGAATTTGATTAAATAATGTGTGAATTAATTAATGTGTTGTTGTGACATATGTGAATCTTGATAATGAACGGTAACATGGAAATTCAAATTTGATATTTTGATATTATGTATTATTTAAAGGTATATGTTAACATGGAAATTAATCCAATTATTATGAATGGTAGCATGATCATTCTATTATGTTTTATTAAATAGTTAATTGTAACCTAGACATTTGGCCATGTATAATAAATTGTAACATTCTTATTCAATTATGTATTATGATATGGTGAATGTTAACATAGTCATTTGGCCATGTATTTTGAATCGTAACATGGTCATTCACTTATGAATATATGAATTGAAACATAGTCATTCAATTATGAAAATGGTGAATGGAAACATGGTAAATCACTTATGAAAATAAGAAAGGTAACATAGTTATTCAATTATGAAATGGTGAATGGTAACATGATCATTCACTTATGAGATTATGAATGGTAACATTATCATTCAATTGTGAATTGTAATTATAAATGGTAACATGGACATTCAGCCATGTGATATCCCTTAGGGGTAGTTTAGTCTTCGACATAGGAAAAATATTGTATTGAGGTCCAGGTGTCCATGGGAACCTGAGGGTCTATGTGGTTAAATGAAGAACACATGAAAATGTAATAATTGTTTAGTAATGAATTGTACTTATTTCTATAAAAAACATCATTCAATACAGTTTATTGGATATTTTATTAGACATCATTGGTGGTGGCCTACTAAGTTTTACTTACACCACACTCGGGTTTTCTGATCAGTAATAAGATAGATTTCATGTTTGTAGGACTTGTTAAGTGAGAAGTCCCATTTCTAGATGACTATGTTCGGATGAAGCATGGTTGAGGGAACCACACATATTTCGAGTCACTCTTGGGAGTTGTCAGTTTCTTTACTTTTGGATTTTCATTTTGACACAAAGCGTGTACTTTAGCATGAAATATCTTCCTTTTTGTTTTGATATAGTATTTCTAGTTTTGGTCATCATGTGATACAATATTATTCTGTTTATGTTATATCACTGAATTATTGTCTCATTATTTTCTGCTGGTGTATTACTCTGATAAAGAAAAATGTGGGTATAGTCTCCTTATGATCGATATTAGATACTTGCTATCAGTTGAAAGAGTCCGGCATATGGGGATGCATCCCTGATGTCATGCGGAACTCTGTCTTGGGGACCCAGTTCATAACACATTGGCTAGGATGTTAGGAATAGTGTGCCTAGGATTACTGGGACTGAGTCGTGTCCTATTGGTTGTGTCCGTGTACTGGACCCCATGTCCATGTAATTTCATCATGTGTTCAAATACTTTAGTACTTGGCATATGGCATCACATGGGGTGTCACCTGTGTGATCAAACCATGTCTGTGTACTCCAATACGGAGTCCCTTATCGTGTGACCCATCACACGGGTTGTCCAACCAGGGAAGGGGTGCATGGAGTGTGTTGGAGGACTATATTTCTTGTAAACATTTATTTTTTCAAATCTCTAACTATGATAACTAAGGGAGGATAAAAGTTGTGTGTTCATCATACAACACGACCTGTAGTTAGGTATTTCAATAGATTTTCAGATCCACCTCTTGTTCTCTAAACATATTATTTCCCATAAATTACATAAATTTATTTTACATTAAAATTGAGGAATAATCATTAAAAAAACAAAACCACATCCGGAACATATATAATTAGTGAAATTAAAAACTAGGAAACATAACCAACTGGTTCACAAGACATATACATTGTCACCTGCTTTTTTCATTATAACTAGACTCCTTTCATCATATCATAAATAATAAAATTCTTCATGTCCTGGGAAAAAGAAAAATAAGAAAGGGTTAGCATAGATGATCAGTGAGGGTAAAAAAGGGAGATACCAACCATATCATAATCATAAAACATTAGAACATAAAAATTTAAAATCTAATCTAGAATATGAATGATTAGGATATCATGTCATTGGATAAATCATAATACTTCATAAGAATCAATGAACATAATCCCAAAAAGTAATTACATAAGGAATGAATTTTTTTTGCAAACACATATTAAGATAGAATAATTTCATATTATTCAAGTATCATTACCAATAAAATCATAGTGGACAAAGACCATTAATGAACTAAGTTCACTCCTTATTACATCCTTGTATTATTGAACTGAGAACATTTCATGTTCCATATCTGTCTATATGTTGAGATATAAATCATTACCAAATTCATTAGAGGGAGATATAGGTCCCACCTAACTCATAATAAAATCATTCTTACGTTCACCACAAAAATTTTAATCATTCATTATAGTATAACCTATGAAATAAAATGGGTTTCTTAAACATCATTCCTTAATAACATTACCCATATAAAACAAGTGGATTTGATAAATATAATTCCATAATAAACACAATAAAAACATATGAATAATAATGATATTATACTAGAATCATAACTCTATTAAATAATATCATTTTAGATGGTTTTTTTATAAAATACTTGAAATTAATTCTTGATCAAATTTTCATTTCTTCTTCAATAATGTTATCTTTTCTCAAAATTATGTGCTATTTTAAATGAAAAATAATTTCATTTAAAATAAATGTGAAATATTGAAAAATAATATTAATTAATATTAGGCATTATAAAAGGATAATTATCAAATTTTTAGGTAGTTAAAAGAAAACATTATTCTCGTACATTTGATAGAAAGTCAAATTGTACCCTGTATCGAAAAAGACAAAATATTCCTTCATACCATTTGTTAAAATTTACCAATGGGTAAATATGACATTAAGAAATATTATAATAATATGAATAACATTATATAAAACATATTTATAAGAAATGTACATGGATGATAAATATACCCCAGTAATTACTTAGGTATAATCAATCTCAGATGAAAATGAAATTGTTAATTATCACTTACCTTAGGTCTATTATCTGTTATATATATATGAACCTCATGAAAAATTATTTAAATAATTTCATAACATATTGTAAAATTATATTCATTTTTTTGATATCTTATATTATCATATTATCATCTGTTTGTTAGTAACATTTTATTATTACTCATTATTTTCTTATTAATGGCTTCATTTGTAAGCATGTTATAGAGATTGAGTTTTGGTTCTCATTTTTAGGTCATATATATATCATTAAAATATGAAATAAAAAAATATATTATATTTATTCTTTCTATACATTTATATAATCATTATTTAATGGATATCTTGTCGAATGAATCACATCGCATCATGGAGACTGTAGGTCATACTTACGCATGATCGACAATATCATTTCCATAATTGTGAAATAGTATTGAAGTGGATGGTATATATTTTTTTCTATAGTCCATATCGTGTTTTAATAATCACATATATTTATTATTTCTCTCATTATACCCATCCATGTAGGTGGTGGTGAAAAATAGATTACAACATTGGGTGGAAACATTATATCGTGCGTACACATGTGTGGTAATTTTGACTGTAGTATGATGGATAAAAGGTGGAATATGGTTGTTACATAATCATAATAACATCATTGTATATAAGTTATAATGGTATTATTACATAATAAGGAAACAACTCATGAATATGATGTAAAATAAGAGAAAAGTTTTAATGAATTAGTATAGGAGATTACCTCTTCTTCAACGAGCTCCCTATAGATCACTATAAAATCACTATGGATGGTCTTTTTTGAAGACCATAACCAATATAATTTGACTATGAGAGTAGAGAAGGATATTTTTGTTTGGAATGTCTAATAATGAAGGTTCAAAATGTAGTGAAGAAGTGAGGGAGGAGGTGCCCTTCTAAAAGTGAGGTGCAGGGCATATATGGAATATCCAAAAATATTAATTTAATATAATTTAATTGTTGAATAAAAATGACTCAAAATTGTGTTATGTATAAAATAAGATGTCATTCGTTCTATATCCTCTCAACGAATAATTTTAGGACATGTATTGATTTTATTTTAAACCATATCTTTTTGTTTTACCCTTAATTAATATTTTTATATTTTAATTGTGGTAACAAAATTTTAAATATCATGTGGCTATAAATTTTACTGATATAGGATCAGTATCCTCTAAATTAATTATTTATGAAAATTTCGACCTTATCATAGTAAATTTGTATTTTTTAAATATTTTTATGATTTTTTAATAATTTAATAATTTTTTTATAAAATATTAATAGCATCAATTTTGACAGTTTTCATTTCATTGAATATAAATAAAATCCAAATAGAGAGATAATATTGAAAAAAAAAGAATTTATAGACTTATAATATATCATAGGAACTTTTAAAATTCATGGGGTACCGTAATTAATTCAAATTATATTTGTTTTAATATTTTTCATAATATTTATTTGATATTTCTATTAAAAAGTAATTATTTTATCATTGTTTTCTCAGTACTTCTTGTAATTATTTAGTCTCTAAAAAATTTAAATAAATTCCCATGATGTAGATAATATCATTCTATTTATAGATACTATTTATTATCAAAGTATTATCATATATCTCACTATATGAAAATTATTATACTAATATAAAATAATAGAGGGATATTTCGTCACATTCATGTCATTGTCTTTTATTTTATTAATATTTATAGAAATTTCATGGATAAGAGTCCATTAAATAAGTCATTTATTATCCTTACAATTTAAGATTCGATTCTTAATCATACAATTAGATTTTAGTAGGTCTTAGAGTAATTTTATTTTCTTAATCAAATGATTTTGTTACCTAAGTTACCTAATTTTCCATTAACCGCACTAAAAGAAAATTATTATAGTTATTATTCCTAATATCCAATTAATGTAACATATAAACATAATTTGTATCCATTGATTCCCAATATGGAATCCATTTTTCAATATATAAAATACATAAGTTTTAGTAATTAAATTGAAGTTAATCATGTTGTGGGAATGAGAAAACTAGTGTTTTGAAAATCAAAAACCATCAAAAGATTCTTATATGTGTGTATACAATTTCATTATGGACTACCTTCCAATGAACTATATTGTATTAAATGGTAAAAAGTAATATAATTAATTTAATGATAAATAATTGGATAATATAACAATATAAATAAATTAGTCTAAAAAGCAATTTTAAATTCAAATACAATATTTTTCACTATTCATTAAAAATTAAATGTTTTGGAAAAATATGAAATATTAAATCGTAATAGATTTTGATTTCCAGGTTACAAATAATATGTTTATTTTTATATATAAAAATAATTAATGTTTCAATATTTTAATTTAAATTTATTTAGTCATTAAAAGGTTGTTAAATTGCTATTTTGAAAAATATAGGTTTTTATACATCAAATACAGTTTATTAATACCCTATGGCTAAAATAAATATTTTATAAATGTTATAAATAATTTATTTAATATATAACATATATATTACATTAATTTTATCTACTAACTGCAATTCAATTAATTTGTTAATACCAAAATATATAAATATATAATTGATTAATATTTTTTAGAATTAATTGGTAGCGAATGAATGTATCATAAATTTTCATAAGTTAGTTATAATTATTCGTGTTAACCTAATGGATAGGATAAAATGGTCATTAAACACTAATGGAGTATCTTGGTTCATTTAAATATAATATTGTGTGCAATTTATTTAATTGAATAAAAATTATTTAAATAATATTTTTCCAAAAACGCCACTCTTTTATAAATCTACTCAATCGTGAATCTATTTTTGTCCTATCTCCATCCAAAATTGGTGGATTTTGCCACAACTCATAGATCTCAGTCATCGTTCATCATAAAATGGCTTTTTTTCATCATCTAGGGTTTTGCAGTTCGAATCACAAACACCTGAACTTTCCGTGATTGATTTCAAAATTTCAAATCATCGAAAGTTAATCAATTGCATGCAATAGTACTAGATATAGGTTTTTTTTCATCGATCCATGCCTTAATCGTCAATCTTTGGTAGAACCGAGGGTCCAACCAGGTTCGGTACTACCCGACAATGTCGAACATGGACCGTGGGGTCCAAACAGTGAAAAATGTGAAATAATAGGGGAGTAAAGCACCAAAAATAAATTCTTAAAGAACATTGGTAAAGCTTTTGTGACTAACGACCAAGAACATACATATTGGGGTTATAAAACATTGATCAAAAAATTTAAATACGGTTCATATTCTCATATAAGGGCCACAATTGATGCAGATCTAGGCACATGGGTGGAACTCCTCAATCATTTAATAAAAGGGAATAAAAACTCTAAAATATAAGTCCTACCTCAATTATAGATCACCTGTTGATGAAAAATATTTCTATAAATGATTCACAAGATGTTTTTGCCTTCTTTGCATCTTGATCTGATCTGATCTGGAGTTTGTTCATCGTCCGATGTGATTCGCCAACAGAGGAGGGAGGAGAGCGTAGTTGGTGATTCCTTAATTATGAATCTAACCTAAACAATTTCTCTAATATGTTTATAATATATCGTTTATATAAAAAATTAATGAATTACTTAATTTTATAATTAATTAACTGATTGAAAACACCATAAATGAAAATAATGTTTGACAATCTTGCACCAACCCAAATTTTTTCACATTTAGGTTAAACACGGCATTTTGGATTCAATCACGGTCTCAGATTTCTTATTTGATCAGCCGTTTAAAAGATGTCATGTTTTCATTATGAATTTATGCATGTAATATAAAATATATTTAATATTTTTATAAAAATATTTTTGAGTACACTTGATCTTGGAATCACACATCATCTCAGTACCTAACTCTGAAAATATGTATTGAAGTATTTCAAAGTTCTACAAGGCTAAAATGGTGTCTCTACACTAGACGTTAAAATTGAACCACAAATCAGGAGATTGGAGTAAGATTATGGACATGTCAGGGAAGCCTTGTAGATCCCATAAATATCACTAATATATACTTAGTGTTGAATGTGGGGGATTTGACAACCAAATGATAGTTACAAGTGGAAAACATTTTGTGTTGACCTTGGTTTTACTGGCCATGATAGGTGCCACCAATGGGCTAATAGTTACCACTAGCTAGCTGGTGGTGCTAGGATGAGCACCTACACCTCTGGGGACCCCACTAGTAAGTCATTGTGATTCTATTGGCAAACTGATGGTCCATCAACTGGCCAGTTTTAACTCACAGGCGAGTTGGGGCATTCCATTGGCATTGCTGGGCTATTACTACTTCCTCTAGAAAGTGACTTGCACTAAAACAGTCCCTTTGTCGTAGGCCATTGATTTCCCTTTCTAGTTCAACTCTTCTAAGCCCCTGATCATCTTCAAAACTCTTTTCCAATGTGGCACAAATTTTAACTTATAGAAATTAATGAGTTCTAACAAATATAAAGGAGAAGAGTACCTGGATTAAAGGATAATGTCTTACATCTCTCCCAAAAATTATTAATTTTCTTTCTCCACTCATGTATGGAAATACCTTCCCCTTCCAGCTCTAATACTATTACATTATCTCTCGTTCCTTATCTCCATTTCATGAATGTATCATTGATTAATCGGTGGAATTATCTTTCATATATCATCCACTTAATACATGATTGATCTTCCCCTTTCTATAGTATGGATGAAAAAACATTCTCTTTTGATATTTGTTATCATAAATAAGGGAATTTTTGGTTTTTTCTTATGATAATAAATTTATTTTTCTTATCTTTCTTGTTCCAAGTAATGGTTTGGGGAGATTTCTCAATATTTATTTTTGTATGAATTTTTAGGAAAGAAAGGGATATCGATTAAAGTTTACTTCTATGAGAGATAACCATTTATGTTTCTCTAAATTCATTTTTAATAGGATGATTGAGGATTATGGATGAATATTTATATCATATTTTTTAATTCTAAGTCTTGTATGCTATTTTTATGTCCATGGTATTTATATTACATGTTTACATAAATATGAAATTTTTTGTATGATATTTAATATATGACATAGATTAATTTTTGGCCTTTTTTAAGCCTTTTTTAAACATGAGTCTTCTCTTGAGTCTTATAAGAATTTTTTGATGTTATCAAGAATGTATGAAATACTTTATTAATAAGGTAATTTAAATATTTATTCATTATAATCAATTATATTTCTTATATGAGTTATATAAAAAATTCTCGAATGATTAGTCTAATAAATTATCATGGATTTCAGATTTATCATTAGATTTCACATGATACAAGGTGCTAAAATTTTTGGTTTCACATTGAACAAAGTGAGTAAAAACATGAAGGAAATGTGGTATTGGATGAATGTTTATTCATTTTAAATGTGAAATAGTATGGACTATTATGAATATGGAAAATCAATATCTGGTATGGGTTGGTATATAGATGGTGACATCATTGGTATAACTCCATGTGGGGGGTTATGATTAATGAATGAAGAGTGTGACATTTTTAAAACATTAAAAACCAAAAAATTATATTATTCTAATACTTTTTTTATGTTACTATTTTTATGGTAATTATAGGGGTTTGGAGTCCAAATAAAATAAAATAGGTTATTTAAAATGATTTCTCATATGGTGATCCATAATGACTCTCATACCCTTATAGGAAATTACATGTTGCATGGGGATTGAGGAGAGAAGAAGTTTATTTTATTGGAAATATGAATATTTTTATAAAGAATAATGTGATTCCCTAAAACATTTTGAAAAGGTTAATTCTCTCTCTAATGTAGTTGTAAAATGGAGTAGAAACGCTATTTTGAAATAAAAAACCCTCCAATCCAATGTCAATCAGTGCACTAAAATAGTGAAATATTACATTACATCATCATATTTTTCATTAAATGTGGATTAACTATCCTATTATTTTTTTTAATATTAAATTTCATTTCGTAACATCAAATTTTTATGAAAACATATGTTTTTTGGGAAAAGGTAGATTTTTTGGGAACATTAAATTGTGGGAATAATTTTATAATAATAATAATAAATCAATCCAAAAACGTGATTGAAAATTAATTGTTGGTGGTATCTTTGAAATAAATACCCCCAACCCTCTATATCATGTTGAAGGAAAAAAATCCACACAGCAAAATAAATAAAAGTGAAATAATTAAATTGTTTAATTTTATTTAAAAAAATAATGATTTTCAAAATAGTTTAAAAAATATACCGACCGAAGTTTTATTTGCCAAGAAACCCAATGGATTTTTTGGTGCGGTAATCTTGGGAAAACTGACTACTTGATGGAATTATAATTAATTGATGATATAATTAATTTCTATTAATAATATTTTAAATAAACATTTAAATTTTAAAAAATTATAAAATTAAAAGTATTATTAATAACGATTAGTAATATAATTAATAACATTTTTTAATTATATATGTAATTCCTCGACCCCAGTTACCTAGAGTCGGTGCATTATTACATAACATTGGCATGATCACAAAAGATCATGTCTCGAAAGACTGATTAGTTTAGTAGTCTTGGAAACACCAGATACATTCATAAAGTTTACATTACATCATAAAATGAAAACTAAAACAAAGTAGTCTCCATAGTCCACACTCATATCGCCTCATACTATCCCTGTAGTTCATTCATAAAATACTTCTTTACGTCCTGTGAAAAATGAAACATAGAAAGGGGTGAGCTTAGATGCCCAGTAAGGATAACAATATAACAGAAACTTTCATAAATAAGCATTAACATTTAAGGCAATGTATAACTAAAAGAAAATCCTTTTAAACCTTAAATTTAGCATAACATGGAAGAAATAAAATGAAATAATTAATTATTGAATTAATTATTGAATGTTGATTCATAAATTAGAATAATTAATTATTGAATTAATTATTGAACTTTGTAATTGTGAATTGGAATAATTAATCGTCAAATTAATTATTGAATCTTGAATCCTGATTTGAAATAATTAATTTTTTAATTAATTATTTAATGATGAATTTTGAATTGAATAATTAAATGTTTAATTAATTATGGGATAATGATAAGATTCGTTATTTATTGAATTAATTAGTGGGATCATGTGAATAGACAATTATTGAATTTGATTAATTAATGTGTGAATTAATTAATGTGTTGTTGTGACATATGTGAATTTTGATAATGAACGGTAACATGGAAATTCAAATGTGATATTTTGATATTATGTATTATTTTAAGGTATATGTTAACATGGAAATTCATCCAATTATTATGAATGGTAGCATGATCATTCTATTATGTTTTATTAAATAGTTAATGGTAACCTAGACATTTGGTCATGTATAATAAATGGTAACATTCTTATTCAATTATGTATTATGATATGGTGAATGTTAACTTAGTCATTTGGCCATGTATTTTGAATTGTAACATAGTCATTCACTTATGAAAATATGAATGGTAACATAGTCACTCAATTATGAAAATGGTGAATGGAAACATGGTAAATAACTTATGAAAATAAGAAAGGTAACATGGTTATTCAATTATGAAATAGTGAATGGTAAAATGATCATTCACTTATGAGATTATGAATGGTAACATTTTCATTCAATTGTGAATTGTAATTATAAATGGTAACATGGACATTCAGCCATGTGATATCCCTTGGGGGTAGTTTAGTCTTCGACACAGGAAAAATCATGTATTGAGGTCCAGGTGTCCCTGGGAACCTGAGGGTCTATGTGGTTAAATGAAGAACACATGATAATGTAATAATTGTTTACTTATGAATTGTACTTATTTTTATTAAAAACTACATTCAATACAGTTTATTGGATATTTTATTAGACATTGTTGGTGGTGGCCTACTAAGTTGTACTCACACCCTACTCAGGTTTCCTAATCAGTAATCAGATAGATTTCATGTTTGTAGGACATGTTAAGTGAGAAGTCTCATTTCTAGATGACTATGTTCAGATGAAGCATGGTTGAGGGAACCACACATATTTTGAGTCACGCTTGGGAGTTGTCAGTTTCTTTAATTTTGGATTTTCATTTTGACACATAGCGTGTACTTTAGCATGACATATCTTCCGTTTTGTTTTGATATAGTATTTCTAGTTTTGGTCATCATGTGATACAATAATATTCTACTTGTGTTATATCACTGAATTATTGCCTCATTATTTTCTGCTGGTGTATTACACTGATAAAGAAAAATGTGGGTATAGTCTCCCTATGATCGATATTAGACACTTCTATTAGTTGGAAGATTCTTGCATATGGGGACGCATCCCTGATGTCATGCAGCACTCTGTCTGGGGGAACCAGTTCATAACACATGGGCTAGGATGTTAGGAATAGTGTGCCTAGGCTTACAGGGACTGAGTCATGTCCTATTGGTTGTGTCAGTATACTGGACCCCATGTCCATGTAATTTCATCATGTGTTCGAATACTTCAGTACTTGGCATATGGCATCACATGGGGTGTCACCCGTGTGATCAATCCATGTCTGTGTACTCCAATACGGAGTCCCTGACCGTGTGTCCCATCACACGGGTTGTCCAACCAGGGAAGGGGTGCATGGAGTGTGAGGGAGGACTATATGTCTTGTCAACCTTTATTTTTTCAAAACACTAACTATGATAACTAAGGGAGGATAAAAGTTGTGTGTTCATCATACAACATGGCCTGTAGTTAGGTATTTAAATTGATTTTCAGATCCACCTCTCGTTCTCTAATCATATTATTTCCCATACATTACATAAATTGATTTTACATCAAAATTTAGGAATAATCATTAAAAAAACAATACCATATACGAATCGTATATAATTAGTGCAATTAAAAACTAGGAAACATAACCAACTAGTTTACAAGGAATATACATTGTCACCCGCTTTTTTCTTCATAACTAGACTCCTTTCAGCATATCATACATAATACAATTCTTTATGTCCTGGGAAAAAGAAAAATAATAAAGGGTTAGCATAGATGATCAGTGAGGGTAAAAAACGGAGATATCAACCATATCATAATCATAAGACATTAGAACATAACAATTTAAAATCTAATCTAGAATATGGATGATCAGGATATCAAGTCATTGGATAAATCGTAATACTTCATAAGAATCAATGAACATAATCCCAAACAGTAATTACATATGGAATGAATTTTTTTTGCATATGCATATTAAGAGAGAATCATTTCATATTATTCATGTATCATTACCAATAAAATCATAGTGGACAAAGACCATTAATGAACTAAGTTCACTCCTTATTACATCCCTATATTATTGAACTGATGACATTTCATGTTCCATATCTGTCTATATGTTTTGATATAAATCATTACCAAATTCATTAGAAAGAGATATAGGTCCCACCTACCTCTTAATAAAATCATTCTTACGTGCACCACAAAAATTTTAATCATTCATTATAGTATAACCTATGAAATAAAATGGGTTTCTTAAATATAATTCCTTCATAACATTATCCATATAAAACAAGTGTATTTGATAAATATAATTCCATAATAAACACAATAAAAACATATGAATAATAAGGATATTATACTAGAATCATAACTCCATTAAATAATATCATTTTAGATGGTTTTTTTATAAAATACTTGAAATTCATTATTGATCAAATTTTCATTTCTTCTTCAATAATGTTTTCTTTTCTAAAAATTATGTGCTATTTTAAATGAAAAATAATTATTTTAAAATAAACGTGAAATATTGAAAAATAATATTAATTAATATTAGGCATCATAAAAGGATAATAATAAATTTTTTCAGGTAGTTAAAAGAAAACATTATTCTCGCACGTTTGTTAGAAAGTCAAATTGTACCCTGTATCGAAAAAGAAAAAAGATTCCTTCATACAATTTGTTAAAATTTACCAATGGGTAAATATGACATTAAGAAATATTATAATAATATAAAAAACATTATATAAAACATATTTATATGAAATTTACATGGATGATAAATATACCCCAGTAATTACTTAGGTATAATCAATCTCATATGAAAATGAAATTGTGAAATTATCACTTACCATAGGTCTGTTATCTGTTATATATATATGAACCTCATGCACAGTTATTTAAATAATTTAGTAAACTTATTCTAAAATCATATTCATTTTTATGATATCTAATATGATCATATTATCATCTATTTGTTAGTAACATTTCATTATTACTCATTATTTTCTTATTAATGGCTTCATTTTTAAGCATGATATAGAGATTGAGTTTGGGTTCTCCTTATTAGGTCATAGATATATCATTAAAAAATGAAATAAAAAATCTATTATATTTATTCATTCTATACATTTATATAATCAATATTTAATGGATATCTTGTCGAATGAATCACATCGCATCATGGAGACTGTAGGTCATACTTACGCATGATTGACAATATCATTTCCATAATTGTGAAATAGTATAGAAGTGAATGGTATATATTTTGTTCTATAATCCATATCATGTTATAATAATCACATATATTTATTATTTCCCTCATTATACCCATCCATGTAGGTGGTGGTGAAAAACAGATTACAACATTGGGTGGAAACATTATATCGTGCGTACACATGTGTTGTGATTTTGATTGTAGTATAATGGATAAAAGGGGGAATATGGTTGCTACATAATCATAATAACATCATTGTATAAAAGTTATAACATTATTATTATATAATAAGGAAACAACTCATGAATATGATGTAAAAGAAGAGAAAAGTTTGAATGAATTAGTAGAGGAGATTACCTCTTCTTCAACGAGCTCCCTATAGATCACTATAAAATCACTAAGGATGGCCTTTTTTGAAGAACATAACCAATATAATATGACTAGGAGAGTTGAGAAGGATATTTTGTTTGGAATTTATAATAATTAAGGATCAAAATGAAGTGAAGAAGTGAGGGAGGAGGTTCCCTTCTAAAAGTGAGGTGCGGGGCACATATGGAATATCCAAAAATATTAATTTAATATAAATTAATTTTTGAATAAAAATGACTCCAAATTGTGTTATGTAAAAAATAAGATGTTATTCGTTCTAAATCCTCTCATCCAATAATTTTCGGACATGTATTGATTTTATTTTAAGACATATCTTTTTGTTTTACCCTTATTTAATATTTTTATATTTTAATTGTGGTAACAAAATTTTAAATATCATGTGGCTATAAATTTTACTGATATAGGATCAGTATCCTATAAATTAATTATTTATGAAAATTTCGACCTTATCATAGTAAATTTGCAATTTTTAAATATTTTTATGATTTTTTAATATTTTAATAATTTTTTTTATAAAATATCAATAACATCAATTTTGACAGTTTTCATTTCATTGAATATAAATAAAATCCAAACAGAGAGATAATATTGATAAATAATAATTTATATACTTATAATATGTCATTGGAACTTTTAAAATTCATGGGGTACCGTAATTAATTCAAATTATATTTGTTTTAATATTTTTCATAATATTTATTTGATATTTCTATTAAAAAGTAATTATTTTATCATTGTTGTGTCAGTAATGTTGGTAATTATTTAGTCTCTAAAAAATTTAGATAAATTCCCATGATGTAGATATTATCATTAGTTTTATAGATACTATTTATTATCAAAGTATTATCATATATCTCACTATATTAAAATTATTATACTAATATAAAATAAGAGAGGGATATTTCGTCATATTCATGTCATTGTCTTTTATTTTATTAATATTTATAGAATTTTCAGGGATAAGAGTCCATTAAATAAGTCATTTATTATCCTTAGGTTTTAATATTCGATTCTTAATCACCCAATAAGATTTTAGTAGGTCTTAGAGTTATTTTATTTTCTTAATCAAATGATTTTGTTACCTAAGTTACCTCATTTTCCATTAACCGCACTAAAAAAATTATTATAGTTATTATTCATAATATCCAATTAATGTAACATATAAACATAATTTGTATCCATTGATTCCCAATATGGAATCCATTTTTCAAAATATAAAATACATAAGTTTTAGTAATTAAATTGAAATTAATCATGTTGTGGGAAAGAGAAAACTAGTGTTTTGAAAAGAAAAAACCATCAAAAGATTCTTATATGTGTATATACAATTTCATTTTGGACTAGCTTACAATGAACTATATTGTATTAAATGGTAAAAAATAATATAATTACTTTAATGATAAATAATTGGATAATATAACAATATAAATAAATTAGAATAAAAAGAAATTTTAAATTAAAATATAGTATTTTTCACTATTCATTAAAAATTAAACGTGTCGGAAAAATATGAAAAATTAAATCGAAATAGATTTTTATTTACCTCTTAAAAATAATATTTTTATTTTGACATATAAAACTAATTAATGTTTCAATATTTTAATTTAAATTTATTCAGTCATTAAAAGGTCGTTAAATTGCCCTTTGAAAAAATATAGGTTTTTATAAATCAAATACGGTTTATTAATACCCTATGGCTAAAATAAATATTGTATAAATGTCATAAATAATTTATTTAATATATAACATATATATTACATTAATTTTATCTACTAACTGCAATTCACTTAGTTTGTTAATACCAAAAATATATAAATATATAATTGATTAATATTTTTTAAAATTAATTGGTAGCCAATGAATGTATCATAAATTTTCATAAGTTAGTTATAATTATTCTTGTTAACCTAATGTATATGATATAATGGTCATTAAATACTAATGGAGTATCTTGGTTCTTTTAAATAAAATATTGTGTGCAATTTATTTAATTGAATAAAAATTATTTAAATAATATTTTTCCAAAAACCGCCAATCTTTTATAAATATTCTTAATCAGGAATCTATTTTGGTCCTATCTCCATCCAAAATTGGTAGATTTTTCCACAAATCATAGATCTCAGTCATCGTTCATCATAAAATGGCTTTTTTCATCGTCTAGGGTTTTGCAGTTCGAATCACAAACACCTGAACTTTCCGTGATTGATTTCAAAATTTCAAATCATCGAAAGGTAATCAATTGCGCGCAATAGCACTAGATATTGGTTTTTTTCATTGATCCATGCCTTGATCATCAATCTGTGGTAGAACCGAGGGTCCAACCAGGCTCGGTACTACCCAACAATTTCGAACAGGGACCGTGGGGTCCAAACAGTGAAAAATGTGAAATAATGGGGGAGTAAAGCACCAAAAATAAATGATTAAGGAACATTGGTAAAGATTTCGTGACTAACGACCAAGAACATACATATTGGGGTTATAAAACATTAATAAAACAATTTAAATACGGTACATAATCTCATGTAAGGGCCACAATTGATGCAGATCTAGGAACATGTGTGGAACTCCTCAATCATTTAATAAAAGGGAATAAAACCTCTAAAAGATGAGTCCTACCTCAATTATAGATCACATGTTGATGAAAAATATATCTATCAATGATTCAAAGGATGTTGTTTCCTTTGTTGCATCTTGATCTGATTTGGTCTGGAGTTTTTTCATTGTTCGATGTGATTCACCAACAGAGGAGGGAGGAGAGCGTAGTTTGTGATTCCTTAATTATGAATCTAACCAATACAATTTCTCTAATATGTTTATAATATATCTTTTATTTCAAAAATTAATGAATTACATAATTTTATAATTAATTAACTGATTGAAAACACCATAAATGAAAATAAATTTTGACCATCTTGCACCAACCCAAATTTTATCACGTTTAAGGTAAACACAACATTTTGGATTCAATCACGGTCTCAGATTTTCGATTTGGTCAGCCGTTTAAAAGATGTCATGTTTTCATTAAGAATTTATGCATGTAATATAAAATATATTTAATATTTTTATAAAAATATTTTTGAGTACACTTGATCTTGGAATCACACATCGTCTCAGTACCTAACTCTGAAAATATGTATTGAAGTATTTTGAAGTTCTACAAGGCTAAAATGGTGTCTCTACACTAGATGTTAAAATTGGACCACAAATCAAGAGATTGGAGGAAGATTATGGACATGTCAGGGAAGCCTTGTAGATCCCATAAATATCACTAATATATAGTTAGTATTGAATGTGGGGGAGTTAAAAACCAAATGATAGTTACATGTGGAAAATATTTTGTGTTGACCTTGATTTTACTGGCCAGGATATGTGCCACCAATGGGCTAATAGTTACCACTGGCTAGCTGGTGGTGATAGGATGAGCACCTACACCTCTGGGGACCCCACTAGTAAGTCATTGTGATCCTATTGGCAAACTGATGGGCCATCGGCTGGCCAGTTCCAACTCACAGGTGAGATGGGGCATTCCTTTGGCATTGCTAGGCTATTGCTCCTTACTCTAGCAAGGGACTTGCGCTAAAACAGTCCCTTTGTCGTAGGCCATTGATTTCCCTTTCTAGTTCAACTATTCTAAGCCCCTGATCATCTTTGAAACTCCTTTACAATAAGGAAAAAAATTTAACGTATAGAAATTATTGAGTTCTAACTAATATAAAGGAGAAAAGTACCCATATTGAAGGATGATGTCTTACATCTCTCCCAAAAATTATTACTTTTCTTTCTCCACTAATGTAGGGAAATACCTTCCCCTTCCAGCTCTAATACTATTACATTATCTCTCATTCCTTATCTCTATTTCATGAATGTATCATTGATTAATCAGTGGAATTATCTTTCATATATCATCCACTTAATACATGATTGATCTTCCCCTTTGTCTAGTATGGATGAAAAACATTCTCTTTCGATATTTGTTTTCATAAATAAGGGAATTTTGGGTTTTTTATTATGATAATATATTTATTTTTCTTATCTTTCTTGTTCCCGGTAATGGTTTTGGGAGATTTCTCAATATTCATTTTTTATGAATTTTCAGGGGAATAAGGTATATCGATTAAAGTTTACTTCTATGAGATATGACCATTTATGTTTCTCTAAATTCATTTTTAAAAGGATGATTTAGGATTATGGATGAATATTTATATCATATTTTTTAATTCTAAGACTTGTATGCTATTTTTATGACCATGGTATTTATATTACTTGTTTACATAAATTTGAAATTTTTTGTATGATATTAAATAAATGACATTGATTAATTTGTTTATTTATTAAGGCTTTTTTTAAACATGAGTCTTCTCTTGAGTCTTATAAGAATTTTATGATGTTTTCAAGAATGTATGAAATCCTTTATTAATAAGGTAATGTTAATATTTATTCCATGTAATCAGATATATTTCTTATATGAGTTATATAAAATATTCTAGAATGATTAGTCTAATAAATTATCATGGATTTCATATTTATCATTAGATTTCACATGATACAAGGAGCTAGGATTTTTGGTTTCACATTGAAAAAAGTGAGTAAAAACATGAAGTAAATGTGGTATTGGATGAATGTTTATTCATTTTAAATGTGAAAATGTATGGACTATTATGAACATGGAAAATCAACCTCAGGTATGGGTTGGTATATAGATGGTGACATCATTGGTGTAACTCCATGTGGGGGATTATGATTAATGAATGACGAGTGTGACATTTTTAAAACATTAATAACCAAAAAATTATATTGTTCTAATACTTTTTTATGTTATTGTTTTTACGGTAATTATATGGTTTTGGAGTCCAAATGAAATAAAATAGGTTATTTAAAATGATTTCTCATATGGTGATCAATAACGACTCTCATACCCTTAGTAGGAAATTACATGTGGCGTGGGGCTTGAGGAGAGAAGAATTTTATTTTATTGGAAATGTGAATATTTTTATAAACAATAATGTGATTCCCTAAAACATTATAAAATGGGTAATTCTCTCTCCAATGCTAGTGTAAAATTGAGTAGAAATGCTATTTTGAAATAAAAAACCCTCCAATCCAATGTCATTCAGTGCACTAAAATAGGGAAATATTACATTGCATCAGCATATTTTGCGTTCAATGTGGATTATCTATCCTATTATTATTATTTGTTTAATATAAAATTTCATTTCTAATATTAACTTTTTATTAAAACATATGTTTTTTGGGAAAAGGTAGATTTTTTGGGAACATTAAATTGTGGGAATAATTATATAATAATAATAATAATAAATCAATCCAAAAAACATGATTGCAAATGAATTATTGGTGGTATATTTGAAATCAATACCCCCAACCCTATCTATCATGTTGAAGGAAAAAAATCCACACTGCAAAATAAATAAAAGTAAAATAATTAAATTGTTTAATTTTATTTAAAAATAATAATGATTATCAAAATAGTTTAAAAAATATACCGACCAAAGTTTTATTTTCCAAAAACCCAAAGGATTTTTTTGTGCGGTAATCTTGGGAAAATTGAATACTCGATGTAATTATAATTAATTGATGATATAATTAATTTCTATTAATAATATTTTAAATAAGCATTTAAATTTAAAAAAATTCTAAAATTAAAAATATTATTAATAACGATTAGAAATATAATTAATAACATTTTTTAAATATATATGTAATTCCTCGACCCCATTTACCTAGATTCAGTGCATTATTACACAACATTGGTATGATCACAAAAGATCATGTCTCGAAAGACTGATTAGTTTAGTAGCCTTAGAAACACCAGATACATTGATAATGTTTACATTACATCATAAAATGAAAACTACAACAAAATAGTCTCCATAGTCCACACTCATATTGTAACACCCGAAACTTTTATGTTATATAAATCATCAAAGGTATCTTTTTCTACACAACACTTGCTTGGCTTTCTTTACACGCAATCGCGACCTTCCTCGATAGCTTGCGTCGTACGCAATACCGAGTTTCACTAAACAGCAATATGCTATTAAAACTAGCCGTTATGAATAGTAATAACCACTTTTTGAAAATTTATAAACTTTATTTCTCAAAATGGACTTCATTTTTGGACTCAAAATATCGAAATTAGCCTAGGGTGAAATTTTGGTATTTTTCTGAAAACTTTCAATTTTTGATGAATAGTGAAACCACTAAGTGGTAGGTTAAAAACTGAATTTTGCATAAAACTTAATTTTACCGCTTCTGTGAATGGAATTTCGAAAATCCGAGAGACACGGTTAATATCAAGGACTAAAATGTGGTTCAATGAGATGAAAATAATTTTTTGGTGAATAGTAACTTTTTACTTTTTTTACCGCGGTTAATAGTAAATAGGGTAACTAAGGGTAAATATGATATCAATATTACCCTAACAGATGTCCTAATTCTATTGGACAAGTGTAATTCGACCAAAAACAAACTTAGGAATAAAATATGACCATTTAGGCCCACTTGGATTAGAATAGGACATTTATTATTAATTTATTTAAAGAAGGGTTAAAATAGTTAAAATCAAAGTTTAATAAGTAAATCATTTTTAATATGGGGTTATACATAAGATAAATTCGATTGTAAATATTCATTAGAAAGATAAAAGGATTTCATACATGATGGTATTTTATTTGTAATTTTGAGACATCAAATAATTTAATTTATTTATGACACAAAGATGATGCAGTAATTATCTTATTAATGAAATATTGACAAAATTGATAATATAAATACCAAAATAAATGTAATTTAAGACTTTTTATGAATTCCACTAATTTTATAGGTTACTATGATATCTTAGTGTTGATTTAATCAACTTGTTTCGAACATATAATTCTGATATGACTTTCACAAAAATCATATATCAAATAGTGTCAAAATTGACACAAAATAGTTTTTAAATCAAATATTATATTATTAATTGTTATTTTAT
This sequence comes from Viscum album, assembly GCA_963277665.1. Classification (NCBI taxonomy): domain Eukaryota; kingdom Viridiplantae; phylum Streptophyta; class Magnoliopsida; order Santalales; family Viscaceae; genus Viscum; species Viscum album. The sequence continues at coordinate 949,478 of CAUJRU010000164.1, forward strand.
TCCTAAAAATCTAAGGTTCGGCCAAATGACTTAGATAAGGATATATATATTAATAATAAACAATTTGGGGTTCGTTTGGCATGTTATAGTAAGTGTATTAACCATATAGTGAAAGAAAACAAAAAGACACGGTAAAAGTTTAATTAATTAACTTAGAGTTAAATCTAATTGATAAGGTTAAAATAATACCCTAAACTTGTCTAAATCCTATTGGTTGATAGGATTTCGACCCATCCCCACTTTAGCTTCTAAATAATACCCTTTGGAACCATTATAAACCGATTTTGACTTTAATATAAAATAATATTTTGAGATATTCCTAAGGTGCCCCTCTCCTCCCTTATAAAAGGGCACCTCCTCCCCCTCCTCCTCACACCAATTTGAGCACTCAAGCTCGGCCAACCCCTGCCATTTTCTCCTCTCCACTTCCCTAGAATAATCCTAGAGGTCCTGGTCTTCTCCAAAGACCAATCTTAGTTCCTTAAGTGGAGGATTCAAAGAGGCGTTCCAAAGAAGAGGTAATATCCATTACCGATCTTTTCAATTTCTTTCTTCTTCAACTTCTTCTTCTTTAGTTGTTTCATGATAAAGTAATAACATCAGTATTACTTACATACTGATATGTTATTATAAATATGAAACAACCCTAATTCACCTTCTATCCATCCTACGGAAAAATGAAATCACCGCGCGTGCGTACGAACGGAATACCGTCTCCACGCCGTGGTGTAATCTATTTTCCACCATCACCTTACAAGGATGGGTATAATGGTGTAATGAGTAACTATATATGATTATTATTAAGTAATATTGATACTGAAATAATATATATATATACTCCAATACAATTCCACGATCATAGGAACGATATCATCACTCGTGCGTACGTACGGAATACCGTCTCCACGATGTGATGCGATTCGTTCTACATGATCTTCATTTCATAATGATTATATAAATGAATTGAATGAATTAATATGGTATATACTACACTAATACCATTCTGGAAATGAATTATCTATAACCTAAAGATAAGAATAAGAATTTATTCAACAAAACACGCATAAGAACAAAAAGTTATAAAGACCCGAGTAACAAGTAACAATGAAATATTACTAACAAGAAGTTAATAATATGACCATATATGATCTCATATCAATATGTATGATTCTGGAATAAGTCAATAACATTATTTAAACCATTATACAGGAGCTTCGGACATGAACAAAGCAAATTGGACCTAAGGTAAGGGAAATATCACAATCTCATTTTTATCCGAGATTGTTTATTCGTAAGTATTTACTGGGGTGTATTTTATCATCCACATCCATGTTTCATCAATATGTAATATTATTTTCATCCACCTACAATTGTTTAAATCCATTTTTACCCTTCGGTGAGTTTTTAGTAAAAGAAATAAAAAGAATCTTTTGTCGTTTTTCGTACGAGGTACTTTTTGACTTTTCCGACAAAAGTACGAAGAATGTTTTTTTTTAACTTATACGGCGTGAATGGATTTAAAAAAAACATTATTTCTAAGAAGCTTCCTTTACAAGTTTTCAAGTTTATTTTTAATCAACTTCTTTTATTTTAAAGTTTTATGACATGTTATGAAAGGAAAAATATTTTTGAAGTAGAAAGGATATTTTCCTCAAGAATGAAGTTCAAGTGTTTTATCAAAATTATTTTCCATCTAAGATAATAAAAGGGTTATGTTTTTATCCCTATTATTACATGGATTTGATTATGTTTTGATGGAAACATTTTTATGAATTCCTTTATCTTATATGAATTGTTTTATGATGTCATGTTGTTTAAGAATCCCATTTTTATTACATGGGTTACGCTATGATGTATGGTTTATGATTATGTGGCACACATAAGAAAGGATTAATTATAAGATGGGTGGGACCTATATCTCCCTCCAATGTATTGGGTAAAGATTTTATATCTCATGAGATAGACATGGCTGGAACGGAAGGTTATTTCGGTTCAGTGATACAGGACTGAAACGAGGAGTGAACTAGGTTCAGAAAGGGACTTTGTCCACTAAGATAGTCTTGGCAATGAGTCATGACTAACAAGAAATGATTTCCATGATTATGTGTGCATGCCACAAAGTTTCAAGTTTTATGTTATGATTATGGGGATCTCGTTTTCACTTCTATGATTTGTTCCATGTTAAGATATTATGATCTCTTTTGCAGGTTATGATTTTCAAAAAGATATGATATGATTTTTATTTCCTTTATTTGCCCTTGCTGAGCATTTGAGCTCACCCTTTTATGTTTTCTTTTCCCCAGGTCAGGAAGATGGATATTAAGTAGAATATGCTAAAAGGGACCCTAGATATGATGAAATAAATGGGAGACACTGTAGAAGATTTATGAACCAGTTGTTTATGTTTCCCAGTTTCTAAAGACACTATACCTATACGGTCCTTTGTGGTTTTGTTATATGTTGTAATAAGTGTGCTTCAATTTTGAAGTATTAACAATGTATGTAAAGTATGGGTCGTTATAGTTGGTATCAGAGGAAAGGTATAGTCAACCTTTGGAAACTAGGATGTGAAAGCCTTAGTAAGAACCCTAAGGATAAGTCTAAGCATAGAACACAATCTTAGAAATGGCCATGAATAACCTAGGATAAGACCTTAAGCATGAAAATTTTATTCCCGAATTATGTGGTTTCCTATTATAATTAGTGTTGCTCACACTATTCTTCTTGGTTTTAGTCAATGGCTGGAACCCGAAGGAACCTTGTTAATGCGGAATGCGATGGGCAATGCAATGATTGTCCCCCTGAGCAACCAAACGATATGGGAACTGGGATGCAAAATCTTGTAGCCACGCTCACACAACTTTCTCAAGCTATGAATCATGCAGGATTTCCAAACGAGCAAAGGAGGGAGCAATATTCTGTTGAATCCTTCATGAGGCAGCGTCCACCTTCTTTCAGCGGGTCTACTGATCCATTAGTTGCTGAACAATGGATTAGTACTACTGAAAAGATATTTTCAGTTCTTCAATGTTCTGAACATGATAAAGTCATCCTAGCAGTGTATCGTTTGGAAGGAGATGCTGATCAATGGTGGAATCTTGTTAAGAATACGAGGCAAAGGGATGAAATTGAGTCTATGGAATGGGACGAGTTCAAGAACTTATTTTTCAATAAGTACTTCCCTCGTATTCTCCGAACAAAGATGGAGAAATAGTTTCTTGAACTGAAGCAAAGGGATGATGAATCTGTTGGTACCTATGAAGCAAATTTTACAAGACTAGCAAGGTACGCTTCTGGTATTATCATCCAACCTGAGAGTAAGATCGATCGATTCTTTAGTGGCTTAAAACCAAGTCTTCGAAGGGAGTTAGCCATAAGGGACTTCAATAGCTACGAGGAAATCGTTCGATGTGCTCTCAAAGTCGAGATGGAGATTGGAGTAACCCATCAGTCACATGGGTTTGATAAGAAGAGGAAGATGGAATTCAAAGAAAAATCTAAAGAGCACACGGAAAAGAAGATGAACTTCCCCTTAGGCTCAAAGTGTGGAAAGAAACATGGAGGGAGTTGTCTTAAAGGGACAAGTAAATGTTTTAAATGTGGAAAAGAAGGTCATCGGGCATTTGAATGCCGTGATAATGGGAAGAAGATGTCTAATGATGCAAACAAAGGAAGGGATACACAGAATGAACCTACTACACTTCAATGTTTCAAGTGCAAGGAGATGGGACATTATGCCAATCAATGCCCAAATCCAAGGGTTGATGATGATGGTCGACGTCAACAAACTCTTAAGGCTAAAGACAAAGGAAAGTCACATGCAATTTCTATCAGCGATGTGGAGTACGATAACGATGTGGTGAAAGGTACACTTACCATCCACTCTAAAGTAGCAAATGTTTTATTTGATTCTGGATCCACCCACTCTTTTATTTCTAAAGACTTTTCTAAGGGTATCACCGTATTACCTCAACAATTAGATGTTGAGTTAGCTGTGACAACACCTAATGGCACATCAATCGCATCAGAAGATTATAATTCTTCTCCGATCGAAGTTTGTGGGAAAGTGCTTCCTGCAAATCTTGTGATCCTTCCTTTAGTGGAATTTGATGTGATTCTTGCCATGGATTGGCTTTCTCTACATAGAGCTCATATCAATTGCCAAAGAAGGGAAGTCACATTTCATATTCCAGATCAATCTACGATCGTATACCAATGCAAGGATGAACATAACCTTCCAGTGGAAATTTCTTCCATCTTATGGGTATTGATTCCACTAAATGAAGGTTATTTATCTCAAATGGTTGGTGAGAAACTCACGATTAAGAATATTCCCATTTTACGGGAGTTTGATGATGTCTTTCCGGAGGAATTACCGGGTCTTCCACCAAATCGTGAAGTTGAGTTTTCAATAGAACTCGTACCGGGTGCTTTGCCTATTTCAAAGACACCTTATAGAATGGCCCCAATTGAGTTGCAGGAATTGAAGAAGCAACTCCAAGAGAATCTTGATAAGGGATTCATACGCCCTAGTGCGTCACCTTGGGGAGCACCTGTTCTATTTGTTAAGAAGAAAGATGGATCAATGAGACTCTGCATTGATTATCGAGAACTTAACAAGATCACTATCAAGAACAAATATCCTCTCCCACGCATTGATGACTTATTTGACCAACTACGCGGAGCTCAATACTTTTCCAAGATTGATCTCCGTTCAGGGTATCATCAATTAAGGGTCAAAAGGGAGGATATACCAAAGACGGCTTTCCGTACAAGGTATGGACACTATGAATTTATAGTGATGCCATTTGGTCTTACTAATGCCCCTGCTATATTCATGGATCTAATGAATAGAGTCTTTAGAGACTATCTTGATCAATTTGTGGTAGTCTTTATAGACGATATTCTTGTCTATTCAAAGAGCAAGGAAGAGCATGAAGATCACTTGAGAGTTATATTGAAGACCCTGAGAAAGGAGAAGCTTTATGCCAAATTTACCAAGTGTGAATTTTGGCTTCAAAAAGTTGCATTTTTGGGTCACATAATCTCAAAAGAGGGGATATCTGTGGATCCAGAAAAAACAGAGGTTATCGAAAGATGGTCAAGACCAACAACAGTAACTGAGATCCGAAGTTTTCTTGGTTTGGCTGGATATTATCGACGTTTTGTAAAAGATTTTTCACGATTATCTAATCCAATCACCAAGTTGACTCGGAAAGGAGTTAAGTTTGTCTAGACAGAGGAATGTGAAGAGAATTTCAAGGAGTTGAAAAGAAGGTTATCCAGTGCACCTGTGCTCACACTGCCTTGTAGTGGAGAAAGGTTTGTGATCTACAGTGATGCATCCAAGAAGGGATTGGGGTGTGTTCTTATGCAAAATGATATGGTGATAGCTTATGCCTCACGACAGTTGAAAATCCATGAGCAAAATTACCCAACACATGATTTGGAGTTGGCTGCGGTAATCTTTGCATTAAAGATTTGGAGGCATTACCTTTATGGTGAAAGGTGTGATATTTATACTGACCATAAAAGATTAAAGTATATTTTCACACAAAAGGAGCTGAATATGCGTCAAAGAAGATGGTTGGAGATGATTAAGGATTATGACTGCTCAATCCATTACCACCCTGGGAAAGCAAACAAGGTGGCAGATGCATTAAGTCGACAAGACCATGCTAGTTTATCCATGATGAGGATCACAAAAGATCCAATATTTATGGATTTACAAAGGATGGATCTTGTAATTATAATGGAAGGGTAAAAATCTTATCTTTCTCAAATGAATGTTCAACCATCTATACATGTGAAGATTAAAGAGGCACATAAAGAAGATGTCGAGTTACAAAAGAAGGTGAGAAATGTTCCTGAATTCAACCTTGATTGTGATGGGATAATAAAGTTCAGGAATCGGGTTTGCGTTCCTCCCATCCCCGAATTAAAGAATGAGCTGCTGGATGAGGCACATAGTTCATCATTCTCTATTAATCCTGGAAGCACGAAGATGTATAGGGACCTGAAAGAGTACTTCTGGTGGGATGGCATGAAAAGAGATGTTGCTGAATATGTCTCTCGATGCTTGGTTTGTCAACAAGTTAAAGCTGAGAGACAGAAGTCTAAGGGGATGTTACAACCATTACCCATACCCGAATGGAAATGGGAAAACATCACTATGGACTTTGTCACAGGACTTCCTAAAACATCCAAAGGCAATAATGCTATCTGGGTCATAGTTGATCGTCTTACAAAGTCTGCACACTTCATTCCTATTAGAGAGGATTTCACTCTAGATCAGCTTGCCAGGATATATGTAAAGGAAGTGGTAAGATTGCATGGAGTACCACTTTTTATTATATCTGATCGAGATCCGAGATTTACCTCGAAGTTCTGGCGAAGTCTTCAGCATACTCTGGATACAGAGTTGAGTTTCAGCACTGCTTATCATCCCCAGACAGACGGTCAGTCTGAGAGAACAATTCAAACCCTAGAAGATATGTTGAGAGCTTGCTCTATGGATTTCAAAGGAGGTTGGGATCAACACCTACCTTTGGTGGAATTTTCTTATAATAATAGCTTTCACTCCAGTATTCAGATGGCTCCTTATGAAGCTCTCTATGGAAAGAAATGCAGGACTCCAACTTGCTGGGATGAAGTTGGGGAAAGAAAGCTATTAGGACCTGATCTCGTAGATGAAATGGCAGAAAAGGTCAGATCTATTCAACAACACATAAGAGCAGCTCAGAGTCGACAGAAAAGTTATGCCGACAACCGAAGAAAAGACCTAGAGTTTGAAGTGGGCGATAAAGTGTTCTTACGAATATCTCCCTGGAAGAGGGTTATGAGATTTGGAAAGAAGGGGAAGTTGAGCCCTAGATATATCGGTCCTTTCGAAATACTGGATCGTGTTGGGAAGGTAGCTTACCGATTGGCGCTTCCACCGAATCTCTCTCAAGTTCACGATGTGTTCCATGTATCTCTCCTGAGAAAGTACATACCAGATCCTTCACATGTACTCAGCTCAGAAGTTGTACCGCTGGAGCAAGATCTTTCTAATGAAGAACAACCGATAGAGATTCTGGATCGTAGCGAAAAAGTCCTACGAAACAAGACCACTCGCTTAGTGAAGGTTTTATGGAGGAACCACCAACTTGAAGAAGCTACATGGGAGCTCGAGGATATGATGAGGGAGAAGTATCCTCATCTGTTTGTAACAAAGTGATGAATTTCGAGGGCGAAATTCTTTTTAAGGGGGGTAGAATGTAACACCCAAGACTTTTATGTTATATAAATCATCAAAGGGATCTTTTTCTACACAAAACTTGCTTGGCTTTCTTTACACGCAATCGCGACCTTCCTCGATAGCTTGCGTCGTACGCAATACCGAGTTTCACTAAACAACAATATGCTATTAAAACTAGCCGTTATGAATAGTAATAACCACTTTTTGAAAATTTATAAACAATATTTTTCAAAATGGACTTCATTTTTGGACTCAGAATATCGAAATTAGCCTAGGGTGAAATTTTGGTATTTTTCTGAAAACTTTCAATTTTTGATGAATAGTGAAACCACTAAGTGGTAGGTTAAAAACTGAATTTTGCATAAAACTTAATTATACCGCTTCTGTGAATGGAATTCCGAAAATCCGAGAGACACGGTTAATATCAAGGACTAAAATGTGGTTCAATGAGATGAAAATAATTTTTTGGTGAATAGTAACTTTTTACTTTTTTTACCGCGGTTAATAGTAAATAGGGTAACTAAGGGTAAATATGATATCAATATTACCCTAACACATGTCATAATTCAATTGGACAAGTGTAATTCGACCAAAAACAATCTTAGGAATAAAATATGACCATTTAGGCCCACTTGGATTAGAATAGGACATTTATTATTAATTTATTTAAAGAAGGGTTAAAATAGTTAAAATCAATGTTTAATAAGTAAATCATTTTTAATATGGGGTTATACATAAGATAAATTCGATTGTAAATATTAATTAGAAAGCTAAAAGGATTTCCTACATGATGGTATTTTATTTGTAATTTTTAGACATCAAATAATTTAATTTATTTATGACACAAAGATGATGCAGTAATTATCTTATTAATGAAATATTGACAAAATTGATAATATAAATACAAAAATAAATGTAATTTAAGACTTTTTATGAATTCCACTAATTTTCTAGGTTACTATGATATATTAGTGTTGATTTAATCAACTTGGTTCGAACATATAATTCTGATATGACTTTCACAAAAATCATATATCAAATAGTGTCAAAATTGACACAAAATAGTTTTTAAATCAAATATTATATTATTAATTGTTATTTTATTCCTAAAAATCTAAGGTTCGGCCAAATGACTTAGATAAGGATATATATATTAATAATAAACAATTTGTGGTTCGTTTGGCATGTTATAGTAAGTGTATTAACCATATAGTGAAAGAAAACAAAAAGACACGGTAAAAGTTAAATTAATTAACTTAGAGTTAAATCAAATTGATAAGGTTAAAATAATACCCTAAACGTGTCTAAATCCTATTGGTTGATAGTATTTCGACCCATCCCCACTTTAGCTTCGAAATAATACCCTTTGGAACCATTGTAAACCGATTTTGACTTTAATATAAAATAATATTTTGAGATATTCCTAAGGTGCCCCTCTCCTCCCTTATAAAAGGGCACCTCCTCCCCCTCCTCCTCACACCAATTTGAGCACTCAAGCTCGGCCAACCCCTGCCATTTTCTCCTCTCCACTTCACTAGAATAATCCTAGAGGTCCTGGTCTTCTCCAAAGACCAATCTTAGTTCCTTAAGTGGAGGATTCAAAGAGGCGTTCCAAAGAAGAGGTAATATCCATTACCGATCTTTTCAATTTCTTTCTTCTTCAACATCTTCTTCTTTAGTTGTTTCATGATAAAGTAATAACATAAGTATTAATTACATACTGATATGTTATTATAAATATGAAACAAACCTAATTCACATTCTATCCATCCTACGGAAAAATGAAATCACCGCGCGTGCGTACGAACGGAATACCGTCTCCACGCCGTGGTGTAATCTATTTTCCACCATCACCTTACAAGGATGGGTATAATGGTGTAATGAGTAACTATATATGATTATTATTAAGTAATATTGATACTGAAATAATATATATATATACTCCAATACAATTCCACGATCATAGGAACGATATCATCACTCGTGCGTACGTACGGAATACCGTCTCCACGATGTGATGCGATTCGTTCTACATGATCTTCATTTCATAATGATTATATAAATGAATTGAATGAATGAATATGGTATATACAACAATAATACCATTCTGGAAATGAATTATCTATAACCTAAAGATAAGAATAAGAATTTATTCAACAAAACACGCATAAGAACAAAAAGTTATACAGACCCGAGTAACAAGTAACAATGAAATATTACTAACAAGAAGTTAATAATATGACCATATATGATCTCATATCAATATGTATGATTCTGGAATAAGTCAATAACATTATTTAAACCATTATACAGGAGCTTCGGACACGAACAAAGCAAATTGGACCTAAGGTAAGGGAAATATCACAATCTCATTTTTATCCGAGATTGTTTATTCGTAAGTATTTACTAGGGTGTATTTTATCATCCACATCCATGTTTCATCAATATGTAATATTATTTTCATCCACCTAAAATTGTTTAAATCCATTTTTACCCTTCGGTGAGTTTTTAGTAAAAGAAATAAAAGGAATCTTTTGTCATTTTTCGTACGAGGTACTTTTTGACTTTTCCGACAAAAGTACGAAGAATGTTTTTTTTAAACTTATACGGCATGAATGGATTTTTAAAAAAACATTATTTCTAAGAAGCTTCCTTTACAATTTTTCAAGTTTATTTTTAATCAACTTCTTTTATTTTAAAGTTTTATGACATGTTATGAAAGGAAAAATATTTTTGAAGTAGAAAGGATATTTTCCTCAAGAATGAAGTTCAAGTGTTTTATCAAAATTATTTTCCATCTAAGATAATAAAAGGGTTATGTTTTTATCCCTATTATTACATGGATTTGATTATGTTTTGATGGAAACATTTTTATGAATTCCTTTATCTTATATGAATTGTTTTATGATGTCATGTTGTTTAAGAATCCCATTTTTATTACATGGGTTACGCTATGATGTATGGTTTATGATTATGTGGCACACATAAGAAAGGATTCATTATAAGATGGGTGGGACCTATATCTCCCTCCAATGCATTGGGTAAAGATTTTATATCTCATGAGATAGACATGGCTGGAACGGAAGGTTATTTCGGTTCAGTGATACAGGACTGAAACGAGGAGTGAACTCGGTTCAGAAAGGGACTTTGTCCACTAAGATAGTCTTGGCAATGAGTCATGACTAACAAGAAATGATTTCCATGATTATGTGTGCATGCCACAAAGTTTCAAGTTTTATGTTATGATTATGGGGATCTCGTTTTCACTTCTATGATTTGTTCCATGTTAAGATATTATGATCTCTTTTGCAGGTTATGATTTTCAAAAAGATATGATATGATTTTTATTTCCTTTATTTTCCCTTGCTGAGCATTTGAGCTCACCCTTTTATGTTTTCTTTTCCCCAGGTCAGGAAGATGGATATTAAGTAGAATATGCTAAAAGGGACCCTAGATATGATGAAATAAATGGGAGACACTGTAGAAGATTTATGAACCAGTTGTTTATGTTTCCCAGTTTCTAAAGACACTATACCTATACGGTCCTTTGTGGTTTTGTTATATGTTGTAATAAGTGTGCTTCAATTTTGAAGTATTAACAATGTATGTAAAGTATGGGTCGTTATACATATCCCCTCATACTATCCCTGTAGTTCATTCATAAAATACTTCTTCACGTCCTGGGAAAAATGAAACATAGAAAGGGGTGAGCCTAGATGCACAGTAAGGATAACAATATAACAAAAACTTTCATAAATAAGCATTAACATTTAAGGCAATGTATAACTAAAACAAAATCCTTTTAAACCTGAAATTCAGCATAACATGGAAGAAATAAAATGAAATAATTCCATTTACTTATTCAAATGGATATTCTATTAATCGAAGAATCACATGCAATATCATTAACCACTTTCATAATAATGGAATGCATAATGCCAGACTATCATAACCACGTAGCCAAGGCCTTGTGCCAAGACTACTAATAAGATTTTTTCAAGACCACATGCCAAGATATTAGTTTGTCTTGTTAGACCTACTGATGCATCGAGGAGCTATATCGGGCTCCACCTGCACTTACTAAGTCCAATTCATTCCCCATATGAACGGGTTTAAACATAACATAAACATTCGTATTAATACTAGAATACGAAATGTAAATACTTTCTCCATAAACCATGAATGGTATATAAATAACACATCTACAGTCAAACATATCACAAAACCATGAATACCATGTCGATGTTTTGTATCATAATAAATCAACTTCAAATAAGATGAAAATCCATCAAAGGATGTTGACATAGATGAAATCAAAACTATTTAAGAGAAATATATCTTTTTTGAAATAATTTAAAAGTCACATATTAATAAAATAATACATTTAATTTGAAATTATCCTTATAATATTATAAGGGAAGCTTCGAAAATTTTATATTGGTGGAAAATAGCCGCACCCTCCATATAAGTTAAAAGAAGACATTCTTACCTTAATTCTCTCGAAAAGGTTGCAAAGGACATTGTTTGGAAAACGATGGGAAGATTCCTTTATAAAAATCTTAAAAAAATTCAGTCAAGGTTATAAACGACTTTAACAAATATTCTGTAAAATATTAACAATGTTTTGAAATACATTTTTAAGAAACATGGATGTGGATGATAAAGAGGTCCCGGTAGATCATTACGTATAAACAATCTCAGTTAATGAAGAGATTGTAAAATAAAACCTTACCTTGTACATTTCCTTGGTTTGGGGTAGGTTAACATCCTGTATAATGGTAAAATAATTGTTATTAAATTATACGATAATAATATACATTAATATGATATCATATATGATCTTTTAATATTGTATTGTTAATAATATTTTAGTATTATCGTTATTTCAGGTGTTAACTGATTCATTTTCAATTATATGATTTGTTAAATAAGTCATGTTTGTTATGGATAGGTTGTATATTATTCATATACAGAATGATATCAAGTCATTGAACATTATTTTTAATCATCATATTATAATTATACTAGAATGGATACGATGTGGAATGAATCTAATCACGTTCGTGGAGACGGTAGTCCGTACGTACGCACGAGCGACAATATCATTCTTTTGACATTAAAATAATATATAATTGGATGGTATATCATATATACAGAATAATTGTCATGTTATATTTATTATTTATATGAATTACACATCATTATTATACCAATCCAAATAATTGTGTATTGAATAACAATTACACCACAGCGTGGAGACGGTAAGCTGTACGTACACACATATGGTGACATGTCATTCAAAGGATGGATAGAATATTGAATATGGTTGTACCATATTTTTAATAACATCACAATATATAGAAGATACTGGATTTATTATTTTATAATGGAAATAACAGAGAAAGAAGAAGTTGAAGAAGAAAAGAACTTGAAAGAGGGTGGTGCAAAACATTACCTCTTCTATGGGTTCTTCCTTTTGACTTGATCAAAAGGGATCCATAGGATGAATTTCCGATCAAACTAAGCCCTGTAGGTTGAAGTGAGGGAATTTGAGAGAATATTTGTGCAGGTTTTGGCCGAACCAAAAGGCTGTGATGGTGTGATGAATTCGTTAGAAGTGGATTCCATTTATAATGGAGAAGAGGGGATCTTTAGAAAAAACATAAGGTATTAATTAATAATAAATTAATATTTGTTTTATAATGTCTCCAAAGTTTGTTATTAAAATTATAAGGTGGGTATGGGTCTAAATCCTTTCAACCAATAGTTTTTAGACATGATTGGGTAATTATAATAACTTTATCTTTTATTTTTAACTCTTAGTTAATTTTTTTGACATTTACCATGTCACTTTGTATTTTTATATTATATAGTTTATAAAAATACTATATACATCCAATAGATCCCCATGTGGTCCATTAATGATACACCTATCATGATATAAATATGTTGGCCAATCCTTAGATTTTGAGGAATATAATATCAATTAATAATATAATATTTGTTTTAAAAACTCATTTATGTCGATTTTGACACTATTCAATAATTGATTTTTTATTAAAGTCTTAACAACTTTATTAATTCCAATAAAATTATTTTAAGTAATCCTAACATGTAATATTAACCAATAAAATTAATGTATGGAATCTAAACTTTCAAATAATATTTATTTTATCTTTTATAATACCAATTATTTGATTCTTTAATTAATAAAGGAAATACTGCGTCATTATTGTGTGATAAATAAATTTAAATATTAAATGTCTAAAAATATTAAATAAAATACCATTATGTAGGAAATCGTTTTATATTTCTAATGAATATTTATATTCAAATGTATAAAATATATAACCCTATGTAAAAATTGTTTCTCTAAAAGATATGTGCTTATGTCATCTTTGTATTTACTTTAACTTAATTATTATAAAGTGTCCTTATCACCTAAAAGTGGTTCCATGGGGTCCCAAAATCGACCCGAAGATTCCCATGGTCGGACTTGTATCAATCAATAAGGTTAGAAAACGTTTTAGGGTAATTTATTATTATTATTATAATATTACTTTTTACCCTAATTTACTAAATTTACCTTTTAACCATTGTAAATAAAATATTTACCGAAGTAAATTATTCAGAATGTATAAAAATATAAGTTACCTATTAACACAATTTGGATATACTGATTCCAAATATGGAATCCATTTCTCTAAATTCAAAACTCAGAAGTTTCAGATATTAATTTAAAATTAATTTCTGTTGTTAAAACAAAAAGCGTGTTTTTAAGAGATAATAACTATCAAAAAATTGACACCTGTTTATGTGTAGTTTAAATGTAAAATTATGTACAATAATCAAAATTGTATTAAATGGAAAAAATATATTCAAAATATACTTTAAAACCACTCAAAATATTTATTTATCACTATAAATTATTTTTATTAAAAAAGTTGTTTTTAAATAAAATTTAGTAATTTTCACTATTCGTCAAAATATACAAGTTATTCGAAAAGTAACAAAATTTAACCCTAGGATAATTTTGATATTCCAATTCAAAAAATGATGTCCATTTTAAGAGATAAAATTTATAAAATTTCAAAAAGTGGGTATTACTATTTACAACGACTACTTTGATTGGTCGTAGTCTGTTATAATCTCGAAGTTGCGTACAACACACGCTAATGTATTATTTAAAGCGAATAATACTGTATAATCATGGTGTGTTACATTCTACCCTATTTCAAATAAATTTGTTCTAGATATTTCTAGAATACTACCGCATGAAAAGACTCAACTGGTTCTTCATCATAAGTTCCTCGGGTTCCCACGATTCCTTTTCCATTTTATGGTTCCACCATAGAATTTTTACCAAATGATTCATCCGGTTTCTCAGTACTTGTTATCTTGTATCAAGAATCCTGAAGGCCTCTTCAAAATAAGATAGATCGGGTTCTAGTTCTAATTCCTTGTATGTAAATACATTTGTTGGGTCAGGCATTTATTTTGTCAACAGTGATACGTGGAACACATTGTGAACTTTGGAGAGACTTGGCGGCATTGCCAAACGGTAAGCTACAATCCCAATTCGTTCTAGAATTTCGAAAGGTCCTATGTACCATGGACTCAATTTAACTTTATTTCATAAATTTATAACTCCCTTATGTGGAGTTACCTTCATGAAAACAAGATCTCCAACCTGAAATTCCAAATCCTACCTTCTATTATCGGCATAGCTCTTTTCCATACTTTGAGCTGCTTTTATGTGGTTTTGGATTACCTTCACCTTTTAAATCGTTTCATCCACCAGTTTAAGGCCTACAAGTTTTATTTCACAAACATCTTCCCAACATGTTGGTGTGGAACATATCTTTCTGTATAACGCTTCATATAGAACCATCTGAATACTCAAATGGAAGCTAATGTTATAGGAAAATTACACCAGAGGTAAATATTGATCCCACATACCTTGAAAGTCAAGTGAAATTTATATCAACATGTCTTATATGGTTTGAATAGTTCATTCTGATTGTCTATCTATTTGAGGGTGGTAAGCAGTACTCAAATGGAGTTCAGTATCCAGGGATTTCTGATGACTTTTCCAGAATCATGATGTAAAACAGTGATCACGATCTGAAAGAATTGATAGGGGTACTCCATAAAGTCTCACAACATCATTAATATATTGTCTTTCTAGGCGTTCAAGTATTAAATCTTCCCTTATAGCATGAAAATGTGCTGACATGGTAAGACTATCAACAATGACTCATATTGCATCGTTCCTTCTAGGAGTATTTTGTAGTCCCATGACAAAGTCCATCATGATATTATCCCATTTCCACTCAGGTATGGTAAGAGGTTGGATGATTCCTGTAGGCTACTTCCATCCATCTTTCACTTGTTGACAAACCATACATCTTGACCCAAAATTAGCAATCTCCCTCTTCATGTTGTCTGACCAAAAATGTTCCTTCAAATCTCTATACATTTTGGTGCTCTCCGGGTGTATAGAGAAATTGGAAATATGATAATCAACCAACATTTCCCGTTTTAAGTTAGGTATATCGGGAACACAAAGTCTCTTACAAAATTTCAAAATTCAATCTTTATACACAAGGTCACTCAATCTCCCATCATTCACAGCTTTAATCCTCTTTTTAAACTCTTCATCATCAGTTTTAGAACTCTTTATCCTTTCTAATAATGATGGTTTGGCAACAATTTGTTAAATCATTGATGTTTCACCTTCCATGGTAATTCCCATATCCATCATTACTAGATCCATGTATATAGGATCCTTTTTAACTCTCATCTTCTTCAAAACTCCATGATCATTTCTACTCAAGGAATCTTCCACATTATTTTCCTTCCCCGGGTGGTAGTGTATTGTGAAATCATAATCCTTGAGTAGTTCAAGCCATCACCATTTCCTCATGTTGAGTTCTTTCTATGAGAAAATATAATTCAAACTCTTATGATCAGTATATATCTCACATTTTTCACCATAGAGATAATGTATCCATATCTTCAAAGCAAAGATTACAGTAGTGAACTCAAGATCATGAGTTGGCTAGTTTTGTTCATTATTTTTCATCTTTCATGATGCATAGGCAATAAATCTATCATAATGCATAAAGACTCAACCAAGTCCTTTTATTGATTCATCACTATAAATAAAGAACCCATCATTCCATGATGGTAGAGTCAATATAGGATCATTGTATAATCTTCTCTTCAGTTCTTCAAAAAATTATTCACACTCTTTTGTCCAAACAAATTTAACCTCTTTAAGTGTGAGCTTCATTAATGGGTAAGCCAATTGGGAAAAATTCTAGATGAAATGCCGATAATAACATGCTAAAACAATAAAACTGTGTACCTGAGTTATACTCGTCGGTGCTGGCCATTCTTGGATTGCCTTGGTCTTAGAAGGATAAACAGAGATTCCATCTTTAGAGAAAATATGGCCAAGAAAAGAAATCTCTTGAAGCCAAAAATCATACTTTCTAAACAACCCATATAATTCATGTCTTCTAAGAGAATTCAGGATAATGTGCAAGTGATTTTCATGGTCTTCGTAGATTTTTTAATATACCAAGATATCATCAATAAATACCACTACAAAATCATTGTGATATTCCTTGAAAAATCTGTTGATTAGATCCATAAAAACAAATGGTGCATTAGTCATCCCAAAAATCATTACTGTAAACTTGTAATTCCCATACTTAATTTGAAATGTTGTCTTTGGAATGTCTTCCATCTTCACACATAACTGATGGAATCCAGATCGAAGTTCAATCTTTGAAAATTATTGAGCTCCATGATTTTGGTCAAATAAATCATCAATGCTAGGTAGGGGATACTTGTTATTTATTATTATAGAATTGATCTCCCTCTAGTCGATACATAACCACAAAGATACATCTTTCTTCTTAACAAAAAGGACAGGGGCTTCCCATGGAGAAACACTAGGGCGAATAAATCCCTTATCACTCAATTCTTCTAGCTGTTTCTTTAGTTCCACTAATTCTACAGTGGTTATTCTATAAAGGGTCTTTGATATGGGCCTTGAACTAGGAATTAAATCAATGGAAAACTCAATTTCTTATTCCGGAGGATGTCCAGGTAAATCTTCCCGAAACACATCTACATATTATTTCACAATAGGTACATCCACTATTTGAACAATTCATTCCTCACCCACAGTTGTTTCATTCTCTTCCTCCCCGATAATGGAATTTAGTTGAGCTACTAGGGGTGGATCTAGATAAGAATTAAGTGGTGACGATTATGCTCTAACGATAAGGTGTTCCTTATAATCTTCATCAAAAATAATAACATCCTTTTCATTACAATAAATATTCACATCATGGTCCGAAATCCAATCAATACCAAGGATTATATCAATAAAATTCACAGGTATGACGATTATATCAACCGATAGAGAACATTTATATGCCCTAATGGGAACGGATCCACATAATTTTGTAGCAATGATACTTCCTTTAAGGTTTTTGACTGACAACTCCCTCATTAAATCAAATTGGAAATATCTAATTTTCATAGAAAACTGGGAAGATATGTAAAAATGCGATGATCTAGAATCAAATAAAGCATTTTCTAAACTTGAGGAAACCATTAAATTACTTACCACCACGTATTTCGGAGCTTCAACCTCAACAGTAGTTATAACATAATCTTGGCCTTGATCCCTTGGCCTTTTCTGAGGAAAGATACCCAGAGGCATTGGATATTCATTATAATAATGTCCCATATCTCTAAAATTATAGCATTACACATTGAGAACAACTCTCTTTTTCTTACAATCATGAGCTTGGTGGACTTTTTCACCACACTGGTAACAAACTCCCATTCCCTTCAAGAATGTACAGGGGTGTTTATTCCCATATTTACTATAGGATGGATAAATTTTTTTCCCTTCTTCCATTTATTTCCATTTCTAGAATGGTTATTAGATCCCTTCTTCTCTTTCTTTTCCTTAAAGTTGTAAGACTTAGCAAATTCCTTTTCTGTCTTGATATCACATGAGGCAATATCTTCGTATGATGAGAATGATTGTGAGAATAATGCTCGATGGAGAAAAAGTTTTAACCCATAAATGAAATGATCAATCATACTTCTTCGGTTAATGGAGGATCGAAATAATGATGTATATTCTCAATATACAAGAGGGGGGTGAATTTTATACTTTAAAGATTCCTTTCGAACCTTTAAAGTTTGATACAGATTACTATGTTTTCCCCAGACAAAGAAAGATATATGTTAAACAAAGTTAAACTAAGAAAATTAACAACACCTCTAACACCAAATGAAAAATTAGAATAAGGAATGGAGTTATAAACTTCATGTTCTATGTACTTGCTTAAAACTAGAATGAGATTCCGAAAGTAGGTTCTAGAAATAACGATCCGGAAATTGAAACTTAACTAAAGATTACAATATGAGATTATACCTTCAAGCATATAGAATCTAAACTTATCAATGTACATGTGTAAGGAAATATAAGAAGGTTATACTTTCCTTACAATAAAATATGCAGCGGAAACAAACAAGTAGTAAAACTACAAGTAACAAGATATAAGTCCTTTAACCCAAAGAGAAGGGTATCCAACAACCTTGGATAAAGGTCCCTTGATTTTTACTTTCAAGCAAGTCTGTCTTACCCCCACCAGGGTAAGCCCTCGATACGAAGATCAGAATCTCTGTCTTGCTATCCACGCAATCCATCAACTTCAAGGTAGTTGGAACCTCTATCTTCCTCAGCAAGGAAGACCTCGAACTTTAAGGTAGTCGGCACCTCTGTCTTCCTATCCTCAGAAGTCCTCGAATGTAATCACCAACATTCGGAGTCGCATGAAGAAAAAACTGAACGAGGAGTTCAGTATGCACAAAGCATGAAAAGCTTTCTCTCTCTAGAAATCACCTTAGTAGCGCGTGGTCTCTAGATCGATCAACATCATTGTTTATAGAGATATTTCAAATGAGCTCCTATTTATAGGCTCGGTCGGCCTCCTTTCCAACAGTCATATTTTCCTTAAAAATTGGAGAGACCTGTACACGTGTCACTTAACCAACGGTTAGTTTATAACGGAATAGACGACATCATTTTATAACAAAACAAGTGTAACAAAAAGTACGAAATCATTTTAATATTAACTAAAAAGATCAGAGTGAAGGTTCGGAGTCTAAGAAAACTGAAATTTCGGAGTCTAAATAAATTCGGTGTGAATAGAGCAAAGATGATCAGATTTTGATTAATATGAGAATTCGGAATGAAAATTCGGAATGGGAATTCATCATCAGAATTTGTAATGGGAATTCATAATCAGAATTGGTCATTATAATTCGGTGTCGAACTTCATGAGAGTTCGTATCTAGAATTCGGAATGGAACTCTATTAGAGTTCGTACCCAGAATTCGAAGTGGAACTCCATTACAATTCTCATCTAGAATTCGGAGCCTAAAATAGAATGCTTCACATTAATGTTTTAAATGATTCCGATAATATAGAAATAAATTTGATACTTATACTTAAGAAATATAGGGATATAGATAATGAAAATATGATAAGAATAATTTTTCTTATAAAAGAGATTTTCTTTATAAAAGCAATTTTTCTTATAAAATCGATTTTCCTTATAAAAAAAATTTTCCTTATAAAAGCGATTTTACTTAAAGATAAGGTGTTTTTGATTTTCAAAACAAGAAGAAATTGAAAATGTCATAAGGAAAAACTTATTGACTCAACAATATCCTCCTTTTTTGGAAATCACAACCATCCTTACGAAAAAAGGAAGACTACGTAAAAAGAAATAAAAAATGAAAACATGAAAGGTTATCTCCCTTTGCTTATGGATGTTGATGAATATGTCTAACTCCCCCTTAGGCATTGAAACTCTAAGGATCGTATTATAGATTTCTGGAATGGTATTTCATCAAGAATAAGAATTTCATCATTAATAAAAAACTCCCCCTGAGATAAACTCTATTTGAATTATTTTCCTTTCTCACCCTTTGTTAAGGTTCTTTTTCCCCCTTTATTTTGATTCTTTTTTCCTTCTCCCCCTTTGTGATTTTCAAAAATAATTTTAAGGAATGTAAAATATAACAAAGTACTTGAAAAGTTAGTAACAACAACAAAAGAGATGAAAAATAAAAAATTTCATTAAGTTTGAAAAATAAAGAAGCTAAGATACAACAAAAAGATCAGATTTGTCTATTTTGGATCTTTTTCCTTCGACATGAGACCCTTAAGAATAGTCTTTATCTTCTTCAAGTCATTATGGTCTTCTTCAGCTTGCTTCTCTAACACAACTATTCTTGCACTTTGAGATTCAATATTTTCTTCCCGGGCATTCAAAACTTGTTCTTGCTTTAACAAATTCTCTTCAATCTCAATCCAACGATCCCTTTCATTCCCCCAGCTTTGAGCAACAGAATTCAACTTCCAATTGAGATCCCTATCTTCTTGAATCTGGAAATTTTTTCAACTGTCAACATTTCTTCAAAGGAAGAAGTAAGATCATTTAGCTTCCCGTCTTCTGTCTTAAATGCATCTTTAACATCATCTTGGAATTAATCAAAGATCCTCATCTCTTATACATTTTTCCTTGACCAACTAGTCATTTTCTTGCAAGACCTTTTGTGGGCTTCATAGCTGACAAAAAAAGTTTTTAACTGAGCCTGCATCTCAACACATTTATCCATAACCATGGATACATAGTCTGTTTTCTGATTCAAAGTATGTTGGAGCATTTGGCATCTTGAATCAATACTTGAGAAAGTCATAATAGAACCCACCAACTTCTTTAATGACTAAACAATAAAGTCATGCCCCAAGGTAGATGACTCTGAATCCGAGACTTTTCTTGTAGAATTTTCTTCTTCAATTTGGTAAACCTTTCTTTTTTAAGAACTACCAACATCCCCTTTCTTTATAGCCACTGAGCTCGGGGTATCAACAACGAGTTGCTTTCCCTTGTCCACTTTGGGAATGGATTCTAGTTCTGGTGAATTCTGTTCACTATCAGACACTTGAACAACATTGTCTTCATCATCAATATCTTTTTGATGAAAATCCTCTATGTTTTGCATTTGAGAAATATCATGTAGAATATTTTCTTCCTCTGCATGATAAGATACTTCTTGTTCTCCTTTCTCATCATCCTTTCCTAGAGTGACTAACTTAGAGGACTCAGCTTCTGATGTTCGGAGCGACAAATGTTCTGAAGGTGTCTCCATATAATCTTCTACTTGTATCAATAGATCTCCGATCTCGCCACTACCTTCAGCAATTGATAATTCCTTTTGAACTTCCTCAAACTGCTCAAATTCCTCAACATGCATAGAAACTGCCTCTTCCAGAGTGACATAGTTTCTACCTGGAGTTTCAAGTAGAGATTCCATAGAAAATGATCTCAGAACTGGAATGTTTCTAGAGGCCATTTCATTAAACATTAATAAAGTCTGAACCACCTCATTTTCAGACATCTTCTTCTTAAGATTCTTTTGATTCACTTGTTTTTCTAATTCATCCGTTGTTTTTTCCTTCATGGCCTTATCCTCCGCAGGATCCGAGCCCAACTGAGGCTCCCCTTGAACTCTCTTCTCATTGATTTCCCTCCACTTAGCAACTACCTCATCAGGGTAATCTTTCTTCTTCTTCTGTTTTGGAGGTGCGGAATGAACTTCCTTAGATTTGGGATTCCCTGCTTCAACTTCAACTTCCTTCAACTTTATCTTCTTCACTGGCTTAGATGATTCAGGTTCAGCAACTTTCGGAACTGCTTCTTCATGAACTGGCATATCAAAGAACTCATCAGTATTCTTGTTGAAAGAAATGTTCATCCTTTTAAGAGTTCCATCACTCACCAACATAATTTTTCAAACTCTTGTCTTAGACTTTCAAGCCTCCTTGAAAGATTCAAGGCACCGAACTATTAACTTCGAGATGATTGCTGGATACATTATGATCTGAGCTCTCATATTCCCTTTCTTAACATTCTCAATGGTATTAAGAATGTGTTTCATCAGATTAAACTTCCTATGATTTATCCGAAAATATATGATAAAGATCTCACTCTTCTTCAAACTGTCTTTATCACCCTTTCTCAGTATGATAAAGCCTTGGACCATTAATTATAGAATCTGAAAATTCATAGACAGAGTAGCAATCATTGGAGCCTTGTCATCTTCCAGTCCGAGAGTCTCCAATTCCTTTTCCTGGTTGAATCTTCCTTTTGAATCTGGTAAAACATGAGAGACGAACTCGGCTTCTCCTTCATAGGTCAGCCCTAACAAGCTAGCTGGATTGACATAAAAAAGCTTATAATTCTTTCCATAAGACTTAAAAGAAAATTTCTCCAAATTATCTTCCTTATAGAAGGAAACCATCTCATAGAACTCAAAATGAAATTCCAAATATACTTCATCTTGATTCCCAGGCTTAGACACAACAAAATCTTCCCATCTGTTAATATTTATGTTCTTGGATGTAAGAGAATCATATTTGTTGGAGAAATAAGGATGAACCAACCTTTCTCTATATACTAACCACTTGGAAATTGGCTTATATGAAGAAATGCCTTGAGAAGCTACTTCCACAGACATTCGGATCTGAAGACTTCTAAGAAGTTCATAACGAAGATTACTGAAGATCAGAACAGCCTTAAAACAGAGAGGCAGAGCTTCGAGACACTGGAGCTTGAAAAACCGATGTGGGATGACTATTTAGGGTCCCCTTTAAATAGGCAACGAAATGACTGTTCATCATCCTCGGTTGTAAAAACTGAGATAAGATCTGACAGTTGAAAACCAATTCTCAAGAAAGACATGAATCTGATATTTTTGAGGTTTTTACTAAAACAATGATTTAAGAAAACTATAATCCGAAAACAAAACATAAGAAAGTACCAGATAGTAAAGTATGATTACGAAAAAATGAGTAAGGAAACCATTCCTTTCGAATTAGCTTAGTGGGATTATTTGTAATGAGTAACATTATTTTTGAAGAGAGAAAAAAAACTTCATTATGAAAAGACATAGTTCACAATATTCTCTATGAAAAACTCAACAATCAAAACGAAAATTCATTACCATATTTTTAGCATGAAAATTTCATTACAAAAGTTTGAATACGAAAAACACATTATGAATGTCTTGGTTTGAAAATATCGTTATGGAAATACCAGTATGAAATTTTCCATTCCTGAAGCTTTCAATATGAAAATTTCCATTCTAGAAGTTTTCTATATGAAAATATCCATTCTGGAAAATTTCAGTTCTGGAAATTCCCATTCCGAAAATTTTAGTTCCGAAAAGATTGAAAAACTAACTTTGAAAAAAAATTTAGTCACTCTAACAATCAAATGTACTCACCCTATGAAAAAGAGTTTATTAGTGTTAGGAGAATTGTTCAACAAGAAGTTAACGAAGAATTATTACCTTACGGTTATCATTCCTAACTTTTGTTTAATATATTCAAATATATCAGAGGGTAAAGATTTTTTGAAAATATCATCAAGTTGATCTTGCATTCCGATAAACTGAAGAATAATATATCCTTTTAATGTGTTATCCCTAAGAAAGTGATGCCAAATATCTATGTTTTTTGCATGAGAGTGATGTGCAGGGTTCTTTCTTAGGGCAATGGAACATGTGTTATCACACAAAATTTGAGTTTTAGTAAAACTCAGGCCATAGTCTGTGAGTGTGTGTTGCATCCACAACACTTGAGCACAACAACTTCCAGGTGCTATATATTCAGCTTCAGCAGTGGAAAGTGCTACAGAATGTTTCTTTTTGCATGACCAAGAAACTAGTGAATCTCTTGAGAAATTACATGTTCCGGATGTATAATTTGTATCCATTATACATCCACCAAAGTCAGCATCAGAAAAGCTTTTTAGAACAAAATCATTTCTAGAAGTATAAAATAATCCTAGATCCATGGTTCCCTTAAGGTAGTGAAAAATTATTTTTTACTTCATTTAAGTGAGATTCCTTAGTATTGGATTGATATATTACACATAAGCATACTGAAAACATTAAGTTTGGTCGACTCGTTGTTAAGTAAATTAAACTTCTTGTCATACCTCTAAAAGATGTTTGATCTACCGGTTTCCCAGCTTCATCAATATCTAGTGAGTTTGATGTACTAATAGGAGTACTTATACTTTTAGTATTGTTATAACCATACTTTTTGAGATGATCCTTAATGTACTTATATTGAGATATATAGGTTCCTTCTTGTTTTTGAGAAATTTGAAAACCAAGGAAAAAAGTTAACTCACCCATCATACTCATTTCAAACTCGGATTTCATTATACTTGAAAAGAGTCGGTTAAAGATTGCTGAGTTGAACCAAATATGATGTCATCAACATAAATTTGAACAATCAAAACATTTTTCTTATCTTTCTTTATAAAAAGGGTTGGATCTGCATTTCCTTTAACATAGTTATTTTGAAGCAAAAATCCAGAGAGTCTATCAAACCAGGTTCGTGGGGCTTGTTTAAGACCATACAGAGCATTGGTAAGTCTGAAAACATGATCAGGATGTTTTGAATCATCAAAGCCAGGAGTTTGTTCAATAAAAATTTCCTCTTGGGCATAACCATTAAGAAAAGCACATTTCACATCCATTTGAAAAAGTTTAAAATTAAAGAATGCTGCAAAGGTAAGTAGAATACGGATAGACTCATGTCTAGCTACCGGATCATAGGTTTCTTCATAGTCTATTCCCTCTTGCTGATTATAGCCTTTAGCAACAAGTCTAGCTTTATTTCTTACTATGAATCCATTTTCATCACATTTTTTTCTAATGACCCACTTTACTCCAATAACATAAGTTTCCTTAGGTCTTTCAACCAAGATCCAGACTTTGTTCCTTTCAAATTCATTTAGTTCATCTTGCATAGCTTTGATCCAATCATCATCACCTAAAGCTTCATCAGTGCTTTTTGGTTCTAACTGGGAAAGAAATTCTAGATGTTCTACTTCATTTCTTAAGGAACTTCTAGTTCTTATAGGTTGATTTACATCACCAATGATACTATCAATGGGATGATTCTTAAGAAACACCTGATTTGGGTTTTGAAAAACATGTTCATCAACATAGGGTAGAATTTCTTCTGGGGTAAATGTTTCAGAAGTATCTTCTTGAACATTATCCTTATCAGAAGGTTCTTCTATCAAAGGTTGACAATCAGTTTTTTAAAACACATCTGAGGATGTGGATTGGAATGGTTTTAAAACAAAAGGATCAGACTCATCAAATATTACATGTACTATTTCTTCAAAAGTACAAGTATTTTTATTGAAAACTCTATATGCCTTAGAAGTTGTGGAGTAGCCTAAGAAAATTCTTTCATTAGATTTTATTGTGAATTTTTGTAGATTTTCTTTAGTATTCAGAATGAACACTTTGCAACCAAAAACTCTGAAGTAGGAATGCCTTGGTTTTCTATCATTCCATAACTCATAAATTGTTTTATTAAGAAAAGGTCTAATCAAAAATCAATTTATAGTATAGCAAGTAGTACTAACATCTTCAGCCCAGAAATGTCTACCTATAGAATATTCACTCAACATGGTTCTATTTATTTCTTGAAGAATTCTATTTCTTCTTTCAACTACACCATTCTGTTGAGGAGTTCTCGATGCTGAATAGTTGTGAGTAATACCTTTTCTACTACAAAAAGTTTCAGAATAAGAATTTTGAAATTATCCTCCATGGTCAATATGAATAGTTTTAAATGGAAGGTTTTTCTCATTTTTAACATGAGCTCTAAAACTTTTGAAATAAGAAAAAGCATTAGACTTCTTTGCTAGAAAATAGAACCATGTAAATCTAGTGTAATCATCAACTAGAACAAATACATAGTATTTCCTCAAATACTTCCAGTTTGTGTTGGACCAAAAAGATCTATGTGCACTAACTGTAATGCATCAGTTGTTGAGACTTCACCGATTGATTTGAAACTATATTTATGTTGCTTTCCATATTGAAAAGGATCACAAACATTAGTAGAATCAAACCTTAGCTCCGGTAGATCCTTAACTAGTTTGTTCTTAGAGAGTTTGCATAAGTTACTATGGTTACAGTGACCTAGTCTTCTATTCTATAGCCAGGAATGATCTTCCATTGCACTTAGGCCAGGTAAATCATGTCTCCTAAGGACTTCTAAATTTATGGTGTAAACATTCTCTTGCCTATTGGCTGAGAGAATAAATTCTTCCTTGGAATTGTGAACTAAGAACTTATCATTCCTAAAATTCACATGATATCCTTCATCACATAATTGACTTATGCTAATGAAGTTGTGCTTAAGACCCTTAACAAAAAGAACATTTGAAATCAAGGTTTTACAAAGAATAACAATATTACCTATACCAGCAATTTCTCCCTTAGCATTTTATCCGAAAGTTACCTTTCCTCCTTTTGTTTTGATAATATTTTTAAAATAGATTTTGTTACCAGTCATGTGCCGGGAACATCCTCTATCCATGTACCTTGTGTTGTTACTGGTACTCTCTTTATTTTCCTGAAATCAAGAAAATAATTAGACTTTCAGAATCCAAACATGTTTGGATCCAAGATTTCCAGACAACAAAATTTTAGAAACCCATATCTTTTTAGAGAAATAAGCTTTATGAAATCCTAGAGATTGGGTTTTCTTTAAGTAACAATTATTTTCCAGTGACCACCACATTGGCACTTAGTACAAAATGGGGCCCATTGAGGAAATAAATAATTGTTACTAAAAATTGGTTTTTCATGGGTATAAAAAAATCCTGATTTATTTCTTAAAGGTCGTATTTGGGAATACATTTTATCAGAATTTTCCTTGCCATGGGTAAAGTTTGATAAATACTTCTTTATGGAAAAAATTTCAGACTTAAGTTTTATAACCATGTTTTTATCTTCAAAATCATTAGATTTAGAACTAGAGCTAGGCTCAAAAATACTTTTCTTAGAAATTACTTTGTCTAACTCTTTAGAAAGTTTGTCCTTCTCAGAACATACTTCCTCAAGATTTTTTGAAATACATTCAAAATCAGAATTTTTATTATCAAGATCTTTAGAAAGATCTGATTTTTCTTTCGTAAGAATAGAATTTCTAGTGATTTCATTATCATGTTTTTTATTGAGTTTAGAATTCTCAATTCGAAGAAGATCAGAAAACCTAGATACTTGTTCATAAGTAGCTAAAGTATTATCTTCATCCGAAAAAGATTCTTCATCAGAAGAGTTATAATAATTTTTATCATTGGAATTTAATGAAACATTGGTCAATGATTCAGCACTTCATACCTTAGCCATAAAACAATGATTATCAATAGGTAGTCTAGCTAGAAGACCAAGATTTCTCTGTCCTGAAGATTCATAATCAGATGATTCATCTGAAGAGTCACCACCACTGGCACTCCAGGTGTCATCATCTTTCAAAACATTCTTAGATTTGTTTTTATAGTACTTCTTTCTGCTCCATTCAGAATGCCTTTCTTTCCTTTCTTTCTTTTTGAGAAAATGGTAATCTGGTCTAATATGTCCAGTTGTCATGAATTCATAACATGTTACTTCTCCAACTTTCCTATCTTTCCTTTCCTTTTGTTATACTTGGATTGGAAACTTCTTTGGCCAGCTATCTTGTTCATCCTTCGAGCAATATTTTCTAACTCTTTTTCAAGTACTTCACTCTCACTAGATTCGTATTGGAAAAAAACTTTCTTAGACTTGGATCTGGTTATTCTCTCATGAGTCACAGCTTTCATCTGATTTGATGTTGTTGTAAAAGAAACAGTACCATTTCCATTCTTCTTTTTTATATTGCCAGCATCTATCTTCATTCTTGTTTCATGTTGGAGATGAGTTCCTAATAGCTCATCAAGAGAAATTTGAGTAACCTTCCTATTCTCATCTATAGCTATTCTTTTGGATTCCCACCCATTGGGCATAATATCAATTATCTTATCCAAAAGTTCTTCATCATCTAAACCATTTTCTCCATAGACTGTAAGCGGTTGACTATAGTCATAAATCTATGTTGAACTTTACAGATTGGTTCACCATAAGGAAAATTGAAGCCATGGTATTCAGATCTAAGCATAGCTCTCCAAGTCTCAATAACTATAGAAGTGCACAAGTGTGTAACCTCTAACTTCTTCCAGATACAATTAGCTGCTTTACAAGAAGAAATTTGGCTATATATATTTCTAGTCATTGAACAAAGTAAGGTATTGCGTACCTTATAATTGAGTTGATACAATTGTTTTTCCTGGTTAGTGAAAGTTCTAACTTACTTATCAGGAATTTTATAATCACCAGTAAGCATAACAAAGTTGTCAAATCCAGTATTGATAACAAAATTTTTCATTCGATATCTCCTGTACTCATAGTCATTACCATCAAAGATTGGTGGTCTTGTAGGATTTAGATTATCAATTGATCCAACACTGATTCCATCTATACTTAAATAACCTTCGGTACACAAACATGTTAGTAGAAACAGTTCGTAATTACAAGGTTCATAATGACAATTTGTAATGGCAATGTTCGGAATGTCAATGATCGGAATGACAAAGAACATTCTAAGCAAGTATGAATAATAGAGAAAATTGAGCAAGAAAAAACTTATTCGTGATTATAAGTATTTCAGATACCTCCTATGATACCAATTTTAGGATCAAAATAATGATGTAGATTCTCAATATACAAGAGGGGGTGAATTGTATACTTTAAAGATTCTTTTGGAACCTTTAAAGTTTGATACATATTACTATGTTTTCCGTAGACAAGGAAAGATCTATGTTTAACAAAGTTAAACTAAGAAAATTCACAACACCTCTAACACGAAATGAAAAATTGGAATAAGGAATGGAGTTATAAACTTCAAGTTCTATGTACATTCTTAAAACTGGAAAGTGATTCCAAAAGTTGGTTCCAGAAATATAGATCCGAAAATTGATACTTAACTAAAGATTACAATATGAGATTCTACCTTAAAGCGCATAGAATCTAAACTTATCAAACTACAAGTGTAAGGAAATATAAGAAGGATATACTTTCCGTACAATACAATATGCAGCGGAAAAAAACAAGTAGTAAAACTACAACTAACAAGATATAAGTCTTTTAACCCAAAGAGAAGGGTTTCCAACAACCTTTGATAAAGGTCCTTTGATTTATAATTTCAAGCAAGTCTGTCTTACCCACACTAGGGTAATCCCTCGATACGAAGATCGGAATCTATGTCTTGCTATCCCTACAAGCCCTCAACTTCAAGGTAGTTGGAACCTCTGCCTTCCTCCGCAAGGAAGCCCTCGAACATTAAGGTAGTCGGAAACTCTATCTTCCTATCCTCGGAAGTCCTCAAATGTAGTCACCAACATTCAAAGTCGCACGAAGCAAAAACTGAACGAGAAGTTCAGTACGCACAAAGCATGGAAATCTTTCTCTCTCTAGAAATCACCTTAGAAGCGTGTGGTCTCTAGATAGATCAACTTCATTGTGTATTGAGATATTTCAAATGTGATCCTATTTATAGGCTCGGTCTTCCTCCTTTCCAACGGTCATATTTTGCTTAAAAATCGGAGGGACCTGTACACGTGTCACTTAACCAATGGTTAGTTTATAATGGAATAAACGACATCATTTTATAACAAAACAAGTGTATCAAAAAGTACCACATCGTTTTCATATTAACTAAAATGATCAAAGTGAAGGTTCAAGGTCTAAGAAAAATGAATGTTCGGTGTATAAATAAATTCGGTGTGAATAGATTAAAGATGATCAGATTCTGTTTAATAGGAGAATTCGGAATGAAAATTCGGAATGGGAATTCATCATCAGAATTCGTAATGGGAATTCGTAATCAGAATTCGTCATTAGAATTCGGTGTCGAACTTCATGAGATTTCTTATCTAGAATTCAGAATGGAACTTTATTATAGTTCATACCTAGAATTCAGAGTGGAACTCCATTACTATTCTCATCCAGAATTCAGAGCCTAAAACAGAATGCTTCACATTAAAGTTTTAAATGATTTCGAGAATATAGAAATGAATCTGATATTTATACATATGAAATATATGGATATAGATAATGAAAATATGATAAGAATAATTTTTCTTATAAAAGCGATTTTCCTTATAAAAGTGATTTTTCTTATAAAAGCGATATTCCTTATAAAAACAGTTTTCCTTATAAAAGTGATTTTACTTAAAGATAAGGTGTTTGTGATTTTCAAAACAAGAAGGAATGGAAAATTCATAAGGAAAACCTTATTGACTCAACAGTTACATATATAATATGTTGCATGCCTCGCTATCCTTGTAATGATATCCTCATAATTTGCGACATTCTCATCCTCGTTTTCCCTCCGACTCAGAATTTTCCTTTCCATATCTGCTTGATCATCACACAGAAAGTATTTTTCTATGAAAATATATTTGAACTCCCTCCATTCCCTATTTTATACATCATCATCTTCCTTCATGTTTTTTATCAATGACAACCGTTGATCAACATCTCCAGTGAGGCGATAAACTGCCATGACAACTTTTTCCCTTTTACTACTCCCCAAAGCCTTAAATATTATCTCTAAGGAATTTATCCATTTTTCATCTACTAAGGGATTTTTACTCCCATTGAATTTTGGTGGTTGCTGCCTCATGAAGCGATCTAACATTGAGTTTCCACATTGCGGATCGGGGTGCTCCATATGGGTAAGGTTATTATTCATAACCAGAGTGAGTTGTCCCAGTATGGTGATTAGCTGATCAGCACCAGTTGCATCTCCAGCTCCACTATAATTATCTTGATCAGGAGGGAAATCTCTACATGGAGTGTGTGCATTGATACAGTTTCCATACCTTCCACTAGGTTCCATTTCTAAAAAATGGAATAAATTAGATCATTTTATGTATCAAAATACAAAATTCCATACTTGTAAAACACTTAACATAAATTGAACTATTTATGGATATAATCCATAATCATAAAAAAATGTTTTCTTTGAGAAATTATATACTCATAATCCCTTCATAATGGATTGTAAAGAAAATGAGAATTATCCTAAGCATATCCCTCGAGAGTGACGTAACTAAGAGTGTAGCAAGGCTCGTTGTCATGCACCAGTTCTTGTTCGAGTCTAGCTCAAAGCGGTGTTTTCAGGTTTTACCCCTAGGTAAATCTATTCCAGATCCGCCTCTACCTACTCATATCCAGACATGGATTTATTGGTCGGAAAACTCACAAAATATCTATAACACCAAAATTCTTGGATGTTCTTCTATACTAACCCTCAAAGTCCATCTTAGGTCTATGTTCTCTAATCAGAGTTTATCTAAATCTAGCTCCCATGGTTTGTACTAAACTACCTATGATACCAACTATAATTCCCCAACCCCAGTTACCCATAGTCGGTGCATTATTACATAACATTGGAATGATCACAAAAGATCACGTCTCGAAAGTCCGATTAGTTTAGTGGCCTTGGAAACACTAGATACATTCATAAAGTTTACATTACATCATAAAATGAAAACTACAACAAAATAGTCTCCATAGTCCACACTCATATCGCCTCATACTATCCATGTAGTTCATTCATAAAATACTTCTTTACGTCCTGTGAAAAATGAAACATAGAAAGGGGTGAGCTTAGATGCCCAGTAAGGATAAAAATATAGTGAAAACTTTCCTCAATAAGCATAAACATTTAAAGCAATGTATAACTAAAACAAAAGCCTTTTAAACTTTAACATCAGCATAATATGGAAAAAAGTAAATGAAATAATTCCATTTAATTATTCACATGGATATTATACTAATTGAATAATCACAAGAAATATCAATAACCACTTTTATAATGACGGAATGCATAATGCCAGACTATCATAACAACATAGCCAAGGCCTCGTGCCATGACTACAAATATTATTTTGTCAAGGCCTCGTGCCAAGACACTAGCTTGTCTCATGAGACCTACCGATGCATCTCGGAGCCACAGTGGGCTCCACCCGTCACTTACTAAGCCCAATACATTCCTCATATGAATAGGTTTAACCATAACATAAACATTTTTATTAAATATGGCATACAAAATATAAATACTTTCTCCATAAACCATGAATTGTATAAAAATAACACATCCACGGTGAAAAATATCACAAAACCTTCAATACCATATGGAAGTATTGTATCATAACAAATAAACTTCAAATAAGCATAAAATCCATCAAATGATATTGATATAGATGAAATCAAAAAAAATTGAGAGCAGTATCTCTTTTTTGATATAATTTAAAGGTCAAATAATTATAAAATAAAACAATTACATTGAAAATACCCTTATAATCTGGTAAGGGAGGATTCGAAGATTTTATTATGGATGAAAATATCTGCACCTGTCTTATAAGATAAAAATGTCATTCTTACCTTAATTCTGTCGAAAAGGCTAAAAAGGACCTTGTTTGGAAAATGACAGAAATATTCATTTATAAACATCTTATAAAAAGTCAAACATGTGTATAAATGACTTTAACCCATATTTTGTAAAATATTAAGAATGTTTTGAAATACATTTTTAAGAAACATGGATGTGGATGATAAAGAGGTCCCAGTAGATCATTACATATAAACAACATCGGATAATGAAGGGATTGTGAAATAAACCCTTTCCTTTTACTTTTCCTTGGTTGGGGGCTGGTTAACATCCTGTATAATGGTGAAATAATTGTTATTTAATTATAAAATAATCATATACATTCATATGACTTCATATATGATATATTAATATTTCTTTATTAATAATATTTAAGTATTGTCATTCTTTTGGGTGTTAACTGATTCATTTTTCTTTATATGAAATGTTACATAAGCCATGTTTGTTATTGATAGGTTTTATCTAATTAATATCCATAATTATATCAAGTCCTTAAAAATTATTTATATTCATCAAATGAGAATTATAATTAAATTGATACGATGTGGAATGAAACTTATCGCGTTCGTGGAGACGGTAGTCCGTACATACGCACGCGCGACAATATCATTTTTTTGATATCAAAATAATATATAATTGTATGGTATATCATATATACAGAATCATTATCATGTTATATTTATTATTTACATTAATTACACATCATTATTATACCCATCCAAATAATAGTTTATTGAATAACAATTACACCACGACGTGGAGACGGTAAGCCGTACGTACGTACGTATGGTGACATGTCATTTAAAGGATGGATAGAATAATGAATATGGTTGTCACATATTCATAATAACATCACAGTATATAGAATATACTGTATTTATTATTTTAGAATGGAAATAACAAATAAAGAAGAAGTTGAAGAAGAACGAACTTGAAATAGGGTTGTGAAAACATTACCTCTTCTTCGAGTTATTCCTTTTTATTTGATAAAAATGGCTCTTTAGTTTGGATTTATGATCAAAATAAAGCCTCTAGGTTTAAGTGAGGGAATTTATAGAATATTTTGTCAGGGTTTGTCCGAACAAAAAGGATTTTAAGGTATTAATAATGGGTTAGAAGTGGTGTCCTTTTATAAGAGGGAGGAGGGGCTCTTTAGGAAAAACATAAAGTATTAATTTATAATAAATTCATATTCGGTTTATCATGGCTATGAAGTAGATTATTCAAAGTATAAGATGGGTATGGGTCTAAATACTATCCATAAAGAGATTTTATATAGGTTTGTGTCATTATATTAAACTTATATTTTAGTTTTAACTCTTAGTTAATTAGTTTGACATTTACCATGTCACTTTGTATTTTTATATTATATAGTTAATAAACATAAAATATACATCCAATAAACCCTAAAGTGGTCCATTAATGATACAACTATCATGATATAAGTCCTTTGGCCGAACGTTATATTTTTTGGAATATAATATCAATTAATAATATAATATTTGTTTTAAAAACTCATATATGTCAATTTTGACACTATTCAATAATTGATTTTTGTTAAAGTCATAAAAACTGTATTAATTAGAATTAAATTCCCTTAATCAATCCTAACATGTAATATTAACCAATAAAATTAGTTTATGGCATCAAAACATTCAAATTTTATTTATTTTAACTTTTATACTACCAATTATTTGATTCTTTCATTAATAAGGGAAATAATGTATCATTATTGTGTCATAAATAAATTTAATTATTAAATGTCTAAAAATTATAAATTAATTACCATTATGTAGGAAATCATATTATCTATCTAATGAATATTTATAGTCTAAAATATAACATATATAACCTTATGTATTTTTTTTCCTAATAGATATATGCTTATGTCATTTTTGTATTTATTTTAACTTAATTAATATAATGTGTCCTTATCACCTACAAGTGGCTCCATGAGGTCCAAAAATCGACCTGAAAATTACCATGGTCGATAATGTATAAAAAAATAAGGTTTGGACACATTTTAGGGCAATTTATTATTATTATAATATTATTTTTTACCCTTATTTACCGGATTTACCCTTTAACCATGGTAAATAAAATATTTACCGAAGTAATTATTCAAAATGTCTAAAAATAAAAGATACATATATAAACAATTTTTACATCCTGATTCAAAATATGGAATCCATTTTTCTAAATTCAAAACATAGAAGTGGCATACATTAATTTAATATTATTTCTCTTTTTAAAACAAAAAGGGTGATTTCAAGAGATAATAACTATCAAAAGATTGTCACCTATTTATTCCCACATTAAATGTGAAATTATGTCCAATAACCAAAATTGTATTAAATGGTAAAAATATATTGTATATATACTTTAAAACCACTCAAATTCATTATTTATCCCTATTAATTATTTTTATTATAAAAGTTGTTTTAATTAAAATTTTGTAATTTTCCTTATTCATCAAAATATAATAGTTATCCGAAAATTACCAAAATTTCACTCATGGATAATTTCGATATTCTGAATCCAAAAATGAAGTCCATTTCTAGAGATGAAATTTATAAAATTTCAAAAAGTGGGGATTACTATTCATAACGACTACTTTGATTGGTCGCGGTGTGTTAGAATCTCAAAGTTGCGTACAACACACACTACTGTATTATTCAAAAAGAATCATACCATGGAAGATTGGGGTGTTACATTATATACATATTCATTATACATATTTATAATATAATTAAGAAAAACTAAATATATTTATTATAATTATATATTATTTTTATATATATTACTAATTATTAGTTATTAATTATTGTATTTATAATTATATTGACATATAATTAATATTATATATATATATATGTTTTTAATAAAATATGATTATTTATTATTTGTTATAATTAATTATAATATATATAAAAACATAAACCAAAATTTTTTTATCAAAAAATGATAAAATATATCCAATCCCCATGATAGTTTCCCAAAGATATCCCATAATTTTAATTCCCAAGAAATCTATTCTTCCCCTCCATAATCCCATCACATGTTTTCCATAAAAAAAATAAAAACACACATAAAAGTAAAATCAATCTCGTGGCTCCATATGCTACTTTATATATATATATACTAATAAATTAATTAATAATCAATAGTTTAAAAAATTAACAAAAATTGAAACAGTAAACCTAAACATAAGAAAATAAGAAAAAATAAAAAGCTCAAAAGACCTCAAATTGATTTATTAATTTTTATGGCTCCTCTTGATCCTATTTAATGTGTAATGGAGACTCAGTAGTTCCCTTGGTCATTATGCCTGCATGCTTGGTTTCTCAACCCCCATAAATACGCATAATAAATTTATGTTAGTAATTGGATGTAAGACAATCAAACATGAAGAAAAAATGTATCCAACCTAAGAAATAAATCACCCTCATCTTCAACACCATGGAAGGAAAAAAACTATTTTATCCATCATTTTAATCACAAAAAATAGTAAGTATCCCCCACAGTCCACATTTCATATCACAATAACAAATAATTTTCATCTTAGAATTTATATTTGGAGTTTGAATTAGTGATAAATACCCCATAAAACTACATTAAAGTTATAGGTTCCAAACACATTTGACATAGGTCACAATACAATCATTGTAGTGGTATTGTAGTACCGCTATAGTGTTACTGTAGAAAATTTGTGACAAAGGAGGGACTATAGAACCAGTGAAATTTTACAGATGGATAGCATTATAGTGGGAACTATAGTAGTGAGAGTATTGTAGCAATTACTATTTCATCTCATGTATTTTAGAGGTACTATTTACTGAATGACCTCTGAGTTTAAAATATGAGAATTCAGGGCCATGTAATGAGCATTAATGCCCCCAATCCTACAGAGCATTTAATGGGTCTCTACAAAAAATGAGGGGTTATTTCTATCAATAAAAAAGAGGTTTTCACCACATGTTTTTTTAAAAACTCTCTCGGTGGTTATAGTTACATAATAGGATCAAGAGGGTCTCACACAATAAAACCATTTGAAACCCAATTAATAGTAAAAAAATGATCCATCATTAAATGGACTTGAATGTCATGTAATATGAAATTTCATTTTAAATGAATCATTAAATTTAAACAATTGATGTTCATTTCAAAACACCTTTTATGAAAATCAATGGAAAAAAATTCACAAAACCAATTTCACATCGAGTCCTTTAAAAACAATTCATTGAAAATTTTGCATTAAACCATTTCAAGAAATAAACATATTTCATATAAAAATGTCATTGTATCCAAATCTCATTTTCTCATTATACATCACCAACATGGTGAAATACTATTAAAATCTAAATTTCATTTTTAAAATGTGTAGTTGGAACCATTAATCAACGAATTCACATTCAACAACTATTTTAGAAAACAAAACCCTTTGAAATCACTCTTTAGGCCAATATGAAACCCAATCCAAAGTAGTTATAAAATCCATTTGGCTATCATATATTAAAATAATTTAACAAAGCACACATTTATAAATCTCAAGAACCAAGTAACATGATAATATAAGGGAATGATCAAAAACACCCATCTTGATTCATTGAAAATCAAGTCAAAAGTTATCGCTTATGATGACAAACACTCCAATATACCTCAAGACACTCCAACTAATCCCTAAAAACAACAAAACCATTATGAATCAGCCACCCTAAACCCTAAAAATCCAACATGGAAACCCATATGGTTCATGGGAGATTATGAAACCACAAAAGAGGGGAAGAGGGGTAGGGATGGAAAAAAAATGAGAGGAATGAGGGACTTAATCATAGAAACATGCTTGAACTAGTCGTGTAAGAGATTGGAAATCAAAGGATGGGGGAATGAGCTCACATAGATTGTTCCCCTAGTCAAATGAGAGTGTATAAAGGAGAGGGAAAACCCCCTTGAATTCATGTAAGGAAAAAAGTAGAACATCATTTTTATTAAATAGGGAAAGCCACATGTTTTAGTAAATTACGTGGAAACTGTGTGTTTGACACAAGATGAGTACCCCCCACAAAATTTTTCCAAACTATGCGCTGAAACTGTGCGACCCCCTTGGCCCTTTAAAATTTATAGATTAAGAACTTGACACTACAGAATAGGGTCACCTCCAATAAATAAATAAAAAAATAATTAAGTCTAAATATTGGTGTGGGATGATTCTTCTAACCATACCACTTTCTGTCCTAAAAAATTCTAGATTTAGACAAAAGTATCAGAAAAAAAAACCACAATAACACCTCATGAGAAGAGGCAGGTTGAGTAGGGGAAACAACTAAGATGAACACCAAGTGATGAAACTAATGAAAAAAAACCAAACATCTGAACCAAAATATCATGTTCTCAAAAAACTTTAACTATATTAAAGCCAAATTCCAAATAATCATATAGAAAAATCATACGACAGACCAATACTGAGCATATTTCTCCCCACCATTTAAGAATATATTCTAAATGTTGTGATTAGAATAGAAAACCCAATTATACTAAGACATCAACCATGTGATCAATATTCTAGAAATTACCCAAAATCATCCATTATTAACATAATTCAACCAACTCTAAACAACCAAGAATGAACTGGCTTTAACCACCAATGAAACCACAACCCAAGGAAAAATCGTCATCCATAACAAAAACAGTCCCCAAAATGAACACACATATCAACCAAAAAAATCTAATATGATAACTCACAGAAATGCCACAATAAGAAACAACCAGGGACCTAGACATTGGGACATCGTAATCATTGGGTTAACTAGAATCGTAACATGGAACACCATCCCATGATGAACGCAACAAACCAAGCACCATATAGTGCTCAATAAATAAAAGGAAAGACCCATCCTAGTTACCCCAATACCGACCCAAGGGTCACCGATGTTCAACCCATCATGAAATTGTCCGTAAAACAATCAAAATACAAGAAACAAACGGAGCCTTGAGAGAAGAAAATGAAAACATCAAGCCATGCACAAAACCCAAAAACTCTACGCCATCCCCAAAATCCTGACGTCCTACACCCAATTCAATAAGTCATTACCATCCACAAGTGAAAGACAAATAAATCATCCATATAGAACAAAATAAACTCCCATTTCTATATAGTATACTAATTCCCCAACACAAAAATACAATGATCATTCAATATTTCTAAAGGGGGTCTGAGAGACCACACTGATGAAAACACCTTAAATGCTCTTGAACCCCTCTAACCAATCAACTACCAAAAGCTTTCACTTAGTAATATGAAATTCACTATACTATGAAAACTCAAATGGAATCCAAGGGAAGAGATACACTGACACTACCACTCTATTCCAATCCTGGGTAGGGTCCCCACTAGTAGAACCACACATAAAAAAAGAGAATCAAAACATCTTTCAGTAAGACAATTCTAAGAGGTATAGATCAACTAACACAAAACATAAACTAAAATTATTTTGTTCCCAAATCCAATCAAATATTATATTATCCAAAGTGAAGAAACAAAATTCATCATTCTCCAAAACTAAATATCTAAAAATTCCCCATTCTCTTAATCTGAAATTCCTTAAAGAATATTTTTCAAAATCACATCATTTTAAATTTTCATAAACGAACCATTTTAAAACTAAAATACCCACTTAAATTATTATAATTCTATTTTTTTCATTATTATCACTCTATTTTAAAAAAAATATGCCCAATTTATTATAAAACCTTATGGATTAAAATATTTTCAAAATATAATTTTTCATATAAATATCCAACTGAAATTAAAAATTTTATCACATGAAAAACAGAAAATCTTGTATAAAAATCAACACAACCTCTGGAATTAAATCATATTTCATTCAATAAAAACATTAAAAAATTAATTTTTAAATTGATTATCTTTAAAAAAAAATATACAACAAATATAAACATACGGTTTTAAAATTTTAATCTTGAAAATAATGTGTGTTTTAATCTAAAACACCTATTCATTTCTATATCATACACCTTAAACATAATTTTAATAATAAAAACTCAATTAATTGAATATTCTAAATTTAAAAACAATTTTTTGAAATATAACACCAATCTTTATTGAGAAAAACAAATCATCTAATAATAAATATCAATCAAATCACATTCAATCACATCAATTCACTCTAAAACTCACTTATTTTATCATCACACCAATGGTAAACACCATTGAGATCATTATAGACGGAAATCAATGAATAAATAGTATCCTAATGGAGAAGAAACCATATACAGGGTTTGGATACATAGGCGGGTAAATCTTGCACTGACTGTGCAATATGATAAGTGAGGTTTCATTCCCATTATGTATGGGATCTTCATAGTTTACAAGAAATTGAAGGATAATTTTGTTTCCCTTATATGTTCAATTTTTTCACCTCCAAAACTCAAAATGAATCTTGAAGTCATTGGAATACTCATAGGGTCCAATGTATCATCACAACATGTTATACAACATCAATATTTTTTTAAAAAAATGTATATAAAATCATGAATCAAATCCTTACTACCCATGGGAACAAAAGGATCAATGTTAGGAAGAGTTCATAACACTATCATAGCACCCACCTCTAGAATTATAACAATTATCCTTGTCTCTATAATACCCAAACACACCCCAGATATAAAATTGGTGTTCCATGATAATTTTTTTTCATGAACCAGCCTAGGACACACCTAGAATGGACACAAAATGTCAGGAACCCTCCCCAAAAGGAACCCCTCCTAGGCTATAAATGAGTGCATGGAGATAGTGACCACCCAAGACCACCTCCAATAGGCCATAAGGTGACAAAAAGCACCGAGATTATAATAAACAAACAAATAAGAGGCATTACCAATTTAAAGAACATTAGGATCTAGAGATAAGAAAAAAACACCAATCAACTCCTACATAGATATAGTAAAAGAAAACCCATGTAAATGCTTGTGATGTCATACACAACAACAACAACTGAAAAGGAAACAAGAAGTACCTAATGGAAAACTAGGATGTGTCCAAGAATCACAAATTGCTCTTAAATAACCATATGCTAGTAATTTCTAACATAATCTCCAACTTGATCATATTGACCTAAAAAACAGTCTATATATACATAGGGTTAGAATAACAGGTATACTAAGTGGGATCTTCCTCAGAGCCTCTCATGTAAAAGATAAAGAAATCATGATAAATTCTAATGAACAAAAGTTAAGGTAATTTATCATCTAAATTGGTATTATAAGTTCCAATCCTCCCCATGGCTATCTCTCACCAAGTAACATATATAATAGATCATAACATTTTAATAAAAATATGGTTACCCTACTATTACTTCCCCATTGTTTTTCAACTTTTCCCCAACATTGTATGTCAAAATCCATCTCTCTGGAAAAGAATCATGCCTAACCACCCATGCTAATGTATCATTACATGAATCATAGGTATCACATCATCTCATCATCACAGGACACATCTCTAGATAGTAACCAAGTAGTTTCTAGGATCCATCACAACCCAAAAATCATGTATTATACATAAACTATTATAACTTAAGCCATCAATTACCACCCTATACACACATATACAGAGAAACAAACCCACTATGCATAGCAACACATAATGCCACCATGTGTAAAGAGAGTGGTTAGAGGGGGTAGTTTTCTATGTGTGTGTGAAATAAACAAAATCAATTACCACCCTATGCACAAATATATAGATAAAGACAACAACTATGCATAGAAACACATAATTCCACCATGAGGAAAGAGAGGGGTTAGAGGGGGTAGTTTTTTATCCATCCCCTACCAACCTATATTTTGGGGCAAACACCCTCCTAGAGCCTACGAAGTGTCATTAACCCTATAAAAAAGGTGGGATAACATATGAAATCATAAAACATAAATGATATTATATATCTCACAACCACACAATGAGAATTAAATTAGTATTATGATCAACTGAAACTATTTTCACTTGGACACCCGACTACCAGTATTAATAGATAGATATATTATAAGTACACAATCATTTAAGAAGGCTTACATTAAATTAATTATTGACATTTAAAATTATTCGTTAATTTATTTGATTCATTAGTTATTAATTTAAATAACTCAAAATTACATCTCATTATACATCAAAATAAAGACCATTCCCACCAAGGATAATCCAATTGAGTCCATTGTTTCACAAGATTAATATATTTTCAGCAGTCCAACAAGCACTAATCCCACAGGTTTAAACCAGTTATTATAATTTTACTATTAAATAATTATATTTACTATAGGAAATATTCTATCTTATCACAAAGAATGAATGACCAAGCACATTCAACATCATCATGTAGTTGGAAAAATAATGTCTATAATCAAGTGGATCATCTATCAGACCTTTAAAAATATTTATTAAGAAGAATACTTGATTTAAGAAAAACAACATATAAGACTAGAATTAACTCGTACTATAAACTATATTGTTATCCCAAGCACCCTAATACATTTCACCATGCATCTCACTATCACATGTGTTAACTTCTACCACAAACCAAGGCCTTGCAGCCCAGATTTCATCAAACAACTAGTTATACTAGGCTCACAATAATCACATAGAAAGGCTCACATAAAGAGAATTATTGATGGACAGGAAAAAAATCATCTAGAAAACAAGGCCCTAAAAATAATAATTAATACCTTTATATGAAAATGGGCTTAACCGACCCTAAACACAAGTCATTTATCCTTCTCATGAAAATGGTATCCTTAGCCCCAAAAATTTATCATTTTAAAACAATCAATTTTATTACCATATAATATTAATTGAATATTTTATTACAGGTTAAAACTATGTGTATCGAAATACATCAACTATAATAAGCTATAAAATTATTTAAACATGCTCTCTAGCATCAAATATTAGTTTCAACATACTATGAGAAGAAAAAATTCCCATTCTGCATGCCTTTTAATTATCATCCATGATAATCATCTTAGATTCATGTTCTTTAGACAATTCCATTAACACATGGGAGAAAAAAAATATTTAAACATGAGTCAATGATAATTCTATTCTAGCTAAATTATACGAAGGAATTAATTTATTAGACATACCTATTTAATTCATTACCCAACCAAACAATTATCATATTTACATTATTTAACCATTTTTTTCAATTTAACATGATAAGTAATGAATTAAAAACTTTAGAAACAAAATATCATATATTTCACACAATCGAGTAAAACAAGAGCAAACCATTTTTATGGTGGAAGAAATTATTCGATCACCAACTATTAACCATTATTTCATTAATCCAAATTTTCGTTTATTAGGGTTAATTACACCACCACCCAAAAAATAGAAATCATTATCAATTTATGATCAACCATAAATGAAATGGAGATTAAATGAATCCACACCTTCAGGGTGTCTATAATCATTATGTGAGAATAGGACTACTTTGAGGATCTGTGAGTACTTCCCACACAATGAAATCTATGACTCGCTAAGAACGATGTGCCACACCCATGTCAACAAATAATGAAGAAACTCATTTACAGTAATGGATATAAAATATCATAACATGAAAATATATTAAGAGATAAAACAAGATAATGCAAAGATGAAATATCTAAAAAAAAGAACGAACTCCCCTCAGATCATCATTGATTGATCCATAGTTAGTGGGGGATGAATCAGATCAAAAGGGGTTTCAATGGACATTAGAATGAACTCTCAAATGCCCATGAATTGAGATAGAATCATGATGGAAAATTGGTTTTTTTGTGGGGGTGTGTATTTATAGGAATTTTAAAAAAAAAACACCATGGAACAACCCCCTTGATCATGCCATAAAATTGTATGAAATACGGAGGACTATGTTTTGACACAAGGGACCATGTCGTAACATTCCTAGTCAAACCTGTGTCTAAGGAATATGTGGTAATCAATGAAAAAAAATCATGTAACTCTTC
The DNA here is from genome assembly GCA_963277665.1 of Viscum album. Lineage (NCBI taxonomy): Eukaryota > Viridiplantae > Streptophyta > Magnoliopsida > Santalales > Viscaceae > Viscum > Viscum album. Next base: position 993,190 of record CAUJRU010000164.1, read on the forward strand.
TGGGAGTGAAATAATGGCCACCATGATGCAACCATGTATTTTCTAAGGTAGAAGATATGTCGTATCCTGCATCCATTCAGTTGGGGTAAAAAAATTTGATTAAACCTCCCAAATTCACCCCTCAATTCACTACACCACAACCGGACTCTCCATTCCATAGATTAAAATATCCTATTCCACAAACCTAATCCATGCCATAGTTATTCAAAAAATGGAATTATCTATGAAACCCTACTTCCAGAGTCATTACAGAACAACAGAAACCACTATGCAACAACCTCTACCTTTATAATGTAGTGAATATTTCTTCACCAACGAAAGATCACAAGAATAAATTTCATAACTAACTCCCCCATATCATCCCGATCATCTTCTCACACCCTCTAATGCCTCAATAAACTAACAAAGTAAATACTCAGATTAAGACTGTTACATCAGATACCACTCAAACTATTCTCTTCATCAAGAATTTAATACCAATCCTAGATAGAATGAAGGAAAATGGGTAACCAAAAAACCACACAACAAGATACCACTCAATAATCTCACCATAAATGGATAAATAAGACCAGAATTAATTGTACTAGGAAAAAGACACAAAAAACAACACCCATATCTTAAAAACTATCTTGTCAGAGATACCTATCAAACAAGAGTAAGGTTACCAATAAAATATTATGATGAAACCATCTCATAATGCAGATAAAGGATAACTACCAAAAAATTATCATCACTAACATAGAAGAGATAATGAAAACAATATAGGATATTGAGATTGTATTTATGACTAATGTTCCAAGGTTTCCTCCCCCACACCACCATGAAACCACAATACATGCACTAGAAAAACAATGCACTCACAAAAAACCTTCTCTGGGAAATCCTAGATCACCATAGGATACTCCTTCAAGACACATCATCATTAAAATAGATCTCTCTCAAATAATTGACATGATAATCATCATTATGTTAACAACAGAGTTTCAATACATGGAATACATCATTCATTTGAATCATCAATGACAGAAGTTTGATATGATATACCATGACTCCAATATGAGAGAACACTTAAAAATGACCAAAAATCAAAGAGAATTATTACTCTCACAATCAAACCATTATTTTACACGATGAGGAGTCTAATTAAGGAACACATGATCTCCAATGTAGAACTCCATATGTATCCTCTTATGATCAACATAGGACTCTTGATGATCTTGTGAAGACTGCAACCTCTCATGAATCTCTTGAGAAAAATCTATCAAGCTCTATACTAGATTCAGCTTGACAATTATTGACTCTTTGACCCCAGTCCAACACAACTGGGAATTGAATGGTCAGTTGTAGAAGGCATCAAATGGCACCATACCAATGGTGGAGTAAAAGATACTATATTAAGAAATCTTGACCAAATTATATTACCTCATCCATCAACCTCAATATTACTAGACATAAGAACACAACTTGTCTTCATGATTCTATATTGCACACGTTTTATAATCGTCAGTTTGCTGATGAAAAGTAGTACTAAGGAAAAACTGATAACCAAAAAAATGTTAGAGTACTCTCCACAACCTTAAGGTAAAACAAGGATCAAAATAAGAGATGATAATCCATGGAATATGTGGAGTCTCACAAATTCCTCCAAGCATTTCCTTGAAGAATAATCTATTGATATCTACTCCTTGATTTCTATAAGGTGGGTTGATTTATTCAAATGGTCCACTATAACCCATATAACATCATAGCCTCCCTAAGATTGAGGTAAACTTGTAGCGATGTCTATTGATACTTCTTATGTCTTATTATAATAAATATTTATCAAATAGATAAAACTATTGAGAACATGGTGCTATACCTTCACCTTCTGGCCTACCATACATTATGAAAAAACCATATGACTACATGTTTCAACCCAGTCCACCAAAACATGCCTCTTAGACCTCAATACATATTTCTAATACCAGGATGTAAATGTAATGGTGAGTTATGAAACTCTCATATAAATATATGGATCAATAAATGGATTAAAATTATCTCTTGTATCAACTCCTAATATTTTTAATCCTCAGAACATCCATCAATGGAATCTCAAAAAACAACTTGATCTCTTCATACGTCTACCATATAATCCCACATATGAGACTCATCTACCTTCTGAACTGAAATGAATATATTTTTATATGAAAAATACAAACTCTACCTCCAACCACTCACATATAAATATGATTCACTAATATCTCTTTTATCACTATATAGGAATCTATAGATTTACACAAGACATCTCCACGTTTCAACATAGTAAGTATATCAGATACAACATTACCCTTGAAAAGTGTATAAAAAATATAAAAGTCATAATACTATAATAATTCTATAATTTACCATGGTTTCAAGTTCATTTCATTCTAGGAGATGACATACCTCAAGCTATAATGATTGGTTAAAAATTGAAAATGATTGCTGATGAGGTAATGTTGCCAGAATATTAAGGAAAATAGAACTGCTGTGAATTAAAGATCGTGGTTATAATAGTTATGCTCAAAGTGAAGTAACTAACATTAGCCATAAAAAATTACTAATCTATACTAAATAAAATCCTAACCCAAAAAATACACGATGAATAAAAAACCTCAAAATAAACTCACTTTGTTGGAAAACAAAGGACTAAAACACTAACCAAATTTTTCTTCAGGTATTCGAATGTTTCATGACACTGGTCAATCCTCAAAAATTCTTTTTTACTTTATAGGTAGAGATACCAATAGAGTAACATCTAGTGATAAAATAGTTACAATCCTCTTATAAGATGTTATAAGTCCAAGAAAACATTGCATCATTATAATAGTCTTAGGTCCGACCCATTAAATGACATCCTCGATCGTTGAAGGATGTAAAACTAATTCATTATCTGAAATGAAATTCCACATGATGAAAACATCATGATCCCATAACTCAATCGTTGATATATTATTGAGTAGAATTTGATGATAAATCACTCCCAAAACTACCCACAGATACCCTAGATGCTCATTATTAGATATAGAGTACATAAGAATTTTTTCAATGAAAACCATCATGGATCATTCTAGGAATTCTATGAACACTAGATTCATTAAAACAATAAACACAGCTTGTGAATTTTTCACACTAAGATAAAATTATAATTAAATCATATAATGTCATATGAAATCGGTCGTCAAAACATCATCCACTTTCACTTATATATGATGATATCCTATTCGCAGATTGATTCTCAATAACTGGATAAATCCTTTAAAATGATCAAATAAACCATTAATCCATAGAAGATTGTAGTTTTTCTTCACTATCACATTATTAAAGTGACAATAACTGATACAAATATGTAAATTTTCATTGAGCGTATTCCCAAAAAAACATGATGCACCCCTTGGAGAAACACTCGGTCAAACAAACCACACTGTAATAGATCAATGATCTATACTCATATCTCACACAACTCAAAAGGAACTACCCTATACAGAGACATCAAGATAAAATATGAACATAATTATAGCTATATCCCTTTCTCAATCTCTCTTCAATGAAAAAACACATATTCCATAGAAAAAAAATTAGTTTACACTTCCACAACAATAGGAAATAACATTGAATTAATTTCAAACAAACATAGGATCAGTTTTTCCATCGCGGAAGACAAATTTGGAACATGTCACCAACTAATAAGAGTGTCCATCTCACCAAATAAATTTATTGGATCTCCATTAGAATCATAGAATACTATTTTCCTCTTATGTTAATCCACAATAGCCTGCAAAAAACATAGCTAGTATATAATGTGGATGATTTCATAAGTTTGTATCTGTAAACATTGGAATTCCCCAGAAGAGTAGTTGTAACAACCTAGTATTTTCATACATGAATATTAAAACTATACTAAATGAATATTAAATATATTTCACAAATAGTCAATTGATGACTGTATTGTTTTAATGTATTTTGAGACTGGATATACAATCTTGTTATCTTGTAAAAGATCTTCAACATCTCACAAATTGACATTCCCATTTAGTACTCCTAATAGAAAAACCCTATTAGAAATATTTTCTCATATCCTGGGGAAAGAAACAATTAAAAAATTATATCTCATATGCATAGTATGGGTAAATATGATAGATATTAATCGATGGTCCTCTGAAGGCATAAGATACGTATTTGAGTATGATATCATGGCTATAATGTTTAGTGTTCATACCCAATATGTCATAAATAATAATCATGAGTTAGGGAATAATTATTTATCATTTAAAAATAAACAATTTATAATAGTAATAAAACATCATAAATTAATTATGAACAAAAATTTCATTTCATAGAATTGTGGAACCATCATAGGTATTGAAACCAATCCTTTTGTCAAGGTTAACTACCAAGACCATAAAATTATAATGGATCAGGCCTCAACACCTATTTCCCATATAGGATCAATAACATTGAATTATTTCTCATAAAAGATAAATTACATTGACTTGTACTCCATACTATATCAATTACATCATCTTGTTTTCAATAAAACTAGTAATTTTCACTATTTGTCAAAATACTAATATTTTCAGAAAATTCTTAAAAATCCATCGTAAGATAATTTTGAAATTTTGATTCCAAAATTGAATTTAAATATTTCAAATAAATTTTATAAATGTTTAGAGGTTTAATTTTATTTTATTTTTTACAAAAAATCAACACAAATCATTTTTTAAAAAAATATTTTTCTGTGAAAATAAATACTATACATAAAATCAAGTACTTTTTTAACAATATGATTTAATTATATTAAACCATTATACATAATTTATAGAATGAGGTTATTACTATTAATTACTCAATGTTAAATGACTTTAAAATAACTATCATATTTAATGAAATTTAATAGTTTGTTGTTATTCATTAAAATGTGTTATCACGTGTCACTCAAACCATCAAATAAATTAAATTAATTCGAAAAAATATATCTAAAAATATTAGGGTGTAACATTCTACCCCTATGTATTCTGAAGAAATAAATATAGGGGAATAAAAATTAAAAGGTTTTATTAGTTAATGATCTAATAATTTACTCAATATAAATTAATGAATAAACAATCATGATTAAAATATGATTGAAAAATAAATCCCTTACTCCATTTTTAAAACTTGAACTATATGCCCCATGAAATAATGAACCTTATATGGATATGTAAATCCCCATAAATTTTATAATAATTGGAATAAAATACATTTATTCGTAGTATATACACCATATAAATGAAACTAGTGGTGAATATGACACGTATCTTATAAAAATAAAGGTGATATGAAAATTCCTTAACTCATGATCGACATGCTTCAAAATTTCTTTAACCACATATATTATAATTTAAAATTTATTATAATTTTCTTCTAGGATAATGTACTTTTAAATTATATCATATATATTAATTAAAAACACACACACACACAAATACATATATATATATATGTATTTGTTTGTGTGTTTTTATAGTCATCCATAAAGGCAGATACTGAAAAATGAATTAAATTATTCATTGAGACTATAGGAAATATGTATGCATGAACAATATTTTTATTTTCTGAAGGTTGAAACAAAGGTAAATATTAACAAAATTTTTTATAATAATTATAATATCATATAAATAATATATATTCAAAAAATAAATCCTTATTACCATCCATATAAAAGGGAATAAAAATTATTCACATCTCTTTATAGAGGTGGTAGTCCACATGTACGCATGATCAACATTATCATTATCCAACGATTTGGAAGGTAAGATGATATATATGATATTTTTATTACTGGATAATAATTAGGTCATAAATATCATATATAAACATAAAACCCCCCATAAAACTCATCCATAAAAAATGGTAATGAAAAACGAATTATATCACGACATGGAGATGGTAAACAATACATAAGAAGAAGAGATACTTTCACTTCCATTTTTATGGAATAAAGGGTGAAAAAATAGTGGATTCATAGTCATAATAATTTTTCTTTATATTTAGGATAATTATTTAATTATTTAATGAATAATATAAAATATTTAGATGTTGTGAAAGGATAATTAAAATGGAAGTGACCTGTTAAGACAATTACCTCTTCTTCAAAACAACTCATTTAGATATCCTATTATAGACCCTAGGGTTGGTCTTTTTGGATAAAAAAACATATATATGCTGTCTATGGAAGTCTATAATATATTTTCGTAGGGAATGGTCGAGAAATAAGACTCAAAGTAGTGCAAAGATTTGAAAAGAGGGGTGCCGATTTATAAATAGGGGAGGGGCACTCATTGAATTTCATAAAATATTAAAATATAATAAAGACATCATATAGTCCAATTTACTAAAATATACCATATATTAGAATATTACATATTATGGGATTTAAAAATCATTAAAAAATTAATTTTTTATTAGTTTATGTGGTGTTTTAAACATTATATTTTGGTTTAACCACTTAGTTATATTATTTAATCCTTAACCGCAATAATGTCTATTTCACACTTAATGGGTGGTAATTTTATTTATAAAGAATATAATTCTTCATAAATTTCCAATAGATGAAATATTAAAAAATATATTATCCAACAAATCCACTTTCAATATTTTTATGAATTCTATATATTTTTATAAAATTATATTTTCATAAAATATCATCAATGTCATTTTTACACTATTCATTTTATTTGACTTAATGGAAATAAAGAAAAATTAGGAATTTGATTATAATCCTTTTTAAAAATAATAATAGGTTTTATTTATCTAAAAAAAATCATGGAATTCTATAAATCTTTCAATTTTTTTTACTTTTAATATTTTTAAAATCATTCATTATATTATCTATAATTAATGAAATGGTGTGTCAATAATACATAATAAATAAATGTAATTAAAATATCTATAAAAATTTGAAATAAATTTCCATATTGAAAATAATTTCATTAATTTTAATATAGATATTTATATTCATTCATATTATTCTTTTGTTCCTATCTGGACATATTAGAGATATTTTGAACTTTGAGAGTGACATTTTGTAACATTATTTGCTTTAAATATTATATAGTTAATTTTTAGGGAAAATTATCCACAGAAATATATATTTAAAGTTTATGGTGATAAGGGATGATTTTTATTCTTAAAATCATGATTAGTATGAAACATTATGGCCTTATCTCTAAATTTTAACCTAGATTAACCTGATTTCCCTTAACCATGGTGAGGAATTTTCCCTCAATTACAATTGATAATGCATAAAACAAAAGATAATTATTTACCAAATTTGAATATACATGTTTAAAATATGAAATAAATTTTATCAAATTCAATCCGTATAAGCAGAAAAAATTAAATTTGAAAAGAAATGGAAAATGCGATGAAATTTTTTTTTAAGAAAAATACAGTTTTAAGCATAAAATTGAATATATTTTTCCCAATGCATAGAAAAAATATTATATGGATATTAAAATACATGAATGAATATATAAGGTCAAAATTTCATAAAAAAATCCACAATAGTGATTATTGTAATTTATTAAGATAAAAATACATTGTGCACATAATAACATTATTTTTCAAGAATATGCCTTTTTAAAATATAAAATATATTATATACCAAATTAAAACATAAAATTGATTAAAATGAACATAATTGGATTATTTAAAAAATAATAAAATTAATTTTACATTTAAAATATCTAAAAAATAAATAAAACTTCATACATGATTCAAATTAAAATAATTTTTTAATAAAAATCTGTATTTTTTACCATTCATTGAAAAATAATATTTCTTATAAAAGTCTCAAAAATTAATCCTAAGATATTGTTTACATGTTGAATTAAAAACTAATATAATTTTTATCAAATATATTTTTTTAAATTTCTAGAAAATAATTAATATTATTTTCTCACAGAAATCAATAAAACTCATTTTTAATGAAAATGATTTTTTTTGACATAAATGAATTTAATAAAAATTGTGGGATTATATACGAAAATTTTATCAATAAATTTTATATTATGTCTGATAATTTGATATATTTTATCAATAAATTAATCCTTTTGATACCCACCAATTTAACGGCTAGGTTATAATAATCATATTTAAATAATTCTATTTCATGGTTCGTTTCAGATCAGTGTTGAATATGTTATACATTATTGAGAATAATATTATTTTAAACTCTAAAGGTGTTATAGTGGTTCCACTATAGAACTATCTCATAGTCTTTTAATATTTCATATAGATATGCTCAGCCTCTAATTGGAGTTTTTAATTCCAAGGGAACATGAAGCCTCTCAAACACAAGTCCAAAAGCACATACATTGGTGGGTGATATGAATGAGTGTGTCGTACCTGAATCAAGAACGACAAGAACATTAGGTGAAAACATGAAAAGGGTACATTTAATGAAATTCATCTCACTAGACACTTGTAATGCCAGGTAATGCAAGTGGATGAAGCCTACTCCATGACCTCTCTCACCCTGATTAAGACCACCACAATAGCCTAACTCTTCTCTATAATGATGAGGAATATATCATAGATGTCATATTCCTACAAAATATCCTCTCCATTTATCCCAATTTAATGAATCCAATTACAAATGAATCATTTTAAACTGACACAATGGAAGAACCTAATGAAAAACACATTGTTCATGCTACTTTCTCATAAATTTAAAGCACTGACCACTGATATCCTCGACCACCACATGAAAAACACACACTTGATCCCATGGAAAGTCCTGAGTGAAACCACCCCTAGTGAAATTAGTTGATGATGGAAAATATCTACCCATAACTATTCCACATATCTTATATATAGGAAACTAGGAACCTTGGTCTACAGTTCTTCTTCCTGGTGAATCTTGATGTCTACCCTCTCTTGATGACCCAATTCTTGAAAATGTACTCTAAAAAATATCTTCCCTTTCCTATAACTTGAGATACATCTATAGTTCAAATAGTGTGACCTTTCATTGGATATATGGATGAAATTCCTTCTCAAAAATCCTCTCCCTAACCTCCTCATCATTAATTATGTATGAAAGAATAATATAGAAATTTCCTAATGAAGATTTAGAATTCCCACATGATGGAACACCTCTATGGAAGCATAAAAATAACTTAAGGACAAACTAATTTCATGGTTTATGAAATAAAATCTATAAGGAATTAGTCCTTGAACTTCTCCCTTGAGACATCCATACCCTTGTGACCGCTGAGGAATGAGAACCACAACTGCCTCACCACTCTATGTAGTATTATCACAACCAATTAAACCCATTGATCCTTTTGAGAATGGATCAAATTGAAATCAATCATGACCTCCTCCAACAAGTCTTCTATCATTGTAGTAAAGGTATCAATGATATATCTATAGAGTCAGGTGGTGAAACTATCAGAGTATCTTCATCTATGAAACATCGAATACAAACTCTACTCTACAATAATCTATTAGCATGTCCTACTGAACATATTCAGAACAAATCTAATGAGGACATCTACATAGATCCATACCAGTAAAAATCAAATAGTTTGAAACTCCTAAACCAAGAATATAAAATATTTAATATTAATTAATGAATTTATTTATTAATGGTTTAAACTAATCCCATGGTCTAGCCATTTCAAACATAGGTGAAAAATTTAATGATGCTTTATCCTATCCTGGGTCTCTACACCACAAAAAATATCACATCACGTAATAGGATCGATAAATATAAAGGTTTATGTGTTATATCACATGGGGCCCTAAATTCCCATGTCTCAAAAGATATCCCTTTTTTTATTTCTTATTAAACTTTACTGATATTAATTCCCTAAGAACCAATGTTGTCTCACATGTGCCTAAATCCAAACTCCTTAATTTCCCTCTACCCAAACCATTATTTCCACGCTATCTCAATCCCCTCCCTCTAAATGAGGCCTTCATGGGCCGTCATTGAGATAAGGGAGAAACTTTTCACCGAAAGCCCTCCACCAATAGGCCATAGGTTGGAATGAAGCAACGAGGGTATAATGAAAATACAAATTGGAGGCACTACCCTATAACAGAACATGAGGATCAAGATATAATACATATGCACCAATCAAATACTGCTCATATATAGTAATGGAAAATGCAAATTATTGAATTTAAAGTCATTTAGAACTAGTTTAACTAAAAAAAAAATATGTACCAAAAGGTAAACTCAATAGTAACCACAAACCCCAAACAACTCATAAATCACCATGATAGAGTAATATTTAACCAAATATACAAACTTATCATGTTTTCCTGAAAATTATTTATATATACATATTATAAGCATAAAAATTATACTCATTAGTATCATCTTTAGAGCATCTAATGAAAAAGATAAAGAATGAATGCTGAAACCCAATGAATATTAAAAGAAACCAAGTCATTATATAAATAGGTATACTAAGTTCTCAACCTGAAAATGGATATATCTCAACTAGTAACACATAGATGAAATCATAATATAGTAATAAAAACATGCATACCCTACTATTGCTTCCTCACAAGTTTTCCGCTCCACCCAAATATCATACATCCCGATCCATCTCTCACTAAAATAATCCTACCAATAGACACATGGGTTAATATATCATAACATGAAACTCATGCATCTCATTATATCATAATCCCATGACAAATATCTAGATTGTAACCAAATAGTTTTTGGGAGCGATCATAACCCATACATTATGTATCATACATCAGATATTAATCCTCAAGCCATCACAACCCATACACTGACTAATGTACCTCAATACATCACATCCCATGCATGATATACTTATTATAATCCTTTGGAGATTATATATGAAGAAACATGTGAATTTAATAACCATAATCTATTAAAACTCATTACACACATATATGTGGAATGTTAACCACTCTGAATACCAACACATAATACAACCAAGAGAAGAGTGAGTGGCTAGAGGGTGTATTCAGTCATCCATCCATTGCCAACCTAGATGTTTGGGGAAATTCCCCTTAGATTCCACTGGGTATGAGTTTCCAAACTAACATGACTTTAGTTTCATTTTAAATCACAAAACATACAAGGTTTAGTATATCTCAAAACCACACTATGGGAATTAACATATTCTTAGGCTTAACACCATCCATTATGACTTGGACACCCTATTATCACTGCTAAGAGCTAGATATACTATAATAATACATGAATTTAAGAAGAATTATATTAATATTTGTGAAATTACACTTCATGCTAATTAATTAAATAGATATTAATTAATCTTAAACCAAATTACATTTGATTAACCATCTATGTGAAGAGCGTGACCTAAATGCATATTCCAACCAAGTACACAGTTCCAGAAGATTAATATCCTCTCATCATTTCAATAAGCACCAAAACCATTGGTAGAAAACATTAATTTATATTTGACCATTTTATAATTATTGGTATTATAGGAAATATACTAAGCCACCACAAAGTGATGCAAAACTGTGAACATCATGTTGCCTCAAGAAATGGGGAAAGTAATATAGATTAAAAACTGAATCATCCATCTGGCCAATATGAATATTTATTAATAAGCATAAAAATTTTAATAACATCAATGGGTGATCCCATATTCAATCCATACCATCAAATCTGGGGCCTATCCACAAGCATGTCATCAAATATTCAGCCATCCCAAGATCAAATCACATCACAGAATATGGATGAAATTCATATAATCAAAAAAATAAAAAACAAAAACAAAAATATACTCATATGGGAAACTAGGACCTAAAAAAGGCATTTAACCATCAAATAAAAAATGGGCTCTCACGACCCTAAACACAATACATTAAAACTTTATAATAAAATGGGATCACTCAACCACTATAACATATCTTTATTAAAAAACCTATTTTATTAAAAAAAATTATTCACTAATCCATTTATTTCAGGTTACATGTAAAGGTAACCTAAGGCTTCTATTATACAAAACTATAAAAATATATAAACATTATATCTTGTATCAATTTTTTTTTCAAAAGACAGTGAGAATAAAAAAATATATCATTTAACATGAATTTTAATTATCATATATAATAACCATTCTACATCCATGTTCTTTTTCCAATTCTAATAACACATGGAAGGAAAAATATAATTAAATATTCATCAAACATTATTTAATTCATATTTAATTATACAAAGAAAGTAATTTAAAAAACATTCCACTTTAACTGTTTATCCAAAAAAAAAATAATTACCAAATTTATATTCATTAAACATTTTCTTTGAACTAACCTTCTAACCCAATCATAAAAAAATATAACCAAGATGTCAAAGAAAAATAATACAGTAAAACAAGAGGAAATCCATTATCTTGAATGAATAACACTTTCCATCACTAAACATAAAATATTATTTCCATAATTTGGGTTGTCCTTTATTAGAGAAAATTCCACCACCAACCAAAAATATAAAAAATAGTCAATTTATGATTACAAATAAATAAAATGGACGTGTAATGAATCTCCTACCTTAAAGAATATACATTATTCACGTGGGAGAGGAAACACAACACAGATCTATGATCACCTATCCCTCAATGAAAGATATGTTCCACTAAGAATGCCACACCACAACCACACCAAAAAACACCAAACAAACTATATTATAATGATGGACATCACAATAACATTGAAAGATAGAATATGATGAAAAAAAGAGAAAATAGATAATAAAACACTATAAAAGAGTAATGACTCATTGTGAATTACCACATATCTATCCCTAGAAGAAGGGGATTTAATCCAATAAAAAGTGGATTTAATGTCCTTCAAAAAGAACTCTCAAGAACCTAGGGTTTTAGCGATAAAAATGAAAGAAAAGTTGGTTTAGAGGTGGATGGGTATTTATAGGAATTTTTCCAAACCCAACACCATATACCCCGGCTAACCACACTACATGACTAGTTGAAATTAAGATCACCAAAATGAAGAGAAAGGGGCTATACCACAGTTTTCCTGCTCAATCCCACGCCCAAGGAACATAGTCCCCTCAAGGCTGTGAATACTATAAACCTAGGGAGATGATATGGTACATCTAATGAAATCATGATACAGCTATTCCATTTTTAATAAATAATATACATTGTAACCTACCACCACGTCATAGGGATACTAAATTTTCCAAACCCACCAAGACTCACCCCATGAACCCCTATAATACAGTTGAGCTCTCCATGCTACATAACCCAACAGAATATACCTCATCCCTTATCTATATTGTAGATATTCCAAAAATGGTAGTATCTCCAAAACACTTCCTCCAAGGTCCCTACACCACCTCAGACACTGCCATGCCATAACCTTTACCATTAAGGCATAATGAATCCTTCTATATTGTAGAAATATCCTCATAAGAAATTCCATAGCCGAACTCCCCCTCTACGCTATGATCCTCCTCTCATCAACTACAACACCTTTAAAAAGGAATGTGCTACTAGGATATGGGACCTTACACATGGGCGGATCGATTACACTCTGGGGTTGTGTTCTTGATCACCCTGGGCTAGAAACTAATTTCATGGTCTGAAATCATAATTAATAGGAACAGTTTCACCCTTTATAAATAAACAAAAACATATAATCATAATACACAATATAAACTATGATGTGTTCCATAAACTGAATGAAACAGTAAATCAAAAACATAAATAATTAATAAATAAATAAATTGAACATGATTTTTTCTTTCTATACTGATATACATACATCCCAATAGATGAAAAATGAAACCTAATCAAACTACTATAATATTTATAAAACTAGTTACCATGATCTACATATGGAACCAACCCTCACAACCTAAACTAAACATCCCAAACTAGATTTCCAAATCTAGGGCCCCTAAAATAACATAATAAGGGATATATACACTGAATGGTGCGTACAAGGTGTGAGTGAAAACAAGCTCAGTAGGATCCCACCAAAGAGATTATGAAATATTCTTAAAAATTAAAATTCATTTATTAATGATTTATATAAAATTTATAAGGTATGATATTCATAAATATGTTCTTAAAATCCAATATATCATTCACATTCATTTAGAAAATTCCTCTATCTTTCATTAGAATGAAAAAATCACATAGAAAAACATTTCTTCGGCTTAAGCTTTTTGTTTAATGAAAATATCCATTTAAAATCTACCACATTAGTACATTTTAAATATTGCATTATCAAGATCATTAGAAACGTTTTTATAATGGAATCCAAAATGAGATAATAATAAAATAAACTACAATCGAATAATAACACAAAAAAATGAGTAAAAAAAGTAAAATTATGTAGACTTGTGTGTCAATGAATTAAGGGAACAAAAATCGGAGAATATTCACAAATCATCGTCAATAATTAATAATGGGAAATTCATAAACATACTGAGAGGTGACCCTAGTCATACATTGGATAGAATCATCATTAGTACTATCGATGAATTCTTATATCTATAACCAAATGAATTCCATTACCTAGACTTACTTGTGGAACTCCCCTATGAAAACAAATACCATAAAATAATTTTCTCATATTATTATCTTGGATTGTGATGTCCCTCATCTTAAATATAGGTTCATAGGGTCCCCATGTAAGTTATTAATAGGTGGAGGGGCAATCAATCAATAATAACAACATGCATCCATCATAAGAAATAAATCTCCATCACCTCCAACACCCTCACTTGAAACAACCACATTCACACATCATGAATATCCCACAAAATAATAATTATTCCCCTAACTCCACAATCCATATCACATCTACAATTTATATCCCCCTTAGGGGTCACAATTCAACAAGAGTCTCAACAACATATCACCAACTCACACAATTTGAATTCCAAATAAAAGATCCAAATGGAACATCATTTAATGAAAATAGAATTCCAAATCATATACAGTCGTTTGAAATTTAATTTCAAATGAATATTAAAAAACCATTGATGTTAATTTTAAGCCACCAAATAATCCAAAACATATAATACAGTTCCAAAATTCTATTTCCCAATAATTACTTGAAAACAATTCCTTGAGAATTTATCTTAAAAAAAATTCATACATAAACATGTTTACTTTAAAAATATTAAAGACTCAAGCCAGAGTTTCTCATTACATGACCTTAATGGGTTAAAATAATCTTTATGTAAAAAACCCATTTTTAAAGCCTGTTGTTGGAAACCTTTTTACAACTTATTGGCCTCCACAAAACAATTTGGAAACCAAAACCCTTGAAAAAAGACATAATGCCAAGTGTAAAACCAACCCAAAATATTTAAAATTTATATTTTTCTATCATATATAGGAATAATTGCAAAAAAACACATCTATAAATTACAATAAATAAGTTATATTCCAATTTAAGAAGACACAAAGACACCTACCTCAGTTAAACAACAATCAATATGAATTTCATTACTTATAATAAATAATTATTCAAGAAGCCTAATGAGACTCCATGAAGTCCCTAACAATAAAAATCCCAAGGAAAATGACTCCCAAAAACCTAAAACCTAACCTGATAGCACGTAGGGTTCATCAGAGTGGAAGAAACTACAAGATAAGGGATAAAGGGAAAAGATAAGGGAGACACAATAAGAAAGAGATGTTGAGCCCTCTTTATGTGATTTGTATTTATTATCAAGAAATATAATTATGATTTGAATAAGAATCCTATTTAATAAAATTAGAACCGAATAATATGTTTCATTATTATCAAAATATTTAATTTTATGAGGTTTCTTTTAATTATTATAATTACAAAAGGAAATAATATCTCATGTTTTGGTTGTTTTGGAAATATATTTAAGATCAAAGTTTTTTTAAATATTTGTTGTTCCATAGAGAATAAATAAGGAATATAAGAATAATATAATATTGGAAGATAAATTCATTGTTTTCCATTTAACACTGATAGAAAAAATATGGGTTGATTATGATATTCATATAAAGAAAAATAAGGCCATTCATCAATGTGAATGAACTTACATAAGGTGAATGGTAATAATATTGGGGAAGTTGAGATACTATAACTCAAAAGAAGAAACATTATGTCTCGATAGTAAGATTATGGTCTTTGTAAACATGATCATTCATAGAGTCTATCATGATTAAGATGAAGGAATAATATTAAATATGATTATTCAATGTATGGTGATCTTATAAATTTTAATCATATTGACAATGTTTCTAATAATTCTTGAAAATGACATTTTGGATGATGTTTTCAATGAAGATAGAAGGTTGAAAAGGGAAAACAATGAAATACTATTTCCATTTAATGAAGTTAAAAACCATGTATGTGAATTTCCATATAATCACATAGGTTCTTAAAATAGGAAAATATAGGTAGTTGAATGCACTTATACCTATACAAATATCCATCATAGAAGATCACCACATACATAAATTTAGATATATGATTGGTTACATAATTGAATCTTGAGACCTAGTTATTCTTTAATAGAGGAAAATGTTCAAATGTAAAAATTTGGATATGTGATGGGAAATGATTGTAATTTTTTCATGTACATGAATTAGCTATGGATTATAATTTTACAAGTCTAATAATGTGTATATGAAGCATCATGTATGATATTTGTCCACATACATGATTTTAATTGAATATTTGAAGAGTTATTATATGTTGTATGATGAGGAAATATAATAATGTTTCACAATGAAGCTTTGTTTCATGATGATAATAAAAATGAAGATTCCAGGTGAATATATTTTATATGAAAATATATATAATGATTATTATAATTAGGATAACAAGTTGTTTGAGTAAAATACTAAAAGGGTTTTTTTTGAAATCTCACTGTGAATGAAGGGGAGTTGATATAATTAGGAGAATGAAGGTAGTGGAATAACGAACAATAAGATGGATTCTGTGAAACAAAGGATCCATGACTAGAACTAATGAAATGTTCATATATATAGCAAAATATTGTTTAAATATGTGGATTTTTTGGAGTGATGAGTGCTTGATATTTCCATATATAATGTAAAGAAACGAATAAAGAAGAACCGGGTCTTTAGATGACTCTTCAGGTAATGTTCGAATAATATCAATGACTGAAAAATACAAAAAGAATGATTAATGTGGATCTAGATGAAAGTTGTTACCAAATATCCATGAGTATTTTGATTAAAATAAAATTAGAAATAACAACTACATGTTTTCACGATATTGTAAATATTGAATAAATAGAAGAATATGAAGGTAATTGAGGAATCTTAATTTATTATTATATATACACACACACTTGGTTAATGAATATAATAATAAAAATGTTTATATGATGTTTGACACTATCATTAAATAGATTATATTCTATTGTAGAAGAAGAAGGCCAAAATATGTAATAATAATCCTTATATATATTCAATGAGACAAATCCAAGAAGAATATAACAAGTTAAGATCATACGAAATAAATATAAGGAAACAATATTGAGAATAATACGTGAGTAAAAAAGAAGAAGAGTGTTTCTGTAACGTCCCAGTTCTGGGTACCACTCCACAGGTGCCCCGAACCTAATTGGTCACATGACCTCAAGCGCATTTTCCCAAACGCAAGAGGCTTCCAACTAGCAGCGAGCACCCTAGTCTGATAATGGGGAGACTATTCCAGCATTTGTCAACGTGTAGCGCAGCAGAAAGCATGATAAAACATACAACCATAGAACAATAGTGGATGCAATACACTATACACATTTAAAGTGAACAGTTACAGTAAAAGACAACAAACATTTATGTTGATAATGAGGAAACATGTCTCAAGTTCTTAGAAAGAAACCTGAACATGTTACATTGAAGTACAATACAATACAATAGAAAATATAGTTTCAATAGAACAAAATAAAACAGTTGGCATCATCATGAGCCTAAGCTCGATCCCATGCTCCCCTACATCCTAGAAACAATAATGTACCTATATAGGGACCCTTTCCTTATCCACACCTATAGAAACATTGTTTGTTTGGGCCAAATAAATGACCGAAACATGATGTGAGAAATAAATCCCTGTAGGCACCCACCAATGTCATATGCCCAACTTTGTGAAAATATTAAATAACAGTGAGAAGTAGTAAAATGAAATACACTAATAAGTACTCAAAAGTAACTAACATAACCAGTCATATTTCCATTTTATTATTTATTTAACCATTTTAACTTATTAACATTCTGTGCTCATCAGAACCATGCCCTCAGGACAAATAGAATCTCGCCCTCATGCTAATATAGTAAAACCACACCCTCAGGCTATACAACATCCACACCCTTAGGCCATATAATATCTCTCCCTCCGTTATAATAAGTATCCACACCCTCAGGAATATAAAGTAACCATTCCCTAAGGCATATAAAGTAACCACACCCTCAGACTATAAAGTAACCATGCCCTCAAATAGTAAAGTAACCACACCCTCATGCTATAAAGTAACCAGGCCATGCCCAACATTTAAACATGCATTTTTTAAAATTCCTCTGAAGGAAAAAGTAATGCATAAGTAAACATTTCATTCCCTCGGGTATCCTAGCCAAACTACTAAATAGAGGAATGCAACCTAGGGGTTGTCCTGGATCTCAGTAGTGATCCCAAACAATAGTTTATTATCAGATTTAATTACCTTTAAAGTTATAGGTATTCAAAAAAACCACGACCTCAACCACACGATACCGCAATATGGGTTCGTAGCTCATCTATACACAAAAAGCACAAAATTTTGAATCTAAACACCAAGCCACCTACCTTAAATACCCTTGAACGGTATATGAAAACAATGATCCCCGAATCGTCCATGAACGAAGTAGATATGACGTATAAGGAAACATCATTCAAACTCAAATAACATCCCATAGAAGATGAATTGGTAATAACGTCTTACGAAGAAGGAGAGGCTTACCCGTACGGTCCCAATGAGATCGACGGAGGTGGAAATAGATTCTCGGCGTGCGATCTGGGGCTCCTCTAAGGTTCGGACCTCTCTCCCAACTCCTCCGATAGTTCTAAGCCAATCCTGTGAACATGGTCGGCTATTACCCATTTTATGTGAAAAAAACAAACTACACGGCTTGTACTTCTCAAGTACACGACATGTACATTTCATTTAATTGTTCCTCTAGTGGCTATCCGACACTGTTCCTCAGTCAACATGAGTAAACGGCATGTAATACATGAGTACACCGAGTGTAAAGATGCTTAGCTGGCGGCTGCCTCCACCGCCATACTGCATGCCAGCCGACTGACTACACGACATGTAAATACACACTACATGGCGTGTAGTAAGTTTTTACACCTTTCTTCATCGATAGTGCTACATGCCCTATATACTCATCCCATACGGACAAGGTACACGGCGGGTAGAAAAGTACATGGTGTGTAGTACCAAAATTTTGGATTTTCCCCTATTTTCCATATTTTCTCAAAACACATCTGGAAATGAGAAAAGAAGAAACTCGTACCAAAAAAATAAGAACCAGGTTCTTACAAAAATCCCCCTTAAAGAAATTATTCCCCGAATTTCCCTTCAGAGGGTGGAGAATATAAAGCTCATAAAATCTATGGCTACTGAGCACATATATCATTCTCCCGCTCCCAGGTTTCATCCTACACTCGGCCATGCTACCATAACAACCGTATGAGAGTAACTTACTGGCCTCGAAAAACCTGCTCCTATCCACGATACGAATCAGATGCTCCTCAAATGACGCATTGACTTAAAGCTCAACCTCCTCGGGCTGAAAGATGTGAGACGGGTCTGAATGATTGTGATGCATCTAAGATACATGAAAGACGTCGTGCATGGCCTGGTACCTCTAGGGTAACTGCAACCGATAGGCAACCAGCCCAACTCTATCCAGAATCTCAAATGGCCCCCCACATACTTCGGTGAAAGTTTACCCTGTTTTCTGACCCGCCTATGTCCCAACCTCAGTGACACACACAAGAAAACCTGATCCCTAACCACGAACTCCAAGGGTCATCTGTGGGGATCAACATAATATTTATAAGGAGACTATATGGTGGCCATCCTCTTCTAAATAAACTGAACCTTCTAAAAGTATCTTGCATGAGATGTGGTTCCAATAAAGCTGCCTCACTCGCCTCTAACCAGCATAAGGGTGATCTGCATGGCCTACCAAATAAAGCCTCATAAGGTTCTATCTCAATAGTTTCCTGAAAACTATTATTATAGTCAAACTCTACTAGAGGTATGTTATTCTCCCAGGATCCCCCAAAGATTAGGATACATGCATGCAAATGTCCTCAAGCAGTTGTACTATACACTCTGACTGACCATCGGTCTGAGGGTGGTAAGTTGTGCTCAGAAGAACCTCTGTACCCAATGACCATTAAAAAATCTTCCAGAAAAGAGTCATAAAGTGGGCATCCCTATGTAGACGATAGAATGAGGGACCCCTTGAAGATGTACAACCTCTCAGATATACAAATTTCTGAACTCGTCAACACTGAAGGTCTCTTTGATTGTAAAAAATGAGCAACCGTCGTGAGTCTATCCACAACAACCCACACGACATCATTTACTCAAGGTGACCTCAGCAACTGAGTCATGAAGTACATCGCAAAATCATCCCATTTCTACTCTGGGATGGGTAATTGTTATAACAGTCCCGCTGGCCTCTGATGCTCCACCTTCACCTTCTGACTGGTGGAACACCTCGTAACAAAACAAACTATATTTCTCTTCATACCCAGCAACCAATACTGATGTCTTAAGTCACGGTACATATTTTTAACTTTGGGATGCACTGCCCAAGCTAAAGCATGAAACTCTCGCATTATCTCCTCTCGTATATCCCATGGAACCCATACTCATCCATGGAAACACAGTACCTCATCAAAAATTATCGTCCAATAAGAAGGAGGGTCCACACTTTCCACCAACTCCTATGGAATTGGGCCTTCTGAATCTGATACCTGTCTTATCCACACTCTATCTAGAAGGGTAAAAGTCACAGCTAAAGATGAAATATAGGTCTTCCCCTGACTGTCTTGCACCTCTAAATTCATCTTAGTGAACAAAGCAATGAGTTTCCACTCACCACTAGCCTCCTACACTGCATGTATCTGAGTCCTCCTACTCAGTGCATCAGCTACTGCATTACCTTTACTAGGTGTATAGGCAAGCTCAAAGTCGATGGACTGAAGGTATTTGACCAACCTTCACTGCCTCAGGTTCATGTCACGCTGAGTTAAGATGTATTTGAGACTTTTGTGATCGGTGAAAACCACAAAATCCTCTCTGAAGAGGTAATGTCTCCAACATCTCAATGCATGAACAATTGCATCCAACTCAAGATCATGAATCGGGTAATTCCTATCATGTGGCCACAACTGCAGAGAACCGTACATAAAAATTCGATTACCCTACCTTAACACTACTCTCATCCTAATACCTGATGCATCATGGTAAACTGTATAGATCTTCTCTTGCTCTAGAAGTATCAGGATGGGTACTGATGTCAACCATCCATTTTGGTCTTGAAAGGCTATCTCTCAAGATTCTATCCCAACAAACTTCACACCCTTCTTAGTCAAACCCATCGACGGCGCTGCTAAGCGAGAGAAGTTATGTATAAAATGCCTGTAGTAACTATCCATCCACATGAAACTCTATATCTCAAACACGTTCTTAGGATTATCTCAAGATACTACTGCTCTCACCTTCTCTGAGTCCACGACAACTCCTTCCACTGAGACGATATGACCCGGGAAGTGAATCTGGTCCATCCAAAACTTGCACTTTGACAGCATAGCATATATCTTATGCTCTCTCAGTGTACTCAGTACGATCTCAAGAAGGGTGTCATGGTTGTGTCGAGTATGAGAGTATACCAAGATATTGTCCATGAATACTACCACAAAAGAATCTAGATATAGATGGAACCCACGATTCATGAGATCCATGAAAATTCATGGCGAGTTCGTGAGTTCTAATGGAATAATCAAGTACTTGTATAGACCAAATCTACTCCAAAAGGCTCTAAGTGGTATGTCTGATGGTCTCACGCACATATGATAATATCATGTTCTCTAGTAAATCTTCGAGAATAATAATTCTCCCTAAAGATGATCAAAAAGATCATCAATCCTCGGTAAGGGATATCAATTCTTAACCATCAGCTGGTTCAGCTTCCGATAGTCTACACAGAGTCTGAGGGTATCGTCCGCCTTCTTAGAAGACTGGACAGGAAAACCCCAAGGAGAAGTACTAGTTCGGATAAAACCCTTTGCCTGTAACTCCTCTAACAATTTCTTGAGCTTCTACAACTCTGGTGTAGCCATCCTATAAGGAATAATGGACACCAGCGCTGCTCCTGACACAAGATCAATAGAAAAATCCACCCCATGCTTCGGAGGTAGACCCGAAACGTCATCTGGGAAAACATCCCTGAAATGATCAACCACTAGAGGGAAATAATTCTGACAAGTTCCCTGATCATCCAGATATAAACTCACAATCTGGGCTATCACACCACCAACCGATGATGCTATGGTCCTGATCGACTTGCCTAAACATCCCATTAATCTTTGTATTGAAACACTCCGCCCTCTGGTGACGTGAAAATCACCAAGCGACAATAGAAATCCAAAAAGGCTCGAAAAGGATCCAACCAGTCCATCCTGAAGATTACATCATTGCTCTTCATCTATAATACATAGAAGTCCCATAGAAGGTGACATACACCAACCTCAAAGGGGAACCCCATGCACTGACCTACACCAGCCGTTCTAGCTCCCAACACAGTGTCTAGCATCAAAACAACAGAAGAAGAAGAAACATAGAGCCCAAGGATCTCTACAATGGGTACAAATATAAAGATATGTGTATCACCCATGTAAAAAACACTGAAGATAAAACAGAAGCAACTAGAATAGTAACTCTTACTATAGAAGATCCAGGATCCTGCTCCTGCTGGGTCTATTGCACTGCATATTCCTTCCCAGTGCCGAGACCCTACGGCACAGCCTGGCTACCCTGAGCTATCCTGCCCTGCTACCTCTACGATCCTGGTGTCTGCCTACCATGACTACGACCACCACCTCTGCTTGTACATCCTGACAGATCCCAGTTTCTCAACTGGTAAGAAGTTGTGGGTCCTTCCCCAACACACGAAGTCTGCACGGAACCCCTCTCACTAGCCACAGGTAGTAACGTCATGAAAAAGCGTTGTAGATGACCCATCATGCTGCATGCTCGGCACTCCACTGGGTCATGTGGACACTGCGACCTCTTGTGCCCCTCTTTACACACTGGTAGCACCTAACTGGGCCACCTAAAGTAATTGCCTAGCTAGTACTGCCACAGTGAGAGAAACTCACCTGTCAGTTCCTCTTCTCGGTAGAAATTGTACCAAAAACTGGTGTTGAACCGCCCTGCCCACACCACTAGCATCCCGTAGGTTTCTCTCTGTAATTATATCGTGGTTAACAATATCATGTATTGTAGGTAACCTGATAAAATTCACCAGTTCTCTGATGTCATATAGAATACAATACTCAAAGCGTCTGACCCTCAACATCTAATCACCCACTAGAACGGGTGCAAAATGTTGAAGCTCTATAAAGTGATCATAGTAGTCCATCACCAACATAGAGCTCTGCTGCAGATTCATGAACTCTCGAGATCTATCTGCCCTCAGTGTCTTTGGGAACAAGATTTCATAGAATACTGCCTGAAAATATTCCCACACCATGTCTCTGTGATGCTCCGTCTGAGTGGTAACATCCCACCACCTCTTGGCAGAATCACGTAGCATATTAATTGCAAGCTTGACCCTCCGCCCTAGAGGCATCTTATGATTCTAGAAAATAGTCTGCAAAGAATCCATCCAAGACTCTACAGCCTGTGGTCCACCATCCCCTAAAAGCGTAGGTGGATGCTGCTGTTGGAATATATGAGTCAGGTCAGCCATTGATGTGGCATCCAATAGTGCTCCCTTAAAGGTCTGCATGAACGACATGAAGCTATCAATGAATTTCCCATCCGTGCCTGTATCTGGTATAACAGCCAGCACTGCATCTGGCTCTGTTCGAGTATCCCCTGGTACACCATGGCCCACCATCTCTAGACTGTAATCGTTGCTGCTCTCCTAGTGAACAACGAGTGGTGTTCTCGGTTGCATGACACTACAAGGTCAAATCTTCACCTTAGATCAAGATTATCAAAGACTGAAAAAAGGGACCAAAAGGGGAAAATGAGGAAGAATTCATTTCATGATTTTCAAAACATGACTACACAGTGTGTATACTAACTACACGACATGTAATTTACTTTTCATCCACTACCTGGGTCCTCTTACACCACTAAGCCACAAGTCTTCGGTTGAATAAGACTTCACAGTGTGTATAACATCTACACGACGTGTATTGTAACGACCCATCCTCAGGGCCCATGCCCTGACTACCCAAAGCCCGCCTTCCATAGGCCAGGGGCTAGCTACTAGAACCAAAGGAATACATCCCGATAAAAGGGAAGGCATTGCCATTATAAAGTAAACAAACACCACAGAGTATGCAAGATGAAGTAAACACTAAGTAAATGGAGTACAAAAGTATGTGCTGGAATGTAAATGGGCCAGAATACAAACCCAACTGAATTTAAAGTACAACTGAAAAGAAATTACAACAGTAGAAAAATAAAGCAGCAACACCAAGCTGTCCTATGGAAATCCCACCTGAAGGGTGGGTACAGATAGTCTCATCAACTCCTCGGGTCCAGTCATCCGCTCCGTGTACGTCCCATCTAGAGATCCACCTCCAGGTACCATCCAGCTCCACGAGCCTCCACCTCGATAAGCATTGTTTATCTTCTACATCCAACAGAACGTAGTGTGGGAATAGCCCATGCAGGGGTGAGTATATGATACTAAGTAGGGACCCCGAGACCCTCGTAGGTCTCCCAGAATCCACGAAGGATAAACCACAAAGGAGAGATACAAAAAAGAGATAACAATCAACCCTACTTAGGTATATTCCCATACATATACCTAATTCATCAAACCCAGTTCGGCTCCAACTCTCGTGCACAAATACAACCCAGTCCACACAGGAAAAACACAGACCAGTTGTAACACCTCGATATTTTATGAAAAATATTCTTTTTAATTTCATTAACGTTTTGTTTTGTACGCTACACCAAAAGGAGCTTGCAAAACACGTATCCCTGACTTGGCTTGCATGACATGCAATCGTGGCCTTCCACGATAGCGTGTGTTGTACACAATACTGAGTTTCGCTAAACAACGATATGTTATATAAACTAGCAGTTATGAATAGTAATACCCACTTTTTGAAATTTTATAAATTTTATCTTTCAAAATGGACTTCATTTTTGGATTCAGAATATCGAAATTAGGCTAGGGTGAATTTTTGGTATTTTTCTGAAAACATTCAATTTTTGATGAATAGTGAAAACACTTGGTTACTATTCAAAAAACTGACTTTTTATTTAAATAATAGTTTATTTTATTTAAATTTATTTTTGGTAAAAATTGATACATAATATCTATATAAGTTCAATTTATGTCATTGTAGTCATTTTATAATAATTTTAGATATATAAAAATTTTATTGAACTTTTCACCGTCTTCTACCCACCTCCTAGAAAGATTTTCAAATTCACATAAAACATAATTTTACTGCTTCTCTGAGTGGAATTTTGAAAATCCGAGAGACACGGTTAATATAAAGGACTAAAATGTGGTTCAATGAGATGAAAATAATTTTTTGTGAATAGTAACTTTTTACTTTTTTTACCACGATTAGAATTAAATAGGGTAATTGAGGGTAAAAATGATATTTTTATTACCCTAACACATGTCCTAATTCTACTGGATAAGTTTAATTCGACAAAAAACAACCTTAGGAATGAAATATGACCATTTAGACCCACTTGGATTAGATTAGGACATTTATTATTAATTTATTTAAAGAGGGGTTAAAATAGTTAAAATCAATGTTTAATAACTAAATCATTTTTAATAAAGGGTTATACATAAGATAAGTTTGAATATAAATATTCATTAGAAAGATAAAAATATTTATTACATAATGGTGTTTTATTTATAATTTTTAGACATTAAATAAGTTAATTTATTTATGACACAATGATGATAGTGTAATTATCTTATTAATTAAATACTGATATAATTTATGTTATAAATACCCAAATAAATGTAATTTGAGTCTTTTTATGAATTACACTAATTTTATAGGTTAATATGACGTGTTATTATTGATTTAGTTAACTTTTCCCGTACTAATCATTCTGTTATGATTTTCACAAAAATCCATTACCAAATAGTGTCAAAATTGACATAAAATAGTTTTTTAAACAAATATTATATTGTTAATTGATATTTTATTCCTAAAAATCTATGGTTCGGAAAAATGAATTTGATAAGGTTATATATATTAAAAATAAACAACATGGGGTTATTTTGGCTTGTTATAGTATGTTTATTAACCATATAGTGTAAGAAAACAAGAATACATGGTAAAAGAAAAATTATTTAACTTAAAGTAAAATCTAAATGATAATGTTAAAATAGAAACCTAAACTTGTCTAAATTATATTGTATGAGAGGATTTCGACCCATCCCCACCTTAGCTTTGAAATAACTCAATTTGGAGGTATTAAAAACCGAATATGACCTTATAATAAAATAATATTTTTAGTTATTCCAAAGGTGCCCCCCTCCTCCCTTATAAAAGGTCACCTCCTCCCTCCCTTCCTAACACCACATTGAGCCTTCAATCTTGGCCAACCCATGACAATTTCTCTTCTCCACTTCCCTAGAAACATCTTGGAGGTTATGTTCTTCTTCAAAGACAAATATTAGTGCCCTATGAGGTGGTTTCATATAGGTGTGTCGAATGAAGAGGAGGTTCGGAAACGTACGAAGCATATCAGACCTAAGGTAAGGGATAACTTTTCCAATCTCGTTCTTATCCGAGATTTTTATTCGTAATTGTTTGCTGAGGTTATTGTTCTCATCCATGTCCATGTTTCCTAAAAATGGTTTCACATATGTTTAATGTCCTTTTTACCCATTTTTGACTTTTAATACATGCTACGTATCGAATCTTTCTTTTACGAGGTACTTTTTGACATTTACGGAAAAAGTATGAGAAGAATGTTTTTTTTAACTTATATGGAACAAAAGGATTTTTACAGTTTTATAATGCCTTATTTTCATGAAGCTTCCTCCAAAATATTTCATGACTATTTTCAACAAAATCCTTTTTTTAAAATTGCATGACATTTTGTGAAAAGAAAATTATTTTGAATAAGAAAAGATATTTTCCTGAGGAATTCATGTCAAGTGTTTTATCAAAACCATTTTTCATCTAAGATGACATTATTTCATATATGTATGATTCAATTATAATGTCTCTAGGATTTACATGGTTTCACTTTTCTTATTCTGAAATGATATCCATTTATTTTATATAGATTTAGTGATGATGGGATGATGTTTATGAAACACATTTTATTTATTGGGTTATTATGAATGATGTATGTTTTTTTTGGAACAAGTAATAATGATTTCATTATGTGATGTGTGGGACCTATATCTCCCTTTAATTCATTGGGTAAATATATATATATCATGAGATAGACGTGGCTGGAATGGTAAGTTAATCTGGTTCAGTGTTACAGGACTGAAACGAGGATTGAACTCGATTCAGAAAGGGACTTTGTCCACTAAGATGGACTTGGGAGCAATACCTTGGCTACTTTGTAAATCATAACATGTGATTAATGGTTTCCAAAATTACATGTTTTATTCCCATTATATTTTAACATGATTTATCTTCCCTTATGATATATTCCTCATGTACTTCCAAGATTCATGTCTTTGCTCAAGATTTTGATGTTTAGATTTTATGTTAAAATTTTTGCATTCAAATGTTTATGGATTCTCTTACGTTCTCTATGTTTACACTTACTGAGAATTTGATCTCACCCCTTATATGTTTACTTTTTCCCCAGGATATAAAGAAAGTTTTTAGGTAATTAAAAAAAGGGCAAGATCATAATGGGAGATGTTGAAGATCTTTCACCATGATTAGAAGATTATATTCCGAGTTTCCAAAGACACTAAACTATTACGGTTCCTGTGTGTCTATTTTTGTTATGTACTAAGTATTCCAAAAAAGTAATGTAATGTCCATTTACATCAAGCTTTGGGTCTCTACAGTTGGTATCAGAGGAAAGGTTTAGTCAACCTTTCTAAACTAGGATGAGATAACTTTAGTGAGATACCTAGAGATATTTCTAAGGTATGTCTAGGGATGTCCCTAAGGATAAGTATAAGTATAGGTTATAGTCCTAGAATTACAGTGAAAATCATAGAATTAAATCTAAGATGTTAGATATTGAAGGTACTTCCCCTTTATTATGTTGTTTTCCCTAGCATGATTTTTGCCTCTCACACTATTCTATTTGGGTTTTAGATAATGGCTAGAACACGAAGGAACCGTGTTGATCAATGTAATGGACAATGCAACGATTTTCCTCCGGAACAAACAAATGTTAAGGGAGATGGAGTGTAAAATCATATTTATATACTTACAAAAGCTATGAATCATTCTGGACGTCCAAATAAGCAGAGAAGAGAACAATATTCTATTGAGTCATTCACGAGGCAACGTCCACGTTCTTTCAGTGGGTCTTCTGATCCACTTGTTGCTGAACAATGGATCAGTACCACTGAAAAGATATTTTTTGTTCTTCAATGTTCTGAACATGATAAAGTCATCTTAGCAGTATATCGTTTGGATGGTGAAGCTGATCAATGGTGGAATCTTATCAATAATACGAGGCCAAGAGATTAAATTGTGTCCATGGAATGGTACGAGTTCAAGAACATTTTTTTCAATAAGTACTTCCTTCATATTTTTCGAACAAAGATGGAGAAGGAGTTTCTTTAACTAAAGAAAAAGAATGATGAATCTGTTGGTATATACGAAGCAAATTTTACAAGGCTTGCAAGGCATGCATCTGGCTTTATCATCCAAAATGAAAGTAAAGTTGATCAATTATTTAGTGGCTTAAAACCAAATCTTCGAAGAGAATTAGCTATAAGAGACTTAAGTAGCTATGAATAAATTGTTCGTTGTGCTATCAATTTAGAAATGGAAGTTGATGTTACATATCCATCTCATAGTTTTGACAAGAAATGAAAGATGAAGTTCAAGGAGAATTCTCAGAATAACGGTGAAAAGAAGATGAATGTTTCCTTATGCTCAAAGTGTGCAAAGAATCATGGTAGATATTTCCTTAAAGGGACTAGAAAATGGTTTAAGTGTGGAAAATAAGGTCATCAAGTAGCTGACTGTCGAAGTGATGGAAAAAGGGTTGCTAATGATGTGAATAAAGAAAATACTATAGAGAACGCACCACAAACACTTCAATGCTTCAAGTGCAATGAAATGGGGAATTATGCTAATCAATGCCTTAATCTAATGGTTAATGATGATTGAAATGTGCAACCACTTACGGCAAAAGACAAAGGGATGTCACATGCGATCAATATTGGCGATGTTGAATATGACAACGATGTCGTGGAATGATTAAGTATTTATGTAATGGGATTCCAAAATAATGTTGTATATAGTATCATTTAATATTGGATTATTTATGTATTGGACTATTGTGGTTTTCAATAATTTTATGGTACCAGTAACCATGGAAAGTGATTGAGATATTTTTGGAAAGAAGATGATATGCGCTTAATGAAGGGATAAGGAGAAAATAAAATATATGAAATTATTCATGAGCTCATGACTGATATAAGGACAAAGTGAAATCATGGTTTGAGTATATAGAATTTTTGGGATTTTGTTATGTGGAAAGAGTTACCTTTTGTCATCATTCATTTATTCACTAAGGTTCTATGGAAATTTATATTTTTTCAAGAGAATACATGATTAAGGCCTTCGAATGTTTGGAATGTGACCAACAAGACATATCTTATGATATATGGGGATAAACAATGGTATTAACATGCTTGTTATATGAAATATCTGGTAATATTTTTCACTATAATATAAGAATGGACTGCAATATTGGAATGAATTATGCTGGACATAAGTTAGTATGGTATTTTTAGAAAAAAAGGACAACCTGCAGAACGAGCGACAACCTGTCATGTTGGACATGGGTGTGGGAATCGAACCCACAACCGAAGTGCAACAAGCCTTTATTTCCTACCAATGGCCTACGGGAAGACCCTGGTTAGTAGAAACTAGTCTTATTTTATTATATAGGATGATAGATGAAGTATAAGTCAATTTTGGAACCATATATGATTAATCTCACCATAGATGGAATTATGTTTATAACTTTTTCTAAATTATGATTGAGACAGATGGAATGACCTATCATTCTATAACATGATCTGCTAAAACATCGGGAAAGAAAAATTCAACTTCATTTCTTAAATAGATGAAGTGAAAATTGTTCAAGACACGAACAATGGTGAGATTATACCAAAATAAAGTAAGTATTTTCTCTAATTCAAATTCATCAACTTTAGGGAAGTGATCTTGAAAACCAAATATGTTGTCCTAGTGCCCTTATATCTGATTAATCAGATGGTACCCTAGATCATCAAAAATTTATGGCTTTGTGTTTTTTGGATTTATCATAGCCATGTTCTCTACCACTCTCCATCAAAACATGAAAGTTATATTTCTCTTCCATATTCATATTTTCACCTATGTACTCTTATGTGGAAACCCAATGATTAGTTAATTTGGGTAACCGTTAAGTTTAATACTTTAGTTTTTAAATCCAAGTTATGGTATTCCTTTTTGTGATGTGGGTTTATATTATAGAACCTTTTGAGTAGTAAACCATTTATAACCCTGATGAATTTAGAGGGCAAAATTCGTTATAAGGGGGGTAAAATGTAACACCCCCAGATTTTATGAAAAATATTTTTTTTAATTTCATTAATGTATTGTGTTGTATGATACACCAAAAAATATCTTGCACAACATGTATCCCTGACTTGGCTTGCATTACATGCAATCGTGACCTTCCATGATAGCGTGTGTTTTACGCAATACCGAGTTTCGCTAAACAATGATATGTTATATAAACTAGCCATTATGAATAGTAATACCCATTTTTTGAAATTTTATAAATTTTATCATTCAAAATGGACTTCATTTTTGGATTCATAATATTGAAATTATCCTAGGGTGAATTTTCAGTATTTTTCTGAAAACTTTCAATTTTTAATGAATAGTGAAAACACTGGGTTACTATCAAAAACTGACTTTTTATTTAAATAATTATTTATTTTATTTAAATTTATTTTATGTAAAAATTGATACATAATATCTATATAAGTTCAATTTATGTCATTGGAGTCATTTTATAATAATTATATATATATATAAATTTTATTGAACTTTTCACCATCTTTTACCAACCTTCTTTGAGAATTTGCAAATTCACATAATAGCTAATTTTACTGCTTCTGTGAGTGAAATTTCGAAAATCCAAGAGAAATAGTTAATATCAAGGACTAAAATGTGGTTCAATGAGATGAAAATAATTTTTGGTGAATAGTTACTTTTTACATTTTTTTACAGCGGTTAAAAGTAAATAGGGTAATTATGGGTAAAAATGATATTATTATTAACCTAACACGTGTACTAATGCTATTGGGTAAGTGTAATTTGACCAAAAGCAACATTATGAATAAAATATGACCATTTAGGACCACTTGGATTAGATTAGGACATTTATTATTAATTTATTTAAAGAAGGGTTAAAATAGTTAAAATCATAGTTTAATAACTAAATCATTTTTATTATTGGGTTATACATAAGATAAATTTAACTATAAATATTCATTAGAAAGATAAATATATTTCATACATAATCGTGTTTTATTTATAATTTATAGACATTAAATAATTTAATTTATTTATGACACAATGATGATGCAGTAATTTTCTTATTAATGAAATATTGATATAATTGATGTTATAAATTCCCAAATAAATGTAATTTGAGACTTTTTATGAATTCCACTAATTTTATAGATTAATATGACATGTTATTATTGATTTACGTAACTTTTTTCGAACTAATCATTCTGCTAGGAGTTTTAAAAAAATCAATTACCAAATAGGGTCAAAATTGACATAAAATAGTTTTTAAAAAAAATATTATATTATTAATTGTTATTTTATTCTTAAAAATCTATAGTTAGAAAAAATGACTTAGATAAGGTTATATATATTATTAATAAAAATATTCGGGTTCTTTTGGCTTGTTATATTAAGTTTATTAACCTTATAGTGTAAGAAAACAAGAAGACACGGTAAAAGATAAATTATTTAACTTAAAGATAATCTAAATGATAAGGTTAAAATAGAAACCTAAACTTGTATAAATTCTATTTTATTAGAGGATTTAGACCCATACCCACCTTAGCTTTGAAATAACTCAATTTGGAGCTATTAATAACTGAATATGAATTTATAATACAATAATATTTTTAGTTATTCCAAAGGTGCCCCTCTCATCCCTTATAAAAGGGAGCCTCCTCCCTCTCTTCCTCACACCACTTTGAGCCTTCAAGTTCGGCCAACCCCTGACAATTTCTCTTCTCCACTTCCCTAGAAACATCCTAGAGGTTCTGGTCTTCTTCAAAGACCAATCTTAGTGCCCTAAGAGGAGGTTTCAAAAAGTCGTGTCGAAAGAAGAGGAGGTTCGGAAACGTACGAAGCATATTAGACCTAAGGTAAGGGATAACTTCTCAAATCTCCTTCTTATATAAGATTGTTTATTCACAAGTATTTACTAGGGTTATTGTTCTCATCCATGGCCATGTTTCCGAAAAATTGTTTCATGTACGTTTAATGTCATTTTTACACATTTTTTACTTTTACTACATGGTGTTTATGGAATCTTTCTTTTACGAGGTACTTTTTTACTTTTCCAGCAAAAGTACGAGAAGAATGTTTTTTAACTTATACGAAATGAATAGATTTTTACAGTTTTATAAATCCTTATTTTCATGAATGTTCTTCCAAAATATTTCATGACTATTTTCAACAAAATCCTTTTCTTTTATAATTTCATGAGATTTTGTGAAAATAAAATTATTTTGAAGAAGAGTGGATATTTTCCTCAAGAATTCATTTCAAGTGTTTTATCAAAACCATTTTTCATATAAGATGACATTATTTCATATGTGTATGTTTCAAGTATAATCTCTCTCTGATTTACATGGTTTCACTTTTCTTATTCTGAAATGATATCCATTTCTTTTATATGGATTAAGTGATTATGGGATGATGTTTATGAAACCCATTTTATTTATTAGGTTATTATAAATGATGTATGTTTATTTTGTGGCACAAGTAAGAATGATTTCATTATGAGATGGGTGGGGCCTATATATCCCTCCAATGAATTGGGTAAAGATTTATATCTCATGAGATAGACATGGTTGGAACGGTAAGTTAATCTGGTTCAGTGTTACAGGACAGAAACGAGGTGTGACCTCGATTCAAAAACAGACTTTGTCCACTAAGATGGTCTTGGAATCAATGCCTTGGCTACTATAGAAATCATAACTTGTGCTTAATGGTTTTCACAATTACATGTTTTATTCCCATTCTATTTTATCATGATTGATGTCCCCTTATGATATATGCCTTACGTACTTACAAGATTCATGTCTTTTCTCAAGATTTTGATGTTTAGATTTTATGTTCATGTTTTTGCATTCAAATGTTTATTGATTGTTTTATGTTCTCTATGTATACCCTTGTTGGGAATTTGAGCTCACCCATTTTATGTTTTCTTTTCCCCAGGATATAAAGAATGGTTTTAGGTAAGAAAAAAAGGGGAAGATCTTTATGGGAGATGTTGAAGATCTTTCACCACGATTATAAGATTATATTCATATTTACAAATACACTAAACTATTACAGTCCTTGTGTGTCTGTTTTTGTTATGTACTAAGTATTACGCAAAAGTAATGTAATGTCCATGTACGTCAAGCTTTTGGTCTCTACACCAGTCCACACAAGAAAAACACAGCCCAGTCCACACAAGAAAACACAACTAAGCCCACATAGGACAGCAAGTCAATCACACTGAGGGTAATGATTGAAAGTCAAGACTCAACTCACACATGTATACTACTTCTGTAGAGGGGTGGGAAGGATTATATGTAGCCTCTGAATCATCTCCTCTACTGAAACCACATAGGATCCAATTACAGAAGTCTTCACTGCCGAACCCACGTATGATCCAAGTACAGTAACCATCATTGTTGAACCCACATAAGATCCAAATACAGTAATCATCATTGCTGAACCCACAGAGGATCCAAGTACAGTCATAATCGGTGTCGAACCCATGGAGGATCCTAGTACAGTCTTCATCGTCGTCGAACCCACAGAGGATCCCAATACGGTAGTCATTGTAATCGCAGCCAGTTCTAGGGTTCTCGCACACAACACGCTCGATTCCGAGAGGGTCCACTCCACGTGCCAAGGGGTTGATACACAAATTGTCACGATGTCCAAAGATGATGTATCCAAAAGTTTTTTCCCGTCAATAGGAACTCAACGCCACAGACAGTGCGTCAATCAGACGCCTGGTCTAAGAGTTATTGGATTTTTTGTTCCAGGGGCCCGGATGATTTTTAAGTTAAAACCAACCCGACCACACTCCAGCGGCGTCCAAACCGCAAGCGGAGTTATCCAAAATAGCCGTCTCACTAAGAAAAATTCAACGTGATTGAAAACACATCATTCGGACATCTGGTTGTTATGTTATAGAAGCTTCCGCTCCAAGGACTTAGTTGGTTTCAGGTTCGAACCAACCCGGCCATACACAAAAATTATTGAAATCTTGTGTGTAATATACCGAAACGACCGCCTCTATTCAAGGATCCCGACACAACTAATGATGCGTCGATCGAAAGTCTGTAGCCCAAGATATGGGAATTTGAATGAATCTGACTGAAAATAGGGGGTTGGGGCCCGGTCCGACCCGGCCCGATACCCATTGGGTTGGCCCGTACCGGGTCCAAGTCCGGACCATTTGGGCATAGCCCAGCCCAGCCCGGCCCGCAGCCAGGCGTGGCCTGCGGCCTGGCTCGAAGGACGGCTGCAGCTCGGTTCGTGGCTGAGCGGGGTGCACAAGGTGGGGGGGGGGGGGGCACCACCATGTTTCCAAAATGGCCGACCATTAAGGCCGGCCTTTTGTAAACGCGTGACCCAAGGGGGTCCCGCTTCCAGGAGGCGTCGGCGGCCAGCTCTGCTGACTGCTCCTTTGCAGAACCTCCACAACAAAAGGTCATGACCAAAGGCCGCGACTCCTCTCCGACCAGCGTGGCGTGACGGCACCGCGCCCTCTATCCATGGCCCTCTCCTAGACGCAACCTCTTTTGGCCTCACTGGCGTGGCGTGATTGCGCCGCTCACCGTCGATGCGGCCCGCATCGGCCACGACCCTTTTCATTTCTAGGCGGTGCAACGACACCGTGCCGCCTTCACCACAAAGTTCAATGAGGATCAACAAATAAAAGGGGGAGGAGGATCATTCATGTTTGTGTTGTCCGATCTCCTCCCGTTTTGTTGATAATAATAGAACAAATTAATTATGAAGAACTTTAAATTAATCATTAACATAAACAACACCTACCTCAACAGAAGATGTCGGACGACGGGTGTCGTGGAAAACGACATCATGGGGGGAGGTTCCGTAGACGTCAACGGAGAGCATCTGAGGAGGAAGCGGTGTCTTCCCTTTTTGTCACGGAGAAAAGGAATGTTGGAGCGCCATCGTCCTTCGTGGATTTGGCATTCTTCAACGAAATGTGTTTTTCATCGCAGGAGGACAATGTTATTCCACGAGAAAAGAAATGCTCTCCTCCAATGACTTAACACAACAATCCAACCAACCCAAAATAAAATAAGGCTCATCCTTATTTTATTAACTCATGCTGTGAATTTCAATTTTAAAATTAAAACACATATCTCAATTAATTGATTTAGTGTATTGGCATGATTAAAGAGGAGAGAGGGGATAGTTACATAATTAATAGATACCTATATTTATTGGGGAGTTTCCATAAAATTATTATGGGAGTTCAGAGGGGTTAAGGGTTATGGAATGTGAATAGAAGGGTGCTCTTATGGGACCCACCTCCCTCATAACAACAAATGGGATGTTTGGTGGTTGTGAGACCCACCAACAACTCTTCATTAGAGAGTTTAACATCTGAGGTTAATAAAATAAAATTGTACACAATTCTATTTACTTCTCACTTAAACCCCAAAATTTAACTTCTTCTCCAAAGAAAACACACATTCGAGAAAGGTCCTCTTAAGAAATTACTCCCACTGAAGTTTCTTCAGTGTCCTCGGATTTCGATTCTGTGCACCGGTTCAAAATATAGAAAAAATCGCTCATTCATTTACAGAATGTACCCGAGCTAAACTTCGGAAATTGATTCCGGGCACACCAGGCCTCAGAATCAGGTGCCGTCAGAAACTGCGTACTCATAAAATCTCAAAGAATTTATGAAAACAATTTCCTTGAAATTTATGGGTATTTAAATTACTCCCACCTCATGGATTTATGTCCCCGTAAAGCTACTTTATAAACTAGGGAAACAAATGAGGGTATTGTGCACGCATCTGAGCCTCCTACTCCCATGTGATTTCCTGGAGTTTCCCGTGCCGCCACCAGATGCACACTAGAGGAATCGACAGTCCACGTAGGACCCACTTCTATTGATCCTCAATCTCCACCGGGACCTCTGCAAAATTCGCCCCGTCCTCGATGTCCAGCTCTCTATTATCAATAATATGCATCGGGTCGGGCACGTATCTCTTCAGTTGAGATACATGGAAGACGTCGTGCACCCTGTGCAACTGCGGTGGAAGATTCGGGTGATAAGACGCCTCACCTATCTTGCTGAGAACCTGGAATGGTCATATGAGGTGAGAAGATAACTTTCCACACAGGATAAATTTTCTTAATCCACGTCCACGTGAGACCCATAAGTAAACGTGTTCGCCATCCTCGAAATCTAGTGTTCTTCACCTCCTATCAGCATAGGACTTTTGTCGGCTATGAGCAGTCCTCATCCACTCCTGGATGATCAGTACCTTCTCCATCATGTCCTGGACCATCTCTGGTCCTAAAAGTGATGACTCACAGGGTCTGTCCAGCATAGAGGTGATCTACAAGGTTGGATGTACAATGCCTCGTATGGTGCCATCTCGATGGTGGAGTGGTAGCTGTTGTTGTACACAAACTCCTCCAATGGTAGGCGATCCTCACAGCTGCGACCAAGGTTGAGGAAACATGCACAGAGCATGTCCTTGATAGTCTGAATGGTCCTCTCTATCTGAACATACGTCTGTGGGTGAAAGGCGGTGCTCAGATGTAGTTGCATCCCAAATTCCTCCTCCAACCCCTTCCAAAGGTGGGAAGTAAAGCGAGCATCTCAATCGGAGATGATAGATGATGTCCCACCATAATATCGTACGATATCCTAAACAAAAAGGTGTCCTAAGCTCTTCACTAAGCCCTGCTCTCTTATGGGTAAGTAGTGGGCCGACATGGTGAGTCGGTCTACAATCACCCAGATGGAGTCATGTCCTCTTGAAGTACGTGGAATCCCTATCACGAAATCCATAGATATCATGTCCCACTTCCACTTTGAGACCTCCAAGGGATGTACCAAGCCTGCTGGTACCTGGTGCTCTGCCTTCACCTGCTGGTAGGTGAGGCATTGTGGAACAAAATCTGCCATAGCCTTCTTCATACCCAGCCACCAGCGATATCGTCTGATATCCTGGTAAATCATCGCCACTCCTGGATGTACCGCTAATGGGGAAGTGTGAAACTCTCTGAGTACCTCCTTTTGTAATGAAACTGGTACCATGGTACGTCCTCTGAAAAGAGCGACATGCTCTCCTCCTACAGAGAATCCATCAGATGCATGCCATGAGGATATCTGTGCATGTCACGTCTCATAGAAAACGTCCCCACACTGTGCCTCTCTAACCCGTTGAAGTAGTGGAGGAGTGACTGTGAACGACTGTAGAAAGGCTGCCCCATCTATATCCACGCAGGATATTTGCAAAGTGGCTACCTGCTCTAGTGACTCACCAAGTAGTTGAATGACCATCCTCCTACTAAGAGCATTAGCTACTATGCTTCCCATTCCCTGAGTATAGAATACCTCATAGTCATAGTCCTGGAAGAACTAGAGCCATCGCCATTGTCTCAGGTTCAAGTCCTTCTACGAGAAGATGTAACTGAGACTCTGGTGGTCAGAATAGACTGTAAAGCGCTCACCCATCAGATAGTGCCGCCAAATCTTCAGGGAAAAGACCACTGCGGATAACTCCAGGTCATAGGTAGCGTAGTTCTTCTTGTGGTGCCTCAACTATTGTGATCCATATGCGATCATTTCCCTCTCCTTCATCAGGACACACCCGAGTCTGGTACCTGATGCATCTTAGTAAACTACATACCCTACGCCCTCCTCTGGTAGCCTCAAGATGGGTGCACTGGTCAATCCCTATCTCAGCTCATGGAAGCTCTGCTGACATCTATCCGACCACATGAAGTGTTTCCCCTTATTCGTCGAAGCAGAGAGTGGTGCTGCAACACTGGAGAAGACTGGCACAAATCTCCGATAGTACGCAGCCAGACCTAGGAAACTCCGCACCTCTGTCACGCTCTTGGGTGGATCCCATGTTAGCCCCACCTCAATATTCGTAGGATCCACTGTGACTCCCGCCTCAGAGATGGAATGTCCCAAGAAGTGGACTTCTCGAATCCAGAACTGACACTTCAAGAGCTTACAATAAAGCTGGTGATCCTTGAGTATGTCCAGTACAACACGTAAGTGGTAGGGATGATCCTCCTCTATAGTTGAGTAAATCAAAATGTCATCGATGAATACTATGACAAATCGATCGAGGTAAGGCTGGAAGATCATGTCCATGAGACTCATGAACACTCCTGGAGCATTGGTTATGCCAAAAGGCATAACCAAGAACTCATATTGACCAAACTGACACCTGATGTCCATCTTCTGCACATCCTCATCTCGAACTCTGAGCTGATGATATCCTGACCTGAGGTCTATCTTCGAGAACCATCGTGCTCCCTTGAGTTGATCGAAGAGGTAGTCAATCCCCAGATGTGGATACTTGTTATTCACGGTCACCTGGATCAGTCGACGGTAGTCGACACTCAGTCACTCTCTCTCTTCCACCTTCTTGGCAAACAAAATCAGGGAAGCCCCGAGTGAAACACAAGGTCGGATAAATCCCTTGCCCTGCAAGTCCTCCACCTATACCTGTAGCTCTCGAAGCGTAGTGGAAGCCATCCGATAAGCTGTAGTAGATATCGGGGATTTACCTGGGCACAAGTCAATAGAGATGTCTACATATCTGGATGGAGGTAGTCTTGGAACATCATCAGGAAAAACGTCCGCTAACTGATCCACCACAACAGAAAAACTCAGACTCTGCAGGTCAACAGATCCTAGGATGATACTAGCCAACTGATGAGTGATCGGCTATCCTATCCTCTTTGTGAGTCCATCCGACACTGGAAAGGCTCCCTTCTCACCAGTGAAGGTGAACCTGCTCCTATATTTGCAGATATATTTCACCTTGCACCTAATACAATTGATCTGAGCATGAACTATAGATAACCATTCCATACCCAAGATGAAGTCGTAAGGCCTCGACGCCGCTATAAGAAGATCCCAGCCGAAACTCTCGCCTCCTAGAGTAAGATCAAACTACCGGAACCAGTGGGTAATCATCGAGTCTACTCCCATAGGAGTCTCTAGCCATAAGGACGGAGCCAACGACTCCGTTAGAATCTCTGAGCTCCGAACAAGGGAAGCGGAAATGAAAGAATGACTCACTCCTGTGTCTATAAGATCTGAATCAAGGGTGGAGTAGAAATAGATAGTACCTCGAATAATCATAGGTGTGTTGTGGTCATAGTCCTCCACTACCTAAAGCTGTGCCTGTCTCTGTCCGAAGGTTCCCTTTGGTCAGGGTGGACCTCCTGGTGGTGGTGGTGGTAGAGCCTCAAAGCATCGCCCACCACCCACTGCTCGGCCAACTCCTCTGCCTCATCCGCCTACTCCCTATAGACCGCCATGATCAAACCTCTACCTCATCCTGGGTAGTCCCTCAACCATCTGCTGCTCCTCTGAATGGTGGTTCGGATAGTCCCCAGCCATGTGGCCCTGTCCACCGCATGCATTGCACAGTCTGCCTCTCGTATGACTCGCTCTACTGCGTCTGCCCCGCAAATCTGAACCGGTGTTCTGAGGTCATCTACCTGATGGTCTTTTCCTCTTGGACCTCTGTGAAATCTATCTACTGTCGGCTGCAGAAGACTCTGCTACATGTTGCCCTGTGGTAGGTCTCACTACTAGAGAAGGCTTAGCTAGAATGATCTCCACAAGAATGGCTCTCTCTAGTACTCCTGCCTGCGTCTAAATACTGAGGGAGATCATCGATGCCCTAATCTCATGCCTCAGTCTCTGCTCGAAGGTTCGGGCGTGGAGGAATGGGTATCGTACCATGTTTGTGGAGTAGCGTGAGATATCAGTAAATCTTTCCGAGTACTGGGATACTGACATGCTGCCCTGCCGTAGCTGTAGTAACTCCTTGATGTGCACCACATGGAGGGTGGACGGAATGAACTCTGAGTGGAAGAGGCTCTCAAAGTCTGTCAAAGGAGAGACACCTTGTTGTGATCCTGGATCATCAGTCTCCACCATCTACCTACTTCCGCATGTAGGGGGATCGACGCAAGGATCACCATAAGGTCTTCCGATGTCCCTACCAACCCAAAGACTCGAACGACAACCTCCAGAAAATCCTCAGATGTATGAGGGTCCATCTCCCCACAGAACATGGTTGGTCTCTGACGCTGAAACTCATATTGTGCACTCAGGCGACGTGAACTCTCAGCTTCTGGGGCTGGTGGCATCGGTGGCTCAGCGGGTGGAGGTACCACTGGTGCCTCCGCTGTAATGGGGCCCTGCACCGAGACCTTGTCACTCGGTGGGCTGCCGTCTCGCACAAAACTCAGAACCCTAGCTGGATGTCATCGTGGGGCCATCCTGAAATGAAACAGTTGTGCCATGGTTAATACAGTATACCTGGTGTGATGACACAAAGTAATCACAAATAAAACTTCTTAAACACACATGCAATAAATGGTTTCATGCACAGAGTCAGAAATCAGAATTTAGGGTCCTGGTGTATGGATACGTCAGCCGTCGCACCAACACAGGACTCCCTGGACTGATAACCGCACTCAATACCCTAAACACTATTGCTTCACATGGAATAAATTATCAGGGTCCTATGTTCTATGGTAGAACCTCCCTCTGATACCAATTTTTCATGACCCTTCCTCGGGGCCCATGCCGTGACTACCCCAAGCCCGCCTTCCATAGGCTAGGGGCTGGAGAATAGCACCAAAGGAGTAAATCCCAATAAATGGGAGGGCATTACCTTTATAAAGTAAACAAACACCAAAGAGTAGGCAAGCTATAGTAAACACTAAGTTCAATGAGTACAAAAGTATGTGAAGGAAATTAAATGGGCCAGAATACAAACTCAAATGAAATTAAGTACAACTGAAAAGAATGTACAACAGTATATATTGAAGTAACAACACCGAGCCATCCTATAGAAATCCCACCTGAATGGTGGGTACAAATAGTCTCCTCAGCTCCTCGGGTCTAGTTGTCCGCTCCGTGTATGTCCCTTCTAGTGATACACCTCTAGGTACCGTCCAGCTCCATGAGCCTCTACCTCAATCCATGTTGTCCATCGCCTGTATCCAACACAATGTAATATGAGCATATCCCATGCATGGGTGAGTATACGATACTCAGTAGGGACCCTGAGACCCCCGTAGCTCTCCCAGAATCTACAAAGGATAAACCAAAAAGGAGAGATACAAACACAAGATAATAATCAACCCTATGTAGGTATATGCCCATATATATACCTAAGTCATCAAACCTAGTTTGGCTCCAACTCTCATTAAAAAATACAACCATGTCCACACAGGAAAAACACAGCCCAGTCCACACCAGAAAAACACTGCCCAGTCCACACAGGAAAGCACAACTAAGTTCACACAGGACAACAATTCAATCACACCGATGGTAATGATTGAAAGTCAAGAATCATCTCACATAGGTATACTACATCCAAAGAGGGGTGGATATGATTTGATGTAGCCTCTGAATCATATCCTCTTCTGAACCCACGTAGTATCCAAGTACAGAAGTCGTCGATACTGAACCCATATAGGATCCAAGTACAGTCATCATCACTGCCGAACCCACGGAGGATCTAAGTACAGTCATCATCACCGATAAACCCATAGAGGATCCAAGTACAGTCTTCATCATCGTCGAAACAATGGATGATCCCAGAACGGTAGTCATCGTAATCGCAACCAACTCTAGGGTTCTCGCACACAACACGCTCGATTCCTGGAGGGTCGGCTCCATGAGCCAAGGGTTCGATACAACAATTTTCAAGAAGTCCAAAGTTGATGTATCCCAAAGTTCTGTCTTGTCAATAGGAACTCAACGCTACAGACGGTGCATCAATCAGACGCCAAGTCTGAGAGTTATTGGATTTCTTGTTCCAGGGGTTTGGTTGGTTTTTAAGTTAAAACCACCCCAACCACACACCATCTATGTCCAAACCTTGATCAGAGCAATCCAAAAGAACCACCTCACTAAGTGGAATTCAATTTGATCGACGACACGTCATTCGGATGTTCGGTCATTATGTTATAGGCGCTTCCGCTCCAAGGGCCTTGTTGGTTTCGGGTTCGAACCAACCCATCCATACACAAACTGTACCTAACGCTTGAGCGTAATATACCGAAACGACCACCTCAATTCAAGGATCCCAACGCAACTGACGGTGCATCGATTGGAGGTCTTTATCCCAATATATGGGCATTTCAATGAATCTATCTGAAAATAGGGGGTTCGAGCCTGGTCCGACCCAGCCCGATACCCCCTGGGTCGGACCGAACCGGGCGACCCGACCCGGGTCCGGGTCTAGCCCATTTGGGCACGGCCCGGCTCAGAGGCCGGTGGCGGCTCGACTCGCGGTCGATCGGGGTGTGAGGGGGGGGGACCGCCCCCTAATTCCGAAACAACCATCCATTAAGGCTAGACTTCTGTAACCGCGGGACCTGAGGGGGTCCCGCCTCTAGGTGGTGCCGGAGGCCGGCTCTTTCGGATGCCCCTTTGCAGAACTGCCACGGCCTGCCCCGACCACGACCCCC
This sequence comes from Viscum album, assembly GCA_963277665.1. Lineage (NCBI taxonomy): Eukaryota > Viridiplantae > Streptophyta > Magnoliopsida > Santalales > Viscaceae > Viscum > Viscum album. The sequence continues at coordinate 1,036,684 of CAUJRU010000164.1, forward strand.
CTTGAATCTCTAGCGGGGCGCGACGACGCCACGCCCCTCTGCCGCGGCCCGCTCCTGGCTGCAACCTCCTTTGGCCATACCGAAACTGCGCAATTGCACCGCACACCGTCGCCGCGGCCCACTTCGGTCGTGGCCCTTTTTTTCCACACAGTGCAACGACACCACACCGCCTTCACCTCAATGATCAATGAGGATCAAAAAATAAAAGTGGGTGGAGGAACGGCTGTGTTTGTGCGGTATGGTCTCCTCCCATTATGTTGATAACAATCGGACAAATTAATTAATAAAGAACGTTAAATTAATCATGAAGGTAAATAACACCTACCTAAAAAAATTTTGTCAAAAGACGGGCGTCGCGGAAAACCGCGTCGTGAGATGAGGTTCTGTGGACGTCAACAGAGAGCATCTAAGGAGGAATTGGCATCTTCCCTTTTTGTCACAGAGAAAAGGAAAGAGGGCGCGTCATCATCTCTCGGGGATTTGGAATTCATCAACGAAAGTTGTTGTTCTTCTTGGGAGGGCAAAGTTCTTCCAAAATAAAAGTAAATCACTCCTCTAAAGACTTACCACAATAATCCAAACAACCCAAAATAAATTAAGGCACGTCCTTCTTTTATTAACTCATGCAATTCATTTTAATTATAAAATTCAAACACATATCTCACTTAATTGATTATGTGTATTGACATGATTAAAGACGAGAGAGGGGAGAGCTACACAATTAAAGGATACCAATATTTATTGGGGAGTTTCGATATAATTATTATGTGAGTTCAAAGGGGTTAAGGGTTATGGAATGTGAAAAGATGGGTGCTCGTGTGGGCCCCACCCCCCTCATAAGCACACATGAGAAGTTGGGTGGTTGTTGGACCCACCAACAACTTCCCATTAGAGAGTTTAACATCTGAGGATAATAAAATAAAATTGTACACAATTTAATTTACTTCTCACTTAAAACCCAAAATTTAACTTTTTATCCCGAGCAAACGAACCTTCGGGAAAGCTCATCTTATGCAATCACCACCGATGTGGTTTTATCGGTGCCCTCATATTTCGATTCCGAGCTCCGGTTTAAATGATTGAAAACCCTGCTCGTTTGTTCACTGAACTTACCCGATCTAAACTTCAGAAATTGATTCCGAGAACACCGGGCCTCAGAATCAGGTGCCGTCAGAAACTGAATACTCGTAAAATCAAAAAGAATTTAAGGAAAAATTTTCTTTGATATTTACGAGTCTTTACATGTATGGTGTAAATTCCAACTACCCGTGTCGTTCGTGACACGGACGACTACTCGTCTTAAACTACACTACGTGTTACACCCAAACACAGCGTGTATACCACCCCGTTTCCCCTGCCACACGGCTAAATCCACATGGTCTGTCCTCATACATGACTACATGGTGTGTCCCACAGGTACACATTGTGTACTAGACGAGCTTTGCTGACCCGTGTTGTTAATTACAAGTTCAGATACACGGATCACACTAAATGGCATGTTCAAGATGGACACAACGTGTACACGAAAGGTTTACACCGATCCATGTTGTTAGTTACACGGTCGAATCCTAGGTTAGACTACACAACGTGTTCTACAGTGGACACGACATGTATATCTTAAGGTCCCCTCCATCCATGTTGTTAGTTACATAGCCAAACTCTAGGTCAACACTTCATGGCATGTACATCTGGTACACGACGAGTTTTCCTCATGCATTTACCTTCCCTTTGTCCCCTCCCACATGATACTTAACACGGGAAGAGACTACACTGTGTGTACTGATGGTACATGATGTGTACTCAAAAAGTACTGTTTTCATCCCAAACAGAAGAACACACGATGTGTGTTTAAAGAACTACATAGAGTGTATACTAGGATGTCTGTATAGTATGTCTCTAAAACAACTTAGGAACCCAAAATATACTGAAAAACCCCCTATGTTCTAAATTCCGACCCGCGAGGTCCCATACTCCCCACAAATCAATGTTTGTCATCTTATATGTGTTATAACAAGATAAACAATCAATGATCCACCAAATTCCGGTCAATGAGGGCTCATAATCCCCAAAAACCAAAGTTTGGCGTCCATTATATCAACAGACTCACACGAAAATACCCTATCACATAGCAGGTATTTATCAATGTAGCTATCACAACATCATGCTTTTCTAGTACAACAACTATCACAACAACATGATATTTCTAATGCACCTACATGGCATAGAAATATGCATGGAATGTGATTTCTATCATGTGACTAATTGATACATGAGATGGAATACCCTCATCTCATCAGTTTGCAACATAATAGAACCCATAGATAAGATATTAACATCACAATCACAAGTGCGTCACCCAACGGTGAAATCAAATCAACTGTAAAATTGAAAAATCAATTGCAATTACCGAGGTAGACTCGCTTTTTCCTATAGACAGTTTAGCTACTCCCGGGAACAAATTATTACCAACTACCTTTTCTGTCTTATACATGACTAAGGCTCCAAATAGTAAGTCAAAGAAAATAACTCCTTTGATACCACTTTGTAACATCTGGTTTTCGGGTACCACTCCACGGGTGCCCCGAACTCAGTTGGTCACTGACATCAAGCGCATTTCCCCAAATGCTAGAGGCTGTCGACTAACAGCAAGGGCCCAGGTCTGATAGTGGAGAATCTATGCCCCTATATGTCAAAGTGTAGCGCAATGGAAAGAAAGAAAAAACATGCAACCATACAACAACAACAGAAGAAATACACCATACACATTTAAAATGAAAAACTACAGTAAAAGACAACCAACAGTTTCATATATAACGATGAAACATGTCTCATGTTTTAAGAAAACAGCCAGAACATGTTACACAATAGTGTAATACAATACAATAGAAAATACAGGTACAATAGAACAAAACAAAACAGCCTGTAGCATCGCGAGTATAAGCACGGTCCCAGGCTTCCCTACATCCTAGCAACAATCATGTACCTATATAGGGACCCTTTCCCTTATCCACTCTTGTATAAATGTATTCGGTTTGGTCCGAAGACATGACCCAAACAGGGTGTGAGATATAAATCTCAGTAGGCACCCACCAAAGGCCCGTTCCCAAATTTGTGAAAATATACAACAATAGTGAGTCATATTAAAATTAAATAAACTAAACAGTACTCACAATTAACTTAAATTACCGGTCATATTTCCATTTTATTATTTATTTAACCATTTTAGTTTAATAACACTATGTGCTCATCAGATCCATGCCCTCAGGCCAAACAGAATCTCACCCTCAGGCTAATATAGTAAAACCACACCCTCAGGCTATATAACATAAACTCCCTCAGGCCATATATTATCTCTCCCTCAGGCATAATATGTAACCACGCCCACAAGCATATAATATATCCATGCCCTCAGGCATATAAAGTAACCATGCCCTCGGGCCATAAAGTAACCATGCCCTCAGCCTATAAAGTAACCACACCCTCAGGCTATAATATAACTGGGCCATGCCCAACATTTAAACATGCAATTATTTACAATTCTATACAAGGAAACTCTAATGCATAAGTAAACATAGAATATCCTCGGGTATCCTGGTGAAACAGAAAAATAGAGGATTGCACCAGAGGGGTGGTTCTGGATCCAAGTAGCGATCCCAAACAATATATTATTGTCACATTTAATTACCTTTACAGTTCTAGGTATTCCAAACAGCCATGACCTTAGCAACAAGATACCCCAACATGGGTTCGTATCTCAATGATACACAATACTCCCAACAGTTAGAATTTAAACACTATGCCACCTACCGTAAACGCCCCTTAACTGTATACACGAATGACGATCCTCAAATCTTCCAAGAACAATGTAGATCTGATGTAGAAGAAAACCTCATTCAAACTCAAATAACTTACTTTAGAGGATGAATTAGTAAGAATGGCTTAAGGGGAAGGAGAGACTTGCCCATACGGACCCAACGATATCGACAGAGGCAAAAACAGATTCCCGGCAAGCGATATGGCGCTCTTCGAAGGTTCATCCCTCTCTTCTGACTCCTCCTACAGTTCTATGACAATCCCGTGAACATGGTTGGCTACTACCAATTTAAATATTAAAAAAACAAACTACACGGCGTGTACTTCTCAAGTAAACGACATGTATATTTCATTTAAATGTTCCTATAGTGGCAATCCGGTATTTTTCATCAGTCGACATAAGTAAACGACGTGTAATACATGAGTACACGGTGTGTAAAGATGCTCAGTTGGCGACTACCTCCACCGCCTTAATGTTTGCCTGTTGACTAACTACACTACGTGTAAATACCCACTACATGGTGTGTAGTCGGTTTTTACACCTTTCATTACCGAAGGTGCTACACGCCCTGTGTACTCATCCCACTTGTCCATGGTACACAGTGTGTGGAGAAGTACACGGTGTGTAGTCCCAAAATTTGGGATATTCCCCCATATTCCTTATTTTCTCAAAAACACATAAGGAAAAGTGAAAAGAAGAAACTTGTACCTCAAAAATAATAACTGGGTTCTTACAGTTTTCATCCTTATTTACATAGGAATATGAAGAAAATAAACTATAATTGGTAAAGATGGCCATAAATTTCACAAAGATAAGAATGATTTGCACTTTCCAATTTGAACAGAGAAAGTTGGATCTTAAAGTCAGTTCAAGGGATAAAGAAGATGAGTCACTTTCATGATATCATGAATGTAAGATAAGAATAATAAGAAGTCCAAATAAATAATTTCAATCTTAGTAAAGAGCCGGTTGGACCTATGTGTGAGTAGCACCGATGAACTATTAAGAGACTTTAGTGTATCAAAATAGATGGACATACACAATTTTTTATAACCCACTAATTGTTAATATTGGGGCGAATTTCCAGGAATAGTTCTGTTATTATCCCAATGATTATCCTTTCTTATTAAAATTCCACCCTTGTAAATTTATTATCCACTTTGTGTGCATTTAAAAGAATGAATTTAAGGTTAGAAAAAGAGAGAATAATGATCTTAAAAAATCAAATATGTAAGTGTATAAAAGGATAAACTAATTTAAAAATGGAACTAACACTGACTCACACAAATATCTATTTTGAGTATATACCAATGTTATTCTAAAAAAAGATATTAAGGGGAAGGATCATCTATAATTTGATTATTTATTTGATGTTATTATCTTTTTAAGATTCAAGTATCTTTCTTGTATTAACAATGAAGTGCAGTTTTGGTAAAGTTTCCTTTTCTTGAGCCCAAAATTAAATATTGTCCAAGATAATGATGAATAAGAGAAATAAGGATAATAGGAATTTTAGGAAGTTATCCATATTTATTAAATAGGAATAATCATCAGTCTCATTATTCCATAAAAATAGATAATACAATTTCGTATTGGAAGATGAAGAACTAACAATTTATTACATGACAAAGGAGATAAATAACCCTTCCACGTCAAAGGACTCAAATAATCATGTGGTATGTGAAACTTCATGTAAAATAATCCTTGTGAATAAAAACAATGTGTATTTGATAATTATGATCTATATATATTTTACCAATAAATTTCAATTAGTGTATTAAAACATATATTTCATTGCATTCCCAAAAAATAGTCTCTTTTGATTGTAGAGTTTTTTAATGCATGCAAAAAAGATCACCTATCTTGAATGTGAAAGGGATAATATAGAAGAATATTTATAATATAATGTTCTATATTTCTTAAATTTATCTATTTTGTTTAACGAAACATGAACAAGGATTGTAGATCTTCAAATAAGATCATTAATACATAAAAAATTGATCAACGAATTTGAATAAAATGATGAGATCAAGAAAAATATTGAAGAGAAGATTCAATCAAATGATGAAAAAGTGAAAAAATCATATATCTCAAGGATGATTAGTCGATGATAAAATTAATAAGGATTAATAATTTTGATAGTATGATACGTGAAAATATTAGAATTCATGAACAAAGGATTGAAAATATAAAGAAGTTTTTTGAAGAGTGAATGTTATAGATTATTGATAAAAATAATATTCTCAATATAAAATGTCTAGGATTGGAAATAAAACTGACAAATCTTGATATGGAAAAAAAAAATTTCACAACCAAAGATAGATGGAGGAGTTTCTATTAACCAATAAAATATAGTGGAATCAAATGAAAAAATACCACTAAATTGTGAAAAAAGGACTACGATATAATTTGATGATATCTCAGAAGAAGATATAGTGAAAACTGTACCATCCACCATCATCTAAAATAATTGTTTTAAATCAATCATTATGCACAATGTAGGATTATAAAAGAAAATATTCAGATGTATGGATAATAAATGTGGTGATGAGACTACCACCATGTCTATTGTAATGAAATAGCATTGGTTTACCTAACATGCCATCCGATCAGGCTCACCATAAGGCCTCAAGTACACCTCCAAGAATTCTAGAGGCTTCTGGTTAGCAGGGAGGGTCTAAAGGATATAATAAGTAGACTATAACTTCTAGAAAAAGAGAAATAACAAAAAAATAACCAAAACTCATACATAGTGGGTAAACATTAGAGCGATCATAATAAATAATCCAAAAAACATGATATAATAAATGGAAGGAAACATATAGTCACACAAATTCAAAGTATTAAAAACATAAAATAGCCAATATCTTACCAGTCCAACCACTTAAAAAAAAATAAAAAACTAAAATAAATTCACTAGGATCTATTATCAACTGTGAGAATAACCACATACCCAATATCTACGATGAGCGAGCTACACTGGCCCAATCCTGAGGGTCTAAAAGAGTGGCTCTACTCGATCAAGAAACACTAGGAATTGATTCCATCTTCTATGAAACCCATTCTCCAACTTGAATGCAGACATCATGTTTAAAAGCACATTGAGGATCACATATAGTGGTATTGTAATAAATATTAGTAGGAAACCCCCAATGGTGATCCTCTAAAATAGTATCATAATAAATTCATGCACACATGAAAGACCCAACATAGAAGAATCTAACAATAGCTGGAATAAAATAAAAATTCATAACATAAAGTGGGAAAGAAAAAATAATAAACCAACCAACTGCTAGTTCTATCTTGATACCAGAGATAGAAACACCCCAAATATAGCTGATACTAGAGGATTTATATAACGTGAATAACCTAGACACACAATAACTAGTTTATCCACCAGACCTAAAAAAGTTCACCATGATTTCTAAATAAAAGGCCATGATTATCATACCCTAGGGAATAACAATAGGTTTACACACGAATAATTACATTTACTGGGATCTAGGATTCTAATAAAATGATCTAAAATAGTGAAAGGAACATATAGGTTGATACAAATATAAAAAATATCAATCATGAAAGTCATGAAAAATTAACCAACCACCATCTATGGGACCATCAATATGTAGGATCTATACCATAAATTGGGAGCATAAAACATCTACAAACCTAAGATCACATGAAGTACATATGAAACAAAATCCACATAGTTAGTTCCTCGAATCCTTATAAGACCAAATAAAATTTATCCATGGAACACACTCAAATATAGGGGGGATTTACTCATCTAGATCATCAATGATCATCATAATAACAAGTAACCATAACCCAAAAATGTAGAAGATAATTAGATCAAAACAGAGGGCCAGTTCCCAATCCAAGATATCTCAAGGGTCTCCTCCTAAAATAAATATAACAAGAAGAAAAAAACATCATGGCCAAAGGCCAACAATACATGGGATGATCTAGCTGAAAATTCACCATCCAAATAAATTATCTAGTAGAGTTAATAAACACTAGTACAACCAATAATAAGTCATATCTCCCAATACCATAGACTTTAGCTTCTAAAAAACATCCACAATAGGATTTCTATGACCCACCTCTAAGCCAATCCAAACTCGAGTCTCCCAAGTACCCTAGTGTCAAAGCATAAATTTGAAATCCAACTAGGTCCTCCCCTCCTACACCCACTCTCTTGACAAATGCTTGTACAAAGATCCTAAAATGAACCAATTCAATATTTAGAGCAGAAAACCCTATGATGGGTTACTCTAGATCATCTAAACAAATAGGACATAACATGTGCTAAAACATCCCAAATAGTCCTCAGTGGACTGCAACGAATACTCAATAAACAATGTTCCAAATAGGTATCCAAAAGCACAAGCACACCAACATGGGGATTCTCAAAATTCCCCTTGACCACCATAAAATTAGAAACCTACTAGAGCTCCTCAACATAATCCAAACCATGCCACATGAGCATAATCAACCACCAACTAAAACAAACATTTATCAATTGATTAGTAACCCACTATGGAATTTTAATGAGTCCCTCAAAATCATCACAATATCAATATGGTACTCGGTAATTTCCTCTATATCACTGTGTCAACACATCCCAAAGCCTCCAACAACTCTAATACATAATCATAAGAGATAAACCTCAATGGCTATAACCTCGATCAACTGAACCTAACATGAAGGGATTAATGGAGATCTTTTTCGAGATACTATACAATACCACCCTCCAAGATCCATTTAAAATAACCACAAAAAGATCTCCATGGAACACTAAAGCCAGATTGATCAATTAGCACACAACCCTCACTCAAGCCTCAAATCTCAAAACCCAACACTAGGAGGATTAAAAAACCAATCCTCAAATAAATCCTCCTATAATTTATCTCCCATACAAAACAGTAACCAAGTAGCCTCTAAATATTGAAAGGGTTTTTCCATTATGATATATGTAGAATAAATCTTATTATAGACAACTCATAAGTCCAATTTATTCACAATGGAGAAAATCGGAAAAATAGGCTATGGAAGGGAAAGTAAACAACATGTATTTTGGGTATAAATCATGTACACCCAAAGGTCCTCTTTTTTCATGTGCCTCAGGATACTCATTTTGTTCATTTCCAAAGTGAACGATGTATATTCACTATACATAGTGTGTACCACCACATGGGAACCTACCCGTGTACCTCAACCCCTACTCAGCAAGTACAATGCCCGTTTACGAAGTGTGTAACACCCATGTACTTGAAATGTACTCTATATTGGGTACCCAACCACATACCTTTACATGTACCCCCCACATGGTGTGTAGCCAAGCAGAGTACATGACCATTGGTTTTGTACCTTATTCTGGCACACTCCATGTTCCCTTTACGATCGTGTGTATCCAATACACCCAAATTCACCACTATAAATTGTGTACCCCAATTAATGGATTGTAGTCCCAAAAAATCATAATCCTTAAATAATAAGAACACATGATGCATGTTCTCTAACTTATATGTTGTGTACATGTCTATTACAGAATAGAAACCTCTTAAAATGGATGGAATCATACAATTATCTATAATTAAAATAAAAAAGACCACCTAGGGGTCCCTAGTAACCAAAAAAATCATTTAAAACATAAAAAATTTAAAATATATGGATTTATGGGGAACACATAATGTGTTACTATCTCAATGTGAAAACCGTTGAAGCTTAGCACTGGATTCGAACCACACACTTACCGATGCTCAATTTACCTATAGAAGAGCAACATAGGTGGAAAATCCTCCTCTCTGTCCCTATTCTATCCATTTCCATCTGTCAACCATGTTACTATAACACCCCAAGGTATGTACACAGCAAACAAAAGGCTGGAAAGTTATTAACAAAATTGTAAAATAAAATGAAAAGGAAAAAATGAAAAGAAAAGGGGAATGACCTTAAACATGGAACCGAACCCAAGTCTATGACATTCCTAGAAACCCCCCCCCCCAATTCTCGAATCAAATACATATATTAAATCTTAATCAAATTCTCTATTTAAAATATTCCACTAAATGAAAAAACACAAACAAATTAATATTTAATTAACTAAATATTAAATATTTTTGTGAAAATTAAAATCCCTCAATGTTCCCCCGAACTCTTTTCCCAGGGAAAACACATTATTTTTGTCCCAGAAGAGAAATCATTACTGATATTTGAGATTATATTATAGGAAAATTTACTATTTTCTATTAAACACTCTTGATAAAAAAATGTTTATGTTTTCCCTATTTTTCCCAACCTCTAGTGAGATGAGGTGTCACACACTCCCCACCTAAAACAGTTCTCACCCCTCAGAAGAATTAGTGCACAACCAATAACCATGATAACCCCCATGAAATAGTGCACCTGACAAAACCTAGATAGTCAGATGAAAAATATAGTAGTGTCTATAACTCCCTCTCTTAATCTGAGAGTCATTAAATCATGAGTGATCTAATGCTCCCCACTATAACAATGTCCTTATCTCCACCACTCTACCCAAATGAAAAACCACAAGACCCATGATACATCCATCAATGAATACAATGGATAAAAATGTACAAACCACACACACTATATCACAATCGTGAAAATAAAACCACTTATACCAATCCAACCATGTATAATAACCCCCATGCTCAAAATATAAATTAAAATGAGCTTTATGACCCCCAAAATCCTATGTTGAACTCCCCATCACAAGGAATACCATAAACAACTCTTAAAAGCATAATTGTAAACATTCTCACAAGGTTAAATCCCTAATGAAACTAGGATAACATGCATAAAACCATAGAATATTCCCCTCATGAAATTAAGTTCCAACAAACCATAAAACCCCTGACACTCCTTTATAAAACATGTCATATCCCAGATGACACGATCAACCACATGTCTAACCTCCAATATGACATTGATCCAGAGCCACAATATTTGAATCATATTATGACCACACTACCCCAAGTGAAACCAAAATGAGTACTGCTTGGGGTCTAACCAAACCTTCCCTCTCAAGCCATCCTTGAGATAAGAAGCACTCACAGTACTCCACTTATCAAACACTTGAAATCGAAATTCCTTTCTATATCTAAATTATAATAGACTTCAATAACCCCACTAGAGAAGAAAATCTACTCTAACCCATGGAATCTGAGAAAGTGGGTACATGGGCCCCACTATAAGACCCAACAGGAAACATGGGGAAAGAACTTCTCCCACTGAAGAAATACGAATATGAAACTTCATGGGTACCAATATATCTAGGTAACTGAATTCTAATTTAAATTACCCAAAGGAATAATTTCCCTCATCTATCAACCAATAGAGAAATCAGATCACGCACCAAACCATAAGGGTCTCTATGAATCCCTAGATGAAGGGATTGTATCTCCACCACTGAAGAACATATCAAAACATGATCCACATGAACCATCATCAGAAGAATGAAATATAAATACATGTGTTGTTTTTGAGAAGAATTATAATAAGTACATATATGATAAAGCACAATACAAGTATTTTCTAACACATTAAATATCCGAAACAGTAAAGACCTTGACCCTAGTTTCCTAGATATAGTGGTTACCTTATTACATTGATACTAAATACATAGAATTACATCCCAATGTACCAAATAGTTTAGTAGTCTAAGTAAATTAGATTCATACTTAAATCCCATATTACATTTGAAAATATAAAATACAATATGGTATTATCTTTAGGACCTTCTATATTCCCTCTAACATATCACTATATATCAGTCATAAAAAATATCTTGGCATCCAGAGGAATGTAAACATAAAAATGGGGTGATCATAGATTCTTAGTAAGGTAATTCATACACCAGATGCTAAATAAGGCTAGAATAATATGAAATGAATAAATGATAATCAAATAATTCAATATAAATAATCACAAGAGCTTGAAAAATATAATTGGATATCATAACTTTTCAAATAAATACATGGACATCAATAAATTATTTCATAATTATGAAATTCATAATACTGGACATCTAAATCATATAGTGTAATCATAGTGACAATACAACTTAATATTATATCCCGGCCTCATGCTAATACATCTATATAATTAGGAAACTACATAGAAAAATCCCAATCTATATTTCCACAAGAAGCCATCAATTTAATCTAAGTGATACATTAGATTATTCCCATAACGTGCTAAGTCTAATTCATTCATCATATGAATGTGTAGAATAAAAATTCAATAAATATTAAACATAAAAATTTGTATTGAAAAACAACTATACGAAATGTTAATATTTCCCTAATCAAACTAATCATAAAAATAATGAAAAAAATAAGGATTGTATTATTAGAACATATCCCTTGTTGTGTATATTTATAATAAATGGCTATTTTCTTTCATGAGTAGAAATACCATAAAAATATCATTAAAAAATTCTTTAGTAAAATACCATTATCATTTTGAAATATATTTTTAAAAACTAAATATTAAAAGAATATTAGAGAAAATTTTTTATTTGAAAATAATATTATAAAAATTTAAAAACAGATTCAAATTATTGAGGGTTTATGATGGTAGGAAAATCCATTCACACTGTATAATTTAAATAAAATATTTCATTCACACTTTTATAAGATATGTCAAAAAGTATCTCATTCATAAAAATATTGGAATATTACTTATATACTATTTTTAACATGAAGACATGGAAAAAAAGTACTATATAAATTACAGTAGAATTATAAAAGTTTTCATTATGACAATTAAATTAAAATATGTATAGGGAAAAAATATTCATGACCAAGTAGAAAAATAATGTAATTTTCTTGTTAAATCTATTATTTTGGTATCTTGAGTACATAAAGAGTGGAAAATGAAATGATTAATTTTGAGGTGAATTATAATTTAGTTATCTTTAGAAGATACACCTCATAATATTAGATAGGTGTATTACATAACATATTTCCCAAAGAAGAAAATTTGAGGTGAAAAACAATTACCTCAGGTTTAAATTCCTTCATATGTGTCAAAACCTCTTATATAGTAAATATAAATTTATTATTAATTTATTTTAGAATCATAAAAATTTATATCATACCATATATTAATTAATTATAGTCATTTATTAATTATTTTTTAACAATTCTTTGTTAAAATCATTGTTCCAGGTAATATCTTCTTCATTTTTCTAGTATGTTTTGGTTTGGTAGTTTTGGTTCTCTTAATTTTATCATGATTACATAATATAATTTTTTTGAACATTATATAAATATAATATATATTAATTATAAATTTATTTATAATAATCTATATAATATATTTATATATATAAATTAATTATACCATTCAATTTGATGGTAGGCTATAAATACACATAAACACTGTCTTCACCTTTCGATGAATGGAATGAAATATAATAAAATAATAATTAAAATTATTTGAATTTTTATATATAATATATATAATTTATATTCACTAAATTAATCCTCATTACCATCCATGTAAAGATGAATGAAAAATGAATCACATCGCTTCATGGTGGTGGTAATCCCCGCATTGCACGAGCTACGTTCTGATTTTCTAATAGATTGGAAGGTAAGATGGTAGATATCATATTATAATTATATAAGAATATTTATTCCATAAATATCATATATAAATATTAAATCTATCAAAATATGATTCCATAAAATATTATGATGAATAATTAAGTGTATCGCTATCTAAAGACGGTAAGTTGTGCATAGGCACAAACGATACTTTAACATTACATTTGATGAGAAAAAAGGGTGGATAATTGTGTATTAATAATAATAATTAAATTTAAGTACATTTAGGATAATAAATTATTTATTTTATGATAAATCCATTATATTTATAGTATGTATATTACGATATAAATTGAAATATTTTGGGTAAGACAATTACCTCTTCTTCAGGAGACATCCTTTAGATAATTTCTTATGTAACCCATGGTTGGTATTTTAGGTGGAATATAACCTCAATATATTGTATAATTATTTTTGAAATTATAATGGGTAGGTATTTGTGTATCAATATTGTTAAATTTAGTGTAAATAAGTGAAACAAAGGGTGTCATTTTATATGGGAGGCAAGGGATACACATGGAATTATTAAATAGAGAAAAATATAACTAATTAATTCTCAAGATATTTAATTTAAATTGAAAATATATTCATATATAATATATTATATGGTTTAAATATCATCATGAATAAAAATTTGGTTAGGATTATGTATTATTTCAAAACATATATTTTGGTTTAACCCCTTAGTTGATATAATTTAGCTTTAGTTACGATATCATATCTTTCAACTCTTCTTGGGTTAAAATTATATTTATAAGATAAAAATTGAATAATAAAAGTCTATGTTATAAAATTTTAAACCATATAACATAAAAAATCTCCACTTTTAATATTTTTATATTTTTAAATAATTTAATTAAATATTATTTTCATAAAATATCATTAATTTCAATTTTTCCACTATTCATTTAATTTGACTTAAAAGACATAATGAAAATTTTATAATTAGAACATAATATTTTATTACATCACTAATATGTAATATTTATCTATTAAAGTAAATAAAATTTATAAATAACTCAAATTATATTACTTTTAATATTTTTAAAATCATCGATTATTTTTTTCTAATAATTGAAGAAATACATTGTTGGTGTTGCATACGAATTAAAATTATTTATATAATTAGAAATAATTATTAATAAATTTTTATCATGTAAATTATCTTATCATTCTTAAATTTTATAGTTATATTCATTCATAACTTGATTTTTTTCCTATACAGACAAATAATAGATATTTAAAACTATAATATTCACAGTCTCTATCTTTCTTTAATTTAAATATTATATATGTCATTTTCTAGTAAATGTGTCCATTAAACAAATAAATTTAGATCCTAATGTGATAAGGGTATAATTAAATTCAACCAGTAATTTTTAATATGAATATTTATGTCTTTATCACTTATTTTTAACCGAGTTTAATCCAATTTACCCTTTACATATGTGTTGATTTTTACAACAGTTACCATTCATATTGTTCACAAATAAAAGGTGCCTATTTACATATTTTAAAGTTATTTATTCCAAATATGTTATCCATTTATAAATATTTAATCTATATAAGTGGAAAGAAATAAATTTAGGAAGAAATACAAAACACAATGAAAAATAAATTTCCAAAATAATTATTTTTATGTATAAAGAAGTTTTTACATAAAAATTAACAATTAGAATTTTTAAAATTAAATTAATTTTATTAATAATTATAGGATTAAAATAATTTTACTTTTAAATTATTTTTAATCGAAATCGTGTTTTTAAAATCATGAATAAAATATAGTTTTCTATAAAAAGATGTCTATTTGTTCATAGTTCAACAAAATATAAATCTGTTGAGAAAATTTCATGAAATTTAGGCTAAATTAATTTTGATATGATGATTTCAAAATTTAAGATTATGTTATCAAATAAATTTTATAAAAGTGAAAAAATATAATATTTTCTCAAAAAAATTATTTTTGAATAAGACATATTTTTAAATAATAATACAACTCTACTTACAATAAAAGTTTATTTATTAAGAATTAATCAATAAATGTTTATTGAGAAGGATATTTATTTCATAATTTGGTTACTCCTTTTTATACCCACCAATTTAATGTCAAGGTTTTAATAGTCATAATTAAATAATAATACTTCACTGTCACTAAATCTCAGTGTTGTGTGTTGTGTATTTTATTGGAGATAATTATCTTATTTTAAAATCATTTGGTGTAACATTTTACCCACTTTCAATAAATTAAATCCTCACAATTTAAACATGATATTGGTAGTCAATGATTTGAAATCCGA
Organism: Viscum album; assembly: GCA_963277665.1. Taxonomy (NCBI): domain Eukaryota; kingdom Viridiplantae; phylum Streptophyta; class Magnoliopsida; order Santalales; family Viscaceae; genus Viscum; species Viscum album. The sequence continues at coordinate 1,052,436 of CAUJRU010000164.1, forward strand.
ATATACCTTTGTTGAAATCCCACAACATAAAAAAATTTAATAAAACATCCTCTTGATTAGAGAGGAAGGAAATTATGAAAGATGTGTAGAATAACACATTACTAGGATTACAAGTTAAAATAATTTAGTAGGAATTAAAAAATATGGATATGAAAAAGGAAAACTAATTCCCAAGGACAGATAGAGAGTTATAGAGAACATGTTAAGCAGAAATTTAACGATTACAAAACCATATTTTTATGATTAGTGATATGTCTGTCGATTCATCCCAAATTAAGGTAATAGGACACCATTTTTTCTTCAAGATAATTTTTCCTGAATTTGAGGAATTCATTACTCATATAGACTAAATACATAAGGAAATATATTTTCCGGATAAGCATAATTTCACCCTTTAATAAATTTCTTACATCAAATCATATTTTATCCAAACGATTAGTTTTAAAGATGAGTTTTTTATTTCCAAATAACTAAAATAAACTTCCTAATATAATAAAATATATTACGTTATTTCTCATGTATTTAAATATTAAATAAAATTAATTATAATTATATGGTAAGATAATATACATAGTGTATAATCCTTCATATTTAACTCAAAAATTTCAAAAATAACAACAAAGTTTCAACGTAGATCATTTTATAAATAACTTTAATACCCAAATAACATTAATAAACTCAAAATTAAATATGTTTAAACCTTAATGATTTTTTTCATACAATGCATATTACACCTCCAAAAATATCATAGTATTCATCACTAATAATCCTTAATACTAAACCTATAGGTTTTATATAACATTATCCAATAAAAAATATCTTGAAATATCATTAATCATCAAAAAATAAATATGATATTATAATATAATTTTCTTCCCAAAACCAAATTAATCTTTATCCGACAAATAATTATATTTAAAAAAACTAACCCATTTGTAGGAGATGCACCATTGTTTCTCTTCTGTTCTGTGTTCATGTACCATGACCTTTTTTAGAAGAAATGGTTTTTTTACTAAAACTATATTAATATAATTTCAATAAAGATCCCAAAAATATGATGAAAACTCTTAGAAATGACATCATTCATGAAATCAATTTTTAAGCACTAAGGTTAAATATAGAAACAATTTTTTCCAAAAAATCAAATAAACTTAATTGAATATTATTACATTAACACCGATGATAATATTAACCCTAATGTTTATCAATAGCTCTAAACTTATATCCACAAAATCTAGAATCATTATTTCGTGAATAATTTTCCCACTAAAACACATACTTAACAAAAGGGTTGTATTAAAAAAATTATCCCAAAATATAATTAATCATGTAAAACTCCTCTCACATAAAACATAAGTGTGACATGTATTAATTTAAACATATGATAAAATATATTAACCCATTGTGGTTTCCAAAAATCATAGTGAATTGTAATCTAAATCATAAAATTAGTGTCTTTAGGAAATATCATCAACATATATCTCATGGATTTGTTCTATATTATTTTTTTCATAAATATAGTTCCCAAAGATTCTACTAAGCATTCCCTAATACAGAATATAAATTCCATGAACTTAGTATCCCATATATGATGGTTACTTTATTAAATTGATAATAAATACATGCATATCACATCAGCAAAAACTGAATAGTTAGTAATCTTGGTAAATTAGTTACATATTTAAATCCCATATTACATTTGAAAACATAAAATACAATATAATATTTTTTCATTATATCATATACCAAAATGTCAGTTATAAAACATTTTATAGAATCATTTATATAGGAAACATTAGAAATATGTGAGATCAAATTCATAATATGGGAATGCATACAACATAATATAATTAATGCATGAATAATTTGACAAGAATATATTATAAGAAAATAATTCCATATAAATAATCTCACTATCATGAAATATATTCTTGGATATCATAATTATTCAAATATTCACATGTACATCAATAATTGATTTTATAATGATGGAATACATAATACAAAGGATTTTAAATTTACCATCATGGCCTTGTACCATGACAACTAAAAGTACCATTAAGGACTCATTCTAAAAAATCATCATAGTATTGAATTAACTATGAAAAATATGAAATATAGTTTTCCTCATGATACCTACTGATATATCAATGGGATATAGACGGCCACTCCCATTAGTTTATAATTATAATACATTCATTATATGAAAGGGGATAATAAAAAATTAATACACAATCAACGTAAAAAGTTTTATTGAAAAACTACCATTAAAATGTTAATATTTACCCGTCAAATTGGTCACAAACTATAAATGGAAAGAATAAGGATTGAATCATTACATCACAACCCCGGTAGATTTTAATTTGAATAAATTGTTATTTTCATTGATAAGTAATAATAATATAAAAAGATCATTAAAAAATTCTTGAGAAAAATAAACATATTATTTTCAAAATACACTTTTAAAAACTAAAAATTTCTAGAATATTGGGGATTTTTTTTAAAATAAACCTTTAGAATTTTAAAAAAATCTTTAACTCATTTAGTAATCATGATTTGGCAAATTAATTTCATTTTTTATATGTTAAAAATTAGTTATTCATTTAACTCTTTTATAATAAATGTAATAAATTACTTCATTCAGAAAATAATAGGAAGATTCCTTTTAAACCATTTTATAAATTTCAAAAATGTATAAAATTTACTTTAATATATCATTGTATAAAAATAAAAATTTTATTTAAAACATTTTAAATAAAATTTGGTAAAGAAAAAAATATTTCCATCTTAGTAGAAAAACAAAATAAATTTTATTGGAAATAATTATCTCAGTATATTGCATACATAATGAGAGATAAATAAATGAAATACTTGTAATTTATTTTATTAAATGGAAGAAAAATAAATAAATTGGTTATAATATTGAGATATCATACAATTATCCCAATGGAGGATTAAACATAAACAACTAATAACAATGATGAGATTGTGAAATAAACCATTACCAATTTAGTAACTTTTGATTCACAACCCACATAAATGATACAAATTATATTAAACATTAAATACCATGAATATAAATAAATTAGTTATATAAAACTTCCCTGGGTCATTATGTAACGCCCCGACCCCAGTTACCCAGAGTCGGTGAATTATTGCGTAAAATTAGCATGATCACAAAAGATCAAGTCTCGAAAGACCGATTAGTTTAGTAGCCTTGGAAGCACTAGATACATTCATAAATGTTACATTACATCATAAATTGAAAAACTAAAATAAAAAGTTTCCATATTCCACACTCATATCCTATTCTGACTATCCCTGCAGGTCATTCATAAAATGCTTCTTCAGATCCTGGAAAATATTAAAACATTGAAAAGGGGGAGCTCAGATTCTCAATAAGGATAAGAATATTGCAGAAGCTTTCATAAATAAACATTAACATTTAAAGCAATGTATAACTAAAACAAAATCCTTTTTAAACGTAAAATTCAGCATAATATGGCAAAAATAAAATTAAATAATGACATTTACTTACTCACATGGATATTCTACTAGTCGAATAATCACATGCAATATGAATATCCACATTCATAATGATGGAATGCATAATTTCTGACTATCATAACCACATAGCCAAGGCCTCATGCCAAGACTACAAATAAAATTTTGTCAAGGCCTCATGCCAAGACACTAGTTTGTCTTATGAGACCTACCGATGCATCGAGGAGCTATAGCGGGATCCACCCGTCACTTGTTAAGTCTAATGCATTCCTCATATGAAGAGGTTTAAACATATCATAAACCATAACATAATCGTATCACATAAAACATGCATAAATGAAACGTAAAATTTCCACATTTCAATCACAAGATATCAATACAACACATTGATATAATAAAAAACTCTTTCAAAACCATTTTCAATACCAAAATAAAAGAAAATTAAAACATTGTATTTATTTTTCATTTAGATAAAAGTTATGGCTTGTAGAGGAAGATGAAACACAAATAATGGTCACAGAGGCAGAGAAGTCATTGTCTCCACATATGTAAGTCAAAAAAATTCCTTTTTTCATTTAGTAAAACGCTTTGTAAAAAATATTCCTTTTGAATAAAAGTAAAAGTCAAAGGGGTTTATTCACCGTATAAAAGAAAGTTGTGTATAAAACAAAATCTGCCTCATTGAAAGGAGATTGAGACGAAGACCCTTACAAGATAATTTTTTTAAATAATGTATATCTATTTTGTGTATTCACTATAAGTACACATAAATAAAGTAAAAATACAAGATAGGACATAATATTATCATGACATAATTTGAAAGTATGAGATTAACCCAAAGAATGGAAATTAGGTTCAAAAGTTCCCTTACCTCGTGTCCGACTTGACTCGACCTCTCTTTAACATCCAAAATAATAAACTAGAGTTAATATCTACTTGCTTAATAACCTTTTTCAAATTCATTATCCCTTTTATATCATTTATTACAATGTTACGAAAATTATGTAGTCATTTAAGTTAATAACAGTCATTTTGTCGATCATTGGTACTTGAGTCCACAATAAACTTCTTATAATTACAAGTTGTTTATGTGGTATAATATCCATTATCTCCATAATTATATCCATTATGTATATATAATATATATCCTATATACCCAATATATACATTCATTCATAATATTACGTAACATTTAGAGGTAAGAATGAAATGCACCGTTCACGGAGACGGTAAGCCGTACGTACGCATGAATGCGACTTTCATTTCTATTTCATATTTAATGGAATGAATTTATAATTATAAAAAGTTATAATATAATTCCAGTATAATATAATGTATAATACAATTTACTCCATCCTTTATATATCCCATATATTGCATTAACGATTCAAATAACTTGGAGGGGCGGTAGTTCGTATTTCCTAAAATGAAATTATCGCGTTTACCAATAATGGAAATAATAAATGTATGCCATAAATGAAATTAAAAAATCATAAGGAAAACAAAAAAATAATATATATCATATATAAAAATAGTTTCATCATAATGGCCACCATGAGAGGTGTTATATGAGTCTTGAACAATCATCATTTCGTGAGGCAGAAATTCTCCATCCACAGAAACATTATGTTATTTAACCATTAGATGTAGGTGTGTGTAAGTGTAAATAAAATCATTCTCATAACAACATCATAGTATATTTATGATACTGGTGTTTTTACAAAAGAAAATAATAAAAAGAATTTAGGGGGTTTGAGAAGCAAAATAAAACAAAACAACATTAGAGAAGACATTACCTTAAAATCGGGTAACTCTTTTTGATTTGAGCCAAAGGCATCCTTGGGAAGACTTATGCCCAAAGTGAGGCCTCTAGGAGTAATAGAGGGAAGTTGGGAGAGTATTTGGGCCAAGGTTGGCCGAGAAAAATGACTTCGAAGGTGTGAGTAAGGTGGTAGTGGTGGGGGCCTTTTATAAGAGGGGATGGGGGGCACTCTTGGAAAGTCATGAAATGTTACTTTATTATATAATGAGTTTCAGATTTTAAAGTTCCCAGACTTATATATTTCGAGGATAAGGTGATAATTGTTCTAAATGTACTAATAAAATAGGTTTTTGACAAGTTTAAGTCTTAGATTTTACATTATCTTTTTATTTTATTTAAATCGTTAATTAATGAGGTAATCGCTGCATCATCATAGTGTTATAAAAAATTTAATTTATTTTTAATGTCTAAAAATTATAAAAAAATTATCATGATTTAGGAAATCTTATTATATTTCTAATAAATATTTATAGTAAAAATTATTACCTGTATAACCCCATTGAAAAATTGATTTAGTAAAACAACTCATGTTTGTGTCATTTTTATTTTAACATTAAATAAAAAGTTTTTAATGTCATTTTCCATCCAATGTTGCTCCATGGGGTCCCCAAGTTGACCCATGGATTTTCTTGGTCAGAGATGAATCATCCAACATGGGTAAAATAAGTGTATGGGTATTTTCGTATTTTTATAATACCATTTACCTTAAATTTCACTAATTACCTTTAATCACGATTAATTAAACTTAAAAGTTACTATTCACCAAAAATTATTTTTATCCAATTGAACCACATTTTACTTCCTAATGACAACCATGTATGTCAGATTTTTGAAAATCAAATCACAGAAGTGGTAATGTTTCATTTAAACAAAAAATCAGTTTTTTAACTATCACTTAGTAGTTTCACTATTCATCAAAAATTGAAGTTTGTCAGAACAATGCCAAAATTTCACCCTAAGATATAATTGATATTCCGAATTCCAAAATGATGTCTATTTTACAAAATTACAAAAATATAAGTTTCATTAATTAATTTTATAATTAATTCCCACTGTCACAACAAATAGCGTGTTTTTAAGAAACAATATTTATCAAAAGATTGACAATTGTTTATGTCCAATTTCATAGTGAAATTAATTATAAAGACCACCATTGGATAAAATGGTAAAAATATATTCTAATTACACTTTAAAACCACTCAGTAGTAAAATTTATCACTATAAATAATTTTGATTAAAAAAGTTGTTTTTATGTATTTTTCACTATTCATAAAAAATTGGAAGTTCACAGAAAAATACAAAAAATTCAATATAGGATAATTTCGATATTCCGAATCCAAAAATGAAGTCCATTTTGAATGATAAAATTTACAAAATTTCAAAAAGTAGGTATTACTATTCATGACGGCTACTTTGATTGGTTGTGGTGTGTGTTAGAACTCGAAGTTGCGTACAATGCAAGCTATTGCATTATTGAATGAGAAGCGTATCGTGGAAGCTCTGGGTGTTTCATTCTCCACTCCTTCAATAAATTGCGTCCTCACAATTTTAAATTTTTCTTTGAAAATAAAAGGTTGAAAATAGAAAATACCTTTGTGGAAAACCCACATCGGAGATAAGGTTAATGAAATTTTGCTTTAATAAGAGGGAAAGGGAAATGAAAAAGTCACCACCAAATTATGATCTCGATAAGAAGAACATTGGTGGAAATTAGAGGCATATAATTAGAGGAAAAATGTAAATATTTTTAGAGAGTTATTGAAGTCATCAATAACAAACAAGTGTAAAATTGAGGGCCTCAAAGCCTTCAATCTATGTTGATTTAAAATATTATCAGTTCAATAAGACGTAAGGTATTAGGATAACACATTTTTTTGTTTAAATATCCCCTTGCTAAAGTTTATGAATTAATTTATTCATAGAAATAGAGATAGGTATATATATATTTATTCTTGACAAGTAGAGTTTCAACCTTCAACTAGTTTCTACCACAAACTCATCTTTCACTCAAAAAGATAATAGAACTCAAAAATATTATATTTATTCTAACCGAACAAGGTTTAAAAAATTAACACATACCATTTAGATTAGGAAAAAAATTTGTAATAACAAGGGACTTCCTGTAGGCTAGTGGTAGGTAATAAAGGCCTGTCGCACAATAGTTGTGGGTTCGATTCCTACAGCTTTGTCCGACGCGACGGGTTATCCCACGACCTACAGGTTATCCTTTTCCTAAAATTATAGTATTATAATATTCCAAAAACAATATTCATAAATGTTTTAACCATAAACAATACTATCCAAGGATCAACTAAATCCTTTCCAACCTTTATAGTTATCCAAAATACTTCTGTCCAACTAACAGTCCAAATTTTATAAGGATGGTAAACATAATGAAGTTCCTTTTTTCTGCGTAACAACATGTGAACACCTTTATCATGTTTTATTTTAAAACACTGAAACATTCTGAATTACCATAAATCCTTATTGATTAAATTCATGATCCCTTATTCCTTATGGAATACTAGATATAATTCTTCTATCGAAAAATGTATACAAATCATTAATCAGTATCATGGAAGTTAAGAATATCCAATATAATTTATCGAAATCAATCATGTATTATTCCAAAGTTACTATATCGGTATCAGAACCATATTATGGTCTATCTTTCTCTCAACCATATATTTTCCAAAAATTTAACCTGCTGTGTAGTCATTTTTCTTGGTTCCACACAATCTCAAGTCCTTGATGAAATAGTACTACAGTACAATCCTTATATACTCAATAATTATTATAACCAGTACATCATTGATACAACACTCATATGAAATAAATTCTTTAATAACAACTTAAGAACTCTAATCATTCCTCCTCATCTGTGGTAGTATCCTAACTTGATTATTATCCAATAACATCATTTGGGGCATACTCTGATGATTTGGACATTGGTTTTCATATTGTCACCACTCTTTGGAGATGAAGCATTGTACATTTGAAACATTTTTCTTACCCCTGCAGTCACACACTTGGAGTCCTTTTTCTCCACAATTATAACAAACTCTCATTCCCATCAGGCAAGTTCCAAGGTGTTTCTTCCCACAGTTATCACATATTGTAAAATTCTTCTTTTCCCTCGTTCCTTTATCCATAATTCTTTCTTCCATCCTTTTTTTCACTTTCTTCCACTCAAAGCCATAAGACTCAGAGAATTATTTACTTATCTTATTAACACATGATACTATTTCTTCATGTGTTGAGAACACATGGTAGATTATTTCCCTTCTAAATGATGGCTTAATACCATGAAAGATATGATCCTTCTTACTCTTTGTATCATATATATTTATGGAGTTCACATTCCTTCTACTGGGCGCCATTTCTATACAATGTCATAAACTATGTTAGTTTATTAATTGAAATGAATAATTCCAATATTGTAAAATACTTAATGTAAATTGAACTATTTACGGATATAATCCATAATCATAAAAATGTTTTCTTTGAGGAAGTATATACTCATAACCCTTCATAGTGGTTTGTAAAGAAAATCAGAATTATCCTTAGCATATCCCCCAAGAGTGTCATAACCAAGAGTGCAGAAAGGCCCATTGTCGTGCACCCGTTTCTTGTTCGGTTCTACCTGAAAGCGGTGTTTTAGGGTTTTACCCCTAGGTACATCTGTGCTAGAGCCACCTCTACCTGCTCGTATCCAGACATGGATGTATTGCTCGGAAAACTCACAAAATCTCTATAACACCAAAATTCTAGGAAGTTATTCTACACTAATCATCAAAGTCTATCATAGGTATATGTGGTCTAATTAGTGTTTATCTAAATCAAGCTTCTAAGGGTAGTACTAAACTGCCTTTGATACCAACTATAACTCCCCAACCCGAGTTACCCAGTGGCGGTGCCTTATTGCGTAACATTGGCATGATCACAAAAGATCAAGTCTCGAAAGAGAGATTAGTTTTGTAGCCTTGGAAACACTAGATAAATTCATAAATGTTACATTACATCATAAAGTGGAAAACTACAACAACAAAGTCTCCATATTCCACACTCATATCCTCTTCTGACTATCCCTACAGGTCATTCATAAAATACTTCTTCACATCCTAGAAAATATTAAAACCTTGAAAGGGGAGAGCTCAGATGCTCAATAAGGATAACATTATTACAGAATCTTTCATAAATAAACATTATCATTTAAGGAAATGTATAACTAAAACAAAAGCATTTTTAAACTTGAACTTCAGCATAATATGGAAAAAATAAAATTAAATAATTCCATTTACTTACTCACATGGATATTATACTAGTCGAATAACCACATGCAATATCAATAAAAACTTTCATAATGATGGAATGCATAATTCCAGACTATCATAACCATTTAGCAAAGGCCTCTTGCCAAGAATACAAATAATATTTTGTCAAGGCCTCGTGCCAAGACACTATTTTGTCTCATGAGACCTACCGATGCATCGAGGAGCTATAGTGGGCTCCACCCGTCACTTATTAAGTCCAATGCATTCCTCATATGAACAGGTTTAAACATATCATAAACCATAACATAATCGTATCACATAAAACATGAATAAAGGAAACATAAAATTTCCACATTTCAATCACAGGATATCAATACAACACATTGATATAATAAAAAACACTTTCAAAACAATTTTCAATACCAAAATAAAATAAAATTAAGACATTGTGTTTATTTTTCATTAAAAAAAGATATGGCTTGTAGGGGAAGTCAAAACACAAATAATGGTAACGAAGGTGGAGAAGTCATTTTCTCCTCGTACGTAAGAAAAACAATTCCTTTTTTCATTTAGTAAAACGCTTTGTAAAAAATATTCCTTTAAAATAAAAGTAAAATTCAAAGGGGTTTATACACCGTATAAAAGAAAGTTGTGTATAAAACAAAATCTGCCTCAATGAAAGGAGATTGAGACAAAGACCCTTACAAAGATCATTTTTTAAATAAATTATATCTAATATGTGTATTAACTATAATTAGACATAAATAAAGTACAAATACAAGATAGGACATAATAATATCATGACATAATTTGAAAGTAGGAGATTAACCCAAAGAATGGAAATTGGGTTAAGAAGTTCCCTTACCTCGTGTCCTACTTGACTCGACCGCTCTTTAAACTACTGAATAATAAACTAGAGTTAATATCTACTTTCTTAAGAACCTTTTTTAAGTTCATTATCCCTTTTATATCACTTATTACAATGTTACGAAAATTATTTAGTCATTTAAGTTAATAACGGTCGTTTTGACGATCTTTGGTACTTGAGTCAACAATAAACTTCTTATAATTACAAGATGTTTATGTGGTAGAATATCCATTATCTCCATAATTATATCCATGATTTAGATATCATATATATAATATATATCCAATATATACATTCATTCATAATATTAGGTAACATTTAGAGGTAAGAAATGAAATGCACCGTTCATGGAGATAGTAAGCCGTACGAACGCATGAACGCTAATTTCATTTCTATTTCATATTTAATAGATGAAGTTATAATTATATAAAGGTATTATATAATTCTAGTATAATATAATGTATAATAATATTTACTCCATCTTTTATAAATCCAACATATGTCATTAACGATTCAAATCACTTTGAGGGGGCGGTAGTCCGCACTTCCTAAAATGAAATTATCACGTTTACCCATAATGGAAATCATAATGGTATGCCATAAATGAAAAATAAAAAATCATAAGGAAAACAAAAACATAATATATATCATATAAAAAAACAGTGTCATCATAATGGCCACCATGAGAGGTGTTATATGAGTGTTGAACAATCATCGTTTCGTGAGGTAGAAATTCTCCATCCACAGAACCAGTATGTTATTTAACCATTAGATGTAGGTGTGTGTATGTTTAAATAAAATAATTCTCATAAAAAAATACTAGTATATTTAAGAGACTGGTTTTGTTACAAAATAAAATAATAAAAAGAGTTTAGGGGGTTGGAGAATCAAAATAAAACAAAACAACATTAGAGAAGACATTACCTTAAAATCAGGTAACTCTTTTTGATTTGAGCCAAAGGATTCCTTGGGAAGACATCATCCCAACGTGAGGCTTCTAGGAGTAATAGAGGGAAGTTGGGAGAGTATTTTGGAAGAGGATGGAAGATCCAAATGGCTTTGATGGTGTGAGTAATGTGGTAGTGGTGGGGGCCTTTAATAAGATGAGAGGAGGGGCACTCTTGGAATGTCATGAAATGTTACTTTATTATATAATGAGTTTCTGATTTTAAAGGTCCCACACTTATATGTTTTGAGTATAAGGTGATAAGGGTTATAAATATGCTCATACAATAGGTTTTTGACAAGTGTAAGTCTTAGATTTTACATTATCTTCTTATTTTATTTAAATCGTTAATTAATGAGGTAATCGCTGCATCATCATGGTGTCATAAATAATTTAATTTATTTAATGTGTAAAAATTGTAAAACAATTATCATGATGTAGGAAATATTTATAGATTTCTGAATAATATTTATAGTAAAAAATATTACATGTATAACCCCATTTAATTTTTTTAGTAAAATAACTCATGTTTGTGACATTTTTTATTTTAACATTAAATAAAAAGTTTTTAATGTCATTTTCCTACCAAAGTGGCTCCATGGGGTCCCCTAGTTGGACCATGGATTTTCTTGGTCGGCCATGACTCATCCAATAGGGGTAGGACAAGTTGAAAGGTATTTTCATATGTTTATAATACCATTTTTACCTTAAATTTCACTAATTACCTTTAATCGCGATTAATTAAACTTAAAAGTTACTATTCACCAAAAATTATTTTTATCCAATTGAACCACATTTTACTTACTAATGACAACCATGTATGTCAGATTTTTTGAAATCAAATCACAAAATTGGTAATGTTTCATTTAAACGAAAAATCAGTTTTTTAACTATCACTTAGTGGTTTCACTATTCATAAAAAATTGAAGTTTTTCAGAACAATGCCAAACTTTCACCCTAAGCTATAATTTATATTCCGAATTCAAAAATGATGTATGTTTTACAAAATTACAAACATATAAGTTGAATTAATTAATTTTATAATTAATTCCCGCTGTCACAACAAATACCGTGTTTTTACGAAACAATATTTATCAAAAGATTGACAATTATTTATGTCCAATTTCAAAGTGAAATTAATTCAAATGACCACCATTGGATCAAATGGTAAAAATATATTCTAATTATACTTTAAAACCACTCAATAGTATAATTTATCACTATAAATTATTTTTATTAAAAAATTTGTTTTTATGTATTTTGCACTATTCATAAAAAATTGGAAGTTCTCAGAAAAATACCAAAAATTAAATATAGGACAATTTAGATATTAAGAATCCAAAAATGAAGTCCATTTTGAATGATAAAACTTATAAAACTTCAAAAAGTAGGCATTACTATTCATGACGGCTACTTTGATTGGTTGTGGTGTGTTTTAGAACTCGATGTTGCGTATAATGCAAACTATTGCATTATTGAAAGAGAAGCGTATCCTGGAAGTTCGGGGTATTACAATTAGATAAACCTCGTAAAAAATATTGGTGTTTAACATAACATATGTCCCGAAGAAGACAATTTAGGCTGGAGAACCTTTAAATCAAGTATGAATTCCTTTGTTGTATCCAAAACTCCTATATAATAAATATAGATTTATTATAAATATATTATATAACTATAATAATATATATAATCAGATTTATTATTAAACTATAATATTTTATTACCTGTGGGTTGTCGTTTCTTTGTTAAAATCATTTTTTCGTGTAATATCTGCTTTCTTTTTCATGTATGTTATGGTCTGGTAGTTTTGGTCCTTTAAATGCTATCATTATAGAATCATCTCAAGAATTGTTACCATGATAGAAATATCATATTTATTCATTATATATATCTTTATAATAATCCATAAAATATAGCTATAGAAAAATGAATGACATTGTTCATGGAGATGGTAGGCCATACATAAGCATGAATGTTGTTTTCACTGTTCGATTGATGGAAAGAAAGAATGGTAAATCAAAATTCAGATTTAATAATTTATATTTATATCATATATATATATAGATATATTATGTTCATTAAATAAATACTTATTACCATCCATGTAAATTAATAATGAAAAATGAATCACATCGCTTCAAGGCGGTGGTTTTCCACATGTACACACGTGAAACATTATCGTATTCCAATTGATTGTGGGTAAGAAGGTGGAAATTATATTATAATTCCAAAACCATAACTATAGAGTATATATCATATATAATAATTAATACCATCATAATATACATCCACAAAATATGGTGATGCAAAATGAATCGAATCGCAACATAGAGATGGTAAGATGTGTGTATGCAAGAGCAATGCTTTCACTTTCTATTTAATTGGAAAAGAGGGTGGATAAGTGTAGTTTCAGAATAATCATAACATTTAAGTATATTTATAATTATAATTTTTTTATTTTATGATAATTAACACATATTTAGAGGAGCTATAAGAAGATATAATTTTGGATAAGTAAGGTAAGACGATTACCTCATTTTCGAGTGACCTCCTTTATACCATTTCTTAAAGAACCTAGAGTTGGTATTTAGTGGATACTAACACCTTAATGAATTTTATAATTTTGTTTACAAGAGTAATATTAGATTATTTTTAGATTTATATCTAAAAATGTTGATAAAATAAGTGAATGTAGTGGTGTTCTTTTATAAGGGAGGGAAAAGACAAACACATAATTATTAAAAATATTAAAATATATCCAAGTCATTCTCATAAAAATGTATTTCAAATAGACATATATATATATTAAAATTTAAGGTAGTAAGTTTTTGAAATATACTCAAAAAATAGAATTTTTATTGGTAAAAGATATATTTTAAACTATATAATCTAGTTTAACCCCTTAGCATACCTATTTTATCCTTATCCATGGTAAAAATCATTTTCTGAAGGAAATGTATTTCTAAAGCATAATATGACATTAAAAAAATTTAATAATTATTTATTATTAGTTCATCAATAAATTTATATTTAATAGTATATATATTTCATAACTAGCTTACTCATATTCATACACACCAATTCGGAAACTAGGATTTAATGATCATAATTAAATAACAACATTTCATGATCATTTAAGGTTGGTGTTGGGTTCTATATACACTATCAAACATTATTTTATTCTTTTAAAATAAAGTGGTGTTATAGATCCATAGTATTTAGTAAATCAACACATATATAGGCATATTTCATGTGAATCCTACCAGCCTGTAATTTTTCATGAACACTTTCCTCTTGCCCATGGGCTAAGAGACAAATTCTATAATAGACCATAAATGCGCAAACTAAAGTGAATCCGATGTGAAATTACACAATCTTAAAAATGGAATATAAGAATAGTAATTCCTTACCCTAGAAATTTTGATGTTATATTAGTAATGGTGTTTGTAGACCCTATTATAAATGTTGTTTGCAACAGATCTGTTTGATATCTATCTCATGTTCTGACACATTACTAGACACTCTTTATTCCAACTCCCAAATCATAAAACCAACCTGCTCTGATACCATTTTGTAGTGAACCCACTTGGATTAACCAGAAACGTCATCGGATTTGGGTCACTATAAGGTCTTAATTTTTAATACTCACACAGTAGAGGGTCCTGACTAGCTGCGATGGGGTAAAAGATACAATAGGGAGAATATACCATCTGATCATAGTCAATTAATAGAAGATAACATTTAAAACACATACACATTGGGTGTAAACATTATCATAAACATAAAAAATAAAATAGATCAAAATAGTTCTATAATAAATATAATTTATCATTAATTAGTATACACTCAATCATGAAAAACATACAGAAGCAATTTCCCCAAAGGGAAAACCATAAGAAAAATAAAAAACTACATCAGTCTATACTATCAACTCAGAGATGAACCACATACTCAATATCTATAATTCTTGGGCTACACCATCTCTATCATACCACTCCACACAAGAGGATCCACTTGATTAAGAATCATTTGGCCTTGACCTCATCCACTGCAAAACCTATTCACTAATATGAAAGCATCCATCAGGTCTTCACGCACATTGAGGTGCATGTATAGTGGGATAGAAAAAATCATAGTTGGTAACCCTTGATTTTGAACCTATATTCTATTGTCATAACAAGTGTATGTGAAAATTATATACCAATCCTATATGAAACAAATAACATTTTTAATATAAGAACAACTTCTTTAAATAAAGGTTGAAAAAATAGACACTGCAGGTTCTAGCCTAACACCAAATGTAAATCTTCACCCTCGTTGGCCCATAATAGAGGATTTACAACACATGGCCCACCAAGGAAAAAAAAGAAATGAATTTTCAAGACCTAAATTCAAAATGTAGTACAAAATATTGGACCCTAGTGCATAACCATTGGTGTCCACATGAAAATATTAATCAACCTTTGCTCCAAGACTCCAATAACACGATCTAAATTAGCGTAAATGATATCTAGTTAGGAAATATAGAGGACCTATTAGTCCAAAATGTCCTACCTAATTAATTGGTAACCTTTTATAGACCCAAAAATAGGAGTGATTTATACCATAACCTAGGATAATACAATATCCATGGCCTTGAGATTACACAACACCCACGGTAAAAAAAACCTAGTCTATGAGCACCTGGACACCTAATGATCCCAAAGATTCTCTTTCTAGGGTACACACTCAAATAGAGGGGGGTATTACTCATCCAGATCATTTATATGATGCTTAATCCCATATAACCATATCTATACAATGGATTAGAGAACTACATCAAGTATCAGGGACAAAGACTGACCCCAGATATTCAATGGGTCTCCCCCTCAAACAAAATTATTGAGATGAAAAGGACTCAAACATTATAGATAAAGGCCATATAAATGTTGGATGATGTGTACTTGAAACCACCATCCAAACAGTTAAACTATCAGTATTGATAAACTCTTGTCCATAAAAGCACACATAATCTATCTTAGATCCCTATATCTCAACATCCAACACACAACCACTATAAGATCTCCATGAATCACCATAGGGCCCAACCAAACTCTGTGCTCACACACAGCCTAGTGTTAAAAACGGTATATTCCCTACTATGGACTCCCTCATTGTACCCAATCTCATTGCCAATGACTTTAAAAAGATACTAAAATATTCTAAAGTCCATAACAAGAGTAGGAAACCCTATGAGGGGTTCCTCAAGATCATCAAAAATAATGCGACATGCCCCGTGTAGAAAAAACCTAAATAGACCTCAGTGGACCCCAAATGATCCTTGATAAAAAACTACACCCAATGGGAATCCAACAACACAATCCTACCTATATGGGTATTCTCCATGGTCTAAATTACCACCTCAAAACCTGAACATAAATGAGATCTTTAGGCCAAGACAAACCAAGCAACGTGGGTGTCCTCAACCACCGACTATGAAAATATATGATCAATTGATCAATAACTGGACCACCAAGAAATCCTAAAGAGTCCCTCAAACTCATTTCAACATCACAAAAATACATAGATGAAACCACTATCCCTTGATGTCGGCCTATCCCAATGTCCCTAACCAACCTGATCCTAAAACATAATAACTAAAAATCAACTGATTGAACCCTGAGAAATAAATTAAAACATTCTAGGACAAACTATTATCTATTTAGGTATACATCATGATACCACCTTTCATGATCTATCCAAAATAACCACATAAATATATTTACAAAACATTTGATCTAAGATTATCACTGAGCTCAAAACCCTCAACTATTCTTCGCAACTCATAACCCAACACCCATTAAAATTAAGAAACCAAAAAAATGATCCTTTAAATAACAACCCATACAAAACACAATCCAAAGGATCCACCACCATTATTAGCATGGTAAAACACATAAAATGTATTAATAACAAGTCTAATTTTGTCATGAGGTTGAAAAATAGACAAATAAAATATTGTAGTAAATGTACACAATGTATACTTGGGGTACACAGTGTGTACCCCCAAGGTCATCCCTATACATGATCATTAATTTAATCAGTGTGTAGTTTTCCAATGTACACACCATGTATGCCCTTTTCATTTAATGTACCCCCACACGGGCACCTTCTCGTGTACCTTAACCCCCACATGGTGTGTACAACACCCATATACATGGTATCCATCACCCACGTACATGGTCAATACCCACATGGGGTTCCCGACCATGTACCTAGCCATATACCAACAACACATGGTTTGTACAAGCATATTGCACAACATCTATCCATGTACATCCCATAGGTTCTGTCCATTTTCCCTATATGGCCTTGTTCCCTCAACACACCCTAAGTCACCAATACAAGACCTATACACTTGATACATGGTTTTTTTCACCGAAAAACAATATTCCACAAATAAAAATAACACAACAATGTGTTATATTAAATAAAAATCGTGTACATGGGTATTCATGAATGAAAAACCATAAAAATTGATCAAAATCTACATTTCTCTATCATTATGGCTAGATCAACCCACTTAGTGTTCCCAAGAACCCAAACAAGGAATTAAAACAATAAAACATGTAAAATATATGGATTTATGGATGAATCCTAAAATGGCCATTACATCTATGTGGAATCCACTGATACTTTGCACCAAATCCCCACCACACACCTAAAGAGCCTCGATCTACCACCAAACAAGTTCCACAAGAGGTGCCCCATCCTCCATATTCATCTTATCTTCCTCTTACTCTCACAGCTATGTGATGCTAATGATTCAAGAGGCATACATGGGAAGTAAAAGGGTAGAAAAAAAAAGAAAATGAAAGGGGAAATTAAAATGAATGAAAAAGGAAAAATAAAAAGGTTTTGAACATAGAATTGATGCCCAATTCATGTATGTTCCTTGACTAGGGAAACCACCCACCCATCCATTTTAGACTCAACCATTAAAAAGGAATCAAAATCCGATGGTCCATTTAAAATAAACCAACAAATGAACATGCAATAAAAAATTAATATTTAATAAAATATATATTAAATATTGTACAAAAAATAAAAAAGTTCAGATTTACACTAAACTCCCATTAGGGGTTAATATATATATTCCCCATATGGTGGTTATAAAAATTTTCTATATCATATTATAAGTGTACTTACCATTTCAACCCTGAATAATCCCTAGAGAAAATGTTCAAATTTCCCATTATTTTCAAAACCCATGATGATATGAGGCATCACAGCTACTAAAGATTAAATAATTACTAGTATAAAAGTTGGTTCCCTAAGAAGAAAACAATAAGTTGATGAGAAAACCATAAAATAGTATCATCAATATTCTATTGATTTTAGATAGCATGAAATTGTTAAAAGATTATCCAAGTTTGTGGTGAATTGTTGCTACCATAATTGGTTCGGGCATTGTGCAGTGTATTGTCAATAAAATTCTTTAAATACTGATGTTCAATGAAATAACGTTTCAAAAGAAAAAATAAGGAATAGAATCAATATCCATATATGGTAAAAATAAAATAATGTTTTGTAAATAGATTCAAATAACATGAATACTTATGTGATGTTTTCAAAGGTGCTGGTCACAATGGTTGTGATCTCTAATATCATTATGAATCAAATCCAAATGGGAATAAAGGACCATATAAGAATGTGTAGAGAAAATTACAAGTCTAGAGAAACAATTTAGATAATGATTCAAATCAGAAAACTTATAACAAAATCACAATGAATGCTGATGGTTGATCCATGGTTAAAAAACCTAATAATTTTAAGAATTGAGATTTAATCTGTAAAGGGTTATAATAATAAAATCACTCTAAAGAATAATAAATATTGATAATCCAAACAAGCTTCCAATATACCCAATGATATTTTATCAATCTATCTAACAAATTTTGAGAGATAAAGGACGATAAAAAAAATAAAAAGTGAAAGCCAGTTCCAAATCAGAATAAGATGGGTCACATAAAGAACCCAAATTTGATGAGTGGTTTTCAATAAAATACATCCTATGTGTTAAATAAGAAATATGTTTGAGGTTCAATGAACATTAAACAATACAAATACATGTATAACCTTTTTACAAGGATAAGATAAAGATTTAATGATTTTAAATACTACATTATCCCTAAAGTCTTATGTGAAGATAGAGGTTCGCCATGCAGAGAAAAGGTTTGTGATGAGTACTATTTTTCCTAATGAAAATTTATATTAAAGGAACATATGTTTTTGGTTGATGATTGGAGGCAATGAAGCTACTTGGAAAAGAAAAATTTCTCATTCATTCTATTAATATATTGAGTAAAAAAATCCACCTTATTCTATTAACTTTATGCATTATATTTTTTACATACAATGTAGAAAATTGAAGGCGATGCATGATATCATTGGATGAACATAAGAATATGTGGAGACTATCTCAACTGGGCAACAAATATAAATCGGTAACCATTCTATAATGTTTTCTCAATTTATATCTTATAAAGAAATACAACAAATGAATTACACATGAAGAATATGTTTTGGTTTTAAAATTTAAACAAATTCATGAATAAGATCCATTTTTTTCTATAAAAATTCATTGAATATTATTAATTAATCTTTTAATGAATGGATACTTTATCAAAATATAATGGAGTGTCTCTTGGAGAGGAAAAAATGAACAAGATTCCATGAATTATCGCTTCCTATAAATCTGAATTATTTTGAAATTTTCTTGAAGGATTTTAAATTAAAAAAACATTCAAAATATCTAATCCTTGGTAAATTAAATTCAAATAATTACATAAAGGAAAGGGAATGGATTCAAAATCAACAGCATTGAATGATATTTTCTAAAATGTTTTTGATAGATTTATTATAACATCAATCATACTTTATTCATGAATGTTTTTGAATTGTACGACCAAGTGTGTATAAGAGTTTTGTATTTATTTATTCTATAATATATTTTTATCAAAATTATTATTATCTTGGAAAACAGTTATGAAAATTTTAAAACAATTCAATAGTTATCATTTCATTTGGCATCAACGTTAATTAATATTGGACAAACTATTTTTTCAAGATCAAACCCTATTTTTTTTACATTGTTGGAACCAAAATAAGGGATGATCAAGAAAAAATTGAAAGAATTAGGGTTTTTCTCCTAAATCCTATTCACAGATCCCTTAGTTCCCCACATCTTCTCAAAGCTCCACCTTCATGAAGCCCTTACGGAGGAAGGGGGTGGGATGCTCTGTGAACCGATTTAATGTTCGTGAACCTGCTGTGGAGCAAGGAGGTGGGATTCTCCATGAACCGATTTTACGTTTACAAACCTGCCACAGAGCACGGAGTTGGGATTCTCAATGAATCGATTTTACATCCGTGAAACAGTTTCAGAGCAAGGAGGTGGGATGCTCCACAAAATGATTTGACATTCATGAACCTGGCACGGAGTAAGGAGGAAGGATGCTCTGTGAACCCCTTTGACATTTCCAAACCCACCACAGAGAAAGATCAATCATTACAATGAGTGGGCTCTACTTCACAAAACCTATTGCCTATAAATAATGGGATCCCCTTGATCCCAAAGAACATATCCTTTAACCTATCTCCTTCTGAGCTCCCACATTGCAAAGAAATTTATTCTCTTTGAATCGTGATATTTTCATGTTACATTTTCATCATGAATTGACATTACCTCTACATGAATTCCTATATTGTTTAGAGATGGATTCCCTTCATAGATCCCAAAGGCCTCCATGAAGGAAGGATATCCCCAATGGGACATGGGTATTCACAGAGCACTTGTGCTTCAGGAATTAACTTTCATGCACATGTGTCTGGAATGCTATGGTAGGGTCACTGTGCTTCGAGAAAAACATTTCTGGGAAATATTACACTTCCTGGGGCACCATTGCATTATGAGAAATTTCTCCACAAATGAATTTCCACTTCACGAAGAACATTATATATACACATTTTCCCTATGCCTTTTCTAGGCCACTTCACTTCACAAAGCACACCCCTTCGTGAAGACCCTCCACTTCATGGAGCACCAGAGCGTCACAAGTCATCTACTTATGTACTAATTGGATCTGAATCTCCTTTTCTGTTATGGCCCTTTTGGTTTACATGAATCAATTTTAGGGTCCCTTGGGTGGTAATTCTTGTTTCATTGCTTCTCCTCATGCTTCTTCACATAGGCACGCTAAATATAATTGCTTCTTTTCATAGTCTCACTAATGTGGACCCCCCTAATGGATCACTCCATTACACCCCCTCCCCACGTCAATGTTGATGCCTCACCTTCCCCATGGGGTGGGTGGTTTCAATTATGTATGTACTAAGGGGTGCAGAGTGAACCCGCCTCATCCGAACTGTACAACATTAAACATCCAAGCGCCATCATCCTCAGAACATGATGTTAAACTCTGACCTCTACCCATTCCTCCCACGCGAGTTGCGCCATATCAAACGTTCTCTACTCCCACTAGTCTCCATGGGAGTGAGATCATTCCTCACGTGGAATGATATCCACTTTATTGGAGAGGTGTTTTCAAATATGGAAAGGGAAACCACCTTAGTGCAAGCCCCTAACTTTTCTTTCAGGAGGTAGCACCCCACCTCTTTTACTTTTACTTGGTGCCAAATCCATCTCCCATTTGGATTTTCCTCCACACAGACCTCCATCCTAGAGTAAGTCCTAATTTCCATCACCCTGGGCTACTAACCACTCATAAGCCCCTATTCACTATTTGGGCCGCTTACTATGTGTAAGACCCACTTCACTTCCCATGGATGCACATTTTGTGAGGTGTTCACCAAGTTTTTTATGCCTCTTCTTTCTCACACTAATACTGAATCATGTGGGCTTAGAGTAATCATCGACCATGTCATCCTCTGTGGGCTACCTATAGTGTAATCCCCAAACACCACACTTGAACTACATGGTCTTTGATCCTTGCCAAGGCAAGGTACAAATCAAGACTCCCTGAGGTTCAAGCCCAACATCCTTTGGTTCCGACCATTTCACATCCGTCCCCACACCCGAACTATGTGTACATTAATCCATGACCAGGAAAGGTACATAAGAAGTCTCCCTATGATTGAATCCCACCATCCATTAGTTTAGACAATATCTTATCGGTCCACCACACCTTAACTATGAGGCCTTTGACCTTTTCATGGCAAGTTACGTAGAAATACTTCCTGAGTTCATCCCAACAACCACTTGTTCTTCCGACCATCATTCCAGAACACATTTTTCATGCATAAAGTTAAACTACATGCCCGTTTTTTTATACACAATGTCAAACTGCATCCACCATCCAAAAATATGTGAACTTTGATGCTTGAAATATCCTGGTATATAGGAAACCTCCCTGAGGTTAATGCACAACACCGATTGGTTACCACCATCTTCAAGTAGGTTTTACAAACCTTTCCAAACTATATTTACTTTGATAATTTCAATGGAAGGGTATGTAGGAAGCCTCCATGAGGTTCAAACCCATCCAACGGTAAGCCACTGTGACCACATCCAGCAGTACCCTATTGTGACCAAATCAAGAGGTATGTCGTTGTGACCACATCCAGTGGTAATCCGTTGTGACCCCATCCAGCGGTATGCTATTGTGACCCTATCCATTGGTTAGCCTTTGTGACCCCATCTAGAGATAATCTGTTGTGACCCCATCTAGCGGTAAGCCATTATGACCCCATCCAATAGTAATCTTTTGTGACCACATCTAGTGGTAATCTGTTGAGACCCCATCCAGTGGTTAGCCATTGTGACCTTATCGAGTAGTATACCATTGTGACCCCATCCAGCGGTAAGACATTATGACCACATCTAACGGTGAGCCGTTGTGAGGCCCATTATGCAGTAATCCATTTTCAACCCAAACCCTGGGGTATGAATCTTTCATCCCTTCTATTATGCATCATATCGCTGGTTCGTCCTAGTGGTGTAAGACCAAACACGGGCTTCGAACCACATGTAAGCCCCAGTATATCATCGGATCATTGTCCCCTATATGCACCCTATTTCTATACCACCATCTGAAATTACGTGGAATTTGAATCCCGACCACATGGATACATAGGAGGTATCTTCGAGGATCAAGCCTAGCATCACTGTCATCCTCGAGTCGAATCCATCTCATTCTTTGTCCACTCCACTTAACCATCTATTACCCATCATTAATCTTACCTGAGCATCCACATCCTGGTGGGATCATTCCACCTCCTTCCCCATTCCATTTAATAATAATCGGGTTGCTAAAAATACATTAGCCCCAACATCATTGTTCCCTCGAAGGGTTTCACCCGTCTAATCCAATCATGTCAGTGTTCTGATATGTCTGATCTGTCTCTGCTAGATTTTAAACATATAGAATACCCTATGTTAAACATAGGATGACGAGGAAA
This sequence comes from Viscum album, assembly GCA_963277665.1. Taxonomy (NCBI): domain Eukaryota; kingdom Viridiplantae; phylum Streptophyta; class Magnoliopsida; order Santalales; family Viscaceae; genus Viscum; species Viscum album. Next base: position 1,076,309 of record CAUJRU010000164.1, read on the forward strand.
ACCTCAGATACATTCCTATGGAATATAATTCCCCACATTCAATGTGGGATTACTTGGGCTTCTGTGCCCTTGAAAAGCCTTATAATAAGGGGATAAAACCCAGATGCACTAGTGTTTCTGTGTCCATACACTCCAGTGATGTCCAACGTGACTACTCCACCGACAAATGGATTCTACCTTGATCATACACCTTAGAATGTCCCAACAGAAGCAATTTAATTATCTTGCGTCCATTATGAAAATGCACTGTGAAGAGTTTCATGAACAAAGTCATAGTCTATAAGGGAGACTACGACAAGGTGACGAGTTTCGACAAGGAATCCATGGAAGGAGGAACCGAAATCCCATATTCTCATTTCAATCAAAGATCAATTGTCCCTGAATAAGTGACGGATGCTTCCCACCATTGGAATCTGGGAATGTGGGAATAAATTTGTGCCTCTTCCACAGACAGATGTGTGTGACCCGGTGAATGCATCTAAAATAGAAATGGTGAACCCAATTAGAAGATCATATCCACAGTAATGATAATAGTAGTGTTAGAGACATCAGTAGATTAGCATGTACTTGGATCCAGTTATCTTGCACCAGGTCCTGCCATGAAAATAGCAGGCCTGGTGTGAAACTCACCAGAAGTTGGTGCAGTCAAAATGTTGGACATCTTGATCTGTGACATTGTCAACATGGATCTATCATACCAGCCATGGAAGATAGAATGGTGTTGGGGAACTGGTCGTCGATTCCTTTTCATTCTGCAATAATTGGTTACTCTCTCTACTGTTCATGAACCGAGCTATTTCAGTAATTCTATCACAACTTGTCCATCGACGCAGGGGCAGGGGCAATGACAACACGAAAATATATCATGGATTCATCACTTTTTCAAAAATTTCCATATATATAAATGATGGGCACCCACACCCCACCTCCCCATCAGAATTCAAACAAATAAGAATTATAAGAGAACTAGTAAACCAATACTAGGAGGAGGGGATCATCCCAACTCGAGATATGTCCTACTAGGATTTAGAGGTGTCTGCGCCTCATCATCAACGCTGCCCCCAAGGGACACATAGGGATCCACTACTCCCCACCACAATGTACAATCTTTTTGGGAGCTTCTCCCTGGAATGTCGCAATGAATCCCTCCCCTACGGCAATGAGGTAGAGGATGGTTTTTCTAGTTCAGAAAGGATCACATTTCAAGGGCCCACAAGGAGGGACCCCACTAAGTTGTGCTAGAACCACCACCAAGTCCCATGTGTTGAAAAGTATGTAATCTATGTACCTACACCTCCGGCCCCAGTCTGGCTGACCCGATGCCAATGTCGGGCACAAGCCAAAGTGGACGCCCAGATAGGGTTGTTGACGTCATCAACTACTGTGGTCCATGCCACCTATGACTTGAATCATAAGACTTATGTGCAAACTAAGAAAGGGAATCAATATACCCGGTCTAGATCGTGGCCCCAACTTCCCCACGGGCAGGATGGGTCGACTCTCTTGGCCTCCAGCATAGATAGTGGCCGCCACCAGTATAGAGGTCATCTATGTACCACCACCATAAAGAACATGGGCCCTCCCCGCTTCCAAAAACATCACAAAGGTCCACCTCGTGCTACCATCAATCCAAACGGGGGTCCTCTACATGGAAGTGATGCTTAGTACGAATGCCTATCTTGCACTCATATCAATAGTTATAAGGTCATTCCTCTTTCCACAGAATGGCGATATGAAGATGTCACACATCCAATAGATATTTAGTATGGGGGGCTTCCCCATATCATTCAAGTAGTTGGAGGCTGCCCTCCAAGTCTCAGCAATATGATGATTGAAGGCCAGCTTCGCTTTACTAGATCCCAACATGGATGTCCTACCCGTGTTTGAATCGACTAGTATGAGGACCCCTGTCACACTAATGTCGCATGGGGAAAAAAGCATGGAGGTCCTACTTCTGATCCTATCTGCTCATGTAGAGGACCAACCAGCTCCATCACTTCCCACACAGTTCCTCCTCATATCCCCTTTGATATTTTTCCTGGTGCTCCTTGCACCCTAGCTAACTCAGGCCGGAATCCCCTCTTCCCCAACACCAGTACAGCTGAAGTGTAACATCCCGACCCGGAAGACACTAAACTGTTGCTCCGGGCCTGTTTTACACAAGCGCCCAAGAGCGCCTCCCTGTAAGCCAGAGGCTGCCAACTAGCAGTGAGAGCCTAGGGTGTGATAGTGGGGAGACTATGCCCTTATATCAGAGTAATCAATTAGCAGAAATAACTAAGTATCATATATAGCGGAAAGTAAACAGAATGCGGAAGCAATAAAAAACTGAAATAGAACAAGCTGTAATAGTAAAATGATGTAAAAGCCCAAACAGCTATGCAATACAATAAAACACTGGTCACCCACCGATCGACCATACAGATACAAGTACAAAAGAAACTGAATGTAAAAGTACCGGGCTCTGCTACTAACTCCGAGCCAAACCACGTACCCGACCTCCAGACACTGTCAAACTACTACAGCACGATCCGTATAACTACTTGAGCAGCTATGCTCGATCATGCAACACCGGGCCTCAACCCTATCCACCACGCAACTTGTGCTCAACCTCAAAAGCATACATAAGGTCTACACGTACATCGAGGTGCATGTGCAGGGGTGATAAATAATCTCAGTAGGGCACCCCGACAAGAAACATATAAATGTGATGTTAATAGTGTATGCGACAACACCGTGCTAAGCGTAGATGGTACATAACAAATAAAGTAAACCAAACGTGCAACCATAGATGAAATCAGGGTATGCAATCCCTGTCAACTGGGAAAGTGCCACCATGGATGTCCATATCTATTTACGTACACATATATAGTCCCATACCTACACACATATACATAAATATGAATATTCTTGATTAAGAGATTCAAATAACAAGAAACCACATCAGTAGTCGATCCTTCAGACCATAAGCCTGATCTCCTGGACATCCTATGGAAGGGCATTAAGCTAGACGTTGTGCCACTCAAGCTGTGTATAATTAAGTCGATCTATGGGTCTGTAATCCCATTGACATGTACCTTCTTTGGCCAATGATGGAAAAAGCCTCTGAACAAGTTAACCAGAACCATGCCCTCAAGCTAATTAGAACCCTCCCCTCAAGCTAAATGTATCCACGCCCTCAGGCTAGTAAAGTCACGCCCTCATGCTTATATAACCATGCCCTCAGGCTAATATAACCACATCCTCTGGCTTTCCCTCAGGATATATAATATCGCGCCATCATGCCTCTCCATCAGGCTATATAATATCTCACCCTCAGGCCTCACCCGCAGGAAATATAATATCCATGCCCTCAGAAAAAATAGAGTCCTGCCCTTAGGCTATTGTAAAAACACCACACTCAGGCATATGTAATCGGGCCATTCCCAACATATAAACATGCAATTTACATACAATTACTCTCAAGGAAAAAGTAATGCATAATCAAACATGGCATACCCTCGGGTATCTGGGCCAAACGGCTAAACAAAGGAACGCACCCCTGGGGTGGTCCTAGATCCAAGAAGTGATCCGAAAAAGCAGTTTATTATCACATTTAATTACCTTTATAATTCTAGGTACTCAAAACAGCCAAGGCCTCAGCCACACGACACCCCATCATGGGTTCCTAGCTCAACGGTATAAAAAAATGCACAACAGTTGGAATTAAACATCATATCACCTACTAATCAAGAAAACAAGGCAAAGTAGGCATCCCAAAAAACAAGAAGACACCTCATGTTTGGCTCAACAGCCACCAACCAGGAAGCACCTCTGTTAACCACTACAGAATCAGCAAACCAAGTCAGATGTAAACAAACAAGTGCGGGTAGCCCGAACGGCCAACCCTACAATACATCAAAATCCTAAAGGGAGAACCAATTTGGAATGGGTTCTAGGTGACACCCCATCACCATCTCTACCCAAAACTAATGTAACAACATAGGGTCGGTCAAACCACGGGTACTCTCCGGGTCCCACAAGTCAAACACCAAGAAGTCGTCCTACTCGAAATCCTTCAGATAACTAGAGAGAAAGAATCCAACAGGGGATCCTTAGAAAAGATGAATCCTAAATGGGATCCTAGAATGAAGAACAAAGAGGCGACCCATAACATGGGTCCTCTCAAAGAAAACATGAGAGTGTTCCTTCAAGGACTCTCTAGTTCAGCACACAAGCAAGGGATCCCTCAGGGGACCCTTAGAAGCATCCAGTCTCACGGACTCTTAGGCTAGAAGAGCACATCTCACTAGGGAAAAGTCCTCTAAATTAATGGTTACAGAAGATATCTCACAGCTCATCTCATACTGAAGGTCTCAACTAAGTTGGTATGAATACCCAACTTATCAGACACACCCAGTCTCACTCTCAGGTGACAACTGAACTCGATAAAGGGAGGAACAACCCCTCAATTTAGATTAAAACCCTCAAAACCCCACTTTATATGACCTATAAAAGTAAAAAAGGATTCCACCATTGCGATCTATGTGGATAAACACTCAGAATCGACCACTCACACGCCAAATTCTGACTTCTAGAGCATAAGATATCCCAAAATTACTAAACTAGAGCAGTACATGGCCAGAGTACATGGACAGAGCACATTGGGCCTGACTGTGTAATAGTACACGGCATGTACTTTACTGCACACATTGTTTAATGTTCACAAAAATTCTCACTGTGTGTATTTTCACTAAAACACATGCCCAAGTACCACTACACATCATGTACTCAAAGTACACTGTGTGTAGTTCAAAAAAAACCCGCTAAAACCATGTTCTATTCCACACGGCCAGCCACACGGCGTGTACTCAATGTACATGGCGTGTACTTTAAAAAAACGCATCTTCTACAAATGGGAAGAAGACACAGCGTGTTCCCCTGGAACACATGTCGTTTATACTTGGTTTTCCGACGGGAAACCACTAAAAACGCCTGGTTCACTCATTTTCTCAACCGAAATAACAAATCGAGCCCCATGGGAATACAAGAAAGCCATATAAGGCTTAGAAAACCTAAAAAAACTTGTTTAAAGTGGATCTATGGAGAAAACATAAACAACCCTACCTGTGTACGGAATGGGCCAAAGCTTCGATTGATTTCACGGCTCTCGGTTGCCCTTCGCGGAATCAGTGCATCGAGGGCTTCGAATCAGTTCCACTCTTTCCTTCCTTCTCTCTTGTTTTCACGATCTCCCAATTCTCCCATGGGGAACGACCGAGAATAATCTACACATGGTGTGTGAACAAAGAAGGAGGAGGAAGGAAGAGAGATAAAAGAAAAGAAAAGAAGAAAAGAAAAGAAAGAAAAAGGGGCCCGGTCCGGCCCCTTCACCCAACATGAGTTTATTCCTTCCCTGGGAAAAACTCCCCCTTTTGGACTCAACGACGTAGACGGAATCTCAATCCGATGCTCCTTTTAAATTTTATCACCAAATGAACTTGCGTGAATGATATAATATTTAATTTATTTATATTAAATATTAAATATTCTGCCAAAATTCGACCAGCTCAAATTTCCACCAAACTTTTTTCCTAGGGTAAAAACCCTATTCCAAGATGAACATAGTGGTCCAAATAATTATTTGAGATCATCTTGTAGTGGAAAACGACCATTTTACCCCTCACGAGCATCCAACAGTAAAAATTCAAATTTCAACTAAAAGCTGCAGTCTGAAAAAACACAGGTACTTACATGAAGGTCCTCTACATGACAGAAATCTAAAATATCTTGAAGAGCCTTCCTGGGGCAGGAGGTCGGGTCATTGACACCACAAAAAGAATGCCAAGAAGTTTTAGATAGAGATCAAACTGGTTTTCTTCTCGGGTTCTGAGGCAGAATATGAAAAACTGATGGAGCCCTTGCTTAGATACTCTAAATCAAGGGTCAGGGTAGGAACATGGCATATTTTCCTCATACATCTAGAATGTGAGGTCCATCAGATTCCCACCTCCCTCTATAGGTATATCTAAGAAGATGGAAATTTTGAAACCCCACGAGTTACAGTGGTGCCATAACCACCATCATCACTAGAAGCACACTCTACCTCGATTATAGATCATGGAGTGATATCCTGGAGACTAATGGTGGATGAGCAGCATCATAACCCATTTTCGGTGGCTATATTACACGCACCAAAAACTGTGGACGTCATCCCATATTACCATGATGTGGTGGAAAAGTCACAACACTCTTCAAAGGATAGCCCATGATGCAGCGTCTTGTCAGCTTGCTCGCCGTATTATCCACTGTCCATCCTCCCATCTCAGTGGTCTACATCGGTACCACTACTGGTTCCCAGGCCACCTCAAGTATATGAGTGGGGAAATGTAGGGCTAGAACCTGAATATGGACCATGGAGATAGTGGGATATCTTCATAGTGGACCATTTCCCTGAGATGTTTTGGTCAGTTACACTGCCAAATATTTGGGAACCAGAAGTGCTCACCCAGCGGGGATGGATTCTTTCACCAGACCCTCTGGATGACTCATTTCCTCCTTCGGAATCAATTAGGGACTGACCCCAAGAGTCATTCACACTTCGAATAAATCATCCAACAATGTCATTAGGTCGATTTAGCTGCATCCTTGTGGCCCAGTACCCTGATTCACGAGGCCACCAAAATAACCTCCAACAATTATTCATCAAGAGAATTAAAGTGAATCTCAAGATAATTTTTGAGGATTCTCCCCATGTTAATATTTGTGGTTGGGGGTAGTACATGGCCTTCCATTTTAGTTCTATCTCACACCAGTCCGATTTTCCAGGCAACATAGATGATATGCCTCCAGACAAAGTCACGGGTTACATGGATAAACTATTAGAGGAAGAGAATGAGTTGGACCTCCTTGATGGGTACATACCCCCTAAGGGTGTGCCGTATATATTGGATCTATTGGGAAGGGTTACTTGAATGTAGAGAAATGTAATGGGTCTTTCTGTGCCAACCGAGCCACTGGCCCTCAGTCGAAATCCCAACAAGGGAAAGGAACTCTTCAGATCCATCAAACCCTTCAACCCGACTGGCTCAGTGAAAAAGGTAGAAGATGACCCCGAAAAAGACGTGTTGTGTCAGCAACTCACCGAGTAGAAGGAAGTGGTCGACGACCTTCTTGCCGAATGCACCATGGAGGGATGACCAGACTATGGTGATCCTCAGCCAGGGCAGTAGGGGCAGGCACAACATCCCCTTTTTGAACTGCCACTAGGTGACCCTAACCATCTCCCCCATGTAGAAAAGTTTGAGGATGGGACATATTTTAAGATGGCGTGGAATATGTTCCCAAATACTCTTGAATTGTGTGAAAATCCTAAAGACTCAGCCCAAAATCCCCTAGCTACTCCACAGGTCGTACCACCAGCCTTTTCATGACCCGATGGTCCTATTTATCATGTTGAAGAACCTTCCATCACACTAGTTGTCAGGATCCCTATCATGATATGGACCCACATCTAAATGATCTAATGCAGGTAGTCATTTCTGGTCTTGTGGCATTAGAGACCTGATAGGTGGAAATTCCGCCTGATGGAAAGGCATATCCTGCATGGGTGGATGACTTTCCTGCACCCTCAGGTTTTGGGAATCATAAGTTTTCCCCTTTCCATGGGATAGGGGACCCACCATAGCACTTGGACTATTTCTTCTTAAGGTGTGTCCCTATTTTGGGAACTTCGCCATATTTGGAAGCCACCAAGATCTAGTGTTTTGTATAGACTTTGGAAGGGCATACATTCTCCTATTACAACCATCTCTTCTTTAGATTAGTGTATGGCAGGGAGGTCCTCTGTACGAAATTCCACTACTAGTTCAGTTCCACCCCTCGAGAGACAAGTATCGTCGACCTCGTCATGTACAATCAGAGGCCTGATGAGCATGTTTTAGACTTCGTCGCTCGGTGTAAATGTCTCATATACTCCATTGACATGTGGCTGAATCTGGAGAAACTATTGAAAATGTGCATAGGGAATGTCATAGAGAAACCAGTCCCCTCTTTGATCACCCAACACTACCTCGGGTGATTCTCAATATTCTTTAATAAGACCCAATCTCTATTGGAAGCCTTTTAGTAGGCTATGTAGGCACGTTTGATGCCTCCGATAATCCCCATGATAAAGGCCACCATGGCCGTGCCTGATGTAGTGGCCCAAATAAAGGCCCCCAGAAAACAAGAATTTCAACTAGTAGAGCATCCTCTATAGCCTAGAAGAGGCCCTCCATCTCAAGAACAACCTGCAACCCAATAGTTCCCACATCAAAATCTACAGGTTCCCTAGTGTAATGCGCTGCCACTGCCAAGGCATGATAACCAAGCTTCACTTTTTCAGCAATCTCCTATAGCCCCTCATTAGGGTCATGCTACAAGGGCCCCCTTCTTGGGAAAGAGGAACCAAACCTAATTGTTTTGTGAGGCATATGTCCTTGGTTACTTCCACAGTTTCTTGAAGAAGTGGATTGTAGGTTCTCCTGAGTGTAGGAGGAGAGAAGAGGAGAACATAACCGATCTCTCTAATTAAAACCCCTACCACTAGATCATGGGGAACACCCTCAAATAGTGTTATGAGTTTAAATACTGGATTCCAGAGCATGTGGATAACTACATATTCTAGTTGGTCCTAGCTCCGGCACACGTGGCATGAGTCATTGTGAGGCCAGACAACAGTAGTGACCATGAAGGCAAGTGGCATCATGTTTCAAATCGTGGGTCCTAGAAGTATGATAATTGGATGGCTTGTAAAATAGTGACCCAGGACCATGGTGTTAATCATGCATGCCTGAATCGACAAAAGACTTCAGAAGTCGGAGATACTAGTTCTGCATCGCCGTCTCAGCCTCCGTCTTCCTAGATGTGAAAACACCGGTAGTGCTTGGGAAAGAAAAGTCCCCCGCTAATCCCATTGTCATCTCGTACTCTCTACGACTTCATTCCCCCACACGTGGTGATCCATCCAATAATACATCCAGTAGTGGAAAACTCAAAAAGTGATGATCAATGGTATGCCTCAGTTAATACCATAGAGCTAGTAAATCCCTACATGATTGTTGACCATGAGGACTGCCAGGAGGATTCTCCCAATGTCCCCACCTATCGTCAGCATCGACAGAGACATGACTATATGGGCCATCGAAGTACTCCAGTAAGAACTTCCATTCAGCTTGTGGATGCTACCAAAACCAGGCGACAAGCCTAGCGTAGATCTCAACACAGGAATCCTTCTCACCTAATGAAAACAAGATAGCCTTAACTGCCTTTTGTGTTGTTGGATCAGGAAAATCCATCTCGACTGCATTGTGACCCACCACACCCTACTACAGTTTGGTCTCAGTCATTTCTCCATCATCTAATAGTCACTCTATTGGCTTAAACTAGTGAGTATTGGGATATTTCTAGTACCAAGAAACCACCGGTCTAGCTGGAAGGTCCCACTATACCTCATGTAGTAAAGAAAACTCCAATATGCAGAAGTTCAAATCTGACATGGAAATATGGCGTCCTCAAGCATCTTTCCACCATTCTAGTAAGGCTCTAATTCCTTGAGGATCTTCACTAGTCACCAGACATGTGTGAGGCCCTTACTGAGTATTTAAGAAGACCACTCCAGTTTGAGATGGAAGTAGTAGTTGTAGAAGCCTTTAATGCTGAGGCGGTCGAGAAGGATGAATGTCAAGCCATCATCTCGTTCTGTAGAGAAGATGAAGGCCCTACCATATAGGGGCACATTCTCCCATTATACATCTTCATCATGTTTAATGGAATATAAGTTAATCACCGTCTCGTCGACATGGGATCTAGTATTAACATAATCCTGACCATGACACTGCGAAAAATTGGATTTTTAGAAGTTGATCTGAGTTCCATTGACCTAATAGTCCAATGTTTTGATAGTATGTAATAGGTACATATAAACAAGATACTATTGAAGACCATGTTCGGTGGCATACTTTCCAGCACTAAATTTATTGTTGTCTCCCAGGAATCCACCTACAATGATTTGATGGGAATGTCGTGGCTCCACCTGCATGTGGTAGTTTCCTCATCATATCACTAGTGCATTAAGAACTTCCATATGGGTCAAGTGGTCATCCATCAAGGTGACCTGTCTACCTTTGCCTCTTGTGAAGCTTGATATCAGGATGCTGACTACTATAAAATCAAAGAAAAGAAGATTCATGCTTTCAAGGTTAAGCATTAGACGACTATGACTAACCCTTGGGCAGATGTAGATTAGGACGACATCTTTCCAATCCACCTATTGGAATCTACCTCCTCGGACATGGGACAATGCTTCGCTGTTTCTAGAACAAGGGGGGAACACATTCCCAAGTCTAAGAGATGCTGAAAGGTAACCTCTTATTCTTATAAGAATCAGGACTCATTGATCTCTATACCACCTTCCCCCATAAGGTATGAGGATGTTTTCACCATGGTGATGGCAATCCATCATACTTTCATATTTCACTAGGATGGTATTAAACATCCCAAGATGACATGACACTATTCCTTGGATATCATCAAGAGTGGACCCATGGGTCGTAGAATAGATGGGATCATGATTAAAAGCCTTCATTGCTATGTCTATGGCAGCAGTACAGTCCCCTGTTGCAATGTTCACTACCAATCAGGCTTGTACAAGCCTCTCGTCGGTATCTGTTCACTCAAAAGCATTTCCCCTCACCATGGATCCCCCATACGTAGGTGAATAAGATGATTTAGAGGATTCTCCCCTGCCTTTGAAGAGGGTGTATCCACCATAGTTGATGAATTTGTAAAGGTGTTCCCTGATTGTGAGGTAGACCCAAAACTCACACAGATTAGTGTCGCAATTCTCCTAGTGGAGAAAAAATATTACATATACTTCTTTAAACAAAATTGTGGTGTATTCACCTAGATTTATGATGAGATTCTAGGACTAGATCATTATGTAGCTGTCCATCGACTTGGTGTCCTGGTAAATCACAACTGGTTCAAGCAGCCACCTAGTAAGATGCACCCTTCCCACAGTGCCATGGTCGAGGCTGAATTTGACATGATCATCAGAGACAATTTCCTTAAGGAGGTCTAGTACCCCATATGGATGGAAAAATTTTATACCATTCATGAAGAAGAATGGACATATCCATTTCTACTTCGTATTCCAACTTCCCAACTGTCAATGTCTGAAAGAAGATTTTTACCATCCTTTGATGGAATTGTTGATCGAAACTACAACTGAGTTCCAATCCCTCTATTTCATAGATGGGTAATCCAGGAATAACTAGATCCAAATGGACCCTGAGGATCAGGAGTCAACAAAAGTTAGGGAACCAAAAGTTACTTTCTGCTACTGATTCATGCCCTTAGGTCTCAAGAATGCGGGTTCCGCCTATTATCTAGATATACATCATATATTTAAGCAAATCCTCAGAATGTTGGTCGAATTTTATGGGGATGACCTGGTGGTAAAATCATGCCAGTGCTAGGACCATATCAATGACAATGAGAATGTGTTTGGATTTCTCTATTTTCACCGGCTAAAGATGAACCTGTTGAAGTGTGCCTTCAGGGTCTCCTCTAGAATGTTTCTTGGCTTCATTTTTAGGTTCAAGGAAATCGTGATCAACCATGAGAAGATTAAGTCCATCTGTCAAATGTCTCCCCTGAGAAATATTCAGGAGCTTTAAGGCTTAGAAGTACACTTAGCCTACATATGTCAGTTCAATGAAAATTTAGCTGGCAAGTGTAATCCCATTTCTCAGCTAATGAATAAATTCATAATATATTATTGCGATATAGAGTGCTAGATTGATTTTGAGGAAATCAAGAAGTATCTAATTTAGTCTCTAGTCTTAATTCCAAACATCTCCTGAATTCCATTATTCCATTATGTGACCACCCAGGAATGATCTCTCGGAGTCCTTCTCTCCCATAAGATCAAAGAGGTTATAGAGAACAACCTCTGGTACCTTAGCTGCATGCTCCTCGATATGGAGACCAGATACTTCCATATCAAGAAGTGATTCCTTGAATTGGTATTCACAGTACCAAAAGTGTGGCATTACCTCCAACATCATGAGGTTCAAATGGTGTCTCTTGTAGATACCTGTATGTACATCCTAAACCACCCATGTTGACTGGCCAACTAGCTCAATTGGTGATAATCCTCCAGTAGTTTGTTATCAGGTTATTCCTTTAGAAGGCTATTAAAGGAAAGCATTGGAAAACTTCAATGTTGCCCATCCATCTCCTATAGACCAGTCACAGGACCGTGAATTTTTTAATGAGGAAATCCTCTTGGAAGACCAATCCATATCATACTAGAAAATTCACTTATATGGAACTTCCCCGAGAACAACTATTAAGAGGCTCAATGATCCCAGACTCAACAGAGTAGGCCTCAATATCATCTTAATTACCCCGACAGAATCCATTCTTCCATATTCATTCCTGTTGGTAGAAGGTTTTACCAACAATATAGTAGAGTATAAAGCTCTCATCACTATCCTGGAATTGTCCCTCGAGATTGATCTGCCCCATTGTCGCGTGAAATGGCATTACGAACTAGTCATCAAGAATATTAACAGTGAACATGTCATCAGAAAGCCAGAACTCGTACCATTGTTGGATCACACTCTCCACCTAATGGACCAGTTCCCACTTTGTCCAGAAGTTACTCATGTCGATCGATCTTAGAATAGTTGAGCTAACACCCTGGTTGACCTAGCAACATCACTTGTGGAGCCCGAGCAGGATGATCTAATTATCCACTTGGAACACTAGAGATTCATTTCTCTTATCACTCTAGATAAAGATGATATCCTTAAGGTGAGCCACCATACTACCAGTGCCTCCACATTAGGACCCCCAGGTCCCCATGATGCAGTGATTGAAGTGACTCCCAACTGGAGAACCCCCTTTGTTGAGTATCTCCAGAATGGTAATTTTCCAGTGGATCGGGGCTGAGCATATGTGAATTCAACAACGCATGTTACAGTTAACCCTATAGGACAGTCCTAGTCATGAGAAGATCCTCTATTTTCTTGAGTTTGATGTGGTTCTCCATCGTTTCATTCAAGGAGTCATGATATCGAATGACATATAGGGGGATCATGCATGTTCCTGCGAGGCCAATCAGACCATGAAAAAACTATCTCACTAGATCCAGAGACTGGGGCACTTTTGTCCCTCTATGATCCATGAATGCATCGAGTTCTCCAAAAGGTGGCACACGTGCCAAATTATTTTTAACGTCATGCATTGTCCGCCAGAGCCTCTCTACTCCACCATGTACTCTTTTCCATTTTTTGTATGGGGACTCGATGTCATGATACCTTATCCACCAGTAATAGATTTCCAGTATAGATTCATCTTGTAACACCCCAAGCTTCCACGACACACTTCTCTTTGAATAATACAATATCGTGTGTTGTACACAACACTGAGTTCAAGCGCACCATGACTTACCAAAGTAGTCGTTCAAAAACTGTTATGAATAGTATTAACTGAATTTTAAATTTTTTATTATCCTTAGAATATTAGAATCAATATTATGAGTTTTTAAGACATAATTTAAGAACAAATTCATTTTTCCTGATAAAAGAAGTATTTTTAAAAAATGTAATTTTACCGCATTTTAATGGAAAATCCTTTTTAAATCAAATGTTCGAAACTTTTATATATTCAATTTGACAAAATGAACTTCTTATTTATAATTGGGACATAAGAATTTTTTTCAATAATGTTTTGGTGTTTTTCTAATAACATTCATTTTTGGGTGAATAGTGAAAAATACTATATTTTAACTGAAAACAACTTTTTAAATCAAAATATTTTATATTGTTAAATTATACATTTTAATGGTATGGAAGTATAAATAGATTATATTTTTACCATTTAATCCAATGATGGTTATTTTAAGTAATTTCACCTTGAAATTAGACATAATCATGTGTCAAACCTTTTATAGTTATTATTGTTTTTAAAATACGCCTTTTGGGTTTAACAGTGGGAATAAATTTTAAATTAATAAAATCAACTTTTATGTTTTAAATTTTGTAAAATAGACTTCATTTTTGGATTCAGAATATCAAAATTAGCCTAGGGTGAAATTTTAGTGTTTTTCTGAAAACATTTAATTTCTGATGAATAGTGAAAAACATGAGTCATGGTTTAAAACCGAATTTTTATTTAAATAATTATTTATTTTATTTAAATTTAATTAAGGTCAAAATAGAAACATAGTACCTATATATGTTCAATTTAATTCATTGGAGTTAGTTTAGAATCATTTTAGATATATAAAATGTTTATGAAACATTTAACCTTCTTTTACCCACCTCCTAGGAGAATTGGAAAATTCAGATAAAACATAATTTTACCGCTTATGTGAGTTGAATTTTGAAAATACTATAGAAACAGTTAATATCAAAAAGTAAAATGTTTTTCAACAAGATAGAAATATTTTCTTGTGAATTGTAACTGTGTACTTTTATTTACCACGGTAAAAAGTAAATAGGGTAATTATGGATAAAAATGATATTATTATTACCCTAAAACATGTCCTAATTCTATTGGATAAGTATAATTCGACAAAGAACAACTTTAGAATAAAATATGAACCTCCCTGGTCCACATGAATTTGATTTGGACATTAATTATTATTTTATTCAAAGAAGAGTTAAAAGTGTTAAATTCAATGTTTAATAACTAAAACATTATTAATATAGGGTTACACATAATATAAATTCAACAATAAATATTAATTAGAAAGATAAAAGGATTTCGTTCATAATGGAATTTTATTTATAATTTTTAGAGATTAAATAATAAAATTTATTAATGATACACTGATGATGCAGTAATTACCCTATTAATGAAATAATCAAATAAATGGTATTATAAATATTAAAAAAATATAATGTCAAAATTTTTATGACACCCAAGAATTTTATAGATGAATAGGACAAGTTAGGGATGATTAAATGTATCTTTTTTTATGTAATAAAGTTCTGATGTCTTTCACAAAAACAAAATACAAATAGTGTCAAAATTTACATAAATTAATATTTAAAACAAATACTATATTATTGGTTGATATAATACTCCTAAAAATGTAAGGATCTTCCAAAGAGCTTAAATAATATTATAAATGTCATTAATGATCCACTTTAGGTTCCCTTGGATGTTTAGAGTATGTTTATTAACCATATAGAGTAAGAATACATGAAGACACGGTAAACGTTAAACTATTTAACTAAGAGCTAAATCAAAAAGATAGGGTGAAAATTCTAACCTAAACTTGTCTAAAAACTATTGGTTAGGACGATATCGACCCATAACCACCTAAGGCTCTAAATTTATTCATTTGGAGATACTATAAACTGAATATAAATTTATTATAAAATAATACTTTTAGTTCTTCCTAAAGAGCCCCTCCACCTTATAAAAGGTCACAACTTATATCAAATTATTCATACCTTAAAAGCCTTTTGGTTCGGCCAAAACCTTCCAAAATATACTCCCAACATCCCTAAATTAATCCTAGAGGCCTTATTTTAATTAGAAAGCCAACTTAAAGAGCCCTTTTGATCAAATCAAAAGGAAGAACCCGAAGAAGAGGTAATGATTTCACCACCCTCTTTCAAGTTCCTTTCTTCTCCCACTTCCTTTTTCTTTGTTGTTTCGATTATATTATAATAACTCAAGTATATTATATATAATGTGATGTTATTATAAATATGGTAGAACCAAATTAATTATTCTATCCACCCTTTGAATGACATGTCACCGTACGTGCGTACAGACGTCTTACCGTCTCCACGTCGTGGTGTAATTGTTATTCAATACATTATTATTTGGATGGGTATAATAATGAATTATATTTGATGTAAATAATAAATATAACATTATAAAGATTCTTTATATATGATATGACATCCAATTATATATTATATTAATATCAATATATTGATATTTTCGCTTGTGCGTACGTACGGATTACCATCTCAATGATGTGATGAGATTCATTTCCAAGTTCACCATTCATCGACGATTATAAAAATATATATTACTAATAAGTATGTAATATATGACATAATAATTATACTAGGGATATATATATATATATATTTATATATATAAGTATTTATGTACTTACATATATATCTTATTCACTTACTTCTGTTCAATACTATATGAAAACAGAAAAAACGTTTATGCGTACGTATGGACCACCGTCTCCATAAATGGTGTTTTCCATTTCATATATATGTATATTATACATATTTATATTATAAATATATATGATATATAAATCATGTTTTATATTTTGGAAGTATTTAAATCATGATCTAAGTGATACAATCAAGAGTAACAAGTTAAAACACGTACAATAAAGAAAGTGATTATTACCCGAAATATTAATATAACATGGAAATTATTATTAAATGGGTAGTATAAAGTCCTAAATGAATAATGTATGATATTATAAATATTAATATGGTTATGTTATAAATTTATATCATACTATAGTCTTCATTCAGGAGGTTCAACGTATCCTCGACTAAAGGAAATTGCAAGGTAAGGGGTTTTCATCTCACTCCTTATTTCAGAGAGATTCATGCCATATTGATACTATTACCTTTTCTGTGGTGTATTTACTACCCACAATTGTATTCTATGTGTAATACACTTTAATTTATGTGTATTTACAAATTCATTGTATGATACCTCTTTCATGGGTTGTATGTTTCGTGAGTTACCAAATTGGTAAGGGTTAATTTCACAATATCTTTATTATCCAAGGTTGTTTTATGTAAGTATCTACTGGGACATATTTATTATCCATGTCCATGTTTTATGAAATTTTTTCAAAGGGATTCTTTTATGAGACTTTTTTTACTAAAACATCATTTAAAATGTTTTAAATATTTATTCTTCTAAATCTTTCTCATTAATGTTCATCTTTTCAAAATGGTTTTTAAGGATTTATTTATATTGACATGAATGTTTTGAAAATGTTAATTCCATTCAAAAGTTTCAAAGTGGTATGGGAAACATTGAATAAAAAATATCTTTAAATTACTTCCTTTCTAAATTATATGACTTTTAAATGTTTTCATGAAAAAGGGGTATTTCTCTCCAACAGTTTTAAAAAACACTTTCATCTATGTCAACATACATTGATAAATTTTACACTTGTTTGAAGTTGATTTATTATTATACAAATCATCCATATTGTATTTAAGGTTTTGTGATTTTTTTGACTATGTATGAGTTATTTTTATGTCATTAATGGTTTATTATTAATGTTTTGTCATTTCGTATACTAGTTTTAATAAGAATGTTTATGTAATATTTCATCCTCAACTTAAGATGAATGTGTTGGACTAGTATGTTCCGGGATGGGGTCCGGTTATTAGAGGCACTCCGGGTTGGTGTCCGGTTGTTAGAGGCACTCTAGGTTGGAGTCCGGTTATAGAGGATCTAGGGTTTGGGTTCCGGTAATAGTTATGAATTAGGTCTTGGCACGAGGCATCGACACAGAAATTAAAGTTCATCATTATGCATTCCAGCAGTATGAAAGAAGTTATTGATATTTCATGTGATTATTCGACTAGCAGAATATCCATGTGAATACGTATATGGAATTATTTCATTTTTAAAAGGCTTTTGTTTTAGTTATACATTTCATTAAATGTTCATTCATATTTATGAATGTTTCCAATGTATTATTATCCTCACTAAGCATTTGAGCTCACCCTTTTCTATGTTTTATTTTTCCATGGATTCCAAGAAGTGTATTGTGATTGATATGCAGGGTTTAGCCAAGGGAAAAATGGCGTTCATAGAGGATTATTTATGTTGTTTTGTATGTTATAAAGTTTAATGTAACTGTTGGACTCCTCATGTGTTAATCATGTTTTAATGATCAAAAATATCATTACTGTTAATTAATCTTGATCTTCATTGTACATCTTTCCCATACTCTTCAATCTCAATAATAGCTACACATCATGTTTTTATAATAACAAATCTTATGGATGTTAATTACTCTCTTTATTATTTACAAGTATTATGCATAATCACAATTCTCACATATATTATCACACCTTTATACTTTTGATTCACATTCTCTTACTCTCTAATTATTAACCTTAATCCATATTCTGCATATCACTACCTTAGTCCAAATACAGATATTTGTCTAAGTATGGACACACCATGAAGGACAAACCATGAACCAGACACCGTGAAGGACTCACCGTGACCAGACACCGTGACCAGACACCATGACCAGACATCGTGACCAGACCCCGTGACCCAGACACCATGAAGGACTCACCATGAAGGAATCACCGTGACCCAGACACCGTGAAGGACTCACCATGAAGGAAAAACCGTGAACCACACACCGTGAAGAAGACACCGTTTCCATAATCACTGTGACACCTTTTCCTAAGCTTTTGTCAATATTATTTAAATAATGCTAACGATCATATTTTTTGTTTTTAATGCAATTAATTTTATTTAATGATAATTGTTGGAATGTAAGGAAACTGTATCTCGAACCTATGAAATTATAATCATTCCTACTGCCAGAAATCATGGAATATAAGAAATACTGAGATGTAGTACACGTGCAACAAGCAACAACGAAACAAGAAGAGAAGTGGTGTGCAAGTGTGAATATACAACACGAAGAACTTAAATACACCCAAGTTCACTGTTATGAACAAGATTAACAAACCTGAACAAGAAGGAGAGTGAAATACCTTAAAAGAACTCTCATGAGTGCAATCCAATACTACTGAATAACACACGATGAATCAGGAGATCTTTCTCACTCCTGAAGAAGACAAGCTGTACTACGACACTATGTTTTTCAATAGAAAAACAAGAGAAGGACTCAGAAGCCTTCCAGCTAAATCCAACGAGTCTAGAGCTACATTGATAATCACTAGAGCTTTCTAAACTCTCATCTATCTTCTCTACGTCATTTATTTATTATCTTTCGAGCAGTGTGGTGTACTCTGTAAATATTTACACACACTATCTCCTACACTGAACTGGAGGATATCAAAATCCTCACACAAATTCTCTAAAATTCTATTTACCCACGTCAACTGTGGAAGAGGTCCTTGTGTGACCTGGTCATTGTTTTGTTTCCCATGAAGAATAGTGGTAGAGGTCCCTGCTTGGCCTGGACAGTTTTGTAAAACTGTTGTTAACCCCGATCCAGGGTGTGGATCAAATTTATATATATTTGAGAGGACTAAGTCTCGTCTTGAGATTGAACCTCTTGTTTTATCTGTTATGCATCTTTTATTTAAGTTTAATGTATACTAAATATATCTTATTTATTCCGCTACTATTACATTTAAATACAAAACTATTTTGAAGCTACTTTGATAGTTAAATTAGAAAGTGTTTACACTTATTATATATCAATAGGTGAGCTTCAAAAGTTAGTTTGACCTTGTTGTTAAATTAACTGATACCTAATCAATCTTTGAAAATCTAGGTGAACATTTGAAATCTGTATAAATTCACTACAGTTTAACTTATTTTATAAATTTGGGGATTTTAACCAGACAATATTTCAATAGAAATTTTAATGGGAACTCAATTCACCCACCTCTTGAGTGTCCACTCCGACCAACATTTGGTATCAGAGGATTAGTTTTTGATTAAATATTTTTGAAATACTCTATTTTTGAACTGTGATTTTAGGTGCATCATTAAAGATCTCAAATTTATAATAATTCTAAATTTTTATCTCTTTAAATTATATTTCTAAAATCTAGTTATGGTTAATAGTCTAGAGGGTGCTTCTACTAACAAGCCATCTTTCTTCAATGATACAAACTATGCTCAGTGGAAACTTAAAATGAAAATTCATTTATAAATCATAGGTTTTGATATTTGGACTACCATAGAATCAGAATATAAACATCCCACTACTGCTAGATCCACTTGGGATGAACCTACAAAGACTGCTTACAATAATAATTATAAAGACATGAATGACCTTTACTATGCTTTAGGAGATGAAGAGTTTAACAAAAATTTTACGTGTAAAACTTATTTTGAAATTTGGGATACTTTGGGTGTTTCTCATGAAGGAACAACCAATGTTAAAGAAATGAGATTAAATACTTATACTATTAAATATGATAATTTTAAAATGAAAACTGATGAACCTATTTCTGACATGTATCTCAGGTTTAATGAGATATTCAATACAATGAATTCACTTGGAAAGGATATTCCAGCAAAGGAACAAATTATGAGAATCTTGAGATGTTTACCATACCGATGGAGAGGCACATCTGTTTCAATTAGAGAGTCAGGTGACATTGCTGCTCTACCTGTCAAAGAACTCATTGGTAAGCTTATGATGTATGAGGAAGAAATCAAGGTTAATAAATAGGAAGATGATGAACCTAAAAGGAAATCATTGGCTTTCAAGACTACTGCTTCAAAAATCAAGGACAATGTTAAAGCTCAACTAACTACTGACAGTTCTACCAGCGAATATTTAGACTCTGATAGTGATGCTGAAATGGATCAGATAGCCAGAAGGTTTAATAAATTTTATATGAAGTAGAAATTTTTCAGAAAATCAAATTACAAAGTAATGTGTGACAATAATGGACATTGGAAGAAGGATTGGAAAAAGGCAGATAATAGTGATGAAGTTGTCTGTTATGAGTGCAAAAGAAAATGACATATTAAAGCAGACTGCCCAAAGCTCAAATTCAAGAAGAAATATGATTTCATGGATAGTAAGTACAAAAAGGCTATGAAGGCTACTTAGAGTGCTTCTGAGGATATCCCCAGTGAATCTGAAGCTTTTGAGACTGAAACCAGAAATAAGGCAAACATGTGTTTTGTGACAAACACATCTGAGATAATCTTAAATACTCATGCTTTAAATTCTTATTATTCTGAAGATAGTGCAGAATATGATTCTGATTCTGAAAACATGACTAGTGAGGAATTGTTTGAATATTTTAATATGATAGAAGAGTCATGCAATGAACTTAAAGATAAATACAAATCATTAATGAAACAACATACTCTCACTACTACTTTTAAAACTAAACTAAATATTTAAAAAGAGAAAAATTATCAACTGTTAAAGGAGAACACTGAATTGAAAATGTAAAATGAGAAAATTAGAAAGGATTTAGAGAAATTCACAAATGGAAAGGATACACTAACTCAAATTCTAGGAAAGCAAGTTGAACTAAAATACACTATTGGAATAGGCTACAAACCTAGACAGAGATAGTTTACTAAGAATAGATTTATTCCTAAATCTGGATAAAATACTGCTAGTTCTAGTTCTGGATAATTATATGCTTCAACTAGTTATATTCATAGTTACGGATCTAATAAGGTTTATCATTGAAAGTCTGTTGATTCTACAAATTTTATGATACTCATAAGACAAATTTGGGTACCTAAACTTTGATTGCTAACCTATCTAGACCCAAGAAGATTTGGGTACCAAAATCATTTCCTATCTAAATCTGTTTTGTAGGAAACCTGCTTAAAGAGCTCATGTAGGAAGACTTGGTTCATGGACATTGGATGTTCAAGAAATATGTCAGGATACTTCTCATTATTTATTATCTTAGTAAGAATTGATGGCGGCTTTGTCACCTTTGGTGATATTTCTAATGGGAAAATCATCGGCTTAGGTCAGATTGGTAATACTAACTCAATATTAATTTCTAATGTTTAATTCGTTGATGGACATAAATATAATCTGTTATGTATTTCTCAGTTTTGTGATGATGGTTTTAATGTTAAATTTGAAAATCATTCTGGCAATGTTTTTAATTCTAAAAATGCTTTAGTATTTTCTGCCCTGCGAAATGAAAATGTTTATGTTATTGATTTAAATTATTTAGCCATGAAAAATATTACCTGTTTAAATACTTTTCTTAAAGAGTCTTGGCGTTGGCACATAAGATTAGGACACTTCCATATACACTCACTTAGAAAACTTACTAGGAAGAACTTAGTTAGAGACCTACCCAAACTTTAGTTTCTGATTGAAAAAGTTTGTAATCCCTGTCAAAATGGAATGCAACACAAAATCTCTTTCAAACCAATGCAAGATGATTCAAGTTCTCAACCTCTCGAGTTGGTTCACATGAATTTGTTTGAACCATATAGAGTTTCTAGATTAAATGGGAAGCATTATTTCTATATCTTAGTTGATTACTTTTCTAGATATACATAGGTATACTTCTTAGCTCACAAAAGTGAATCTTGTTCTTACTTTTATAAATACTCCAAATCTGTAGAAAATCATAGTGGACGTAAGATTAAAACTCTAAGAAGTGATCATGGCCATGAGTTTGAGAATCATGTGTTTGAATCCAATTTCTCACACAATGGATATAGTCATAACATTTCTACACCTAGGACACCTCATCAAAATGGTGTAGTAGAATGGAGGAATATAACCATGCAAGAAATTGCCAGAACCATGCTTAATGAATATGACCTGCCTATTTATTTTTGGGCTGAAGCTGTAAATACAGCTTGTTATATTATCAATAGAGTCTTGATCAGACCTGTTCTTAAGAGGACCCCTTATGATTTGTGGAACCATAGAAAACCTAAATTCATTTACTTTAGAGTATTTGGCTATAAATTATTTAATCTTAATACCAATGATAATCTTGACAAGTTTGCATCCAAGAGTGATGAAGGAA
The DNA here is from genome assembly GCA_963277665.1 of Viscum album. NCBI lineage: Eukaryota > Viridiplantae > Streptophyta > Magnoliopsida > Santalales > Viscaceae > Viscum > Viscum album. The sequence continues at coordinate 1,099,057 of CAUJRU010000164.1, forward strand.
TTTTCCAAGGTTATTCTATTTCTAGTAAAGCCTACAGAGTTTTCAATAAAAGAACCAAGTGTCTGGAAGAATCTGTTCACATAAAGTTTGATGAAACTGATCCACATGAGCCTAAAACCTCTCTTGAAAATATTTAAGAAGATTTATCTATTCTGGACCTTAATGACAAATCAAATGAACATGCTATAAAGACAACCAGTTCTTTAAATTTTCCAAAACCTTCTTCTGTTGATTCCTTACATATTGATAAACCTAAAGTTTCTAGTCCTAACTTTACTAGATAAACTAGAATTCTAAATAATCATCCTTTAGATGCTGTTGTATGAAATCTTGATAGAGGGACACAGACTAGAGCTTCTCTTAGAAATAAGGTTGAACATCAAGCCTTCTTGTCATAGCTTGAACCTAAAAACATTGATGATGCTATCAATGATGAATTTTGGGTAATTTCTATATAATAAGAACTCAATCAGTTTAAAAGAAATAAAGTTTGGAATCTTGTTGAAAGACCTAAGGACACTTTCACAATAGGCACTAAATGGGTGTTTAGAAATAAAGTAGATGAATCCAGAAACATAGTTATAAATAAAGCTAGACTAGTTGCACAAGGCAATAGTCAAGAAGAAGGTATTGACTATGAGGAGACTTTTTCTCCAGTAGCCAGATTAGAAGCTATTAGGATTTTACTTGCTTATGCTACACATCTAAATTTAAAATTATATCAAATCGATGTCAAGAGTGCATTATTAAATTGATATATTACTGAGGATGTTTTTGCTGAACAACCACCTGAATTCTCAAACCCTCATTTTCCAAATCATATTTTCAAACTATCAAAAGCTTTATATGGTTTAAAGAAAGCTCCAAGAGCTTGGTATGATAGGTTAAGTACTTTTCTAATTTCTAAAGGTTTTACAAAAGGAATAACTGATCCTACTTTGTTTATAAAACGAATTTATAAAGATTATTTAGTTGTACAAATTTATGTAGACGATATTAATTTTGGATCTTCAAAAACAACATTATGTAATGATTTTTCTAAATTGATGCAAAATGAATTTGAAATGAGTTTAATGGGTGAAGTTAAATTCTTTATTGGTTTTCATATCATTCAAAATGATGATGGAATTATTTTAACTCAAAGTAAGTATACTAGAGATCTTATAAAGCATTTTGTATTGGAGAGAACAAAAAGTAGTGACACTCCCATGACTACCACCTGTAAGATGGATCTTGATGAAAATGGTAAATCTGTTGATCAAACCACCTATAGAGGAATGATTGGAAGTCTACTCTACCTGACTACTAGTCGTCCCGATATTATGCTTAGTGTGTGTATGTGTTCTCATTTTCAAGAAAATCCAAAAGAGTCACATTTAAATGCTGTAAAAAGAATTTTCAAATACCTCAATCATACTCCAAATTTAGAACTGTTCTATCCCAAAGGAAAATCATTTGAATTAGTTAGTTATTCTGATGCGGACTTTTCTGGATGTAAGGTAGATAGAAAAAGTACCTCTAGAACATGTCACCTTTTAGGCAAGTCACTAGTATCATGGTGTAGTAAAAAACAAAATTCGGTTGCATTATCCACTGCAGAAGCCAAATATAGAGCTTCTGGCAGCTGTTGTGAACAAATTTTGTGGATGAAACAAACATTAATAGACTATGGATATCAATTCAGACATGTCTCACTAAATTGTGACAACACAAGTGCTATTAATATTTCTAAGAATATTCTTTCTCATTCTAGGACAAAACATATTGATGTAAGACATCACTTTTTGAGGGATAATTATCAAAAAGGTGATATGACTTTGGAATTCATTGGTATTGAATATAAACTTGCTGATATATTCACTAAACCATTAAATTCTAAAAGATTAGACTACATCTTACATGATCTTGGTATGATTAATAATAAATGAATATCTTACTGATCTTAATACTTTACTGTACTTTACTTTAGAGTTTTATACTTACTGCTTCTAAGTTACTGTTTTATGCTCACGGTCTGACAACTCACTGTCTCACCGTGACTATATAAAATGTTCAATGTCTCACAGTGACGACTACAAACTGTCTCACCGTGATGAAAAGTTTTTTGTCTCACTGTAATTCCTACTCATGGTCTCACCGTGAAATTTTTTTATTTTTATTTTAACCCATATCTCGGTAATTTTTATTTCACCGCTATTTGATTTCCCATGTCTTTTTTTTATGAAGTTTGCCATTCCAAAATGATAAAACATAAGGGTTTCATTCAATTCCTTACCTGAACTCTCTCATGAACCTTCTCTTCCCTCTTGCCCGAAGCTTTAGTGAATGTCAAGGATGAAGCGTCCATCTTCACCCTCTTCTGAGAAGCGTCGCTCTAAGAAACAAAAGAGGATACCGAGGATAGCTCCTGAAGGACCTCTAAACCCAAACCTAGTAAGTCGTACAATTGTACCTGAAAAAGAGGTTTGCCCGGAATGGTTTCTGTCTAGAAGATCGTTAGTTTTGAAAGTTTTAAGAGAACAAGGATGACTTGAATGGTTCACTGGACAGAATAGACCGATTTACCTGAGGCTGGTATCTCAATTCTACCAGTATGTGATGTTTTCTTTTGAGATTGGAGAAATATTTACGGTGACCAACTGTATCGATGGTTAGAAGTGCTCTTTCTCATCAATGTTGTGGGATTTATGCCTAAGAATTCCACATGAAGTAGTTTGTGAATATTACCAAATAGACCCTCCTCCAACAACCGATATCTTTGACCTGGAGACTGCTTTGGAAAGTCTAACTGAAAATGGCACCAAGCGAAGGACCATAGCTGCTGAACTAGATGGGGAGACAAGACATCTGTTCAAGTTTGTTTAGAATTTGGTTAGTCAAATAAAAGGATATTTTGTTTTGATGAAGTATCAGTATGTTTTCTTGATTCACCTGTTGAAGAATGGACATATGATCAATCTGTGTAAGTATGTTATCAACCATATCTGTGAGCCGATCAAAGTAACTTCCAAATCCAACTCCCTGTTTTACTCAATGATGATTTCGGCTATGTTAGTTGGAAAAGGGTTGGTAGGACTGAATGAAGAAAAGTTAGAGGACCTTCATTTCTGCCTATCCATGCCTATCATCAGAAGGATGAAGATAAGTTGGAACCCCTGGAAGAAGCAGTGGGTTGAGGATAATGATAAACTGTATAAAAAGTTTAATCCTGTTGACTATCCAAGAAGGCCTAAGAACCTAGATGATACTGGTTTGGAACTAGATGAAGTGGCTGAGTATTCAGAAGAAGAAGAACAAGAAGAAGTAACAGCTGAAGTACCACCTAGAGAAGAACCTGTAATACCTCCAATGGAAACAGTTCCAGTTGAAGAAGAAATGGCTCTTGTCCCTACTGTTATCCCTTCTTAAATACCTCAAGGAGAGGAAGTTGTTGTTGAAAAGAAAAGTACTAAGGATCCTTTAGTTGTTCTTCATGAAGAAGAATCTCATCCCAATGCTGCAAGGAAATTGGTTTTTCTTGTTTCAGCACATCAAGCAACCATCGATGAAGAACTTGTTGAAGAGACTCTTTCTGTTGAGAAAGATGAAAGTCTGGAAGCTTATCCAGTGGAACAATCGGTTCTTGAGATTATTCCATCTGCTGAAGAATGAATGGAAATTTCCTTTTAGCTGGCAAGGTAAGAGTTTGCTGAAGAGATTAGGGATGATTCTATGGATCTTGTCCATGTTCCTGAACCTCAATAATCTGGAAGGGAAGCACAGGTTAAGGGGGAGGAACCTCAAAATCTTGATATTGTGGAAGATGGATCTGCTGATAATTCACAACCTTTTGTCACTTTTTCTATGTACTCTCGGTATGCGTTCTCAAGATTTTATGATGTGAATGAGTCACAGAAAGTGACTGCAACTGGAATGGATATTTCTTCTCTTTTTCAAATGAAGTCCTTAGCTCATTCAGAATAAGAACCAGAGCCCCAACCTCAATCTGAATCAGAATCCGAGTCTGAAGATGACTCTGAACCTCTACCAGAATCTGAACCTCTACCTTTACCTACATCCTTACCTGAGCTTCACTACATTGTGACCAAATATGATCTGAATGTTTTTGGAGAGACTTTTTTAGCTGGAGTTGAGAAAATTGTCTCCACTCAACCTCACCCAGTGACTTAGTTAAGTCAAGAAGATTAATCAATTCTCTTAGAAAATATTATCTTGCATATTCAACCAAGGATGATCTGAGAAATTCAAGAAGTCAGAGTAGAGAATAAGCTACTGAGTGCTGATGTTGCAAATATGAAAAGTATGGTAGCAAGTCTATATAATGAGTTGTCTTTGAGATCAGAGCCTGATCCTGTTTCTACCCATAAACCTTTTTTTGTTTCTCCTGAGTCTTCTAATTCCTTTTTTTCTAGGGAGATTGTGTCTCATATTCATCCATACCTACTATCTTTTGATGAAGAGATTGGAAGAAGGCGCACCAAGATGATGGAATGCATGAGAGAGCTTGTGGAAAATATGAATAATATTATAGATGAATACACTGGATGTCTACAAAAAGTTCTAAAACATCTCAAAGTTCTAACCGATGCTGTCAAGGCTTCACCTATTTCTAGTCAGAACTCCACACCTTCTTTGGATGATTCTATGGTGAGATCCATAATAAAGGAATAATTTCAAAATTCCTTCAGTGGCTTGGATCTATCTACTTTGTCAGAATTGATTAAGAATAGTGATAGAGAATTAGAATTGGTTAGGATTCATTCAAAGATAGCCAATGATTCTCAACAAGAGATCTCCAAGAAAATAGATTTGTATCTCCCCCAGATTTTCTCTAAAAGTGATATGACAGATCAGTTTAGATATCTTGTGGAAAATTTGAGAATCCCTCTGATGACTCAAGCTTATAAAGATCATGTTTTGAAACTTTCAGAGTTCACCAGATTGTTGGACATTTTTTTAGAGAATAAGGATGATTTTGAAAAGGCTATGTAGTATGGTGGTGAAATCATTACTAATTTCATCAATCTTTTGATGCTGTATCTTCATGTGCAGAGTACTGCTATAGTTGCTCCAGCTGCTGCACCCCTTAGACCTAGACTACCTGCCTTAGCCTCAACTGTCATGACAGTTAGCCAAGTTCTTTCACAGATACAACTAGTCATTCTTGACCAACCACAACCTAGATCTTCTACAACTCCTATATTGGATCCATCTGTTTTTGAAGTTCTACCCTTACCCTCGTTGTCTACCACATCTATGACTTCTTCTACTTCAGCACCAGCTCCTGCTGCTGATAAAGGCAAAGAAAAGTTGGATCCCTGAAGAGTCTGAGGACTTTTTTTCTTTTTGATGGGATGTCTTTTGTTGTTTCATGTTTTATTGTATTCTGACCCATTTTTTTAATACCAAATGTATTGTTTCATTTCATTCTCTCAACTTTTTGATAATCCCAAAAGGGGGAGAAAAACTACAGGTGTCAGTTCTAAAATAGTATAAATGGGGGAGAAAAACTACAAGTATCAGTTCTATAATGTTTTTTCTATGTTATCATCTTTAATATTACACGTCATTTATCTTCTGCCAATATATGATTTGTGATCATCATAAATTTGGAGATTGTTGGACTCCTAATGTGTTAATCACGTTTTAATGATCACAAATGTAATTACTGTTAATTAATCTTGATCTTTATTGCACATCTTGATAATGCTCTTGAATCTCAATAATAGCTACACATCATGTTTTTATAATAACAAATCTTATGGATGTTAATTACTCTCTTTATTATTTACAAGTCTTATGAATAATCACAAATCTCACATATATTATCACACCTTTATACATATGATTCACATTCACTTACTCTATAATGATTAAACTTAATCCATATTCTGCATATCACTGTCTTAGTCCAAATACAGATATTTATCTAAGTATGGACACATCGTGAAGGACAAACCGTGACCCAGACACCGTGAAGGAGTCACCGTGACCAGACACCCTGACCAGACACCGTGACCAGACACCCTGACCAGACACCATGACCCAGACACCATTAAGGACTCATTGTGAAGGAATCACCGTGACCCAAACACCGTTATGGACTCACCGTGATGGAAAAACTGTGAACCACTAACCATGAAGAAGACACCATTTACAAAATCATTGTGACACCGTTGCTTAAGCTTTTGTCAATATTATTTAAATAATGCTAATAGTCATATTTGCTGTTTTTAATGCAATTAATGTTATTCAATGATAGTTGTTGGCATTTCGGGAAACAAAATCTCGAACCTATAAAAAGGGAATCATTCCTACTGCCAGAACTCGCGGAATATAAGAAAGAATGAGATGTAGTACACATGCAACAAGCGACAATGAAACAAGAAGAAAAGCAGTGTGCAAGTTTTAATATACAACATGAAGAACCTACATACACCCAAGTGCAATGTGCTGAACAAGAAGAACAGTCCTGAACAAGAATGAGAGTGCAAGACTTTAAATGAACTCTCATGAGTGCAACACAATACTACTGAAGAACACACGATGAATAAAGGGATCTTTCTCACTCTTGAAGAAGACAAGCTGAACTACGACACTCTGTTTTTCAACAGAAAAACTAGAGAAGGACTCAGAAGCATTCCTGCTGAATCCAACGAGTCCAGAGCTACATTGATTATCACTAGAGCTTTCTAAACTCTCATATATCTTCTCTACGTGATTTATTTATTAACTTTCGAGTAGTGTGGTGTACTCTGTATATATTTACACACACTGTCTCCTGCACTAAACTGGAGGATATAAAAATCCTCACTCAAATTATCTTAACTTCTATTTACCCACGTCAACTGTGGAAGATGTCCTTGTGTGACCTGGTCTTTGTTTTGTTTCCCACGAAGAACAGTGGAAGAGGTCCCTGCATGGCCAGGATAGTTTTCTAAAACTGTTGTTAACCCCGATCCAGGGTGTGGATCCAATTTATATATATTTGACAGGACTAAGTCTCTGCTTGAGACTGAACCTCTTGTTATATCTGTTGTGCATCTTTTATTTAAGTTTAAAGTATACTACATATATCTTTTTTATTCCGCTTCTATTACTTTTAAATACGAAACTATTTTGAAGCTACTTTGATAGTTAAATTAGCAAGTGTTTAAAATTATTTTAAATCAATAGGTTATCTTGAAATGTTAGTTTGACCTTGTGGTTAAATTAACTGAGACCTAATCAATCATTGAGAAGCTAATTGAACATTTACAATCTGTATAAATTCACTACAGTTTAACTTATTTTATAAATCATGGGATTTTAACTAGAAAATATTTTAACAGAAATTTTAATTGGAACTCAATTCACCCCCTCTTGTGTGTCCACCCCGACAAATAGTAACATTCCTGTATGTAATGTATTTTCCAAGACTACTAAACTGATCAGTCCTTCAGGACTTGATTCCTTGTAATCATGCCAATGTATTAAAATAATTCACCGACTCTGGGTGACTAGGGTCAGGGCATTATAGTTCGTATTAGAAAAAGATTAGCAATAACTTTTGAAACTAGATTTAGATAAACTCTAATTAGAGCACATTACTGTAACATAGAGTTTGAATATTAGTATAGAAGAACATCCTATAATTTTGGTAATGTAATGATTTTGTGAGTTTTCCAAGAAAATACATTCTTGTCTGGATACGAGCAGGTAGTGGTGGCTCTGGCACAGATGTACCTTGGGGTAAAACCCGAAAACACCGCATTGAGCTAGGCTCGAACGGGAAGCGGTGCATGACAACAGGACTTGCTGCACTCTTGTTTATGACACTCCTGGGGGATATTAATAGGATAATTCTCATTTTCTTTATAAACCACTATGAAGGGATTATGAGTATATACCTTCTTAAAGAATTTTTTTTTGTGATTATGGATTATATCCACAAACTATCCAATTTATGTTGGGTATTTTACATGTATGGAATTATGAATTGCGATTCATAAACCGACCTAGTTTATGTGATTATATAGAAATAGCACCCATTATAAAGAATGTGAACTCCAGTAATATGTATGATCCAAAGAGTAAGAAGGATCACATCTTTCATGGTATTAATCCAACATTTAGGAGAGAAATAGTCTCCCATGTATTCTCATCATATGAATAAAGAGTATCATGTATTAATAAGATCATTAAATAATTCTATGAATCCTATGGCTTTGAAGGGAAGCCTGAGAAGAAAGGGATGGTAGAAATAAATATGGACAAAGGGAAAAAGGGAAAAAAGGATTTTCCAATATGTGATAAATGTGGAATGAATCACCTTGGAAAATGCTTGATGGGATTGGGAGTTTGTTATAATTATGGAGAAAAAGAACACCAAGTACGTGACTGCAAGGGAAAGAAAAACGTTTCAAATGTACAATGCTTCATCTGCAAAGAGTTGGGACACTACGTGAACCAATGTCCAAATCATAAGAGTATACCGCAAATGATGTTACTGAATTATAATCAAATTATGATACTACCTCAGATGAAGATGAATGACTAGTGTTCTTATATTATTATTTCATTTGAGTTTTGTATCAACAGTATACTTGTTACATGAATTATGGATATAAATAAGGATTCTACTGTAGTACTATTTTATTGTGGATTTGAGAAAAGTGACTTAATAGTAAGCTACACTTTTTGGAAAATACATGGTTGACGCAAAGGTAATCCTTAATATGATCCTCATAATGAGGTAGGGTTTATGGAGTATGAGATGAATGATTTTGGTAATTCATGATTTTTAAGTGTTTTAAAATAATACATGATGAAGGTATTCATATGTTATTACGTGGTAAAAAAGGATCTACATTATGTTTAACTTCCATATAAATTTTGGACAGAGAGTGTGGACAGAATTATTTTGGATAAGTATAAAGGTTGGAATGGATTATATTTTACAATTGATACCATTGTTAAGGTTATTTTTTGATATTTATAAAAAGGACAACATGCAAACCGTGTGACAAACCATCACATCAGACCAAGCTGGGGGAATCGAACCCACAACTATAGTGTGATTGGGATTTATCATCTACCACTAGACTACATGAAGTCCCTAGAGTGTATAATGTATTTTTTTTAATTTATGATAGGTGGATTATAAATTTATTTTTGGAACACTATACGGTTAGGATAAATAGAATATTTTTGAGTTCTATTATCATCTAGAGTGAAATATGAGTTTGTGGTAGAAAGTAGTAATGGTATGAGACTCCACTTGTCATGTATATATTTTCCATATTCTCTAATTAAATGAAGAAATTAATTCTTATACATTAGTGAAGGGGTATTAAAACAAATAAATGTGTCATCCTAATACCATATGTTTTGTTGAACTGATGGTATTTTAAACCATCACAGATTGTTGAATTTAAGGCCCTCAATATTACACATGTTTGTGATTGATGACCTCAATCACTACCTATAAATATTTACGTTTTTCCTCCAATTATATTTCTATAATTTTCACCAATGTTCTTCTATTTGAGATCATAATTTTGTGGTTACCCTTTCATTTTCGTTTTCCTCTTATTAAGACTAAATTTTATTAACTTAATTTTCGATGTGGGTTTTCCCAATGGTATTTCTTATTTCGAACGATTTATTTTCAAAAAGTAATTTCAAATTGTGAGGATGCAATTTATTAAATGAGGGGAGAATGTAACACCCCAATCTTCCATGATACACTTCTCTTTGAATAATACAATATTGTGTGTTGTACGCAACACTGAGATCAAGTGCACCACGACTTACCAAACTAGTCATTCAAAAATGGTTATGAATAGTATTAACTAAATTTTATATTTTATATTACCCTTATAATTTTAGAATCCATATTATGAGTTTCTAAGGCATAATTTAAGAACAAATTCATTTTTTTCATATAAAAGAAGTGTTTTTAAAAAATGAAATTTTACCGCCATTTAATGGAAAGGCATTTTTAAATCCAATATTTGAAACTTTTATATATTCAATTTGTCAAAATGAACTTCTTCATTCGAATAGGGATATAATAATTTAGTTTCAATAATGTTTTGGTGTTTTTCTGAAAACTTTCATATTTCGGTGAATTGTGAAAAATACTATATTTTGACTGAAAACAGCTTTTTTAATCAAAATAATTTATATTGTTAAATTATACATTTTAATGGTATGGAAGTATAAATATATTATATTTTTAACATTTAATCCAATGATGGTCATTGTAAGTAATTTCACTTTGAAATTAGACATAATCAAGTGTCAAAATTTTGATAGTAATTATTTCTTAAAAATATGCCTTTTGGTTTTAATAGAGGGAATTAATTTTAAATTAATAAATGAAGATTTTATGTTTAAAATTTGGTAAAATAGACTGCATTTTTTTATTCATAATATCAAAATTATCCTAGGGTTAAATTTTAGTGTTTTTATAAAAACATTCTATTTTTTATGAATAGTGAAAAATACTGAGTCATGGTTTAAAACTGAATATTTATTTATTTTATTTAAATTTAATTAAGGTAAAAATGGATACATAGTACCTATAAAATTTTAATGTAATTTATTGGAGTTAGTTTAGAATCATTTTAGATATATACAAATTTTATGGATCTTTTCACCGTCTTTTACCCACCTCCTAGAAGAATTTTGAAATTTGCATAAAACATAATTTTACCGATTCTGTGAGTGGAATTTTTAAAATTTGACAGACATGGTTAATATCAATAAGTAAAATGTGGTTCAATAAGATAAAAATATTTTTGGTGAATAGTAACATTTTACTTTTATTTACCACGGTAAAAAGTAAATAGGGAAATTAAGGGTAAAAATAATAATATTATTAACCCAACACATGTCCTAATTCTATTGGATAAGTATAATTAGACTAAAAACAACCTTATAATAAAATATTAACCTTTTTGGTCCACATTAATTAGATTAGTACATTTATTATTATTTAATTCAAAGAAGAGTTAAAAGTGTTAAATTGAACGTTTAATAAATACATTTTTTTAATATAAAGTTACACATAAGATAATTTCGACTATAAATATTCATTAGAAATATAAAAATATTTCCTACATAATGGTATTATGTTTTAAATTTTTAGAGATTAAATAATTAAATTTATTAATGATACACTGATGATGTAGTAATTACCCTATTAATGAAAGAATCAAATAAATGGTACTATAAATATTAAAATAAATATAATTTCAAATTTTTTATGACATCCAAGAATTTTTTAGGTGAACAGGACATGTTATGGATGATTAAATGTATCCTTTTCAATGTAATAAAGTTCTTATTACTTTCACAAAATCTAAATACCAAATAGAGTCAAAATTGACATAAATTAATATTTAAAACAAATACTATATTATTGGTTGATATAATATTCCTAAAAATGTATGGTTCGGCAAAAGTGCTTAAATAATATTATAAATGTCATTATTGATCCTCTTGACATTATATTGGATGTTTAGAGTAAGTTTATTAACCGTATAGGGTAAGAATACAAGAAGACGCAGTAAAAGTTAAACTATTTAACTAAGAGGTAAATCTAAAAGATAAGGTTAAAATGGAAACCTAAACATATCTAAAACCTATTGGTTGAGAATATTTCGACCCATAACCACCTAATTCTAAAAATAAATTCATTTAGATCCATTATAAACTGAATATAAATTTATTATAAAATAATACTTTCTGTTTTTACTAAAGAGCCCCTCCTCCACCTTATAAAAGGACACCACTTCTAACAAATTATTCATACCTACAAAGCATGTTGGTTCGGAAAAACCCTGGGCAAATATCCTCCAAAATTCTCTCACTTATACCTAGAGGCCTTAGTTTGATCAGAAAACTAACTTAAGGATCCCTTTTGATCAAATCATAAGGACAAACCCGAAAAAGAGGTAATGATTTCACCACCCTCTTTCAAGTTCCTTTCTTCATCCAATTCCTTTTTTTATTGTTTCAATTGTAATATAATAACACCAGTATATTCTATATATTGTGATGTTATTATTTTTATGGTACAACCTAATTCATTATTCTATCCACCCTTTTAATGGCAAGTCACCATACGTGCGTACGTACAACTTACCATCTCCACGTCGTGGTGTAACTGTTATTCAATACATTATTCTTTGGATGGGTATAATAATGATGTCTATTTGATGTAAATAATAAATATAATTTTATAATTATTATTTATATGTGATATAACATACAATTATATATTATTTTAATATCAAACTAATGATATTTTTGCTCGTGCTTACGTACGGATTACCGTCTCCACGATGCGATGAGATTCATTTCCAAGTTCACCATTCAATGATGATTATAAAAATATATATTACTAATAAGTATTTAATATATGACATAATAATTCTACAGGAGATATATATATTTATATATATAAGTATATATGTACTTACATATATCTTATTCACTTACTTCCGTTCAATACTGTATGAAAATGGAAATATCGTTTATGCGTATGTACTGACTACCGTCTCCATAAATGGTGTTTTTCATTTCATATATATCTCTATTATACATATTTATATTCTAAAAATATTATATATATATATATATATATATATATATATCATTTTTTATATTCTGGTACTATTAAAATCATGATCTATGTGATACGATCAAGTGTAACAAGTTAAAACACGTACGATAAAGAAAACAATTATTACCCGAAATATTAATATAACATAGAAATTATTATTAAATGGGAAGTATAATGTCATAAATGAAAAATGTATGATATTAGAAATATTAATATGGTTCGGGTATAATTTTATAACATACTATAGTCTTCATACAGGAGGATAAATGTATCCCCGACTAAAGGATAGTGCAAGGTAAGGGGTTTTCATCATACTCCTTATTTCCTTGAGATTCATGCCATATTGCCAGAATTACCTTCTGTGTGGTTTATGTACTGACCATAATTGTATTCTTTGTGTAATAAACTTTAATTTATGTGTATTGGCATATTCATTATATGATACCTCTTTCATTGGTTATATGTTTCGTAAGTTACAAAATTGGTAAGGGCTTATTTCACAATCTCATTATTATCTGAGGTTGTTTTTACATAATTATCTACTGGGAAATATTTATTATCCATGTCCATGTTTTATGAAAGAGTATTCAAAGGGATTATTTTAAGGGACTTTTTTTTTCTGAAACATCATTTCAAATGTTTTAAATATTTATTCTTCTAAAACTTTCTCATTAATGTCCATTTATTGAAAATAGTTTTTAAGGATTTATTTATATGGACATGAATGTTTTTAAAATGTTAATTCTTTTCAAAAGTTTCAAAGTGGTATGGGACCCATTGATTCAAAAATGTCTTTAAATGACTTCATTTCTAAATTGTGTGACTTTTAATTGTTTTCATGAAAAGGGGTATTTCTATCCAAGAGTTTTACAAATCTTTTTCATCTATGTCAACATCCTTTGATAAATTTTACACTTCTATGATGATGATTTATTATGATACAAATCATCCATATTGTATTTATGATTTTGTGATTAGTTTGACTATGGATGAGTAATTTTTATGCCATTAATTGTTTATGATTAATGTTTTGTCATTTCATATGATAGTTTTAATACGAATGTTTATGTAATATTTCATCCTCTTCTTATGATGAATGTGTTGGACTAGTATGCTCCACGTTGGGGACCGATAAAAGTATTCCCTCTGGGTTGGTGTCTGGTTTTTAGAGGCACTCCGGGTTGGTGTCCGGTTATTAGAGGCAGTCTAGGTTGGTGTAAGGTTATTAGAGGCACTCCGAGTTGGTGTCCGGTTATTAGAGGCACTCTGGGTTGGAGTCCGGTTATAAAGGCTCTCTGGGATGGGTTTTGGTTACAGTTATCCATTAGGTCTTGGAACGAGGCCTTGACACAAAAATTAATGATCAGCATTATGCGTTCCATCATTATGAAAGTGGTTATTGATATTTCATGTGATTATTAGACTATTATAATATCCATGAGAATAAGTTAATGGCATTATTTCAAGTTTTAAAGGCTTTTGTTTTAGTTATACACTACCTTAAATGATTATTCTTATTTATGAATGTTTCTACTGTATTGTTACCCTTACTGAGAATCTGAGCTCACCCCTTTTTATGATTTATTTTTTCCAGGATTCCAAGAAGTGTATTGTGATTGATATGCATGGTTTATCCAAGGGAATAATGGCGTTCATAAAGAATATTTATGTTTTTTTGTATGTTATAAAGTGTAATATAACATTCTTGTATGTATTCTATTTTCCAAGACTTCTAAACCGATTGGTCCTCCGGGACTTGATTCCTTGTAATCATGCCAATGTATTAAAATAATGCACTGATTATGGGTAACTGGGGTGGGGTGTTACACATCTTGACTAATACATATTTCTTCTCCAAGTGGGATGAGGTGGTTCCACTCTAGAAGGTCATGACTAATTCCATCGTTGACTTTGTGAGCTATAACTTTATCTACCGATTGGAGTCCCTCATGCCCTCCGCAACAATAACGGCCCAAACTTTTGATTAGTTGAGATGAAGAAATTTTACTCTATGTACAATATTTGTTCTAACCATACCTCCAGTTATCATGCAACAGGAAATTGAAATATTGAGGCATTCAATAAAATCTTCTCTAAAATTCTGTAGAAAATGGTTTTCAAGAATAAGAAGAGATGTCTAGACAAGCTCCCCAACACCCTCTAGGCATACCGAACTACCAATTTTAATTCCACCCACGTGATCCCATATTCATACGTGTATGGAACAGAGGCTGTCTTCCCCATCAATATTTATTTTCCCCCATTGCACACTACTATCTACAATCAGAAAGCGCTAGATAATGTGGTTGAAATCCATCTGGCTGAGTTGCAAGTTCTCAACGAGAACAGGCTTCGCTCCCTGCACAATCTGAAAAGGCATCAGATAAATATATATAGATCATTCAAAAAGAAATCCTACCGCCACTTCTTCTTGAAATTCAACATGGCATTGGCCCTGAAGACACCAATGATACCCGGATGGAACCCTCCTAAGTGGGATCCCAAATGGGAAATAACTTACATATTATACAATGTTTACTCCAATAGAGAATACTCCCTGGTTACCATAGATGGTGAGCGTATAATGCATCCCAAAAATTCCATTTTCCTCATGAAATATTTTTCCTAGGACGTAAGGTCCAACCTAGCCTTATACAGTATGGTCCCACACAAACTCAAAGTTCCAATCCTGCGCATTCCTAAGATGCATTATGGTCTTCCATGGCATTAAATTGTCCATTCCTACATGACATTAAACAATGTGTCATCCTAAAATACATTAAACGTCATCTTAGGAACTACCTATGGATTTATTCTCATTCTCAATATATATGTAGGAATTCATAGACATCTCTTCTTAGTTTCTATCTCAGTTTCTACTTTAACTATCCATTCATGTGTATAGTTCTTTGGGAAGATCAAACATGGTGTCGTATAGAATTCTTTCTCCCTACTCATGTCAGGGTTATGATAATGGCACACTATGCCCTACGTCATAATTCTATCCTCCCACATCTTTATCGAAGGATGATAAACTGCATAGCTCTTTATAAACTATGTATAACTTAAATCCCATCCTCATTGGATACGTAGGACTGCCCAGACATTTTGTCAATAAGCCCATCCCCATTGTCTAAGATCTCCCCCTGAGTCTCATCCCACATAGGCATACTAATGCCCTATCCAACCCTTACATTTTTGGTTTTCATTATCTTTCAAAACTGAATGCCCCCCCTAACGATATGGATACTTAGCCTAAGGGATCTAATATCTGTTCGAGCCAACTCCCTCAAGGATTTCGAAATCCAAATTGATATATGTCTTGTGTTTCAAATAATTTTAGTGGTCGATGATCATTTTTTTCTATTTCTAGTCACACAGTATTGATAATGTGTTTTGAATCTATTCAACAGCCATCCTTTTCCGTCATCACCACCCCCATATGTCCCAAACAAGGAGTGTAGTGGTTTATTCTACTCCACCGTCTCCTAAAACCATGGTTTGAATATAGCAGGAGTGTGATTCCAGCTAGTGGTCCCTTAGTTGATAGGGAGATCCAAATTCTACTCATTATTCCCTACACCGAGTGTTGCTTTAGTGGGTGTAGGATCTATGATAAAGAAATACTCTCATGAGTGTCCATATGGATATAGGTGACCGAGATGACCAGCCTCAGGTCCCTCAGCCTTTTCATCCCCCTGATATGTGTTATCCAAAGGACATTACCTCCCCGTATCGTTTCCATTGGTTGTGCCAAAATCAAACATAATATGTATTAGATTTATCCTTCCACCATGGCCCGCTATATATTTTTACCCCGAAAATCAGGAGGCAAGAGAGCCTGCTCCTCTGAAATTTAGAAAAAAATAAAAGACCAAAATTAAAAATAGAGTCAGAAAGACGATTTAAAAAACGTGTATAAACATCTCCACGAGAATCTTATTGAACAAATCAATTACCGAAATCATGTGCAAAAAAGGATCAACTAGAACACACCTCTATAATCATCTGCGTGGAAGGAACATCCACAACTTGATTTTCCTCACGAAAAACATGATGCACTTCAACGGAGATATAGTCTCCAAGCCGAAGGCACTCCACCCACTCCAAAATCAACAGCCATGGCACATATCTTTACCGGTCTCTAAGAATTTAGAGAGTAGTAGATGAATCTGAATCAAGCCATAATTCATGCCATCAATAAAGAACAACATACATGATTTCTTTTATCATAGCCCATATCTCATCCTCGATAGAAAATTCATTACCGATTTAGTGAAAAAAACAACCTTTTACAAATCCTCTATGAGTATGGAAGACACCTCCGCATCCAAATGGACCTAGAGATCCAGACACTGTGCCATCATCTTTAACCATCAACCAGTGGGAAATGTGTGGTATCTATATGACATGATTCAACATCAATGGTTTCATCACCTTGCCATTAACACCAAGAGACCTTGACCAAATTATGTCAGAAACATCATTTTTCAAAGTCCCGATTTGTATATTTGAGGCTGCCCGAACAATAAAATGGATCACTAGAACCCCACCAAGAAAAGTGGGAATAGTATTAATGATGATGATATTAATTCTATCCTTCCAGGTGAATGAAATAGTCTAGAAATTGCTAAAAATAATAGCGCATTATCCTGCTCGTTGCAATCGGCACAAACTAATGAATAGAGAATTTCTTCAATCATGATCAGAGGAAGGATACTATGAAAAATTCCCTGAAGATAATTCCATCCTTGGGAAATAATGTTGCAGGATAAAAGAATGTGCTCAATGGATTCATATGCCTGTAGGAAGAACATGCATGCCTCGTCCAAGCTGAAATTAGTCCATTGCAACATATACTATAAATGCATCCCCCTTTACCAGATTCATTATATGAGAAAGGTAGAGACTAGGAAAAATAAAGGAATTATGAAAAACATTAACCCATGAAGAAGGATTCAAGGAAGAACCACATATGTATCTGGAGAAATATTTGTGGTAAACCTTCCATTAAGATTTGTCATTAAAATAAGAGAATCACTATCATTAAAATAGTATCTTGCAACTTCAGAATCAACATAGCTCAGTAGACTGTAAATTAGTGAAGGATTATTATGAAATTATGCAATGGTCAGTACACTTAATTATGTAGGGATGAAAACATCATCGCAAATGGGTCGAGATTGCCAGGGGTGGTCCAAATATTGAGGGATGAACTTTTTCACATAATCCATTTCAAAGAGATCATGAGATCAACATAATCCTTCTTGATTGTAGGCCAAATGGATGAGCACAGATATCTAGATAACCCTTTTTGGAGCATTTCAAAGGACTTTAGTCGAAGGAAATCCATGTATTTATCAGGTAAAGAGATTAAATTCCATGTGAACTTATTAATCAAAGTGTCCTAAAAAAGATGTATATCTTTGACACCCAGTTCACCCATTTGAGTTGGCTTGATACAATCCTTCCATGAAACGGTGACCATCATTCATTCATGAATGGAACCAGTCCAAATAATGTTTCTGATTCTGCTAGAAATCTCTTTAATCGAAGTTCTAGAAAATCTATATTAAGAGAAAGAATAAACAGACATCGAAGTGATCACTGAAATTACTAAACAGATTCTTCATTGTTGAGAAGGATTCTTTCCCTTCTAGTTATATTGCTGATTCATGGTTTTCATTGCAATATTCACAAGACATCATATCTTGATCCTACCCCAGAAAAGAGGTACACCAAGATAAATGAAGGGAAACACCCCTTTCTTGACACCGAGAAGCCGGGCCACTCCACATTGCCTTGAAGTGGGAATACCTTCACCAAACTTAACTGAAGATTTCCCCCAATTAATGACCATTCCAAAAACCTCCTAAAAATGAGAGAAAATTCCCTTGATGTAGGAGATGGTACTTTTATATGCTCCCCCAAAGGTAAGGATATCATCATCATAAAAAAGATGAGAGGGGGCGCACAAAGTACGTTGAAATTTCATCGTCTGAAACCATCCATAGTAAGAGATATCGGTGAGACACAAGTTCAAATAATCATCTACAATGGAAAAAAGCAACCCAAAGAGTGGGTCACCCTGTCTGACCCCTCTTGAGAATTGAATGAAGCCTCTGGGAGAGGCATTAACAAGAATAGAAAGTCTGGCACCGACAAGAATAGAGTTGATAAGTCCAATAAATATTTTTGAAAACCCATGCACTTTCAGAATATTAAACAGGAATCTCCATCAAATTGATTCAAAGGTTTTGGAAATAGCAATTTTCAAATCCATCTTTCCATCCATTACATTTCTTATCATAACATTGACAAACTCATAGGTAGAGCATAAACAATTCTGAATGTTCCTTCCAGGTAAAAACCCATATTTATTACTTCATATAAGTCCCCTTGCAATACTACCCATATGATGGAATATGATATTGATAATCAATTTTGGTATAGTTTTACCAATAGAAATCGGCCATAGGTCTTTGATGTCAAGAGCATTATCTTTTTTGGGAATTAAGGTGATGAATTTAGGGTTCATTCCAAAAGGAATGTATGCAGATCTAAAGAAGTTATTCACAACCTTTGCAACATAATTCTGATCCATATCCCAGTAAAAAATAAAACATTTCCCAGTAAATCCATCAGGGCCTGTCACACTGTCAATACTTAAGGAGAAGAGAGAATCATGTATCTCTTTTGCAGTAGGATTATCAACAAGAATCCTATTTTGATCATCATCAATCCAGGGATCAAAGCATTGAATAACTTTCTCAGAGCTATCCTCAGCAGAGTCAGCATATAATTGATCAATGTAACTTGTGACAACATTTTCAATATCCATTTCAGAGGAAAAATATTTCCTTCAATAGGGAAACCTTGAAGGCATCCCTTAGCCCTTATTTCCTTATTCATACAGTGTTTTTTTTGAATTTCTATCTCCATAATTAAGCCATATGATGTTAAACTAATTTCGTGCAAGATTGTTTTCCGATCCAGAAGCATTTCCAGATTGGATATAGCTTGAATTTGATTCTACATTAGCAGATCCTAAGAAGAATTATCTTTTTGGAAACTTAAAAGAATAATTTCCTCCACATTAATGTTGGTATCTATCGAGGAAAATGAATCTTTACTCCATTTCTTTAGCTTTTCCTTGACAATCATTAACTTTTTGTATAATATATGTGAAGGATTTCCTAGAAATTCACTTTTCCAGGCATCTATAATAGTTTCCCTGCAATTAGGGATAACAATACTAGCATTATTAAATTTAAAAGGAAGAGGTATAGACCTCTAAAAGTGGAAACAGGCACCCACCGGAATGGGATTATGATTAGAATTTACTCTCGGAAGTGTTTTCCCAGAAACATCAATCACATTATTTATGTCATCCACCTGCACGAAGGATCTATCCAACTTACTAACCTGCAGTCCATTTATAGTGTATCACATCCAAGTGAACTTGGCTCAGGGAATAGGGAGATCATAAAGACCACATTTCTCAATACAAGCATAAAGGTCATAAGCTAATGCACAATGAACGTTCTCACTACTTTTCCCTTCAGGTCATAACAAAGTATTAAAATCACCAAGAAAGATCTATATATTCATCATATTCTTAGAAATATCAACTAAATTTCTCTGACTTCTTGTATAAATATTGAAAGTAAACACAAATGTCATAGAAAGTGGGGCATTACAAAAATAACATGTGAGAGTGACAAATTTAGAATCTATTCAAATAGAGGTAAGTGAGATAATATCATTCTTGAACACCCACAATGATTCAGATTCATTAAAGGGTAGATTACTAGAAACAAAGGAGTAACCTAGAGAGGCCAATTTAAAGGACCAACACTTCTCAAACATCATCCTTGGATCAGCAATACCAACCAGTAATGGCTTATTGTTCATAAGAAATTGCCCAGGGGACCTGACCGGGGGAGAATTCCCAATCCTTTGGTAGTTTTAGAAGAGGGTTCACATTTAATTGACATATGCCTAGTACTAGGCACATACTTTGTGATTGGAACATTACATTCAGGGGAATCAATCTTAGTGTCAGAGGAGGCATCATCTTCCCCAGTATCCTCCTCAACCGTGAGCAGTGAAAACATATTGGGGGATTCAATCGGAGTAGACATAAGAATAGGAGGTATGAACCTCTTTGCAACATCATCTGAATGTCCTGGTAATTATTTCCCTAGATGTGGAGATTCCAAAATTGTATGAAATGTAGATTCTGGAATCAGGATAGAATATCAAGTGGATCCAAGAGGTGGCAGGCCTTGAGCTTGTTCCTTATAAGATTCAGAACACACTTGAACCTCATAAGTGGTGACAGATTCTAAATGATCAGATATTTCATTCTCATAATCCACTTCAACATCTTTGTCAGTATTTTCCTTATTAACCACTTATTTAGGGGCCAATGTAGAAGAAACCTTAATAGACACATCACAATTCATGGCCTCATTAACCACTGCCTCATCCACTCTCTCTGAACCCTCACCATTACCCATCCCCATGTCAGTAAGAGGGGGAACAATTTGAATGAGGGGTTCAGAAATAACAGGTTTTTGACCCTATTTTACATAAAAGTATCCACAACATGCCCTCTAGAATTACAAAGATGACAGAATTTATTCCTATTACAATCAGGGGAATAATTCCTAAAGAAGTGACAATTCAAATAGAATTTTGGCTCAATGAGGCTCCTTTGGATCTTACATTTACTCCTGAATTTATAATTCATGAGAATCTGCTAATTTATCAAACTCATACAAATTGTGAAATAATAATAAACACCAACGCCTATCATCTTATGATGATATTGTGTTAAATGATATCTTATGATAGAAAAAAATAAACGATAACTGTTTATAATTTTTGCTGCAGTTTAATTTAACTCTATACAATTCATGAAAATTATATGATTCATGTATTATGAAACAATACACTTATATATATATATATCATATACATATACAAGTACTTAATTCATATATTTTATAAGGGTATAATGAAACAATGTTGACTGTGAGCCGCTAATGGTTTTTCCATGTTGAAGATGGTTTTGGTTTGCTTCATCAGTTTCTTTTGATCGAGTTTTTTGGATGGTAATTGTTACACACAGAAAATAATAATTTGGGTTGTTTAAATTGCATAGTTATTGTGTTATAATGATTATTATTCATAAGAACTTGCTTGCATTCACTTTATGCTCACATGTTGGGTTTATAGTTTGGGGTTTTTTTTTAAGTGTTGTGTTCCATATATGTACTTTTGGTAATGTTTGTATAGTTATGGGGATTTTTATATTATTGTTTTAAAAATACCCCTGATATAGTATATGTGGAAGATTGAAATAATTCTTGGAAAATAAGGGAAGCTAAATGAAAATGATCATGTAACCTTCAGACTTTATTTTGGATGACTTCAACTTTCACTACTACATATTTTTTAAAATACAATGATACCTTTTTAGTGTTACAAAAATTGATTGAGGGAACATTTTAATCTTTGATAAAAAATTCGGATAAAGGAAACATTTATTAACACTAAAAACATTGATAAAAGAGAATCCTATGTTAGTACTTCTCTTAGCATTAATAAAGGTAACCATTTATCACTTCTTTTTTATGAATTGATAAAAGTGATCCATTTATCAATATTTTTTAATGTTGATAGAGTTATATATATACATATCTATATATTCTTAAATATGAATTATATGAATATATATAATGAAATTTATATATTTTTTTAATCATTTATACTTCTGTTTATTATTGTATACATTTTTATAATTATATATATAATTATAACTACACACATATATATATTATAAAATACACTGATATGAACTATATACCAAATTATATTAGTACATTATCTAATAATATAATCTATATAAAAATATATTTCATATTTAAATTTATATATTTACATTAATATTTTATAATTTATAATGTATTTATATATTTATATATTTTAATTATATTTATAATATATATGTATATATATGTATATATCAATATATAATTATAAAAGTACTTTGGTTTTTCAATTTTATATATTTCATGGATGTACACTGACACACCCACACACAATCATTATCCGAATATATTATATTATTTTTATAAATCTATACTTCGATGAAAATAATTACATTAAAGAATTAAAAATAAACATTGATTATAAAAAATTAATTATATAGAAAATTCTAAAGTTTAAATAATATATAAAAATATATATCATCATTTATATTACAAATAAATATTTTTATTTAAATTTAATCAATTAAATTTAATATAAAAATATATTTGTGTGTGAATTTTAATAATAACTATATATATGAATATATATATTTATGTGTGTGTAATTTATAATTTAAATATAAATATTAATAAATAGAATATTTTTATACACAATTTATTGTAAATTTAATTATTATATTTTAATTAGGAAAATGTATTGAATGTCTTTCGTATTTAAATACAATACAATTCTAATATTTATAAATATAACTATACATTTTTATTTACTGTAACATATTTATTCATTTATATGATTTTTAATATTTATAAAAATTAAACTAATAATATTTTAATTAAATTTGTGATTATTTATTTTTTTATTATATATAATATTGATATTATAAACTATTATATAAGTATCCCTAAAAAAATTAAATAAATTATATACATTTATAAAATTAGTAATTATTAATAATTATATAAAATATTAATTAATATTTTTTAATATATTAGTAATTAATTTTAGTTATTTTTATATGGAAATTACAATAAAATTAATATTATATTCATTGATTATAGTTGGATATACACACATATATGTTGAGTTCTCCTATTAAAAACACATATGTCTTTGGGTTTTTAAAGTTGCACATGCACACATATTTATATATGAAATGTTTTTGTGAATAATTCTAGTGATATTATATATATTTATATAATTAGTAACAAAATAATATTAATCAATATAATATTGTATATATTATAAATTATTTTTTCGTTCATTTTATATATAAATTACAATAAATTTAATATTATATGAATTTTATATTGTTGGTAATACACAATTATGTGTTGAGTTCACTTACACAAACATGTCCTTGGGTTCATTATATATCTACATGCATACACACACTCATATAATTATATTTGTATAAATATTATCACATATGCAAATTAATAATTGAAAAAATACAACATCAAATAATTACATGAATTTATAAAATGAATATATATTTAATAATTTATAAATTTTATATTTAACAAATTTATATTTTAATACTAAAATTATTAATTATTTGTTATATTTAAGTGATGTATATTTTATTTTTATTATGTGTATATATATATATTTAATTATGAATATAATTATACATTTATATAATTAATAATATTTTTTTAAAAAAAATTATTCATCTATATAAAAAAAATGTTTAATTATAATTAATAATTAGTTATATTTTTGTATAAAATAAATTAAATATGTACTTCTATAATTAGTAATAATAATATAATTATATATTATCAATTGTAAATTTATTTACATATAATTATAAAATTGATTAATTTTAATTTTACTTTTTTATAATTCATAATATGTTCGGAATTACATTTATAAATTTATATTTTGTATATAGTTGATAAAAAATGTTTTATTGTTAAATAAGATATTTATATATTTAAATAATAATAATTTTTGACATTTTAAATATAGTTTATAGTAAATTTAAAATTAATTACCAATATATTGAAAATAATTGTCTATATATTAAAACATAGTTATTAAAATATTCAAATATATAAACAAGAGTATAATTTTATAATATTAAAAATTTCTACATTTATATAATTAAGTATTATATTTAAATATTATTAAAAATATTGAAAATAATAATCAATAATTATATATATATATTTATTATTATATATATTTATTTTAATGAGAATGTATCTTAGTGGTACATGATAATTATTGGAATCCGAAATACCTAGGATGAAAACCTAATGAGGGTGGATTTTTTAGTTGATGTAGTAGTTGTTGTTGCATCAGAATTATTCACCAGAATTGGGCCTTTGAGTCATTGATTTGGGGCTTCAGGCCATACACCCTTTGGGCCACAATAATATTTTAGGACATCGGGCCTCCATGCCACCATATACCAGAAAGTAATGAAGTTTAACAAACTAATTAGTATATCACATTAGGTAGGTATTGCAACTTGACTCCATACGACATTGTTGGGTGGGAATCTCGAAAGAATGATAACTACATTGAAAATTTCCAATCGACCCTCTTACTGCATGGTACAAAGGGGTTAACCCCGACATCAATTTGAAGGAGTATCATGACATGATGGTTCTTGGCAGAGGGGGTGACACATAATGTGAGTGGTGATAACCAGAAAAGAGAAAAAACATTTCGAGAAAGCAACACAACATGGAGACGTGCATGTAATTTTGGGTGGGATTTGTGAAAGAGTTTGGAATCCACTAAAAAAATATCATCTGGCCCTCTACCAAGATGATATTTAAGTATGGGTGATTTTCCCTGACTTCACGGTAGGACAATACACAATTGGGATGTACAATGAAACAATTGTAGGAGAGGGTATCATAGTGAGAACATTGTGATCATGATGTGAAGTTAAGCTACTTATCATGGGCCTTCAGGTCATCTATTTTGGCTTTCAAGCCACAGGGCCTTCATGCAATCAAATTATGACGATTTTTCGAGCCACTAGGTCTTTGAGTCAAGTAAGTGTTACCTCTCAACCTAGTTGAAATGTGTGGTTTCATTCCTTAATAAAATGGGGTGATGACCCCAACCCATTAAAAAAGTTATATAGAATTATATAAGTAGTAATTTATTATAAATAATATATATAAATATATTTTTAATATTTATTACTTATTTTCTAATATTAAATAATTTTTTATATTTTTTAATTATTATAATAATTATTAATACTTTATTATTGAATATTTATTTAATTCATTTTTAGTCATTATTTATATTACATTAATAAATATTATTTATTCATTTTTTGAATTTTTTGAAATCATTCAATTTTTATTTTAATTCATTTAATATTTTTAAATTTAATCATTTTTAATATTTATTTATACATGTTTATTTATTCATTTTCAATATTTTTAACATGTTTTTAATTTGTATAAATAATATTTATTAATTTTTAATATTAATTAATTTTTATTTTTTTTATTTTCATTTAAATATTTATACAAATATACTTATTTTCTAAAAATTTAAAGAAGGATGGATGGGTTAGGAGCTTCCACTCCCACTATTATGGCATTTGGGAGGATTTGAAATACAGGGTTCAATGGAATTTCCAATTGGGAAAGATGTCGATCATGAGTTCTTTATCTCATGGTACTGATTGTTTAAAATTATGGGATGCTCTAGTTGTGAGGAACATTTAGGTCAAAACTTATGAGGATTCAAATAGAAGATGACTTTAATTCATTTCATTGATTCATAAGTCTACCGAACAAATTTTTAATATTGGAAGCACAACATGCATCTTAAGAAATAATAATGCTATCTTATAGAGGATAAATCTCCATAATCACTCTATCAGTACTGGAATTTTGTTATCTAAAGGGATGAAACCATGTAAGTTGAATATCTTAGTTATCTATCTCTCTGTAATTTTTATATTTTTAGACTAGAAATACATCTCACTTAGGCATGTTTTATTTCATTTTATTTTCTTTCCATTGGTGGAATTGAAAAAGGTTTATTGGGGATTTGATATGATTAACATGAATCATAGTATTGTGATTTTATATTATTGGTAATTGAATTTTAGTTTTCATTATTTTATGGAAAATATTATACATGTTTGGGTATTTGTTTTTACTTCTGTCTGTTGTTATGGAATCATAAAATTCATTTTGACATTGCTTCTCCTATTATAATCTCAATAAAATGTATTGTGAAACCACATATACCATTTATTTTCATTATTATTGGATATTAATGTAGGTAAATCATAGATAAACATTTATTGATATAGTCATTTTATCAACTCTAGATAATGGGGTTAGTCTAAAGGAATAATATGAGAAGGCTCCTCCTTTATGTTTTTCTTATGGTATCATTGGATATTTTGATTCTAATTATAGAAAGTAATTTTTTCTCATATTTTATTATAAAATGATAGGATATGTGTCAATGTAGAAGAATATGTGAAGTCTATATGGAAACTAAATGAAAAAATTAGGGTGATATCACATGTCTAGGAAATAAGCATTTATTGGAAGAATTTTGTCTACAAAATAAACAGAATCCCGAATTGAATGATGGAGTTAGGGAGGATTTACATCTAGACTCTTATAATTCATAGGAGTAGTTTATGAAATTTTTTCTAGTAAAGTTTTTATTGGAACATTCCAATATTGATAATAAGATTGTTAAATAAGATAAATAATTAGAGTGTTGGGATGTTGACACAGAGATGGCACCATCTTTTAATCTTGTTATGAATGTGTAATAATGTTCTAGTGAGGCTCATGTTACAAAAATAGAATATAAGCAAGGAAAGGGTCACTCTGAAAAGACATCACAAGAAAAACCATATGAGGATTGTATTTTTTTGTGAACCAAATTTAATATAAATGATGTAGAAATTTCCTTTGAAATGGATATTGTTTCCTCAGAATAAGATAAATCTCATATGAAAGAAACTAAATCTTGGTAGGGTTAAGGTATTTTCACTATTTTTCACCCAATTGATTCAAATTAAACCAAAAATCCATTGGTGGTATGTGATGTTGGTAAATATGGAAAATAGGGAGTTGTTGATCATCAAATAATTATGGATCAAGGATGAGTGAATTGAAGGGGGATGGAAAGTCCAGATTCTAAGGTCACTAGTGGTGTCGGTCACTACTCCTTCATCGATGTATTAGGAAAAGTAAAGGAAAAAGTTGCTAACAGTGAATGATTCACTTCACTTCAACCAAAAAAAAACACCACCCAAGGGTTACATTAATCTCTAAAGGAATGCGTCTACCATATCATCTATGAAAGATTTAAAATCAATGTTTACTCTATATATGGAGAGGTATATCACTATTTTCTAGGGACCATATTACATGTTAACCCTTGGTTTGACTGTGAGAAAACAGATGAGTATGATTTTGGAAATGATTTTTTGTATTCACACTATTTATTTTATATCCTATATTCCATATGGATAGGGAACGTTCCTCTATCTGACATCTTTGCTGCTATATTTTCCATGAACATGTTTTATATTTTTCATAATGGGATTGAGGCCTTTAGGTATCATACTCAAAATATATATGATTTTTTATGAATTTTAAATTAGTATATTATTATAAATATTTTTAATGTAAATGTAAATTTTATTATTTCTCATTTATTAAAAATTATTTTATAATATTTATTAATTGTAGTTGGTGTAAAATCATGACTCAGGTGCCACATACTGTTGCCTCAATAAATCCAGTTGAATGACCTCCAGCATATCATCCCGTACACCAGAGGCTATTGACAAGAAACATGGGTCTAATATAGATCATGGGGAGACCATAACATCTTTATCAAAGTTTCCCAATATCTGAAGTAAATAAATAATATACAAATGATATAATAAATAAACACAAAAACCAATATCACATAATGACAAAAGTGGGAATACAATATCCAAAATAAAATTGTACATTAATCATACCATAATAACTATCACGCATCTTATGAAAAACCAAAATAAAGACATATATACACTCCCAAGCGGGCCCCAACACCATGTCCAGTTCCCACATTTGTGCTCCATACCATCTTAGCTATCTAACATTGGCTCTTTCCCTTATTATATCCAATTAATATGAAATTTATTCATCTATCAATTAGGAATATTGAGAAGGGAGTGAGTAGGACAGCACAAATTATGTTTAAAACAATACCTAATCAATAATAGTGTATGCAGTTATAAATAGAATAATTTACAATGCACAACATAAACAGTTATCACAATTCATTATTCATTAATGCACCACATTAACTCCATGGGTTTTTTTGGACACTCAAACCCTCAATAAATACTTTTGATCATTCTAGATTCTGAGCCATATTAATTAATGAATTCACAATTCATTATAAAACATGGTTTTTTATTATCCATTTCAATAAATTTCAAATCATGGTCTATTGAAACCATTTTCCAATACTAATATCATGGGCATAGAACATAATGTCTAACAACCCATGATTGTTTAGAGCTTCTGTCTCTATCCCACAACCCAATTTTACTTGTGAATTTAGAACCTCAGTCCCTATAGCACACTTCATATCTTATAAGGGTATTGGATCCTCAATTCGTGTCCCACACCTCAATATCACACATGGGTATTTCAAGCCTCAGTCCCTACCCCACCCACATTTATCACATATGGGTATTTGGCTCCTTTTTACATTTCACACATACATTTATCACATATATCACATATATCACACATATAACATATATCACAATATCACATATATCACAGTATGACACACATCATGGTTAATCATCCTTAACCACCTTTTTATCAACAATTCACATCATCGAATAACATTTCAATTATCAATGAAATAATTGTTAATACTTTAATCACATCTAAAAATATGAAAAATTTCAACATTAAAACGTTTTTCAATATGTAATTCATTTATCACATTAACCCATTAAAATAAAATCAATAATCTCATAAAACCCCTTTCCAATTAATTCATTATCAAATTAATTGACCAATCAAATGATCCAAATTTCCCATCAATTCCACCGGCACCCCATTAAAATCATTAATTAAAAAATTAATTAATCCAATTCACCAATTTCATAATCACAATTTCCAACATTCAATTTCCCCTTATTAAACTCATTCTTTAATCAAATGGATAATCAATTAATCAACTTCGTGATTTCATTAATTAATTAATCAATTTATTTATTCAATTCATGATTCAATTGTTAAATTTTCCAATTGAAATTACAAAATAAATATATGAAATTTCAATTTTAATACTAGGGGAATTGAATTTATTCCATCTACCTCATGATTGATCAAGAACAATCACCAATGAAAATCCCCATTTGAGGCAAAACTGCTAACATCACAACGATGAATAAGATCTATATCCATAAACTAGATCCAAGATCAAAATAATAAATATCCATCAAACATAGATATAATTCAATCACTATAAGGGGAAAACCATAACCTTTTTATCCATAAAGAGATAATAGAGTGAGAAAAAACCACACGAGATGAAAATCTCTTACCAAGAGAGGTGAATATCTCCAATTTGTGATTGGATTCATCAATAATGGTGGTTGTAACACGTTGGAACTTGTATGGAAGCCTAAGAAAATGAGAGGAAATATTTTAGGATGAGTTCAGATGACATAGTATGAATCGGGGTGGGGTGTTATGATATTTTAATATAATTTTTGGAATAGTTAAAACTATGTCCACAATTTCCTGGGTAGGGCCACATGATTTTCTGAACAGTGCACCCTAACAGTGAACCTCTATTATGGGGGGGTGCATATTTACTCCTAAGAGGTCAAGAGATTTGAAAAAACAAGAACTAATTGGGAAATCCTTCTATGTATGCTATTTCATGGGTTTTCAGGGCATTGCAAATGTTTTAGGCAAACCATGATCCAATTACTGACTATGCAAAACCCCTCCAAAAGCATCCAAATTTCACCAAAATTTACCTCAGATAAAACCTAAACAAGATATAATCAAAAAAGGGAAACATTTTCCTGTAAATGAGCATGTGAAATCTCAAAAAAATTAAAATATCTTACAATCTGTAACACCCTAGGATTTCATTGTACATTATTTCTTCAAAGTTATTCAATAACTTGCACTACACGCAACACCGAGTTCTAGCGCACCATGAATTACCAAAAAAGCTGTTCAAAATTTTTTTTGAATAGTATTAACTGAATTTTGAACTATATATAAAACTTATAATTTCAGAATCTATATTATGGGTTTCATAGTAATAATGTAAGAACAAATACATTTTCAGATAAAATAAGTATTTTTAAAAAAATGCAATTCTACCGCCTCTTAATGCAGAAGACATTTTAAATCAAATATTTTAAACTTTTATATATTAAATTTGACAAAATAAACTTCTTTTTAGAACCGGGACATAAGAATTTAGTTTCGATAAGGTTTTGGTGTTTTTCTGATAACTTTCATATTTGGGTGAATAGTGAAAAATACTATATTTTAACTAAAAACATCTTTTTAAATCAAAATAATCTATAGTGTTAAATTATAAATTTTAATTATTTTTAAGTATAAATAAATTATATTTTTACCATTTAATCCAATGATGGTCATTGTATGTAATTTCACTTGGAAATTGGACATAAACCATTGTCAAACTTTTGGTAGTTATTATTTCTTAAAAATACGCCTTTTGGTTTTGACAACGGGAAATATTATTAAATTAATAAATGAAACTTTTATGTTTTGAATTTGGTAAAATAGACTTCATTATTGAATTTATAATATCAAAATTAGCTTAGGGAGAAATTTTGGTATTTATCTGAAAACATTCAATTTTTGATGAATAGTGAAAAACACTGAGTTATAGTTTAAAACCGAATTTTTATTTAAATAATTATTTATATTATTTAAATTTATTTTAGGTAAATATATATATATATAATACCTATATATGTTCAATTTAATTCAATGGTGTTAGTTTTTTAAAATTCCATATATATTAAAATGTTGTTGAACTTTTCACCATCTTTTACCCATCTCCTAAGAGAATTTGTAAATTCACATAAAACTTAATTTTACCACTTCTATGAGTGGAAGATTGAAAATCTAAGAGGGACGGTTAATATCAAAGAGTAAAATGTGGTTCAATAAGATAAAAATATTTTTTGGTGAATAGTAACTTTTTACTTTTATTTACCACGGTAAAAAGTAAATGGGGTAATTAAGGTTAAAAATGATATTATTATTACCGTAACACATGTCCTAATTCTATTGGATAAGTATAATTAGACCAATAGATACATTAGGAATAAAATATGAACCTATTTGGCCAACTTGAATTATATTAGGACATTTATTATTAGTTAATTCAAAGAAGAGTTAAAAGAGTTTAAATCAATTTTTAATAACTAATACATTTTTAATATAGGTTTATACATAAGATAAATTCGATTATAAATATTAATTAGAAATATAAAATTATTTCCTACGTAATGGTATTTTATTTATAATTTTTAGACATTAAATAATTTTATTTATTTATGAAACAATGATGATGCAATAATTACCTTATTAGAGAAATATCAAACTAATTGATATTATAAATACCCAAATAAATATAATTTGAGACTTTTAATTAATTAAACTAATTCATAGGTTAATATGACATTTTATGGTAGATTAAATGAATTATTTTTGAAGTAATAATTTTGTTATGAATTTAGAAAAAACAAAATACTCAATAGTGTCAAAATTGACATAAAAGAGTTTTTAAAACAAATATTATATTATTAATTGATATTATATTCTTAAAAATCTATGGTTCGGCCAAAGGACTTATATAATGATAGGTGTATAATTAATGGACCACTTTGGTGTCTCTTGGATGTATATAGTAATTTTATTAACAATATAATATAAAAATACAAAGAGACATGGTAAATGTCAAACTATTTAACTAAGAGTTAAATCTAAAAGATAAGGATTCTATAGTGACTCAAACCTGTCTAAAATCTATTGGTTGAGTGGTTTTTGACCCAGCCTCACCTTATTATTTTAATAAACCTCATTTGAGCCATTCTAAACCAAATATGAATTTATTATATATTAATACATTTAGTTTTTCTTAAAGAGCCCCCCCCCTTATAAAAGGACACCAATTTTAACCAATTCATCAAACCTATCAAGACTTTCGGCTCGTCAAAACTCTTCCCAATTAAGCTCCCTACATCACACTACTCCTATTAAAAGACTTACCTTAGGCAGAAGGCACATAAATGGTATTTTATGGTTCCAACCAAAGGGAGTTACCCAAATTAAAGGTAACGATTTATCATAGCTTCTTTTCTTTTATTTTACTTATCCAAATCCTAAACTCTTATTATTATTTTCTTTTGTAACAAAAAAATATCCTAAATATAATAGGATATTGTAATGATAAGTATTCTAACTACACTTACACACACCTCCATTTAATGGGTGAAGAATATAATGTTTCTATGGATTGAAACCAAACGCCTCACCAAACGATGATTGTTCAATTATCTCCTACCACCAATTATAGTGGCCATTATGAGGGAAATATAATTAAATATGATATTAATGATATTTATTTTATATATAAGCTTCTTTAATTCCATTTTATATCATACCATTTTTCATTTCATTTTGTATATATATACGATAATTTTATTTGAGGAAGTGCGGACTACCGCCCCCTCAAAGTGATATGACTCATTCATACCATACATGGAATGTATAAATGATTGTGTTAATGAAAATAAGTAAAAAATATAAGATATGTTATTAAATAGGAATAATAATATACCTATGTGTCATTTGGTTTTGATTCATTTTAAAAATTGAAAATGAAATGGAAGTAGCATTCGTGCGTACGTACGAACTACCGTCTCCACGAACGCGAGGAGATTCATTCCCCATCATATCCATTCATGTCTATATCGCATTTTATGATTAAAAATAATTTTTAAGGACTTTATGTCATTCTGGATATGAATAAGATACAACATATCAATAAAAACACGATTTATGTAACAAAACATATAAAATAAAATGATAAGTTAACACCCGAAACGATGATAATACTAAGATATTTTAAAAAAAATAAATGTTAAAAGATCATATATGATATCATATTAATGTATATGATTCTTGTTTAATTTAATAAAAATTATTTAATCATTATACAGGAGGTTAAACAACCATCAACCAAGGAAAATTACTAGGTAATGGTTTATTTCACAATATCTTCATTATTTGAGGTTGTTTATAAGTAATTATCAACTGGGACCACTTTATCATCAACTTCAATGTTTCTTAAAAATGTATTTCAAATCATTATTACTATTTTATAGACTATTGGTTAATGAAATTTATACCATTGTTTTACTTTTTATAAAATGTTTATAAAGGAATATATCCTTCGTTTTCCAAACGAGGTCCTTTTTAATCTTTTTGACAAAATTTAGGTAAAAATGTCTTTTTTATATTATACGGCAGGTGAGGCTATTTTCCATCTTTATAAAATTTCAAAGCTTCCCTTACAATATTATAATGATATTTTCAAAGTAAATATTTTATTTTGTAATTATGTGACTCTTTAAATGATTTAAAAAAAGAGATATTTCTCTCCAATAGTTTGATTTCATCTATGTCTACATCCATAGATGGATTTAAGGCTTATTTAAGGTTGATTTATTATGATAAAAAACTTCCATATTGTATTAAAGGTTTTGTGATATGTTTGAATGTGGGTGTGTTATTTTTATTCCATTCATTGTTCATGGAGAAAGTATTTACATTTCGTATACTAGTTTTAATATTAATGTTTATGTTATGTTTAAACTTGTTCATATGTGGAATGCATTGGACTTAGTAAGTGACGGGTGGAGCCCGCTATACCTCCTCAGTTAATCAATAGGTCTCACGAGACAAACTAGTGTTTTGGCATGAGGCCTTGACAATAGCATATTTGTATTCTTAGAATGAGGCCTTGGATATGTGGTTATGATAGTCTGGAATTATGAATTCCATAATTATGAAAGTGGATATTGATATTGCATGTGATTAATCGACTAGTAGAATATCCATGTGAATAAGTAAATGGAATTATTTCATTTTATTTTTTCCATATTATGCTGATGTTCAAGTTTATAAGGATTTTGTTTTAGTTATACATTGCCTTAAATTTTTATGCTTATTTATGAAAGTTTCTGCTATATTGTTATCCATACTGAGAATCTGAGCTCACCCCTTTCTATTTTATAGTTTTCTGAGGATGTGAAGAAATATTTTATGACTGACCTGCATGGATAGTCTGAAGGGGATATAAGTGTGGAACATGGAGACTATATTATTGTAGGTTTTCACTTTATGATGTAATGTAACATTTATGAATGTATCTAGTGATTCCAATGCTACTAAACTAATCGGTTTTTCGAGACTTGATCTTTTGTGATCATGCCAATGTTATGTAATAATGCACCGACTCTGGGTAACTAGGTTCAGGGCATTACACAATCTCCCCAACTTAAAATAGATCATCCTAAAACTATAATTATAATAATATCTATGATTATGAGGTAAAAAGATCAGTCCACTGAGCCCGTATATCATATTCTCTCCCCAATGTTTCCTCCTGCACACAACCATGTTCTAATAATATGAAACTATCAGCATTTTCTTTTCCCTTTATACGTTCTCACGATGATATAAAAAATGTACCAGATTCTCCTAAAAGGATGCATAAGTCTCAGGCTCCACATCATCCCCATCAGTCACATGAGAATTGTTGTGGTGACAACACTGAAATTGTGACACATGAAAAATGTCATGCGTTACAAAATATATCTATGGAAGAGAAAATTGGTACACCAATGTCTTGATTCACTTTACAACCACAAACATTTCAACAGACATGGGAACCGACATTACCAATCTCTAAATCCTATGATGACCCAATCTATGTAAATCTCGAAGGAAAACACAATCACCATATGTATACTATAGGGGTTGTTTTCATTTATCAATATAATATATCTATATACTGTAATATGTAACCATATGATTTCTAATTATCCAAAACTAATCTGATATCTCCTACTCTAGACTCAGACCCAAATTCTCTGACTCGCATTCCTCCACCCTACATAGAGGGGATCTTCATGGACAACCATAAAGAGCCTCATTTTGTGCCATCAATATATTTTCCTGGTAAATGTAGTTATAAGTGATCTGAATCCGTGCTAATTGGTTATTTTAATTTATATTAATGAAAAGAACACATACTCAAAACATATCCTAAAGCACCTAAAGAGTAAATTTTTACAACCCATTTGTTAGTGGGTGGAATTTCAAACTCATTAAAACCTATATACCAGGAACAATCTACGAGACCAAATAGGAGAATGATGTGAAACATGATTCATGTTCTAAAATAATACACCATGGTAACTCATGTAGATGAACTATCTACCGATCATTCGAGTCTCCCAAATGATGCACTAATAAAGTCTCCCTTATGAGAATGAAATTATATACCTTCATCAATCGGTTCACAACCACAAAAATGTCATCATTCTTCTAAGGCGTCCTTTGGATGCCCAAAAAAATCCATGGTATGATTTTCCAAATTCTATTACAGAATGGGAAACATATATAGTAAACTACCAGGTTGTTGATTCCCAACATTCACATATTTATAGGTTCACCATCATGTCATGAATCCTACAATCTCCCATTTCAGGTCGGGCCGCCAATACAATCGATGTAACTCAAGATACATTTTGGTCAAACCTAGATGCACCAACTACTTCGAGGCATGAAATTCCCTCATCAGTTCCTCCCGTATACTCTTTTGTACTATAACCTGATTCCAAACAAAGATGATATCATCCTCATATATCATCGAATCTTAAAGGTACTCAAAGACTTTAAAGATATTTCCCATGAACAAACATTAAGGATCCTCATACTAACAATCTTTAATCTGGATCAAAAGTGTAAAATACAATAAAAATGATATTAGAGTCATATTATCCTAGACCTTTAGATCTACAACATGAATATCATTTAGCAAGGTCATCATCTCCCACTCAGCACTAGACTTCTAAAATTTATGAGTCTAAGGTTTCCTTATTAAAGCAACAGAAACACTATTTCCCTTTCCAGACGTATATGATCTATAAAAATCAAATTAATGAATATACTCAACCCACCTCCACTAACACAGATATAAAAATTATTTGGAAAAGATATAATTTTTTCTCTAGTGATCAGTATACACCACAGACAATTCACCCAATCAATAATGGAACCAACACTTCAAAGCATAAATGACTTCAACTAAATCGATGTTGTGTGTAGGGTAATTCCTTTCACGTGGCATCATCTAGAATGACACATATGATAGAAACAGATCTACCTGCATGAACAATACTCAAAGAACTATAATAAATGAATCAAGAAACATAATTTAATACTCACCTGGTTTAGGTAGTATCATGATTGATACTATTTTCAAGAGCATCTTCAACTCAAAAAAGGAATTATCACATATGCTGGACCATTAAAACTTAAATCCCTTTTCGATCAAGACCAAAAGTGGTTCTATCAAAATAGAAAAGTTCTTGTTGAACCAACAATAATAACCCACTATCCCCATAAATCTATGTATATTGAAAACATTCTTTTGTTTCTCCCAAAAAACAACTACCTAATCTTTCTCTGGGACCACATACACACCTTCTTCTGAGAAGTTTTAACCTAATTAATATACTCGATGAATCTAAAACTGAAAATTAGACATCCCAGTATATAATATAAACTCTTTAGATGTACTCATGATTATTTCAAGATATTGGGAATGATCATCATGAATCTTGGAGTAAACCAAGATGTCAACCAAAACCACTACCACAAACTGATCTTGGTATGTATCGAAGATTCTATTCATCAAGGACATAAACTCATATGGTGCGTTCATCATCCAAATGGAATAAAAAAAGACTCATTTAATCAATACATGATTCTTGAAGAAGTATGAGGTATTTTATATGGTTTTACACTCAAATAATTATACCCTGATCACATGTTTATATTGGATGAAAAAACCTCTTCTCAATTGGATAAAAAGGACATCGACGCATAGAAGAGGATACATGTTCTTCACTATCATCTAATTCAACATCTAGTATTAAACACACTAGAACAAGGATACGTTAGATGTCTTATAAACTAAGAATAATGAACACCATGTAGATGTACTCGGATGGATAAAACCCTTAACCATAAAATGTTCTAGATGATTCTCTAACTCTTGAGGGTCTATCTGTTCCATTCTGTATGGTAGAATATAAACTTGCTCAGCTCCCAAAATGAGATCAATTATATACTGTATGTACCTATCAGTTGGAAGCTCTAAATGTCATCAAGAAACATGTATTGGATCCTATCCGCTATGGGTGTAAATAAATCATGTTTTATACCCCCATTTTCCAGCAATAGACTAGAATTATGGGTAGTTATCTCCCCCAATTACTGATGAACTAGCCATGTATGACCTTCCAGGATACCCCAATCTCCTTAGTGAATATAATTTTCAACCTTAAGATATGTAAATGACATTATCCTTCACTAAAAATAATCATGGTATCATTATGATAATAACCAGTCCATACACATAATTAGGTAAACTCCAAACATCTATAGTATGTAATGATACCAAACAAAATGATACTCCCCAACCTCGAGACAACACACTTTTAATAAGATGATTTCTCTTGATCATAATCCCAATGATATATTGATCATCATAACCCTGGTCAAAAAATACACTACCAGACTCAATCCAATCGCATGTTGTGTATATATAAATGAATGTGAGACACTAGTATCAAAAAAGTCACCAGAAAGTATATAAGCTATAAGAATTTTACGTCTAACTATCAACAGTCTATCCTCGTAATCCATAAGTGTAGGATGAAATGCATGCAACAGTCCTTCCCCACATTCCTATGATGTAGTTTGAGTCCCCTGAGATACACCAATATACTAATACGGGTGTTATTAACAAGAAGCACATCATCTATTTCCTCAACCTCCATGTCCAGTAGAACTACAGCTGCTTAAATTATTTGGTGTTGAATATCCCCTTACCATAATATTGTATTATCTAGCTACCCCATCACTACTCATCTATCATGGGTTCCTATGTTACCATAGTATATTTATCATCCTTCCACATGCTCGGTACTCTAACGGTGTTTTGAGAAAATGTCTATGAAAGTGGCGCAACCTACTGCACTGGTGGAAAACCACCCAGGTAAGAACATGAGTAACAGATCCTTCCCCCTGACCACCCTAAATTCCAAATATTCAGTCAAAATTATTAAAATGGTACTTATTACTCTCAAAATATATACCTCCTCATTGTCTAGAAGATACCACCTATCCTCTAATAGAATCCTGCACCAGTTTCCCCTTAGATATGAGATCCCGATCTACCGTGTAAGAATTTTTTTTTCTTCCGAAAGATAATAAATGTGGACTTAATATCACATTTAAGCATGTCCTACAAAAAATTTGAATAGATTCCATTTCTCTATTTAACACAAGATAAAATTGATGAAATTTAGTAAAGTGAACAACATAGTCAATCATGAACATTATCCTCTAATTGAAGAACATGAAATCGACTTCCCTCTCTTGTCTTGGTGTCTCTAAATATAATTTCTCTCGAAATTTCTCCAAAAAAAAATTTAATACGATAAAATTTTCCTTTCTGGTCTGATCCTGAACATGTAACATGTGTTTCACTAATCCTCATAACAAATAGTCACCTAAATTGACACACTTATCAAAATAATTATCTCAATGGTCAAAAATTTTCACTGAGGAGTCAATCCAGAATTCTACTACCTCAGGTACTCAAATCCGGTAAATTTTAGAGTGTGATACAACTGGAAATTCTATGTTTTTTCATACATACTCTTCATGACCCAAATTTTTCATCTCTCCATAAAACACATGATGTGTTAAAAATTATCGAAAATTTACTCTCTTGTTCCTTCACCCAACACTATTGGTGCCTAATGTTCCACTACTGTAGGATCATTCTCACCTATATCCTCCCATAATCTAAACAAAAAACGTCATCATAGAGTCATATCTCAAAAATTAAAAAAAAACAAGTCACATGACACATAACACAACATTAACATAGTTAACATGGGAGATTCATGTAAATAAATTATAAGTCAATCCCATATTTTCCACTATAGAGTTAAAAACGAGGCAGTATGACCACCCATAATAATGCTACATCAATGTCATGATAAAAAAGGGGTAAAATCATTCTCATAATTCATATACAATATGAAAATAATTTATTAACATCATTCATCATTTTAAAACATTAAATTACATACTAGGCACCATTTTTTGTTTAATTACACAAGTAAGGAAATACATTTCAATTTTAACAACATATCGAAAACCTATTTTCCCATCCATGGTGAAAACGATGCATGTCACAATAATTTCTAATTCCTAGAATGATGCGTGCATACTCAACCTTCATACCATACTGGGCCAAGAGTCAAATATCATAAAATCTCTCAAAATATAATCACATCAAACAACATGTGCATCAATTGAGGTGAAATAAAAAAACTCTAACAACACACATAATAAAAAATATACCACCATTGATACTTGGCTTTTACGCACATACATGGGTTAGATAATCCCATTCAAGAGCTCTTAAACAATTCCAAACTCATCTAATCTCTTATCCACCATTTCCAAATAGAAAGAAAAATGAAAAAGAAAAGAAAACTACATTGTATATGACTCTAACGTTATGATTGGGTGACAGAAACTGGTTCCTTAATCCAGTAAGTTGTACAATCTCAGACATTCTTCCCCAGATTTCATCGGTTACCAACTAATGGTGGGGGTCTAATATCAATCATGGGGAGACTATACACTATTTATCAATGTAGCACAACAACACGTGTAAATAAATAGTATCCAAAGGATATAGCTAATAACCTAAAAACCAGTATCACATGATGAATAATTCATGGATACAATATACAAACCAAAATAGTAGATATTTCATGCCATTATATGGGTTATGTGTCTAATGATACCCCAAACGAAATTCACACTAACAATCCCAAATAGGTCTCTATTCCATGTCTGGGTCCCTTATCCATGATCCATCCCAACACATCCATCTAACGGGGAATCATTCCATTATCTTATCCTACAACTAAGAAATCTATTTAGGTAACGACCAGGAAGCCTGAGTAGGGAGTGATTACCAATCAGTAGGCCACCCCAATGGTTTCTAAAACAATATTTAGTCAATGATAGATTACGTAGTTGTATAATATATAACATATAATGAATAAGGTAAAAATTTATCACATTTAAATGGTCTATCATTACCCACATAAACCTTCGAGGTTCTAGAGGACACCCAAAACCTAAATACCTGCTTCATCCCATTCTGAAATCTATACCATATAAATTATGGAATCCATATTTCATTATAACTCATGTTATCTCATTATCCATTTCATTCAGTTTCACATTATTATCATTTGGAACAATATTCCTATACCAATATCATGGGTTTAGGAGGTCGTTTCTAACACCCCATGGGTAGTTGGAGCCCATGTCTCTATCACACACATCAATTTTACCTCAATATTTAGAGCCTCATTCCCTATCCCACAATCACTATTTCATATGGGTATTTAGTGCATCAGTATCAATCCAACACCTAAAAATTACATATGGGTATTAAGAGCCACAATACCTTTCCCACACACATTTATCACATATGGGTATATGGAGCCTTAGTCCCTATTCTACAAATTTTTTTCACAAATATCTAATATTTCACAATATCATAAAAATCAAGGCTAATCCACATTAACCCCTTTTATCATTAATTAAATTCATGGATTACTATTTCAATTATCAAAACAATTTTGATTCAATACTCTAATATCATGGAACAATACAATCAATTCATCATTAAATTATCTCAAAATATTTAAATCATATAACCCATTACCACATTATGGTCAATTTAACCATCTCATAAAATTCATTTCTTGATATTTAATTATCACATTAATTGACCACACACATGATCCCAATTTCCCACAATTTCCAAAATCAAAGCCTTTTATTATTTAATTTACCAATTAATTAATATAACTCCTGATTTTCATAATCACAAATACCAAAATTCAATTTTCCCTATTCAACTCATTCGACAATCACATAGAAAAAATAATAATCAATTCTATGATTTTATAAATTAATTAATCAATTAATTTATTCTATTAAATATTAATTTTCAACTGTGCAAATTGAAATTCCACAACACATACAAGAAATTGGAATTTAACACTATGAGAATTGAATTTAAAAAACATAACTCAAGATTTATGATGAAATCCATCCAAGAAAAATACACAATTGAAGCAGAACAACCATTTTCATGAAGAAGATCGAGATCTAGATCCAAAACCTATATGCTATATCAATCGATCATCATCCAATGAATCTAGATCTAATCCCCTCAAAAATCATAGAATACCATCATTTTTTTATCCAAAAGAGAGAAAATAGAGAATGAAATCCACAATAGTTGAGAGTATCTTTTTGGGAGAGGTAAAAATATTCAATCTGTGCTTTGATTCATCATGAACAAAGGTTAGAACTCCCTATAAATCATCTGAAAGATTCTAAAAATTATAATCAATGTATAGTGTTGAGTTTGATAGACATAGGGTAATTTTTATGGGATTTTATAAAT
Source organism: Viscum album (assembly GCA_963277665.1). Lineage (NCBI taxonomy): Eukaryota > Viridiplantae > Streptophyta > Magnoliopsida > Santalales > Viscaceae > Viscum > Viscum album. The sequence continues at coordinate 1,141,349 of CAUJRU010000164.1, forward strand.
TTTAATCAAATTTTTTGTAAAATTTAACCCGCAAACATTCTTTCCTAGGAAGGGGCTCAAAATTTTCAAAAATGTGCACCTGTCCTGTGGGGGGTGCACTCCTACTCATAAGAGGGTGAATTTTTTGACAAAATATACTCAAACCATGTAATCTATATCTATCAGGTGTTGCACAGGTTTTGTGTAATGACACATTGTTTGGAAAAACTGTACAACAACCATTCACTTCTCATACCCCCTAAAAATATTTAATTTTTACTGAAACACGCATAGGATAAAACCCATACAAGTTATAATTAAAATAATGAAAAGAATACTTATATATATGCTCAATAAATCTTCTAAAAAGGGTGGTATATTATATTTGGGGTCCTAGTTATGTGATGAAGGCTCCCTCACAATTCTGAATCATCCATGGTTTAAACCATGGTAGCCCCCAATTTGGGTGCTTGTGATACATCCACGGTGTAGGGATGCAACCAAAATTCTTAATTGATAACCACAATATAGGTATAAGCTGATGGCTGGCAATGAGGAGGAACACAAAATCATTGATCAAAGCATGGTGATGCTAGGAAGAACATTAAAACATAGTGCTCAAGGGATGAAACATATAATTGGATCTTAAAATGCCAAAATACCATTCATGATGCAAGATGGTACTACATGTGCGATTTTTTGGGTGCTCTAGCAATATTCTAGGATTATATGGTGTGGTCCTAAAGGTCATAGTGTAATGATAGGGGAGAACCATGTATTAGGATTTTGTGCCTCTAGTACTTCAATCTATGTAATGCTTAGGGATACATAACATGAGATAATTTCCCTATAAACCTAATTAAAAATAGGATTCATTTCCTTAATAATGGGTTTTCAACCTCAATTATTAAATTTTTTATTCATTTTTAATATTTTTTTTTGATTTATTCATTTTGAACATTTATTTATTTATTATTAGGTTATTTTATAATTGTTAATATTTTGTTAATTTATAATAAATTACAAACGTAATTTTTAATTTTTAAGAATATTTTAATATGTATTGATTTTTTAAATGGAAAAAATTACAAATCATAATTATGTTATGTATTGATTAAATTTATAACATATCAATATTTTATATGTAATATTATTAATATTATATAGATTTAAAAATTATTAATATTATATGATTTCATCCTAGGGATTTATCGCTTTTTATGTATACATATAATTGTTTATAAATAAAATTATTAATTTATGCAACTAAAAATATATTTTAAAAAAGGTTTATTTATTTATAAAAATAATTATGTTTCTACAACTATCAGTGCTAACCATAGTGCTTATAAATATAATTATATGATCAATATTCTTATCAATGTTATAAGCTAAATACTTAAGGGTCAGACCATATGTATCATGTCATTAACATTACATATCAATATTTTATCATAGTTAAATGTTGCCCTGATAATATAGTTCTTTAAGAGACCTTACAATTTTAGTGATGATAAAAGCCTATTTTATTATCACTTTGTAGTAACCACTAATAAATCCAAATAAATATTATAAATTAACCCTATTAGTTCCACTTATCATAAATTTATTTCAATATATTATGGAAATCATACTCTACCACACCCCCTCGAAACAATTTTTGAATGATTTTATTTTTTAAATGGATGGTATGAAATCTATGCTCATCATGACATGTTTCATGTTGATTTTTTTGAATTGTTCTTCATGAAAAATGATTCCAAAATAATCCTAACACTCTTATAATAATCTTTAATATTATAAATTTTTTTATGATTTTTATTTGGATTTTTTCGTGGAGTAAGTTACAATGTGATTTATAAATCATTTTTAACTAAAAATCCATGCATATTTGTGGTTGGGTGGATTTTGTTTCTGAATGGAAATGTTTGGAAAGGTTTTGTAAAAAAAATTGTATATTTATTATGGGTTGATAATGTATATTGGGATCATTTTTTAATCAAAGTATTTAAATGAAAATGGTTTTTAAATAATAATTCCATGATTACCTTTGGGGTATTTTCAGGAAGAGATTTTTTTCTGAATTCAGGGAGTTATACACGAATTATTATTAATGTTAAATTAGTTTTGGTGAGAGGAAGTGTATTTTGGGTGTTTAAGGATTCGTGTTTTTAATCATAATTCAAAAGCTTGTAATTTTCAGAAGGAATTTCTTTAGTTATATGATATGATTTAAAACTCTTTTTGTTATCAAGGATGTGTTTTCTTGGTATGTTTTTAATGAAAGTATTATTTTGAAACTAATTTTATAATTCTTGATGGTTATATACTATTTTGAGTGTCACATGGATTCAGAACATTAAAGTCATGTTTGAACTAATTATAATATGATTAAATAATAATATTGTGATTTTTTTTATGATGTATGCATATTAATAGGGAAAAAGGTAAGGTATTTATTATGACATTGATCATAACCAATGCATAATATATTTATGACATCTATGTATGAATGTAAATGTTATTTATCTAAACATGTTTTCAAATTATTAAGCTTGATTAACAAATTTAATAAAACATTACTAAAGTTAAGGTTTACATTAGTGTCCAATATTTAATGGAAAGAAATATTTACACTTTTAATGTGTACTATATAAATAAAATCCATTTAGATTGGGGCGTAAAATTAGTTTTAAATAATGAATTTAAAAAAATAAAATTACACAAGTTTATAGATTCAATAGGAACAATAATATATTTTTAATTATATAAATAAAACCAATTCAACACTCAGATATTTTAAATAATAAACACAATTTGTATTTATAATGTTTTAATATTAATTTAGAAAAAAACAAAATTATTGAAATATGATAGTTTTAAGAACCTAATAAATCCATTTCACTTGGTTAAATCTAATCATTAAATATCGTAAGACTATTGGGAGTTTCATAATTTTTCTGTGAATGATAATTTAAAAATGGAATCAAATAAGTAATTAAAGAACATCATAACACAATTTGAGTTTATGGACCATCCAAATCAACAACAAGAAATCATGATTAATGGCACACACATAAGAAATCTAGAAGAAACACATAATGTAAAAATATTTTCAGGTAAAACAATATTTAATAAAATTATAATATCCATATAAAAATATTAAAAGATTTAATAATCAACAAATATAAATAAACAATTATAACATCCCAGAATTTACTTATTCAAATTAAAAATTAACATGAACAAAAATATTAATGCAAAAAAAAACTTTTCAAAAGGTTCTAAATCATGGTCTTAAAGATATAAAGTATTAATAACAATCCATCACATAGGTTCATTTAAATTTACATTTAAAACAATTAAAATGATGAATTAAATTACTTTTGAAAAATTACCCATTCAAATCCTATTATATTTTTAAATTGTGCAGGATATACTAAATATCTCCCATATAAATTCATTATACTTTATAATATTATTTTCTAAATTTATACTCTAAATAATTAATGCATGTAAAAATGATATATTATATGCATACCTTATGTGTTATTATTTATTATTGTCAAATATGAATATTATTAAACCATGTAGGATGAATATTGATGTGGCCTCAAATTGATAGTATTTTTCAAATCACTTTTGTTGTCAAATAATGTTTTTAATGTTTCATTTAATATTAATCTTTATAATTATGTTTTAGTTGAATTTATTGTATTTTTAGTAAAATAATGATATTATTAATTAAAAGGCACGTTTTTGTAATGTCCTTGACATGGTGGCCACTATCTGGTAACATGAGATGGGTAGTCACATGACCTCAGGTGCCCCTCCCCGTATGCTCGAGGCCGCCGACAGCAACATAGGCCTTTGGAGAAATGATGGGGAGACTATACCCACTTATTAGATTAATTACATTGTAGAAATAATATAAATGGATATAGTAAACAAAAAAAATGATATAATAATATAATTAATATAACACATGCCTTTCAGTCAAACAATATTAAACCAAAACCAAGACAACCATAATACCCCGAACATGGACTCGAGACCAAACCTAATTGTGACTACACATTCTCTAACCTAATATTCTATGTAAAATCAAACACCAAGTCCATATCCTGAACAAGTATCAAAAAACAAGTATCATTCTCTCAGGTACCCAAGTGCCATGGCACCCTCAGTAGGGTGTGGGTACAAATTAGTAGGCCACCACCAATAGTGTGTAAAGAAATAACTACTATATAAAACAATTTATATATAAAATAAAGGGTAAATAAATTAACATTAAAATGAAGGATCATGTTTCACTTTTAATCAATTTCCCATCTAACCAAATATCACCAAGGAAAATGCTTCACTTTTATCCATTAGTCGTTAAACATTTTATCATATGTTCAATGGGTTAGGAATTCACATCAAGTATACCAGGACCTATTTCAGTCACATTCTATGCACAAGGGAATAAGTATAATACCTTATTTTACTACGGATAATCATTTCATAAAATGTATACATTACACTTACCTTGTAGCCTCAGTGTAGTTAGTCTCATCCAATGAAAATGTTAGCATCCCATAGCCTCATTACAACTTCTGAAATCATGCATTCTAGGGTGGTGGTTCAGATCCTCAACCCAAATTGACTAATGGGAGGAGCCTTAGTCTTTTAACCCACACAAACAAGCCATTTTTGCATGATTATTTATACACTTACCACATATACTATTTCACAAACTATTCCCAAACAATACACTTATCATTCACATTTCATATTTCATTAAACACATAGATCACCTTAATGCCATTACCATTTAACCCATTCAATATTTACATTTCATAACACATTAACCCACATTCATTATACCAAACACTCCCTTATTCCATGTTTTAAATTACAAACAATTATCATTAATCTCATTTACAAACGGTTTCAATTTTAATAACAGAAAACCATAATAATTGAACACATATATCATTTAGATTATTTCATATCCATTTTAACATGATAACATAATCATCATGGGTCCTATCTGATAATATCATTGATCAAATCAAAGACCACTGTCCCAAAAAATATCTTAAAAATACATCATGGAATAAAAAACAATTCAATATACAAGTTGTAAATCATTATGAATTCACTCTTTAAAAAACATGACTTTCTTATTGAAAACCAAAATATTACCCAAGGCTTTTGTTTCCATTCCAACATTCCAAGGAATCCATTTTAACAATTTTCAAAAAAGAGAACCTTTACCCCATTTCAAACAAAATTTAAAGTCTCTTAAGAATTTTTTTTAAATCCAATTTGAAGTCAACATCTCCTTTCAAAACATTACTATCATTCAAACATCATATTTCTTTAATAAATCTATATTCAGGTCAAATCCCCATTAAAAAAAATTAAATTTATTTCAATACCTCTTGGGAATTTACCGAACCCACCTTATAATCATTTCAATTATCCCACTAACCCTATGCACATACCCAATTACACATTTTCTAACCATTTACATTAATAATTACACTATATCAAGGATTACAAATTTTATTCACCCATTTATAAGGATTCATCATACCCAATGGGTAGCCCTAGGTTTGGTCTCACTCACTATTGGACCTAATAGGGTTCATGAATAGGGTAACCCCTTAATCTAGGGCCCAAATCACTTTCCATAGTTAATAAAATTGGAATTCAACAAGGAAGTAAATTGGTGAAGCCACATAATCATATGTAACAGTGAGATTGTGGGGAAAATATTTAAGACCCCATACCTCATGTATAGAGATAACCACTCACTTTTTCCTAATAATTGATTTTAACTCCAACACCCTTTAATGACCCAACATCAAATATTCTACAAAAGGTGAAGTTTTTAGTGCTTTGGGAGAATATGGGAGATTCCCCAAGCCCAAATCCAGCAAATAGGGACATGTGGATTGTTAAAAACAACTAGATATTTGATTCTCACTCAAGAATACTAAAAATGAACATGAATTGAAGGAGAATATTCCATTGTGGAAGAGGGGTCTATTAATTTTTCACCATAAATATAGGGTGTCGAATGAGGTGAAAAATTAGGGAATAAAGAAATATTATTAGGTGAAAAAATGATAAAAACCAACCTTTTAAAGGCCGCATGGTTTTTGCTGCACGGTTACCCAAACCATGAACCAACCATGCAACATTCTCAGTCCAAAAGGGGAAAGGCCACATGGTTTATTGGGTACACCGGCATGTTTTGGAAAACCATACAATAACCATTTACTAGAATCTTCCATAAAGAGTCCCCATAATGCACAATTTCCTTGTCCATGGGAACAGTTTGTTGTAGCCATGATTCAATCATATGCTGAACTCGTTTTGGTCATTTTTCTCCTCCATTGAGTCTCATTGCTTTAAGAAACTTCCAAAACCTATCATAGCACCATGAATCACTCCATTCAAAATAAAAAATTATGTTTATCCAAAATTTAGACAAGGAATTACGACCATGAAAGGATGGGATCATACAACCTACTGGCCTTATAAAAGATTTTTCTCAACCCTTACTTCCCATGAATAATTATGCATTTGAGACAAATGGTCAGACCATAGGGCCTACCCATTCACTTCCATCATCTATTTTTCTCAAGAAACTCAGTAATGTCGTAAAAAACTGAGTCTAAGGATACATTCCTACCCTAAAAACCCTTCCCCCAACATGATCCACAATTACGAACTGATTCTCCATGAGGAAACATGCACCTGAACCGCCTATTACCTACAGTTAGAATAAGAATATGGTTTGGTTAATTCCATTGGAGCACTAAAAAAAGGATACAGTGAAGGCACAACACTATCCTAGGAGAACTAATCGGGACACTCTCAGTAAAATCCTCAAAAATAATATTATTATAAATCACTTAGAACCATCTTGCATAAATTATTTCAAATCCCAAACGGTGACCTAAGTCTGATACCACTCGAAGGGGACATCGAAATTCCGACCATGTCTCACAGCCTACACCGATCCACAAACATGTAGCCCAAAAACCACAATCCATTCTCAAACATTTATATCAAAAACTAAGCATAACATTCACCTGAAGGTACTAAAAAGTTCAAAGTATGATTTAATAATATTACACATACCAAAACACCAATACAATGCACATAAAAGTCAATCCAACCCATGATACTACACATATCATCAACCAACCACTTTCTAACTATGGTCCTCCCAACCATACAAATTAGCTATCTACCAGAATTTTTTTACAGTGTTAAAAACAAACATGATATAAAAGGATACTTAATGAACCCCAACCAAACCTTCACTCTCACTTGTCATGTTTCCCAACTCACTACACCCAAACATCCACTATAACTCCACCCAACCCTATAATCAAACCTTGCCTTCAAAACTATCCAAATCAATCACACTTCTCACATCAATACATTAACTAATTTAAACCTAATCCTTCATCAAATCAAATTCCCCTTACAGGAGCACATTTTTTATCACAACATTAATCCCAAGCGGCTTTCAACCCACCACATCCATTGCCTTTTACACAGCTGTCTCAGTCTATCCCCGCCTACTCACTTCGTGGATGCCCAACTTCCACTATTTCCATGTCACTCCTCTACATGGACATAACTACTTCTCACCTAGGGAATAAATCCCTCATCTACATTCACCTACCGGAGTTTATCCCCAAACTTCTCTGAAACATCAACACCATAGAATCTATTTCCTTGAAACAGTTTTTAGGCTCTAAAATAGTCACCAAGGTGTCTCTGTTGAAATACTTGGTTCACCTATAAACCCATCACAACTCCAAGGCCATCACCTGGTTCAATCCATCCTTACCACGAAGGACCACCTTTCCTTACTAAAGGAATCCAAACACACCCTTACAGGCTCCTCAATAGTGTCTCAATATGACCACATCCACTTCATTGTCTTCTCTATTCATACATGACTGAAATTACTATCCCCACCATCAGAGTAAGATTATCACCACTTTTATCAATAACATTTAACCACCTCAGTTGTTGATTCAATCAAAAGATGAACCTTGATCTTCGATGTGGGTATCTAACTTTTTATGCAACAAATAAACCAACATCAACTGATTCCAATTTTCATATTTCAAGAACAAAAAACATGGAATTTTCTGACATTCGATCCTTCCATAGGACATCTCTGATAACCGGTCTACTGTTCAATCCCCAATAAACTAATAAACCTATTTTTCCCCATGATTGTAACATCTATGATGTACCATATCCAACAAAAACACATCCATATCTCCAAGAATAAATATGAAGCCTTTTTAGTGCAACCGAGATGATGTTAGTATATTGTACATGATCTTAACTAGTGAAAATTACAGTAATAATTAATCAACAAACACCACTCCAAAACATCAAACACTGATGTCACCATCCACCAAAGGGAACTTCATCTCACCACATGTCTTGATATTCCCTCACCACCATTGTTTCATCCACACTGAAACACCAAAACATGAATGGGATTTTCAACCAAAAATCAAAACCACTTGACGACCCAATATCAGGTGGTTGTGAACCAACATTCCTAGTGACATCATTAGGATTTCCCACTCATGTAATTATGTAATGAAACTATAACGACCCATACTTTACATACGTTGTTATTACTTCAAAACTGAATCATACTTATTACAACATATAACAAAACCATGAAAGGACCATATAGGTACAGTGTCTTTAGAAACTGGGAAACATAAACAACTGGTTCATAAAGCATCTACATTGTCTCTCATTTATTTCATCATATCTATAGTCCCTTTTGGAATATCTTACTTAATAAGCTTCTCCCCGACCTGGGGAAAGAAAACATACAAAAGGGTGATCTCAAATGCTCAGTAAGGGTAAAAAAAAAAAATATCAATCACATTATATTCATAAGAACATTACATTTTGGAAATCATAACCTGTAAAAGAGAGCATAATTTCATAACATGGAATAAATCATAGTATTGAAATGAAATCCCAATAATTATAAATTAAAACATGAAACTTTTTGGAATACACACATAATCATAGAGAATCATTTCTTATTAGTCAAGACTCATTGTCAAGACTATCTTAGTGGACAAAGTCCATTTTTGAACCGAGTTCACTCCTCGTTTTAGTCCTGTTTCACTAAACCGGTTTATCCTGCCGTTCCAGCCATGTCTATCTCATGAGATATAAAATCATTCCCTAATGAATTGGAGGGAGATATAGTTCCCACCCATCTCATAATGATACCATTATTATGTGTGCTACAAAATCATAAACCATACATCATATCATAACCAATGTAATAAAAATGGGAATCTTAAGCATCGTGACATCATAAAACAACTCATATAAGATATAGGAATTCATCAAAATAATTCCATCACAACATAATCAAATCAATGTAATAATAGGGATAGAAACATAACCCTTTATTATCTTAGATGGAAAATAATTTTGATAAAACACTTGAACTCCATTCTTGAGGAAAATATCCCTTCTACTTCAAAAACACTTTTCCTTTCATAACATGTCATACAATTCTAAACTAAAAGAAGTTGATTAAAATTAAACATGAAAACATGTAATGGAATCTTCTTTGAAATAATGTTTTAAAAATACATTCATGCCGTATACGTTAAAAAACATTCTTCTTGTACTTTTGTTGGAAAATCCAAAAAGTACCTCATACGAAAAACAACACAAGATTCCTTTCATATATTTTACTAAAAACTCACCGAAGGGTAAAATTGGATTTAAAAAATTGTATGTGGATGGAAAAATATTATGTATTGAGGAAACATGGATGTGTATGATAAAATACAACCCATTAAATTCTGAAGTATAAACAATCTCGGATAAAAATTTAGATTGCGATATTTTCCCTTACCTTAGGTCCGATTTGCTTCGTAAGTGTTCAAAACTCCTGTATAATGATTTAAATAATGTTATTGAGTTATTCCAGAATCATTCTTATTGTTATGATATCATATATGGTCATATTATTAGCTTCTTATTAGTAATATTTCATTACTACTTGTTATTCGGGTGTATATTACTTTTTGTTCTTATACGAGTTTGTCGAATAAATTCTTATTCTTCTATTTTGGTTATAGATTACTCATTTCTAGAATGGTATTAGTGTAATATATATCATATTCATTCATTAAATTCATTTATATAATCATTATGCAATGAATATCATCTAGAACTAGTCGCATCACATCGTGGAGACGGTATTCCGTACGTACATACGAGCGATGATATCGTTCCCCTGATTGTGGAATTGCATTGAAGTGTATGTATACTATTTCAGAATCAATAAAACTTTACAATAATCATATATATTAATTACTTTCACCCTTATACCCATCCAAGTAAGGTGGTGGTGGAAAATAGATTACACCACGGCGTGGAGACAGTATTCCGTACGTACGCACGCGCGATGATTTTGTTTTCCGTAGGATAGATAAGAGGTGAAATTGGGTTGTTTCATATATATAATTACATATCAGTATATTAGTGATACTTATGTTATTACATAACAGTGTAACCACTAAATAATAGGGAGTAGAAGAAGAATGGAACTTGACGAAAACAGTAGAAGGTATTACCTCTTTCTTGAAGTGCCTCCTTTAATCTTTCTCTTAAGGCAACAGAGATATTCTTTTGATAAGACCAGCACCTCTAGTAGGTTTATAAGGAAGTGGGGAAGTGAAATGGGTAGGGGTTGGCCGAGCTTGAAAACTCAAATTGGTATGAGGAAGAGAGGTAGGAGGTTCCCTTTTATAAGTGAGGTGAGGGGCACCTTTGGAAATATAAGAAATATTAGTTTATATTAAATCCCAACCCCACTTAAAAACATCCAAAATGACTCATATCCAAATCTTAGATGAGATAGGGTTGTAATATCATCAACCAATAAAATTTAGACATGTTATTAATTTAGTTTAAACATTATCAACTTGATTTATCCTTATTTATCAATTTAATTTTATTAGTGGCAATAATATTCTAAATTTTAAATTTTTATAAATAATTACTTATGTGTTGTGATTCATCGATAATTTTACAATTTATGACATTATCGACCATATTAATTTTGATTTATAATTTTTAAATATTTTTGTGTTTTTTAAACAGTTTTATAATATGTTATTTTTATAAAATAACAATAGTGTCAATTTTGACACTATTCATTTATTTGAATTTAAATAAAATATATACAGAATATATGTTCAAAATAAAAGCTTTAATAGATTCATAAAATGTAATCTGTATCTATAAAATTAGTTTAGCACATTATATAGTTCATATAATATTTATTTTAATATTTTTAAAACAATTTATTTAATATTTTAATTAATAAAATAATTTCAACGTCACTATTGTGTCATAATTAATGATAATTATTTAATACCTAAAAATTCTAAATAAATTCCTATGATGTAGATAATTATATTATATTTCTGGAGAATATTCATGTTTTAAGTTTCATTAATTTTATCACCAAATTAAAATTATTATACTTATAAGATTTTAGAATGTGACATGTTGTCACATTCTTTGGTTTTTAATAATAATTAAATTATTTTCATAGAACAAAGTCCATTAAATGAATCTAATCTGACCCTTAGGTGATATGGGTCTACGTTTAGTCATCCAATAGAATTTTGGCAGGTGTTAGGGTAATTTTATAATCTTATATTTACCCTTAATTACCCGATTTACCTTTAACTATGGTAAATAAAATTTACCGTAGTTACTATTCATAATCCTCAAAAATAAAAAGTAGCGTATTAACATAATTTGGACCCACTGATTCTGAATATGGAATCCATTTTTCAAAATTCAAAACATATAACTTTCCATAAATAATTTAAAATTATTCCCATTGTTAAGAAAACGGGTTTTAGAAGTTAAAACATCACCAAAGATTGAAATGTTTTTACCTTTGAATTCAATGTGAAATTAATGCTAATGACATTTATTATATTAAATGGTAAAAATATATTCTATTTATAATTTAAAACCATTAAATATTATAATTTATCTATATAAATTATCTTAATTTAAAAAGTTTTTTTTAATTAAAAACTAGCGTATTTTTACTATTCATCAAAATATGAAAGTTATCAGAAAAATATCAAAAATTTATCCAAAGTAAATTTTTATACCCCAATTCAAAAGAAGAATTTTATTTTGTCAAATTGAACTTATAAACATGTAAAACACTAGATTTAATGTGGGTGCTACATCAAAAGGCGGAAAAACTGTATTTTTTGAAAAATATTTCTTTTATCCAAAAAAACTGATTTTGCTTTTATACCTCATTCTAGAAAATGTATAAGTTGCATTAAAATGTTATAAATTTAAAAATTTAGTTAGTACAATTCATAACAACTAGTTTTAATAATATTTTAATAGCATATCATTGTTTAGTGAAACTCGGTATTGCGTACGACGCAAGCTATCGAGGAAGGCCGCAGTTGCGTGTAAAGCAAGCCAAGCTAGTGTTGTGTGTAGTGAAAGATTCCTTTGATGATTTATATAAAAGAAAATATTTATCATAAAAGTCTTGGGTGTTACATTCTACCCCCTTAAAATGAATTTCGCCCTAGAAATGTTTCTCCTTGTAACAAATAGATGAGGATACCTCTCCCTCATCATATCCTCAAGCTCCCATGTAGCTTCTTCTAATTGGTGGTTCCTACATAAAACATTCACCAAGCGAGTGGTCTTGTTTCATAGGATTTTTTCACTACGATCCAGAATCACTATCGGCTATTCTTCATAAGAAATATCGTGCTCCAGCGGTACAACTTCTGAGCTGAGTACATGTGAAGGATCAGGTATGTACTTTCTCAGGAGAGATAAATGGAACACATAGTGTACTTGAGAGGGATTTGGTAGAAGCGCCAATTGGTAAGCTACATTCCCAACATGATCCAGTACTTCGAAAGGACCGATATATCTAGGGCTCAACTTCCCCTTCTTTCCAAATCCCATGACCCTCTTCCAGGGAGATATTCGTAAGAACACTTTATCTCCCACTTCAAACACTAGGTCTTTTCTTCAGTTTTCAGCATAACTTTTCTGTCGAGTCTGAATTGATGTTATGTGTTGTTGAATACATCTGACCTTTTCTGCCATTTCATCAACGAGATCAGGTCCTAATAGTTTTCTTTCCCCAACTTCATCCCAGCAAGTTGAGGTCCTACATTTCTTTCCATAGAGAGCTTCATAAAGAGCCATCTAAATACTGGAGTGAAAGCTATTATTATAAGAAAATTCCACCAAAGGTAGGTGTTGATCCCAACCACCTTTGAATTCCATAGAGCAAGCTCTCAACATATCTTCTAGTGTTTGAATTGTTCTTTTAGACTGACCATCTGTCTGAGGATGATAAGTAGTGCTGAAACTCAACTCTGTATCGAGAGTATGCTGAAGACTTCCCCAGAACTTCGAGGTAAATATCAGATCCTGATAAGATATAATAGAAAGTGGTACTCCATGCAATCTTACCACTTCCTTTACATATATCCTGGAAAGTTGATCCAGAGAGAAATCCTCTCTAATAGCAATGAAGTGTGCAGACTTTGTAAGATGATCAACTATGACCCAGATAGCATTATTGCCTTTGGATGTTTTAGGAAGTACTGTGACAAAGTCTATAGTGATGTTTTACCATTTCCATTCGGGTATGGGGAATGGTTGTAACATCCCCTTATACTTCTGTCTCTCAGCTTTAAATTTCTAACAAACCAAGCATCGAGAGACATATTCAGAAACATCTCATTTCATGCCATCCCATCAGAAGTACTATTTCAGGTCCCTATACATCGTCATGCTTCCAGGATGAATAGAGAATTAAGAACGATGAGCCTCATCCAGCAGCTCCTTCTTTAATTCGGGGATGGGAGGAACACAAACCCGATTCTTGAACTTTATTATCCAATCACAATCAAGGTTGAATTTTTGAACATTTCTCACCTTATTTTGTAACTCTACATCTTCTTTTTGTGCCTCTTTAATCTTCACATGTATTGATGGTTGAACATTCATTTGAGAAAGATACTATTTCCCCCCTTCTATTATAATTCCAAGATCCATCCTTTGTAAATCTAGAAATATTGGATCTTTTGTGATCCTCATCATGGATAAACTGGCATGGGCTTGTCGACATAATGCATCTGCCACCTTGTTTTCTTTCCCAGGGTGTTAATGAATTGAGAAGTCGTAGTCCTTAATCAGCTCCAACCATCTTCTTTGATGAATATTCAGCTCCTTTTCTGTGAAAATATACTTTAAACTTTTATGATCAGTATAAATATCACACCTTTCACCATAAAGGTAATGCCTCCAAATCTTTAATGCGAAGATTACCGCAGCTAACTCCAAACCATGAGTTGGGTAATTTTACTAATGGATTTTCAACTGTCATGAGGCATAAGCTATCACCATATCATTTTGCATTAGAACACATCCCAGTCCCTTCTTGGATGCATCACCATAGATCAAAAACCTTTCTCCACTACAAGGAAGTGTGAGTACAGGTTCACTGGATAAACTTCTTTTCAACTCCTTGAAATTATCTTCAAATTCGTCCGTCCACACGAACATAACTCATTTTCGAGTCAACCTAGTGAGTGGATTAGATAATCGTGAAAAAGATTTCACAAAACGTTTATAATATCCATCCAAACCAAGAAAAATTCGGATCTCAGTTACTGTTGTTGGTCTCGACCATCTTTTGATAACCTCTATTTTTGCTGGATCCACAGATATCCCCTCTTTTGAGATTATGTGACCCAAAAATGAAACTTTTTTAAGCCAAAATTCACACTTGGTAAATTTTGCATAAAGATTCTCCTTTATCAGGGTCTTCATTATAATTCTCAAGTGATCTTCATGTTCTTCCATGCTCTTTGAATAGACAAGAATATCATCTATAAAGACTACCCAAAATTGATCAAGGTTGTCTCTAAAAACTCTATTCATCAGATCCATGAAGATAACATGGGCATTAGTAAGACCAAATGGCATCACTATAAATTCATAGTGTCCATACCTTGTACAGAAAGCCGTCTTTGGTATATCCTCCCTTTTTACCCTTAATTGATGATACCCTGAACGAAGATCAATCTTGGAAAAGTATTGAGCTCCGCGTAGTTGGTCAAATAGGTCATCAATGCGTGGGAGAGGATATTTGTTCTTGATAGTGATCTTGTTATGTTCTCGATAATCAATGCAGAGTCTCATTGATCCATCTTTCTTCTTAACAAACAGAACAGGTGCTCCCCAAGGTGACGCACTAGGGCGTATGAATCCA
Organism: Viscum album; assembly: GCA_963277665.1. Taxonomy (NCBI): domain Eukaryota; kingdom Viridiplantae; phylum Streptophyta; class Magnoliopsida; order Santalales; family Viscaceae; genus Viscum; species Viscum album. Next base: position 1,156,701 of record CAUJRU010000164.1, read on the forward strand.
TTATCAAGATTCTCTTGGAGTTGCTTCTTCAAATCCTACAAATAAATTGGGGCTATTCTATAAGGTGTCTTTGAAAAAGGCAAAGCACCCTGTATGAGTTCTATTAAAAACTCAACTTCACGATTTGGTGGAAGACCCCGCAGTTCCTCCGGAAAGACATCATCAAACTCCCGTACAATGGGAATATTCTTAATTGTGAGTTTCTCACCAACCATTTGAGATAAATAACCTCCATTAAGTGGAATCAAGACCCATAGTATGGAAGAAATTTCCACTAGAAGGTTATGTTCATCCTTTCATCGATAGATGATCATAGATTGATCTGGAATATGAAATGTGACTTCCCTTATTAGTAAATTGATATGAGCTCCATATAAAGAAAGACAATCCATGCCAAGAATCACATCAAATTCCACTATAGGAAGGATCACATGATTTGCAGGAAGTACTTTCCCACAAACTTCAATCATGGAAGAATTATAAACTTTTGATGCGACTGTTGTGCCATTAGGTGTTGTCACAGCTAACTCAACATCTAATTTTTGAGGTAATATGGTGATACCCTTAGAAAAATCTTCAAAAATAAAAGAGTGGGTGGATCCAGAATCAAATAAAACATTTTCTACTTTAGAGTGGATGGTAAGTATACCTTTCACCACATCATTATCTTACTCCACATAACTGATAGAAATTGCATGTGACTTTCCTTTGTCTTTAGCCCTAAGATATTGTTGATGTCGATCATCATCAAAAACCCTTGGATTAGGGCATTTATTGGCATAATTCCCCATCTCCTTGCACTTGAAACATTTATGTGTAGTAGGTTCATTATGTGTGTCCCTTCCTTTGTTTTCATCATTAGACATCTTCTTCCCATCATTTCGGCATTCAAATGCTTGATGACCTTCTTTTCCACATTTGAATCATTTACTTGTCCCATTAAGACAACTCCCTCTATGTATCTTTCCACACTTTGAGGATAATGGAAATCTCATCTTCTTTTTAGTGTGCTCTTTAGATTTTCCTTTGAATTCCATTTTCATCTTCTTATCAAACCCATATGACTGATGGGTTACTCCAATCTCCATCTCGTCTTTGAGAGCACATTGAACAATTTCCATGTAGCTATTGAAGTCCCTTATTTCTAACGCCCTTCGAAGACATGATTTTAAGCCACTAAAGAATCGATTGATCTTACTCTCAGGTTGGATAATAATACCAGAAGCGTACCTTTCAAGTCTTGTAAATTTTTTTTCATAGGTACCAACAGATTCATCATCCTTTTTCTTCAGTTCAAGAAACTCCTTCTCCATATTTTTTCGAAGAATACGAGGGAAGTACTTATTGAAAAATAAGTTCTTGAACTCTTCCCAGTCCATGGACTCAATTTCATACCTTTTCCTCGTATTCTTAATAAGATTCCACCATTGATCAACATCTACTTCCAAATGATAGACTACTATGATGAATTTATCATGTTCAGTACATTGAAGAACTGGAAATATCTTTTCAGTAGTACTAATCCATTGTTCAGCAGCTAATGGATCAGTAGACCCGCTGAAGGAAGGTGGACGCTGCCTGATGAAGGATTCAACAGAATTTTGCTCCTTCCTTTGCACGTTTAGAAGTCCTGCATGATTCATAGCTTGAGAAAGTTGTGTGAGCATGGATATAAGATTTTTCATTCCATCTTCCATAATGTTTGGTTTATCAGGGGGAAAATCATTGCATTGCCCGTCGCATTCCGCATTAACACGGTTTATTCGGGTTCCATCCATTGACTAAAACCAAGAAGAATAGTGTGAGAAACACTAATTATAACAGGAAAACCACATAATCAAGAATAAAATTTCACACTTAAGGTCTTATCCTAGGTTATTCATGGTCATTTATAAAAAACTAAGACTGTGTTCTATACATAGACTTTTCCTTAGGGTTCTTACTAAGGCTTCCACATCCTAGTTTCCAATGGTTGACTATACCTTTCTGCGGATACCAACTATAACGACCCATACTTTACATACATTGTTATTACTTCAAAATTGAAGCATACTTATTACAACATATAACAGAACCATGAAAGGACCGTATAGGTATAGTGTCTTTAGAAACTGGGAAACATGAACAACTAGTTCATAAAGCGTCTACACTGTCTCCCATTTATTTCATCATATCTATAGTCCCTTTTGGAATATCTTACTCAATAAGTTTCTTCATGACCTGGGGAAAGAAAAAATAGAAAAGGGTGATCTCAAATGCTCAGTAAGGGTAAACAAAAGAAATATCAATCACATCATATTCACAAGAAGATAACATTTTGTAAATCTTAACCTACAAAAGAGAGCATAATTTCATAACATGGGATAAATCATAGTAGTGAAATGAAATCCCAATAATCATAACTTAATACATGAAAATTTTTGGAATACACACATAATCATAGAAAATCATTTCTTATTAGTAAAGACTCATTTCCAAGACTATCTTAGTGGACAAAGTCCATTTCTGATCCATGTTCACTCCTCGTTTCAGTCCTGTTTCACTGAACCGGTTTAACCTGCCATTCCAGCCATGTATATCTCATGAGATATAAAATCTTTACCCAATGCATTGGAGGGATATATAGGTCCCACCCATCTCATAATTATACCATTCTTATGTGTTCCACAAAATCATAAACCATACATCATAGCATAACCCTTGTAATAAAAATGGGAATCTTAAACATCGTGACATCCTAAAACAACTCATACAAGATAAAGGAATTCATAAAAATAATTCCATCACAACATAATCAAATCAATGTAATAATAGGTATATAAACATAACCCTTTATTATCTTAGTTTGAAAATAATTTTGAAAAAACACTTGAACTCCATTCTTGAGGAAAATATCCTTTCTACTTCAAAAACACTTTTCCTTTCTTAACATGTCATAAAATTCTAAACTAAAAGAAGTTGATTAAAAATAAACATGAAAACTTGTAAAGGATGCTTCTTAGAAATAATTTTTTAAAAATCCATTCATGTTGTATAAGTTAAAAAACAGTATTCTCATACTTTTGTCGGAAAATTCAAAAAGTACCTCGTATGAAAAACAACAAAAGATTATTTTCATATCTTTTAATAAAAACTCACCAAATGGTAGAATTGGATTTGAACAATTTTAGGTGGATGGGACAATATTACATATTGAGGAAACATGGATTTGGATTATAAAATACACCCCAGTAAATTCTGAAGTATAAACAATCTCGGATAAAAATTGAGATTGCGAGATTTTCCCTTACCTTAGGTCTGATTTGCATCGTAAGTGTCCGAACCTCCTGTATAATGATTTAAATAATGTTATTTACTTATTCCAGAATCATACTTATTGTTATGATATCATATATGGTCCTATTCTTAGCTTCTTATCAGTAATATTTCATTACAACTTGTTATTCGGGTGTTTATTACTTTTTGTTCTTATGCGTGTTTGTCGAATAAATTCTTATTCTTCTCTTTAGGTTAAATATACCTTGTTTACAGAATGGTATTAGTGTAATAAATATCATATTCATTCATTCAATTTATTTATATAATCATTATGCAATGAATATCATGTAGAACGAATCGCATCACATCGTGGAGATGGTATTCCGTACGTATGCACGAGCGATGATATCGTTCCCATGATCGTGGAATTGCATTGGAGTGTATGTATACTATTTCAGAATCAATACCACTTTACAATAACCATATATATTCATTACATTCACCCTTATACTGTAACAGCCGGAGATTTTATGAAAAATATTCTTTTTTATTTCACTAATGTCTTTTGTTGTACGCTACACCAAAAGGAGCTTGCACAACACGCATCCTTGACTTGCCTTGCATTACACGCAATCGCAACCTTCCTCGATAGCGTGTGTGGTACGTAATACTGAGTTTCACGAAACAATGATATGCTATTAAAATATTATTAAAACTAGCCGTTATGAATAGTAATAACCACTTTTTAAATTTTAGAAATTTTAAAATGGACTTCATTTTTGGATTCGGAGTATCGAATTTAGCCTAATGTGAAATTTTGGTACTTTTCGGATAACTTTCATATTCTGATGAATAGTGGAAATTACTAAATTATAATTAAAAACAACTTTTTTAATCGAAATAATTAATAGTGATAAATCATTAATTTGAGTGGTTTTAAAGTATATTTAGAATATATTTTTATAATTTAATACAATGTTGGTCATTGGATGTAATTTCACATTTAAACTAGACATAAACAAGTGTCAATCTTTTGATAGATATTGTTTCTTAAAAACACGCTATATGTTTTAACAGCGGGATTTAATTATAAAATTAATTAATGCAACTTTTATGTAATGAATTTGGTAAAATAGACTTCATTTTTGAATTCGGAAAATGAAATATAACTTGGGATGAAATTTTGGCACTGTTCTGAAAAACATCAATTTTTGATGAATAGTGAAACTACTAAGTGGTAGTTAAAAAACTGAATTTTTCATAAAACTTAATTTTACCACTTCTGTGAATGGAATTTCAAAAATCCGAGAGACACGGTTGATTTCAGTAAGTAAAATGTGGTTCAATGAGATGAAAATAATTTTTGGTGAATAGTAACTTTTTACTTTTTTTTTTACCGCGGTTAATAGTAAATAGGGTAACTAAGGGTAAATATGATATTAATATTACCCTAAAACATGTCCTAATTCTATTGGACAAGTGTAATTCGACCAAAAACAAACTTAGGAATAAAATATGACCATTTAGGCCCACTTGGATTAGATTAAGACATTTATTATTAATTTATTTAAAGAAGGGTTAAAATAGTTAAAATCAAAGTTTAATAAGTAAATCATTTTTAATATGGGGTTATACATAAGATAAATTCGATTGTAAATATTCATTATAAAGCTAAAAAGATTTACTACATGATGGTATTTTATTTGTAATTTTTAGACATCAAATAATTTAATTTATTTATGACACAATGATGATGCAGTAATTATCTTATTAATGAAATATTGACATAATTGATGTTATCAACACCAAAATAAATGTAATTTAAGACTTTTTATGAATTCCACTAATTTTCTAGGTTACTATGATATATTAGTGTTGATTTAATCAACTTGTTTCGAACATATAATTATGTTATGACTTTCACAAAAATCATATATCAAATACTGTCAAAATTGACACAAAATAGTTTTTAAATCAAATATTATATTATTAATTGTTATTTTATTCCTAAAAATCTAAGGTTCGGCCAAATGACTTATATAAGGATATATATATTAATAATAAACAATTTGGGGTTCGTTTGTCATGTTATAGTAAGAGTATTAACCATATAGTGAAAGAAAACAAAAAGACATGGTAAAAGTTAAATTATTTAACTTAGAGTTAAATCTAATTGATAAGGTTAAAATAATAACCTAAACTTGTCTAAATCCTATTGGTTGATAGGATTTCGACCCTTCCCCACTTTATCTTCGAAATAAGACCCTTTGGAACCATTATAAACCGATTTTCACTTTAATATAAAATAATATTTTGAGATATTCCTAAGGTGCCCCTCTCCTCCCTTATAAAAGGGCACCTCCTCCCCCTCCTCCTCACACCAATTTGAGCACTCAAGCTCGGCCAACCCCTGCCATTTTCTCCTCTCCACTTCCCTAGAATAATCCTAGAGGTCCTGGTCTTCTCCAAAGACCAATATTAGTTACTTAAGTGGAGGATTCAAAGAGGCGTTCCAAAGAAGAGGAGGTTCGGACACTTACAAAGCAAGTCAGACCTAAGGTAAGGGAAATATCACAATCTCATTTTTATCCGAGATTGTTTATTCGTAAGTATTTACTGGGGTGTATTTTATCATCCACATCCATGTTTCATAAATATGTAATATTATTTCCATCCACCTACATTTGTTTAAATCCATTTTTACCCTTCGGTGAGTTTTTAGTAAAAGAAATGAAAGGAATCTTTTGTCGTTTTTCGTACGAGGTACTTTTTGACTTTTCCGAAAAAAGTACGAAGAATGTTTTTTTAACTTACACGGCATGAATGGATTTCTAAAACATTATTTCCAAGAAGTTTCCTTTACAAGTTTTAAGTTTATTTTTAATCAACTTCTTTTATTTTATAATTATACGACATGTTAAGAAAGGAAAAGTATTTTTGAAGCAGAAATGATATTTTCCTCAAGAATGAAGTTCAAGTATTTTATCAAAATTATTTTCCATCTAAGATAATAAAAGGGTTCTGTTTTTATCCTTATTATTACATTGGTTTGATTATGTTGTGATGGAAATATTTTTTATGAATTCCTTTATCTTATATGAATTGATTTATGATGTCATGATGTTTCAAGAATCCCATTTTTGTTACATGTGTTATGCGATGATGTATGATTATGTGGCACACATAAGAAAGGATTCATTATAAGATGGGTGGGACCTATATCTCCCTCCAATGCATTGGGTAAAGATTTTATATCTCATGAGATAGACAGGGCTGGAACGGTAGGTTATACCGGTTCAGTGAAACAGGACTGAAACGAGGGTTACTCGATTCAGAAAAGGGACTTTGTCCACTAAGATAGTCTTGGCAATGAGTCATGACTAACAAGAAATGATTTTCCATGATTATGTGTGCATGCCACAATGTTTCAAGTTTTATGTTATGATTATGGGGATCTTATTTTCACTTCTATGATTTATCCCATGTTATGATATTATGAGCTCTTTTGTAGGTTAAGATTTCCAAAAGCTATGTTCTTATGTATATGATGTGATTGATATTTCTTTTGTTTACCCTTACTGAGCATTTGAGCTCACCCTTTTATGTTTTCTTTTCCCCAGGATATAAAGAAAGGTTTTTAGGTAAAAAAAAAGGGAAGATCTTTATGGGAGATATTGAAGATCTTTCACCACGATTAGAAGATTACGTTCTGAGTTTCCAAAGACACTAAACTATTACGATCCTTGTGTGTGTGTTTTTGTTATGTACTAAGTATTCCGCAAAAGTAATGTAATGTCCATGTAAGATAAGCTTAGGGCCTCTACAGTTGGTATCAGAGGAAAGGTTTAGTCAACCTTTGGAATCTAGGATGCGAAAACGTTAGTGAGATCCCTAGAGATATTTCTAAGGTATGTCTAGGGATGTCCCTTAGGTTAAGTATACGTATAGGTTATAGTACTAGAATTACGCTAACGATCATAGAATTAAACCTAAGATGATAGATATTGAAGGTACTCCCCCTTTACTATGTTGTTTTACCTAGCATGATTTTTGCCTCTCACAAGATTCTTTTTGTGTTTTAGTTAATGGAGGGAACCAGGAGGAATTCGGTTAACATTGAATCCAATGGACAAATTGGTGACTATGAGCAAAAAAATTGTGTAATTCCTAGAGAGAAAGATCTTGTGATTATGCCAAATCAGTCATCCCGATATATGATTAACAAGGTGAAATTTTGTGGTATGCCTAATTCATCAATGAAGAGGAAGATAAACTATTATGCATGTTCGCACGTTGAGGAGCATAAAGAAAGGAAGATTGAGATTTCTAAAGAAGGGAAGAAGAACCTTGAGGAATACCTCAAATGGAGGGACCGATGTTATCTGTGTGGAGAAAAGGGTCATAGAGTGACAGACTGTTATGGAGTTCAATGGCTTATTTGTGGAGAACATGGGCATTACCCAACTCAATGCCCTGACCTAAAAAGTTACTTCTAAATCAAGGAAGGACTTCTTCCAGGACAATCATTGAAGTGGATGGACTGAAGTGTTTATGCAATGGTATTCAGGAATAATGTTGTTGAGGTACTTTTATGGTGTATTGAAATATTTATGTATTGGTCTAAGGTGGTATTCAAAGTAATTGAGATATTTTTGGAAATAAGATGATATGCGCATAATGAAGGGAAAACGAGAAAATGAAATGTTTAACAGTATTCATGAGCTCATGATTGATATAAGGACTAAGTGATATCATGGTTTGAGTATATAGAATTTTGAGGATTTTGGTATGTGGAAAGAGTTAACTTTTAACGGCACTCATGTTTTCAATAAGGTTCAATGGGTATTCAAGAGAATACATGATTAAGGACTTTGAATGTTTGGAATGTGACCAACAAAACATATCTTATGATATATGGGGATCAACGATGGTATTAAATCTCTGGTAATCATTTTCACTATGTTATGAGAGTGGACTGCAGTATTATGTATAATCCTAAAGATTAGACTGGATTATGTTGGACATAAGTAAGTATTGTTTAAGGATAGAAGATTTTCGATATTATTGATGGGATGTTATAGTAACGTAGTTTTAGAAAAAGGACAACCTGCAGGACGGGCGACAGCCCATCGCTTCGGACAAGGCTGTAGGAATCGAACCCACAACTGAAGTGCGACTGGCCTTTATCGCCTACCACTTACCTACAGGAAGTCCCTGTTTAGTAGAAACTAGTGTTATTATATTAAGCAGTATGATATATGAAGTATAAGCCCATTTTAGGAACCATATATGATTAATCCCACTATAGATCGACTTATGTATATAAATTTTGCTAACCTTTTGAGACAGATGGAATGACTCGTCATTCTATCACATGATCTGCTAACACTTCACGAATAACAAATTCAACTTCATTTATTTAAGAGATGAAGTGGAAATTGTTAAAGGCACGAACAACAGTGAGATTGTACCAAAATAAAGTAAGTATTTATTCTAATTCAAATTCTTTAACTTTAGGGAAATGATCTTGAAAACCAAAAATGTTGTCCTAGTTCTCTTATACCTGATGAATCAGATGGTACCTTAGATCGTCACAAATTTATGGATTTGTGATTACTGGCTTTTCCATAGCCATGTTCTCTACCACTCTCCATCAGAACATGATGGTTAGATTTCTCTTCCATATCCATATTTTCACCTATGTGGAAACCTAGTGATTAGTTTATTTGGGTAATCGTTACATTTCATACTTTAGTTTTTAAAATCCAAGTTTTGGTATTCCTTTTTTTACGATGTGGGTTTCTATTAAAGAAACTTTCGAATAGTAAACCATTTATAACCCCGACGAATTTCGAGGGCGAAATTCATTTTAAGGGGGGTAGAATGTAACAACCCGAGATTTTATGAAAAATATTCTTTTTTATTTCACTAATGTCTTGTGTTGTACGCTACACCAAAAGGAGCTTGCACAACACGCATCCTTGACTTGCCTTGCATTACACGCAATCGCAACCTTCCTCGATAGCGTGTGTGGTACGTAATACTGAGTTTCACGAAACAATGATATGCTATTAAAATATTATTAAAACTAGCCATTATGAATAGTAATAACCACTTTTTAAATTTTAGAAATTTTAAAATGGACTTCATTTTTGGATTCGGAGTATCGAATTTAGCCTAAGGTGAAATTTTGGTACTTTTCGGATAACTTTCATATTCTGATGAATAGTGGAAATTACTAAATTATAATTAAAAACAACTTTTTTAATCGAAATAATTAATAGTGATAAATCATTAATTTGAGTGGTTTTAAAGTATATTTAGAATATATTTTTACAATTTAATACAATGTTGGTCATTGGATGTAATTTCACATTTAAACTAGACATAAACAAGTGTCAATCTTTTGATAGATATTGTTTCTTAAAAACACGCTATTTGTTTTAACAGCGGGATTTAATTATAAAATTAATTAATGCAACTTTTATGTAATGAATTTGGTAAAATAGACTTCATTTTTGAATTCGGAAAATTAAATATAGCTTGGGATGAAATTTTGGCACTGTTCTGAAAAACATCAATTTTTGATGAATAGTGAAACTACTAAGTGGTAGTTAAAAAACTGAATTTTTCATAAAACATAATTTTACCGCTTCTGTGAATGGAATTTCAAAAATCCGAGAGACACGGTTGATGTCAGTAAGTAAAATGTGGTTCAATGAGATGAAAATAATTTTTGGTGAGTAGTAACTTTTTACTTTTTTTACCGCGGTTAATAGTAAATAGGGTAACTAAGGGTAAATATGATATTAATATTACCCTAACACATGTCCTAATTCTATTGGACAAGTGTAATTCGACCAAAAACAAACTTAGGAATAAAATATGACCATTTAGGCCCACTTGGATTAGATTAAGACATTTATTATTAATTTATTTAAAGAAGGGTTAAAATAGTTAAAATCAAAGTTTAATAAGTAAATCATTTTTAATATGGGGTTATACATAAGATAAATTCGATTGTAAATATTCATTAGAAAGCTAAAAAGATTTACTACATGATGGTAGTTTATTTGTAATTTTTAGACATCAAATAAGTTAATTTAATTATGACACAATTATGATGCAGTAATTATCTTATTAATGAAATATTAACATAATTGATGTTATAAACACCAAAATAAATTTAATTTAAGACTTTTTATGAATTCCACTAATTTTCTAGGTTACTATGATATATTAGTGTTGATTTAATCAACTTGGTTCGAACATATAATTCTGTTATGACTTTCACAAAAATCATATATCAAATAGTGTCAAAATTGACACAAAATAGTTTTTAAATCAAATATTATATTATTAATTGTTATTTTATTCCTAAAAATCTATGGTTCGGCCAAATGACTTAGATAAGGATATATATATTAATAATAAACAATTTGGGGTTCGTTTGGCATGTTATAGTAAGAGTATTAACCATATAGTGAAAGAAAACAAAAAGACATGGTAAAAGTTAAATTATTTAACTTAGAGTTAAATCTAATTGATAAGGTTAAAATAATACCCTAAACTTGTCTAAATCCTATTGGTTGATAGTATTTCGACCCTTCCCCACTTTATCTTCGAAATAAGACCCTTTGGAACCATTATAAACCGATTTTGACTTTAATATAAAATAATATTTTGAGATATTCCTAAGGTGCCCCTCTCCTCCCTTATAAAAGGGCACCTCCCCCCCCCCTCCTCCTCACACCAATTTGAGCACTCAAGCTCGGCCAACCCCTGCCATTTTCTCCTCTCCACTTCCCTAGAATAATCCTAGAGGTCCTGGTCTTCTCCAAAGACCAATCTTAGTTCCTTAAGTGGAGGATTCAAAGAGGCGTTCCAAAGAAGAGGAGGTTCGGACACTTACAAAGCAAGTCGGACCTAAGGTAAGGGAAATATCACAATCTCATTTTTATCCGAGATTGTTTATTCGTAAGTATTTACTGGGGTGTATTTTATCATCCACATCCATGTTTCATAAATATGTAATATTATTTCCATCCACCTACATTTTTTTAAATCCATTTTTACCCTTCGGTGAGTTTTTAGTAAAAGAAATGAAAGGAATCTTTTGTCGTTTTTCGTACGAGGTACTTTTTGACTTTTCCGACAAAAGTACGAAGAATGTTTTTTTAACTTACACGGCATGAATGGATTTCTAAAACATTATTTCCAAGAAGTTTCCTTTACAAGTTTTATGTTTATTTTTAATCAACTTCTTTTATTTTATAATTATACGACATGTTAAGAAAGGAAAAGTATTTTTGAAGTAGAAATGATATTTTCCTCAAGAATGAAGTTCAAGTATTTTATCAAAATTATTTTCCATCTAAGATAATAAAAGGGTTCTGTTTTTATCCCTATTATTACATTGGTTTGATTATGTTGTGATGGAAATATTTTTTACGAATTCCTTTATCTTATATGAATTGATTTATGATGTCATGATGTTTCAAGAATCCCATTTTTGTTACATGTGTTATGCGATGATGTATGATTATGTGGCACACATAAGAAAGGATTCATTATAAGATGGGTGGGACCTATATCTCCCTCCAATGCATTGGGTAAAGATTTTATATCTCATGAGATAGACAGGGATGGAACGGTAGGTTATACCGGTTCAGTGAAACAGGACTGAAACGAGGGTTACTCGATTCAGAAAAGGGACTTTGTCCACTAAGATAGTCTTGGCAATGAGTCATGACTAACAAGAAATGATTTTCCATGATTATGTGTGCATGCCACAATGTTTCAAGTTTTATGTTATGATTATGGGGATCTCATTTTCACTTCTATGATTTATCCCATGTTATGATATTATGAGCTCTTTTGTAGGTTAAGATTTCCAAAAGCTATGTTCTTATGTATATGATGTGATTGATATTTCTTTTGTTTACCCTTACTGAGCATTTGAGCTCACCCTTTTATGTTTTCTTTTCCCCAGGATATAAAGAAGGGTTTTTAGGTAAAAAAAGGGAAGATCTTTATGGGAGATATTGAAGATCTTTCACCACGATTAGAACATTACGTTCCGAGTTTCCAAAGACACTAAACTATTACAATCCTTGTGTGTGTGTTTTTTTTATGTACTAAGTATTCAGCAAAAGTAATGTAATGTCCATGTACGATAAGCTTAGGGTCTCTACATATACCCATCCAAGTAAGGTGGTGGTGGAAAATAGATTACCCCATGGTGTGGAGACGGTATTCCGTACGTACACACGCGCGATGATTTCATTTTCCGTAGGATGGATAAGAGGTGAAACAGGGTTGTTTCATGATTATAATAAAATATCAGTATATGAGTGATACTGATGTTATTATCTCATAATGAAACAACTAAATAAGAGGGAGAAGACGAAGAATGGAACTTGAAGAAAACATTAGAAGGTATTACCTCTTTCTCGAAGTGCCTCCTTTAATATTTCTCTTAAGGCACTAGAGTTGGTCTTTTGATAGGAGCAGTACCTCTAGTAGGTTTCTAAGGAAGTGGGGAAGTGAAATGGGAAGGGGTTGGCTGAGCTTGAAGGCTCAAATTGGTGTGAGGAAGAGAGGGAGGAGGTGCCCTTTTATAAAGGAGGAGAGGGGCACCTTTGGAAATATAAGTAATATTAGTTTATATTAAATCCCAAACCCACATAAAAACTTCCAAAATGACTCATAGCCGAATCTTAGATGAGATAGGGTTGTAATATCATCAACCAATATAATTTAGACATGTTAGGAATTTATTTTAAACATTATCAACTTGATTTATCCTTATTTATCAATTTAATTTTATTTGTGGTAATAATATTCAAAATTTTAAATTATTATAAATAATTACATATGTGTTGTCAATTTTCCATAGTTTGAAACTTTATGACATTTTAGACCATATAAATTTTAATTTATAATTTTTAAATATTTTTGTGATTTTAAACAATTTTATAATATGTTATTTTTATAAAATAGCAATACTGTCAATTTTGACACTATTCATTTATTTGAGTTTAAATAAAATATATACAGAATATATGTTCAAAATAAAAGTTTTAATAGATTCATAAAATTTCAAATGTATCTATAAAATTAGTGTAACAAATTAAATAGTTCATATAATATTTATTTTAATATTTTTAAAACAATTTATTTAATATTTTAATTAATAAAATAATTTCAACATCAATATTGTGTCATAATTAATGATAATTATTTAATCCCTCAAAATTATAAAAAAAATTCTATGATGTAGATACTTGTATTATATTTCTGGAGACTATATATGTTTGAAGTTTCATTAATTTTCTCACCAAATTAAAATTATTATACTTATAAGATTTAGGATAGTGACATGTTGTCACATTCTTTGGTTTTTAATAATAATTAAATTATTTTCATGTAAAAAAGTCCATTAAATGAATCTAATCCAACCCTTAGGTGATATGGGTCGACATTTATTCATTCAATAGGTTTTTCTCAGGTGTTAGAGTAATTTTATAATCTTATATTTACCGTTAATTACCCGATTTACCTTTAACTATGGTAAATAAAATTTACCGTAGTTACTATTCATAATGACAAAAAATAAAAAGTAGCCTATTAACATTATTTAGAACCACTGATACAGAATATGGAATCCATTTTTTGAAATTCAAAACATATAAGTTTCATTAATTAATTTAAAATAAATTCTGTTGTTAAGAAAACAGGTTTTAGAAGTTAAAACATTTCCAAAGATTGAAATGTTTTTAACTATGAATTCAATGTGAAATTAATTCTAATGACATAAATTATATTAAATGGTAAAAATATATTCTATTTTTACTTTAAAACCATTCAATATTATAATTTATCAATATAAATTATCTCAATGAAAAAAGTTGTTTATAATTAAAAATTAGGGTATTTTTACTATTCATCAAAATATGAAAGTTATCAGAAAAATATCAAAAATTTATCCAAAGTAAATTTTTATACCCTGATTCAAAAGAAGAATTTTATTTTGTCAAATTAAACTAATAAACAAGTCAAAAACTAGATTTAATGTGGGTGCACCATCAAAAGGCGGCAAAACTGTATTTTTTGAAAAATATTTCTTTTATCCAAGAAAACTGATTTTTCTTTTATACCTCATTATAGAAAATGTATAAGTTGAATTAAAATTTTATAAATTTCAAAATTTAGTTAGTACTATTCATAACGGCTAGTTTTAATAATATTTTAACAGTATATCATTGTTTAGTGAAACTCGGTATTGCGTACGACGCAGGCTATCGAGGAAGGTCGTGGTTGCGTGTAAAGCAAGCCAAGCTAGTGTTGTGTGTAGTGAAAGATTCCTTTGATGATTTATATAAAACAAAATATTTCTCATAAAAGTCTCGGGTGTTACAGAACCTGATGATCCACATGGAAACACATCAACCACCAAATTGATTCACATCATGAAAGTATCATGCAAAACTCACGCACTCCACTATGATCATACAACAATATGAAATGCATTTATCTCGAACCACCTATGAATTATTCTCAAAGAAATCATGTACTTCCCAAAAAAAATCCACATCTTTACATCTGCAGGTATCTCAAGGTATCACACTTTCCTATGCTCACACACTATTCATGAATCTAGATCACACCGGACGTACATCACTGAAGCTAGACACCACACCCGCTCACTCATCTAACCATGCCTCTTGGTCTGTTAGTCTCATTGGATTCATCCAAACCATATGACCACCCCCCCCCAGTTTCACATCCATACCAATGATGTCCATCAATGCCTTGGTCACCCTTATCTTGTTCACCAAATATTAACATCAATTTCCCCAACAATCAATATTATATCCACATTAAAAATTTCTTCACAAACATGATATTTCCAATACCATCCTAAAAAATATCCACACGTACTCAAATATTATATGAGAAAGAAACTAAAGCATAAACATACACTTTTACAACTTTCGAAGACACTAAATATGCATTGATTCAACTTTTAAGGCACCCACCCATGCTTGGAATTCCAAGGTACCAACAATGTTTTTATTAACATTCTGAATACCACCCTTAGTATTCCAAGGCTATCAACACATTTCTACAACTTGAGTCCCCTCATGAAAAACTTCCAACCTTACCACTAATCTTTTTTAGGCCAAACACACCTTGGAATCAATCTTTTTGTTCCACTATAAAGGTCCAAAACATCCACCTCTTCAATACACACATAAAAACACTAGTACCCCATCCAACCTCTCTCAAAGATAATCAAAATAGATCAAACAGTTCTGATGTCCTAAACTGTAGTCATGTCAACCAAAGTTCGCTGGATCTCTCTCTCAAAGACATACACATCAAAATTCTACAAACTTATTACTCACAATATAAATACTTCCACCAATCTATAATATATTGCGTCTAATGCACTCCAGTCTACATTTACACTATGTTTCCCACAAAGAACATCCACACATATATGACATCACCACGAGGCAAACTCCCACTCTAGGGTCCAGAACACATCTCATAAGGTCTTGACCTAAAAGAGTCACCACATTTACATTAATAGATATTATTTCACAACATCATGGTCAAAACCTAACCAAAGACCCAACAAGAGACATTACATTAACTGGAATATCGAAACCCATTTTGGAATCACCTCCCATAAGCAAAGGTTCCAAAGCTATGTCGCCATCACTACCCATACCACCCATACATAGGGTTAAAACAGAACACCTAGGACACTCATTTCTTATTTCCCTGCATGTTTCATTATTTTCCATTTCATTCCATAATTCAAACAATACCATTTATAACCGAAGGTTTCTATTTTTGAAAAATTAAAAAACATTAAATTTCTAAACCAAATCATGTACACATTCACAACCCCTTTTGTTAACAAATATTTTCCAAATAAATAAATTGTTTTTCAAATTCACATTTTAAATCATTTATTTTATCATCATTTATTTTATCAACATTTCAAGGAACAACCAATAGACAAAATATAATTGAAGAAAAATACACTACCAACATCTGTTTCCCAAGTCACTATCAGTCATAGGAAACATGCAGATGGCCTACCAATCCTATGTGCCCATCATGATGCATGAACTCATACACACTCTGTTTACAAACTGGGACAAGATATAAAACTAATAAAACAATAACATCATATACAAGTGAGCCACTCAAGGTGGAAATATCAATCATCTATAAAATCAAAAAATAGAACATCAATTTCCAACCATGGATACTTGGATTTCCCCTCAAACATGGTGCAGAAGGAACCCTAAAATGAGCTCATTACCAGGCCCTAACAAGATCTGTATATCCTATATATCATTCCCCAAAAGTAAGGAAAAATAAATGCTCAGATTCCACTTTGTAATATCCCTGACAAGGTGACCACTATATAGTGTCTCGAATTTGGTTTTCTCAAGACCAGGAACGCCTCCCCACATACTAGAGTCTACCTACTAGAAAGGTAGGTCTATGGAGAAATGTTGGGAATAATATACCCTCTAATCAAAGTAATGACAAAATTGAAATAATATCAATAGTTTTAGTAACTATACAACACATTCTCTAATAATATGATCAATACACTACATGTTAGGTAGTCATAAAAACATTAACCAAAAATAGAACTACCATTAGACTCTGAACATTGAACTGAGTCCCAAATCATTCCCGATCTCCCATGATCTAACCCAATATACCATACACAAACAAAAAATATTTCCTTATCCTGATCATATATCAGAAAACAAGTAGCATCTTCTTGGGTACCCAAGTGCCATGGTGGCCTGAGCAAGGTCTGAGTACAACTCAGTAAGCCACCACCTATAGTGTATGATGAAATAAAAAGTCAATAAAACAGTGTATTCAAGTAAGAAAGAGTATATAAGTAAACATATAAAGGAAGGATCGTGTATCACTTTTAAACCATTACCCATATAACTGACTATCCTCAAGAAACATGCATCACATTTAGCCATTTCTAGTTAACTGTTTTATAATTTTTTCAATAGGATAGGCATTCACATCAAGTACACCACAGCCTGTTCCTGTCACATACTATTAATAAAGTAGTAATGAAAATTCCATATCCCACTAGGGATAATCATTTCATAAACAATGCGTCACACATACCTTGGAGCATCAGTCCAAGTATTTTCATCAAATGAAACCATTAGGGGCCTAAAGCCTCAGTATGACATCCTAACCCATGCATTCATGGGTGGGGTTTAGAGCATCAGACCAACCCAACCAATGGGAGGAGCCTCAATCCTTTATCCCCCACCACCAAGTATTGTGAAAATGATTATTTATACATTTATCACATATACTATTTCACCAACCATTCTGAAACAATACATATAACATTCAAATTTTATATTTCATTCAACACAAATATCACCATCCTGACTTAATCCTTTAAAACATTTACCATTTAATTTTCATTACACATTAACCAAATTGAATTATATAAAACACTACCCTATTCCATGTTATCAAGTATACACAAATAAAATTAATTTAATTCACAAACCATTTCACATATACCATGAAAACCTAAAACTACAAAACACATGTATCATTTAGTTCATAGCATAACCATGTTTACATCCCAACATAATAATTTTGTGTCTGATCACACTAGCACATAGATCAATTCAATGAACATGGTCCCAGCATATCTTTCAAACCAAATCATGGAATAAAACACAATTCAAAATATTTTTTGATATCATCTTTAATCCACCCGTTAAAATGAGTTAATTTCTCTTTGATAACTAAAACATTCCCCAATGATTTCATTTCAATTATAACCATCCAAGGAATCTATTTTATCTATTTTTCACAAAAGGGAACATTTCATTCATTTCAATTTTCATTTTAAATAACTTAAGAAAAACCAATTTAAAATCACTTTAATGTCAACAACTCATTCCAAAGAATTATTCACATTCACACTTCATTTTCCAATAAAAAATCTATAATATGGTCAAATCCCCAATAGTCACATTAAAAAAATTTCAAAACCTTGTAGGAATTTAAAAAATCCAACTTATAATCACTTAAATTAACCCGTTAACCCTATGTACATACCCAATTACAATTTTACTACCGATTAACTATCACAATTCCCCTATGTCATTGTTTAAAAAATTTATTAACTCTCTTACAACGGTTCGACATAGCCCATGGGATGTATTATGTAAAGACTCGCACATTAATGAACCTAAAGGAATATTTGAAGGGTTTCACACCTCAATATAAGGACCATATCTCCATCGATATTCACGGATATTGAAAAACAATATGTATGTACATTGGGATGAAGAATCATTGAAACCCCACTTTTTAATGGTCGTATTGTTTGAGAGCAGGATTATCCAAATTTTGTGCCAACGGGATGGATCCCTCTATCCAAGACGGGCTAAGACACATATTTTCCTATTTTCTATCGCAAGATTTGGAAAACCATGTAAGAACCATGCATTATCCTCTGCCTGAATGGATCCCTATGATTCACGGTTTCTTGGGCCAGGTGAAAGGTTTTTTCAAACCATGCGCTAACCATTTGATGTACACCATTTTTTATATTTTATCTTATATTCATGTCATGAATATATGGGACACTTTCCAAACCACTCATACCAAGAAAAATCATTCCATTCACCATAAAAAATGGATTTATCAAAAATTTAATCAAGGATATACTGCCACAAAACATCGGGATCATGGAATTTTATTGATAAATATTTCAATCATTCATTATTTTAATTTTTATCAATGTTAGTTTTATTATATAAATTTTTAATTTTTATTCCAGGTATTTTTTTTATCTGGATTTTTTATATTAATATATTAATTTATTAAATATTGTTTTAATTTAAATTCCTTTCTTTAAATTGTTTAATATTTATTAGAAATAAATTCTAATTTTTTAATATTTTCTATATTCAGTGGGAGGCCACAACCCCGGAGCCACTAAACGGTGCCCTATGCCGATTCACCACATGCCCTCAAGTGTTCGTTCATATAAGGAAAATGGTGCAGACGAGCAGTGAGGGGCTGTTATGTCATTTTGGGTAGAATATACCCTCTTTTATAAGAATAAAAACACCAATGGAAGAAAACAAAAATAACCAAGTGTGGATGTGTATAAATAACTAGAATAATACCATGAAATATAATAGTCAAACAAGAAAATACAATACTCAGCTAGAAGGTAGAAAATGCAATGACAATGAATTCGTAATGTGTCTAAAATGCATAAAAATTTAATGACACAATGACTCCCAAGCGGGTCCCAATCCACATTCGGTTCCCTCTCCCATGATCCAATACCAAACAAAAACCTAGCCTACAGATTTTCCCTTGTCCAATCATGCAAGAAAAATGTCTTCTTGGGTACCGATCAAGAAGCATGAATAGGGTTTGAGTACAATTCAATAGGGAAACACCAATAGTGTCTAAATAATTTCCACTTAAAAGATTGTGCATGGAGTTCTATAAAGCAATAAAATATAATGCGTAATTAAATATTTATCACATTTTCATTTAATCTTTAATCATCACATTAGGTCTAGTTTCAATTCATGTATCCCATTTGAGTCATCATTCATTATTATTACTAATTTTGTGAAGGTAATCATTCATAGAACCCAAAATATTATTAAGTATATTTTTTCTTTCCAATCACCCCAAATCAAATGAAGTGTATGTCGCCATGCCTATCACTCTATATCTCATTCAGAGTAGGTCATTATGCCTAGAACCCCATAATCTCAAGATTAGAAAACAATTGGGGAGGGGCACCATGTACAAGTCCTAGATTCTAATCGGTCTAAAATGCCATGTATAACAACATAACAATTTGATAAATTTAATCATTCATTATTTCACAAGAACTATCCCAACCATTCCATTACTAATCCAATGATTTGTTATACATTTAAATGTACATTAGTTAACTAAATAATTAACTTATAACAAAACCAATCAATTCTTTCATTAATTAATTAATCAATCAACATAACTTGTTTTGCATATTTAATTCTTCACTATTAATTATCCATATCCATCTCAACATGTCATAATTACTTCTCACAATTAATTATCATTGATCAACATCAAGGAACATAAATAATTATTACAAATAATTATCTTTGGTTAACATCATGTCACATAATATATTCTCACAATTAATTATATTACCTAACCAAATATCATTTCATAGTTAATTCCCCCCAATTATGTATCTTAACACAACCAATTTTATATATCAATTACAATATCTCAACCTATAACAAATCATTATGATATCTATTTGGGGAACCCCCATTCATTTGACCAGTGATTCTATTATCAATTAGTCATCAAGGAAATCACTTGTAAATTACACATTCATAATTAAATCAATTTAGGAAAATAAAACATCAAGAGAATCTAGAAAATAATAATCCCACATAAATATATAAAAATCATGAATAAGGGAGTTATATTTAAACCACTTACCTTGGTTTATTTATTTATGCTAACCTAATGGGAATCCCCATAACCCAAGCGGCACAACATCATTGATAAAGCCATTAATATAAATCCCTACACTAAAAATTTAGATCAAACACATCACTATCTTGAAAATATAGATCTAGATAGAAAATAATAGATCTAGATCTCAAATAATAGATTTATATCCTTTTAAAGGGTTGAGATATTCCATGAAAATATTAGGGAATGATAGAGTAATGAATAAGAGAAGCAACAGGATGAAATCCACTTATTAAGAAGAAAGTGGAACGTTAATCAATGTTTTTGATCTCGAAGAACAGTGTTCAGATCACCATGTAATCCCAATGGAAGGCTTTTGTAAAACCTATAATTTTTCAATCCCAAGACAAGGATGAAATATAGAAGTCACGAGAGGTTTGTGTGTTTTTAAAATGGATTTTTTCAATATTAAATTCCATACGAACGATTTCATGTGCAGAGGTTTATGGTTAGGGTAAACCATATGGACCCCTCTTTCCAAGATTGCAAATTTTTCTTGGTTTAGTGAAAAAAAAATTCAAACCATGTGCGAATTGTGTTGACCTCTCTGTTGGCACAGTTTAGCCACATGGTTTTACAAACAACATGCAAACTGTGCACATCTCCCTGTCCTTTAGTATTCCTATAAACATTACCCAAACACACCCAAAGACACTACTGTAAATCAAAATTACTTAAAATCATGAAGATGTACCTAAACATATTCCTGATATTACTCAATAATAGGCTATTCTTTGATATTTAGTTAATTAATTAATCAATTTATTATTTCAAGAGTGTTGCTTTTAATATTTATTTATGTATTTTTGTAACAATAACAAAAATTTCAATTGAAATTGATCTATTGTTAATTTATTTTTCATTTATTTATTTTTAAGTCCTTTAAATGTTTTTGTTTCTTTTTACAATAGATGTAGTGTAAGAGGATTTTTTTCTTTTCTGTGTGTTAGTTTAATTTTATACATGTAGGATGAAACGATGTTCTACTGCCCATAATATAAACATCAGTAAAATAATATGGGTTGATTAACATGTTTTAAGTCCATCTACGTAAGATAATATGTTACATTGGGATTTCTCAAAAGATAATAAAAAACCATGTAACAGAACTTATTTTCTGATAGTTCTATGAAAGAAAAATTGATGACCACTCCTGAATAATTCAAAAAATGGGAACCAAATGATATGATCTGGAATCCCTCAATCAAATCCAAAATAAATCTATTATGAAGTGATTTTGTTTCTATGGATATTTACAGATTATGAATGGACTGATGTAAACAATGGTAGATATTTCATTGATCATTATTTGTTATTATTGATCTATTGATGCTAAAAGAATTCATAGTTTTGTGATTTTAGATTTAGATGGAATGTGAAGCTGATTAACTCTTTCTATGTTGGTTTAAGAAATATGATGGATTATTGGGATCTTATTCTACTATACTTCCATCAATGAAGGATGAGGATGATGATTTTTGGAGAAGGTTGATTTTGACAAGAACCATTCTACCTAATGTGGGAAAAAATATTCAATTAGAATTGAAAATGGGTTTCACTACCTTAGAAAAATAAAAATGGATATTAAGAAGAATTTTATACTGAGGTATGTTTTTCAACGGGGTTGAATCCAAATAATTTTGGGAAAGATTACAAAGTGACAAACACACAAACAACATAAAACAGAACGTTCAACAAAAATAAAATCATTCCCCCTAAATAAAAGAGGATGAAAAATGAAGCGAAAATAAATGTGTAGAGTATAAAAGATTTGACACCGTAAATGTTTTTGTGGAAAACCCCAAAAAACAAAAAAACAATAGGACCTAGTCCAGAAGGGGGGATTCACTAAAATGAAGATTTATATGGTAGAGAATCCTCATAAATGGAAGGGAAAAGACAAGTAAAAATCAATAATAAAGGTTGTGAATAAAATACATAGAGAAAAAAAATGATTGTCGGAGAAAGGATATCAGCAAATGGAATTTTCTAACGTTGTTGTTAGTTTTGGTGTGTTGAAATTACTCGCCCCAACCTCCTTATATAAGAAAAATAATTCATTCTAAATAATGTCTCAATGTCAAAATCTTGTCAATAAATGAATTAATTCATGTTTTATTGATGCACATTAAAACATCAACATTTCATAGAGATAAATGGGCACCAATTGAGGATGCACCCAAAAAACTCCCCCTCAGATTAATGTGGGTATCACCACCAACCAAGAAATCAGTCATCTAGTCTCAAATTTTCCTTTGGGAGAACTCCTTGTCAACTAGTCTGAACCATTTTCATCTGTGTGCATCTTCTCAAAATCTAACTATCTCGAATCTAGGATGTTGTAGATATAATGATATCGAATGTCAATATATTTTAACCTTCCATGAAAAGTGGAATTCATTATAAAACCAATAGAAATATAACATTTAAAAAATAAAACAAACTCGTCCTGATTTAATCTGAGCTCTCAAATAAATGTATTCATCCACAAAAATTATTTGCAAACCTATTTTCCTGCAATAAAATCTGACTCTATTGTATATAAAATACATCACTAAAATCTAGGCTGCCAAGATATATCTCTACTGCAAATGTTATCAAATATTTGGAATAATACTTCCTCAAATCAATTTATCCTACCATATCTGAATCTATAATGGCACAAAGCATATGTTCCCCTTTTCCAAAAAACAATCTTATATCAAAAGTACCACGAATGTAACAAAAAATGTACTTCCCTACTATCCAATTATCTCTACCAAGATTTTAGAGAAAACAAATGACCACACCAACTGCATGAGCTATATAAGGTCTAGTACAAACCACTACATAAATCAAACACCCAATGAAAGATTAATAAGGTATATGATGCATCTCTTCTCTCACATCATCATTAGATGGTGACTAAATAGTGTTGATCTTAAAATGTAAAGCGAGAGGAGTAATAACAACTTTAGATATATCCATATAAAATTTATAAACAACCTTATAATATATATCCATTGAGATAAACACAATTTCAATGTCCTTTCTATCATGGGATATCGCCCTACCAAGAATCTGACATGTTGGGCCCAAGTATTTCATCACAATAGATTGATAATCATCCTTCTTCAATCATTCATTTCTAGAAGAACCATGGACAACAATGAGCATATAATCAACATAAGAAAACATTATAACAAATTCATTATCATTAAATAGAAAAACAGAATCACAATGATCATAATATGTCTTCCTGAAATCCTTATGATAAATTTATTATTCAAACTTCTTATACCACTTCTTTGAATCATACTTCAAATAATAAAATCTTTTTCTCAACCTAAAGACATGAATTTTTTACCGGTTTCAAAAAAACCCTCCAACTTCTCAATATAAATCTCTTAAACTAAATCTCAATGGAAGAATGTTTTCTTCACATCTATATGATCAATCTATAGATCCAAACTAGAAACCAAACAAAGACCATACTTAATGGAATACATGTTGATAATAGGTAATAAAATCTCATCAAAATAAATATTTGTATTTTAATGGAGTCCTTTAACAACAAACCATGCCTTGTATCATGGATCACATCGAGATTATTAGTTATTAATATGATAAATGCACATATTTTTCAAAGCTCTATTACCTGTTGGTAACTTCACCAGAAAAAATTTATAATTTCCAAGAAATGATATCATCTCGTCATCGATTCTCCCAACCCATATGTCCTTATGTTCACTTTCCATTACTTTATCAAAATGTTTTTTTTCTCCCCCTTCAACAATGAGTATATACTTATTAGGTGAATACTGAGTAGAAATTGTACGATGCCAAGATGAGCTACAGTGTAGAACTGAGGGTTCATTAATAACCATGGGAATCAGAACATTAGAATCAAGAGGTTCATTGAAAACAAAAACTCCTACCTATTCTACCTTATAATCATTATTTATGTTAATGAAATCATTATAATCAACAATATGAGGTAAATGTGAATCAGAACATGGTTCATGACTGAAAAAACCATCGAATATTATAGAAGTAGATGTTTCCCCCTAATAAATTTTCATAATTGTGTGATACCCCTTTAACATTGAATCATGACTTGTTACATGTTTCATAAAAAAATTATCATAGAACCTTTACCCAAAATAATCATGTCTATATCCAATAAAAATACACTTATGTGTCTCGCAATCCATGTTGTATCTCTCATCTCTATGCACATAAAAAAATACATGCAAACAAAAACAGGCAAGTGATCATACCTTCTCACTTTTCCATACCAAAATATTCCTCAATTATTTGTCTTCAAAGAAACAACAAGTAATAAATTGATAAAATAAGTATTATTAATTAAATCCTCACCCAAAAAATGACAAGCAAACATTGTTTTCAAATGTAAACAACGAACTCTTTCCCAAGAAGTCTTGTTTATCTTCTTTGCTAGACCATTCGGCTGAGGTGTCTTCAGAGGTAGCTTCTAATGTCATATACCATCATACCTACAATACTGATCAAATGGACAACAATAATCTTCTCTATTGTCAGTGTGGATAAATTTCAATTTCTTGCATGATTCCCTCTTACAAAAAATAATAAATTTCTTAAAAACCCTGAGCACCTAACTTTTTTCAGTCAAAACATAATCCCTATGATTACATTTGTATTCATCAACAAATGTCAAAAAATAAAGTCCAACACTAAATGTATTATATTTGAAAGGACCAAAAACATCAGAATGTACCAATTCAAGTTCATGTGACTTCCTTTGTAGAGGATGACTATTAAAACATAGTCTTCTCTATTTTACAACCATACAATCATTACATATGTCCAATTGGACACAATTAAAATCTGGAAGAATATTTTTCTTGGCCAAACAACCAATCCATTTCTCTCTAATGTGGCTTAGACTTCTCTTCCATAACATGGAAAAAACACTTCACTTAATAACATAAGTAGTATACTAGGAAATACATGCCTTATTCCTGTACCAACTTGACTGCTTCTTCCCTCAATACACAATCAAATATCCTTTGGAAATATTCCCTTGAAAATCACCAAAAGCACTGATAAACCCTTCGTCATCAGTAAAGTGGGTTCAAATACGATTCAAGTGAACCTCATGCACATTTCAAACATTATTTAGAATCATCTTACTTCCTATAGTGGTATGTAAAAAAATCCAAATACTAATAATGATAGTATGACCATCATTTCTCTTCATCAAATTCCAAAAATTACCTGGGCTGTAAGATGTAAAGAACTCCTTCTATTATGTCACATGAAAACATGTACCACTATCAACTACCAAGTAATAATTATTAGATGAAATGTTAAAGGAGTCATAAAATATAACAAGATAATCCATGTAACGGTGGCTACATGATCATCTACATCACCATATTTCTTCTATGTATTTTATTTAATTTTATCCTATCTTTTCAGCAGATAATATAAATTATTAACTTTCCCATTTAACCGTAATGATTTCATTCAAAATCATCCATATTTAATTTGGATTTGCTTTTACCTCGTCTCTTACCTCGACTGCTCTATCCCTAGTCCGGGCTTCTCCCCCTATTTTATATGACTAAAACCTCAAAAGAAGATTTCTCGTGAGTACATCTAATCATATATTCATTTAAAACAGTAGGATTTATAAAACTAAATTTCCCATCACCATTATGAGATGTACTGGGTAATGTGTTATGTAACAAAAGTGAAAAAGCCTCATATTCAAAATTGATACCCATTACAAACAACAAATAAAAACAGCCCTGATATTTACTAAAGTAGTCAATAATAATTGTACCTACTTTGTACCCCAAATTCATTATTTTTATAAGAAATATTTTATTGTTTAATATCTTGGATGCATTGGTCATATCATGCTTATCCCACTATGTTCTAGATTTATAGATATTGACAATCTGTTTTATAATATTATCTTTAACCCATTAGAGAATGAATCCAAAAACCCTCTCATGCTTGATGTACCATTCTTTATCTAACTTATTTTCTGGCATATGGGTACTAATCACTGGAAGATGCATTTTATTGACATAAAGCATATCCATCATTTTATGTCACCACATATGGTAGTTTGTACAATTCAACAAAACCATCTGAATGTAATTGGCCTCCTTATAAATATGAAATAAATTAAAAAAAAGTTATACCGGATGTTTGGAATGTCGAAAAAGATATGAACACGAAAATAACCAAAAATAGCACACACTGAAGAAATAAAATATTTCCATTAAAATAAAAGTGGATGTGTATTGACCCCTAAATAAATGTGTAGAATATAAAAGTATGATACCAGAAATTTTTCTCTGGAAAACCCAAAAAAATGGAAAAACAATGGGACCTAGTCTTGAAATATATATTCACTAAATTGAAGAGGTGTGTGGTAGAGACTCCCCAAAATGGAAGTGATCTCAAAAGTAATACTCAAGAATAAATGTATTTCATCAAATATGGAGATCAATAAAATTGATCATCGATGAAAGGTGATCACCAAATGGTATTTTCTCTCTATGTTGTTGGTGTTGGTGTGTTGAAATGCCTTTCCACTATCTCTTTATATAGGAATTTTTTTTTCAAATATTGTCTCTATGTAAAAAGTGTGTCACCACGTGAATTAATTCACACCATCTTGACCCTCCTTATAAACAATCACCTTTAATAGAGACATGTGGCAACCAATTGACGAGGCACCCAATAGTGAATATGAATGATGGTTTTGAATCGATGAGAAGATTGAGAATATTGTTGATAAAAAATGAATGTTGTATCTTGTTTTTTTTGTTTTAGGTTTCGTTTTTAATTCATTCTTTTTGTTTTTTGTTTTTTGTTTGAAACACTTGGTTGATGTTTGATGAGCGATTAAGACCTGATCCGCTGATGCCAAATGATGAAAAAATACTAAGGATAATGTTTTAAGATTATATTATCATAAACTCAACATTGTGATTTTTACCTCTTTATATATTTTACACAGGTGTTTGGAATATGAAGATGTGCCAATTCTGATCTCCACGTTCTTGCAACATTACGGTGAAATGAGGTAAACTAAACTTGGTCAATTAATTTCCTCAAAAGAATTATTATTTTTAATGTATTGAAACCATGATTATTGTATTGATGATAGTTTTCAAGATCATAGATGGTTGGCTTGTGTCCTATGAGTTTATTTCTCAGGCTGATGAATTATATATAGTGGAGGAATTAAAACATACTAGAAGCAGGTGGAATTAAATACATTCAAAAATGTGTTGGAGTTTGTTGAGAAGATTTTTTTAGGGGAAATAACAGTGATAGAAAATATTTTATTCATCACATTCACTAAGAAATCACTATTTTATTGTTGGTGAAATTGGGTGAAAATTTATGAATGAAATATAAAAAAGTTAAATTTTGGTAGAGACACACCTTCTAATTTTTTACAGAGTACGAAGTTAGAACTAAGTACTGAAACCAATGACAAACCAGTGGGAGCATGGTATGGAGAAAAGATCAATATTGATATATAATATTCATATCATTCTCTTATTTCTTCTGATATTTAATTCAATGATTCATTTCCTAAAAATAGTTATAGTTTTTTCCAATTATTTACATCTAAATAATATTGGGTAATCAGATAAGTTTGAATTGAATTCTTAATATGTTATGCTTAAATTTTTTGATTTCATATGTTTATATTTAATCGTAGATATCTTGATTTCATTAAAAATGAGAGATTGTTCTATACTATTTTATGACCAGATATGTGACGTTTGTGAATACATTAACCTTTGATAATAAATGAAGTACAAAAAATTGATGAGATTTTCATTATCCTCTCTATTAAGAACACTTCTACTCATAAGTGATGATTGAAAGATTATTAATAAATAATATTGAAGTTCTATGATAAACTCAAAAGAGATATAAATGTGGATCATCACAATATATTTTAAATATTTTTACAATTTTGGAAATATTTAGTAGAACTGAAAAGTAGATCGAATTAATTGATTTTTGTTTGAAATCGCTAAGTGTGTATCTCTGATTATTTCATGATCTATGATGTTTGTTTTTTCAAATTCACATTGGTCTTCACATTTTATTTCCCACCGTATTGAAATCCCATTTACTCCCCAATATTTTTTGTTCGTTTTCATTTATTTTTTTAATTTTGGTCACACACATTTCACCTTTACCAAGAATTCTAGTTTTTATTAGGTTCTATAAATAATTAAATTTAGGATGTTCGGAATTTTGATGTGAAATTTTTTTGGCATTGTTTCTGGGGAAGAAATGTCCCACCAAACACAAAATTAAACATTAAAAAACATAGTTAAAAAATTAATCCATTTATTTAAAATTTCATTAAAAATCTATTAAAATTCACATTTAATACTTCACTTATTTGTGAAATGTTTTTACATTTGAAATATATATTTTATTCACACATGGGTAAGGTAAAATCTAAACTTAACTAAATTATTATTGAAATAAACTCTCATTTTTTCCCTTTATAAGAATAAATATAAAATGGAAAATCGAAATTTTGAAATTCAATGTGCTACTAAAAATGAAAATGAAAATCAGGAGTTATACCACATCCTAGGATTGATAATGATGAGAGGTCTAGGATTTGGGATTTCAATCTTCCAACTACACGAAGTAATCCATTATGTATACAGTTATCCCATTGGTCAAGAAATAGTGAAATGAAACAATAACACCTCTCCATGATTCCTTATTTTAATGGACTTCTAGTATAATATTCTTTATAATTTAAAAAGGATGTTTATTGTAATGTAAAATAACTACCTTTTAATGGGTTAAATGAGGATGATCTTAAGTTGAGATTATTTATGTTTTCATCAAAGAACAGGCCTTATAGTTGGTTCAAAATTTTAGATGATGAAATTTTTGATACATGAATTGAACTTTTAAATTAATTTGTTAACAAGTTTTAACTAGGGACATCAACAAATGAATTTAGGTATAAAATAATTGGTTTCATTCAATATAAGTATGAAATTTTCCAAGAAACATTGGATAGTTTTAGGGTACACATTAGAAAATTTCAGAATAAAAAACACACACCTAATCTCATGATGGGTGTTTTCTATAATGGTCTCATTCTTTATAATTAAAATATTGTAGATATATTTCTTGTTGGTTATTTATCAAATATGACTATAGATGAAATCAAACATATTTTTGGAAAATTTTAAAAAAAATCACTACATTAAAATTACATGGAGGTGAGTAATCTATTAGGATGAACCTAATTCCTATGAGGATGTAGTTAATGAAACTTTTATTAGGAATTTGTGTACTCATTGTGGGATGTATGGCCATTCTCAGAATTTTGTCCCAAATTTTATCTCTCGATGATGTGTGTTCTTAATTTGTTTACTCTAGTTCTATAAATCAAGGGTTTAATAACCTATTCTCAAATTATTTTAATTCTGTATATAAAAATTATCCAAAATTATCCTGGAAGGAACAAGTTATTTTGAAACAAAATACTTCTCATGTTTACTCACAACAATCTAGACCATTATTTGAATATAAATTTAAGGATTAATACCCAAATAATAAATTAGGTGGTAAGGGTTTGTTTCAATTGTTAATATAAATATTTGATTTTGAATAGTTTGAGTTAGATTTCCAAGAGGGTATTATTGATTTGGATAGGGTTGATAAAATTTATATAATTATAATCCTGAGTTACAAATGGGCCAACATGGTAGAAATATAGGTTTATGTGGAAAAATAAAACTAACCAGAACAAAAGTGATGAATCCAAAATAAAATGTTATGGATATAACTACTAAAATACTTCTAAAAACTCCAGAACAATTTATTGGATATCCCTAAATAAAAAAACTAAAATTTTAGATGATGTTGAAAAAAATTACCAAATTTTGAAATCTTAACAGTAGAGTCCAGAATCATTGAAATATTTAATCATCAAGTGAAAACCCCAATAAACAAAGGAAAATGAAGTGAAAACAAGTTATAGAAGAAATATATTATGATAGGTTTTAGGATGAGGACAGTGACCTTCCAATATTAAATAATTTCACTCTTCATATTACTTTTTGAAAAAGACTTAAATTTTTAGAAAAGTATTATTCTAAATTCCTTAAATTTTTTAGTAGCTTTAACGAAAATATTTTTTTTTAGGTTTTTAATAAATTTATTTTTTGGTTTAAATTTTATAATATATTATTAGCAAATAAGATGTATTTGGATGAGTGTTGAATGATTATTTTTGTTCTATTTTTTAAAACAATATATCTATAAAATTGAAAGAACCGGGTTCTTTTGTTATCTGTTGTAAAATTATAGTAATTGGGGAGATTATGTGGCTATCTAATTTAGGTTCTAGCATAAACCTTATACCATACTTTTTATTCATAAAAATAGGACGTTGAGTACTAAAACCATCCTCAGTTTCACTATAAATGAATGATAAGTTATTGGGGTTTCCTTCTGGAAGAATAGATTATTTTTTAGTTGATATAATAAATCCCACACTACCTACTAATTTTCACATTCCTGAAATGGAGAGTGATAATAATGTTCCAAACATTTTAATAAGACTATTTTGAGCTATATATCAGGATGTAATTGATGTTTCCAAGGGTAAAGTGACCCTTCATGATAGTGATAATCTAGAGGAGATTCATGTTTTCAAAGAGTCAACTCCTATTGTTAGTTGTATATTGATTGATGTGAAAGATGAAATGTCTATTCCCTTGATTAGGAATGATACTCATAGTATTTTTGATGACATAAAATTTTTTATTGATAGTCATTTCAAGAAAAGTTTTTCAAATCAATGTCAAAACATTAGCTGGAAAGGCAAGGGAAACATGATAACCAAATAAGTAAATATATTTCTCAGGACCATTAAGTGGTCCATATACATCCAAACATTCATGTTTAAAGGGTTTCTCAATTTGAGTTTTGAAATACATAGTCCTCTTCTGTTTCAAACATGGAAATAGATTCTTATTCCCATCACCCTAAAAAGTGTGAGTATAATTTTCTTGTTTATTATACTAAAATTAAGTGTTTTATGGTTACAAAAAAAAGTTGGGTTAGTACTAATCATTTATTTTATGATTATGGGTCATCCTAACTTGTTTAGAGTGTAGAAAGTGAGAATATGGTCTGTTTTCTAGATCTAGATTGTATGTCCCTTTATTCTAATATAAAAATTTTAAAATAAATATTTTATTTTCATTATATTAAATAATTCTTAGGGAAGATTGATGGGGTTATTGTTACATCACTAAAGGGATCTGAATATGAGAATATTTTTGGTAGTGGGAAAACTTGAAGATTGTATCCCCATTTTCAGACACTATTTTATTCTAAAACCTTGATGATGAGATCGTTATTCATAATTTTGACATATACACTGATGATATAGAGAAAACATTATCTACTTCACCAAGGGATGTTTTTTATAGTCATTATATAAGGAAAAAAGTGACTTTATTTCAGTAACTTTTATTCCATCTTTTGAATAGTTCAATCCCTCAAGGGGGGCGAGAATTATAGAAGTGAATTTGTTACTTATATTGAAAATAAAATTCTACTTATTTATGTTCTACATTGACTATTTGATGTTATTAACCCTAAAACTAGTGGTGGTAAGAGTTTAAATGATCAAACCATGGAGTATTTGGGAATAGTGTTGTGGGAAGCTAGAGTTTTTAAATCCCTGAGAGAAAGAGAAATAAATTTCTGAAAAATAAATGACATGAAAACCAATAAGGAATTGTACCCTTTGAATGATCATAGATGGAAGATATTAAAGAAAAATGTCTAGATAAATAATTTAAATTTTCTTATGCATGGAATTAAACACATTATTTTATTTTTTAATTTATATTTTTATGTTTGATTGAAAAAAAAAAAATTCATCCTCCTCTGTTGTGTGCCACTATCCATTTTTACAAAATGAAATATTTTTTTCTTGGCCTCTTTTTTTATGACAATGTAATTATAGATTTAATGTTTACTTTTAATTTTTTTTGATATATCCCTGGAAGAGTAATGGTGTGAAACAGTGTTTTATGATGTTTTCTTTAAAAAAATTGTAAATGTATTTGGCTTATAATTATGTATTAACTCAATACTCCATGGGAGTAAAAAATTAAATTTATGTAAATGTAATTTTAGTTTTTGTTCAAGAAAATATACTGATTTATATATGGGGTGATTGAATTGATTTCAACATTCAAATTTTTGTAATTTTTCATGATTAATTCATAGTATAATAATTATTGGATAGTTATACTATTTTCTAGTCTTTGAATTATGAATTTTTTTTCTTCATCATCTTGATGATGTAATTATTACCTTTTCGGAACTCAAACATTAACATGTATGATTATTCTATGAAATTATGTTTTTCTGGGATATATTTGAATTAGTATATAATATGTGTTCTTGTGCATTTTTTGAATGTTGAATTTGATGTGGTAGAAAATTATTTGAACTATTGTACGACTCCTAAAGATAAAAAAATCATTACATATTTGAAAAGATCCATAAAGTTTAATTGAATTCAATTTTATTACACCTTGAGTTCAAAAATGGGGAAATTTTTGCATTTTCAATGTGGTTCGTGGGAGCGGTCCTTTAATGTGATAAACCATAATTTATTAAGTGCCCATAAAAACCTTTTTTTTAATTGTGCATTTTCATGCATTACATGGAGGTTTTTATTGGGTTAATTTTTTTCTCAAATATTGGGGTTTTGATGGAAGTTGGAGGATTTTAATCTTCAATTCAACTTGTATTTATTTGATTAAATATTTTTTCTTATCCTCTTTAATGAATTTTTTTGTTAAAATCATAAGAAGACTTCATATGTATTTTATTTACATTGAACATTTTAATTTTAATTTAACTCATATGATAAAGATCCAAATGGATTATATAATGAAAATTATAATCCATGTTGAACTCATTATTTACTTATTTAATTCATTATTTATCAATCATTAGGATGAATTATTTAATAAACTAATAAATTTTCACTCTACCCAATAGAAAGGTCGGTATATATATTATGGGTTCTTAGATTCTTGTGAGTTTATTTACCTAATGTTAAAGATGCGTTTGGACTTTTAGTTGGATAAAAATATAGGTTTGTCAAATTCAATTTAAAATTTAAAATTTAAATGTTTTTTAAAAACATTAATCAATATTCCACTAAATAAATATTATTTTAGAGGGAATTCATTTTTCACTACACAAGATAACCCATGAAGGAAAATCATTATGAAAAAAAATATTTAGTGACATTTAAAATTTTCCATTTTGAAATTTATTTCCTTCCATTGGATGTGAATATTGATATCCTGAGGAAAAAAATGTATTAACTGTGAGGGAATTTGATATAACCTTAAATTGACACAATATGACACATCCCTTTTATTTTCAAATTATGTTTTTAACTGTTAATTTAACACTAATATATCTAATTTTGATTTTATGTTATTTTGTTTCTTTTTTATTGAACTAATCATATTATTAATTTTAAATTTCATTTTATTATCATATATATTTTTTCATTCCTTTTATTATTTATTAATGTTTATTATTATATTTTAATTTATGTTCTATGTATTTATTTTTTATTTGGGTTCCATTTTTTATAACAATATATTAAATTTTTTAATTAAGTCTATAATTTAAATTCTTTTATATAAATTATTTAATATTTACTATCAATAAATTATAATTATTTTTTTAAAATTTTAATTATTTAGTTAATTAATTTTTTAGTTTATTATATTTTCAATGTTTTTTATAATCTTTAATTTTGTATTATTTAACAATATAAATAGTTTTAATTAAACTCAATCTATTGTTAATTTATTTTTTATTAAATACTTTTTAATCCTTTAAATATATTTGTTTCTTTTTATATCAAAAGCATCATTTGAGTATTTTGGATTTCAGGTGTGTGAGTTGAATTTTATCTACCTATTATGAAAGGATGTTCTACTGCATAAGTTAAACTTGAGTAACATAATTTGGGTTGAGTAACATATTTTCAAGCCATATTTGTAATATAATTATATTTCAGAAAAGATAATGAGTTACATAGTGATTTTTTGTAATATAATTAATAAAACCCATGTATATGAATCTGTTTTATATTAGATAGTTCAAACAAAATGGGGTGCCCTCCTAAATCATTCACAAAATTTAAACTAAATGAGTTTATATCAAATTCAACTCTCTATACCTAAAGAATCTATTCTCAATCAATATTTGTTCAAGGGAGATTAACCATGTCCATCTGTACTGAATTTGACCATGGATGAAATTCAAATAATAATTTTCATTGGATGATGATTCATTGAAGCTAAAAATGTTCAATATTTTGTGGTTTTAAATTTGAATGGAATAAGAAGTGGATTTAATATGCTTGTGCGGGTTTAAGGAGGTGTGATGGCCAATCAAGATTTTATTTTTTTGTTCCATTATAGTAGCCTGATTAAGATTATTCTTCTTTTAGAATATTCATTTCAAAAGGAACCAAGCTAGCTGAAGAGGGAGACACTAGTACAATCTGAATAGGATATGGGTTTCTCTACCTTAGAATATGACAACACGATATTAAATTTAATTGGGGATCAAGGAATGTTTTTAATGGGTATGAATAAAGGGATGTTATTTTTTGTTGGGAATCAATTATCCAATGAAGAATGGTGATTGTAGAAACCAATCTATATATAGAGATTATATGGTTTCAAATTTTGGCATTGTTTTGTTTTTCCTATTTTAAACTCATGGTTGATAAATGATTATGTCCCAATAATCTGATGTTGAATGAATCTATCATTTTGAGACATGGGATTGATGAGAAATATACAATTACCTAAGTGTTCAATATTAGTGTTTTATGAATTTATGATGTAGATTTTGAAAATATGATGTTGGGACTCATCTAATCCCCGTGTTCTGACTACAATACTGAGAATGGGGGAAAATGTCATTAATTAATTTTCTCAATGAATTTTATATCTACGATTTACTAAAATAATGAATTTTGTGTCGGTGGTAGGTTTTTAGATCACAACTAGTAGGATAGTTTCCTTTGAATGTATTTGAATGGTTGATGAATTCTATAGAGTGGATGGATTGAGACATATAGGTATTTTGATGAATTAAATGAATGTAGAAATTTGTTAGAGTTTGTGGATAGGATTACCTATGGGGTCACTATAGTGACACAAAGACACAGAGTCATCACATTCATTTTGTAGTCACCATTTTTTGTTAGTGAAATTGGGATACGATTTTGAAGTGAAACATAAAAAATAGTTGGGGGGAGACACATTCTGATTTTCTGTGGAGAGATTAGAGGTAGAATAGTTTTTTAGAAGTTAAAACAAACTAGTGGGTGACTAAGATGAAGAAGAGATCAAGCATGACATATAATATTTATTTTCATTATCTTGTATATTATTCTCATTAATTCAATGATATATTTATTGAAAATAGATTTAGTTGTTTTTTATAAATATCCATATCTAAATACTTTTAGAGAACTTGAAAGGTATTAATTGAATTCATAATATGATCTTCTTAAATTCGATGAATTTTTTAGTATATATTTACGATTATAGATCCTAATTGGATTCGTAATGAGAAACAATTATATAATATTCTAAGAACAAAAATGTGATGTTAGTTAATAATTTTCCCTTTAATACAAACCCAATTACTAAAAATGGAAAAGGTTTGTGTTATATTTTACATTAATAATTCTTATTATCCTAAATGATGATTGATATATTATTACTCAAGAATTTCTAATAGCTATTATGAAAATTTGAGAGAGAGCTCAGTGGATAATCACACATTATTTTTCATCATGTTTACCAATGTAGAAATATTATATAGAAAAAAAACCTCTTTGAAATAAATTTATATCATTTTGATCTCTATAATTCTTTTATCTATTGTCGCTTCCAGCTCTCTGATAGTAGTTTTCCTTATATCACTTAATTTTTAAATTTTCATTTAAGCCGCTTCAAGAACCCGTTTATTCCTATAATTTTCAGATTTATTTTTCAATGAAACCCATATTTTCATCCATTTGGAATATGATACTCATAATTTACACTATTCTAGTTATTATTATGTTTTGTAAATAATTAAAATTTTCATATTCTCAATGAAAAGGTTGTTAAATATTATTAAAAATGGATGGTTTTTAATCATATGAAACCAGTTTATGAGGATGTGGTTAAATAGTTTATCACATTGGCAAAAAAACCATGAAAATAGCCCCAAATTATTTCAAGGATTATGATTTTATTATTCATGATGAATTTATTTAGACGAGTTGGAAGAACACATGATCTATAACAGAATAGATTGAATATATAATCATTTGAATAATCACAAGGAAGAACTAAATGTATCTATTGTTTGGGGTAACATTATAGTTAATGGATTGTATGTTGTGAGTATAACATTAAAGGAAGATGTAAGTACTATCAAAGAATTGACAATAGTAGTTAAATATGACCTTCAAAATAGTGAAAATCTATTTGATAAATTGAAGAGTTTTTGTAATATTCCAATGAATACATCTTGTACTAAATATATAATGTTTTTATTTAAATTGAGACATATAATTTTAATGTTGTAAAATATAGAGCGACATAATATTTAAAGAACTACATGGACTCTTGAATGATGTGTTACCAAAAGATAGTGAGCACCCTTGTTGAACATATTAAGTTAAACAAATGTTATATTCAAGGGGTATGATCTTTGAAAGAATACAACACTATCAGTATGACTATATATTTTTTCTTAAGGACCATGAATCTGTTAAAATTTTCCTAAGTGTGGTTTGGTTTGATACAAGAATGTTTAATCATATCCATAAAAAATTATATCATAATTTTTGAATCTTTATAAGGTTTAAACAACTATAAAAAAGTTAGGAGACGACTAGGTAATTGACATGATACATAGATAAATAAATTAAATACCGAAAACATTATCTTCGAATTAACTCTCCTCAGTGGAAGAAAATTGATCACGAGTATCCTCAATTTTTAAATGCATTGATAAAACTCTATCTTTCACTTTCTATTGATGAAATGAATCCATGGAATTCAAATTAACACTCAAAGTACATGGTTAATAGCGTTGGTAAATTACAATATTCCACAATGTTTATTAATGAAGATCAAATAAATTATATTTTCCCAACATATATCATAATTAAAACAATCTAGAAATTACATTGATGTTTGTTTAGATTTATTGATCAAAGAACAAAAATTTATGTGTTATTAAAGTATTCTATTTTATGATGCACGTAGAAATAAAGTGTTCTCATACAGATCCATACTATCCAAGATGAAAAACGCCTTTCAAATTTAGATACATTTTTCATGAAAAAAACTAAATAAATTTTAGGGTATCTCATTTTTAATGAAGTATGAAACTCAGTTATGTTGAAAAATTCCTTTAATATTGAATTTCTAGGACAACATAAATTTTTACCTCAATAAAATATTTTCCAATCATGGACACATTTTTTGATGGGAATTTAGAAGAAGGTACCACACCTTAACCACTAAAGTGAGATGAATAGTTTGAGAAAGTAATGGTTATTTTATCTATTTTTAGAAAATTAGTTTTGTTAAATATTATGAAAATAGGTTGGAAAAAGATAATGTTATTCAAATTACTACATTGGAATTTTTTATAAATTAATTTTTTTAGATATGATGCACATCGAAAAAATATATATGCAATATTGTATTTTTTACATTACTATATACACCATGTAATAAGAATTCTATAATTAATTATATGTTGGATATGATTGATATGGGTATAAGGGAATAATTTGGGATACTAATCGTTAAAAGATGGAATTTTATTCCTCTAACAGCTCACACATTTCTATAAGAAAATGATATTTTAGTTTTGAATCGTTATGAAAGGAATGATAGTTCATATGGGGCATCCCTAAAATATAAATAATAACATTTCATTGATTTATTGGGATTTAAAGTGATTAAAATAACATTAATGACTTATTTTGATGCAACATTTAGTGCTCAAGGATTTATATTGAATTTCTCGTAAAATTATCAACCACAAATTAGTTAGAATTTAATTTTGTTTGGAAGATAAATAAAATAATTTTATTGACTTGGATAAGATACCAACTATGGAGATGTAAATTTCAATAATATTAAGTGAATTGGATATGTTCTTCACACCCCTATTCTTTCATATAATGGTTCACTTGTTTTGAGATATCCAACTATAGGGTCATATATATTATAGATGAATACACCCCATTAGATGATATATAAATATTTTTACTAGGTATTTAAAAAATGGTAGTCAAATAGAAGTTCGTATTACAAATCGATATATTATTAAGGAAGTTTTTGAATTATATACTCACTACCTATTTCATGTAGATAACATTGTTCTTCCCCAATATATTCATAACAGATGTCGTATACGGGAAGGAATTTTTAGAAGAGATGTTTTCACAATCTTTGTTACAGCGAGGGAGGAAGATCACCTTAAAATTATATATTACAGTATAGAGGATTCATGATATGTTAAAACTCATTAAGTAATTATTATGTATTTTAACCCATCAAGGGATGAAATCTTGATATCCAATATGTATAATGAATTTAATATATAATAGTTTAAATACAATATTTTTGAATTGTTTTCTATAAAATCCATATTAAATTCTAGATAGGATTTTATGGGTAGAAATAGGACCAATGGTACTTGAATTATCTTATAATTATTATATAATTAGTAGTTATATGTCATATAATAATGAAGTGAATTAACTAAGTATGATGAAAAATAATGTAGTCACTCTTATGGAATAAATGATGCATGTATTTGGTAGCAAAGAAAATATCTATTTTACATGGAATAAAATGACATCATTGAAAAAAAATATGGGATTCAGATTATATAATATTCTATATTCTAATGTTTTGATTCAAATGGCCTGCGAGTAGGGTGTAGTAAAAATCAATGAAAATGGGTTCATGAAAGTGAATTTTAGTAAGGAATGGTATGAAGAAGAATTGTTCGTAATGAAATCATAGAAAATACAATTAATTTATGCTTGAGATCCTACTAACAAAATTTGGTCAATTTTTTTATTATCTAAAAACACAATTATATGATGAAATCAAAATTTAATCGAGGATGGCCCTTTTATTGGGACATCACAATCATTTCATGATTATCCCAATGTACGTGGAATCCTTTTGGTCATAGGGTACCATAACGGGTTTTTAGATAATTGATTGAGGGTCATAATCCATTTAACCTTCAGAAAAAATTAAAAATAGTTTACTGAATTGGTCAAAATACTCAGATTATTTCTTTATATACAATGGGTTTTTTCATAAAAATATGTGTTACTAATGTTTTACATAATCTTAATTAACTATTTAACTATTTGTGTAGATAATGTATTCTCTACATGTTTATGTTACCAATGGTGAGAAATACACATTATTGATATTGAAATTGAGAGAATATTAGATTGTGAAGAATAAATGGTTGTAGAAAGACAATATCACCATTGTGTGAGTGTTAGAAAAAATTATTAATATGAGATTTAATCGTCTAAAATTAGAGGTTGGATGGAATACATGTGGTCAACTTATTAACCCCAAACACCATTTCACTATTTAAATTGGGTTCAACACTCAAATGAATATATCAATTGATATATACATCTTACTATTTCTAAAGTATTCTCATTCCCATGAATATTTTATGTTGGTTACAGAACTGCTTTCCAAAGATAAGTGATGTTTCAGACAAACTAGTGACACTTCAAAATGCATTTCAGTCCAAAAAGATGAGAGGTTGGGCTAATATCAGTCTTTTTTGAGGACTATTACCTACAAGAGGACTCTTATATATATATGATACATGTTTTTGAGTACATCCTAGAATAATTAGTAATTGTACCAGTAAACATTATAGAATTTATTTTTTGGAAACAAATATATAAGAGGACAATACACATAAGAATTATATTGTATCATATCTGATCCATAAATCTATTTATTCAATATTTTGGAGAAATAAATAGTAGAAATCTAGATTTTATTTTCATCTAGGGAGGTGTTGGGATAGTATGAAGATTAAATTCGTGTTATTAAATTCGGTTCATGTCCATGAAAGAGGTTTCTTATATATCTTTATGAAGGAAATCATAACCCAAAAAATTCAGTGCCACTTAATGGTGTACACCTTTCCTTTTAAGGTCATGTGTTAAGAACCATTATGGCTTATTGTATGATAACTAATCATAGGCATGTGAAGTTCCTATATGTTCATACATTTAAGACCAATACTATGACGCATAAAGTCATATAAAGTGTACTAATAAGAAAAATATTCCTATAAATTGATTTCATGGAACATACACATGGGAGTCCCTTTCTAGTTTACCCTATTTGTTAGTAACAAAACAAGAGAATTCATGGTTTGGGATTACACTGAGTATGATTCCTATATTGGAAAAATGATTCATAAAATGTCACGATAACAAGAGAATGACTGGGATTAAGCTTGAGATTCCCTTAGGTGTCATTTTTTGTTGGTAACAATGTAGGGGGGATATGTTTGGGTCCTAAAATTAGTTGGAGCACCATATATAACAATAATACTATAAAATGGGGGATAAGAAAATACTACATAGGGATTTCATGTGAACTTCCCATATAGATCATCCTTTGTATCGGTAATTAAGAAGGTGAACATATGGATAAGGATACACATAATAGGAGGCCTGTATAAAACACTTGTTTCATAAAAGTGGTCAAAATAAGAGACAGATTGTGGTTTATTGAAGAGTGTGATTTTTCTATTATTATTATTTTTTACTACCTACATCATGTTCTTATTCTCTTAACAACTGTAATATAGAATCTACTGGGATTGTCTCTCAATGATATTTTCACAAGAGAGTTTCTTTATCCTGATTTTTATTATTTTATAAATTTGATTGTTTATTGTTTTGAGGGATTTTCATGTACTTTAAATGAAACTAATATAATTTTTTAAGTTAATTGACATAAAAATAGTATTAAAACAAGTATAACTTAATTTTATGTGGAAAAGGGATGAGAATTTCAAAAATTTACTTCCCTTGTGATTCTTTTGGTTCGTCTGTTCATTATCACTTTAAAATAATTTCATTCTATAAATTCCATCAACACACATTTAATGATATCAAACTACTAATATCATTTTTTTTGAAAATTCATGGATAGAAAATAATATCTCAGTTATCAACCACATTTTTTATATCTACTCAATGAACCCAATGAACACCGAGCACCAAAACATAAAAAATTTCTCATTATGCTCATAATTCTTGATCTTGAAATGTGCTGTTTAAAAATGAGATTTATAATCAAGAAATCAACTAGAAAAGCTCAAAAATATACACTCAAAGAACATCTCACTCTGATTTTTTGTGTTCTGGTCAAAAAAGGAAGAGATGAGAAAAAGAAATAAAAGAACATGAAATCATGAAACATTAATCAATTATTTAATGATCTCAAAACTAGAGATAAATAATATTTTTAATGAACAAGATAAATCTTAGAATAGATTTATAAGTTGAAATCATAAGGTATGAAAACTAAAATACTGTGTTATTAAAGAATAAATGGAAAATTTCATTCAATAATTATCTCCATAAGAAGAATAATATTCTCTCTATAATATATTTTGGTATGTACTCCCATCTATACATTCAAAAAATGAATGTGTTGCTATATGATTCAGTTTTAATTACTGAATAGAATTTTAATTCATGAATGTATCCTTTTATTTTCCTCTAATAACAACCATGTTAAAATTTCCACTTCCCCATTTTACTAAATTCACCGTGAGACATCATTGTCACTATATATCCATTCTTTCATCATTTAAAATTTATAATATTAAATTCCACATTTTATTTAATTGTTCACACCTCACAACTTCTCATTAAGAATGTGACCTCTAGAAAAACTCATCTTTTACAACCATCATAGTCATATTATTTTTTGTGTGCGGCTCTATGAATTCCTATATACAACATAAACTACAACATAAAATATCTCAATATTAAAAACAATAACTTTGGTATGTTTTAAACAATTATTTTCCATTTGGATCTCACAAGAATAAGGTCATGAAGTTGGTGTGTAATTTCCTGCATCCACATGATCACAAATAATATATTCAATGAGGTTACACAATCAATTAATCACCTATAACCTCAAAAAATAATATAACAATAGTTAAAAAACACAGACATAACATTAAATATTTATCATGAAAAAACTAACTGGTTCTCTCATGTTTGGTCGAGCTTCATTATTCTGAGAAATGAGATCTCCTTCACTCATAATCAAGATTCCCCAAACCTAGATACCAGATTCTAACCCTCTAATGAATATTCATCTCAGATCACCATCCCTAATCCCATTTTTTCGAGATCCAACAATTCTTCCACAAAACATCCATTCCATTCATGATCCAACTATTCATATTCTTTAGTCATGAAACAATTCCAACCTAGATAGATTACTTTTCATCTGTCATTATGACTTAGATTTGTTCTGATGGGAATACTCAATGATATTCAAAAATGGATTGAGAATTATTATTTAAAATTATTTCCTCTTGGTCACAAGCTTAGATATCCTCTAGTTTATCTTCTTTATCAATTGTGAATGGGTTTATGATGGTCGTTACAATCAGTATCAATTAAGTCCACTTCAAAAACATATGCAAGGAACATGGTCCACCTTCTACCTTCTGAGCTCAGGGGCGATGACATAAAACAAAAAATATGAATGATTTATCTATATTTTTGTCATTTCATTATTGGAATCCTCTCTAATAAAGTGGTGGATTCAATCAAATTTCAATTTCTATATGCTTGAATGGATTCTTGGTTCTACTTCATCGATTTTCAAGATGCTCTACCAAGTCTTAGTAGTGACAAGGAACTCAACATCAGCTCATATTGGGCATTTTGGGTCCTTGAGTGCTCTTCCTCTCAAGGCTTTGGTCACATTTGGATATACAGTTTGGGGGAAACTAAAATTTCAATGCATGATCTACATAGGAATCATGTACATGGATATAAATCAGATACATTATTGGATTTGAAAAAATTCGATTATATTTATGGAATTCCATGAAAATAACTAAAATATTTTCAATTGGAGATTGTCTATATAGAACATGGAAGTATTCTGCTACATATTAGCTACAAATATTTGGTTACATGGTTTGTACTTGAAATGGATATGTAATTATATATAAATTTGGCTATATAATTTACATGACTTCGGGAAATTAAATAACATCAAAGGTAAAATAAAAAATAATATTATAATTTAAATGTAAAAAACCATAAATTATAATAGAAAAAAAATTATATTAATAATTTTCAATATTTAAATAAAATAAATATTTGATTAATTAATCCAAAAGGATTAGATTTTGAAAATTAAATATGTTATAATAAAAAAAACAAAAATAAATTAATAAATAAACAAAGCATTTAAAGATAATATATAATTTTTGGAAAAAAGAATTAAGATAACTAGGTAATGATAATTTTATTATTAAACTAAAAGATAAGGAAATTAATATATAGAAATTAAACACATGTTTTTAAAAAATAATAAGATTTTAGTTCATTTTTTTAAATGTAAATTATTTATTTTAAAACATAATTCATTCATTTAAAAAATATTTAAATTAATGAAAAGAGGTGGTTTATAGTATAATTAAAGGGCTGCATAAAATCCCTATAACTAATATTTTTCTTTTCATAAAAAATGATACAAATTTAGTATAAAAAAATTTATTTCAAATTCGAAATATTAAATACCCATAAAATTTAATTTTCAAATTTATTTCCCCCCATTAATTTACATTAAATAATGAATATATTTACCCTCAAGAAATTAAAAAAATTTAGCTGGAAATTTGGATCGGGGAT
The DNA here is from genome assembly GCA_963277665.1 of Viscum album. Classification (NCBI taxonomy): domain Eukaryota; kingdom Viridiplantae; phylum Streptophyta; class Magnoliopsida; order Santalales; family Viscaceae; genus Viscum; species Viscum album. Next base: position 1,201,645 of record CAUJRU010000164.1, read on the forward strand.
TAAAAAAATGGATGACCTCAAAAATATGAAATTAGATTTAAACAACATAAATTTACAATTAAATTAAATGAAAATCTTCACATCAACTCCAAAAGAATATAATAATATAATTAGAATCCCAAATAACTAGTACCTTTTTTTGGATGAGCAACCTTAATTTTTAACATGACAATATAAATGATTCATCCATAATATTAAAAAAAAAAATTAATGAGTTCAACCTGAATTAGTATTTTAATTTCATAATTAATTTCAATTTATATTTTTTGAGAATCAATCAATATTAAATAGTTCAATGGAAATGATTATTTCATAATAATCATACATTGTTTTGTAAATGTAAACTTTTTTTCAGAGGGAAATAAATTTTTTACCTTACTAAATCTAATTGGTAATAGAGAATTAACATCCTAAAGGAGACAAATCATCATTCAAACTTCATAAAATTTTAATACACTAAAATTGATTAATTGAAACCTAAATAATATTAAAACATTATTTTTGGGACTGTATTTGGATTCACATTGTTGTTTAATTTAGCGAATTGAAAGACCCATTTGTCCACAATAAAACTTAACATTATACCTAGTTTTGAAACCTAGGTTGAAAGGAATGTAAATTCAATTGAAAGGTAGAAAATATTTAGAATGTAAATAGAATAAAATCATGTATAACATGTCATATGAAAAGTAAATTTATTTTTAGACACAAAACAAATAATATAAAATCACAAATGGTAAAAATGTTTCATACTAGATACCACATCAATTATTCTACTCTAAAATAATTTTTTTTTTACTAGTAAATTTTTATCGAAATTTTCATATTATTTTTACTGAAACAAATAATATTCATCAAGACATGGAACCAATAAACAATAAGAAAAATCTAATTCAATATTAGTGACAATCTTGTTTCAAAACAAATTTCAACATGAAAAAATACTTTTATTTCACTTTTTTAACTAATTAAATTCCAATGATGTAGTAGTAATAAGTAGATTTCAAATGCATGAAAATATAAATAATTAAAATGAAAAACTGCCCTAAATAGTAATCCCAATTTTCCTTTAAATCCACATAAATACTCCTTTTACTAACTTTGAAAACGTCCTAAAGGATAATAAACTTCAAGAACCTAAATACAAATATGTATTAATATTATATTCAAGAAATTATAAATTTATTAAATATTAACCACAGTTTATAAATTAAATGCATTATATAATGTTTCATTTGTCTATAGATTCATTTGATGATTGTAAATCACCAAGTATCTACTTTCAATGAAGGAATGTCGAACCTAGTGGATTTATCCTAGTGAAAAATGAATTAAATAGCTTATCAAAAACTTTGTAAACGAGAGAAATTAGTAAATAAACACTTTATTTTCATTAAAAAAAAGACGATTTTAAAGAAAACTTGAAATTTTAAAACATGAATGAATGTAAATGTAAAGTGAAGTAAAAGGGTAGTGAAATATTCTGTAAAACTCCCAAATAATGACTTGATTTTATACTATCTGCAGCTGGATATCATGTTATTTATCCCCAATACATCATTGGATGGGGAATATGTGGTAAAAACCACAACATATTCCCTTTCCTACTGTCGGTCATATATATACTATACCGACCCAATGTTTTTCAATGGAAATTTCATTCTTATTATTATTCCATATAATGATATAAAATCACAACATAATGAACTACTAATTACTATGTGACCTTTAAACATATGTTTGTCACTTTTGTTATTTGAATTTCGAAATTCTAACATAAACTCTTGTGATCTGTAAGCTATTTGGAGTCTAATAAGACCGACTTAATTTATGGTGAATAGTATTATACCCTTATGAATAGTAATGTTTTATTTATGAATATTAACATACCCTAATGAAGAGTAACCTTACCTTTGATATTTTATATATAATATTCAAGTGGAGGTATGATATACTTATATATGGGAATTAGAAGATAAATGTTTTAAAATATGAATTTTTCATATAAATTATGATTTTAATTAAAAATTATTTTATTCATATTTATAAAATTATTTTTGGAAAATGGATGTAATTTTATGGATTCGACACGTCAAAAAAATTATTGGGTTCTTTTTTGAGAATTTTATGAAATACTTGAGTTTTTGTTGAACAATAAAATACTTTATTTTACCGTATAAATACATTATAATTTAAATCCACTCTAAAAAACATCAAAAGATATGTAAGGACCCAAATATCTAACTCACATGCATTGATTACTATTATATGTCTTGAAATACTCTCTATTTCTTGTCATGTGATGAAATAATAAATTAATGATTATAATATTATGAAAATTCTCCTCCCCTCCACTATAAATATCACCCATACATAACACTTAGTTTAACTACTCCAAAACATTGTGATTTTACAAAATTCTACACAAATCATTTCATGATATCCTCCTATATGTCCAGTAGAACCTAGTAACCTAAAAATATGAATTTTTTTCCATTAAGAGCCACTAAAAGGATGTAAACTCTAGAGGTAAAATAATCTTCCCAATTCATTAATTTCTTTTAATTTCATTTATTTTATTATAACTTTACTCACCTCCCTTCACAAAAATGGTATTATAACTCCATTAACATAAATATTATGGAACTATATTATGTTTATGATATTTTTCATTATCTTCTCTCATTTCCCCATCTTTTATTTGAAAAAAATTGAAACTGTATTTGAGATGTGTTAATTTATCACAATCAAGTATGATGGGTTAAAAATTTCCATTAAAATATTCAATTATGTTCATTAAAATGTTTTCAAGGTTGAAACATACCATAATATATGTATTATGAATCATCTATTGTTCTGGAATCCATTTGTACTAATGGGTTTTGTTTATAAAACAGAATGTGTTCTTTGTGGTCAAAGGACACATATTAACCCATAATGATGTCACTAAATTTTTATATAATGATTCAAATTCACATTAAGTAACAAAATAATTTTTTTTAATCATGTAACTTATCTATGGACAAAAATAAAATATAACTTTACTTATGGACAAACACCTTCATCATATATATTTACCGGAACATGAACCAACCATTAAAACCAAGTATGAAAAGGAACGAGAAAAATGAAATTGAACCTATTAGCCAATCAAAATGGTTTTAAATGAACATAAAAAAGTTATAATAAATATTTTTAATATATAAATCGTTCTGAAATTAATAATTAATGAACCTAATTTGGTTTTTCAGTTCATTATGTTCAATAAAATGTCACCATCGGACTTAAGGTAAGGGATCTTCTCTATTTCACTTTTATTCAAGAATTTCTAATATACTATTCCATTTTATGTGTAACCCCTAATGATGGGGTATCATTTCAATCATCCAGCATACATCCCTCATGATGTATATGTGATGAGAAACCTTGTTCACTCTCATGAATCTCTCCTAAGTAAACCTTATACTATGCTGATTATCTGTAAAGAATTCTACCTAAACCGCCTTTATTCCTTCAGGTTTCTCAATATTTCTTTTTACCCAAATGAAGTTTTCTTTTATTTTTTATGTAAATATACTAAATTATGTTTCTATAAATCAAACATATTTTTCAAGATCTATCCCTCATTCTCTTTCTGGGATATACATGCTTTTATGAGAATCCCTCCTCGATACTTCCCGATAGACAAACTCGTTTTAAGGGAACATCCCAAATTCTTACCAAATTACATGTTCACTTGATCCTCTACTTTAAGACACAATTTTCATTTTAGAATCAATATTTTATTATAAAAACTATCTTGGTTCACTTCTGGTTTAATATAAAATGTTTTTCTCTTTTCTATTTTAAAATATCTATAGTATTTTCCTTAAAACAACACAAATATTTTTTAATGAAAAAATTTCTAAAATACATTTATTACATGTTGTCAATACTTTTTGAAACCACATAAAAAAATATATTCCTATTTTACCTTATTAACCTCAATGTATGTTTGAATTCCTTTCTTCATGGACACATTTGTGATACGCCCTTTGGTTATACTTTATTTCATGATTGTGGTACCCAATTCATTCCATGGGTAAACCTTATGTTTAAGTGAGATTGATTTTGTATGGTTATTTACATGTAAAAATATTCTTGAATAGTTAATATGGGTGTACCTAGATATTTGGACAATACATTATGTAATGTTGAGTCTCATGGGAGGTTATGTGTATCAGTCTTGGCAGTTAGCCTTTGCATGAGCTGCTATGTGCAACAGTCTTGCCTATTATCCTTGGATTGTGCTACTATGAGAAACAATAATGGATATTATCCAAGAATCATACTAAATTCATGTTTCCGGTTTCTCCCACATTTCTATGATTCCATGTTTGAATAATCCCATGTTTATATGTTATGATATGTTACATGCCTCTTTATGTCATCATGTACTTCCTTATATCCCATGTTCTAATGTTGTGTTCTTATAGTTTTTACTTTAATAGGATTTTATCTCATAACATTGATCATGTTATCCCCAAGTTATCATATTAATATGTATGATCACAATGGATGATAGGAGCTCATTGTGGTGTTTAAATAAAAGTTTTTTTTATAATGTTTAATTATCAACCTACTCTTCCATGGCACTAGATATTACGATCCTTGGCTTGTACTCTGAAGTATTATTATGCATAAAATCATGTAATGTTATGTGTAAAAGTCTAGGGTGACTATAGATTGTATCAGAGGATAGTCTAGTTATTTTTTGATATTTTGAATAAAGAATCTTAGTGAGAACCTTAAGGATAAGACGAAGTATAAGAAAACACCCCAATGCTTTGGTAAGTATAGAGTAAGTTTTTTATCAAAAAAATACATCTATGTCAGGATACAAATAGGTAGAGGATGCTCTGAAACCAATTTACATATGAGTGAAAACCCCTAAAATGAATTTCGATCTTGACTCGAGGAGTCCTAGTACACATTAATGGGCCTTGTTGTAGTGTTGTTCTGACACTCCCGAGGGATATGCTTTAGTAAATTTCGGATCATAGTATAAAACATTATTAAGGAAATAAAAAAATCCCATAAAAATATAAGTTCATAAATAGATCAAGGATAACATATATTTAAACCTAATCGACCACAGGTTAGAATATACTTGTCCACTACAATTTTATCCATTTATGATAAAATGTTTCTTTTTTATGATCAATAAAAATTTATTTAGTCCCTATATTTGTACGTTATTTTTCTTAGTTAATGGAGGTAAATTGGAAAACACATTATAAAAATATATGTGATAATAAATGTGATGAATTACCTAATGAAATTCCTGATATAATGGTATTGGCTTCTCAAATCTTCGTGAAAGTACTTGATCAGTTAGCTCATGTTATGAATAATTACTAGAATCATGTCTAACGCCCTCCTCCTCCAAGGAAAAAGCATGTTTCTATATAATTTATCAAGAAACAACAACCTCCCATGTATAGTAGATCATATGATCACCTCCTCACAGAATGGTTCATTAACTCCATTGAAAATATATTCTCCATCCTATAGTGCTTATAAGAAGATAAATTTGTAAAGGTGGTCTATCATTTTGATGGGGAAGCTAATTAGGGGTGGAAAATAATCCTAAAAACAAATCTGCCTGGTGAAACTGATTCCATGGATTGGGAGGAATTCAAAAGGATGTTTTTCATTAAATATTTTCCTCAAACCCTCCATCTCAATATGGAATGAGAGTTCCTTAGTCTCAAGATGAAGGAAGATGAGTTCATCAATGTGTATGGAGAAAACATTACAATGATTGAAAGTTATGACTCTAGATTTTTCATGAAAACATCATGTAAAATATATACCTTCTTTTATAGAATAAAGCTGAGTATACGAAAATCATTGGTGATACAAGTCATTAACAGTTATGAGGATATTGTCTGTTGTGCCCCCGAGGTTAAAATAGTGATTATAGTCTCTTAGTTGTCTAGCAGGCCTAGTACAAGAAGCATAAAATAGGGAATAGCATGGGTGGTTCAACAAAAATTTCCATGGTGGAATAAATCCTGAATAACCCAGTTGTAATTGTTTTGGGAAGAAGAATCATGGGAACTGTCTAAATGGAACTTGGAATTGCTTCTACTGTGGAATGTTGGGACATTTACAAAAGATATTTTGAAGGGATGTAAAGAAAACCTATAATGTGGAAGAATAAAGGAAGGTTCTAATCAACACTCAACATGTATTTCAGTTTTACAACTATAGAGAGCATTGGATGTTATGAAAACATCTTCTCTAAGCCCTGGGTTGTCATAGGAAATCAACAATAACCTCTCAGGAAACATGGAAGTGCTTAGGCAATCACTACATATGAGGTAGAGCTGAAAAATGATGTGGAGACAGGTATGCAAGTTATTAATTCAAGAATAGCTAATATACTATTTGATTCAGGTTCTATAGATCCTTTCATATCATTCTCATTTAGCAGAACAATTCAAAAACCACCTCAAAATATGGAGGAAAATATATTTGTTAGAAAATTGAATGAGGGATGTTTTGCATCTATGTTTTATAAATCCACCCCAGTTAATGCTTGTGGACTAAAACTCACATAAAATCTTTTGATACATCCTTTAGGAAAGTTAGACACTGTTATAGGGATGGATTGACTATCATAATGAAATTCCAACATCAACCGTTGGGAAAGGGAGACCACTCTTCACATACCATTGCATCCTCTAATCCTTCACACGTGTAAAGAGAAAGATGAATAACTTTTAGGATCGTCATCTCAACTATGGATATTACTTTCTTATGATAAATCCAATCTATCCCAAATGATTGAGAAAATGAGATAGTTATGCTTGATGACATGTCCAATTAGAGAAATTATACTGATTAATTCCCAAAATAGTATCCTGGTCATCCTATGGATCGATATGTTATGTTATCAATTGAAATTTTTTCCATATCCATACCTATATAAATTTCATCTTATAGAATGAATACTACTGTGATGGAGGAGCTAAAGAAGTAGTTATAGGAGAATCTAGGGAAGGGTTTAATACCCTCAAGTGCTTCATCGTTGGGTAAGACATTCTTATTTGTCCAGAAGAAGGATGGATCAATGTACCTCTGCATTTATTATCATGAGATTAATAAAATCACAATAAAGATCAACTATTCCCTACCACAGATAGGTGAATTGTTTTATCAGCTTTATAGAGTCATTTAATTCTCTCAGGTGGACCTTCGATCAGGATATCACTGATTAATGGTGAGGAAGGATGATATTTCCATGTCTGCCTTTTGAATGAGGTATGGACACTATGAGTTCATAGAGATTCCCCTCAGACTCACTACTGCTCCAAAAATATTCACAGATTTAAAGAATAGAGTCTTTAGATATTACCTTGACATATTTTCGGTAGTCTTTATTGATGATATTCTGATATAATCTATGATCATGGAAGAACATGAATTGCATTTTGAAAACTATATTAAAGAGTTTTATAAGGGAGATATAGTATGAAAAGTAATGTAAATGCAAGTTTTGGATGGGGGATGAATCATTCATGGGGTGTGTTATCACGAAAAAAGGCATATCTATGAACCCATCTAAAACAAAGGCAGTCAAAGTGTGGACCGAGCCGACATCTATAATGGATATGTACAACATTTTGGGTCAAATTGGAAATTATCGATGATTTGTGAAAAAAATTTCATGGGTTTCAAACCTAATGACCAAAATAACACTAATGAGAGTGAATTATATTTGAACACAAGAATTTGAATTAATTTTTATGGATTTGAAAAAGAGGTTAATCGCTACACCAATATTCACACTCCCAAAAATTGGTGAACACATTGTGGTTTACATTGATGATTAAAAGAAGGAATTAGGATATGTGTTGATGAAAAATGATAAAGTGATATCCTATACCGCAAGTGATATGAAAATCCATGAGAAAAACTATCACACACATGATCTAGAGTTGGAGTCAGTGATATTTTCATTGAAAATATGGTATCATTATCTTTATGGGTAGAAGTGTGAGATATATACATATCAAAAGAGTCACAAATATATATTCACATATAGACAGCTTAATATGTGCCAAATAATATTTATCGAGCTCATCAAGGATTATTACCGCTCAAACCACTACCATCCCAATATGGAAAATAAGGTGGTTGATGTTATCTGTTGAAAGAATCCTTCATCTTTATCAATGATGAAACATGAAAATGATATGCTCTTCTAAGATTTGTAGAGTATAGGAATTTTAAATCAATAAATGAGGGAAATCATCAATATTTTATCAAATGATTGATCAACCATACCTCAAGGATAAAATAATGTATTCTCAACGAAAAAGTAGTGTAAATTCATAAAAGGTAGGAACCATTAAAAATCGGAAATCCTCAGAGTTCATGATTGATGAGGATAGAGTTGTAGGATTTGGATCAAGATTATGTGTACCATCTGATCTCGAGATAAAGAACATGTTTTTGAATGATGCACAATGCTAAAACTTCTCTATCCAGCCATGGGGCAGAAATATGTATTGAGATCTCCAATGAAACTTTTGGTGGGATAATATGAAAAGTGATATTGGTGAATATACATCAAAGTTCATGGTATGTCATCAAGTGAAGGCTAAGAGGGAATGTCTATGGGGATGATGAAACCACTACCCATAACATCATCGATGTGGGAGTACACCACCAAGGACATTGTTACCGGATATACATGGACATCTTGAGGAATAAATTCTATATGGGTCGTTGTGGATCATCATAAAAAGATAAATTACTTTATCATAATTTTAGAGGACTCCTCATTGGATTAGCATGCATGGATATATATCAATGAAGTTATAATACAGTAATGAGTGAAATTATTTATTGAATCTGATCATGATCCAAGATTCACCTCAATGTTCCGGAAAAGCCTCATATATTCTCTAATCAGAAAATTGAACTTCAAAACGACCTATCATCCTAAAATTTTTGGCTAATCAGAGTGAACTATTCATAATCTAGAAGATATGTTGAGATAATGTTAAAAAATATTTAAAGGATGATGTGACCAACATCTTCCAGTTATTGAATTCTCCTACAACAACATTTTCTACTTGAGAATTCTAATTATGCCATATATTTCCCAATATGTGAAAAGGTGAAGAACACCAGTGTGTTTCAATGAAGATGGTGAGAATAAGATCCTTGGACTTGAAATGGTTGATGAAATGGCAGTTAAGGTGAAAACCATTCAGCAAAACTTCATGGCGGGCCAATTTCAATAGAAGATTTATGAAGACAATAATCGAAGAGACCTTTATTTCATCGTTAGAGACATGTTATTTCTATGAGTATCTCCATGTAATGAGGTAATGAGGTATGAAATCAAAATGATGTTAAGCCCCATGTACATTGGAAACTTTGAGAATCTTGTTCATGTTAAGATTGTTTCCTATTTACTTGCACTTCCAACATCCATGTCCAAAGTACATGATGTCATTTATGTATACATATTAAAGAAGTACATACTAGATCCTTCAAATTTACTCTCTTTGGAGATAGTATAGTATGAGGATGAACTTTCTATGTGGAGCATCCAGTGAAGATCTTGGGTCATAGAGATAATGTCCTTCATAATAAGACTACCAACCTAGACAAAAGTACTATGGCAGAACAACATGTACGAAGAGAAAACATAGGAACTAGAGAATACAATGAAAGAAAAATTACCTGCAAAAATTTATATATTAGAGTGTAAAACAAAATTTCCAGGGTAAAATTTCATAAGGGGGAATAAAGTAACAACACAATGTTTTTCAATAGAAATTTACTTCTTATGTTTATGCTATATAATCACATGAAATCAAAACACAATAAACTTTTATGTACTATGTGACCATAAAAACTAAGTCCATCACTTCTGTGATTTGAATTTTTGAATATATAAAATACATAGTTGTTATCAATAAGTTATTTGGAGTCAAATATGAATGAATTAATTTTTTTAATAGTATTATAAACTTATGAATAGTAATCTTACCCTTATTTATAGTGACATATCCTAGTGAATAGTAACATTACCTATGATAGTATAAAAATAATATTCATGTTGATATAAAATATACCAATATCTGGGAATAAGAAAATAAATGATTTAAAATATTTATTTTTCATGTAAATTGTGATTTTCATAAAAATTAAATTAATCATATTTTGAAAATTATTTTCGAAAAATGGATTTAATTTTTTTGGATTCTACATGTTGAAAAAATGTTCGGGTTAATTTTTGGGTTTTTTCCGAAATACATGATTTTTCTGTCAATAGTAAAATACATTAATTTACCGCCTAAATACATTATAATTTAAATCTGCTATACCTGACATCAGAAGTGATATAAAAACATTATTCTAGAATTCTCATGCATTTATTACTATTCATGTTCATGGAATACACAATATGTCTTGTCTTGTGAAGAAATAATAAATTAATGATTATAATATAATGAAAACTCTCCTCCCCTCCACTATAAATACCACCCCTCCTTACCTCTTCTCTTCACTCCTATAAAGCCTTGTGGCATGAAATGATTTGGTGGATATATATCCCCAAGCTCCTCTCCCACATCCAATAGCCCAAATTCTCTTCACAATACCAAATACATTTCCCTTAATAGGCTCTCAAAGGAGGTAAATTAGAGAGGTAATTCCCTATTTCAAATTCATTTATTTATCTTATGTTTTTTTTCTTTTCTTATTTCATTCCTCATATCCCTTCAACCAAATGGTATTCTAACTCGAGTCACATACATAGAATAAAATACTATTATGCTAATAGGGTAATTCTATATCATCTCTCCTCTCACAATATTTTATTTGAATGAAATGAAAACACCTTTTTTGATGTGTTAATATATCAAAATCAATGATGAATAGTTTTTAATTTAAAATACCACCTTAAATTATGTTCATTAAACTATTTCCATGTTTTAACCAAACCATAATATATATTTTTCATCATTTATGGTTCTAGAATCCTTTTGTACCCATGGTTTTGGTTTATAAAACAAAATGTGTTTTTTGTGGTCAAAAACCCCCAATTTACCCAAAAGGATGGTACTAAAATATTATATATTGATTAAACATCAAGTTCAGTAATCAAGATAAGTTTTAAAGAATGTGAACTTTTGTATTTTCAATAAAAAAATTAAAATTAAAATCTGGGGAACCACCTTCATCATACATGTGTATTCTAACATGAACCGACCATTAAAACGAAGTAAGCAAACAGTCCCGAACAATGAAATTGAAATAATTAAACAAAAAAATGGTTATAAATTCACATAAAAAGGTTATAATATTTATTTTAAATCTATAATATGATATTTAATTATTAATTAATTAACCTAATTTGTTCCATGGAATTAATTTCATGAAAATTCACCATCATACATAATGTAAGGGATCTTCTGCATTTCACTTTTAATCAAGAATGCCTTCTATTATATGTCATTTTATGTATAATCCCTAATATTGGGGTAAGACTTAAAACCTCCCCCCATACTTCCCTCATGATGTATAAGTGATGGTAAACCACATTACCTCTCATGAATCCTTCTTAAGTATACCTGATACCATGCTGATAATTCGTAAGGAATTCTACCTAAACAGCCTTAATCCCTTTAGGTTTTTCTATCGTTATTTTTACCCAAATGATGTTGTATTTTATTTTTATGTACATATTAAAAATAATATTTATATGCTTCTAAATTATATTTCCATATAAATACCTCATTTTATTTTTAGGATATACATTATTTTAAGTGAATCCCTCCATGATACTTCCCTATAAGCAAACTCATTTTTAGAAAACTTCACAATCTTTTACCTAATTTCATGTGCACTATATCTTCTATTTTAAAAAATAATTTTATTTATAAAATCATTATTTTTATTATTAAAACCATCATGGTTCACTTATGGTTTTATATAAAATATGTTACTCATTTTTATTCTAAAATCTCTATAGTATTTTCTTAAAAACACACAAAAATATTTTAATGATAAAATTTATCTAATACATTTTATACATGTTGTCACTTTTATTTTACAAAACAAACCATTATATATGCCTATTTTGCCTTGTGAAGGTCCATGTATGTTATAATTCCTTTATTGATTTAAAATTTCATGATATGGCCTTTGGTTATACTTTATGTCTTGATTATAGTACACAATTCATTTCATTGGTAACACTTATGTTGAAGTATAATTCATTATTTGGAAACCATATTCATGAAAAGTTAAGATTGGTAATTTTAGATAGTTATCCAATTCATTGGTCAATGTTGAGTCTCATTATATGTTATGTGTGACAGTATTGCTGGTTAGCCTTGCCATCTGCTACAATGTGAAATAGCCTTGGCAGTTAGCCATGGCTTGTGGTAAAATGGGAAATAGACTTGGAGGTTAGCCTTGACTTGTAATAATTTCATGTTTTATTTTTCTTCCACATTTATATGATTCCATGTTTAAATTAACCCATGTTTATATGTTATAATAAGTTACATGCCTTTTTATATCAACATGTCATTGCTTCTATCACATGTGCTAATACTTTGTTGTTATGGGTTTTCCATTACTAGGATTTTAACTCATCCTATTGTTCATATTATCCCCAGGTTATCCTATGCATATGTATGAGCACTGTGGAATATAGGAGATCATTGTAGGGTATAAATAAATGTAGTTTTTATAATGTTTGATTATGTACCTAGTCTTCCAAGACACTATACATTATGATCATGGTCTAGTAATGTGATGTATAGTTATTTGTAAAATCATTTAACATTATGTGTAAAAGGATAGGGTTTCTATATATACATATATAATGGTCCCCTTTAAAATAATATAGTGAACCTAATACCTTTTTGTTTGGTAAAAATAGTAATTTTGGGATAGAAAATTAAAGGAGTGCACTATTATATCGAAATAATTGAGGGAAATCCTTAGAAGATGAAAATTTTCATTCTTAACATTTTATTGGACAACTTCAACTTTTAGGAACAACTCTAAAGGCTTTTATAAATAGTAGAAGTCATGCTACATCTCCATATCCCCCTTGTATTCTCCATAACAATTTCCTTATTTAAGAAACTATTCAAACGGTTCATGGTACACAGAAGATAATATTGATAATATAGTGAGTTAACATGTGGATTGAGTTAATGGATTATATTAAAAAATATCTAAATCAGAAATGTTAAAAATATCAGAATCCCTATAATGAACATCAGTTGGTATTTCTTGTTTTCCTTCCAAGTAGATGTGAAAATAAATCAGTCCAACAAGTTAATGTTAAAGATATTTAGACTCATTCTCTAGGTTTTATTCTTCAAATTTTGAGGAAGTAAGCTCTCATAAATAGAACACACGAAAAAAAATGTGAAAAATAATGTATTTATTTGAATAAGGATTCTAAAAAATTTGGATTTAGTCCTATTTAATGCCTAAAATAATATGTTTTAATTCATTCTAATTTAAATTCATGATAATATCCCAGGTTTTATAATAATAATATGTAACTATATTTTCCATGTGTGAGTTAGAATCCATTTGTTCTTATTAATTTTTGTATTTTTTTGATATTGTATATTATTTTAAATATTTTTTTGGAAACTACTCGGAAGCCTCCCCAGAAATGGTGCCACATGAAGATTAATATTTTATGATAATCATTAATTTTAACAACCAAATTCATTTTTTTAATATCCTTACAACTATAGTAGAGAAAAACCTGGGTTTATCTCCCAATGAGGTTTCCACAATAGAGTTTATTTATCACATTATTTATTTATTTATTATACATTTTAGTTTTTATTTTTTTAAGGGATTTCAATAAATTTTTTCAGAATCCTTTCTGGTGAATATTTTGAATCATTTTTTAATGTTTTTATATGTTTTATAAATAAATTAATCCCATATTTTCATTTTTTAATTAAACTATGAGAAATTTAGATCGTGGAAGTAAAATGGGGTTAAAACATTAAATGAATCATGTTTCAAGAAATTATTTTTTATTAATATTAATTGTAATTTGCTATGTGTTAATGTTTTTCATAACTCTGTGAATAGATTTTTTTCAAAACAATTACGATGATATTGGGTATCCCATTAACCATTACAACCCTCCATTTAACCATCCCACAAGGGGAAATAGGATAGGCCAACTCTCTATTTATCTAGACCAGAAGGAGAAAGTAGCCATGCCAGTCTAGGGGGACCACTTGAGCCCTAGCGTGGCATTAGTGATTAATCCTAGTGTTAGTGGGCCACAGGTTATGATTTTTTGATGTGTAGCGATGGGCTAAATACATAGGTGAACATGTTGCACACCCTCATGTTAGTAGTGTCATACAAGAGCCCATACTCGCAACAAGAATGTTCTCAATGCTTAATGCATCGAGCATTACAAAGTATCTTCCCTAGACTCTACATTATGATGTGGGATAGAAGCTCTTCCACACTCCACTACACTCTGTTTCTCTTCCTCCGCTATCACTGATGATCCCCCATAGATCCACCACTCCCCATTACATCTCTGATATCGCGCCCCTACTACTAACTATTCATCCACTACCAATATTTTTTACAACCACCATTCCCATTGTCACCCTTATGAGACTAACATCTAGACACATTGAAGGCTATATAAATGGAGGAGCTACATACCAATACCCTCCATCACCCATGCAGGCCGACCCCTTCACTCTGCCCCTACTCCACTAGAGAACCATCATTTTTGCACCCACAAAATCATGATATTGCGCTTGGATCCACTCCCATCAGCCAAGGATACCTCAAATAAAATATAAAACCTATGCTAAACCCATGAATGCACATTCTATATCTTCTATCCACTTCAAATGATGAAGGAAGATGAGGAGATCCACTGTCTGGTTCCATATCGTCCACTACTATCACCTACCACCTCCAGTTTCCATGACACATCTACACTTCTAGGGCCACCATGCTCTATGTCGCAGCTCATTCACATCATCGATTCATTCCACATGTAATCATCAAACACCCTCCATCTGCTGGTGTTTAATATATCCCACCGACAATGGGTGTGTTTACAAAAAAAGAACCCCAGGGCTGAAAGGAGAGTATAAGGAGGGAGAGGCCAAGACCCTCTCCCACATCACTTATAAAATAGGAACCATGTATCCCAATGAGAAAGGATTTGACACCCAAGGGATGGAATCAATCTGGCCTATTAATGAACTTCTTCCTCTCCATTTTTTTATTTTTTTATTTATATTTTTTAAATTTTATTTCAAACAGTAATTGTAATTTATGTTATCTAAATAAATTTTTTCCTGTTTTTCAAATTCTATTTCCACTATCCTTCACAATATTATCTTATTCTTATCTTCTTCTACTTTATTTATTATTCTTATCTTAATAATAACAATATTAATTGTTATTATTATTATTATTATTATTTTAACATTATTTATATTTGATATAAATAAAATTTTCTTTATAATTAATGTTATATTCTTTTATTATATTATTTTAAATCTTCATATCTCTCCTATCACAACTAATATTTTTTGTTTTAATTTTTTTATTTTCCTTTTCCAACATTCTTTTATTTTTGTTTTTATTGTAATTTTTATTCTTTCTATTTAATTTTATTTGTCTTATTCATTACTTCCATCTTTTAACTATTATGAACTCTTACCCTCAAAAATGAGGGTATAACACTATGGCATTCCGCAGGGGGTGCTCAAGGTGTTCATGAATCTTTCATAAAGTATAGTTTATGATTTTGGTAGATTTATCTACCATGCATGAGTGAGACAAATGTACTGGATGTGGTGACTATCCCCCTTGGACCTAAAACTCAATCAATTTCTATTATTTTATTTATACACTTTTCCCTCTATTCATTAGATATCTCTTTACATGATAGATATGAGTGAGTCAATGGAGGAAGTGACTTATATAGAGCCATGTCCTAGATAACGGAACACCCCATTCCAAGGTTTTTCATCAACATTGATTAAAGGAGGAGGTTGAATTAATATTTTTAGGAATTCAATGATTTCAAAATTAATAAAAAAATTAATAATAATTAAACATGACGTTTCATGATGGTATTATCAAATTGAAAAAAAACAAATAGATAAGAATAATGATTGATCCCACAAATGAAACCAAAACCAAGTCATTTGTTCAGTAAATCATTATGTTTAGATTTGGATGTTGGATTAAATTATCAATTTTATGGTCATTATTTTATAACGTAAACCAAAATCCAAAAATAATTATAATTTTTTTTGTAAAAAAAAATTAGTTAGGGGATTTAAATTATGTTATTGATCGAAACTAAGAAAAAACTCAAGTGAGATGACCTTGTTCAGCCACTGCGATGCAATTGAAAAATAATTATTCTTTTCCCACAACCTAAGACATGCCTGGATCAAAACTGGCTATATTTTTGTGGATTTAATCATTTGTTTTATTTACCTTTTTTAATTTCACATTATATATAGTTTTTATTTATTTTAAAAAAACATAGACAAATATTTTCAATGATATGTTAAAATGAAAAAAATTCAACAATGAATTATTACTCACAAGTACAAGAACCCATAACTGAATATCCCTATTCTATATCATAGAGTGTTTCTATGTGGGATAGATATATTAGGGAAATATAGAACAAAATAAAGAAATGGATTAATTCAAGGACCTCATATAGCATCTCAAGGAGACCCTCAAGAAACTTGTATTCAATGGATTAGCTAGAGATCTAAATTAATTTTGGTAGTACCTCGAATAAGTTTTTTATGAAGTGGTGGATACCTTTGAAGAGTTTTCCTTGTTTCCTCACAAGACCTTTGAAAAAGTCCCTCAAGAAGATTTCTAGGTTCAAGAAGATGAAAAAAAACCCAAATACGATATTCTAGAGATTATAGAGATAGTTCAAGATATAAAAGGCCAAATGGATTGGATAACTACATATTTACATGAACAATCATAGAAATATAATCCTGAACTATAATATGATAAGCTTGTAATCCTTGATTTACCTGAAGACACCAAGGATAAATACATTCTCGGTAAACTAAAATAGATATATCAAAATGAAATTTATTGAATTTTGGAATGAATGTGAGGAACTACTTGATCACTACATAACATGAATATGAAGAAGATCCAACACCATTAAAAGAATACACCACCCATGTAGAGGACTTTGAAATAAAAATATAGGATCCTGACTACCTACCTGCATCCATTGAGAATCTACTCTACGAGGCACTCACAACTGAATAAGATATTGTAGCTAAAATAACTAAGGTATTTGATTATTTATCAAACTCTATTTCATATAATTATGTTGGATCCAAATTGTGTATCACCCCTTATTTTTTGGATAATACAAAATTATAAAAAATTGGTTATTACTTAAAAGGGGATGAATACATTGTTCCTTCACCTATTGAGGAACACATGGATCTATATTATTTCAATGAATATTCATTTAGGAACCCCATGAGAAAAATCAATGTAATGACCCAAAGATTAATTAATGGAAAATCCCTCTTGATCCAGTTAAATGTTTTTTTGTAAAAAATGTTTTTATAAGATGTCAATTTATTTGGTTTTATGTTAAGAATATTGACTGTTGTTAATATAGCCGTTGAACAGTGATCACATGACTAGTATAAATATAAGGATTTAATGAACCCAATTTTACTCAGACAAAGGAAGCGATGGCCTCATCCAGTAGAATTGCCCCATACGAAGACCATTTGTCGGAGCTCGGAAAAGAGGTGGCATCCTTGGGCTTCGCCCTTGACCAATCCCAAGCAGAGCTTCATCAGGTCAAGCTCGAATGTGACCGTCTACGAGAAAAGTGGAATTTGAATGAAATTACTACTCGAGTGATGTTATCCAAGCCACCCCAAGAGTTTGTCACCATCACACACCTTACCCATAGGTCTTATGCGGCTCTTTTAAGGGGTTATGTATCAAATAAGTAGTACTATTTTCATGTACATTATTTTCTTTATATAATAATGAATATAATTTCTAGTAATTTTTTATACATTGTAAATAGTTTTTAAGGTTCAAATGATGTTTTTAGTTATTATTTATTTAAGAATTAAATTTTATCAAATTAAGGGATTTTTGAATTATATAATATTTTAATAAAATATTATTATTAATATTAAATTAATTTTTATTAAATATAAAAGATCTTGTAATTTTATGAATGAAATTACATTTTTTATTAAGGTTTGAAAACCATTTCTGTCAAAACCGGTGAATTTTTGATAAATTTTGGTTTTTATATTAAAAGTGAAAATTTACATATTTATAAATTATTTTAGATAAAATAAATTTCATTTCTGGAATCAGGATGTCGAAATTATCCAATGGTGAATTTTTCATAATTTTCTGAGACAGTCAAATTTTTGGGTAAAAATTAAATACCGTTTAAATATATAATGTGTTTTATGACATCATAATGACCCAATGGTGATGTTATAAAATACCATAATCCATATTCTCTGCCAATATTTGTTTTATCATTAAAATAATGTGATATTGGGTTTGTTTAACTTACTTTTCAAAGTATTAATGGACCCCTCAAGACATATTCAACACTTTGCCATTTTAAATTAATTTCCATGGGAGTGTGACTCACCTCCACATAAGCAACCTTCTTATTTTAAGAAGTTCGGACTTGGGAATTATAAAATATTGTTTTCCTCTTTCCTTTTCGAAAACCCATGGGCAAAAACCATGGGATGGTTTGTGGTTTGGATTAATTTAATGTAAGGGGACCCAAACCTAAATAATAAAGAATTCCCTCACATTTCCTATATAAACCCTCCCAAGATCCCACCTCCTCCTCACTAAAATCCCTTGTAGTTCGTCCTAAATCTTCCCTACTCTCTAGAGAATCCTCCCAAGGTTCCCCAAGCTCCCAAGAATCCTCTCACAAGCCTCTCTCTAGCCTTTGGAAGCACACTTCCAAGTAAGGGTTTTTTTCTTTCTTTCTCATTTTTGTCAAATTTCTTTAAGTTGTTTTGCCCTTTTAATTTCAGTTATAAATGTTGGGATATGTTTTATCACCTCCCCCATACTAAACTATTATTTTTTTAATGATGGGATACCCCTTTCTCACTCATTAAATGCCTCCCATGTACACCCGTTACTATGCTGAAATTTCAAAAGGAACTTCTCTCTCTTCTTTTACATTCAAGCAATACTTTTGCATCATGAATCTAAATTCCATTAAAATTGTTGGGAAATATATATATGACCTCCTTACTTTCCATTAAATGTAAATATGATGAGTAACCCCTTTCTCTCTCATTAAATGCCTCCCATGTACACCGGTTACTATGTAGAAATTCCGAAAGGAACTTCTCTCTGTTCTTTTACATTCAAGCAATACTTTTGTATCATGAATCTAAATTCCATTAAAATTGTTGGTACATGTATATATATGACCTAATTACTGTACATTACATGTAAATATGATGAGGAACCCCTTTCTCTCTCATCAACAGTTTTTTATGAATTCTTATGTCATGCTGTTACGCTGCTGAAATCGCACCGATTTTCTAAGCCAATGCCATTGTGTTGTGAATACCATGCCCATTTCTCCATAAAGGGTATTCACATTATGCACATTTACTTATTTATTTTAAAGATTCATGTATTAATTCCACATTCCTTTATCGTGGAATAAATGGTTATGTTTTATGAATCCATGATTTATGATCCATGTGGCACACTTATGCATGAAATGAAATGTTTAAGAAGGGTGCGCCCGTATAGTGCTCCAATGCATTGGGTAAAGTATAGTATCATGATACGTCATGTGCAATGAGTGTTGAATCATTCTTATTTATGTGAAACGAGGGTCTACTCTTGCTTCATGTGCAATGAGGGGTTACTCATGCTTCATGTGCAATGAGCCTTGGATCATGCTAATTCAATGTTTAGTGTTGTTGCCACATTTCCATGTTATGATTATCATGCTTTATCATGCCTTTATGATCATGTTTCTTTTATGCTTTATTGATATGCCTATTTTCTAACATGTATTGTAATCCTCATGTTATTTCATGTGTACTCCCTTACTGGGATTTATAGCTCACCCTTTTCTTATGCATGTCCTCAGGTTATCCCATGCAATGCTAAGTATGAGGGAATATAGTGGTCATGTAAAGGAATTTTTAAAAAAAGATGTTGCATTTCATGTTTTAAGTTTTTATGTAATGATCCTAAGCCCAAAAGACACTAAACCTCTCGATCTTCTTTGTTGTATCAAGTGAAGTTTTATGTAATTAATCATGTTTATGTTATAAAAAAATCAGGGTTGTCGTAGTTGGTATCAGAGGATAGGTTTAGTTATTTTTGTGAATTTTGGAAAAGGTGGAAGCTATCAAAAAATGGAAGTCCTCATAGTTTAAGGTTAATGAAGACGGAAATGTGTGGTTTGGGAAAAGACTATGTGTTCCATCATGTCCACATCTGTAGAATGAAATCTTAAATGATGCACATAGTTCAAATTTCTCTATTCACTCAG
Organism: Viscum album; assembly: GCA_963277665.1. Classification (NCBI taxonomy): domain Eukaryota; kingdom Viridiplantae; phylum Streptophyta; class Magnoliopsida; order Santalales; family Viscaceae; genus Viscum; species Viscum album. The sequence continues at coordinate 1,222,280 of CAUJRU010000164.1, forward strand.
GGAGCACAAAGATGTATCGAGATCTCTGTGAAAACTTTTGGTGGGATAATACGAAGAAGGAGATCGCTGAATATACATCAATGTGCCTGGTGTGTCAGAAGGTGAAGGCAGAGAGGAAGAAGTCTAAGGGGATGATGCAACCATTGCCCATACCATAATGGAAATGGGGAAACATCACCATGGACTTTTTCACCAGACATCCAAGGACATCCAAAGGCAACAATGCAATCTGGGTTGTTGTGGATCGTCTGACAATGACTGAACATTCCATTGATATTCGGGAGGATTTCTCATTGGTTCAACTGGAACAGATATATATCAGGGAAGTGGTAAGGTTTCATGGAGTACCACTATCTATTGTGTCTGAACGAGATCCAAGATTCACCTCTATGTTTTATAAGAGTCTTCAACATGCTCTGAATACTGAACTGAACTTCATTACGGCCTATCATCCTCAAACTGATTTCCAATCCGAGCGGACTATCCAAACGCTTGACGATATGTTGAGAGAGTTCTCAATGGAATTTAAAGGAGGATGTGATCAACATCTTCCTCTAGTTGAGTTATCTTATTATAACAGTTTCCACTCGAGCATCCAAATGGCACCATATAAAGCCCTTTTTGGGAAAAGGTGCAGAACACCGACATGTTGGGATGAGGTCGGTGAACGTAAGATGCTTGGACCCGAAATGGTCAAGGAAATGGTGGAGAAGGTGAAAACCATTCACCGCATATCAAGGAAACCCAGAGTTGACAGAAGAGTTATGCAAATAATCATTGATAAGACCTTGAGTTTAAAGTTGGAGGAATGGTGTTTTTATGCATATCTCTGTTGAAGAAGGTCATGAGGTTTGGAAAGAAAGGGATGTTAAGTCCAAGGTACATCGGCCCCGTCGAGATTCTTGATCGTGTTGGGGATGTGGCCTATCGACTAGCACTTCCACCTACTATGTCCAAGGTGCATGATGTCTTTCATGTATCCCTCTTAAGGATGTAAATACCGGACCCTTCACATGTACTCTCTTCTGATGTGGTACAATTGTAAGATGATCTTTATTATGTGGATAAACTAGTGAAGATCTTAGATCATAGATAAAAAGTTTTACGAAATAAGACAATGCCCCTAGTCAAGGTGTTGTGAAGAAACCACAGGTTTGAAGAAGCAACATGGGAGCTAGAGGATATGATGAAGCTGAGTTACCCACATTTGTTTTAGTGTGGTAAAAGGAAAATTTTGAGGGAGAAATCTCTTAAGGAGGGAATATTGTAACGACCCAACATTTCATTAATGGAAAATCTCTCTTGATCAAGTTAAATTTCTTTTTATAAAAAATGTTTTTATAAGTTGTCAACTTCTTTGGTTTTTTGATAAGAATTTTGACCGTTGTTAATATAGCCGTTGAACATTGATCACATGACTAGTATAAATATAAGTCTTTAATTAACCCAACTTTACTCAGACAAAGGAAGCGATGACCTCATCCAGTAGAATTTCCCCATACAAAGCCCATTTGTCAGAGCTCGGAAAATAGGTGGCATCCTTGGGCTTCGCCCTTGACCAAGCCCAAGCTGAGCTTCATCATGTCAAGCTCGAATGTGACCGTCTACGGGAAAAGTGGAAGTTGAATGAAATTACCACTCGAGCGATGTTATCCGAGCCACCCCAAGAGTCCTTCACCATCAGACACCTTACCCTTAGGACTTATGCGGCTGTTTTAAGGGGTTATGTAACAAATAAGTAGTGCTATGTTCATGTACATTATTTTTTTAAATAATAATGAATATAATTTCTTGTCATTTTTTATACATTGTAAATAGTTTTTGAAGTACAAATGATGTTTTTAGTTATTATTTAATTAAGAATTCAATTTTATTAAATTAAGGGATATTTTAATTAAATAATATTTTAACAAAATATTATTATTAATATTAAATTAAGTTATATTAAATATAAATGTTCTTAAAATTTAATGAATCCAATTAAATTTTTTATTAAGGTTTGAAATCCATTTCTATCAAAACCCGTGAATTTTCGATAAATGTTGGTTTTTATTTTAAAAGTGGAAATTAACATATTTAGAAATTTTTTTAGATAAAATAAATGTCATTTCCGGAATCAGAATGTCAAAATTATCCAACAATTAATTTTTCATAATTTTCTGAGACCGTCAAACTTTTGAGTAAAAATTAAATACCGTTTAAATATATAATGTGTTTTATGACATCATAATGACCCAAAAGTGATGTCATAAAATACCAAAATCCTTATGTTCGGCCAATATATGTTTTATCATTAAAATAATGTGATTTTGGGTTTGTTTGACCTTCTATTCAAATCATTAATGGACCCCTCAAGACATACTCAACACTTCGCCTTTTTAAATTAATTTCCATGGGAGTGTGATTCACCTCCACCTAAGCAAACATATTATTTTAATATGTTTGGACTTGGGCCTTATAAAATATTTTTTTCCACTTCTCTTTTCCAAAAACCATGGGCAAAAACTATGGGATGGTTTGTGGATTGGATTAATTTAATGTAAGGGGACCCAAACCTAAATAATAAAGAATTCCCTCACCTATCCTATATAAACCCACCCAAGATCCGACTTCCTCCTCACTAAAATCCCTTGGAGTTCATCCTACCTCTGCCCTACTCTCTCTAGAATCCTCCCAAGGTGCCCCAAACTCCCATGAAGCCTCTCACAAGCCTCTCTCTAGCCTTTTGAAGCACACTTCCAAGTAAGGTTTTTTTCTTCCTTTCTCATTTTTGTCAATTTTCTTTATGTTGTTTTTACATTTTAATTTCAATTACGAATGTTGGGGTATGGTTTCACACCTCCCCCATACTTCCCTCTTATTTTTTTTAATGATGGGAGACCCCATTCTCTCTCAATAAATGCCTCCCATGTACACCCGTTACTATGCATTAATTCTGAAAGGAAACTCTCTCTCTTATTTTACATTCAAGCAATAATTTTGTATCATGAATCTAAATTCCATTAAAATTGTTGGAAAATGTATCTATATGACCTCATTACTGTCCATTACATGTAAATATGATGAGGAACCCCTTTATCTCTCATTAAATTCCTCCCATGTACACCTGTTACTATGCAGAAATTCCAAAAGGAACTTCTCACTCTTCTTTTACATTCAAGCAATACATTGGTATCATGAATCTAAATTCCATTAAAATTGTTGGGACATGTATCTATATGACCTCCTTAATGTCCATTAAATGTAAATATTATGAAGAACCCCTTTCTCTCTCATCAACCATTTTTTTGAATTCTTATGTCATGCTGTTACGCTGCCGAAATCGCACCGATTTTCTATGCCAATGCCATTGTGTTGTGAATACCATGCCCATTTCTTCATCAAGGGTATTAACCTTAGTCACATTTACTTATTGATTTTAAAGTTTCATGTATTAATTCCACATTCCTTTATCGTGGAATAAATGTTTTTGTTTTATGAATCCATGATTTATGATCCATGTGGCACACTTATGCATGAAATGAAATGTTTAAGAAGGGTGCACCCTTATAGCGCTCCAATGCATTGGGTAAAGTATAGTATCATGATACGTCATGTGAAATGAGTTTTGACTCATTGTAATTCATGTGCAACAAGGGTTTACTCGAGAGTCATGTGCAATGAGGGTTTACTCATGCTCCATGTGCAATGATCCTTGGTTCATGCTAATTCAATGTTAAGTGTTGTTGCCACATTTCCATGTTATGATTGTCATGCTTTATCATGACTTTTTGTTAATGTTTCTTTTATGCTCTATTGATATGCCTATTGTCTAACAATTATTGTACTCCTCATGTTATTCCATGTGTACATCCTTAATGGGCTTTATAGCTCACCCTTTTCTTATACATGTCCTCAGGTTATCCCATGCAATCATAAGTACGAGGGAATGTAGTGGTCATGTAAAGGAAGTTTTCAAAAAATATTTTGTATTTCATGTTTTATGTTTTTATGTAATGATACTATTCCCCAAAGACACTAAACCTCTTGATCTTATTTGTTATATCAAGTGAAGTTTTATGTAATGAATCATGTTTAAGTTGTAATAAAAAGATGGGTTGTCGTAATCAATGTTTTTGAGCCTGAGGAAATATGACAGTAGGTTTCTCATATTAAAAAGGAATTTTTTTTATAAAAATTCAAATTTAAATATTTTTCATGTAAAAATAAATATTATTATCTCTTTGACTATTTAGTTCTTGTAGTGTATGTGAATATAGAACTAGAAGACAATAAGGTGGTTTCACAACAAGAAACTAAGAAATTCGGTGATCCATACATCGTCCTACCCCCTCTATTCATGTTATACATAAATTTTTAGTGGGGGTCTGATATACATTATATATGGATTATTCCACACTAATAATTATGAATCACATGATGCTAAAATACCCATGTGGTGGTTAAAATAAAATAATAGTTATCCAAGATCGCATTTTGGATAACAGCTAGTACTACCCTATGGAGGTAGTAAAAATTTAGGTCCCCCTTGGTAGATAATACCAAGGCTTATCCCTTTCATTTTCCTCCTAGGAATTTAGTTGTCAATTTCAATTAAAAGAAGTAGTCTAGTATTAAACCCCACTTATAATTAATTTTTAAGCTTAAAAGACATGGTCTTTATGATTAATTGAGTAATTTTTTTATAGGTTCATAATGGCACAAGGTAGACCACCATCCAGTGGAATATAATGGAAAATATTCATTTCCAATGGGACTTCATTTTTATGGTTATCTTTTCAAATCTATATTTTTTTCCAAAAACATGTTTTTCTCCATAATGTTGGAATTTCATACACATATTTGAATTATTCTTTTCATAAATTATATTGGAGGCATAAGTTTTTTAGGAATCCGATAATTCCATGATTTAGATGTCAATGTTAATTAGATTGATTGAGTAAAATGATGAATTGGATAATTAAAGTGAAACATGGATATTAAAATTAGGAAACATGACTTGATGTAATTACTTGATTCCTGTAAATAAAATTTCTCAATCATTTTTTCATGATTTCAATTTCTGAAACTTATGTGAAATGATTTTTTATTATTAATCAAAACATTAGTGATTTCTAATAATCATATTCCTTATCTCGATATTATTTCTTAACTAAGTACTTCCAATTTTAACTTGAGCATATTTCTTGAATGATCTTGTGATATTTCACCAACCAGAACATTCATTTGAATTTGTCAAATATATGATTGAAAATAACCTGTTGGGAAAAAATCCCTCAAGGTTACATTGAAGTATTTTTGGGTTGATTGTGTTTGTTGACAAAGCAGGTTTCAATGGATAATTTTCGAGTTCTCAAGATTATATTGACAATCCATGTTGACAAAGAATGATGACAAAGGAACAGATGATCTGGAGGCGGTACAAAAGAGCAGTACATGGTGGCGTCGTTTCCTAGTGTTTGCCAAATTTTTGTGGTCCAAAATTTGGAATTTGGTGAGCATCGTGAAAATAGGATTTCCATGAAGTGCATATTTTAATATGGAAAAGGCATGAATTTCGCGAAGATAGGATTCATGGTTTGGAAATCGCGAAGACCAGAAGAATGGAGGCAGTGAGTCTTCGCGATTACGTCAAGCTTCACGAACGGCAGAGGCTGAAGCGCATCGCGGTGGTAAAGGGTTTTGCGAGGGAGCTTCACGGCGAAGACACGAAAGAATGTTGGGCTTCACGAGGGAGATTCGCGGCGAAGTCACGAAGGTAAGTTTATGGTGATTCTTCGCGACTACGTCAAGCTCTGTGAATGGAAAATTGTCGTGGTGCTTCGCGATTTGGACAGAATTCCGGTAGAAACTTTGGAGCTTCACGATTTGAGATGACGTGGCATTGACTTCACGTTAAAGGGACGAGGGTCGGTGGAATCACCTATAAATAGAGGCTGACCCCCTCGAGAGAAGCAGAAAGAATTTTCAGAGAGGACCATTTGCTCTTGATTTGCGAAGGTAGTTCACGGAGCCAGTGTGCTTCGCAAAAGAGGAGCTTCGCGGCGGCTATTCTAGCTCCGTGAATGTTGAGTGCTCCGCGTTGGCTCAGTGAGCTTCACGAGAGAAGTTTATTTGCAACGAGTTCAGCTTCGCGGGAGTTCTTCGTGAGAGAGCTTCGTGAGAGAGCTTCACGAAAAGGCAGGAGCTTCGCAAAGGCTTGTTTGAGCTTTGCGAAATTGGGAGCCTAGTGAAGTAGGGTGCTTCGCGAAGTTCTTTCCAAAGTGAATTGCCCAGTGGTTCAAGGGTAAAGGAATATTCATCTTCGGGTGAAATTTGAACTTCAACAGATAATCTACATACAGAGAAAGATGCATTCCTTAGTGGAAACGAAGAGACCTATAGGTCTATAAACTGTGAGTGAATCCCTTCACAGAGCAGTGCACTTAGGAAGAGGAAGAAGGTGATCCTCTCCACCAGCAGTGAGCCAGAGAGAGAGAAACAGGGAGTGACCCTTGGGAAAGCAGTGAGCGGACCCTAAACCTTGTATAGGTAGTGAGCCTGGGCATAGAAGTGATCTAGCCCGAACATTGTAATCCACAGCTAGTGAAGTCTAGTGGAATTTGGTACGAACCGGAAACTTGTCAGCGTGTGCTCCTTGGACGTAGCCCTTAGAGGTGGACCAAGTAAAATTGATGTGTCCTATGCTTGCTTTACTTTCTGTTTATATTGTGCAGCAGGAAATAGAGAGAATATTGTTTTTCTTAACAGCAAAACAAGATCAGAACGGGCGTTAATTTTTAATTAGTCATACGCTGATATACCCCCCCTCTCAGGGTATTCAGACTTGTGGACCTAAAAAGTTGTATCAGAGGGAAAGTTCTAGAGTTGTTCTTCTCGTAAATGGAGGTCACCAATCATAGAGGGATTCGGATCTTCGACGGATGTAATTTTCAGATATGGATGAATAGAATGCAACACGATTTCCGATCTTTGGGAATGGATGTGTTTTCAGCAGCTATGCATGGTATCACAACTGATATTACTAGTGGTACTTTATCATAAGCTGAGCATAAATAGTTGGATGCTGATTCCAAAGCAATCAATGCCTTAGGAGGAGCACTTTACAATAATATATATAAAAAAGTGATGTCATGAAAAATGTCACATGCCATGTGGGAAAATATTTTGAATATTTATTAAGTGGATACAAAATTCAGAGAGGCAAAGCTGCAAGTGTTGTGGAACAACTATGAAGACTTGAGAATGAACCCGAATGAGTCTGTTGATGCATTCTTTGACAGGGTAAATGTTGTGGTAGAAGATATGCGGGGTCTTGGAGAAATTATAGAAGATATAAAAATTGTGAAGCGCATATTGAGAAAACTTCAACCTCGGTTCAATTCGAAAGTTTCTGTTTTGGAAGATAAAGACCCAAAAGAACTTACATTGGATAACCTGCAAAACACTCTTGTTGTATATGAAATGAGAAACGATGATAACGAGACTATGGAAAAGGTGAAATCCAAAGAGGTGGCATTCAAGGCCATGAATAAACTCACCATTGAAGATTCTAATGAAGAAGAAGAGACAGATGAGGTGATGTCATTCCTTTCATCAAATTTTCAAAGAGGAAGAAGAAAGTTTAAAGGTAAGAATCCACTAGCATGATTTTGATGTGGAATGGTTGGTCATATTGCAGCAAGATGCCCCAATAAATTTCAAGATAACAATGATGACGATGATGAAGTTGAAATTCCCAAGAAGAAATCATCAGCCTATGTGAAAGGGAAGAAGAAGCTCAAGAGAAATTTCTTCAAGAGGAAGAATCTTCTTTCACAAGAAATAGACAGTTCAGATGAGTCTGAGGATGAAGAGGTCAAGGAGTTTGAAAATTGTAATGATCATAAACAAAATGCTATGGTAGCGGTCGTCTGTAGTTCTCAGGAAAAGGAGGAAACTGACGTTGGAGAAGAGGAAGAAAAAGTTGAAGGAAGAGTTGATATGGAAGCCAAATTGGAAGCAGCTCTTGAAGAGATATATGTTTTGAGAGACAAAACAAAGAAAGCCAATAAAGTGGTTCATGATGCCAAACTCTATATGCAACAACAGGATGAAGAAAAGTCATAACTATTAGAAGAAATTGAAAAACTAAAATCCACAACACTAGAGAGCTCAAAAATTATTGTTGAGCACAAGATTAAAATTGAGGAACAAAAGAAGGAAATTGATTGTTTAACTAACACAGGAAAGGAGCAGGTCAGACATATCAAAGAGCTTGATGAATAAGTGGTCAGTCTGCGATGAAATATAAAGGATCAAGAAAAACTCTTGACCCCCAATGTGATATCAGAAAAGCAGTCCATTCAGAAGATAGAGAAGATGAAAAAGGTGGCTCATAGTTCAGCAGGAGTGAAGCAGCAAGAAATCTCAAATTATATGGTTGATTTAGGGCTTGATAAGAAAAAAAAATCAGTGGCATTTAATGTCATACCGCAAGCACCCGTCCCGAAATTGAAGGTTGATTTGGGCACAAAACAGAATCAAAATATTCATAGATCCCAAAGGGAAAACCGTAGTGCTGAAGTATCTTGAAGGAATGTATCCTATATCAGGTGTTATTACTGTGGGAAAATGGGACATTCACAGTATGTGTGTTCCATAGCCAAGAGATATAAAAGGGAACAAGAACAAAGATGGCAGCCAAACAGAAAAAGGTTTTCCTGAACATATTTTGAAGGACACTATTTTTGGTGTGGAGGATTTGGGCACATGGATAGGGACTATACTTCGAACATTCAGAGAAATGTGCCAAAGAAGAATCAAAACATTCGCAATCAGCAGGTCAATAAACCGACATGTGAGTTAAAAACGCAGAATAGATTTACGGCTTTGCAAGATGAGGCTGGTCCATCATACTCTGAGAAAGAACAGAAGTATCAATCCATGATGAGTGTGAAAGAAAAAGTATGGACCAAAAAGAAGAAAAATGAGAAGGCCGTGGTGGTGGAGATTTCCCTTAAAGCATCAGATCGATCTGGTGTTTGGATCCTTGACAGTGGTTGCACATCCCACATGACGGGTAATAAGGATCTTGTTACAGGTATCAAGTATGACAAAGAAGGAGTTGTTAAATTTGGAAATGATGAAGGCCTGAAGATTGTTGGCTCAGGGAAAGCCAAATTTGAGGGCAAAGAGATGAGACGTGCTGATGTCTTGGTAGTAGAGGGTATCAGTCATAACTTACTCAGTGTCAGTCAACTATGTAACTCTGGTCACTCTATCCGACTTACCGAGAAGATCTGTGTTGTGAAAGGAAAAGATGGAGCAACTGTCCTGCAAGGAAAACAGTCAAAGGGAAATCTCTACCTTGTATGTGGGGAAGAAGATACATGTCTTTTATCCAGAGAGGAAGAAAACCAATTGTGGCATAAGCGACTTGGTCATCTATGCCAACCATCTATGGAGGATCTCATAAAGTGTGATGCTGCTAGAGACATTCCCAAACTATCACGTGATCGCACTCATACGTGTGATGCTTGTTAACAAGGGAAGATCACCAGAAAGACATATAGGCCAAAGGAAAAAAAAGCAACTGGAGTGCTCGAATTGGTGCATGCTGATGTATGTGGACCTATCTCACCACGATCTATAGATGGGAAAAGGTACTATGTTCTTTTCATTGATGACTATAGCAGATTGGCCTGGGTATTCATCATTACCCATAAGACAGTGGTGTTAAGTTGCATAAAGCAGTACAGGAGGGAATCAGAAAAGATGCTTGGGTAGAAAATTCTGAAGTTTCGTACTGATAACGGTACGGAATTTACAAACAGTCAGGTTGAAAACTATCTCGAGAAACATGGGATAAGGCATCAAGTTTCATCAGAAAGAACTCCCCAACATAATGGAGTGGTTGAAAGGAGAAATTGTATCATCAACAACATGGCCAGAACAATGCTTATTGATAAGGACCTACCAGAGAAATTTTGGAAGGAAGCAGTTTTGACATCAGTCTATGTTTCAAATAGGTCCCTGTTATGTCCAAAGAAAGGGAAGACTCCGTATGAACTGTGGTACGGAAAGAAGCCAATGTTGAAATAATTTCTAATCTTTGGAAGTAAGTGTTTCATTCTCAACAAAGAACATCATAGGATGTTTGAGGCACGAGGAGATGAAGGGATATTCCTTGGCTATTCAGGGAAAAGCAAAGCATATAAATGCTTCAACAAGAGGCTGGGAAAAATTGTTCAGAGCAATGATGTCACTATAGTCGAAAATGAACAGACTGCTCAACGACCCAGTGAACAGTTTCTGGATGAAAGTAATGATGAGGTAAGTAACACAGAGGGATTAGAAGTGGTAGAAGCTGACTCAGAAGAGGACACTAATGATGAAGAATAATGTTTCAAGTCTGTGTCTGCGAGGAAGCCAAAGAGCCGAGCTGAAATTGATAGGCAGAATATCATTGGTGATCAAACAGCTCCAGTTCAGACTCGAAGAATGAAATCATCATAGCAAGCATCGTTTTTGTCTCAAGTGGAGCCGAAATGTTTTTCCGATGCAGATGAAGATGAAAACTGGGTTCAAGCCATGAACAAAGAGCTTGATCATATTGAGAAGAACCAGACATGGGAGATTGTTTCGAGGCCAGTAGAAAAGAATGTCATCGGGACTAAATGGGTCTATCACAACAAGATGAATGAAGATGGCACAGTGATTTGGAACAAAGCACGGATAGTGTGCAAGGGATACTCCCAGATAGAGGGAATAGATGTTGATGAGACATTTGCACCAGTTGCAAAGCTGGAGACAATCAGATTATTTTTGGCCATAACAGTGCAAAGAAAGTTCAAAGTGTTCCAGATGGATGTCAAATCCGCATTCTTGAATGGCGTTCTGGAAGAAGAGGTGTATATTGAGTAGCCAGATGGTTTTCTCATTCATGAGGATGAGAACAAAGTTTTCAGGATGAAGAAGGCATTGTATGGGATGAAACAAGCACCAAGGGCATGGTACTCAAGGCGTGATCAGTACTTGAAGAAGCTTGGTTTCCAGCATGGAGGAGTTGATTACATCCTCTATTTCAGCAATGACAGTAATCAAAGGATGATGGTGCTAGTGTATGTCAATGACATAATTTTTGGCAGATCAGATAAAGCTCAGTGGAGACAGTTTTCTGAATTCATGAAAAATGAGTTTGAAATGTCAATGATTGGAGAGCTAACGTTTTTCCTTGGTCTATAGGTGACACAAGGATGGAATGGAACGTTCATTTCTCAATCCAAATATGCCAAGGAGGTTCTAAGAAGGCTTGGAATAGATAATTCCAAGGAGATGAAGACTCTGGTTGCTACCCGGATGAAATTATCAAAAGATGAGGATGGCAAGGCAGTTAATATCATAGAATAGAGGCAAATTATTGGAAGTTTGTTGTACCTAACTACAACAAGGCCTGATATTGTTTTTGCCACATGCCAAGCAGCAAGATATCAAAGTAATCCCAAGTAAAGTCACATTCTCGGAGTGAAAAATAATACTTTGGTATATCAAGGGCACAGTGGAATTTGGACTGACATACACTGACAAATCTCAGATAGAGTTATTGGGATATACTGATGCAGACTGGGCCGGTTCAGCAGATGATAGAAAATCAACATCAGGTGGTGCATTCTATCATGGTGGATTGTGTATTTCTTGTCTAAGCAAGAATCAAGATTGCATTTCATTAAGCACCGCAGAAGCTGAGTATATTGCGGCCACTCAAGCATGCACACAATTATTGTGGATGAAGCAGCAGCTTGACGATATGGGAGTTGAAGTGAAGTCTCCGATCGGAATCCAGTGTGATAACTCAAGTGCTATAAATCTCAGCAAAAATCTCGTCTATCACTCAAGGACAAAGCACATTGAGATTAAGTATCATTTTATCAAGGAGAAGGTTGAGCAGGTACTCGTGAAGTTGGAGTACGTGCCTACAGAGCTACAGGTTGCAGACATTCTGACAAAGGCCTTACCCATGGAAGCTATTGAGCGGCATCGACTGGCTCTGGGAGTTCGGTCGACTCCCCGCACTTGAAATAGTGTGGATGTGGTACCCACCCTCTCCCCGAGGTATGATGTGTATTTCCCTACTGTGCTGATATGTGTTCTCTACTATGTTACAGACTCCAAAGGCGTGACCTTTGGGTTTGTTGACAAAGGGGGAGAAAAGTGTTTTTTCAAGGGAGAGAAAATTGTTATTGTTGGAGATAGTACAGAGATTTGATAAATCATAATTGATACGGGGAGAAGCTGAAAGGTGGAGCAGCCAGAAAGGGGGAGCAATGAGCAAGGGGGAGATTTTCAAATCTGACGATGCTAGAAGTGATCGATCAATGCATAGAAATCACTACAGCTGAGGATCGTGATGAAAGCAGAAGAGTGATGTTGGAATGGTGTGAAATGGTGTCCTGCTATCACCAATTGGTATTAGTGTGGAACAACAATTGGTATCAATTTAGAAATTGGTATCAGGTTGGAATCGACAATTGGTGTTTCATATGAAGTGATTCATTGATGATCTTTTCATACTACTCTTGTTTCTCACGTCGAGCATTGCTCATGTGGGCTTAGAGTACGTGTTAAGTGAATCCTTGAACGCTATCAGAATCGCAAGAGGCGAACAGTGGTAGAAACTGGAAGAAGTCACAGTGAGGTATCAAAATGCAGAAATTCATTCTGAGAAGAGTTGTGAAGAGTTGTCAACAAACCCAAAGGGGGAGATTGTTGGGAAAAAATCCCTCAAGGTTACATTGCAGTATTTTTGGGTTGATTGTGTTTGTTGACAAAGCAGGTTTTCATGGAGAATTGTTGAGTTATCAAGATGATGTTGAAAATCCTTGTTGACAAAGAACGATGACAAAGGAAAGGATGATCTGGAGGCGGTACAAAAGAGCAGTACAAGGTGGCGCCGTTTCCTAGTGTTTGCCAAATTTTTGTGGTCCAAAATTTGAAATTTGGTGAGCATTGTGAAAATAGGATTTCCATGAAGAGCATATTTTAATATGTCAAAGGCATGAATTTCGCGAAGATAGGATTAATCGTTTGGAAATCGTGAAGACCAGAAGAATGGAGGTGGTGAGTCTTCGCGATTATGTCAAGCTTCGCAAATGGCAGAGGCTGAAGCGCATCACGGCGGTGAAGGGCTTTGCGAGGGAGCATCGTGGCGAAGACGCAAAGGAATGTTGTGCTTCACGAGGGAGATTCGTGGAGAAGTTGTGAAGGTAAGTTGACGGTGATTCTTCGCGACTACGTCAAGCTCCGCGAATGGAAAATTTCTGTGGTGCTTCATGATTTGGACAGAATTCCGGTAGAAACATTGGAGCTTCGCGATTTGAGATGACGTGTCATTGACTTCGTGTGGAAGGGATGAGGGTCGGTGGAATCACCTATAAATAGAGGCCGACCCCCTCGAGAGAAGCAGAGAGAATTTTCAGAGAGGACCATTTTCTCTCGATTTGCAAAGGTAGTTCACGGAGCTAGTGTGCTTCACAAAAGAGGAGCTTCGCGGTGGCTATTGTAGCTCCGCGAAAGTTGTGTTCTCCGCGTTGGCTCACTGAGCTTCGTGAGAGAAGTTTCTTTGCAATGATTTGAGCTTCGTGGGAGTGCTTTGCGAGAGAGCTTCACGAGAGAGCTTCGTGAAAAGGTAGGAGATTCACGAAGGTTTATTTGAGCTTCGCGAAATTAGGAGCCTAGCAAAGTAGGGTGCTTCACGGAGGTCTTTCCAAAGTGAATTGCCCAGTGGTTCTAGGGTAAAGGAATATTCATCTACAGGTGAAATTTGAAATTCAACGGAGCATCTACATATAGAGAAAGATGAATTCCTTAGTGGAAATGAAGAGACCTACAGGTCTATAAACTGTGAGTGAATCCCTTGACAGAGCAGTGAGCTTAGGAAGAGGAAGAAGGTTATCCTCTCCACAGGCAGTGAGCCAGAGAGAGAGAAACAGGGAGTGACCCTTGGGAAAGCAGTGAGTTGAACCTAAACCTTATATAGGCAGTGAGCCTGGTCATAGAAGTGATCTAGCCTGAACATTGTAATCCACAGCTAGTGAAGTCTTGTGGAATTTGGTACGAACTGGCAACTTGTCGGCGTATGCTCCTTGGACGCAACCCTTAGCGGTGAACCAAGTAAAATTGTTGTATCCTGTGCTTTCTTTACTTTCTGTTTATATTGTGTTGTAGGAAAGAGAGAAGAGTGTTTTTCTTAACAGTTAAACAAGATCAGAACGGGCGTTAATTTTTAATTAGTCATACCCTGATTCACCCCCCTCTCAGGGTATTCAGCCTTGTGGACCTAACATAACCACACATAAAATTATTAAGGCCTCCCTTAAAAAACATATCTTTAAAATACAATCATTGCATCAATACTAATTTATCCCATAAAAACCATGAATGACCATGTTATAAATGATCTCAATTTCAAGCCACGTTTACCTATTATTACCATCCTCTTGGTTATTTATTTAAATTTTAATGTTGATGTATGGGTGTGAAAGGAATCATGATGAAAAAGATTATTATTATTATAATGAAGTATTTTGGGTGTTATTATTGTGGGAATAAAGTATAGTTTTTGATGAAATCATGATACATCATTATTTTCCCCTCTTGGATAAAAAAATGGAAAATGAAAATAGAACAAAAGAGACAGTAAATAGTGTTTTTTGATTTATAAAAACCAAAAAACAAGATTAATTAACCTTTGATTTAGTTCATATGTGATAAGCCTGTTGAATTGAGGATTATTCAAAGAATAAATTTTTAAACAAAAAATAAAATATTATTTGAAAAATAAAAAAGAATAAAAGTAGGAAAAATATTCAAGTGGTTTGAAATATAATTCATTACGAAATAATTTTATCATTACCTTAATTTTAGCATGGATAGTGGGAGTTTTTACAATTTGAATGGGATAATTTTATTGAGATTTTACATTTGATATCACACAATTGTTTTTAATAGATAATCATCCTCTTTGAGACTTTACTTAAAAAAATCAATTCCTACAAACATTAACCCTAAGTGAAATTTGAACCTAAATTGCTGGACCTCCTGATTTTATGTGCTTTTTTCATTACAAATTGGAGAAAATAGTAGTTTTACAAACTTATGGGTAACGATCTTGTTCTCATGATATGATCAAAATTATATTTGAAATTTATCCAGCTATATGAGTGAAAAGATTAAAAAGTGAGGTAAATCATGATTTGTTATGTTTAAGAATAAATAATTGAGGAACTTTAAATAAAGAAAAGATAAGTTCCATCAATTTTAAAAAGAAGGAAGTAAAATAAATTATTTGGATGTTTCTCTGAAAATTGAGAAATTAAATTAATAAATTATATAAATTTTTAATTTTGTATTTGAGCATTGGTAAATATTTTATTTTATTAATATTATATTTAAATATTGATAACATTTTTTACATTTTATCTTCTATGTTGAAATGTTATACTTGTCGATAAGCATAGGTTCAGTGTTTGGGTATTTGACATACTCGTTTTTTGTGAATATTTTTAATCAAATTTCAATGTTTTTTTGTGTTTTATAAACAAATTAACACATAATTTTAAATGTTTTTAAACACTGAGAAATTTAGAATATGAAACTAAAATGGTTTTAAATTATTAAAGGAATCATATTTTTCGAATAAAATTTTATTTGTAAATCTTAATTGAAATTTTCTATGTTTTTAAATTTTTATCTTACTTTATGAATATGTTTTGCCCAGAAAAATTAGTCAAAGCTACAATTTCCCATCATCTAGGCCAGACCACCACATAACATTCCAAATTGGGGCCAAGTTTGACCCACACAAGAACCATCATTTCATAGATGATAATGTCCAATGTAGGAGGGCTACAGGTGGTGATCCACACAATTAGTTTTAATGGGGTGAAGCCTTGGGTGGTCACAATGCGTGCCCTCATTTGTGCAGTGTTACAGAGTATATCGTCATCAAAGAAGGATTTTTAACAACGCCTCCCACTTGGAGCCTTATAATGGTTTCACCCCACCTCAATGTTTTGATTTTGGATAACACCTCTACTATTCTCTTCCATGTTTCATCACTCTACACCACTGATCGATGGTAGCTTCGCTACTCTGCCTCGCCTCTCCACTCTCGTGCCCCTTCATCCCACTAGACCACCACTTCTAACATTAGTTATAACAACTAATCCCATAAAATCCCTTGAATGAATATATTATGGCCACTTTGAAGGACATATGAATGGAGGATCCGCCCGCTGCTACTTTCCTTTTCCCATATAGACCACCACACTCACTCAGCCAATACATCATTGGATAACCACCATGACAACACCCTATAAAGAACATGCTTGATCATAGAGCTGATTCCACCACCTAGGTCCTCTTTAGATCAACTCAAAAGCCTTAATCATCCCCATGAAAGAATATTAGAGTTCATTCACCCACATTTATGAAAGGAGGAAGGTGAGTAGTGCCACATTTAGGCACCAAATGCACCACCACCAACTTCTCCCACCATAGGAATCCATGTGAATTCCATGTTTCCATGAAAACTGTACTTCATATTTCATCTCATGCACTAAATAGACCACATCCAAAAAAAATATCAAACACCCAACATATGTAGGTGCATTATATAACATGCCTATGATGGGTGTGATTTCAAATAGGATATACCATTGTCATGGAGAGATTTGAAGGAGGGAGATCCCAATATACTCTCCCACCTCACTTATAAATGAAGCACCAAGATGCCCAACCAGAGAGGAGTCAACACCCATAGTAGGGAATCCACCTAGGCTGTTGTTTCAGTTATTCTTCGTTATTTCTTTTTATTTTATTATTCATTTTAAAGTTATTTTTATTTTATTTTTAATTTGAATTTAAATTAATTTTTATTAAATAAATTCATGCATGATTTTATATTTTTTACCACCATCCTTCTCCATGTTATTTTCTTGTTGTATTATTCTTCTTCAGTTATAATTCTTCTCTTAATTATATTATTAATAATAATTATTATTAATATTATTATTTAATCATTATCAATATTTTATTTAAATTTATTTTTTTTCTAATTTATTTTCTTATTTTGTTTTATTATTCCTATGTCTATCATCCCAATTATTTTTATTTATCTTTTTTTTATACATTTTATTTTCCTCTTCAACCACTGTTTTTTTATTTATATTTGGATTCTTCTTATTTATATTTTATTTAAATTCTATTCATATTATCTTCATTATTTATACCATTGTGTTCTCTTCCATTTGAAAATAAGGGGATATCCACAAGGCTTGGCCTATGGGGGGGTCATGGTGTTCTTGTATTTTTTAGAAAGATTATTTTATGAATGTGGTAGACTTGAGTGTCATGCTTGAGTGATTCGAATGTCCCCAATGTGGTGATTTTTCCACAAGAACATGAAACTCAATATATTTATATTATTTTATTTTGAATATTTTCCCTCTCTTCATTGGATAACTCTTTACATAATATATTTGAATGAGTCAATGGATGAAACAAATTGGATAAATCCCAGTCTTGGAAGATGACATAACTCAGACCTAGGTTTTTCATCATCCTTGATTAAAGGGGAAGGTGAAATTATGATTTTCTAGGAATTAAATGATTCCAAATTTATAAATGAAAATAATAGTAATTAAACATTATATATCTTAATTGGTTTATAAAAATAAAATCAATCATATAGAGAAGAAAAATGATAGAAGACAAAACTAATTAAATTATTCCTTAACTCATTCTTTTTAGATACAAATGTTAGTTTAAATTATCTTTTTTCATGTTAATGTTTAAAAATGTAAACAAAATATCAATAATATCATTTATTAATTTCATTAAAATAATAAAAAAAATTATTTAGGTGATTTATATTAAGTGATAGAACCAAAATTAAAAGCACCTCAAGTGAGATGACCCATGTCAGTCATTGTGTTGAAATGGTAAAATGATATTTATTTTTCCACACCCTGTGACATGCATGCATCCATATGAAATGAAACTATTATAATTTTCTAAACTAATAGACATGAAAATAATAGAAAAAAGTAGTAGTGAATGTGCAATAGAAAAATATTATATATGAAATAGTGGTCTACACTGTTGATTCTACTTGTTCATCCATTCTTCATTACATGACATATTCTCTGGGGGTGTTCGATGGTTGTTCAAAGATGATTTGGTTTTTTCAGTGGATAAAGTGACTTTTTTTCTCCAGTGATCTACTCCAGTGGTTATGGGATGCATTGGCATCGATGATGATGATGGAGTACCATGGTGATGATGGATGATGGAAGTAATTTGAACCCATCTAAGATGGGTGTCTCCTAGATTGATGCATCCTTATGTTTGGATTTTTTTTAATTTAAATTTTTTGTATAAATATTTTAACATTGGATTCCCACATTATGGATGTTGTATTCTAGAACTTTTAATAATGGTCACCGTTTATACATAAAGTGGATATCATGAATATAAAAATTTAATTTGTAGTCATTGTTGATATCTTCTAATTAATTAAATTCCATTAATCCTTTCAAAAAATAGTTTCAGATCTCAACCCACGAATCTCATTATGTATGAAAATTAAAGGTTAACAACTAAGCTATCAGTTATCGATCTCATTTAATTAACGACCTATTGAAGAACTAAATGATCATTGAGTACCAACATACAGTTGATATCCCATTATGTCCACAAATCTCAATCAATAATTGAGACGTTTAAAAAAGGAGAGTGAACATAAAACCCTTAATCAATTTCTATCAGTAATCTATACTCGATGAACAGAACACTCTCATTTGTAGTGTTCTAGTCATTTAATTTAATAGATATAAAAACAAATTAAAAAATATGAAAACATCAAACAGTAATAAATTATTTATTGTTTTAAAAATTAGAGATAAATCATAGTTTTAATGAAGATCATTAAAATAAAAAATGATTCACTATATAAAAATAAAAGGTACGATCACTAAAATACTTAACTGATCATGATTGAAAAATTTGAATGGCCTTAAATTGTCATCTACATTGAGAAAAGAAACAACTATCCAAAATATATTATAGTTCCTGATCCCATCACCTTGCTCTAGAAATGTGTGTTGTTTTCCGCTTCAGTTCTAATTGATGAATGCATTTTATTTTCCTGAATGTATCCTTTTATTTTACTATGAAAACCGTTGAAATAGAATTTACAACCCCATTTGGATATATTCACTATTAAACATCACTATCAACTTGTTTTTGTCCCTTATTCTTTTAAAAATTAGATTAATAGATTCCATGTTTCATTTAATTATTATCAACTCACAAATTCAAATTTGGAACATGACCCCTAGAAAACTGCATCGTTAAAAACCATCAATTTAGAACTCATAGGTGTGTGAAACTCATAATATTTGGGTCTATAACTTCAACTATAACATTAAATCTCTCAATATGAACAACTATAAAAACATAGGTACGTTTCAAATAATTATTGGTCATTTCAATCATTAAACCATAAGGAATATTAGTTGGTGTGAAACATCCTACATCAATGGGATCACAAATCCCAGATTCAAGGAGGTCCTACCATCAATTGATCACCTGTAAACACAAAAAAATCATTGGGAGATAGGTATAAAATAAAACCATAAAAGTCAATATTCGTCATGGTAAGCATAATCGGTTCCCTTAGGTTTTGTTGAGCGTCATTCATCCTTCTAATGAGATATCCATCACTCAAAATCAAGCTCTCCCAGACCCAGATACCAGATAAATCTTCTATAAAACTGATACATATCACATCATCATCCCAAATAAAAGATTTAGAAAAATACAATAATTCTTCAAAAAAATACTATGTTGATTTACATATCCACTATTTCATTTTCCTCGGGAAGCAACTACACCAAACCAAGAGATATTCGTGCTTCATCACTTGTGCCAAATCGACCTGGATCTTCATGGTGGACTCTTTAATATTCAAATGTGGATAAAATATTCTTATTTGGAATCAGTCCCTCTAGTTCTTATGCCCAAATATCTTCTAGTTTATCTTCTTTGTCAACCATTTATGGGTTTCACTAGATATTTATATCATGATCATTTCATGCTGCTTGATTATAAATAGTTATCAATCGAGAAATCCAGCTATTTGGAATATCTACTATGATATTAGCAACATGTTATTCATTTAGTGTTTGTATATATTGAACTACTTAGTATTAGGCTATGAATCACCTAAAAATATGTGTTTATATGGTGTGTACATAAAAATAGATATGTGGGTCTTTCAAAATTATTCTCTGTATGTTCCATGCATCTTATAAATTAAATAATACAAAATGTGAAATGTAAATTAAATAAAAAATCATAATGACAAAAACAAAAATTTATATTGGAATAAAAATATTGATAAATTAATTATTATCAAAAAAATAAAGAAATAATATATTAATTAAAAAATAATAAATATATTTAAAAACATAAAATTATGTTATTATAAATAAATAAATAAATAAAACATTAACATATATCTATATTTAATGAAAAACCAACGAATAAAAAGAACGAGGTAAATAAAATTCTCATTAAACTAAAAACTAAAGTAAAAATTATATTAATCAATTAAACACAAAATTTAAAAGAATGATAAGAGTTTAATAATTTAACAAAAAATTGAAAAAAGTAAATTATTAAATTAAAAAAATTGGTATTCAAAATACAATTAAATTAAAATAAAAAATGTGGGAATATAGTGGATTTAAAAGGACACATCACTTATGATTTAGGATTCATTATAGATCATAAAATCTTTTGGAAATTAGTTAGGAGAAGCAATGGTGATGGATTACATCTTGGGAGGCCCATATAGGTCACATATACTATAAAAGGTATTATAATTAGAGATTGAGTAAGGATTATACACGAGGTTCCGATATGGATCATTTTTTCAATTGGTAACTATGAAGTAGAAGATATGGTTGTGGATTACACCTTTTTTGTGGCCAATATAGGATACATGTGTAATAAAAGGGGTTAAAACAAGATATTGACGAAGGATTACATTGAGTTTCACTTATGTCTCATCCTATTTATTGGTTACTGTGAAAGAGATATATATTTCAGGTTTACACCTAGTAGGATGCTTGTATAGGAAACTAATGTCATAAAAGGGGGTCATCAAGAGACTTAGCATTGATTATGAGTATGTTTTCTTTATAGATCATCATATTTATTGTTAATTAGGGGGAGAAGTTATGCTAAGGGATTACACATATAAAGAGTCATAGACAAGATGCTTGTGTCATAAAAGGGGTGAAAATATGAGATTGAGTGGAGATTATACACAAAGTAACCTTATAGATCATCCTATCAACTATTAACTAGGAAGGACAAGATATAGTCGGGGATTACACCTAATAAGAGGCCTAGGTGGGATACCTGTGCCATAAAAGGGGTGAAAACAAGAAACTAATTCTAGATTTTGTCTGATATTACTTAATAGATCATCATATCTATTGAAAATTATGAATGAAAAGATATGGTTGGGGAGTACACATAGTATGATACTCACATAAGTCACATGTGCTCTGAAAACGGTGAAAACAAAAGTCTGAGTAGGCATTATAACTTAGATTCCCTTATGTATAATCTTATATATTCAAAAGTAGGAATGAAAAGATATGGTTGGGAGTTACACGTAGTAAGAGGCCCGTATAAGAATCATGTGTTGTAGAAGGAGTGAAAAAATGAGACTGAGTAGGGATTATGCATGAACTACCCTTATATATCATCAGGTCTGTTATTATCTAAGTAAAAGAAGATATGTTTACTGATTAATCCTAGTAGGATTCCCATATATATGGACACCCACCTCCTATTTTTTGATATCTAGATAAAAAATGTGGAATGAAATGGATTAGTCTTACACCTAGTAGAATATTTAAATATTGATGTTTACCTATTTGATAGAAATTATATTTTTCAGGTTTATGTTAGTAATAAATGAAGGTACCATATCTAGTCAATGATTTAGGTGAATGTATTTTGTGTTGTTGAGAGGATTATCTTAATTCTAGGAATTTTTGAAAGCAAAGAAAGGAAACTCAACTAATTATTTTCAGAAAACCAAGAGGATTATTTCAACTCAATGAATATAGGGTTGGGTACCTAGGTAGGGGGCCTAAGTGAATTGGTTCATAGGTAGAAGACACAAAATAATGGGTTCCTTGGTATGATACATGGAAGAAAATAGGATATTCCCTAAAATCAAGATAATTATGGTTCCCTAATGTGGATCCAGTTGATAATTATCCTTGGTATAGTGTTGGATTGAGGTTTCAACCATGTGAAGGTCTGGGATGATTCTTATCACTAGTGAAGGTGATGATTGTACAAGGAATAGGTTTGTAAAAAGGTTTCTCCATAGTGGGGAGTGAATATTTCACCATTGAAGAGTCTTGGTCATATTTTTCATTCTTGTTGAGGGCTAGAGTGAATGGGTTTCCCTGGTTGATTCATAGGGAGTATGGGTTTCCCTAGTTAAGGATTCATAAAATGATTCACCATAGTAGTGGATAAGGGAGAATGTATCACACTAGTTGAGTCCTAAGGAAAATGGTTCGCCCTGGTTTAGGGGTTTTATTTTTCATATATGAACAAAATGAATTATTAATGACGTCTGAATTTTTTTGTCATCCGAGTTAAGGAAAATTTATATTTCAATAAGGACATGATGTTCCAATAATTTTAGTAACATAATTTACATTTATTTACAATAAAATCAATATGTATTGATTTTTTTCAAATCACTTGAAGGATGTATGAATGTCTTGGGTACTCACTGGTGCTATGAATCACTAGTATCAATCCTCTTATAAACATGTCAAAATGGGGACACCTATGGGTTTTATTTATAGGAAAATTTATAATCCTTGGTGAATGGGTCATTGAAGTGCCCGGAGGTCATCATGACCCTAAAAATTAAATTTATTAACCTATACTAGTATAGTGGTGTAGGGTCGATCCACAGAGAAGGTAGACGAGTCTTCTAAGTTTTTTAAACTAAAAACATCACTGTTGTCAACAGTGAGGTAGGAATTTTTTTCTACTTTTAATTTTTTTTAATATTTAATTTATTTATGATTAAGTAGTATGAAGCATGTTTTGGAATTTCACTATTACCTAAACTAGAAACAACACACAGAAATGAAACAGTGAAAACTAAAAATAACTAAAGAAGGAAATATGAGTGCTGAGGGTAGATCAAAAGTTTTCTCCAGAGATTAGAACACCACTAGCTTAAAATGAATGGTCCTCATTTGATTAAACTCACACCATAAAAATTAATTGTGAATTATTCCTCGTGAGAAGAAATAACACTCTGTAATATAGTTTTCTATGTTTGCCACTTCAACAACCACATACAACAAATTTCTTAAAAGATGTCAACTGAAAGCTACCACACCGATTGTTTCTGTTGTTTCAGAATTGAAAGTTTTATGGACTATCTCAATGATATATCTCGCCAAAAGATCATTGATTTATAATTAAGTTCTTGAAGGTGTTAATTCAATTTTATGTTCAAGAACCAGATTCAATCTCGCTGAAAGAATCAGATTCTCATTAGAAGAAACTAAATGAATAATAAAAAAAATATGTACCAATAGAAGTTCTGATTTCCCGAACAATAAATCAAATGAAGATCATTTTCAATTAAAAAGCATCAATACATTGCAAATAAAACTAAGTAAAGGAAATAGAATACTTCCTCTATCATTGATTTTCATGAATTGCTGCCCTGATCCTGCATCTCCTGTCTCCAGTACCGCTTTTGATGTCTCCCAAGAGTTCTTCTCTCCAAGATGGTGTCGTGTGGAATTCGAATGAGTGTCCCCCAAATTCTATTGCTGCTCTTGTTTAAATACCTTGCTGTCATCTGCTGCACATCACCACTTGCCTTCCACCGACATCACATTTCCTTCAAGAGCACATCGCACATGTGTGTGTGTCTGCGAATGGCACGTCACGTGAGTTTTCCACAAGTAACTAACTCTGGAAGAGTTAGTTAAGTGTATCTAGACGTCCTCCCATCTCTTGAATGAACCTGCGAAGTTAGAACAACATAATAAATAAATAAATACCTAAGAAAGATAACTAATTATTTTTAGAGTTAAGTATTAAAAAACTCGTTAGAAGTTAACTTAGAGATAATTGATAATTATTAACTTTAAATTTATTTATATAATCATCCTCTAAGGTAAAACATAATTTAATTAAAATGTTATTAACTTAATATAAATACTAAGTTATTAATTTTATCCATTTTTTTTAAATTAATTTATTAAAAATTAAGAATGTAAATAAATATTTAAGATAATATTTTAGAATTAATTATTTCTAATAAATAAATTTAAATGTTAGATTAATATATTAATAATTAATTTTATTTAAGTAAATAAATTTATTACTTAGGTTTTTAAAATTTAAAAATATATTTTATAGTTTATTTTCAATTATTATTAATTCTACTATAATCTTCATATTTTATTATTACTATTTATTATTAATTTTCTTATGTAATTTAATTTATAATTTATCTAATTATTAATGTTATAACTTTAATAAATTCTAATAAATTCTTTTGACTAATTAATGTAACTTTAAACTTATTTTTTTATTACTTTATTTCTTTTATCATTACTTTAATTATTGTTTTAATTATTATTTTAATTATTATTTTTATGATTATTTTTATGATTATTTTTTTAGCTTCCCTCCTCCCCAAAATCGGCGCACAGGGGAGGAGATTTGGTTTCTTCTCTGGTGGCTCCACTAGCACTGGCGAACCAGCGGCTATGCAGCAATTCCCTCACGCAGTAGCTCCTCCCCAGCGGCGTGGCGGACCCCTCAGACTGGCGACACTCACGCTGGCAACCTCGTCTCCTCTCACAGCATCAGGTTCCAGATCTTCCTCCTTGCGGAACAACAGCTCGAGCGACATCTGGTTCCTCCGAGCTCGACTCCTCTTCTCTATAGCGCTGGCACACCGACTCGAGATCTGTTTACTCACCACAACAGAAAATACGATTCCTCAAGCGGATCTTCATTAGGTCTCCTTCCTAGCTGATCAGTGGCTTTTTTATCCTCTTATCCAGTGGCGGCGACATCATCATAGCTCCTCCAGCGACGCGCCATGGCATCCTTCAGGTGCAACGCATCCTCCATCAAACACCCTCGGCCACTACAGTTCCTTAACCAGCAACAGATCTGGTGTGATGGCTTCTTTCCCTCTGCACAACCCTCAACTCCAGCACAACCTCCTTCAAGCCATCAATCCTCAGACTCCCTTACTTGCAGGTCACATCAGCTTAAATCATTCCTGGTGGAAGGTGTCACGGCGAGTCCGTGAGATGGTGTCATAGTGGCAAGACATGGTGTGTGCGTGGCAGTGGAGAAACAGAAACGGCGAGTCCGTGAAATGGTTTCACCGTGGCAAGACACGGTGAGACAATTATGAAACTGGTGCCTGAAAGTCACGGTGGCACCGGTTTGCAAGTGTTACGGTGCCACAGGAATGGGGTTACAACGCGTCTGTGAGGAGTGTCATAGTGAGACCGTGAGGTATCCAGCGTGTGGTGAACCAGTGGAAAAGGAATGAAACTGTGAACGAACATGAAATAAACAGAGTAATCAATTAAATTAAAACTTAAATAAAATAAGAACAAAATAATCAATAAAATATTAAACTGAATTAAATAATTAAAGACTTAAATAAAATTTAAACTTAAATAAATTTATAAAACCAATCAACCTATGTTAATTTATTAAAAATATCTATTTGCATGACTTAAATTATTACTATACTAATAATAAACCTAAAAAACAACATTCTTAATAAGAGTTAACATAAAATTTAAACATTAATACGACAAAGTTAAATTGTTTAAAATAGTTGCTAGATCAAATTTAATTAGTTTAAGGTAGAAAGATAGTTATTGTATTATTAAAACCTTATGTTAATTAATGAAATAGAATTTAAATAGACTTAATAAATTATGTAGGCCTATAAAAATTTATTTTAATTAATGAATTATTGAAATACATCTACTAATAAGGTTATATTAAATTAATTCTTAGTACATGAAATGTCAGATTAAGACTACATATTTAAAGGGAAAAATCAAAATAGTTAATTATTTAATGTCAAATTATTAATTAAGCAGACAAAAAAACAATTTTAATAAATAGTTAAAAGTCTATATAATTAAAGTAAGAAATAAATCAATTATTTTAAGGATTAAAATACAAAATTAATTATAAAAATTGATAGATTAATAAATTTAGTGATAAATTTACACAAGAGTCATTATTTATTAAAAAGTGTTAAAATAAATAATTAAATTGATAAAAATCAGTTAAAAAGGATGTGGAAAAACATGTGTTTCTAAGGCCACATCAAATTCCCCCACACTTAAACATTGTTTGTCCACAAACAATCCCGTGTTTTATTCTCGTTGAAAAAAAAGTATGATTTTCATGATACTGCTCAAAATATAACATGACCAGCAATTTAAATCAAAGGACTGTAACATGTCACTAGGATTTTAGAAACTAAGTTACTCATATGAACCTTTCCTTAAGCAAATACTCACTGGTAGTCTTGAAAACTATGAATCATCCAATAATTAATATGCCATGCCTCAAATGTGGTACTACATAGTGATTAACTTCAATACAGACTTAAGTCCAAAAATACAAGAGTGACAAGAGGTAAAATTTTTGTGGAATTAAGAACATAACCACAGGAACCTTATACTTTGACTCATCTCCTAGGTTTCAAAGAATAAATAATATTTTATGTGAATCACGTTTTTGATACAACCTAAATGATTTCCATATAAATCAATTGATCCCTTCTTCATATGTAATTCATCATTCCCTTCACCTTAATGAGCTCATTTTAGAACCTAGACACTTTATTTATTTATCCCATGCCATGTATCATTGTGCTAAGCACTATGGAATGCACTTATTCAGAGTGTACATAGGTCTTTTAGTAAATAGAAATGCACCAAGCACCTAGGGTCTTAGAGACTCACTGTGGGATCCCAGATGCCCAAATTACTAAAGTTTCTAATGATTTATATAAAATTCATTTACATTGGCTCACTAAAGTTACTACTTTTAATAAATAACAAAGAAGTGTGTCTCATAGAATCAGAATCAAACTTCCAGTTCCAAAGGTTATGACCATAACTCCACAAACAAGGTACCCATGACAATTCCAGAGGTAGGTCCTAAAAGGAATTTCCATCAAATCACTAAGTAAATCCACTCAGAAATCATCCAAACTCACTAATTTCATACACAATGTAGCTCCCAACTACCAACAAGGAACTTATCCTAAGCAAGACCCAATTGAGAAATGTGTAAAGCCTAAAAGTATGTAAGAATTTTGAAAACAATTAACCACTTTTAACAAAAAGTTTGAATTTGTAGTGGGAATTGATGGGCTTTCAATTAAAGCACAATTTAGCACAGTCAAGAATTGACCCCCTCCCCCACACTTAAAACCCAACTTTGTCCCCAAATATGACTTCTAAATATGGAGAAGAACAATTAATCATTTATGGTTCAAAATAGATTTTCAATTTAGAAGATTAATGACATGTATAAAGGGTCCTAATTAAGTTCAAAAATCTAGTTTGCCACAATAAATAAATAAATAACAGGTTCATTATCAAGTACATGCACAAACATTGATGTCCAGTGATATAAAAGGTGTGGGTGCATTGTTAATTGGGTGTAAGAATTTTAACAAATAAGATTCAAATGGATGTTCAATATAGTAGAAAGAAGAATGCTAAATATCTTATAGAATAATCGGTTCGAAAGAAAAACAAAACTACCAGTGACTGGTACCCCCACACACTTAATTTCAAGCAGTGGAATGATTTTATCAATGAGCTATAGATTCTAAAAATGAGGTTCAATCAGAATTTTCTCTCTCTATAATACAGTGACATGCAGCAAAATTTATAGAGTAAAAATGTAGTAGAAATTTCAGTACACATGTAGAAGATTTTTTTTCAATACAAGCAGATTTTTTTTAGCAAAAACTATAGAAGAATTTTTTTTCTAAAGCATTAAGGAGTAGAAAAATGAAATGTATCAATTATGAATTGAGTACTTCCCTGAATATAATTGTCAATTTCCCTTCATTATGGTAACTCCAATCCTTAATAGACCAAGAGGAATCATCCTAAGACAGAATATATAAACCAAGAGGAAAAACACAGAAGGGATAAAGCATATAAGAGACAACAAAGCATCACTTTATTCCACACTAAATAGTACAAAAATGTAAACAAAAGATCATGGGTTGACTACCATGAATCACTAATTTTAATGTCTTCTTTTAGACTTTATTTAATTACAAAATCTTATTTCTTAACAAAACAAATACCATGGGTTGCCTCTCATGCAGTGCTAGTTTTAAAGTCCCCAGCCTGACTCACCTAGTAACTAACCGTAATCACTAGGTGGATGTGGTTTCCTTAATAGGAACCACCACATGTGTTTGGCCCATTTATTTTTAACAGAAAATTGAATTATGTGGGCTCCAAAACTCAAGCAAACAAAATCTGAATTCTCATATCCTAAAATAACCCCTAAGAAACACCCTTTAGCAGTAATGGATATAGTGTTGTCCACTTCCAGTTTTGTTTCATATTTATCAAGATTTGAGTTCATATGAAGGGATAACATAATTCTCGGTGCTTCAAAGGGTACAAAATTATTTTCATGGCTTTCTCTCTTAACTTCAACACTCACAGGGTCAAATTCAAGGGTGCTTGTGGGTGAATAATTAGTAGTAGGTTCATGAAACTATTCAATTAAGTGCTGAACAGAATTATGAAAAATGGTACTCAAGACTAATTTCCCCACTAGACTACTAACAGTAACACAATAAGGATCATCACCCTTCACAGGTGAGGACAAAAGTGATAGACATGGAAGGGAATTTTTTTTATCCCTAATAGGTTTATCTCTAAAAATGTTCTAAATCTCTTCCAAAAGATCCTCATCTATTAACTCACACAGAACATCTACTGCTTCAAACAAATCAATTCTGCAACCATCATCTAATGTGCGTTCAACTTCTCTTTCAAGGTCAAGTTCAAAAGGTCACTTTCTAAAACCATGTCATTTGAGTGTTGCAATTCAATTTCAGGAGAAGAATTGTATAATTCAGTTTCAATAAATTTAGTTTCCAAAATGTTCTAGTTAAGACAATTTTTTTCAAGTTGGTCAACACTGATTTTCATTTCATTGCACAATGATTCAGAAAAGTGATTACTATGAGAATAAGGAAATGAAAACTCATCACTTAATCTTTGATCAAATATTATTCCCTCATTCTCATCATCATATAACATCATTTCATAAATTATTGGGTTTGGAGTTTCAAATCATGAAATAGAAGTTTTCAATTTCGGTTCAAAGATTTGAAATTCTGTGATTTCCAGCTTAAGGTTCTCTTCCAAAGTGTACCCAATATCAGGTTCAGGTTCAATGTTAGGAATTTCAGAAATTTTGGGTAAGGAGTTTTTAACATTAAAATATTTAGTTTCAAGTATATCTTCAACCCGAGTGACTTTATTCTCAAAACTTCTAAAACAGTGATTTTTCTCAAAAGAAGGAATGCTGTAAAGAACTAGGCAATATTTTTCAATCTATTTCAATTCTGTTTCAAAATTGAACAACTCAATACCATTAAAGCTCTTTATTGTATTTTCAATGTTATTTACTAGACTCTGTGAGTTGGTTGTTTCTAAATTTGGTTCAACAGTTTCAGATTCTTAAAAGTGAATGTTTTGCTGCCCAGTTTCACTGTCACTATCTTCTTCAATATGATTTTCAAACCTTTCATAAACATTTTCTTTTTCTTTTTATTCACATTATTCTTGTTCTTTTACCCTTTGTTTCAATTATAATAGAATATTTTCCAATCTTTTTAGTCTTTGATCTCACTCTTTAGAATCTCTAAGTTGTATTTCATGGGTTTTATATAACCAATTATTAATTTGTTCCACCCTAGCATCCAGTTTAGAATCAATTAAGTCAATTTTAGCTAGGGTGCCAGGACTAAATTCAATGTTTTGTTTATTCTATTTAATGAAAGAAGTCTGCTGTGGCTGGTTAAAGACACACTACCAAGCAGTATGTCCACAATCACCACAAAAAACACAGTAAGGTCCAGGTTGATTCCAATTCTCATTAAAATCCATTTATAAAGTAAAACCAAGTGAGATTAAACACACAACGGTTCACTATGAAACAGATTTCTCAAAATCAATACAAACATTAGGTTCCAGTTCAAAATCATTTTTTTCAAACATATTTTTTTAAATGATTTTTTCTCTTTTTTTAAATTTTTTAATCCCTAGACTCTCAGTGCGTGCCCTCCCTGGCAACGGCGGAAAATTTTGAAGTGGACAGAGGTCATCAAAACCCTCAAAATTACATTTATTAACTTAAACAAGTACATTGGTGCAGGGTCGATCCAAAAAAAAGGCAGACGAGTGTTCTATGGTTTTAAAACTAAAAACCTCACTGTTGTCAGCAGTGAGGTAGGCATTTTTTTTGTACTTTTAATTTTTTTAAATATTTTTTTTATTTATTTTTGATTAAGCAGTATGAAGCAAGTTTTGGAATTTCACTATTACCTAAACTGGAAACAATACAGAAAAATGAAACTGTGAAAACAAAAAATAACTAAATAAGGAAATAGGAGTGCTGAGGGTAGATCAAAAGTTTGCTCGAGAGATTAGAGCACCACTGGATTAAAATGAATGGTCCTTATTTGATTGAAATCACACCTTAAAAATTAGTTGTTAATTCTTCCTCGCCAGAAGAAATAACACTCTGTAATATATTTTTCAAAGTTCGCCACTTCAATAACCACATACATCAAATTGCTTAAAAGATGTCAACAGAAAGCTACCTCATCGATTGTTTCTGTTGTTTTAGAATTTAAAGTTTTATGGAATGTCTCAATGATCGATCTCATCAAAAGATAATTGATTTAGAATTAAGTTATTAAAGGTGTTATTTCAATTTTAAGTTCAAGAACCAGATTCAAACTCACTGAATGAATCAGATTCTCATTAGAAGAAACTAAATGAAGAATAAGAAAATATGTACCAATAGATGTTCCAATTTCCTGAACAAGAAATCAAACGAAGATCATTTTCAATTCAAAAGCATTAATACATTGCAAATAAAACAAAGTAAAGGAAAATGAATCCTCCCTCTGTCAATGATGTTCATGAATTGCTACCCTGCTCCTGCATCTCCAGTGTCCAGTACCACTTTTGATGTCTCCCGAGAGATCTTCTCTCCAAGATGGTGTGGCGTGAAATCCGAATGAGAGTCCCTCAAATTCTGCTGCTGCTCTTCTTTAAATACCTTGATGTCATCTGCTACACATCACCAATCACCTTCCACCGACATCAGGTTTCCTTCAAGAGCACACCGCACATGTGTGTGTTTCCGCGACATGCACGTCACACGAGTTTTCCTCATGTAACTAACTCTAGATGAGTTAGTTAAGTGTATCTGGACGTCCTCCCATCTCTTGAATGAACCTTCAAAGTTAGAATAGAAGAATAAATAAATAAATACCTAAGAAAGAAAAATAATTATTTTTAGAGTTAAGTATTAAAAAACTCGTTAGAAGTTAACATAGAGTTAATTGATAATTATTAACCTTAAAGTTATTCATATAATAATCCTCGAAGGTAAAACATAATTTAATAAAAAAGTTATTAACATAATATAAATACTAAGTTATTAATTTTATCCATTTTTTTAAAAATAAGTTATTAAAAATTAAGAATATAAATATATAATTAAGATAATATTTTAGAATTAATTATTTATAATAAATAAATTTAAATGTTAGATTAATCTGTTAGTTAGTTAATTTTAAATAACTAAATAAATATATTACTTAGGTTTTTAAAATTTAAAAATATATTTTATAGTTTATTTTCAATTATTATTAATTCTACAATAATCTTCATATTTTATTATTAATATTTATTATTAATTTAATTATGTAATTTGATTTATAATTTATGTAATTATTAATGTTATAACTTTAATAAATTATAATCAAATCTTTTGACTAATTAATGTAAATTTAACTTTAATTTTTTTATTACTTTTTATCTTTTAACTTTACTTTTATTATTGTTTTATTATTATTATTATTAATATTTTTATTATTATTTTTTTTATCTTACCTCCTCCCCAAAATCGGCGCACATGGGAGGAGATTTGGTTTCTTCTCCGGTGGCTCCACCAGTACCGGCGAACCATCAGTTGTGCACCAATTCCCTCGCACATCAGCTCCTCCCCAGCGTCGTGGTGGACCCTTAAGACCGACGACACTCACGCAGGCGACCCATTCTCCTCTCACAGCGTCGGGCTCTAGATCATCCTCCTCACGGAACAACAGCTCGAGTAGCATCTGGTTCCTCCGAGCTTGACTCCTCATCTCTATAGCGCCAGAACACCGACTAGAGATCTGTTTACTCACCACAACCGAAAATCCGATTCTTCAAGCGGATCTTCATTTGAAATCCTTCCTGGCTGATCAGTGGCTTCGTTCTCCTGTTATCTAGTGGTGGTGACATCATCAAAGCTCCTCCAGCGACGCGCCATGGCATCCTTCAGGTGCAACACATCCTCCATCAAACTCCCTCGACCACTACAGTTCCCTAACCAGCGACAGATCTAGTGCAACGGCTTCTTTCCCTCTGCTCAACCCTCAACACCAGCACAACCTCATTCAAGCCATCAATCCTTAGACTCCCTTACATGCAGGTCACATCAGCTTAAATCTTTCCCAGTGGAAGGTGTCACGGCCAGTCCGTGAGATGGTTTCACGGTGGCAAGACACGATGTGTGCATGGCAGTGGAAAAATAGAAACGACGAGTCTGTGAAATGGTGACACGGTGGCAAGACACGGTGAGACCATTATGAAACCGGTGCCTGAAAGTCATGGTGGCACCGGTTTGCAAGGGTTACGGTGCCATAGGAATGGGGTTACGACGCGTCCGTGAGGAGTGTCACAGTGAGACCGTGAGGAATCCAGCATGTGGTGAACCAGTGGAAAAGGAATGAAACCGTGAACCTATAAGCAATAAACAGAGTAATCAATTAAATTAAAACTTAAATAAAATAAGAACAAAATAATTAATAAAAGCTTAAACTGAATTAAACAATTAAAGACTTAAATAAAATGTAAACTTAAATAAATTTATAAAACCAATCAAACTAAGTTAATTTATAGAAAATATTTATTCGCATGACTTAAATTATTACTATACTACAAATAAACTTAAAAAACAACTATCTTAATAAGAGTTAACATAAAATTTAAACATTAATACGACAAAGTTAAATTGTTTAAAATAGTTGCTAGATCAAATTTAATTAGTTTAAGGTAGAAAGATAGTTATTGTATTATTAAAAAATTATGTTAATTAATGAAATAGAATTTAAAGAGACTTAATAAATGATGTAGGCCTACAAAAATTTATTTTAATTAATGAATTATTGAAATACATATACTAATTAGTTTATATTAAATTAATTCTTAGTACATGAAATGTCAGATTAAGGCAATATATTTAAAGTGAAAAAATAAAACTAGTTAATTATTTAATGTTAAATTATTAATTAAGCAGACAAAAACAAAAATTTTAATAAATAGTTAAAAGTCTATAAAATTAAAGTAAGAAATAAATCAATTATTTTAAGGCTTAAAATACACAATTATTTATAAAATTGATAGATTAATAAATTTAGTGATAAATTTACACAAGAGTCGTTATTTATTAAAAGGTGTTAAAATTAATAATTAAATTGATAAAAATTAATTAAAAAGGATGTGGCAAAACATGTTTTTTTAAGGCCACATCAAATTCCCCCACACTTAAACATTGTTTGTCCTCAAACAATCCCATGTTTTATTCTCTTTGAAAACAAAAGTATGATTTTCATGATACTGCTCAAAATGTAACATGACCAGAAATTTAAAACAAAGGACAGTAACATGTCACTAGGCTTTTAGAAACTAAGTTACTCATATGAACCTTTCCTTAAGAAAATACTCACTAGTAGTCTTGAAAACTATGAATCAACAAATAATTAAGATTTCATGCCTCAAATGTGGTACTACGTAGTGATTAACTTCAATCCAAACATAAGTCCAAAAATACAAGAGTGAGAAGCGGTAAAATTTATGTGGAATTAAGAACATAACCACCAGAACCTTGTACTTTGAATCATCTCCTTGGTTTCAAAGAATAAATAATTTTTTTGTGAATCACCTTTTTGATACAACCTAAATGATTTCCATATAAATAAATTGATCCCTTCTTCATCTAGCATTCATCATTCCCCTCACCTTAATGAGATCATTTTTGACCCTAGACACTTTATTTATTTATCCCAATCCATGTATCATTGTGCTAAGCACAGTGAAATGCACTTATTCAGAGTGTACATAGGGATTTTAGTTAAAAAAAATGCACCCAACACCTAGGGTCTCAGAGACTCATCGTGGGATCCTAGATAACCAAATTACTCCAGTTTCAAATGATTTATATAAAATTCATTTACATTGTCTCATTAAAGTAACTACTTTTAATAAATAACAAATAAGTGTGTCTCTTAGAATGAGAATCGAACTTCTAGTTTCAAAGGTTATGACCACAACCCCACAAACAGAGTACCCATAACAATTACAGAGGTAGGTCCTAAACCGAATTTCCATCAAATCACTAAGTAAAACCACTCAACAATCATCCAAACTCACTAATGTCATACTCAAAGAATCTCTGAACTACCAAGAAGGAACTTATCCTATGGAAAGACCCAATTGAGAAAAGTGTAAAGACTAAAATAATGTTATAATTTTGAAAAACATTAACCACTCTTAACAAAAAGATTGAATTTGTATTGGGAATTGATGGGATTTCAATTAATGCACAGTTTAGCACAATCAAGAATTGACCCCCTCCCCCACACTTAAAACCCATCATTGTCCCCAATGTTGACTTCTAAATATGGAGAAGAACAATTAATCATGTATGGTTCAAAAAATATTTTCAATTTAGTAGATTAATGACATCTATAAAGGTTCCCAATGAAGTTAAAAAATCTATTTTTCCACAATAAATAAACAAATAGCGGGTTCATTATCAAGTACATTCACAAACATTGATGTCCAGTGAAATACAAGGTGTGGGTGCATAGTTAATTGGGTGTAAGCATTTTAACAAATATGATTCAAATGTATGTTCAATATAGAAGAAAGAAGCATGCTAAACACCTTATAGAATAATCGGTTCGAACGAAAAACACAACTACCAGTGACTGGTACCCCCACACACTTAATTTCAAGCAGTGGAATGATTTTATCAATGAGCTACAGATTCTAAAAATGAGGTACAAGAAGAATTTTCTCTCTATCTAATACAGTGACATGCAGCAAAACTTATACAGTAAAAATGTAGCAGAAATTTTAGTACACATGTAGCATATTTTTATTCAATACAAGCATATTTTCTTAGCAAAAACAAGAGCAGAATTTTTTTTTCTAAAGCACTAAGGAGTAGAAAAATGAAATGCGGAAATTATGAATTGAGTACTTCCCTGAATATAATTGTCAATTTCCCTTTAGTATGGTAACTCCAATCCTTAATAGACCAAGAAACATCATCCTAGGACAGAACATATAAACCAAGAGGAAAAATCCATAAGGGATAGAGCATATAAGAGACAACAAAGCATCACTTTATTCCACACTAAATAGTACAAAAATGTAAAAAAAATAGCATGGGTTGACTCCCACGAAGCACTGATTTTAAAGTCTTCAGTTAGACATTTTTTAATTACAAAATTTTATTTATTAACAAAAAAATACCATGGGTTGCCTCCCATGCAATGCTAGGTTTAAAGTCCCCAGCCTAACTCACCTAGCAACTAACCGTAATCACTAGGTGGATGTGGTTTTCTTAATAGGAACCAACACATGTGTTTGGCCCATTTATTTTTAATAGAACATTGAATTATGTGGGCTCCAAAAATCAAGTAGACAAAATCTGAATTCTCATAGCCTAAAATAACCCCTAAGAAACACCCTTTTGTAGTAATGGATATAGTGTTGTCCACTTCCAGTTTTGTTTCATATTTATCAATAGTTGAGTTCATATGAAGGGAAAAAATAATTCTCGGTGCGTCAAAGGGTAGGGAATAATTTTCATGGCTTTCTCTCTCAACTTCAACACTCACAGGTTCAAATTCAAGGGTGCTTGTGGGTGAATAATGAATAGTAGGTTTGTGAGGAGATTCAATTAAGTGCTGAATAGAATTATGAACAATGGTACTCAAGACTAATTTCCCCACTGGACTACTAATAGTAACACAAGAAGGATCTACACCCTTCACAGGTGAGGACAAAAGTGATAGATAGGGAAGTGAATTTGGTTTATCACTAATAGGATTATCTCTAACAATGTTATAAATCTCTTCCAAATGATCCTCATCTGTTAACTCACACAGAACATCTACTGCTTCAAACAAATAAATTCTGAAACCATCATCTAATGTGCGTTCAACTTCTCTTTCATGTTCAAGTTCAAAAGGCTCACTTTATAAAACCATGTCATTTGAGTGTTGCAATTCAATTTCAGGAGAAGAATTGTACAATTCAGTTTCAATAAATTCAGTTTCCAAAATGTTCAAGTTAAGACAATTTTCCTCAAGTTGATCAACATTGATTTTCTTTTCATTGCACAATGATTCAGAAAAGTGATTACTATGAGAATAAAGAAATGATAACTCATCAGTTAGTCTTTCTTCAAATATTATTCCCTCATTCTCATCATCATACAACATCCTTTCAGATATTATTGGGTTTGGTGTTTCAAACCATGAAATAGAAGTTTTCAATTTAGGTTCAAAGATTTGAAATTCTGTGATTTCCAGCTTAAGGTTCTCTTCCAAAGTGTACCCAATTTCAAGTTAAGGCTCAATGTTCAGAATTTTAGAAATTTTGGGTGAAGAGTTTTTAACATTCAAATTTTTAGTTTCAATTATATCTTTAACCCGAGTGACTTCATTCTCAAAACTTCTAAAACAGTGATTTTTCTTAAAAGAAGGAATTATGTAAAGAAATAGGCAATCTTTTTCAATCTGTTTCAATTCTGTTTCAAAATTGACCAACTCAACACCATTAAAGCACATTATTGGATTTTCAATGTTATTATCTAGACTTAGTGAGTTGGTTATTTCTAAATTTGATTCAACAGTTTCAGATTCTTCAAAGTTATTGTTTTGCTGCCTAGTTTCACAGTAACTGTCTTTATCAATATGATTTTCAAACCTTTTATAAACATTTCCTTTTTCTTTTTCTTAACATTATTCTTGTTATTTTACCCTTTGTTTTAATTCTAAGAGATTATTTTCCAATCTTTTTACTCTTTGATCTCGCTCTTGAGAATCTATAAGTTGTATTTCATGGGTTTTATTTAACCAATTATTAATTTGTTCCACCCTAGCATCAAGTTTAGAATCATTTATGTCAATTTTAGCTAGGGTGTCAAGACTAAATTCAAAGTTTTGTTTATTCTCTCCAATGAAATAAGTCTGCTGTGGCTGGTTGAAGACACACTGCCAAGAAGTATGTCCATAATCACCACAACAAACACAGTATGGTCTAGGTTGATTCCAATTCTCATTTAAATCCATTTATAAACTAAAACCAAGTGAGAATAAACACACAACGGTTCACTGTGAAGCAGATTTCTCAAAATCAATACAAACAGTCGGTTCCAGTTCAAAACAGATTTTTTTTTCAAACATATATATTTAAATGATTTTTTGTCTTTTTTTTTAATCCATAGACTCTCATTGTGTGTCCTCCCCGGCAACGGCGCCAAATTTTGAAGTGGACGGAGGTCGTCACGTCCTTCAAAATTAAATTTATTAACCTACACTAGTATAGTGGGGCAGGTTCGATCCATAGAGAAGGCAGATGAGTGTTCTATGGTTTTGAAACTAAAAACCTCACTGTTCTCAGCAGTGAGGTAGGAATTTTTTCTACTTTTAATTTTTTTTAATATTTTTTTATTTATTTTTGATTAAGCATTATGAAGAAAGTTTTGGAATTTCACTATTACCTAAACTGGAAACAATAAACAAAAATGGAACAGTGAAAACTAAAAATAACTAAACAAGGAAATAGGAGTGCTGAGGGTAGATCAAAAGTTTTCTCGAGAGATTAGAACACCACTGGCTTAAAATGAATGGTCATCATTTGATTGAACTCACACCTTAAAAATTAGTTGTTAATTTTTCCTCGCCAGAAGAAATAACACACTGTAATATAGTTCTAGAAGTTTACCACTTCAACAACCACATACAACAAATTGCTTAAAATATGTCAATAGAAAACTACCTCACCGATTGTTTATGTTGTTTCAGAATTGAAAGTTTTATGGACTGTCTCAGTGATCGATCTCGCCAAAATATCATTGATTTAGAATTAATTTCTTGAAGGTGTTAATTCAATTTTAAGTTCAAGAACCAGATTCAATCTCGCCGAAAAAAATCATATTCTCATTATAGGAAACTAAATGCAGAATAAGAAAATATGTACCAATAGAAGTTCCGATTTCCCAGACAAGAAATCAAACGAAGATCATTTTCAATTCAAAAGATGTAATACATTGAAAATAAAACAGAGTAAAGGAAAAAAGAATCCTCCCTCTGTCAATGATGTTCATGAATTGCTTCCATGCTCCTACATCTCCAGTCTCCAGAACCGCTTTTGATGTCTCCTGAGAGTTCTGCTCTCCAAGATAGTGTGGCGTGGAATCCGAATGAGAGTCCCCCAAATTCTGCTTCTTCTCTGCTTTAAATACTTTGTTGTCATCTGCTGCACATCACCACTCGCCTTCCACTGACGTCATGTTTCCTTCAAGAGCACACCACACATGTGTGTGTGTCCGTGACAGGCATGTCACGCGAGTTTTCCTCATGTAACTAACTCTGGATGAGTTAGTTAAGTGTATCTGGACGTCCTCCTGTCTCTTGAATGAACCTGCGATGTTAGAACAGTATAATAAATAAATAAATACCTAAGAAAGAAAAATAATTATTTTTAGAGGTAAGTATTAAAAAACTCGTTAGAAGTTAACTTACAGTTAATTGATAATTAATAACTTTAAAATTATTTATATAATAATCTTCTAAGGTAAAACATAATTTAATTAAAAAGTTATTAACTTAATATAAATACTATGTTATTAATTTTATCCATTTTTTTAAATTAAGTTATTAAAAATTAATAACATAAATAAATAATAAAGATAATATTTTAGAATTAATTATTTCTAATAAATAAATTTAAATGTTAGATTAATATATTAATTAGTTAATTTTAATTAAGTAAATAAATTTATTACTTAGGTTTTTAAAATTTAAAAATATATTATATAGTTTATTTTAAATTATTATTAATTCT
Organism: Viscum album; assembly: GCA_963277665.1. Classification (NCBI taxonomy): domain Eukaryota; kingdom Viridiplantae; phylum Streptophyta; class Magnoliopsida; order Santalales; family Viscaceae; genus Viscum; species Viscum album. The sequence continues at coordinate 1,261,915 of CAUJRU010000164.1, forward strand.
ACTATAATCTTCATATTTTATTATTAATATTTATTATTAATTTACTTATGTAATTTAATTTATAATTTATCTAATTATCAATGTTATAACTTTAATAAATTCTAATAAATTCTATTGGCTAATTAAAATAACTTTAACTTTATTTTTTTATTACTTTTTTCTTTTAACTTTACTTTTATTATTGTTTTAATTATTATTATTATTATTATTTTTATTATTATTTTTTTAACTTCCCTCCTCCCCAAAATCGTCGCACAGGGGAGGAGATTTGGTTTCTTCTCTGGTGGCTCCACCAGCACTGGCGAACCAGTGGCTGTGCACCAATTCCCTCGCACAGCAGCTCCTCCCTAGCGGCGTGGCGGACCCCTCAGACTGGCAGCACTCATGTAGGCGACCCCTTCTCCTCTCACAGCGTCGGGCTCCAGATCTTCCTCCTCGCGGAACAACAGCTCGAGCAGCATCTGGTTCCTCCAAGCTCGACTCCTCTTCTCTATAGTGTCGGCACACCGACTAGAAATATGTTTACTCACCACAACAAAAAATCTGATTCCTCAAGGGGATCTTTATTAGGTCTCATTCCTGGCTGATCAGTGGCTTCGTTCTCCTCTTATCCAGTGGCAGCGGCATCATCAAAGCTCCTCCAGCAATGCGCCATGGCATCCTTCAGGTGCAACGCGTCCTCCATCAAAATCCCTCGGCCACTACAGTTCCTTAACCAGTGACAGATCTGGTGTGACGGCTTCTTTCCCTCTGCTCAACCCTCAACTCTAGCGCAACCTCCTTCGAGCCAGTAATCCTCGAACTCTCTTACTTGCAGGTCACATCAGCTTAAATCTTTCCTGGTGGGAGGTGTCACGGTGAGTCCGTGAGATGGTGTCACAGTGGAAAGACAAGGTGTGTGCGTGGCAGTGGAAAAACAGAAATGGCGAGTCCGTGAAATGGTGTCACGGTGGCAAGACATGGTGAGACCATTATGAAACCGGTGACTTAATGTCACGGTGGCACCGGTTTGCAAGGGTTACGGTGCCACATGAATGGGGTTACAGAACGTCCGTGAGGAGTGTCACAGTGAGACGATGAGGTATCCAGCGTGTGGTGAACCAGTGGAAAAGGAATGATACCGTGAACCTGTAAGAAATAAACAGAGTAATCAATTAAATTAAAACTTACATAAAATAAGAACAAGATAATTAATAAAATCTTAAACTGAATTAAACAATTAAAGACTTAAATAAAATGTAAACTTAAATAAATTTATAAAACCAATCAACCTAAGTTAATTTATTAAAAATATCTATTTGCATGACTTAAATTATTACTATACTAAAAATAAACTTAAAAAACAACTATCTTAATAAGAGTTAACATAATATTTAAACATTAATACGACAAAGTTAAATTGTTTAAAATAGTTTCTAGATCAAATTTAATTAGTTTAAGGTAGAAATATAGTTTTTGTATTATTAAAACATTATGTTAATTAATGAAATAGAATTTAAAGAGACTTAATAAATGAAGTAGGCCTACAATCATTTATTTTAATTGATGAATTATTGAAATACATCTACTAATTAGGTTATATTAAATTAATTCTTAGTACATGAAATGTCAGATTAATACTATATATTTAAAGTGAAAAAAATAAAACTAGTTAATTATTTAATGTTAAATTATTAATTAAGCAGACAAAAACAAAAAATTTAATAAATAGTTGAAAGTCTATAAAATTAAAGTAAGAAATAAATCAATAATTTTAAGGCTTAAAATACACAATTAATTATAAAAATTGATAGATTAATAAATTTAGTGATAAATTTACACAAGAGTCATTATTTATAAAAAAGTTTTAAAATAAATAATTAAATTGTTAAAAATTAATTTAAAAGGATGTGGCAAAACATGTGTTTTTAAGGCCATATCAGCCATTAAATGGAATTTGGGCACATAACCAAGCTATACGACCTGGTCAAGAGGACCATGGCATAGAGACCTGTGCATAAGTATTTTGGTTTTATGTAAAAGGTTAGATGAATTGTGATCAAGGTCATGAATGTGATGATTGAGGCATACTTATCTAGGTGCACATGACCTACAGAAGTCCCCTTGAGAAAAAAATTTGATACTAGGATGAAATTTTATAATGGAAAAACTGATCCTTTTAAATTTAAAATTGGTGCATGGAGTTCATGATGCCCATGGACCATATCAGATGTTTAGATATTAGTACTGTTTTATTAATTTTTAAGATGAAATGGATATTAATTTCAATCTGGGTGTCTTTTTTTTTTGATGTATGATAAGTAAATAAAATCATATGAAGTTAAACCCACCCATGACTACTAGGTTCCCCCATAGAAGCCATTTTTTATGTATGAAAGTTCCCAAAGCACCCTTTGAAACATGTTTTATTGTTCCAACATCCATTTTTGTTAGTAATGGGTGAAATAAATGGACTAATCACAGTGAATGTTTCTCACCAAAACATCAGTAAACAAGAAAAAAAAATTTAAGGTTCCCAACCCCTTAGTTTTCGAGCATTAATATCGGACATGGAAACACAATTTGTACCTATCAAGGCATTAAAAAAATTTTATACTCAATACTAACCTACATCAGCTATATAAGAATTGCATCATGGAATTTGAAAAAAAAGATAAGAACACAACTTTATTGGTGAAAAAAATTTCCACCTATAATTTAATTCATTATTTATTAAATTATTTTTATTCTATGGGAACATAGAGAACATTAACAAATTACTTGAATCTATAGGCCTTTGAGATATGGCTCACCAATGAAAGGATGTTCACTAATATGAGATTTTTAACTCGAGGCATGGGATGATATGTGTAATATTTAACTCAAGGATTTTGGAACCTCTATAGAAAATAATCAAATAAGGATTTTTATATCATAATATTGTGTTAGCATAGGGAAACCCAATATAAATTGGTAGGCCTAAATACCTAGATGGTAGGGGTAATGGAATAAAAGTATAATTTTCTTCTAGATTTATGATATAAGATTTGAATTTCACAATCTATCATGTTATAATACGAATCATTCTACACTTAGTTCTCTGAAAAAATAGTCTCTATAATGATAAGGATCAGACACAAGAGATATTAAAATGGGTTTTTCATTGTGAAGGGTTTTGTAGAAGTCTGAAAATGAACATGTAAACCCATAAATTAGGGACTCATAAAAAGATATAAATCTTATGAAAGGTTAATATTCTATATAAAATACTTAAATATTTTAATTTGATGGTCTTTTAGGATTTACCATTTATCAATTTATTTTAAGGTCAAACAATAAGGACATTGAACCTTCTGATGGGTTATTAGTACCAATATATGAGAAGAAAATAGGAATGATCTAACATTTCATGTGTATGTAGACATATAATGGACATATTTATTATTAATTGGTCTAATGATGGTCCCTAAAATATTTATATCGTTTAGTTTTCATATTATATGTTTCTTATGTCCTGAATATGATGAGGCTTAGTAGGAAGGAGCCTGGTTTTTTCTTAGATCTCATATTATGAGTTTTCAACCATAGAATTCACATAACTTCTCTAGTTTTAGAAGATCAATTTATTAGTAGTTTATATGATGTGTATAGTTTGTATGTAGATATTTTTTGGGATTCCATTTTTTTATTTTCAACCTCAAGAGTACTATGTCACTTTCTTTTGTAAGTTTGTGGTCATATTAGTTGGAACAATGTCGTTAGAATTTATTGACAGAAAACATTGACCACAATAAGTGTTTGTATACATTACAATAATGGTATTAATTAAAGCCTAATTTAACTAATGCAGATAACCATATGGAATTTTGTATGCGGCTTGTGGTCATATTTCTTAGAAAAAATGTTTGGGATGTTTAACATTAGAAACATTTTACAGGAAGATAAAAAGTGTATATACAGAAAGGGAAGGATGGAAATAACATGAATACATTCGTTAGTAATAGTATAGATAATCCCATGGATGGTTGAACATCATTTCATGTTGTAGTTATTAGATTATTATGTCACATTGTTAGGGTCTTGTGATGTGTATCAATTTATCAATAATTTGTTTTACAAATTAGAATATTAACCTAAGGATTTTGTATTTTACAAGGGAGTATCTCAACATACGGCATTTTAAACATCACACATGATTCATACCTATACATTAAAGAGAACAATAATATTATGTAATAATCATTCTTTGAAAGTGGTTATGATACTTGAATGTGTAACCTCAAGGGTATTGAAATCCACTTGAATTGTTCGGTTATGGAAATGGTAAATCATAGCCTAATAATTTCTATGTCAATTGGATATAGATATTGGTTGGAGGAGTTTAATAAATAGAAATTTCGAAACCATTGTCAAATCATTAGTAAAGATCCCATGGGGTTATGTGGGGCCTTTCCTTCAAGACCCAAAATTCCTCAAGAGGTTAATTAGTGTTTATAGTATTGTTCCCCATTCAATGAGGGCCCATTAAAATTGTCAACTTTGTGTTACCAAAATTTCTAGGAAAGGGGTAACTAATAGTTATAATCATGTAAAGGTTATGTGATTATAAGAGGATAATCTTAACTTAAGGTATTGGGTGAGTGTTGATTCAGGCATCAAATATATGGAGTATAGGTATAATGAGTTTGATATTAAAGAATGGTTTGAGCATCCCAAAGGATACTCAACCATGTATTGAATTTTTTTATGATGAGAAGGGATATAACTGGAAATTCCTCATTATACAAACACTTACATGTGTTATTTTCAATGCGAAGAAATAGTATTTTGTGAATGAAATCATAAAGATGGAATAGTTGAAACTCATGTACTAGGGGAACAAGTGATATATATTAATTGTTTCCAAGATCCATGTGGTATAAAAAGCATATATTAAATTTTTCAAAGGAAATATAGTAGAACCCATGATCTATCTTCTCTTTCCATTTTACACTATAACTATTTCATATGAAATGAATGGTTGAGGTATAGTGAGAAGAAACTTGACTTTTACTCAGATGTCCCATTGTTGGTTTCTAACTTGAAAATACTTTTTATATCATTTAATCTATTGTATATGGTCTTTCAATTTGATCTATAATGCGATTTTGTTTAAGTTAATACATATTTGATCAATGGTGGATGATGTTTAAGGGAATAATAATTTTTAAAATATTTTTGGTGTTCTATATGAAAGTAAGAACAAAGAATATCTTATGTGAATGAGGTATCACTAACAATATGTATACATCCAAAAATACATGTTAACATAATTTTAAGATCTTGATTATTAGACAAAATAATGGAATATAAGGTTGTGTATTTGACTAGGATAAGAGATCTAGGGGTCACTATATATCTTGAGGTAGTATGAGTCATTACACACAATGTTATTTAAAATTTATTCTCTATAAATATCCATTTCTTTTGTATATAGTTGAATTTGTTGTTATAGAAGGGGATTGAAACCAGAAGAAGCACTATGAAATATAATAAGAATGGGAGATCTATATTTACATATAATTGTATCATTCATCCATATTAAAGATTTATAGATAGGGAACATATGTTGGGTACCTTTACAAGGATCAAGATATCTTGTTGGGAATGGGTTACATGAGACATGACAATCTATGATGTTTAAGGGTTTGTAAGATGGGCCTTATGATGGTTAGTTTTACATCATATGATAAGGACTAAGATGAATGACAGTTTAAGGTCATACAATGAGAAACATCATATGGGGGTTTTCATAGTTCATTATATTTTCGAAAATGGGATTCTAATGTCTTACTATTTGACCTTTAAATTGAAACCCATCATGAATGAATGGGTACAAACACTAGGACGATGTGGATATTTTATTGGGATTCATGTATGCGACTAAAATAAGTTATCTAGGTATCACTGAAAATCTTGAAATAATAAATATCCACACACATGTAGTTCTTAGTAAATTAGAGGCAATATCCATATAGATTTTAATCTAAAATGACCAAATGTGAATGAGGAGACCATACACATAGAGGGGAAATAAATGGACTACATTTTGGACTATGACCAAGATGATTTACTTGAGTGTCACTATATATCCAATGGTATATATTTCAATACACATTTAGTTGTTGGGTATAAAATATTTCTATAATTATCAGGATCATAGGATAAATGGGTGAAATAAATGGGTGATCGAGTGAGAAAAGGATGAAAATTTGATGTGAATTATTAAAGGCCTAATCACTATAGTAGAACATGGTATTGAGATAGAATCTATAGATGAGGAAATGATATGATATCTAGAAATTCTTATGTATCCTATTATAATTGGAATAATTCAACTTGTTTTTCTTATAAGTGGTAATTTTATTTATAGGATAGGAAAGCCATGGAATTTTGGTTGGATAGTACAATAGTAACTATTGAATCCACATGAAAAAATAGAATCATATGAAGATATTTCTCTTTCATAGAAGATGGGAATTGTTTATTTGGTTCATATTGAACAAACTATTATAAGATTCTTAATGACCAGAAATATAAACCTTGCAATGTATGTTAATGTTATTCAAGGTGGACTATATGTCAAGAATTTTAATTTCATGTGAAAATGACCATGTGATATGAAATATATTTTTGGGTAAATAGGAACTAGGAGTCATAATGATTCACATAATGAGACAAGGATATGTGATTATTATAGATTAAGGTCAAACATATCATACCAAAAAATCTTATAGTTTATGCACATGAAACTAATATCCTCCTCCAAAGAATATGTGATGCAGAAGTGAATTAAACATAGGGATATTTATAATATATTTTCTTATTGGGGACACATAAGATGTCAATATTATATTCATATTTATGAATATGATAATATGGAATAATTACTAGATTCAGAACATCATCCATTAGTAATGGTGAATCCAGTTTTTCACCATCAGGGAAATTAGAAGCAGATTAAGCCTTGGTAATGGAGAGATAATGCCACACAACTACGGCATGGAACATGCGGTTAAGGGGTAACATTCCACTTGAACCAGAACATTCTCACGAAATTAATTATGATTTGAAGTGTTGTTCACTATTCAATGAGGGGGCTACTTAGATTAAAAAAGAACCCAATTAATAATTTCTATTGATGGGGTAACTGAGAGGAATATGTCAACTCTAGGATTCTAGAGATAATGTATTAGATATAAAATTTATAAAGTAGTTTGGATAGAATAAAACATGTCCAAAAGGATATGTATCACTGTTTCTCGACACTGTCATGTTCTTGACATGTTATTTGAATAGGATTAATAGACCTCAAATTAATCTAAAGGAAAAAATAAATCTCCCAGGGAATGTTTTAGAGAATTAAGATGTAATGTGGATATCTTTTATGTCAATCAAGATCATCCATGATTGAAAAATATGTGTAGTTTATGTGCATATGGTAATTACCATGCACTGCAAAATTTAAGGTCATGTGGTGAGGATCATGTGTTATGTAGTTTATTGTCTTATTTATAAGACCACATATTCTTTAATTTTGATTCATATAGCTAGAACATATATATCATTATGTTGAAGGTTTTATTACAAGAAAAATATGAAAAGGTATTTGTGTAGATTTAAATCATACACATGAGAAATATGTGTCCTCATTTCAATATATGATTTTAAGGGACCTGACATGGATGATGGGAATCCCCAAAACAATGATTTTTTTGTTATAAGACCCACAATCCCAAACATTATAACTGTATTCTGGAAAATGGGTAAATTTTTTTATAACATCATTTTATAGATATTGATCTATATAATGGGGATTATTTCATAAATCAGTTTTAAAAATATGAATGATCGGTCTTGTAGAGTGGAACACTATAATTAGTTTATGTTTTTACAGGATGAACAATATTTCATATAGTTTAATCTTAATTAAATGGGACATAGATTTATTATACTTTAATGTCATACAATGAGGAATAATTTCAAGTATATAATGTTATACATAGGGTATTTTATGATATAATGATTGAATTTATGTGGATATGACATTGGAATCCCTAATTATTATTATAATGTATCTTAATTTCACTAATTAAGATTGTCTAACACTAGCACTAAAATCACGTGATTCAATCATAGTGTGAGAAACAAGGAGAGATTGGTTACTCATATTACACAAGAGTTCATAATGGGAAAGTGAATTTTTGGGTATGAATGTCTCAATGATCACTATAAGGGAACACATATAGTTTAGGGGGTTGGTTGGGTGTGACTCTAATGGTTCTGGTTCTCCATAATCATCAAGGAGTAATATGTTTATATAGATGGTTTTCTGGGATAGTGTAAATTATTGACTAATGATATCCCTAAGATATATAGTTTATGTTTATATTGATCAGACCGTGTAAATTTACTTTTACGGTCATTCAAATGGCACTGATTATGGTTGTTCCATTTATGGTCAAGAAACTAGGACCAAAAATGGGTGTATAGTTAACATAATGTAACTAGGTTGTGTATAGTCATATAATTTGGTGTATGTATGTAAGGTTCATGACCTAGAAATCATTATGTACCCCATGAGGATTGGGGTCATTCCACCCATAGTTATTAAACGGTAATTTCAACCTCCATGTAGATCTAGATCATGTGTGGTTAATTGAAAATGAAATGGGTAGGTGTTTTGAATGATAAGGAATGGAACCTAATGTGAATAAGGATTCAATTCTCAGATGAGTTGAGGAATATTTATCTTAGAATTGGTTTATTGAACAAAAAATAGTTTGATTTGGTAATGCATTTCATTTTCAAACTTCTATATAGATATAGATCAGACAGTAAAGAGTGGAAATGTAATATACAATGATGATATGTTTTATAGTTTAATATATTTTTCTAATAAAAATCATTTGTTCTCGAGTAGTGGACTAAAAGGGGTTGAATTGTTTTTAGTCACTAATGTCAGGTATAATTTCTTCAAATTTTATCCCACAATTTTTTATTATTGATCCAGAAACTCCCAATGAATCTCATTTCCATGAAGAATCGTTGAAATACATTATAATGGTAGGACTTCATTGGGTATCTTGTCAAATGATATATAATAATTCACATTGGTCAAGAGGATAATAATTCATGCTCATCACACCCTTTTGAGGGGACTATTTACAATTTTGAGACCCTCTTATTGATTTACAATGTGATCATGAATCCTTTTTCATTATCATGTGTGTATGATAGGTATTATCATGATGTTAAAATTATTCCAAAATATGCATGGTTTTATAATCATATGTATGTATCTAATGTTCTTCATAAATCGATGTATGTGTTTGTATTTGAGGTTCTCCATCAATGGTAACCTCTGTATAATAGGATTGGATATTATTGGGTCATTTATTAGGACAACGCTAGTTTTAAAACAAGTGGTGGGCACTCTGGAGTTTTTTTATCATTTAGGGATATGAGATTTCTTTTCATGTCAATATTTAACCCACATAATGAGCTTCTTATGTTTCCTTGAAAAACTAATCAAAACTCACATAATTCGGTGCCAATTAATTGGGAACATCACCTTTTATGGTCTTGTGATAAGGACCCAAACATTTAGTATAACATACTTTGACATGTATTCCCTGGTGAAAGGTTCCTGGTCTCAGATGGTGTGAGACTTATACCAAGGTATATCAAGGGTCTAGAGGAGATGTGGTCTAATTGATGGGTATGAACTTATCAGTGTTGTGTCCAGGAGAACATTAGGGTTGATGGGGGTGATGGGTTTGCACCTCCTGGAGGATTCTGATGTGTCCCAATTAGATGGGATTCAAAACACAGAATGTTTAGAAAGTTTTTGGATTAAACATATCGATGTGGTCCTAAATTATTGTATATGGTTATGGATTATGCATGGAAGCTGCCTATTTAAGGGGGTATGATTGATGCTTACACTCAGAAGGATGCCCATTTGATGATTCTTCATTGGTAATATATTCCTTTTAATGTTGCAGAATGGTCTTGAGGATTACACTATATAAGAGTACCATATTAATAGATATTGGGGATTAAATTTTTGGATAATGCCGATAGTATATATGGTTTGGGATTATGTAACTAAGCGGCCCATATCGAATATGGTTGAGGATTATGCATGGAATAGGACCATGTGGTTTGTGATCATGAAGATGTCATGATCACCACTAACCTCAAAGCCCACATGAGTCATGCTTGGAATGAGAAACTAGATGATGTAAGAGATATAATGATCACCTGATTCACTCTATCCAATAATGTACGAGATGCTAAATCCCAAGGGAGAGGGAGAGGTTATTGAATATTCTTATCTCTTATTTTACATTGGCAACTACGATAGTAAAATTTAGTGATCTATATCACAACATCGCATTGCTAAGTAGAAGGGGAGAAAAAGTTCCTACCCTCACATTAACGACCATGGGATTACACCAGGATGGATGCCCGAAAAATTCATTTTGTGGGGTGGGGGATATCATTCCTTGTAAAAGGTTAAGGCAAGCATGAACCTTACCACCACTAATCAAAATGGGGAGGTTATGGAGGGCACCCCATGGTTGTAACACTCACTATGATGGGAATGTAATGATATAGAAAATATAAGGGTCAACTTTATTGAGAAGGATTCATAGGTGACTCAGCTTTCTATGGGTTTATAAAATCAATAGGTTAAGATGAGGTTCCTGGTGATCTTATCATTCATGTGAGGTTTCATTGAAGGGGTCCTTGTCCTAATGCTGGTAGACTGGTTCATAGAGGGGCCAACATCGTGGATGATTACACTATGTATGGGAGTGATGTTGGATGGATTGTAGAATGCACTATGATTCCCCATTCCGAATAAAATTTTCATAAATGGAATGTTGTTCCCTCAATGTAACATGTTTCTACATGGGTGAGGGTACCATTCACATACTCTTATGCTATGGGGACCTAGGTTCTTTTCCGGTAGCTTGTTGATACATGGGGCTAGTTTCTATTTTCATAGTGTGTTGTTACATGGTTTTGAGTCTATCCCATGTGGAATTTTTCTATGCGGGGAAGGGTTCTTCCAAAATAGTGTTTTTCTATGTGGTGATCTTGTTCGTGAATGTTTTATTTGTTTATTCCCAATGGAGTGGTGTCTGTAAGGGGTTATGGTTTCATAGATAGCAGAATGATTAATTATTTCCTACATAATTCTATGAAGAATATTAGTAGCTGTTGGTAATCAACTAGTCTCTCAATTCATCTTGGAGGCTCTTCATTTTACGTATACACATCACTCAACTCCTTCATCTCTCATCTATCCTCCTTCTTCATAACTCCCATCAGGGTCCCTTTATATAACCCTAGATGGACTAGATACTAAAATTAATCGTATTCTACAGTTGGACAGAAGGCTTATTTTGTGGGATCCCAAGAAAAATTCATTGTCCCATGACTAACTATGTTAGCAAGGAGAGGTCGTTCGTACGGGGGGGAATCATTGGTAGGGGTAGAAATCACCACTCAACCATAAAAATGAATTCATTACATTTTTTAGAGTAGGTAGTTCCACATCATCGCATGAACTATTTAGTTCATAGTGATGGTCGTTCTTGGGGAAAAAATCACCACCCAACCCTGCAGATGAATATGGGTTCATTCATGGGTGTCGGTAGCACCACCTCTTACTGTGAATAATTACCTTTGTAATGAAACTTTTGAAATGGAATAATTCCATGTGGAGTAGTGGTCCATGATGTTATTTTTGATTCTCATGGAATCGAGTAGCCCTTCACTACATCACCGCATAGAATAGTGTTTCTTAATATCTTTATCTGTTTTTATTTCCAACCTATTTCGATTATGACATATCTTATTCTTCTATGATATTTTTTAAGACCCTAAAAATTCTTGGCATTAGAATGGGTTCTAATCAGAATGAAGAGGATACTATTCCGATGTAGAAAGAGAACCTATGTTGAACCAGTTTTCAGTATCCAAGGGGACCTGCAAGAGAGGACCATACATATAAATAGGGGTCCAATATAATTTTTCAATTATAGGAATTTTTATAAAAATGAGTTCTCTATAGATTATATTGATTACTTATGCTTCCACGTAAAACTTTCTTTGTAGACATCCTTTTCAAAAATTGATGTTCCTCACCCATGAACTGAAAGTAACATCCATGAATGGTATGTCTTGATCTTATACATAGAGGCCTGATGCATTATGAATGGATCATTTCATATTGTTTTTCTTCATATGAAAACACATCATGGGTTAGTTACATCACGACCAAATTGATTGTGGGCCAGTGCTTCATGGGCCGGTGTTTCATGAACCAGAACCTTGTGAAGTGAAAGGCTTCATGAAATGAAGGGTCACTAGAGAATTACCTCATGAACTGATATTTTATAGGACTTCATACTTCACCAAATTTTTTAAAAACAACTTTCTTTACTTCTAAATTATGATGTAGAGAATTAGATCCACCCTACATATGATTTTCCTACTGCTGCTTTAACTCTCACATCTATTGATGAAAGAGGAAGGCTATGATCAGTTCTTGTTGAAAAATAAAACACCATCATCCCACTTCATCAACTACTGGTGGGACTTATTAGTTCTGATCAGAGGGGGTATCCAGTCTCATACATGCAACCCCATTATGGATTCGGCCTATCATATGATGTTGTGATTATATAGCCACACCCAAAAAATCAACTTGTAGCCTTTATAATATAAAATAGATACACCCCCTAATATAACATATCTGCGATGTATAAATTTTTCAAGAAAAATCATGTTGTCAGGTATCTTTTTTAATATGATCCCCGATTGCTGGTGGAAACCAAGCAGACACTAGATGATAAAATCAACTATTATCACAACATTATATAGTAGGCCACAAAAGAATGGAAACTGGGGTGGTCATCAATATGGGACATTCTTACCAGGGGATTATTATGCTTAGATTGGTGGTGGAATTATTTGGATCACTAGTCATGTGAAGAATTTAATACTATACTGAAGAATGTGAGTATATACAAGGTTTTCTGGGTATCACAAACATACTCTAACCAAAAACAAATGATTATACCACATATACATATAAGGTGGGATTTAGACACTTACACCTTCTAAATAGTATGTGGGGAGGTCAGCATCAGTATATAGGATGTTTTTTTTGACTAAAATGGTTCCATTAATATGTGATATTTATTATGTTTTTCTACCACCCTCTTCGGCCTGAGACAACACATTGAGGACCCCCCTTATTTCTAAGAAAATTATTCAGTAATCAATGAAGCTACTAAAAGGTGTCCCATGTTTGCAGTAAGATGTGTCATTTTTTGATTTGATTAATGCATTTTATTTATAAAAACGCGATGATCCTTGAACAAGGAAGCCATAATATTTTCATTCCATTGAGACCGGAAGGCTTCTGGGTACCTAGAAAACCAGTCTTAAATAGGTTCAGTTAAATGAGTGGGGATGGAAGATCATTCCTAATGCTGACCGGGGGTTCTGACTGGAAACCTTTCATGGCATGTTTTTGAGTGGCTGAATATTACTGGTGTGTGATTCTAGTTCTAGGGTCAGAGTCATGAATTTTATAATGGAGTCTCAATTTGAAACTGGTTGGTGTATTAAACTTTCCATTTTGATGATGGTGACAATTTATCATTTGTTTGGACAGATTAGTGGGGGAGGCCACCAGACCTTGTGGGTCCCTCTAAATGTAATTTTCTGTTGGGTAGCATCAAATATTATAGGGTATATATATATATATATATATAATCTTTGATGATATAAGATACTACCAAGAAACCATTCCACCAAAACATATGTAGGGTCATGTAATTAGAAAAGAGTGAGTTATAAATAATCGACCAATATAACTAGCATGATAATTAAACTTTTAATCCTCACATTCCACCTTCTAGTACCTTGGTGAATGACAGATCTAATTAATTTTCTAGGTGAGTATATTTTATGTCTTAACGGGAAGGCATCTTGGTGTCCGTGATTGATGGGAAATTTATATGTGAGGGGTACACACTCTATAGATTCATATGTCAGTTCAACTGTGTCCAAATGAGGTTTCCCTCAACCATAAACGGTGCACACTAAGAGAAACACTTTATGATATCTCAATAGCTACAGATGTTATTCACATGGGAGGACACCCACTACCTTATTGGTCTTCTACCATCCATGGGTTTCGAGCATGCACATATCATATATTATGATGAAATCTGGAACAGATCTTTCCCTAAAGATCATCCAGGAAAAATAATTCCTGTTATTAATGAACAAAAATATACCTAAAGCTGGGGTTAAACAGAAGAAAATAGAATTTTATTCTAGTCCCAGAAATCAACCAAAGAAATCCATCATTTATAAACCACCATGGAAGGTTTTGAGGGCCTAGGGTTCAACTCCCCATGATTCTGGCATTAAAACTCAAGGAAAAGTGTCCATTTATCTCAATATCAACATTCTAACATCATGGAGATAATGGGAATCTTTAAGGAGTTCTCACACAGCATGCACATTGTGTTTATTTTTGTATGAGAATGGGGTTTCTTTGAAAAGATATGAAAATGTAATAGAACCCACTGTTATCTCTTGTGATTATTACCCTTAGAGGAAGGCAATCCATCTTCATGATCATGATCACTCAATCCATTCCGGGATAAACTGACAGAAATATTCATGGAGAGTTCTTTTAATAGTTAGGTATGAAGTCAATTAAGAATAAGAGGATGATTGTCCCACCTTTGGGGGTGTTGATTAAATCAATCCTCAAATCCCAACTGGGACTGGGGAAATTCCTTTCTCAAATATGGGGTATTTTAAGAGTTCAACACCTAAGGGTTCCATGGTGGTTGATGATCCTATAATGAAATTACGGCAGGTAGAACCAACCTTGATTATCATTGATGACATTCCAATATTATATATTACCATCATTGTTGCTTTTATATAGGCTTGAAGAGAAATGTAAACCCTAAAATCAGTCACATCGACCAAATATATTTGGGAAACACTCTAGGAAGAGCCCATTGAACTTTATGGCTTCAAATGGATCACTAATCCCATGTGGATCTCTACTCAAGAAGAACCCCATGTGGAAAATATATATTTGAAATAGATAAAAAAACATGTATCCACTCTTATAATGGCATAACTTACTGGTTCAAATGAGTACAGAGTATAAAAGTGATCATGAAAGGGATAGAAAATAGATGAAGTTGTAATACAATTGGTTATACAAAATCTTTTTCTTTTTCTTCTTATAATGACCTTTAATCCCTACTCCTAATCTTGTAGTATCCTTGGGAGATTCATGAACAATTTTCATCCACATAATAAATCCCAAGGGGCACCGTAACTGGGGGGAATGTCCCTCTGGATGTGGGAGTCTTCGGAGAGGGAACCCATGGAGAAATGGAACTATAAATGCTTTTTTTCTGATCCTACAGGGGAATATCCCCCCCACCCTAGCCCACAGTTCTTTCAAGGGGATCATCCCAATAGAACACCATGAAGCATCAAAGAATGCCATAGATGATGACACGCCTAATGCTAGGGATAATAGTTGACTATTTTATTTCATTATGTTGTTGTCAGGTTATGTGTCTTCATTTTCTGACTAATATTCCTACACATGAATTGGAATAACACCAGTGAGTAACCAATAAGTAGTCTCCTAGAGTCCTATAGACCACACTTCTTCGGAGATAAAAATGATAAATCCAGTGGCACTAGATGAACATGATAGGGATCCTAGGAAAATTAAGGATATTGGGGGGACATAAATCCATAGGGGTATCTTTTAATGTTTAAATAACCTCTTCCATATTAGTTGGAATGAAATTGGAGGTCTAATAATCAACTGATCATATTGATCCTCTATATTAGGAGTAAAATGTGATGTATCTAGTGGTAGAACCTGAATTGATGGGGAATCCTTGACCACTAAGGACATCAAGGAGATCCCAATCCCTATGGGTCATCAAGATCTTTATCAAATGAATTATTCTCCCATATTAGGGGTGGATCAAGTGGTTTATGTTCCAAATAATCATATTAATATTTCCCCCCATGGGAGTAAAACCTCGGAAGAGGGATGGATTCATGCTTGATGAGAATCAGAATCAGATGTCATCCCTACTACCATGATGATTATTCATGCAAGTAAAATTTCAGTGAGCAACATTCTGGATATCGATGTCCTGGGCAAGCATGAGTTTGCACCAATGGTGTCTATGGAAAACAGGAAATCCTATTTAAAAATGTGAATGTGACATCCATTATTCCATGTGATGATGAAATAATGGTGGATAGAGATGTCATTGTCCTAACGAGTGGAGGTCTGTTCTCCAAGCTTCCAACCATTCCCTATTTCATTTTTGTTTTAGGTGTTAAATATTTCAATTTTTAACTCAGTAATTATACCCACATAATTTTTCCATGGATTTTAATGCTCTAATATTTATAATTATTGATACAATAAGGGAATTAACTTTTGGGGGATCGAGCCAAATCATGGCTATTTAATCAAGACCCTATTTGGTGGTGCTTCTTCATGAATATATCATACCATCTGAGAGTGATTCTAATGTAGACCAAGAATATTGAAATGAAATTCATGTTTCCCCCCCAAAAAATATAGAAGGACATGTGGTTGTGTATTTCTCAGACCCCCATGCAAACATGCCAACGAAACATCCCAAATTGAACTCCATGAATTTATTTCTTAGGTATGGGGGTTTTATTATAATTTCATCCATGAAAAAGTGAAATAACGGATTGATTCCGAAGTGAGACCTTCAGGCTCCACTCACACCATTACAATATAAAGTCCATGGCCCACCTTTACCCAACCGAGAAGATCGATATTAATGAATTTACTAGGAGTACTAGGATAGTCTCAAGGTGACAAGGTGAGATTGTAGTGTAGAGGACATCAATGGAGCATCTAACTCAAGAGGTGGAGAAACATATCCAGGAACTTGAGAATCTCACGAAATAATTATAGTGCACTGTATAATTACTTTGTGAAGGGAAACTATTGGTGATGGTGGTGGAAAAGTTAGGAATGGATTTTGCACAGAAGATATAGGCACTTTGGGATAGTGAAAATGCTAAGACTGCAACCTTGTACGAGCTCTACCGATCATAAAGGATCTGGACCAACCTCTAATCCAAATATGTGAATCTGTCATGAAGGCTCTATAATAATAACATCTAATTCATATATAGAGATTCCAGGTTTTTGATACTCCACCATTCCAGTAAATAAAAACGTTTTTCTCTTAAATGCTCATCTTTTTCCTTTTCCTACTATGATAATTAATAAAAACTGGTCTCATATTAAAAGATAATCTCCATTTTATTTTAATTTCATGTTTCATATGGGATAACCAAATTGACATGACCATCTAATGGTCTAATTTGGGTCTTATCCAATGGACTCAGTGGGTATAATTTTTAATATTTATAGAGTTACAGGAAAAACCATACAAACATTGTGCCTTTTCTATTACCATCTGAATTTTTTCCTATGTCCACTACAATGCCGGAATAATAGGAATAACATGAAATTTTATTAGGATTCCCATTGTGGGAATTCAACCTAAAAAACATTGTTCCTTTTTTGTTTTTCATTTCTCATTTTCTTCCTAAACCATTTAAATCAAAATCCTTGATGCTCAGTTTGTGATCTTACTTACCCCCTTATCAAAAACGTGATGTCATGCAAAATGTCATCTATACATGCCCAAACTTGATGCGCAGTTTCTGATCTCCATTTGTTTTTATTCATAAAAGATAATCTCCATTTGTTTTTTCATTTCTCATTTTCTTCCTGTTAAGGATGCAGTTTGTGATCTTACATACCCCCTTATCAAAATCCTTAATGCGCATTCTACCTGGTAAAATCGACATTCCCATAATTCTAAGGGAAACTGACCTCTATGCATGCCCAACCTTCTACTAAGGTGTTATTCCCTTCTTGATCCATACTTGTTTGATATGTAAAATCTACTTTTATCTTTATTTATATCTTGTCGACTCCAATTGCAGTATTACTCAAGAATTATGTTAATCCCATAAATTGATCTCTGATCTGTATTCATGTATATTATGGAGTCGTCAACAAACATGATATGGGAATCCATTGGTAGGTTTTGTTTCCTTCAGTAAGGGGGGATGTCTCCCTCCTCAATTCCTATGTAAATCCGATGGCTAAGCACCTCCTGCATTAGGATGAAAAGTCTTGGAGAAATCAGGTCTCCTTGACTTATCCCTCAAATAGCCTTCAAAACCCCGTAGGATCTACCCATAAAAGAGACTAACAGCCAAGGGGAGCTGAAGCAGCGAAAAAGAATATCACGTACCCTCACTATAAACCTCATGTGAATCCGAGATCTATTAAAGAAACCCCATTCCAGATTATCATAGGCTTTGCTCATATCCAAATTGATGATGATATTAGACCCATTAGACCTGGTGTTAATTTCTCTGATCATTTCCTGGGTGAGGGCCATTTCACCTTGAATTGATCTACCTTTTACAAAGCCATGTTTCTCAACAGAGATGAACTTGGGAAGAAAATTAGACAACCATTGATTAATAATAATCGCCAATATTTTGTATGGAATGTTTCACAGGCTTACTAGTTTATAATGAGATATTGAGGAGGGATCATTGATCTTCGGGATAAGCACCATGAACATCGCACATGCCACCCGGGGGAGGCTTCTGCCCCGAAAGAAATCCTGGATCACCCCTATGATATCATTCTTGATCGTATCCAATGAGTCTCTATTAAAGGATCCTAGTAATTATTCTGGGCCCAGGGCGCTCTCTGGATTTAACTTCATCACGGCCTCATAATAAACATTTTATGAAATCATTTTTTGAAAACACGGACATTGATGATAATTATAACCCCAGTAAATATCTATGAATAAACAATCTCTGATAAGAACGAGATTTGAATAATTATCCCTTACATAATGTACCATTTATTACAAATGTGTTTGAGACTGATATATAGTGGGATTAAACATATAATTTACTTGTAATGGAACCATAATAATATTTATGATATCATATATGATTCACTAACGACTTTATATTAACCGTTCATTTGTCAATTCAAAGATAAAGCAGCGTTTTGGGTAAAATTGTTTCATTTATCATCTGTGATTTGACTTGTAATTATTCATACGATTACATAAATCATTATTACATACTTCAAGAATATAAAACATAATTTATATATATTCAGAATATAGTAGATACATAAATGGAATGAAATACACCATTCATGTAGACGATAGGCCGTCTGTATGCATGAATGTTGTTTTCCTTTCCTTATTGACTTGAATGGAAGTAAGTAGATGACATATATATATGTACATAAATCCAACAACATTATTATGTCATATATTTCATTATTATTCAATGTATATACTTTAGAATCATTCTAGAATGGTTAACATGAAATATTTATCTCATCGCATCGTGGAGACTGTAATCCGTATGTACGCACGAGCGATGATATGGTTCCCATAATTATTGAGTGGTATTGGAGTGGATGATAGAATATCTTAGAATTATTATCATTTTATAATAATCGTATATAGATATTCTTTACACCATTATACTTATCCAAGTAATGTGGTGGTGGAAAACAGATTACACCACGTTGTGGAGACAGTATTTCGTACATACGCACGAGCGGTGATTTTCTTTTCTGTAGGGTGGACAGAAGGTGAAATAAGGTTGTTTAATATTTATAATATAATATAAATATATTATTGATACTTATAAAATTACCTTATAACTAGAAATATAAAAAATAAGATGTAGAGGGGTAAATAAATTTGAATGAATCGGTAAACGATATTAACTATTCTTTGACATGCCTCTTCTAAACCTATTATTAGAGCACTAAAGTGGGTATTTGAAGAAGATAAAGACCTCCAGTATGTTTCTATGGAAGTGTAGAAAAGAAATGGACATGGATTTTTAGATAATAATGGCTCAAAATGTTGTGAAGTGGAGAGGGAGGAGGTTCCCTTTTATAAGATAATAGAGGGGAAATTTTGGAAACCTCCAAAATATTAATTTATTATAAACTCATACTCCACATAAAAACCTCTAAAAATTTATCAATTAAAATATGATATGAGATAGGGTTGTAATCTCATCATCCAATTCAATTTATAATTGTTTTTTTATTTTAAACACTATAAATTTGATTTATCCTTATTTAATCTATTTAATTTTAATTTTGGTGATAAGATTATAAATTATAAATTGTTATAAATACTTACTTATGAGTTTTTAATTGTACATAATTGGATAAAATATGACATTTAAGACATTATAAATTTCAATTTATAATTTTAAAATATATTTGTGAATTTTAAACAATTTAATAATATGTTATTTTTATAAAATATCAATAGTGTCAATTTGGAAACTATTCAATTATTTGAATACAAATAAAATCCACAGAGAAGATATATTCGAAACAAAATATTTAATAGATCTGTAACATGTAATATGCTTCTTACAAACTCATGGAGAACATTAAATAGTTCATATAATATTTATTCTAATATTTATAATACCATTTATTTGATATTTCAATCAACAAAATAATTTCTACATCACTAATGTGTCACCTTCAATGTTAATTATTTAATCCCTAAAAATTGTAAATAAATTTATATGGTTTAGATAATTTTATTATATTCTTGGTGACTATTATTGTTCACAGGTTTATTAATTTTATCACTAAATTAAAATTATTACACATGTAAGATATAAGAGAGTGACTTGTTGTCACTTTCTTTGGTTGAAATAATAATTACATCATTTCCATGGTATAAACTCCATGAAATGAAACTATTCCAACCCTTAGGTGATATGGGTCGACTTTTATTCATCCAATAGAATTTTAGAAGGTGTTATGGGAATTTTATAATCTTATTTTTACCCTTAATAACCTGATTTATCTTTAATTCTAGTAAATAATAGTTACCGTATTTATTATTCATAATATCAAAAAAAACAAAAAAAAAACATATTAACATAATTTGGACCCACTAAATTAAAATATTAAATCCATTTTTTAGAATTCAAAACAAGGAAGTTTCAGTAATTAATTTAAAATTTATCCTGTTGTTAAGAAAATGGGTTTTCAAAGTAAAAACGTTGCCAAAGATTGAAACGTCTTTACATATGAATTCAAGGTAAAATTAATGATAATGATTTACATTATATTAAAGGGTTAAAATATATTATATTCATACTTTAAAGATATTAAATTTTATAATTTAACCATATCAATTATATTGTTGAAAAAAGTTGTTTTTAAGAAAACATTTGGCGTATTTTTCCTATTTATCAAAATATGAAAATTAACAGAAATATATAAACTATTTATCCAAAGATAATTTTTCATATCCTTATTTCAATTTATAAGTTTTTTTTCTCATATTGAATATATAAACTTGTAAAAAAATTAGATTTAATATGGGTGCTCCATCAAAAGGCAGCAAAACTGCATATTTTGAAAAATAATTTTTTTACATGAAAATGTTATTTTGTTCTCATACCATGTTCTAGAATATGTGTTAGATAAACTATTATGTAATAAAATTCAAAATGTAGTTAATACTACTCATAATGGCTTGTTCATAACAATATAACGTTTATTAGTGATACTCGGTATTGCGTTCAACACACTTTTTTGGGGGAGGTCACTCTTTCATGCAACACAAGCCTAGAATAGTGTTTGAATATACTAAAAGATAATATGGTGTTGTTTATAGTGCATGATTTTTGGGAAAAAACCCTCAAGGTATCATTGAAGCACTTTTGAGGTGATTGTGTTTGATGACAAAGTGGACATATGTGCTGTGATTGTTGACAAATAAAACCAAGACATACAAATTTGTTGACAAAGGGGTTTTCATGGTAGAGTGTCGAGTTCAAGAGCCGTGGTCAACGATCTATGTTTTATTAAAGAACCTCGACAAAGGAATGGATGATCTGGAGGCGGTACAAAAAGAATAGATACAAGGTGGCACTGTTTTCCATTGTTTGCCAAATTTTTGGTCCTGAAAATCGTCAAATGATGAAAAGTGGATTTTGGGAATGGGACTTGCACGCCATATACTTGAAGTCTTGGAAAATTGTGCACCATATATTTTTCAAGATCAGATCATCAAAAAATGGAAAAGGGATAAGTATCACGCACGTATTGGTGGTGTCATGCAAGTGACTTGCGCGCCGTGGAAGAGACTTGCACGCCGATGCCTTGGAAGCTTGAGAACTTGTGCGCCTGTGGGTTTTCAAGATCAGAAGATCAAAATACAGAAAAGGAAAGAGGTTCGCGCAAGTTTGGAATTGGGGCGCGCATGTGACTTGTAGGGGAAGAGACCTACGCACCAAGACGTGCGCGTTGAGGTGAGACTTGCACGCCGCCGCGCAGGGGTGACCAAAATGCCTATAAATGATGGACCAACCCCCCCCCCCCACATTCTTCAATGGATTTAAAAACATTGAGAAATCAGAGATCTCGTCGCACGGGTGTGGAAGCCATGCAAGTGGTGGTGTGTCGTTCAAGTGGGACTTGTGCTCCAGATTTGAAGAAGTGTGATTGTTGTTAGTTGCACGCCCGTAGTAGTTTGGGCATAAAGGGAAGTGTGTCACGCAAGTTTGGAGTTGAAGAATCTTGTGTCACGGAATTTTCTATGGTAGAATTGAGTGCCTGTTGTGACTTGTGCACTGATATTTGTGTGCCAGATTGGACTTGCGCACCAAGTAAGGTTTGTTTTTTCCAGTAGTGTTTTCAGGCTGCGTTGAAGCTGGATGTTTGCCCGATACCTTCAGTGCAAAGGGAAATTTATCTATGGGTGAAAGTTGGACTTCAAAAGATCATACACATACAACGGAGGATGTATTCATTAGAGATAATGAAGAGGCCTATATGTCTATAAACTTTGAGTGGAACCTTTACAAGAGCAGTGAGCAAAGGTAGAGGAAGAAGATGATCCTCTCCACCGGCAGTGAGCTAGAGAGAGAGAAACAGGGAGTGACCCTTGGGAAAGCCGTGAGCTGACCATAATCCTTGTAAAGGCAGTGAGCCTGGGAGAGAGTGACAATTCCCAAACCTTGTAATCCACAACTAGTGATGTTTAATGGAATTTGGTATGACCTGTGGCTTGTCGACATAAGCTCCTTGGACGTAGCCTTTAGCGGTGAACCATGTATAATTGATGTGTCATGTGCTTGATTTACATTCTATTTATATTGTGAAACAAGAAAGTGAGAGAAGAGTTTTTTTATTAATAGAAAAACAAGATCATAACAGGGTTTTATTTTAAATTATTCATACCCTGATTCACCCACCTCTTAGTGTATTCATCCTTGGGGACATATCAATTGGTATCAGAGGGAAAGGTTGATATTTGTTCTTCTCTCACTAGAGGTCATTAATCATAAAGGGATTCTGATCTTCGACGGTTGTATTTTTCAGATATGGAAGAATCAAATGCAACACTATTTCTGATCTTTGGGAATGGATGTGTTTTCAGCAGCTATGCATGGTAACATAGATGATATTTATAGTGGTGCATTATCAGAAGCTGAGCATTGAGAGTTGGATGCTGATGAAAAAGCAATCATATCCTTTGGGGGAGCTCTTTCCCATCCCATCTACAGAAAGGTGATGTCATGCAAAATGTCACATGCCATGTGGGAAAAATACTAAATATATATGAAGGAGATACAAAGGTCAGAGAGGAAAAG
This sequence comes from Viscum album, assembly GCA_963277665.1. NCBI lineage: Eukaryota > Viridiplantae > Streptophyta > Magnoliopsida > Santalales > Viscaceae > Viscum > Viscum album. The sequence continues at coordinate 1,285,774 of CAUJRU010000164.1, forward strand.
CTTCAAGTGCTCTAGAATAAGTATGATGATTTGAAGATGAACCTAAATGAGTCTATTGATGAATTCTTTGATAGGTTATATATTGTTGTGGAAGATATGAGGGGACTTAGTGAATTCATTGAAGACATAAATATAGTAATGTTCATCTTGAAGAAGCTTCCACCTTGGTTCAATCCGAAAGTATCAGTACTAGAAGATAAAGATCCCAAAGAGCTGACATTAGGCAATTTTCATAGTACCTTGGTTGCATATTAGATTAGGAATGATGATAACCAGGTTGTGGAAAAGGGGAATTCCAGAAGATGGCATTTAAGGCCATGAAGAAGCACAACATTGATGATTCTCAGGAAGAAGAAGAGGCAGATGAGGTGATGTCATTCCTTTCTTCAAATCTGCAAAGAAGAAAAAAAATTTTATAGGGAAACTTCCACTAGCTTGCTTTCGATATGGAAAGGTTGGTCATCTTGAAGAAAGGTGCCCCAAAATGTCTTAAGATAATGATAATGATGATGACGAAGTCGAAATTCCCAAGAATAAGTCTTCGGCATTTGTGAAAGGGAAGAAACAATTCAAGAGAAATTTTGCCAAGAAGAAGAATATTCTTTCACAAGAAATTGATAGTTCAGAGGAGTCTGAGGATGAAGAGGTTGAGGAGTTTGAAAATTGTAAAGATCATGGACAAAATGCAATGGTGGCTATTTTCGGTAGTGATCAATAAAAGGAAGAAACATAATATAATGAAGAAGAAGAATAAATTTAAGGTAGAGTTGACACGGAAGCTGAATTAGAAGAAGCTCTTGAAGAGATAGATATTTGGAGAGAAAAAACAAAGAAATCCAACAAGGAGGTACATGATGAAAACTCCACATGCAACAGCAGGAAGACAAGAAGACTGACCTTGTAAAATAAATAGAAAATTTTAAGTCATCAAGGCCAGAGAGCATAGAAAAGGTTGGTGATCATAAACTAACGATTTAAGAATAGAAAAGGGAGATCGAGGGCTTGAACGGAAAATTGAAATATCACGTCACGCGTATCGAAGAGCTTGAAGAGGAAGTTGTCGGTCTGTAAAGAAAATTCAAAGACCAGGAAAAACCTTTGATTCCTAACACATTCCTGGAAAGGAAGGTTTTTACGAAGACTAAAAAGATGAAAGAGGAGCCAAGTAGTTCAGTAGGGAAGAAAAATCATTTGAGATGAGATGTTAAGGCTGTTTTAGGGCTTAATTAGAAACATAAATCTGTTACAATTGAAGTCAGACCGCAAGCACTAGTCCCAAGATTGAATTTTGCTTTAGGCATAAAAAAGAATAAGAATATTCAAAGATCCTAAGGGGAAACTCGAAGTGCTGAAGTACCGCAACAGAATGCACCATATATCAGGTGTTATTGTTACTGGAAGATGAGACATTCACAGTATGTGTGTTCCATATCCAAGATATATCGAAGGAAACAAAAACAGAGGTGGCATCCAAACAGAGAACGGTTTTCCAGAACATATTTCGAAGGACACTATTTTTGGTGTGGAGGATTTGGAAACATGTCTAGGTACTGTACTTTGACCATACAGAGAAATAAGCCAATGAAAAATCAAAATATTTTCAAGCAGCATATCAATAAACCCACAAGTGAGTTAAAAATACAGAATATATTTGTAGATTTTCAAGATGAAGTTGGTCCATCATACTCTGATAAAGAACAGAAGTCTGAATATATGCCGAGGGTGAAAGCAAAATTATGGACCAAGAAGAAGAAAAGAAGAAAAGTAAGTCATTGTGGAAATTGCCCTCAATATTTGATATCGTTCAGGAATATGGATCCTTTACAGTGGATGAATATCCCATATGACAGGGAACAAGGATCTGATTACAGGCATAAAATATGACAAAGAATGAGTTGTCTAGTTTGGGAATGGTAAAGGGATAATGATTTTTGGTTTCATAAAGGCCAAATTTGGGGAAAATGAAATGAGACATGCTAATGTCTTGGCAGTAGAGGGGATTAGTCATAACATACTCAGTGTCAGTCAATTATGTGACTATGGGAACTCTATCTGATTTACCAAGAAGATGTGTGTTGTGAAAGAAAAAGATGGAGCAGTTGTTCTACAAGGAAAAAGGACAAAGGGAAATCTTTACCTTGTAAGTGGGGAAGAAAATATGTGCCTTTTATCCAGAGTGGAAGAACACCAGTTGTGGAATAAGCGGCTTGGTCACCTGTGTCAACTAGCCATGGAAGATACAGTAAAATGTGATGCTGCTAGAGATCTTTCCAAACTATCACGTGATCACACTCATACATGTGATTCTTGTCAACAAGTGAAGATCATCAGAAAGACATATATTCCAAAGGAACAGAAATCAACCATAGTGCTTGAATTGCTGCATGCTGATGTATGTGGACCTATCTCACCACGAGTCATAAATGGGAAAAGGTACTATATCCTTTTCATTTATTATTATAGTAGAATGTCTTGGGTATTTTTCATTACCCATAAGACATTAGTGTTCAGTTGTATCATGCAGTATAGGAGGGAATCAGAAAGGATGATTAGGGAGAAAATTTTGAAGTTTCGTTCATATAATGGTATAGAATTCACAAACAGTCAAGTGGAAGACTATCTCGAGAAACACGGGATAAGTCATCATGTTTCATCAGTGATAACTCCACAACAGAATGGAGTTATTGAAAGGAGAAATCAGATCATCAACAACATGGCCAGAACAATGCTTATTGAAAAGGACCAACCAGAGAAATTTTGGAAGGAAGCAGTTCATTCATCGGTCTACATTTCGAACAGGTCTCTGTTGTGTCTGAAGCAAGGAAAGACTCTGTATGAATTGTGGTATGGAAAGAATACAATGTTGAAATTCTTTCAAATATTTGGAATTCAGTGTTTCATTCTCAACAAAGAATATCGCAGGAAGATTGAGTCATGTGGAGATGAGGGAATATTCCATGTCTACATAGGAAAAAGAAAAGCATATAAATATTTCAACAAAAGGCTGGGAATTTTTTTTCATAACAATTATGTCACTATCGTTGAAAATGAGCATAATACTCAACAGAACTGTTAACAGTTTCACGATGAAAGTGACGAAGAGGTAAGCAACACTGGTGGAGTATATGTGGAAGAAGCTGACTCAGAAGAAGATACTGATGATGATTAAGTGGAAACGAGGTCTATGTCTTCAAGGAAGCCTATGAGTTGAGCTGAAATTGATAGGCAGAATATCATTGGTGATCAGACACCTCTAGTTCATACTCGAAGAATGAATTCATTACAGAAAACATCATTTTTATCTCAGGTGAAAATAATTTTTTTTCCAATGTAGCTGAAGATGAAAACTGGGTTCAGGCTATGAATGAAGAGCTGGATCAGATTGAGAAGAACAAGACGTGGGAGATTGTTTCGAGGCCAGCAGACAAGAATGTCATTGGGACTAAATGGGTCTATCACAACAAGATGAATGAAGATGGCACAATGATATGGAATAAACAATTGATAGTGTGCAAGGGATACTCCCAGATATATGGAATAGATGATGATGACACATTTGCACCAGTAGCAAGGCTAGAGACAATCAGATCATTTTTGGCCAAAGCAGTGCAAATAATGTTCAAAGTGTTCCAGATGGATGTCAAATCGTCATTCTTGAATGGAGTTCTGGAAGAGGAGGTGTATATTGAGTATCCAGATGGTTTTCTCATTCATGAGGATGAGAAAAAATTTTGCAGGCATAAGAAGGTGTTGTATGGGCTGAAACACGCACCAAGGGCATGGTACTCAAGGCTTGACCAGAACATGAAAAATCCTGGTTTCCATCATGGAGGAGTTGATTGCAATCTCTATTTCATCAAAGAAAGTAATAAAATAATGATGTCGTTGGTGTATGTCGTTGACATAATATTTGGCGGATCAGATGAAGCTCGGTGAAGGCAGTTCTCCGAATTCATGAAAAATGAGTTTGAAATGTTAATGATTGAAGAGCTAACATTGTTCCTTGGCTTAAAGGTGACACAAGGAAGTAATGGAACATTAATTTTTCAATCAAAATATGACAAGGAGGTTCTGAGAAGGATAGTAATGGATAATTCCAAGGAGATGAAGACTCTAGTTGCTACCCAGATGAAATTATCAAAAGATGAGGATGGAAAGGCAGTTAATATTACTGAATACATGAAAATTATTGGGAGCATGATGTACTTGACCACAAAAAGGCCTGATATTGTTTTCTCCACATGCCAAGCAGCGAGATATCAGAGTAATCCCAAGGAAATCGACATGATTGTAGTGAAAAGAATACTTCTGTATATCCAGGGCACATTGGATTTCGGCATGACATATACTGACAAATCTCAGACAGAGTTATTAGGATATACTGATGCAGACTGTGCTGGTTCTAAGGATGATCGAAAATCAACGTCAGGTGGTGCATTCTATCTTGGTGGATTGTGTATTTCATGGCTTTGTAAGAATCAATATTTCATTTCATTGAGAACCGTGGAAGCTGAGTATATTACGACCACTCAAGCATGCACACAGTTATTGTGGATGAAGCAGTAGCTTAAAGATATGAGAGTTGAAATGAAGTCTCTGATCGGAATCTTGTGTGATAACTCAAGTGCTATAAATCTCAGAAAAAATCCTTTCCATAACTTAAGGACAAATCACATTGAGAAAAATTATCATTTTATAATGGAGAAAGTTGAGTAGGGAATCATGAAGTTGGAGTATTTCCTAAAGAGCTATAGGTTGCAGACATTCTAACAAAGGCCTTACCCAAGGAATCATTTGAAAGGCATCGACTGGCTCTGAGAGTTCAGTCGATTCCCCGCACTAGAAATAGTGTGGATGTGGGACACACCCCCTCTCCCTGAGGTATGATGTGTTTTTCCCTAATCTGCTGATGAGTTCTCTACTCTATTACAGACTGGAAAGGAGTGGCCTTTGGGTTCGTTGACAAAGGGGGAGAAAATAGTGATTGTTCAAGGGGGAGACAATGTGGATATTTGATAACTCATAAATGATATGGGGAGAAGCTGACAGGTGGAGCAGCCAGATAGGGGGAGTTGAAGCTAGTTGAATGTTCTTAGCCAAAGCCTAGTTTGGACAACATAAGAAAGAAGGCTAAAGAAGTTTTGAAGCAGACAAGGGATAAAGTAGTGAACTAAAAGGGGGAGAGTTTTAAATCTGATAATGATAGAGGTAATCGATCAAAGAATATATATCACGAAAGCTGAGGATTGTGATAAAAGAAAAAGAGAGATGTTGGAATGTGGTAAGAAGATTTCCAACAATTGGTATCAGTTTGGTGTCAACAGTGGATTTTAGAGATGAAGTGATTCATTGATGAACTTTTCATTTACTCTTGTCTCTCACGCCAAGACTTGCTCATGTGGGCTTAGAGTATGTGTTGATTAAATCCTTGATCGCTATCAGAATCTCATTGAGGTGAATGGTGGATGAATAATCAATGATGTATCTTTTTATGGAAGAGTTGCAAACGAACCCAAAGGGGGATATTGTTTGGAAAAAATCCCTCAAGGAATCATTGAATTATTTTTGAGGTGATTGTGTTTGTTGAGAAAGTGGTCATATGTGCTTTGATTTTTGACAAAGAAAACCAGAAATAATTTTTTTTTGACAAAGGGGTTTTCATGGTATAATGTCGAGTTCAAAAGATGTTGTCAACGATCTATGTTTTATTCAAGAATGTCGACAAAGGAATAGATGATATAGAGGCGGTACAAAAAGAATAGATACAAGGTGGCACCGTTTTCCAGTGTTTCCCAAATTTTTGGTTCTGAAGATCATCAAATGAAGAAAAGTGGTTTTCGAAAAAGGGACTTGTGCGCTGTGTACTTGAAGGCTTGGAAACTTGCACACCATATGTTTTTCAAGATCAGATCATCAAAATATGTAAAAGGGATAAGTGTCGCGCAAGTACTGGTGGTGTCGCGCAAGTGACTTGCGTGCCGGGAAGGAGACTTGCACGCCGATGCCTTAGAAGATTGAGAACTTGCACACCTATGGTTTTTCAAGATCTGAAGATGAAAATACGGCAAAGGAAAGCGGTTCACGCAAGTTTGGAATTGAATCGTGCAAGTGACTTACAGGGAAAGAGACCTGCATGTCGAGACTTGCGCACAGAGGTGAGACTAGCGTGCCGCTGTGCAGGGTTACCAAAATGCCTATAAATACTGGACCACCCCTCCTCATTGTTCATTGGAGTTCAACACTTAGAGAAATCGGAGCACCCATCATGCAGGCGTGGAAGTCGTGCAAGTGGTGGTGTGTCACGCAAGTGGGACTTGGGCGCCAGATTTGAAGAAGCACGGTTGTTGTTAGTTGTGCACCATTAGTGGTTTGGGCATAATGGGAAGTGTGTTGGGAAAGTTTGGAGTTGCAGAATCTTATGTCACGCAAGTGCCTAAGGTAGAATTGTGTGCCAGTTTTGACTTACATGTCGATACTTGTGCGCCGGATTAGACTTGCGCTCCAAGTAAGGTATATTTTGTCAGCAGTATTTTCAGGCTGCGTGGAAGCTGGAAGTTTGCTCGATACCTTTGGTGCAAAGTGAAATTCATCTACGGGTGAAAGTTGGACTTCAACAGAGCATCCACATACAACAGAGGATGTAATCATTAGATATTATGAAGATACCTACCGGTCTATAAAATTTGAGTGGATCCTTTCCAAGTGCAGTGAGCAAAGGAATAGGAAGAAGGTGATCCTCTCCACCGGTAGTGAGCAAGAGAGAGAGAGAAACAAGGAGTGGACCTTGGTAAAGTAGTGAGTTGACCCTAAACCTTGTAAAGGAAGTGATCTTGGGACATAGTGATTGTGCCCGAACCTTGTAATCCATAGCTTGTGATGTTTAGTGGAATTTGGTACGACCGACGACTTGTTGGCATATGCTCTTTGGGCGTAGCCCATAGTGGTAAACCAAGTAAAATTTTTGTGTGATGTGTCTGCTTTACAATCTGTTTATATTGTGCAATAAGAAAGTGAGAGAAGAGAGGTTTTCTTAACAGTGAAACAAGATCAAAACAGGATTTAATTTTAAATTAGTCATACCCTGATTCACCCCCCTCTCATGGTATTCAGCCTTGTGGACCTAACAATGCTAATATTGGTAGCATACATCACAAGACATCAATGAAATTAAAAAGAATATTTTTGATAAAATTTCATGGTGTTACAGAACGAGGTCATAGGTAGTTTGTATGGGGTTACACACTGAGGTCTTACATATGTATGGGAAAAGACAATTTGTAACATTTTTTTAGTTGGAACCAGTATTGGGCATTTGGGTGTCACTACATACCCTATAATGGTAAGGATAAAGCCACCCATTGTTCGATATATAATGTAGTTGGTTTTCAGAAATATCCTATGCAATTCTAACCCATACATAGAAACAATTAGGCACAATTACACATGGATAAAACTGATACTAAGGAACCATGCATCACTATTTTTCTTTTAGAAAATAGAATCATTCCAAACGTAGTTATCATAAATCACTCAATTTAGTGTCATGTGATAAGGACATTAGCCATGCAATTAAATATCAAGCAATGTCGGTGTATGGGTCTTCTAGTTTTGTGTTATATGTCCTAGACCATATGTCATGGAAATGATGAGTAATATGATGTTCATAGGGTTGTAATTTCCTCAAATCCCGCAGATGTTAGGATTAAATGTGTAAACCATGATTCCGGAGACTCTCAAATTAGTAGAAATGATATGGTGTATAAACAATTCATTAGGGATTATAGTGATAGATGAATCCTTTCATGGGGAAAAATGACATTGGATGAAAGGAAACTTTTGGGAAACATATGTAGAAATATCTAGGGAATATTATGAATGTCAAACAATGGTTTGCTAAGGATACTGACCCCTCTCATCTCTGACGGCCCGGGGAAGATTGTAAAGATCCTAAATGTCCCAGGGAACAGAATATGATGAATGAAAGGAATGTGTTTGAGTACATAAGAAATATACATACTATATTTATACTTTGGTTTTGAAATTATATACATAGGTCTTACTCATATATAAGGGGGTTATTTATATTTCTTTGATTGATTCATCAATAAGGTTCCCAAACAAGGGATATCTTGTATAGATCATTGTTTTTACATAGAAGATGGGAACATTTTTTTCATGGTTGATTCTATAGCACAAGGGATAGGTAACACTATGTATCTCATCTAAAAAAGAAAAAAAAAATTATTTCTAGAGGTACCATGAAATTTAATGTCATGTGGTAGGGGAATCAGTTCCTTAATGTGAAGAGGATACATCTTTTGTGCCTTTTACAGTCTTGCTACTTGGACCTTCTTATGTGGATTGATACACCTTGATCATATAGGGTATTCCCTACCAAAACTCCTAATCCCATGTGAGCTATGATTTTTGTGAGAAACAATTAAGAGACAATGTATATTCTACCATAAAGAGGTTATGAATCTAAATATCAGGGAATTTTTAATTTTTGATATCAGGACCTGGATGATGAATCTCGGTGTCACTATATATCTCTTCAAAACAAGAATCAAGCCCCACATAGTTCTTAGAAAACTACATAAGATCATCAGAACCATATATAGGTAGGAAGGAATTTTTATCCTTAATGGAATCAGAAACTGAAACATGAGATCTGAGCATCACAAATTTCACAGTTGGGTAGGAATCAAGCCACACATTGTTATAGGAACCCGTCATGTTTAATGACATGTAGTGAGGATGAAGGTGACATAACATGATATAGTGGTAATGATGAGGATATAAATGAAACCAGAGATCCATGAATCACTACATATACTACATAGGCGTGAACCAAGACACACATATTTCTTGATGCAGTTCCCCTCAATAATCCAACTCTGGTACAGTGGGGGAATTTTTCTTAAAATGGAATTTTCAATAAGATCCTTCTTTTGAGTTCAAGTAATTGATTTAGATTGTATTAAATAGAAATTAAATTTATTTTATTTCTAAGATGGTCCTGGAACATGAGGTATGGATTTCACTATATATCTCATATAATGATAATAATGCCACACATACTTCTTATATAGAAATTACCCTATGTAGGTTTTACCCATACACATTGAGGGGGAATTTTTTTATTCATTGGGTGGATATAAAAAATGGATAATCTAGGAATCATTATGTATCTTGTTTAGGAAAGAATTAATCCACATGTATTTGTTGAATATAATATGGTAGATAACCAATTCCAGTGGCAATTTCCTCTTGAGTAATATCCTTATGGTTTTGTGTGGTATAAAGTCACACAGTGAGGAAATTGGCGTCGTGAATTTTATTATTATTTACATGGACTTTGTACCATTAAAATTTATCATCATGAAATCAGGATGATGAGATTTAGGACTGGGCCAAACCCAAGAGGTATAGGAATCCCTACGTAGCCTTCGATGACATGAATCATGCCATACATAGTTTTAGATGATAATTCTCCACGTAGGTCTGATCCATATATTGAGGGGGGTAATTTTCAAATTTTTCATGGTTAGGGCTAGGATATAGAGTCCAAGAATAAATATGTTTTTTTAATTATAGGAATGAATCCATATATAGTTCTTGATAATGGGACTCCATACTTGGATCTGAATCTCACTCGGGAACAAAGGGAATTTCCCCTTTCTCTCACACTGATCAAGCATGGGTTCAGTAAATTGTTGAATCCCATACAGTTTTACATATTATTTTGTGGAATATGATATCCTATTGTTTGTTTCATGTGATATAGATTATAACTACTATTTTAGTGTTATATATTTTATACCAATGGGATAATAACTCTAAAAGGGATATGTGTGACATGGTGGAATCATAAACATGACATGAACAAGGGAAAAATTCCCACACAACATATAATTATTCTTGAGGGGACTCACATATAGTTTTATGTCAAGATTCTTGGTCATGGGATTCTAGTTTAATGTAATGGAGTTTGTACCTGGGGAAGGAGGCTTCCCAAAATGGACATTTATAGCATGACAGAGTTATAATCCCATCATGAATGAGGGCCTAGGAGGCTTAATGGCACCCCATACGTTCCTAATAGCATTTTACATAATTGAAAGTCATTATTTTTGGACCTAAATATTCATTTTAACATCTTATGATAATATAGATTGATTTTATTCCATTTAAAGTAATTAAACTATGATGGTTTACCATTCATTTTATCATCATTTAACTGGGAAGATTTATCATGCAGTTTTTCATTACAAGATTGTGACGATTTATCATGTGATTACATGAAATAATTCTATAGAAACATTGAATATTTGGGGGATATGGTAATCTTTTTATACAATAAAATCAAGGAATAATCCCCATTGGAGTAGACCTTATGTACGATGTAAGTTCCTTCATATATTGGTTCCAACTCTGGTGGTTTCTTTCTAAGTGACATTGAATTTCTGATCACTAACACCATCTCTCATTCATGGAATGATCAGAGGAAATATTTTTGGTAATGGAACATGCGATCCATTTTTGGTGGACTTCCAAATGATTCAAGGTATACATTCTTTTCCCATTTCATCTCTCCTATTAAACCATCCATTTTTTGGATTTCCCATCCATGGATAATTTCTCACATCGAGAAATGTAGAAAGAGGTAATTGAGACTGAATAGTCATCACTGCCTCTATCTCATATACTGAGGATTATAGGGGATCATGTGTGTTATTGCGGGTCATTGTCTAGTAAGATCACACATCATGTAAGATATTTTTCGACCAAGAATATTTATAACTATGTATCATCTTCTTGGGTATATTTTATTGGATCTTAATGAAAATATCTATCTTTCTATTATCCACTGTATGGTAGAGGGATGAATGATTGGACTCGAATTCATGCTCCAAATATTAGATCCCTAATTTAGAAGAATAGAAATTTCTGACATTTTCCATCAGTATTGGGTGGGGGACATTGAATATGGAGATGATATTGGATTTCAAAAAGAGTAAAATGTTCTTTTCCTTAACATTATTGAGGGTCAAATCTTTAGAACACTTGGAGATTAATCTAGTTGTAGTAAGAATATACTTGAACTACTTGGCTCTAGTGGGAGGATATTGTCCCATGATGCTTATTCCCTATTTTGAAAATGGATAAGTGTACATGGTAGTGTGAAGAAACTATGGGTGTTGGTGAATGAATTTGGCATGAACCTGGATGGAAAAGATCTTTATAGTAAATTATTTTTAGTTGTTGACACTCCTTTCCGTCAAAGAGTCTAATGAATAAAATAGGGGAATACCTTAGTCCAAAGTGATTCATCCATTGAAGAAACATTAAAAATTGACAATGGCATGAACACAGATTTCTTCTCCCTTGGGTCATACAAGTTTCATTATGGTCATGCAAGTATACTTTCACGCCACATATTGGTTGCATAGGTGACTTGCGCGCCCTCTTTTACAATAGTATTAGGACATGTGTTATTATAATTATAATATAATTTTTACCTTTAATTACCCTATTTAATTTTATATGTGGATAATAAAAGTCAAAAGTTACTATTCACAAAAAAAATTATTCTCTTCTTCTTGAACCACATTTTACAAACTGACATCAACAATTTTTCTTAGATTTTTTAAATTCAATTCACAGAAATAGTAAAATTGTGTTTAATGGAAATTTTCAAATGCGACTAGAAGATTGGTAAAAGACGGTAAAAAGTTAAATAAAATTTAATATATCTAATATTATTATAAAATGAATCTGATGAATTACATTGTATATATATAGGTATTATGTATATATTTTTACCTATTAAAATTTAAATAAAAAACTATAGATTTAAATGAAATGTTGGTTTTAAACAATAACGTAGTGTTGTTCACTATTCATAAAAAATAAAAAGTGTTCAAAACAATAAAAAAAATTCACCATATGTTAAATTTGATATTCTGAATCCCAATATGAAGTCAATTTTGAAATATAAAATTTAATAAATTTCTAAAAGTGGGTATTACTATTTACAACATCTAGTTTGATTTGTCATGGTGTGTTAAAACTCAATGTTGTGTACAATACAAGCTATTGCATTATTCAAAGTGAAACATACAGTGGAAGCTTGTGGTGTTACATAATAAATAATTTTCTAATATCCAAGAGATATATATAATTGATTCTTTTAAATATTTTGGGTGTTTGATTAGGGCAATTAAATGGATAAATAAGAGATTTAGTTGTTACTAACTCTATTATCCCTTTATAAATTTAATTCTAAATACAATATTTTAAGATGAGACCCTTCTTAATTTATGCCAAAATAATCGAAGTTAATGGAAGTAATTGGAATAGTCTCACAAATATTACCATTTTAGTCATCTGGTCCTTGTAATATCAATAATGGTTTTGTCTAGAAAAAGTGTAATGCACCCAGAAACATTTTCTATCTTGAAGGAACATACCGTACTTCACATCTCATTGATATATGAATGAAAAAACCACATACCCTATAAACCACTAATTACTCTATCATCCTGGAAAAAATGTTAAATTTGGGATCTGGAAGGTAGTTCCTAAATTTATATCAATTGGACGGTAGATATCAAATCTAGTAATGGCCAGGACATCAATGATCCCACCCTATCCCTTTATACTAGAAAACATAATTTCTATGATAAATTATATAGTAGGATGATGGAATATCACCATATGTAAAATATTCTGGAAGTAACTATGTAATATTGTTTTATAGATTTTCATTTATCTATAGCAACTAAGTGATCTAATCTTCAATAGTGATATCATTTTCATTTTTTGGGGGATGATAAAAGTATGAAATTAATGAAATCATTAAATTTCAAATGGAATGTTTGGTGGTTGATGATGGGATTCGTGGTGATGAATTTATTGGTTATATTTATTATATACATTAAAAACTTTCTATATTGATAATGTACATTGAGGTATCAATATGGTTGATGAAAATTTTTTTATAGAAAATTGGATGACCACCAATATCTTTACCAATATAAGGAGTTGAAGATGGGAGAACCTTTCACACTTTAGATGATTGAATGAGTTTGTGATTATATCAACCATGATTTCACTCATTAGATCTATGTGAAAATTCCTCAATCCTAACTGATACCATGTTGATGGAAACAGAGAATCCTATTTCAAAAACTTTTTCTTTCTCAACATGATTGTTCGTCACTAAAGTGTAATTGATTGAGATTATCTTTTGATTCATACCATAAGAGTATCTCATTTGGTCAAATTCTTCTTAATAACTCTTCTAGTGGTTATATTCAGATTTTATCATTTGGTTGGACAATTTCCAATGGCTCATTTGGAGGGAAAATTCACATTGTCTCATTTGAGAAGATGTTACCCATTATCATAATATTTTGGTGAATATAGTATATATAATTCTATAATAATTTGGGAATCAGTAGGGACCCCTCATTCCCTTAATCTTTTCCACTTCTATTACATTATATCTCAAGAGGATGATAAGTAAAATATGTTGAGGTAATTTTGGTCATGACTAGATGATTCCTTCATTCCGTTATGGTGGTATGAACATGATCCACTTATTTTTAGATCATCAACTCATTAAACGATTTCACATCTTTATAAAGTTATTTTTTCCATTATTTTACTTCTTATTTATGTAAAATAGTTCACACATATATTATAAGTGCCTTGGGATTGTTTAATAGAATTTGACCATCATTGAACATCTTTTTAGTATAAAATTAATGATTAAAAATTCCTAGATCATGAAACCCATATTATGAATGAAAGTTAGGTGATTTAGGATATCATCTTAACCTTTTTCATTAACTTCTTGATGTCATTCAACAAAATTTATTTTTATTAAAGGTAGAGATAAATTATCCAAGAACATAGTCATTATGGAAGGAATAAATTTTAATAATTCTACTTCCATGGTCATATCACTGTAAACTTTTTTATTTAATGTGATAGTAACTTCTTATTTCTTCTATGTGATTCTGATTTTTGATGGTGGTTTTTGATAATATATTTCCTTTCTTCACTAGATAACATCATTAACATGTCGTTCTATAGTTATAAAGTCTCAAATCCCAATAGGAAACTTCTAGTGGATTACTGTAGATTAAAATTGATCCTATTGTTATTCCAGAAAGATCTCCCTAACATTATATTTCTAGTTTTAATGTTATTATAGCATGAAAATGTTTGACATTATAATACTTATATGGAGAATATGTTCTTCAAATCCTCTTGTTGTTTTGGGATTCCCAACATTGATTAATACCAAGAAGAAAAATGCCTCATATGGTGATCTAGATATCTCATTCAAAAAAATGATGAGATGTTTATGTTACTAATGTTAGGTGGAAGAGTTTATTAATTCACCCACTTTGGATATGAAATCCTATCCTATTATAATTTTCCATGTTGTTCTCTAAGATAATGCATATGATTAGTGAGAGATTCTAACATTTATTGGGATTCTACTACCTCTTTCTACCTCGAGTGACCTATTGAAACTGGTGGTTGGTATCATTATAAGAGTGGTAAATTTAAATAATAAATCAGTGTTGCAGTCAAATGGGATGACTAGTATGATCTTATGTTTTCAAAGTCGGTCAATTATGACTTTTCCTGTTAATAAATCTCCATCAGTTAAAGAGGTTCAGTTAGAGGATGAGTTCCAACATTAACATAATGATGGTACTCAGAGGGTATGTTTCTCCTAAGAAACTCATTATTTATTTTTCCATGATCTACTATTTTGGAATTTAACTAAAAAATAAACTCTTCTACCAAGATGGATTCTCCATTGTTGGGTGATAGGTGTGTAGTGAATGTGGCTATGAATTTTCCTATTCCACCAATTCTAGTGCATTGAAAATAGGTCCCTATATATTCCAACTCATTTTCATGTTATTGAAAAGTAAAATAGTTTATATAATGAGTTTAGAAACAATGATGACATTTACTAACATAAAAAATATAGAGGGAAATATATATTGAGTTATAGGAGTTATATCCATGATATGGTTGTATTTTTTATCAATGAATGATATTGGAGATGATTTTGGTGGTAAAAATCCCTCTATCCATTTGGGTCGAGATTTACTCTCGGATTTTTTAGTCACCATGGGTATATATGAATTTTATTACAGTATTTTTCTATTGTTGGATTTTATTATCCCTAGGCCATTGTTGATTTATGATGATGGGTATAAAGGATGTCGGTAGTAATAGGGATATGGGTATACACTAGAGTTTCAGCAGTTTATTTCCACAATGGCTCTCCTTTTGTATTCCCTTGTTTGGATTATAAATGATGATACAACATTCTGTATAAATTGTTGTAGAATTATGGAAAAACAATGGTGAAAATGACAATGATTAATGGGATACCTCTTATGAATTTACTAGGGGGTACATGGATATGGTTGAAATCCACCTCATCCTTTTAAAGAAATGTATGTTATGTGTTTTTTAACTCTAGTGAAAGGCTCCCAAAGTGGTTTGAATTAGAAAAAGTTATCAGCTAGTTCTTCATGAAAAGTATTTAATAATATTTCCTATAGGGATTCATCTTCATGAGGATATCACGCTCCAACTACAATGTTGGTATGAAGTAATTCAGATTATATTCTTATAATAGGTAATTAAACACCTAATGATAGAGGAACTGGATTTGTGAAACCAAAATATTGTACCTTTGAGTTGATCTAGTTTTAGTAATAATACCTATATAAAATCAATGATATATTTGTGGGTGGTTTAAATAAACCTTTATTATTGTGTGACTTTTATCTAACTCGTTAGAGAACTATACATCTCATAGAATGTTTTTTTACATATATCCAATTTTGGTTTGGAGATAGAATAAGAAACACATTATTGTAGTATCCCCAATAAGAATGAATGGTTAATAAAATTCTTGCACTTGTAAGGATTTAAATAAGATTCACTATTCTATTTCTGATAGATTCCTATACCAATTAATGTCTTGTATCGGTTACATAAATTCATTTTAAAGGAAGATGATCATTGGGATATAAAAGTGATGCTTTAGAATGTGAGTTGGCTAATTGGATGGTATATAAGGATATTATCACCCCTTTTGGGGGATGTTTTACCAACTATGCGACTCTCCTAAATATTTAATACATATTTTTTATTTCTTCCCAATATCATTTGTAACATTATCCATTATCCATAAGAAATTTAATGAATTACATTATGAATTGAAGAAGAAATTACATCTAAAAATTATATTATCTCGTATTTGATCTATGTATATAGTTTTTCTATATTTGAAGCTATATACATTGTAACTCCTGATTTTATTCCCTTATAGGGAAGAATTGGGTCATTAAAATAAGAGTGAAGAGGTGTAATGAAGTTGGGTCCATGAAACATCTTAAATTCTAATTCAATTATTAAAAAAACTCATGTATCACAATGAATGTTTTATTATGAATCCCATAATAAATTTTTTTTATATAAACATTATACATCATGAAATAATATTAACTATTACAACTAACATTGAGATATAATCATGAAATAACTACAGACACATTAATGTAAACTCCCTAGGCATGAATTATCAGGTGAATATCACTACAATTATAAAAATAGTAAGAATAAATAGAAAAGTAAGGAATATAATATATATTACAAAGGGAATTGTAAAAAATCTTAAAAGAATTATTGAATGGTAAGGAATGATAATTTTGGAGTATATATATAGTATAAAGGATAAATAGACTATTTGGATCTCATTGTTTCATGACCGATGGTTAATATAAACATTTTAAATTATGACCATTAGTAATAATGTTACCATTAAATTAGTGTATATAAATGTTAATTATGATATGTAATTGATATAGAAAAGAGAAATGATGGCCTTAACCTATAATATCAGGCATTTTGAATCCTATTTAATAGAATTCTAGTGTTATGTAACATCACATATATTTTCCCTTGACCAAAACCATGTAGATATTCAATAAGTAAGGATTGAGTGACATTGAACATGGGAGATTTTAATGTTAGTGGAGATCACCCCAATAACTTATTAGCTAAGTCACCCCAATATTGTAAAAAAACCACACACCATACATTTAGCGTGTATTTTTATCTAATAAGGGGTTATGTATCTGGACCCTAGTGTTATAATGGTGTAATTATCATCATCGAAATTAAATAGTGTTTTCTATAATTCCATTTTCATTATTATTTTATTTAACAGCATAAACATGAATATAAGATAAATATGTTAAATATTTTTTAGATATAACAAATACATAATTATATTTTTGAAAAAAAATATAATTTCAATTAATATTTTAAATAAAATATGTTATCCTGAAATAGTATAATGAAATACTATTTATTTAAATACAAATGATAATATTATTTTGTAATGACCCTGATGATTTTTATAAGTGTAGTTAATTGGATTTTTTCATAAAAATTATTATTTCTAAATAAATATGCTTTTTAATTAGAATGATAAAATTATAAAATTTATAAAATTATATTTATATAATAAGTCTTAAATTGGAATCTAACACTTCTAATTTTGTGATGGTGATTTTTTTTCAATTTTCAAAAATACTTTATTTTTCTAGGAATAGTAAAAATGTAGTTGTGTGTTTTTTGATTTTCATATGACTTCATAAATATTTAATAATGATATAATAATTAAAATAAGTTATAGAAGATAAAAAATATTTTATTTTATCAATATAATGTATTTTATTTAATTTGAATTATATTCCAAACCTATTAACAATTTTCAAAATTATAAATTCAAAATTAATCTTTTAAAAACTTTATATTGTGGAAAAAAAATTCCCCTGAAAAAAAGTATTATAGAAAAATTATTTTTGGTATTAAAAATAAAAAATTTCAAAAACCACTTTCATTATTTCATAAACCATGTTTCAAACTAATGGTGTGCCTAAGGGATATTTATTTTCAAGAACCTGGAATCCCAAGTGCTGTATTTGAAAAATAATATAACGTTATCTTCACTTTACAATAAATAACCACATATCTGCGCTATTAAACTCACTCCCAAGCTTATTATCACATTCATTCTTCTCATATTTCCTCGATAATACCTTTATAGAATCTCTCATGATCTTAATGAATCACTCTTTTATGTTTGTGAAGTGATATTTAAGGTAAAGAATTCTCTTCCAATACCATTTTATACATGTACAATGTATTTTTCCAGTAATTTCATTATTTTAATGTTATCAGGAATTTATGATCAAAGAATTACAATAATAATGTTCTATAAATTATATATATCCATTTTCTCTCTTTGATCACATTCTATATAATACTTTGTATACCTGTTGTGTTGTCAAAATCATTATTTGATAGCCCATGCCCCACATTTTATTTTATGAGTTTCAAAACCGATTTGAGGGTATTCAATTATATGTAATTAAAATTATTCATTATGGATTTCCATGAATTAAAATCATATTCCCTTCTCAAGGTTTAAAAATGATGAAAATGTCTAGTCTTTACACACTTATGTAAACAATGCTTTTATTTAAAAGTCATTCATTATTATTATTGGTTATTGGTGAAATGATTTGTTTTGATTTATGATCTATGTGGACCACATGAATTAATTGAAATGATGGGTTCACCATTATATCACTCTAATGCATTGGGTAAGTAATTAAACTTAATAGATTATATGTTTTCTGATACCTTGGTTGATAAACTTGGTAATATATTTTATGACACCTTGATATTGAACCATGGTGGTATGCTTAAAAATGTATATTTTTTATCTCGTAGATGTAGTTACATCTGATATATAATACACTCGTGATTTTTTTTATGTTATTAGCCTTGTTTTATCTAGGATAATTTATCTTTTCATAGGTTTATCCCTTAAATAGATTTATTGAATACAATTTTTCATTTAGGGGAAATGTGTCTTTTTATTTAAAAAGGAAAGTCCTATTTTGAACATGGTTAAAGTGAAAACCATAAAATTAATTGAAGGATTAGTAGAACAATGACCCATTATATGTTTAAGGATAAAAGGCACAGTGGATAAAAAAATAAAATAAGTTACCTAAAGGATCCAGCTAAGTAGCCAAACCTAACATCAGTGTCCCAACATCATTGTTGTGATTCCCCCTAATAAAAAAAAATAAAAAGAACTAAAATAGTATGCAGTTGTGATAGAAAAACCATAATTAACCCACATATATGAGGAGGTCCAAATGATAGGTGTCAGTACCCCCATTTCTCTTTTAAACATCCCACCCAGAAATGTTTGAATATTTTTATGATACACGACCTCTAATATGTGTTGTTTCACCTATCAATTCATCACCATTCACACAATACATCACCCACTCTAACAATGACAGTAACGTAGTGATACCATTAACAAAACCTTTCACGAGTACCCATCCATACATATAAAATGGTTATAAGTCCAATTGATAGGTGTAATCTCACCTATCACTCATTCGATCAACCTACCCAACAATCCTGCTTCACACTACACTACCAACCAGATGCACTGAACCTATCATCTAGTCACTCGACATCATTTCTTTCTTATAGAATCAGGAAATTATTTTCTAATTTTAAAAATATATTGTTTAAAATCCTAGAGTCCAAAGTAGTTATAATCCCAGAAAATCCAACCTAGAAAATGGTGAACCAATGGAATAATCAAAAAACTAGTGACACAACTAAATCACACCCAATCTACACTGTCCCCCATCCCCCCTTGTTAATGTCATAGAAAAAATACATGAGGCTTTTAATGAAATCAAAAATTATCCACCACCATCATTAGGAACAGATATGTTTTATGAATACTATCAGCAACCATTATGTGAACATGACCCATAACCACAACGCACCTACATGACTCTAACCACCAGCACTCATGTGACCCCAATCTAGTCGCAAGAGGAATATATTGGAAACTTCCACCCATAAAATACTACTGAACACAAAAGAAAACAATATTAAGGATGAAATTGGGAGTTTGATAGATTGATGAAAGGCCTATAACACTAACACAAAAACCACCGATCCATATTCAGAGATTCCAAAAACTATGATCCATCAAATCTGAATCCAGTAAAAAAAGATGTTGGAGTTTATGGAGTAACTAGAAGATATGATTGGGTTATATCAAGCATATGTTAACATGAAGTAGCAATATATAAGGTTCCAATGTCAGAAGATATCTCTATTTATCCCATAATGAAACCAAAACATGGACAAGGCGGTGTATTGGAAGGAGAGGGAGGAGATATCATTCCCTAATGAGGGAATTTGGAGGAAACCCTTGGAGAGAATATGATCCCAAAGATAGGGAATTACAATCCTCATCTACATTTTCTATTGACGTATGCCACCAGGAAATCATATCCAGTGAAGTGACCTAAGATAGATTTTTAAATAATTCTATCAATGGGATTAAAAAATGGTTATTTTTTTTTATTATCTATGTACATTATTATAATAGACCTAGTTTACAAGACTCTAAAGATCAAAATTTCTTTTGATTTTGTTTTTTTTTCATACTTTGATATCGAATTTGGTTAAAAATCAAATATTAAAAAGGTGGGTCACCATAGTAGGTATCAAAAAATGATTGTTATCTTTGGAAATTTAGACTAGAAAGAATTAGTTAAAACCATGGGGATATGTATAAATTTTATAAATCATCATATATTTTGATAATTTATAGTGTGTTTGGTTTATTATGAATTGAATCCCAATCTAGATATTATATGTTGATATTGTTCAATCACATATTCAACCTAGGGTAATTTCCCTGAAAAGGGCTAGATGGGTAATGACACAATCTTTACCATGGGCATGAGTATTGGGCCTTATTACACACATATTTTGAAACTCCTAAGGGGAAAATCATTGCTTAATCTCATGTTTTCTACAAACAATTATCTATTATATATAGATAATTATTTTTTTTATAATTTAATTAAAACATCTTAAAAGTGTTTTACTAAAAAAAATTAGTATTACAGATTTGAAATAATATTATAAGGTTTCTAATGTTAGGGAATATTTCAAATAGGATTTATCCTTTTATAAAAATGGATTGAAATAGAATAACTCATGAAAATAATGAATGTGAGGGAAAAACAACAACAAACATCCGAAAATGATGAAATATAAAGTTGGAAACTTCATGATAGAGATAAATCTATTAACTCAAGTAATAAATAACAACCTATACCATGTGAAGCATCTAAATTCACTAAGGAATAACTACCTCTTGAATTATTAATGTATCACAAACCACATATTTTTAGTGAAAAAACTGATATACTGATAAAAAAACAATAAATTGGTACTATTGAAAAGATATTCTCAATACTAAATTGTTATGATCAATAGAAATTTATATATTCATTATATATCATTGAGGGATAAGCTAATTTGTTGTGTAAAATGATCATGAAAAAGAATCCAAAGGATTAGGTGAAACCTATGTAGTGGAAAGATTTCAAAACATATTTCTTTAATAATTATTTTCCGTATACAATTCGAATAAGAATGGAAAATTAATTCCATGAATTGAAAAAAAGGAAAATTAATAAATGGTTAGTTTTTAGATGAGATTTACAAGGATAGTGTGATACAATTAAAATCGTTTCAGTGATAATGATAGAAAGATCAATCAATTTTTTGATGGTTTAATACCTTATCTACCTAAATATCATAAAATATTAATCTTTGAGAGTTATGAGGAGATGGTGTGTAGTTTTGTCATTGTTGAAATAAATTTTAGAGATGCGCAGTGGTTTTAGGTACTGAATGATAATAAGAGGATGATGGATCATACTTCAGAAAATAATTCTAACCATGAGAGAAAAGGGGAGAAACAACAACTGACCACATGAAAAATTGTACAAATAATAATTAAGGGGATTTTATTTAAGCATTTATGGAAAATAGGGCTATATATCTTGAAACTATCATGGATATGTAAAGAAAAATCATATTAATGATAATAAAAAATGGGAGATGGTATAATTTCAACATACATTAGAATTCTTGTAGCAAATGGATAATGGATATTTATATAATCAGTATCAAAATTAGAATATAGTGTATGGAAACTACCATAACCCCCAGTAGAGGACATGGGATCAAGTTCATGCTTTGGAATTCACAATAGCTACAGTGAAAGTTCTAAATGATGTAGCGAAAGGTTAACCCATCATACACTGAATGCTAGTAGGTACATTGTTTGATTCGAGTCCTATACATTCTCTTTTTTATTCAAATTCTCAAACAATAATGCATTAAACCGTGAATAAAAATTGGAAGAGTTATTAGTTATAAATCATATAGAATCACTTCAAGAATAAAGGATATATAGATATTCCCCAATTATCATGGGTGATTAAAATATCTCTGCGAACTAGGTGGTCATTCAAATATTGTAATTTGATATAATACTAGTGATGTAGGATACCAATGTATAATGCCAATATCAACTGTATAATAATGTTAATTTCAGTGGTATTGAAGGGAAACATATACTTATCTTCAAAGTAGAGGTATCACATCCTAATTATTTTCAACAACCACCTATTATTTCTTTATATATAGAAAATTTTGGTGAAGAAGGAGAAGAAATTAAACGTATATGATAGAGGAGCAACCCATTATTTAATAATACATTTATGTATTTTCTTATGGGTTACACAGAGTTTCCTCCTTTATAGTGGTCAATTTCAAAATTAAATACATACCTATATCTATGTCATTATTGATGACCACATATAGAAATGAAAAAGTGAAGTTAATAGAATTGATAAAATAACATCAATATATTTGGGATAATATTTTTATTCATCTAAATATATCTCATTACAGGGAACATATTTTATTTTTGATGATGAAGTATAGATTATTTATATGATGAATTTATTATCGATAACATAATGGGATCAAAGTAAGGAAAAAATAACATCTTCTAAGGATTGATGATTTTGTCAACCAACATCACGGGGACCAACTTTTCTCTATCATTTTCTTTTTATTGGGGTAAAATCATTTGGGGGTGAATAAAGAATATATTTCAAAGAATCCCTTCAAATAATATATTGAAACTTTTAGTTTATTGTTCTAAACATTGGAATAACTAATTCTCCTAACTTATTTTGGATTAATGATGAATAGATTCTTTATGGATTACATTGATAATGTTTTTTTGGTCTCTACTGAAGATATTATGATATATTCCAAAATATTTTTGAAGCATTATTATCATTAAAAGGTCAGTAAATAAATTCTAAGGAAAGATAAATTTCTAAAAAAATTAAAAAATTGTGAAATATATTTATAAAAAAGTCACATTATTAGTATACATTATAACCAATAAAGAAATGTAGATTTAATTAGAAAATAAAAATGTTGTATAAGAGTATCGTTGACCTATAATAGAAAATAATATATTTAGTTTCCTTTTTCTAGTAGTATAAAATAAATGTTATTTTGATAAATATCTCATGACATGTTAGTATTCTAAAAATGTTAAATTGAAAGGCAGTTCATTTTATTTAGACTAATGAGTTTGAAGAATGTTCTCGGATTTTAATAAAAGGTTGTATAGTGAATAAATGCTATCATTACCATCTAAAATGAAATTATTTTTCATTTATATGGATTCATCATTGATAGTACATAGATTTTTACTCTTAAAAACTACAATTTGATTTTCTATGAATCTATAATGTTAAATCCTCAAGAATAGAATTTTCTTACACATGATATTGAGTTTGTTGTAGTTACCTTTACATTGAAGATATATAGACATTTTCATTATGGGGATACCTGTGATATATACATTGATCACCAATGTCTGATTTATAAATTAACACAAAACAAACTTATCATGAAATAAAGGATATGGTTCGTTCTTCATATAGACTATGATTATTCAATTCATTATCACAATGAAAAACCATAAAATGTCATCAAAATGTTGAGTAGGAATGACACTAGAGTTAACATAATGATTATGGTTGAAGTAGATCCACTTCTAAAGGATTTGGTAAAGAGGGATACAGAATCCATAATGGAAGGAACATCATAAAACCCATACCAAATGATTTCTGAACTGTGATTACTTGATAAGATCAAGAAAAAAAAACAAATTATCCTACTATATAAAATTTTATAGAGGTTTTGAAAAATTATACGTTTCGGAAGTTCAATGTTAATTAAAAGGGAGTAATGATGTTTGGTATAACAGTATGTATCCCATTAGTTAAAAAGATAAATAAATATTATATAGATAAATATTAGAAATCTTTGTTCTCTATACATATTTCAAGTACCAAAATGTATTGATATATTTGATGTTAGTATTGCTGGGATCTAATGACAAATATGATTAATGATTATATTACAAGATATTTGGTATGTCTACATGTGAAGGAAGAGTGAAAAATACATAAAGGAGTGACGAAACCTCTACCCATACCACTATGAAAGATGTACCAAATCAATATGGACATTGTTATGGACTTTCCTGAGACATCTAAGGAAGCAATTCCATATGGGTAATTATTGATAATTTAAAAAATTCTTATATTTTTATAGCTATATATGAGGATTTCTAAGTGGATATACATTCTGATATGTATATTCAATTAGTGGAGAGACTTCATGGAGCACCATGTTCTATTATTTCAAACTAATAACCAATATTAACATATAAATTCTATAGGATAATTCAAAAGTCTATGAATTATGTTATAAAACATAGAACATATTATGATCCTCAAACTAATGATAAGTGTAATATCAATATTATAAATTTTTAAAACATTTTTTCTATTAGATAATTTTATTTTCAAGGGATTTAGATCAATATATTTCACTTGTTTAATTATATTTTAATAATAATTTTCCCTTATGTATTCAGATGGATCCTCATGATGAACTATTTGGGAAAAGGAGTAGGAATCAAAATGATGTGATGAACTTGTAGAAGGGAAAATATTGGTAAAAAACTGTGAAATACACTATAGAGAACATAAAAATATCCTAAAAACATATAAAGGATACTAAGAGTGGATAAAAAGAGTTACATTGATCATCAATGTAACGACTTATAGTTTAATGTCATGGATCATGTATTCCACAAAATATTTTTAACATACATTCTTAATTTCAAAATATGAGATGTTAAAATTTATAAATTTTCTGTTCTTTTGAATATTGTCTCTGAAATGGGTGTTTAAGAGGTCAATTATTAATGAAAATGGGTCTAGGTTCATTAAATGGATGTCTTGAGAGGTAGCCTATCAGAATGATGGTTTAAAACTATTATTGGATTGCTTATGGAATCCACCTAATGACCAAAGGAGATTCTGTAGTCCTTAAGGTATTTTTATAACCCACCAAAAACACAGTGGTGATGGAGGAACCCAGATGGTTCTTTGAGTAACACTAGATAGCTAGTGGCCAGTCACAAACTGAAAGTGGTTTCACTAGCTAGCTGGTGTGCCCGATCATATGAAGAAATACAATAACCCTTAGGGTTCTAAATTTAACTCATTTATTAACAAATTACGATCCTAAATTCCCAATTATAAATTTTATAGATATCCCGTTTCTTTAATATTCTTCTGTTATTCCCCTATTTACACCTCATGATTAGAATGATCCAATGATTCCAAAACAATCAATCCCTGATCTAGCGTGATCTAATTTCTTATTTAATGAATCATGGTTGACCATCTACATTAAAAATAATTTAGATTGGAAATGGATTAAAATTTTCAGTAACAACTCCTTTGAGAAGAGATATCATTATCATTAATGGTATAAAATTTTGAACCTGATGTTTTCTTCATGAGTCAATGAAAAATTAAAAATATATTCATTGATAGAAAATATATTCGTTTAATTGGTGTACCTTACATTGACATACCATAAAATTTATTAAATTTAAAGATCTTATAGAACATCCTTGACATGAAATATATCTATCCATGGGTGAAAAATATGATTTTCTCTCCACTCATTAATCAATGTTGGATTTCATCATAAATAAACTTGAGGTAAGTAGTTAGTATCCATATTTAGGACCTTGTATACTCTTGATTTCTAGTTTCAAGATTTGTAAGGATAGTTTGCTGTTTTTGATTGACAATGATTTTTTGTGGGTGTGTTCATATCCATGATAGCCAAATAAGGTCATATTTTTATGAGTATTGTATGTTTATCTTGATATCATTAAGGATTTTGATCATATATTGTTACATGTTTGATATAATATTATTATGATGACATGTTATACATGTATTATTATGATCTAACTATTTGTGTATAACTATTACATTAGAGGATTTTTCATTTTATTCATGATTGGGAGACCATCATGGTTAGTTTATCCCTTAGATGGTAAGTACACATGAAATGTGATGAAAATAATGCTGAAACCAATCATAGTTTAAGGGAATGATAAACTTATGTCCTAGTCGGAACTCAGTTCCCTAAGGATACCTTTTAACATGCTGAAACTCAATGTCATGAAGAATCAAATCATCATGTCTAATAAATTTCATGATGATGGTGAGTTAAATTTCACCAATATTGTGGATCATTCATGATAATTTTTTGACATGGTGATCATCCTTCTTGTATATATCCAATGTAGGTGCGATTGAGATTTTTAGAGAGTTTTTTTGAACACGGGTTATTTATGTGTGATTTTTATGCATTCTTTCACATTTATTGATATCAAAGAACACACCTGTTATATATGTGACCATTTTTTAAGAATGAATTGGTGGCATCCATATGAGTTTTATTACTCCCACCATCCATGGTCTTCTCAATCAGTATGAAAAATTCATTTATAGGGATTCAAGAAAGGGAAGTGGATCCATGGTTGTTTGTTAAGACCTATACCATAGAGATGGTGGAGGTACAATGATATACTCTGGAAGATTTTATTTGTTTATTTATTTTTTACTAAACATATACATTGTTTTGGGTTTTCAACTAAGAATCCCATTTATTTGTTTATTGTATGACATATATTCCAACAAACATTTTAATATTCCACCTTATTTACTCAATGTTATTATCTCTATTATTTTACATTTTTTGTGCCATAATATGAAACTGATGGTATAGTCTCTCCAGTGACGATGTTTTATTTTTCATTGCTCGTCACAAACCTCTTGAATATGTGGTGGTGCACATGAGGGTATGCGACTCACTATCTCGGACCTAGTGGTTTGGGTCAGGGTGTTATAAAAAGGTATCATAGAACAATTTTTACATTTTATTTAGACTAACCTAGGTCATGGTTGAATGGAAATAGGATTTTTTGGACTCTTGTAGAGGAGTTTCCATATTCATTTCCAACAAAAGTTTAATTTACCTATGAGATACCATAGAGATGGTTATTTTTTCTATTTTATGATGATTTTACTAAAGTCATTCAACATTATTTGGCATGTATGTTCACATTCCATAGATTTACTTGTTGTGTGATACATAAAAGATATTAAATTTAATGTCATGATTTATTTTATCTATTCAGAATATACTTTTACTCTTTTATTGTGTGATATGTATATTTTCCATGATGCTATGATATATCTATTATAAGATCATATGTTTTGATCCAATTACAAAATTATAAAAGAATTTGAATTATTCATTTGGTGGATAAAAAAATTTATACTATGGTTTGAAATGTAAATCCAAGTGTTAGAACACATCAGAGTGTTATTTTTTGATTGGGTTTTGGGCTCTAAAGGTGTCTTGTTTTTCCAGGTGATATTTAGGAGCACTAGAATTTGAAACCATAGTTTTGGGAGAGACATCTATAACATCATGGCAGGAACACAATAAGTACTAATCATGCATCATATATTATGAAGGGAATTGTTTTTTAATTTTTTGAGGTGGCCAAGATAACTGTGAAAATTGACATAGAGTCATATATGTACCAGAATAGTTTTCACATAGTTTGTCTAACCATGCGCCACAAATAAGTATGGTATGGTATGCTTAGGATATAAAACACAAATGGTTGGTGAACCGTTTGTAAACTATATAAGAGTATCGTGTGATATGTGGGTGCTTGGATAGTGGCACCACACAATTGGAACACAATTTACCAAACTATGCGCCTCATAAAATTGATCAAAATTGTCTATTATCCACTACATCCTTTCAGATAATTTTTACCCCTTTTTGAAAAAGCATTTTTACTAGAATTCATCCACATGTGCCTCCTCCTTCCTCCATCACCCATGGATGGATAATATTCATTTTGGATCAGAATCGATTGTCATTTGATGAGTTGGGATCCTAGAGATATTTCAGGTACTCCTATAACATTTTGTAGTCTCTCTTCATATTTTTGGGGAAATAATTGTGTGAAATAAAGTGCCCTATTTTTAAGAATATTGACCATTCTTTATATTTATCTCATTTTTTCTTGAATAAAATAATAACAATGTATGAGTTAATATTTTTTGGTATAAGATAGGTGGTCTAAGTCTTATCCCTAATATTCATGTCATCTATATTATACACATTCATGTCATGTATGGGAATTTCTATAAATCACCCTAAAATGTGAAATTAAATAACTAGATTATTATTCATGTAATTGGTTAGTCCTTGTGCACCAAAGGGATTCATTATAGACTACAGACCATGACCTAAACCACCCCATTTTTGTGTGATTATTATATGACCATGACCCAAAAGAACTTCGGCCTAATGTTAAATTCCATTGAGGTGTGTTGACCTATCCCTTGATAATAGAATTATAAAATTATGTTATTGAGATGTATAAGGAATTGAAATACCCATGGACAACATGATCACTTATAAATTAATTAAATAAATGATGAATGGTAAGACCATGTCATTAGTATCTTAATAAATGTTTTTTTGGAGATGAATTTACACATTCCAATTTTCTATTACTCTTTAGTATTGATTTTTTAAAAGATGAATTGAATTGAATAAGTGTAATATATTATACACCATTCACACTTCTTTTTAATTGTCATCTCTATAGATTCTATTTATTATTTTAATTGATAAAAAATAAGGCTGAAATTCCACTTCAAGGATTTTAAAATGACATGGATGTGATTAAATCATGCTTAAAAAATGCAATGGACATGATGTTACTAAATGTTTATGTGTTATTAATGGACATGAAATTCCTTATTGTTCATGCAAAAAAACAGAAACAATGGTAATTATGCATTACAAAAAATTTACTAACACAATTATCCTTATTGATTATCATTAATTAATGGATATGACATTCTATAATGATTATTTTGAATTTTCAAACAAAGTGTTCTTTATTTTCTATTTATACTAGTGAATCTTTTAGTCTATATTCATGGTTTAGGTGATTAATATGATTCCCCTTATTTATTTAGGTAATTCCACTTTATTTTGATTGTACAATGATTCCATAGTTACCTACCATGGGTCTAAGGTATGTTTTTATTCAATAGTAGAAAGCTCATTGAAATTATGGCATAAAAACAAGTAGGTATGGTTGGCCAGGTGTCCCATGAAGAACATGATATCTATATGGATCTTTATACACCATCACATTACAACTTTATTTATTATATCAAAATACTATTACCTTTTATACTCAAAATTTGAATTTGAATTAGAATATATTTATGGTGGATTTATGAGTTTTAATCACACCATATTAAGGCCACTGATTGGTACACAGAATGATCTCCCAACTATATGTGGGGACATGAATAGTGCTACTTTGTTGTTGTATCATCTGAGGCAGGACATCGCCTGGGAGTAGTGGATGAGCATGTACATGGGATGCCTTCTAGATTTTTGGTCTTTTATTTATTTATTATTTTTTCAGTATGGTATTTTTGTATATATTATCTACAATATGTTGATTTCGTTTTATTTATTGTGAATATAATGTTCATTCATTGTTGATTTTAAATGTTGTTTTTGGATTATATATTTATTATTTCGATTATGTTATTTTTATATTCCACTACCAATAATTTTATTTATTTAGTTATCTATATTTAGTTCTGATCTAGATGGAATAGTCTCCCCATTGTACCACCTTCAGACCCTTAGTACTGGTCAGCAGCCTCTAGTGTATGGGGAGGAATGTTTGTGGCCTTATTACCAACTTGATTTGTAACAATATTTATAGTGAATCGTGTTAGGGAATGACAAAGTGGTATCAAAGGATTTCATTTTCATGTATTACTATTTTTAGCTGATAGACTAGAGACCAAGGATGTGTTAGATCTTGGTAAATTGCACATGTTTAGGAAAATCCAACCCATACAAGAGGGAAAGATCATGTTTCCAAGGGTGTGACTCTAATTTATACTATTAGATTGTTATAGTTGATTATTATTTCACCACAAGTGATTGGTGTATTTTCACTTGATACTTATTTATGATATTTTTCTCTTGGGCCATTATTGAAATGGATGGGGTGTATTCATGCAAAATTTGAGGCATATAGGATTTACATGTCATTATCAAGAATATCTTTATTCCATGCTTGGGTGATTATACAGAATGCTTAACTATATTACAAGAATGTGTGATTGGTTTCATTCCTATAAAATTTCATTAATAATGTTATATAGTTGAATGTTATGGAATGATACATGGGTTTAAAATAAAGTGTCTATATTAACTTAAATGGAGTTTTCCTATATAGATTGATAATGGAATTCAATTTAAACAACCTGAATGTTATTAAATAAATTAATTGATTTTGAAATGAAAATGAATTAATATGGATGGAAGCCTTAAATTTTTTGGAAATTAGTTTGTTTTAATAAATTCATGTCATTTCATAAGTATTTTAGTTAAATAGTGTTCAAATTAAATGTTATAAAGGCTAGTACCTTTATTGATTTGGAATGGTGACCCATATAACTACATACTAGTTATTGAATCAACCTGAATAGGATGGTCTTGGAATGTTGTAATTGTTGAATAATCATTACTTAGCCCAAGTTGGCTAGTCCTGGTGTGTATTCCAATAAGATAAACCCCTGGGGATTTTTTTAAATTTAAAGGAATTTTCTTATTACGAGTTTTACATAAATGGGGTGCCAATTTTAATTTATTGAGTGTTTACTCTAAAAATTACATTTGTATACCCATATAACTAAACCCAATTCGGTATGATGTGACCCTCATTGGTCACCTCTATAATTATATTACTTGGTTCTTGACCCCATCGGGGCCTGATTATGATAATTGGGATGGTTTAATAATATTTTATAAAAAACATATATGGTATTTCATAAAAATGTTTTTTCTCATCTTACTGACCTGATTTCTGTAATTTTATAAAATCCTAGTTTTTTATTTTTTACCATATCATTTTGGGGATGTAGTTAATTAAAATTATTATTATGGCATAAATAAATTTTTCCTCTATATCTTGGAATTTTAATTTTAATTATATAAGATCAATTATAAGAACATACGGGTAAATAAGTTGTTGATTAAAAAATTATGAGGTAATTTTTTTAGAATTCTAGTACGTTTTAGATAAATAAGTGACCATTATAGTTTGAATTTTAAATGGGTGCTCCAAAATTCATATGTCTAAGACTCTTTAATGAATATACTAAAAGTGATATATTGAAATGACTTTAATAAAAACTATAGTTGTGGTGATAATGATTTGGATTTTGTTGATGATTCTCAAATAATTTGTTTTATGTTGTTTCTTGAACCTAAATGTTTTGTGGTTGAACCTAGTGACTGTTTAAGAATTAAAATTGTTTTGGAGTCAATTACATATGTTAATATGACCATCTAGAGTATTTGTGGTAGAACCCTTGAATATAAGAAGCCATTAGACATTTCAATTGAGTCCCTATGAATGTGAAGTATCATTTTTTGACAATTTGAGTTAGATAGGACCCTTAGTTGACGAGAGGACACCTCACATGTCGGTGGTGGCCTAGTATGTTAAGCCTCAAAGGGGTATTATCATATACGAATACCATGTGACAATAATTACCATAATCATTTTATGTAAATGTTTTGACCCTCTGGTGAGAACTCCCCTATGAGTATGATTAGATAGGATTGGTTTCTTAATAGATTATTATAGGCAGGTGACGTCGTTATGCTTATGTTGACTAGTTTCAACCACTTTGAATTGATAATATTTTTTACATTCATTCATTTTTACCTCTTTAGAATGATTTAATAGTTAGATATGATTCTATGTAATACAAT
Organism: Viscum album; assembly: GCA_963277665.1. Classification (NCBI taxonomy): domain Eukaryota; kingdom Viridiplantae; phylum Streptophyta; class Magnoliopsida; order Santalales; family Viscaceae; genus Viscum; species Viscum album. The sequence goes on from CAUJRU010000164.1 coordinate 1,318,114, forward strand.
CCCTTATGTATTATATTTTTATTGGGTAAGGGACCTTAGGCCTTGGTGTACATAATTAGTGGTACTGTTTTTTTGTTTATAAAGGAATGGCTAGGTTGGATACCTGGAAGACTTTAGTTTTTCACCAAACCACGATGATTCAACTATGTTTAGTTTTATTGAGGGAAACCTGTGAGATAGTATATCCCATTATTAAGATTCCTTAAAGGTGGTGATCTTTGTTTTAGAATTATTTATTGACTAATACACATTAGGTTCTTGGTTTTTGTTGTGTAGGGATGATAATTCCCTTGGGTTTCTGAAATAATCCTAGAGTGATCAGTATCGAGAATGGATTCGATGAGTAGGAATATTTTAGTGCTTGACCATACTGATTAGTGGTTGTTTTTAAAATGATTAGTTTATGAAATAGAGTCATTATGTAGGTGGTATTTTGATAAATCATGGGATTGTTGAGGTGATTGATTTTGAAGATAAGTTTCCAGGGAGATCATGCATGTTAGAAATTGATTTTTCATGTAGCACTGTCAGCCTGGTCTTATTAATTGCTGAATCACATAATTTTTTCCAATTCTTGAATCAAGATGTATGGTATGTACACCCACTGCATTTTAAAATTTTAGTTTCATACATTTTTGTGTGGTCATGAGTTGAGGTATAATGTCTATTATCAATTGAGTTCAAGAATAGAATTGATGGTTTTAATTATGATACTTTCTAGAATGGGGAATTGAGGATTTCTGTAAATTAAAAATTTAACCTTGGATGAGGGATACTTTTGAAATAAATTTGTTGTCATGATATAACATTCTCATATGTAGACCTCTAAATTCATTATCATGAAACACAATGTCAGTGGTTGGTCAATGAAATCACATCCTGGTTAATGTGAGCATGTATCAGGAAAGAGTTACACATATATCGATGTAATCTTAGTGTACTATTAATTATGAAATACCCATGAAATATATCTTGATATCATCCTATGTATACTAAGATTGCACCGACTATACATATAAATATCTAAATAATTTTTTTTTAATTTGATGGGAGGATTACTTTTGAGTTACACTTTAGGATGGGATTAAAAGTTAATATAGATAGCAGAGAGTGAACTATTTCTTATTTAAGGATGGTTACCATCATTTAAATTTTAAATTTGATGACTTCCATCAGAACTATTCTTTGGAAGTTAAAATAAGTCTTGGTTGATGGTATGTTTATAATTAAAGGATTACCATGTTTCTAAATATGATAGCCATTATATCTACGAGTAGATGGATTATTGGCCATGGTAATCAGGAAATATTTTAATTAGTATAATGAAATGGATTCTCTTAAGGTGGGGAGCTAGATATAAATTGCTATTGGGTGAGCCTTTTCTGATAAGGGTTGTATAACCGTGATACATGTTCTATAATGACTGTTTTGGATCTTATATTCTACTTAATAAATGGAATAATATACGACTTGATTTCAAAATAATTTCTATGTATAGGTTTGGATACAGGCTTGGGTGAAATACCGGTGTGGGAATCATGCCCGAGATATTAGGTATTTTGTATTAAGAATTCAATGATGTTTGGGTTGTGGTACATCGAAGGATCTGGATAGGCGATAGTTTTACTAAGAGACATCACTGGTAGTAAGTTACAGGATTATGTGAGAATTATCTATGTGATCTAAATATACCATGAGATAAATGGTTTCATAATACGGTTTGGATGACACATTTTCTAATGTAGCCATGTGTTTTTGAAATTTGTTGGTCATAGGAATTCAAACTTGAGTATCATCTAGTATATGGATGAGGTTTGTGAGGAACCACATCTATCATGAAATTGGGATGTGAAAAATGGTTTCTAAGGGTTGGATGAGACTTTTCTAGGAGAATGTTACCCAACCAAACTAGCAGGGGTTAAATGGAATTTAACCATTTGATTAAATTGAGAAACATATTTGGAGAATCATTAGGATTCTAGTGGAATGTTTATATAGGCAATTACAATGGTGGAGTTACAATTAAATGGAATTGGATACCCAAATCAACAAACTATTTTGGGGAGAAACATTAGCCTATTGAAAAATGAGAAAATGATGTGATCATGTGTTTGGTTTAGACAGTCTTAGGAATGTTCTATCTCAATTTTTAGGTTGTTTTCTTGATCATTGGATTGGTTTTTTATTATTGAAGTACCATATGTTTAATGTGGTGCATATAAGAAAATTTATCATTGAAAAATTAAATGAGTCTATTTAAATAGTAATTAATGACCCGAGTAGACCAAGGGATTCTATTATTTTCCATTTGGGATTCTTAGGGATGATAATTTATAATGTGGGGAGGTTATATTATCCTACATTTTGATCAGGTTGGGGTATAATAAAGGAATCTTAATTTTTCATTTGGTGGATGTGTCATATCATAAAACAGATAATTGAAATATAATTTTAAGAGTTGTAAATTTTTATAGTGTTGTTTTTTGTTGGGGATTAAGGCCATAATGTTCTATAAAATTCTATATGAGTTTGGGAGCACTGTACTTCAAAATTGAATTTTTTTGATAGATTCCCATTATTTCACAGTTGGGGGATGATATGTACTGTACAGGAGACACAATTGTGAGGCCTTTATTATGATGTTGAAAATAATTTTTTATCCATGTGAGGTGTCTCAGACAACCCCGTGACTTGGTATATAGTCACAGATGTATCGAAATGGTTGGCGTATAGTTTTTCTAACTATGTGCTACAACCAAGAAATCTAGTGGTGTTTGGGATGTTAAGATTTCATTGTTAGAGAATAGTTTGTAAACCATGTGGGGGAAGTTTATGAAATGTGGATTCATTGATGATCGAACCACATGGTTTATTTACAAGATTCATAACCATTCAACTATAAAAAAGATAAAAAATAGTGATTTCTCCCACTTACCAAAAAGGCGGTTTCCTCCATTTTACACCCTCACTTATCCCAACAACCCTCTATACACATCTCCTCCTCCACACATCCTCCATTGGTAGATCATCATCTTTCTTCATCATAATTGATAGCTATTATATTCTCTGGATATTTATATATAAGCATATTACTCCCCTTACCTATTTTATCAATTTCTATTCTATTTTTGTAATAATCATTATGAAAGGTAATATGCCATATTTTATGTGTGTTTTCTTATTATTCCAATTTCTCCAGTTTGATATTGAATAAAATCCAGATAGTGGATGAGTGAGTATTATTTTTTTTAATTTAGGTAGTCTAGTACTTATCCCTAAAATCAAAATTGTTTATATTATGCAAGATGGTGCTACAAGCTGGAATTTTCATGCATCGACCCTAAAATGTGAAATGAATTCAGTAGATTGTTATCCCTTGAATGGGATAGTAATTATGCACTATATGGATTCCCATTAAGCTGTATACCTCGACTTGAACCACCCCCTTGGGGTGTTCTAATTAACGGCCCATGACCCCAACGGCCCATGACCCCAATTATCCTTTGGCCTAATCTTAATCCTCATTAAGGTTTGTCGACTTGTCACTTGCTAACAAATTGATAAATGGGGTTTAATGAGATGTATATTGAATGGACATACCCAGAGACCACATGGTTACTTATAGATGAATTATATAAAACATTAATGGTAATATCATGTCACATGTCACTTATTAAATAACGTATTGAAAATTATTTTACACATGATACATTTCTCTTACTCTTCATCTTATGTTTTAAATTATGAATTGTATTGATTATGTGGGATTGATTTTACACCATATCCCCTTCTTATAAATTATTATTTATATGAACTAAATTTAGGAATGAAATTGATAAATGAAAAGGAATAAATTCCATATCCATGATTTTAATATGACCTGGATGTGATTACATCCAGCTTACATTATATAATAGAAATGATTATCCTTATTGTTTGTGTGGTATTAAATGAATTGAAATTCCTAACTAATTATATGAATGCATTTTAATGATTTTATTATGATTTATATGGAAATATTGGTCATGATGATCTATATTGATTATTTGGAATTGATGGATATGACATTCCATATTAATTATTTGGAATTATCAGACAAAACATTCATTATTGTATTATCAGAATTGTCAGACCTGCAGTCTATGTTCCTAGATTGAATTCATGGTTTGATGAACATTGTTTAGTTATGGAATCCCATATAATATTAATTGTATATGGATTTCTTGGTTATATATCATGGTTTTTGGGTCTTTTACATGAAACATATAATGATTTGAGACATTATGGATTAGGATGAAGTTGGTATGGTTCGCCAGGTATCCCATGAGGAACCAGATCTTGACATGGTTTTTTATAAACTGTCAATTTAATTATTTATTTACTATTCCTATACACAATTACATTTAATATTAATATAATTTATATTAATAATAAACTATTGGTAGTGGCCTACTATGTTTTACTCACACTCTATTTAAGAAACTGTTTGGTATCTGGAATGAACTCCTTACTGCAGGATAGAAGTTGGCTCATGCTGAATTGTTGTTGCATAATTTGGGATTGGACTTGGCATGGTAGTAGTGGCCATCATGTAATCAAGATGCCTTCTTGAGATAGATACTTTAATTTATTTATTATTTTGTTATCCTATAACTTTTTTATGTATTATCTTACATATGATTACTCCCTTGAGTTTTTTGGAATATAATGTTAATGAAAGGTTGATTTTATCAACAGTTTCCATGTTATTTATTTATTATTACTGGTTAGTTATTATTATCTTCCACTGACATTTGATTTATATATTACCTACACTATATTTTTTATTGGTCAAGATGGTATAATATATCCTCTATACCACCTTGAGACCCTCACTACTAGTCTAAATCCTCCGAAACACTAGTAGTTACACTTGTGTATTTTTAACAACCGGTTTAGTTAATGTTTATAGAGTAAAATGTGTCCTAGAGAGATTTTTTTTTGTGTGTTATTAGCTGAACCTAATCATTTTGTTATGTTTTTATAAATATGAGTCTGAATAATGTGATGGAATGGATAAATTGGTTAGTGGTAATAGGTATATACCTTTGGTTTTGGGTATAATCCTAGGAAAACTATTGTGTGATCACTTAGAATGATTAGGAGATTTCATAATGAATAAGGATATATATATATATATATATATATTGAAGATTCCATATCAATGAAGACCGTTGGAAACTCAATCTAATGTGGGCTTGGATTCTACCACCTGGGAGGATTCCATCATTATTCTATGTACTATGCACGAGGGTTCAATATATCATGCTTCTGCACCTTCTATAGTGGTGTTGCTATTGGGACCACCTTTTCTAAGAGTATTTCTACTTTTCCCTTCCATTGTAAGAGGGGTGAAATGGTCTATTATCAAATATTATTAAGAATTTTAGATCCATCATCCACTAGGCATTCATGGAAATGCTGGTTTGTACGATACATATGACTAGATAGAAATAACCAAGGTTGTGTTTAATTTTATTTAGACACCTGAGGCTAAGAGGGCGATGATGGTATTGTTCATGCTAAAAGGACCTGCAATGATATGGTGGGGTGTGATGAGACAGGATGTCATGCCTGAGGGTCTAACCAAGAAATATATCAAAGGATAGTTTTCAAATATTTTGACCCTGATACACAGAATGTAGACTAAGAACATGAGTTAATCAATCATTAGCAAGGATATATGGTGGTATATTCACACTGTAGTTGTTTCTCTGAGCTATTAAAAATTTCACTTCTCTTGTCTTGGAATGATGAATAAAAGGCAAGGAAGTTTATGATCAGTGTTTATACTATTATCCGATGACTGGTTAGGTACATTGACCTACCCATAAACCTATATGTTTTGTACAATTCCATGACAATCAAGAAGGTTATTATGTATTATTGAGTAGTTTGTCTAATGATAAATTTCAATAAACAGGTGGGTTGACCTATTATGGCTATACTAAGTGTCATTTATTGAAGTAGTAAGTGTAATAACATAAATATGTGGTGGGGTTATAATATGCAGGTGGATCAGATTATAAATTATTCACCCCTTAAGATGAGTTCTATGGTAGTTCAATGAGGTAAGGTCGGAACATATCATATGTTTTATACATCTCTCGAGACCAAGTAATAATATTGTGGAAACAGTGGGAATATATATATAGTATTTTTACTGATCTTCAAATACATTATTCCAAATTGGTAGAGAAAATATATGATCTTTGACCTAAGGATCCTATAATGTTCCTTAACAAAATATATTTTAAGATGGAAATTCATATGATTTATGCATATCAGGGGAATGGTCATGAAGATGAGGGAGGAAGAGTTTATGTAGTGGACCACACTTTACTAGATAATGGTTAAGAACCATCTATTTTTAGATATTTGGCCATAATCACTTCTATCTGTTCTATAACTTTTTTTATATTAGTAGCTATAATAAATTTATCTATGCATAAGTTATTTTTGTTCATAAATTACTGGTAACGTTCTATTCAAAGTTACCATCCATCAATAAACTATTAGGCATAAAAATAGACTATCTTTAATTATGTCAGAGTGTCCAATATTAATTTCTAGTTTTGGGAATTTGCGGGACATCATGATTTAGGTGATGGAAATCATTAATGTGATTCTTAGTATGGACCGTTTGAACAAATTCCATGCACACATTGCTTTCTGTCAGAAATGGGTGTCACTTAATTCACCAAAGGTAGAGAATTATGTGATGACCAATGTGTGGGAAATGGTATTTGTTTATATATGGTCTAGAATTGATCCATCATGGGATGATCAAAATGAAAATTGTAGTCTTGGATCATTCAACACAACTAAGGATGGAAATGTCATCATTTCCTCAGATTTTGTATATTTATTATCATGTATTTCTATATTTAATAACATAAATTCTTTTAGATAAATGTTTTGACATCAAGAACTAGTTCATTCTAGATACACAAACCATTTTGATACCCCCTTATCATATGGAACTTCCAAAGTAGATTGATTTTAAGGTTCCATTAGAGGACTAAGAGATGAATGGATTTATCCGGTTAAGTAATTAATAGGGGGTACTCATTATTTGTTCTCATAGATGGAAGATTGAAATATAAGACTCTACATGGATTACCAAAATTTTAATCAATTAATGGGGAAGAAAAAATATCATTTTTTCATGATTAAAGATCTCATTGATCAGTAGTGGGGATCTTGATGGTTCTTTATGATTGACCATAAGTAATGCTATCAGTAGTTTTGGGTTATTGAGGTATACATTAGAAAGAAATAATTTCAAATAATGTAAGGTAAATATGAGTACTTGGTGATACTTTTGGGGTTAAAGAACACACATGTAGTATTCATGGATCTCATGAATAAGATCTTCCATCCATATATGGACTGGATCATTATGGTAATTGCTGATGACATCCAAATTACATTGAAACCATATAGTAGGATTCCATGTATCTCATGATAGTCATGAGTACACTTCAAGAACCTCATCATTATTCCAAGATAATGATGTGTAGCTTTTGGATTTAAGAGGTGAAATTCATGATGAATGTGGTGTCTGATATTGGTAAATTGACAGTCTTAGATTATGTTAGGGAATTAAAATTCAAATCATGTCCCAAAATTATTTGTTATATTATGAAATTTTTAGGATTAGTAGGATATTACTAATATTTAATCTATTTTTTATCTTATTTATCAATAACCATGACTACTCTAAAGAATAAGGGTGTTAAGTTCCAATGTTTGGTCATTTGGGAATATGTGTTTCTTAAGACAATGTGGTGGTTGAATGTTGATCAAATGTTGATAGTTCCTAATATTGGGATCAAATATTCTATATAATTAGATGAAATGGGTGTTTTTTGGGGTAGTTATGATGTAGTGTTATCATGTAGTAGATTATTGGTCATGTCAATGATCGATTTTTTCTATGATTTTTTTGTGTTAGAGACACTATATCTTGTAACAGCCCGAGATTTTATGAAAAATATTCTTTTTTATTTCACTATTGTCTTGTGTTATACGCTACACCAAAAGGAGCTTGCACAACACGCATCCTTGACTTTCCATGCATTACACGCAATCACAACCTTCCTCGATAGCGTGTGTGGTACGTAATACTGAGTTTCACGAAACAATGATATGCTATTAAAATATTATTAAAACTAGTCGTTATGAATCGTAATAACCACTTTTTAAATTTTAGAAATTTTAAAATGGACTTCATTTTTGGATTCGGAGTATCGAATTTAGCCTAAGGTGAAATTTTGGTACTTTTTGGATAACTTTCATATTCTGATGAATAGTGGAAATTACTAAATTATAATTCAAAACAACTTTTTTAATAGAAATAATTAATAGTGATAAATCATTAATTTGAGTGGTTTTAAAGTATATTTAGAATATATTTTTACAATTTAATACAATGTTGGTCATTGGATGTAATTTCACATTTAAACTAGACATAAACAAGTGTCAATCTTTTGATAGATATTGTTTCTTAAAAACACGCTATTTGTTTTAACAGCGGGATTTAATTATAAAATTAATTAATGCAACTTTTATGTAATGAATTTGGTAAAATAGACTTCATTTTTGAATTCGGAAAATGAAATATAGCTTGGGATGAAATTTTGGCACTGTTCTGAAAAACATCAATTTTTGATGAATAGTGAAACTACTAAGTGGTAGTTAAAAAACTGAATTTTTCATAAAACTTAATTTTACCACTTCTGTGAATGGAATTTCAAAAATCCGAGAGACACGGTTGATGTCAGTAAGTAAAATGTGGTTCAATGAGATGAAAATAATTTTTGGTGAATAGTAACTTTTTAATTTTTTTTACCGCGGTTAATAGTAAATAGGGTAACTAAGGGTAAATATGATATTAATATTACCCTAACACATGTCCGAATTCTATTGGACAAGTGTGATTCGACCAAAAACAAACTTAGGAATAAAATATGACCATTTAGGCCCACTTGGATTTGATTAAGACATTTATTATTAATTTATTTAAAGAAGGGTTAAAATAGTTAAAATCAAAGTTTAATAAGTAAATCATTTTTAATATGGGGTTATACATAAGATAAATTCGATTGTAAATATTCATTAGAAAGATAAAAAGATTTACTACATTATGGTATTTTATTTGTAATTTTTAGACATCAAATAATTTAATTTATTTATGACACAATGATGATGCAGTAATTATCTTATTAATGAAATATTGACATAATTGATGTTATAAACACCAAAATAAATGTAATTTAAGACTTTTTATGAATTCCACTAATTTTCTAGGTTACTATGATATATTAGTGTCGATTTAATCAACTTGGTTAGAACATATAATTCTGTTATGACTTTCCCAAAAATAATATATCAAATAGTGTCAAAATTGACACAAAATAGATTTTAAATCAAATATTATATTATTAATTGTTATTTTATTCCTAAAAATCTAAGGTTCGGCCAAATGACTTAGATAAGGATATATATATTAATAATAAACAATTTGGGGTTCGTTTGGCATGTTATAGTAAGAGTATTAACCATATAGTGAAAGAAAACAAAAAGACATGGTAAAAGTTAAATTATTTAACTTAGAGTTAAATCTAATTGATAAGGTTAAAATAATACCCTAAACTTTTCTAAATCCTATTGGTTGATAGGATTTCGACCCTTCCCCACTTTATATTCGAAATAAGACCCTTTGGAACCATTATAAACCGATTTTGACTTTAATATAAAATAATATTTTGAGATATTCCTAAGGTGCCCCTCTCCTCCCTTATAAAAGGGAACCTCCTCCCCCTCCTCCTCACACCAATTTGAGCACTTAAGCTCGGCCAACCCCTGCCATTTTCTCCTCTCCACTTCCCTAGAATAATCCTATAGGTCCTGGTCTTCTCCAAAGACCAATCTTAGTTCCTTAAGTGGAGTATTCAAAGAGGCGTTCCAAAGAAGAGGTAATATCCATTACCGATCTTTTCAATTTCTTTCTTCTTAAACTTCTTCTTCTTTAGTTGTTTCATGATAAAGTAATAACATCAGTATTACTTACATACTGATATGTTATTATAAGTATGAAACAACCCTATTTCACCTTCTATCCATCCTACGGAAAAAGAAATCACCGTGCGTGCGTACGTACGGAATACCGTCTCCACGCCGTGGTGTAATCTATTTTCCACCACCACCTTACATGGATGGGTATAATGGTGTAAAGAATAACTATACATAGTTATTACAACATCATATTGATTCTGATATGTTGTATGATCCACTCCAATTCAATTCAATATTTATAGAAATGATATCATCGCTCGTGCGTACGTACGGACTACCGTCTCCACGACGCGATGAGATTCATTCTCCATGTTAACCATTTAAGAATGATTATAATGTATATATAAGAAATAATAATGAAATATATGACATTATAAAGCTACTGGATTTATTTATATATATACATATGTATGTCATCTACTTACTTCCATTTCAAGACAATAAGGAAAGGAAAACATCGTTCATGCGTACGTACGGACTACCGTCTCCATGAACGGTGTTTTTCATTTTATTTATCTACCTATTATATATATATATATACTGAATATATATGATATATAAATCATATTTTATATTCTGGAAGTGAGTAAATCATGATATAAGTAATAATTATGTCAAGAACAACAAGTCAAAACACCTACGATAAATGAAACGATTTTACCCAAAACGCTTCTTTAACATGGAATTTACAAAAGAACGGGTAATATAATGTCATAAGTGAACCATATATGATATCATAACAATGAATATGATTCTGTAATAAGTCAATAACATGATTTAAATCATTATACAGGAGGTTCGGACACTTACAAAGCAAGTCGGACCTAAGGTAAGGGAAATATCACAATCTCATTTTTATCCGAGATTGTTTATTCGTAAGTATTTACTGGGGTGTATTTTATCATCCACATCCATGTTTCATAAATATGTAATATTATTTCCATCCACCTACATTTTTTTAAATCCATTTTTACCCTTCGGTGAGTTTTTAGTAAAAGAAATGAAAGGAATATTTTGTCGTTTTTCGTACGAGGTACTTTTTGACTTTTCCGACAAAAGTACGAAGAATGTTTTTTTAACTTATACGGCATGAATGGATTTCTAAAACATTATTTCCAATAAGTTTCCTTTACAAGTTTTAAGTTTATTTTTAATCAACTTCTTTTATTTTATAATTATACGACATGTTAAGAAAGGAAAAGTATTTTTGAAGCAGAATTGATATTTTCCTCAAGAATGAAGTTCAAGTATTTTATCAAAATTATTTTCCATCTAAGATAATAAAAGGGTTCTGTTTTTATCCCTATTATTACATTGGTTTGATTATGTTGTGATGGAAATATTTTTTATGAATTCCTTTATCTTATATGAATTGATTTATGATGTCATGATGTTTCAAGAATCCCATTTTTGTTACATGTGTTATGCGGTGATGTATGATTATGTGGCACACATAAGAAAGGATTCATTATAAGATGGGTGGGACCTATATCTCCCTCCAATGCATTGGGTAAAGATTTTATATCTCATGAGATAGACAGGGCTGGAACGGTAGGTTATACCGGTTCAGTGAAACAGGACTGAAACGAGGGTTACTCGATTCAGAAAAGGGACTTTGTCCACTAAGATAGTCTTGGCAATGAGTCATGACTAACAAGAAATGATTTTCCATGATTATGTGTGCATGCCACAATGTTTCAAGTTTTATGTTATGATCATGGGGATCTCATTTTCACTTCTATGGTTTATCCCATGTTATGATATTATGAGCTCTTTTGTAGGTTAAGATTTCCAAAAGCTATGTTCTTATGTATATGATGTGATTGATATTTCTTTTGTTTACCCTTAATGAGCATTTGAGCTCACCCTTTTATGTTTTCTTTTCCCCAGGATATAAAGAAAGATTTTTAGGTAAAAAAAAGGGGAAGATCTTTATGGGAGATATTGAAGATCTTTCACCACGATTAGAAGATTACGTTCCGAGTTTCCAAAGACACTAAACTATTACGATCCTTGTGTGTGTGTTTTTGTTATGTACTAAGTATTCCGTAAAAGTAATGTAATGTCCATGTACGATAAGATTAGGGTCTCTACTGTTGGTATCAGAGGCAAAGGAGGTAGGAATGTATCCGATCCTTGGGAACTCTCACATGTGAGCGTTGGACGAAGCATGGCTCTCCGCCCAAGGGCTTCATGAGGAAATGGCTGCCACTGGGGATGGTGGTGTGTCCCGCCCAGGGGGTGTAGCCGCCTATGGAGTGCCCTGATAGGTATCAATTATAGTCCACTGGAAGTAATTCCAGACCGCTACAGTTGGTATCAGAGGAAAGGTTTAGTCAACCTTTGGAAACTAGGATGCGAAAACGTTAGTGAGATCCCTAGAGATATTTCTAAGGTATGTCTAGGGATGTCCCTAAGGTTAAGTATACGTATAGGTTATAGTACTAGAATTACGCTAACGATCATAGAATTAAACCTAAGATGATAGATATTGAAGGTACTCCCCCTTTACTATGTTGTTTTACCTAGCATGATTTTTGCCTCTCACAAGATTCTTTTTGTGTTTTAGTTAATGGAGGGAACCAGGAGGAATTCGGTTAACATTGAATCTAATGGACAAATTGGTGACTATGAGCAAAAAAAAATTGTGTAATTCCTAGAGAGAAAGATCTTGTGATTATGCCAAATCAGTCATCCCGATATATGATTAACAAGGTGAAATTTTGTGGTATGCCTAATTCATCAATGAAGAGGAAGATAAACTATTATGCATGTTCGCACGTTGAGGAGCATAAAGAAAGGAAGATTGAGATTTCTAAAGAAGGGAAGAAGAACCTTGAGGAATACCTCAAATGGAGGGACCGATGTTATCTGTGTGGAGAAAAGGGTCATAGAGTGACAGACTGTTATGGAGTTCAATGTCTTATTTGTGGAGAACATGGGCATTACCCAACTCAATGCCCTGACCTAAAAAGTTACTTCTAAATCAAGGAAGGACTTCTTCCAGGACAATCATTGAAGTGGATGGACTGAAGTGTTTATGTAATGGTATTCATGAATAATGTTGTCGAGTTACTTTTATGGTGTATTGAAATATTTATGTATTGGTCTAAGGTGGTATTCAAAGTAATTGAGATATTTTTGGAAATAAGATGATATGCGCATAATGAAGGGAAAACGAGAAAATGAAATGTTTAACAGTATTCATGATCTCATGATTGATATAAGGACTAAGTGATATCATGGTTTGAGTATATAGAATTTTGAGGATTTTGGTATGTGGAAAGAGTTAACTTTTAACAGCACTCATGTTTTCAATAAGGTTCAATGGGTATTCAAGAGAATACATGATTAAGGACTTTGAATGTTCGGAATGTGACCAACAAAACATATCTTATGATATATGGGGATCAACGATGGTATTAAATCTCTGGTAATCGTTTTCACTATGTTATGAGAGTGGACTGCAGTATTATGTATAATCCTAAAGATTAGACTGGATTATGTTGGACATAAGTTAGTATTGTTTAAGGATAGAAGATTTTCGATATTATTGGTGGGATGTTATAGTAACGTAGTTTTAGAAAAAGGACAACCTGCAGGACGGGCGACAACCCATCGCTTCGGACAAGGCTGTAGGAATCGAACCCACAACCGAAGTGCGACTGGCCTTTATCGCCTACCACTGACCTACAGGAAGTCCCTGTTTAGTAGAAACTAGTGTTATTATATTAAGCAGTATGATATATGAAGTATAAGCCCATTTTAGGAACCATATATGATTAATCCCACTATAGATCGACTTATGTATATAAATTTTTCTAACCTTTTGAGACAGATGGAATGACTCGTCATTCTATCACATGATCTGCTAACACTTCACGAATAACAAATTCAACTTCATTTATTTAAGAGATGAAGTGGAAATTGTTAAAGGCACGAACAACAGTGAGATTGTACCAAAATAAAGTAAGTATTTATTCTAATTCAAATTCTTTAACTTTAGGGAAATGATCTTGAAAACCAAAAATGTTGTCCTAGTTCTCTTATACCTGATGAATCAGATGGTACCTTAGATCGTCACAAATTTATGGATTTGTGATAACTGGCTTTTCCATAGCCATGTTCTCTACCACTCTCCATCAGAACATGATGGTTAGATTTCTCTTCCATATCCATATTTTCACCTATGTGGAAACCCAGTGATTAGTTTATTTGGGTAATCATTACATTTCATACTTTAGTTTTTAAAAGCCAAGTTTTGGTATTCCTTTTTTTACGATGTGGGTTTCTATTAAAGAAACTTTCGAATAGTAAACCATTTATAACCCCGACGAATTTCGAGGGCGAAATTCATTTTAAGGGGGGTAGAATGTAACAGCCCGAGATTTTATGAAAAATATTCTTTTTTATTTCACTAATTTCTTGTGTTGTACGCTACACCAAAAGGAGCTTGCACAACACGCATCCTTGACTTGCCTTGCATTACACGCAATCGCAACCTTCCTCGATAGCGTGTGTGGTACGTAATACTGAGTTTCACGAAACAATGATATGCTATTAAAATATTATTAAAACTAGCCGTTATGAATAGTAATAACCACTTTTTAAATTTTATAAATTTTAAAATGGACTTCATCTTTGGATTCAGAGTATCGAATTTAGCCTAAGGTGAAATTTTGGTACTTTTCGGATAACTTTCATATTCTGATGAATAGTGGAAATTACTAAATTATAATTAAAAACAACTTTTTAATCAAAATAATTAATAGTGATAAATCATTAATTTGAGTGGTTTTAAAGTATATTTAGAATATATTTTTACAATTTAATACAATGTTGGTCATTGGATGTAATTTCACATTTAAACTAGACATAAACAAGTGTCAATCTTTTGATAAATATTGTTTCTTAAAAACACGCTATTTGTTTTAACAGCGGGATTTAATTATAAAATTAATTAATGCAACTTTTATGTAATGAATTTGGTAAAATAGACTTCATTTTTGAATTCAGAAAAAGAAATATAGCTTGGGATGAAATTTTGGCACTGTTCTGAAAAACATCAATTTTTGATGAATAGTGAAACTACTAAGTGGTAGTTAAAAAAATGAATTTTTCATAAAACTTAATTTTACCGCTTCTGTGAATGGAATTTCAAAAATCCAAGAGACACGGTTGATGTCAGTAAGTAAAATATGGTTCAATGAGATGAAAATAATTTTTGGTGAATAGTTACTTTTTACTTTTTTTTTACCGCGGTTAATAGTAAATAGGGTAACTAAGGGTAAATATGATATTAATATTACCCTAACACATGTCCTAATTCTATTGGACAAGTGTAATTCGACCAAAAACAAACTTAGGAATAAAATATGACCATTTAGGCCCACTTGGATTAGATTAAGACATTTATTATTAATTTATTTAAAGAAGGGTTAAAATAGTTAAAATCAAAGTTTAATAAGTAAATAATTTTTAATATGGGGTTATACATAAGATAAATTCGATTTTAAATTTTCATTAGAAATACAAAAAGATTTACTACATGATGGTATTTTATTTTTAATTTTTAGACATCAAATAATTTAATTTATTTATGACACAATGATGATGCAGTAATTATCTTATTAATGAAATATTGACATAATTGATGTTATAAACACCAAAATAAATGTAATTTAAGACTTTTTATGAATTCCACTAATTTTCTAGGTTACTATGATATATTAGTGTTGATTTAATCAACTTGGTTCGAACATATAATTCTGTTATGACTTTCACAAAAATTATATATCAAATAGTGTCAAAATTGACACAAAATAGTTTTTAAATCAAATATTATATTATTAATGGTTATTTTATTCCTAAAAATCTAAGGTTCGGCCAAATGACTTAGATAAGGATATATATATGAATAATAAACAATTTGGGGTTCGTTTGGCATGTTATAGTAAGAGTATTAACCATATAGTGAAAGAAAACAAAAAGACATGGTAAAAGTTAAATTATTTAACTTAGAGTTAAATCTAATTGATAAGGTTAAAATAATACCCTAAACTTGTCTAAATCCTATTGGATGATAGGATTTCGACCCTTCCCCACTTTATCTTCTAAATAAGACCCTTTGGAACCATTATAAACCGATTTTGACTTTAATATAAAATAATATTTTGAGATATTTCTAAGGTGCCCCTCTCCTCCCTTATAAAAGGGCACCTCCTCCCCTTCCTCCTCACACCAATTTGAGCACTCAAGCTCGGAAAAACCCTGCCATTTTCTCCTCTCCACTTCCCTAGAATAATCCTAGAGGTCCTGGTCTTCTCCAAAGACCAATCTTAGTTCCTTAAGTGGAGGATTCAAAGAGGCGTTCCAAAGAAGAGGTAATATCCATTACCGATCTTTTCAATTTCTTTCTTCTTCAACTTCTTCTTCTTTAGTTGTTTCATGATAAAGTAATAACATCAGTATTACTTACATACTGATATGTTATTATAAGTATGAAACAACCCTATTTCACCATCTATCCATCCTACGGAAAAAGAAATCACCGCGCGTGCGTACGTACGGAATACCGTCTCCACGCCGTGGTGTAATCTATTTTCCACCACCACCTTACATGGATGGGTATAATGGTGTAAAGAATAACTATACATAGTTATTACAACATCATATTGATTCTGATATATTGTATGATCCACTCCAATTCAATTCAATATTTATGGAAATGATATCATCGCTCGTGCGTACGTACGGACTACCGTCTCCACGACGCGATGAGATTCATTCTCCATGTTAACCATTTAAGAATGATTATAATGTATATATAAGAAATAATAATGAAATATATGACATTATAAAGCTACTGGATTTATGTATATATATACATATGTATGTCATCTACTTACTTCCATTTCAAGACAATAAGGAAAGGAAAACAGCGTTCATGCGTACGTACGGACTACCGTCTCCATGAACGGTGTTTTTCATTTTATTTATCTACCTATTATATATATATATATATACTGAATATATATGATATATAAATCATATTTTATATTCTGGAAGTGAGTAAATCATGATATAAGTAATAATGATGTCAAGAACAACAAGTCAAAACACCTACGATAAATGAAACGATTTTACCCAAAACGCTTCTTTAACATTGAATTTACAAAAGAACGGGTAATATAATGTCATAAGTGAACCATATATGATATCATAACAATGAATATGATTCTTTAATAAGTCAATAACATGATTTAAATCATTATACAGGAGGTTCGGACACTTACAAAGCAAGTCGGACCTAAGGTAAGGGAAATATCACAATCTCATTTTTATCCGAGATTGATTATTCGTAAGTATTTACTGGGGTGTATTTTATCATCCACATTCATGTTTCATAAATATGTAATATTATTTCCATCCACCTACATTTGTTTAAATCCATTTTTACCCTTCGGTGAGTTTTTAGTAAAAGAAATGAAAGGAATCTTTTGTCGTTTTTCGTACGAGGTACTTTTTGACTTTTCCGACAAAAGTACGAAGAATGTTTTTTTTAACTTATATGGAATGAATGGATTTATAAAACATTATTTCCAAGAAGTTTCCTTTACAAGTTTTAAGTTTATTTTTAATCAACTTCTTTTATTTTATAATTATACGACATGTTAAGAAAGGAAAAGTATTTTTGAAGCAGAAATGATATTTTCCTCAAGAATGAAGTTCAAGTATTTTATCAAAATTATTTTCCATCTAAGATAATAAAAGGGTTCTGTTTTTATCCCTATTATTACATTGGTTTGATTATGTTGTGATGGAAATATTTTTTATGAATTCCTTTATCTTATATGAATTGATTTATGATGTCATGATGTTTCAAGAATCCCATTTTTGTTACATGTGTTATGCGATGATGTATGATTATGTGGAACACATAAGAAAGGATTCATTATAAGATGGGTGGGACCTATATCTCCATCCAATGCATTGGGTAAAGATTTTATATCTCATGAGATAGACAGGGCTGGAACGGTAGGTTATACCGGTTCAGTGAAACAGGACTGAAACGAGGGTTACTCGATTCAGAAAAGGGACTTCTTCCACTAAGATAGTCTTGGAAATGAGTCATGACTAACAAGAAATGATTTTCCATGATTATGTGTGCATGCCACAATGTTTCAAGTTTTATTTTATGATTATGGGGATCTCATTTTCACTTCTATGATTTATCCCATGTTATGATATTATGAGCTCTTTTGTAGGTTAAGATTTCCAAAAGCTATGTTCTTATGTATATGATGTGATTGATATTTCTTTTGTTTACCCTTACTGAGCATTTGAGCTCACCCTTTTATGTTTTCTTTTCCCCAGGATATAAAGAATGGTTTTTAGGTAAAAAAAAAGAGAAGATCTTTATGGGAGATATTGTAGATCTTTCACCACGATTAGAAGATTACGTTCCGAGTTTCCAAAGACACTAAACTATTACGATCCTTGTGTGTGTGTTTTTGTTATGTACTAAGTATTCCGCAAAAGTAATGTAATGTCCATGTACGATAAGCTTAGGGTCTCTACATATCTTCTGTGAGAGGTTTTATCTATAGGCACTAGAAGATCCTTCACTATATCATTACACATTGTAACCTAATATTGAGGTATAGTCACTAGGTAGAGTATATATAGATGTTTGAAGTGGATATGGACTATAAACTTGGTAATGGTAAATCTGTTGTGGATTTTACTTTCCATAAGATGTTAGTAGATCAAGAAGTTAGTGAATTGCCTTTACAGAAACAACGGTGCATGATGACATTGTTAGATGATTGGAGGATAGATTCTTATGATGACTAGGTTTTGAGGAAATATAATCCCCAGGTGGTCACATATTACATAGTATACTGGGTAATTTATGGATATGATATTGACCTAGAGAATGCTGTGAGGTGGGAAAAACTTGATGGTGGTGACCTAAAACCTTGGTGGTTATTGGAAAACAAAAATGAGATCCTTGTACATGGAATATTTGTAGTCTTTTCTTGTATTAGTGAATATTTAGTGAATGAATTATATAAATCCAAATGACTAGTTTATCTTAGATTGAAAATTTTATACCTTGAATCTATAAAGTTATTTTGGTGAACGTTGATGAAGAGGGATATTACTTGATTTTTTATCCAATGTATTCCCTATTTGATAATAAAGGTAGGGCACTAGAAACATGGTGGTATTATACAACCAATACCTCATCCCATATATATTTGAGAGTAAATAACGATGGAATTTGTGTTGGGGTTACCCAAGACCTTAAGTATTTGAGATGTTGTCTTGGTGATTTTTGATTAGTTATAAAAATTTCTCATTTCTTATAAATATATGAAACTCACTAATTCAATGATATGGAAGTGTTGTATGTCTCCAAGATTGTATATTTACATAGAGATACAATGATCATTAAATATGATAGATACACTTGATTTATGCCCTAATTTTGATAGAGCTTACCAAAGGCCTTAGAGACTCAACTGTGATTGAGAAAATCATTCCATCCTAAAATTAATGGATAGTCGAAGCATTTGATTCACATATTGAAGTATTCATAATAGGATTATTTCTTATTACAACCATAGGAGGATACTTTTTATGTTTTCTATAGGCGATCAAGTATTCTGAGAGCGACTCCTCGATTAGCACACCATTGTTTGATGAAAATGGTAATACTAACACCTTACTATATTAGAGCCTTTGAGATCACTATGTGGGTTAGAAAAATGGTGTACCATCTAGATATTCTTTATTGATACCAGGGAATGTGTGAGGAATTTCATTTGTCTTAGATCTAGGGGTAGATGCCTAATCCTACCCCTATAACCGACCAAGATGATATTAATTTATATCCTGATGCATTGTATAAAGAGCATGTGATGTAAATTGTAGACCAGAAAGAGAATTTAATTTTAGGGGGGGAAATACCATTAGTACATATTCTATTATCTTACTGATGGAACTAGGAGGAAAATTGGGCGTGAGGGGTTGTTGTTAAGGCTTAATAGCCTAATTTGTTTGAGAATATCCTTTTAAAATAATTCTCCATGAAGATAAGTAACTAGAGTGGGATAATTGTACATCTTCAATTTTTAGCAGTATTTGAGATGTTAAAAATTAAAAATAATCCATTATTATAATGTTTTTTCTTGAAAATGCGTGTTTAATAGGTCAATTTTTAATGAAAATGTGTCTATGTTCTTCATGTGGAAGTCTTAAGAGGAGGCCTACCAGAATGGTCGTTGAAAGAATCCACCAGTTGGCTATTAAAGTATATGTATATCATCAGGATTTTGTATATAGTACCATCTATCCTATTATGTTGGAAGAAATTAGGTGGCTCTTCTTGGTACACTGGCCTATCAATGGGCTCGGACCGAGTATTCATTACATGAAGCACATCGGTTTTGAATGACACTTGATTTTTATCCCATCTACTTCGAAATTATAAAACTAAAGGCCCTATTATAATTCTATGGATATACTCTTGTTTCAATACTCTACAATTATTCTCCTCTTACATCGTTAATATTTTCCAAACTGGGTGACATCTAAATGATTAGTTGGGGATCTTTCAGGTTGACAAAATTTTCATGAGAGAATTGATGTCTATCATTGAAAATGGGTGTCCCATGAACTACTGTATAAATAAAAATTTCAACTACAAAACCCATTAATGAAATATATAATTATAAATAATAGTTGATGTTTTTTAGTGTCTATGCTATCTTCAAGAGTTTATGGTGAATTCATGATCCATTCTTTGATCAAAAAAAAGATCCAATGAATTGGCATACCATCCTTCAACATACCTTAGAAATGATTTTTTTGATAAAATACACAATATATAATTGATGTTTTACCTATATAATTATGGGTAGAAAATGAGATTTAATATTCATTACATGAATATATTTTTTGAATGAAACCAGATCTTTTATTATCTATGACTTTCTTTTCTTGTTTTTTTAGAAAAAGAAGAGTTTCTGAAAATTTAAGGAGTACACACGGTGTACTCAGTTTATGAGAGTGACCATGTATTGACCCTATAATGGCTGAGTACATGGCCATATGGGGTGACCTGGATACCACCAAAACCGATGGAGTGTTTAAGCAAGTACACTTTATGTACACTTGAAGAACACACCATGTTTTTTCTTTATTCATTAAATGGACCGGGGTCATGTCTAATTGGAAGAACACCCTTAATCTCTATTTTTATCATCCAGGGGTGACTATATGACTATATTCTTCTCCAATGCCCCAAATCTGTATTATTTCTCTGAATCGACCACCGTTGATTGTGTTGGAATCACCAATAGAAGGTCTACCTTCTACTGGAGCCCTGTTTGTTGATTCCTCATCATTCATGAGTTATCTTCAATTGAACATTTTTAGTGTTTTTTGTAAATCTTCGATGTTATAGGTAGATTCAATGTATTAGGATAACATATATCTATCATAAAACATATAGGTAGGTGTTTTGGGCCTTTCTATAGTTAGGGTTGAAGTTATATGTGAAAATGTTCCCAACACCCTTATTTGGGGTATTGCATATTCAAGGCTATTAGACCTATTATTCCTTCTATTCCTTATGTTCTTGAGTAGAGGATTTATGATTTTAAATAGGGTTATTAAACATGATCTGGAGGTGTTACCCATGTTTGCTTGATTCTACCCATTTGGACTTTCTTTACCTGTAAGGCTACATTGTTTTCCATGCCTTGTAATATTAGAATGTAGTGAATTTATCTGAAATGTTGTGAGATTCTGTAGACTATTTTGAAAAGTAGTTCATGAGGATTAATTTTTCTACCATATACTGTTTCTGCATGATTTATTTACATAGGGCTATGGGAACCTAGTGTAGTAGACCATAGGGAGAATGGATGTTGAGGGATTCCCTATAGTGTTTATTTACATTTACGTAGTGAGACCATAGGGGTGATAGACTTTGTGCCCCCTCATAGTGTTAGTAGATCCTCGTTACAGGATGATTGGTGGAATTGAATGTTGAGTGCTTCCCCAGAGTGTCAATAGTTACCAATACAAGACCACATGGGGAATTGATGGTGAGTGCTTCCTCAAAGAGTCTTCGTTAAAGCAGAACCAGTGGAGTTAGACTGTGAGTACATCCCATAGGGTTTCATGTGTTTGATTTATTGAAACAAAGGGGTTAGGCTATGAGTACTTGCATAAGGGTTACTTATGATTGTT
Organism: Viscum album; assembly: GCA_963277665.1. Taxonomy (NCBI): domain Eukaryota; kingdom Viridiplantae; phylum Streptophyta; class Magnoliopsida; order Santalales; family Viscaceae; genus Viscum; species Viscum album. Next base: position 1,340,497 of record CAUJRU010000164.1, read on the forward strand.
GTTTTCTTAACTAATACATGAAAATATATGTATTTTAAATTGTAGGATTATTGAAATTATGTAATTCCTTGTTTATTTCTTCATTTTACATATTGCCCATTGTATTTATTCCCTAACTGTTAGGTAAAAATCATTGGGTGGTTACCAATTGGGATTCATCTGACACCCTATTTGGGTCATGCTTTTGGGCTCAAACAGATTATATTGTTATAGGTATAGATAATGTAATGTAGCTTTCTATTTCAGGTACATGATTTTCATGGAGCTGAAGAGAATGGGACAAAGTAGAGGCTTGTGATTCTATTGGAGTTTATTTGTTTTTTTGGTACTTTGATTTAGTATTGTATTCCAGCGTTGTGATTTGTTTGGCTATTTTTCTAGACATATGTATCATACATCATTTATATATGTGCTCTAGTTTTTTATTTCTTCAGTCTTCCACTATTTACTATTGTATGGTATTATTACGGTTTCAACTACTGTTATCTATTTATTTACACTGCATTACTCTACTAACGAGGGAATATTTTTCCCACTATCACTCCCAAGGCCCTCACTGCTAGTCGGTGGCCTCTCGTGTTTGGGGTAATTCACTTGAGTCCATGTGACCAACCAGGTATTGCGCACCATTGGGAGGCTTCTAGAACTGAGACGTTACAACATGGTATCAGAGGATAGTTCTTTTCTTCTTAACATACTATGTGGCACCTATAGCTCAGGGTATGAAGGAATATGTACTATGTAATATGATGTGCCCCGAAGTGCCTAACCCATGTACATGTAAAACACAATTTACCTTGATTATTGATATTTTTTGGTTTCACAATTATAATAGTGGATTTGATTTCATTGTTGGATGACTCAAATTTTTTGTGTCGAAATAATTGATATTATTGAGGTGTTATTTCTGTTTCAACCTGATGAGATGAGGCTATTTCATCTCATGTATCATATAGTCACATTCTAGAGATCATACGTCATGAATACTTCAAATTTTATTTAGGGTGCATTACTGATTGCATGTTGATGTGATACATGTTGTTCTAGATATACATACTGTGGTAATAGATACCTTGATATAATACCTAATGTTTGATAGGGTATTTCTAATGTTAAATGTTTACATTAATGAATGCCAAACATTGGTTCCCGAGGTGTTATGGGTCCACATGGATCCGAATTTAGTGGATCATTTAAATTTTAAACTTGTATATGACATGTATAAGATTTCAAAATATGATTCGCAGGGAGTATGGGCCCTCACATATGAGAATTTGGGACTTTAGTAATCATTTCGGGGATTTTATGTGTTGCAGAGTTGTTTATGAGGCTTATTGTATGAAAATAATGTGATTATGTGGGGTGTAATGATAAATACATGCCTTTTATCCCTAATTTCGAGAAGGAACTATTTTTCTTAAGTATCCACAGTGTACTATATATAAACTCCATGTAGTCTCTAACTGTGTAACTAGCTATGTGGGAAGAGACATGGGTTTGGAAATCCTTGGTGGAACAAGCCGTGTACTGGGCATACACGTTTTGTGCTTAGACCATGTGTCTAGCCATGTGACCAATGACATAGGGGTATTGTTGGGCAGTTATTACATGTTGTGTCTAGAACAAACACACCATTTAGAATCAACCACATAATCGGCCATGTAACTAAAAACATAAGGCGGTTAATTTATATCAATTACATGTCGTGTTATAAAAAAAATGCCTTGTAGTCTTTATCTGGAAAAACCATGTAGGTTAGTTGTGTAGAAACACTCAGGGATGGGAACAAGATTCAAGTACACGCCGTGTTTTTGAGAAAAAATCCATGTTAATGGGGTGTTACATTATCATTGTTAATAGGAGTATAGGCCCATGATAATCCTTAAAGAAACAGGCTGTGTAAGATTTATACTTGTCTTGCATCCACCTTTTTTTAATCACGAATTCTTTCTTTCTCCTGTTCCTTTATTACATGTCTATGTTTCAGTCCTTCAAACTCACACACTATGTGTGTGATTGAATTTTCACGGTCATTCCAATGATATGTTCTTCGGTTGTATGCCAATTATAGAGAAGTGATCAGTCACCAGACATGGTTGATCAGGGACTACCAGCATATCCTCTTGTAGTGCTAGTCTAGGCACCAGTCGTTAACCCGGATGCAGGTGTGGATGCACAGTTCTAAGATGGCTTTATGAGGTTCATGAAGACATTATAAGGAGTACCACATCGTTCCCCTTCATTGGCAGAGTTAATGTGGGGTTTTCAACCACAGAATCCTTCAACCATGATAGGGGAAGGAGGAACTCGGTCTGTAGATTCGTGGTTAGAAACAATGATATCTGTCATTGAGCATCAGGAGACTCCTCCAGAGAGGAGGGTGAAGCTATCTACATATATGATTCGAGATTCCACCAAGAGATGGTTGGATGTGATGTCATGGGAGGGAATCTAATAGGTTATGTTTTGGGATGAGTTCCAACATGCCTTCTATGATTATTTCTACCTAGAAATTTTGAGGTCGAATCTAGATTGAGGGTTTATGTGTCTAGAGTACGGTACACTTTTAGTTATGGAGTATTCTTCTCACTTCACAGATCTATAGTGCTTCACACATATACAAGGAGATGATGAGGTATTTCTGGTGATAAGGTTTGAGGATGGTCTCAAGCATGCCATCTAATCTCAAGTGAAAATCATCAGGTTGACTTCCATCACCTCTATAGTTATCCATGCACTGATCACATAGTGCAATCAGAGGGATTCTGGAGCGTTGAGCTAGGGAAGTTTTCCATCTGGAGTTGGTACCCCTATGACTGATAGAAGGATTCATAACAGGGAGTCTATGTTTGGGGATCCGATGAATCAGGATACTACTTTTAGTGTCCATGTGGTATGCTACTAGTGCGGGAAGAGTGGGCATACGTTGCCACATTGTAAGAGAGACATAGTCAAGTGCCAATATTGTGGCTAGATGGGCCATCTTCAGCGGTTCTATCAATTTTCTCTCACCAGAAGCTGGTGATCAGAGTTATTCTATAGCCCTATGATTAGGAGCAGCACTACCAGTTTCTCATCATTCAGGAAACATGAGTTCTTCCAGCTGTTTAGGATGAGGTGGAAGCTGTGACCATGGTAGCCGGTCAGAATTCAATGAGTGACTAAATGGTGTATTATCTTTGGGTGGTCAGGTAGGGTCAAAGGGCCGTAGTACAGGTGATCCATTTGTAGTGGATCAGACCAAGTAGATGTAGGATCCTAGAACCACTACAATTCGTGATACAATTTATGTTTCCTGAGTCTTAGTTTTTTCACTTGTCTTTATAGGGTATTTACCATAGTTTCATATATGTTGATGTTGTGGAGAGTCTTGGGCTCTGTATATTTACTTATTCTAATGTCTTGGTGATGGAATCTTCATTGGGGATAAGAACGGCTAGTGTACGACTGTTCAAGGAGTTCCCTCTGGAGGTTGGGGGGTGTCACTTCATATAGTACCTCTATATCTTAGAGATGACATGCTATGATGTCATTCTTGAAATTGACTAGTTTGTTCCCATATATGAATTTGTTGACTACCATCATCGTAGGTTGTGTTTCACGTCACCAAAGGGAAGATCGTTTCATCGTAAGGGTGAAGGGGATGTCTATCCAAGAAAAGCGGGAACCGTTGTTGACGCTCCTTTCGTCAAAGAATCTCAAGATTGGAAAATGGGAAGATATGATATTAAAATGGTTCGGCCTTTGAAGAAAACATCAAAAATAGACAAAGGGATGAACAAGGAGAAATTTTCCAATATGTCGTGCAAGTTTCCTCATGGTCGCGCAAGTAGACTTGCGTGACACACTTTGGCACGCAATTCACTTGCGCGTCCTTAGTGATAACCGCCCGGTAACCGCCCGGGGTCTTCTCCTGCCTATAAATAGACCCTGTGGGCCCCCCATTTGAGAGAGGATTTTTTCCAGAAACTCGGATTTAGACTCCCGACGCCCAAGTCTCTTATCAAAGCTTCCGGAACACTTCTAAGGTAATTTCTTGCCTAGAACGGATGACCTAAAGAGAGGGAGGAATTCCTAAGTGTTGAAACTAATCAACACTTGCACGCCTGAGTGGCCAGCCCTTAAGGGAAGTGGCCACACTTGCATGCCACCTTACTCCTTCGATAGAACTTGCACGTACCTTTACTGGAAAACCTCAAGAGGATTATAAAGGCTTTAATAAAGAGTCGCTCAAGTATTTCAATGCTGGTTGAAAATCACACAAGTACCCCACATGTCGCGCAGGTATACCTACGCGAACAATACTTGCGCGCCCACGCAAGACATGCGCGCTTTTCAAGAGTTGCGGCCCCTGCCTTTTTTGGGTGCCCATCATTCCCATTTTACCCTCTTAAGCCATTTCACCTTTCATATTCAAGATTCATTCTTCAAGACACTCTTTAAAGCCATTTATGTCATGATTTCTTGTTTTGACATCCTTATCTGAAAGGAATTCTGTGGAATATCTCTCAAAACAAAGTGATTTATACATCTTTATGTCAATAAAAGATCGAGAGTTCATTCATTCAACCTCATCCTTTAAGATGAGAGAATCCTTAACAGGGGTCTCCTTTTCAGGAATAATCCCCAGTTATAAGTCCTTTAACATGGGCATCTTACTCAGGAGTAATCCCCAAATATTAATCCTTAACATGGGTCTCCTTTTTAGGAATAATCCCCAATTATAATCCCTTAACTTGGGCCTCCTTTTCAAGAGTATGTCCCAATCATAATCCTTTACCCTGGGCTTCCTTGTCAGGAATAAATACCAGTCATAATTTTGGGCCTCCTTTTTAGGAGTAAGTCCCAAGTCCCATAACCTCGGCTTCCTTGTTAGGAATAAGCCCCAGTCATAAATTTGGGCTTCCTTTTCAGGAGTAAGCCCCAAGTCCCTTAAATTCTCTTTAACTAGTTCTAAATTACGTTTGATATGGGATTCCTTCTCATGAGTAAAACCCAATTATCAATCCTCTCATAATTTGGGTTTATTTTTCAGGAATAAGTCCCAAGTTAGAGTATTCAAATCTCCATGAAGCACATATACCTTTATGGACCATGTTGATAGATTTTATCCCTAAATTAAATCCTAACCATTATTTATCTGGGCAGTCATACATACATAAGCCCCAAACCATTTCTTATGCTTACATCTTTCATGGCCCAATTGTCTATTTTATTACCAATACCTCTTGTTTCTCACACCGATCATGACTCACATGAGCTTAGAGGGTAAAAGTAATTATGACATCCTTCATTGAGCCATCAATCATAAACATCATACTCCCTCGCTTGAACTACATGGGTTCTGATTACTTTTCAAAAAAAAAGGATACGTAGGTAGCCCATCTGCAGTTTCGATCCCAACTCTGAAATAATCCATGTCCATCTGATGACGATAAACTTCACATGCCCCACTGAGTGGCTTTAAAATCATCCCGGTCATCATAATGACCAAGAGACTTTTATATAAATGTTTTGAAGGATACCATTGACCAAGAATCTCTAAATAGATACAGATGATTCTATATTTATGAATAACCTCGAATACATATAAAAGATTCTCTAAATTTCTTACATATTTAATCATTGATTATTAAAACTAAAGGAAAGCTCATTTTATACTTGGTAATGTAATAAGGATTCACGAACATAACTTAAATCTATAAACAGAGTCCTGGAGTAGACAATAATTCCCTTCAAAAAGGTGTGATGAGTCCGACCTCCAATCCTCTTGACCAATGAAAATTCCTAAGTCTCATTAGTCCACAATCTAATGAGCACCTACCTTTGGAAAGTAGGTCCAAATGGATGTGGAATCATTGGATGTTTCCGGTTCTACGAACAAACCCAATATAAACTGATCGGAACATTTGAATCTCCCATCTAGGAGGTCATCGCTGAATTCCGAGGGAAACAAAAAATGGTGAACCTGGCAGGAATCCTTAACCAAGTTAAAGTGATGTTTTACCAATTTGTTAAAGCCCCTATATAATAGTCAGTAAGAGGGATAACAAAAACAATCACTGACATGTGTGCTCATCCAAAGGATGAAGTGGCTGAATTTATCTTGATTACATCTGTTATATCAAACAGGAAATCTTTTTCAAGATCTTCTGTATTTCCATAATGGCTGCTCTCAAATTCACACCTATGAATACTACTGCTGCAAATACCAATGCTGCTATTCCTACTGGATCGTCATCCGCTCTGAGGATGACATCACCTACTCAGCGTCTTCAATGCTGGTTATCAAATGCGCTGGTAAAGGTGTACCGTCAACACGGTACCATCCCAACTCTGGAGGCTGCCTGACAAGCCCTCCAAGTGAACAACTCACACAGGTCATCCGGACAACAATGACCAGTGATCAAGAGGCAGGCGGTGCTGACTATCGTCTCCAGCCGTTTCGGGACGTTATCCCCGGAACACAATTTCCATTCACTCCCTTACTCTGAGGAAGTGAATGAGCAGGTCCCTCAGGACCATAATTCAGAAAGACAGGAGTCCTTCCCGAGGGCTCCCATCAACAATCGCCATCTGACTCATGCGGCAGTGCGCCCTCAACATGATGAGGGTACCGACTCCAGGCGTTTGGCTCTGGTTCATCGAACCCGAGCAGGCAAGATGAACCGCTAGAGATGGAATCCGGTTAACAATGGGCAGGTTCTCATCCCTGCCTTCTTCGGAGAATTCCACCAACCTAACTTGGTGGAGAAAAATGAGCAGACACACACACCTGCCCGTTTTAATTCAACTATCCAGCAGACTCGTCTGGTAGCATCACGCCAATCCCGCCAGGCAATTCTGGCAGAGTACTATAGGCAGGAACATACAGCTGCTTATACATCATCAGTTAGTCAGTAGGCTCGTCTGACTACATATGATGGATCTCTTCAACCGCGTTTGGTGAAGTGTAATCAGCGGGCACATACACCTGCTAATACTAATCAAGCCTACCAACAGTCTTGCTTGGTAGCACACGGAGAAGTCAGTCGGAACGCTCCGACGACAAACAGGAGGCAGACTCAACTCTCTGCCCCCACACTGGATTACTGTCAGGATTCACTGAAAGGAAAATGAGGACAAGAGCAAGCACATACACCTACTCCAAGCCCAGAATGGACTTATATCCCCATTCCGGAAGCTGAAGTCACCAAGCATATTTTTTCAATGGTGAAAGAGCAGAAGAAAATTCCTGCTCATATTCTCGATGCTTGCCAGGATATCATAACATCTTCAGCATCATCTCAGAGAAAGACACATAAATCTATCCCTAGCAGTGGAGTGACACATCAATGATTCACTCTAGAACAGACACACACATCTGTTCCAGTCCAAGAGGGTTATGGGGCATATTCCCCCATATCATACGTACAACGAATTCAGGCACATACACCTGATTTGAGTGAATATCGTCAGCCTAACCTGACCATCTTTCCTAATTAGGCACATACACTTGCTCAGAGCAACCACTTTCATCAACAAGTGGTTTCCAAAGCGAGTAATAAAACATCTATGAAAATGATCCGCCCAGCACAGTCAGGAGATCAAAGGCCAATCTGTAACAAGGCCTTGCTCGATGATGTAGTTCTCGAAGCCCTCAGACATTTATCTGTTGGAATTCAAGATTCTACTCCCTCATTTCCCAATAATGGGAACATTAATTCCGAAGGTCTTCAACAGACACTTTCTCATGAAGGCTTGTTTCATGACAATTCGGTCAATCATGAAGTTTCGTCTTCATATGAGAGCCACATGAACCCTCTGTGTGGTCAGAAGACCAAGGAGCAAGAGATCTCATCTTTTGTTGTAACCCATTATGGGGTCCTCCCGTTGATGATGAATTTCACTGCGAAATTCCTCTCCTCAGTAGTGATTCACATTGCCTGGAAAATACTCCAGTGGACAATGTAGTGCCGATAAAGCCCTCTTATCTTGAGGCACTTGAAAATGCGAATCCAGTCATGTCTGATGCTTTGTCGCTAGCAAGTGATATACTTTCTCAATCAGAAGATATCCCAGGGTGTAGGTCATTCTCCGAACCACCCCTAAGTCATGCATCTTCTAGTTTGATCAATGATCTCTCTACCAATCTTGTTGAATCCGATGAAGCAACAAGGAAACACTAACTCTGGTCAAAACAGGTAGAAAATCTTCATTTAATGATGAATAGGAAATGCTGGACATGAGAAAAAAATTGGTGAAAGGTGAGGTACCAGTCATGTTTTGGCCTTTGGCTGACTCCCAGTATGGCATTCCAAAGATGTTGATGGATGATTGAATCCATGATATTCGTCTAAACATATGGAAAACTTTTTGTCAATTGAAGAAGAAGGTATTATCTTATGATGAATATGAAAATCATCTTATGATAATAGAAGGGCTACAACGTCAGATTGATTTGGCATCTCTATCAGTCTCTCGGTATTCGAAGGATGAAAAGCAACAGAGAACTCTTCAACGTTCATGCCTTGCCAAACAAAGAAAATTGCATCAGTTAATTTACAATGCCCCATCTGGTGTTCATATCAGAGGATGGGGTGTTCACGGAGCACTAAATTTCACAGTGCTTTTCCAGTCAGCAAAGCCTGCCGAAAATTGTCTCATGCAATGTTAATGCCCATGGCCGGCCACAGTCAATGGGATTTGTTTGTAATCAAAATCTTGCTCAAGAATAGGCTACAACTAGTTCCTCTCAAAATCAAGCATATAGGGAACAAGTTGTTGAATTTCTCCTACATCATGTAGATGAGAATATTGCACAAGCCTCTCGTATGGAGCAAACACATCATCAAATAACAGAAGTTTTGGAAATCATCCAACGGTCTGTTGAACCATATTATAAAAGTGGATACAAATTAATGCATCCAGTTAATTTCCGAACTAAGGTTCTCATGATCAAGAGAGCTTTTAAGAAGGTCTCAGACATAGAATGTCAAGAGCCACCCCATCTTGTCAGACTGGGGACTTCATTAACCCAACCCTCAGATTCCACAAATGGGATTCGAGGAGTTGAGCGGAAACAGCAGTAACATCCCCTGTTCATGAGACTGGGGACTCTTTCAAATCATCAATCCCCTCCTCAGAGAATGTCAGTCATTTATCGATTGGGGAAGAAGCCACAAGAGGAAGGAAGAGCCAAATTATCAGGAGATTCCCTCCAAGTTATAGCTCGTCAAGAAGTTCCTAAAGGATTGAATTAATAAAAGGCAATGTCTCATCAAAGACATGAAAGAAGACAATATCACAGAAATGTTGATAGAAGGGATGTGATGCATTATGCATCAATCATTGTCATCAACGCCATTGTTGCTAATCCACAAGAGGAGGTTCACTTAGGGGACTCAGATGAAGAGCATCCTGCTCAATAAAATGTACGCACCGATACAAATGAAGAAGGTGTGCGTACACGATGTCAAAGTATTACCCAGAACCTAGGTAATCCACTTCTCTATCTCCAAAAAGTATCCAACAAAGGGAAGGGAAAGAATCAGGTTACATATCCTTCCTCTAGAGAAGGTCAATCTCTCTCATTAGAGAAATGGTTTGCGGAACAGGAGGAAGAAATGATAGAATTAAGAAGGCTGAATGAAGAACTACTTCAGAGTAGTCTTCTTCTTAAGAATGCTGGAGTCCGAAAGCCGAAGGAATTTGTTGTAGTTACTGAGATGGATCAGGAATATCCTCCTTTATCAGTACACCCTCAGAGGTCTAATCCTTCGGGTCAAGTGCAATAATGGTTGGCAATGCTACCATCAGTTGCAGCACCAACCACCACATCTGTCCAAGCTCCAATCATTGCACCTACCCAAGACCAAGTTCAACCGGATGTTTCTCCAAAGATGATAACTACTATTGAGTCATTAACAGCTCGGTTAGAAACTATGGAAGGGAAACAGGCGCAAGTTCAACTAGAAAAGAAAGTTTACCCTGAATGGGTAGATTCAATTTCTCCTCCATCCAGTTTTGGAAACCCTGTTTTTCCTACTTTCAATGGACCAGGCGACCCTAAACAACATTTTACACATTACGTGTCTTGTTGTGATCCTATGATGGGAACTCCAGAGCAGATAGAAACAGTGAAACTCAGATGCTTCATGCGAACCTTGCAAGGACCAGCTTTTGTCTGGTATACAAGCTTGCCATCCCGTTCAATCATCGGATGGGAGGATCTTCGCCAAAAATTCCTTCTTCAGTTCAGCTCAACTTTTCCAAAAACGACAGTTTTCGATCTTAAAAACTGCAAGAAAAGGGAGAATGAAAGAGTCTCTGATTTCATTTCTCGCTGGAAGGGATTAACATATTCCTTGAGTTTAGAACTTCCTCAAGAGGAGCTATTGCCAATCTGTTTGGAAACTTTTTGTGACGAATTACGCATCCCATTGATCCCTGTGAAATACATAGAAGGGTTTAGAGATCTAACTTCAATCACTCAGCAGATTGAAGATTCCCTTATACAGGCTAAGGCTAAATCTCGTGTAATTCCATCAGCTCCAGTAAAGAGAATGGGTAAAGCGGAAACTACTACAGTTATGCTTAAACAAGCACCTGTACCTATTTCTACTTCAAAACCTTAATCTTCTCGAAGGGATCCACCTCTTGAACGCCAACAACAAAGGCCGTTTCGTCAAATTAATCAAAAATATCAACGACGAAAACAATTTGAGGATTTGAAGAGTAAAACACACTCTTTCCAAAATGAGCAAGTTCCTGGTTACTTCATTTCAGCTCTGGAAAATAATTTGGGTCAATTACCAGTGCCCAAGAGGCCAAACAAGGAAGGAGATGAAGACCGTCCCAATTATTGTCCCTTTCATCAAATGTTGGGGCATCCCATCCAGGAGTGTTTTGTCTTCAAATACCTCCTGCAAAAGATGGTCGAATTGGGACAAGTCAAGTTGAAAGGTTCTTCAAATCAGGTAGCATGTGTTACTGCAACAGTTCCAGAGGAGGAAGGTGAATGACAAGAAGTCAAAAGAAGAAATACACAAAAGTATGATGATTGGTTGGTCAGAAAGACAATAAATTGGACTCATTCCATTTTGCGAACACAATTAAGGAAACCAATTGTATCTTCTACCATGAATATTGCGGTAAAACCCTCTTCATCAGAGGGAAAGTCTTCAAAGAAATGGCTTGATTCAAAGAAGAAAAAAGAATCAAAAGAAGATGAGTATGTGTCAAAGCCTAAATTGTCTTTAACTATGCAAGACTTTATGCCATCTACTACAAAGCCATGGGCACTGCCCCATCAAATGGCATAGCCTAAACAGGATAATCATGCAGAGTCTTTATCAGATGAAGAGTTAATCGTTAGTTCTGTTAATATGATTCAACTAACAGATATGTATTCCAGTCGTAATTTCAATTTTGATGAGCCTCAATTCCCTGTATCAAATAAGGGAATCCGAGGAAGTTATAGAGGTTTAGGATACAGGGGAAGACATGGATCTTTCCGAAGCCACTACTCTAATTCTACCCCTGCTAGAACTGTGTATGCGGCAGAAACTCGTGGTAGAGCCCTTCAGCGAGCTCAAAAACAACAAGCATGTTCTTATGCCAATAACTAACTCAGTCTTGGCACAGTAATTTTGGAAGAACGATTGAAGGTTCCATATTCTTTATCTTAGCAAGTAAATGGATCTAATCAGTCTAATATTCCAAAACCAAGGATGTTTCCAACTTCTATCCCTATACAAGATGCATTAGCTTCCAAAGCATCTTCTACCAAGGTACCTACTAAACCGCATATTCCTGTTGGGAAATGCAGACCTCTAGATCAAAATTATGATATATTGAAACACTTGGCCCAATTACCAGCCAAGTTATCAATTTTGGATGCTTTGAATCTATTAAAAGATCTTCGGGAAGCACTCATCAAAGCTTTGTCATGTCCTCATGAGTTTGAAGATGAAATTGCTACAGCTGAAGTCTATCACATAGAGAATAATCCTGCAGAATTCCATGTAGTGATATATTTTACTGATAGAGATGAAGATGATGTTGTTCATGGGCACATAAAACCTCTGTACTTATCTGGAAAAGTCAATAGTGTAGATATCTGAAGAGCTTTCATTGAAAATGGATCAGGAGTCAACCTCATGCCCATTCGTACACTTTGCCGACTGGGCCTCAAGGAATCTGATTTATCTTCTTCTACCATGATGTTACAAGGATATGATAAAAATGAAAAAGAACCATAGGGCTAAGTTACACTCAGAACTCAGTTTGGAGATCTTGTATCCAATTCGGATTTCATGATTGTTGATCAAGACTCAGCTTTCAACGTCTTGCTTGGAAGACCATGTCTACATTATAATGTAGCTATCCCTTCATCATACCATCAATGTCTCAAATACTGTTTCAATGGTCAATTTGGAACATTGTATGGTGATAAGGCCCCTTTCAAGACATGTGAGTCTCAATACATTGAGGCGGAATTTTATCGCATTAAGGGAAGAGAGAAATCTACAATAAAGGAAATTACCAAAGTTAATGCTCTATATGGTTTGGAGAAGATTCCAATAAATCCATTTACACATGTGAGTACAGATTGTGTGTTATCTATCAGAAAAATTGACAAAATAGGCCCAAATCAAAATACTCTTATGGAAAGTTCCATAATGTCATTTACGACAATTGAGCCAGACAACATGGGAGAAATTGGTAACCTACCAAACAGTGATGAAAGCATAAGTGGTGACGTTTTCATTTCATCTACTGAAATCCAATAGTTCTATACTTCCCCAATCATGACAGAAGAAGTTATAGGAACATCGGAGGTGAATAATGATGTCAATTCTCAATCCATCATCTCCTCTTTATTTCCCAAATGATGACCCTTTATTATCAATAGGGTCGGAAATGGAAGCTTCTTCTTCAAAATGTGAAAATTTTGACATCTCTTATGATCATGAAAATATCGTATTGTCATCTACTATGCAGGTAGAAATGGAAGAAATAGCATGTGATAAAGAGGATGTGGAAGATCTTAGAGATGCTCCTCCAGCATTTGAAGAGGGTATCTCTACCACTGTGGATGAACTCAGAGAAATAAATCTGGGTACAGAGAAAAATCCACGTCCCACTTTAATTAGTGCGTCCATGACCCTTGAAGAGCAAGAGATGTATATTTATTTTCTAAAGCAAAATAAAGATATTTTTGCTTGGAACTATACAGAAATTCCTGGGCTTGATCCTGATGTTGCTACTCATCATTTGGGTTTACCAAAAGAACATTGAGGATTTATGCAAGCCGCGAGAAGAACACACCCAACTTATGCTTCCCAAATTCAAGCTGAAGTGGATAAGCTGATCAAATCTAACTTCATCAGAGATGTTCAGTATCCCAAGTGGTTGGATAATATTGTCCCTGTAAAGAAGAATAATGGAAAAATTAGTGTTTGAATCGATTTCAGAGATCTTAATCGGTATTATCCTAAAGATGATTTCCCAGTTCCGATTACAGAACTCTTAATTGATGTGATGGCTGGCTATGAAGTAATTTCTTTCATGGATGGATATTCCGGATTTAATCAGATCCGAATGGCCCCAGAAGATGAGGAATCTACAGCCTTCAGATCCCCTCAAGGTGTGTTTTGTTACTGGGTGATGCCATTTGGTTTAAAGAATGCAGGTGCAACATATCAACAGGCCATGCATCGTATCTTCAAACCTTTCTTAGGGATGTTTTTTGAATGCTATGTAGATGATTTGGTGGTTAAATACAAACAATGTTCTAATCACTTGGATGATTTGGAAGTCACATTCTACAAGCTTCGACAACATAATTTGAAGACAAACCCCTTAAAATGTGCTTTTGGGGTAACCTCAGGAAAATTTCTCGGCTTTTTTTTACGCCATTGTGGTATTGAAGTCGATCCTGAGAAGACCAAGTCAATCATTGGTATGTCACCTCCTCAGAATCTGAATGAATTAAGAGGACTTCAAGGACACTTAGCCTATATTCGGCGTTTCATCTCCAATTTGGCAGGAAAAAGTTTACCCTTTACCAAATTAATGAAAAAAGGAATCACATACCAGTGGACTGAAGAATGTCAAGAAGCGTTTGATGTTCTCAAGAAATACCTCTTGAGTCCACCGGTACTCATGCCACCTGTTGAAGGAAGACCACTTATCCTCTATATTACAGCTCTTGAGTGATCATTGGTTGCCTTTATTACTCAAAAGAATGATGCTGGGAATGAAAATAGCCTCTACTATCTCAGTAGAACTATGCTTGAAGCAGAAACCCGGTATTCAAGTATTGAGAAGTGCTGCCTGGCATTAATCTTTGCAGTTCATAAACTGAGAAACTACCTGCAACATCACGAGGTCCAATTGTTATCTCGCAATAATCTGCTCAAATTCATCCTTAGTCATCCAATGCTTACAGGACGTCTAACAAGGTGGGAAGTTATTTTGCAGCAGTTCGACATTCAGTATGTGTCTCAAAAGGCGATAAAGTGCCAAGCTCTGGCTGATTTCCTGGCTGAACATCCTTTAGTGGAAGACACGTCTTCAGATATTGAACTCCCTGATGAGGAAGTTTTCTCTATTCAAGAGAATCCTCAAACATGGGAAATGTATTTTGATGGTGCTTCCAGAAGTCCAACAGGGAATAAAATGGAAAATCCTAAATTCAACAAAGTTGGTTTAGGAATTGTGCTCATTTCTCCAGATAAGGCAGCGTTACCTTATTCCTTTTTATTGTGGGAAGGTGGTACCAATAATGAAGACGAATACCAAGCTCTTATCATAGGCTTGGAGTTAGAGCTTCAAGCACAAGTGAATCACTTAAAGGTGAAAGGAGATTTAGAACTGGTAATCAAACAAGTCAATGGGGATTATGCCATCAGAAAAGAAGAATTAATCCCTTTGTATGATTAATTCAGAGAGTTAATGGCGGAATTCCCTTCAAAACCGACATTTTCTTATATCCCAAGATCACAAAATGCTCAAGCTAATGCGCTGGCCAATATAGCCACAGCTCTAGTAGATCCAAACCAGGACGAGACAACCATCAGTATTGCCCACTGTCATGCAATTTAACCTTATGTTCAAGCCAGAACAGAGGAAATTAATGAAATTAGTCCCATTCCTGAACTATATGGTCATACTACAGGATGGATGTCACCTATCAGGGAATACCTTCAAAAGGGAACACTTCCACCTGATAGAGCCGAGAAAGAACAAATACAGCGACATGTTTTCAATTTTACTCTTTATAATAGCCCAAAACACCTAGAGAAAATTATCTATAAACGTGGTTTTGATGGAGTTCTCTTCAGATGCATTGATGGTGAAGAGACAATGGCTGTCATGAAAAAAGTGCATGCAGGAGTCTGTGGTGCCCACCAGTCTGGACATAGATTGTCTGATCAAATTCGAAGGCTTGGATACTTTTGGCCTTCAATGATACAAGGTTCTGTTAATTTCACAAAGAAGTGTCATTCATGCCAAGTATATTCCAACTTCATTCAGCAACCTCCAGAGTTGCTTCATACAGCTAAATTCTGGTGTCCATTTTCCACATGGGGAATGGATGTGGTGGGACCTTACCCTTCAGCTATGGACAAGCAGTTTAAGTACATTCTTACTGCTACTGATTTATTTTCCAAATGGGCAGAGGCAGTACCTCTCAACGAAGTTAGTTCTATGTGCATTGTTAGCTTTATCAACTCTTACATCATTACTAGATTTGGTGTCCCTCATACCATATTGACAGACAACAACACCAACTTCTGTTCTTCTGAGGTGAAGAAATTGTATCAAGAATACAACATTAAATCCATCCATTCATCTCAGTATCATTCGGCGACCAATGGACAAATAGAAGCCTTTAACAAGACTCTTTGAAATATACTACAAAAGATAGTGGATAATGATAAGAGGTCATGGCTTGATAAACTCTTTCATGCTTTATGGGCTTATCGAACTACCACCCGCAATGCAACGCGTTCAACTCCATATTCGTTGGTATATGGAACAGAAGCAGTATTTCCAATTGAAGTTCAATTTCCCTCACTCATAGTAGCCATTTGTGATAAGTTATCTACAAATGAGAAATCTAAAAAGCGATTGAATGAATTGGAACGGTTAGATGAGAAAATATTGTGCACTTTGCACCACGTGGAAATCTATCAGAATCGAATAGCACGAGCTTTTGAAAAAACAGTTCATCTTCGTTCATTCATTTATGGAGAATTTGTATTGGTTCTCAGAACACCAATGATACTAGGAAAGAATCCTCCCAAGCTTGAACCAAAATGGGAAGGACCTTATTCAATACATAAGGTCTACTCCAATGGAGCCTATTCATTAAACTAAATGGATGGAGAACTCATCACGACTCCGACCAATGCCATATTTCTGAAGAAATATTTTCTATAAACACAGAATATGGTCCCCAGAACCAAGATTCTTACAATTGGTTCATACTTTCTTCCAACATGGCGTTAAACTGTAGAAAAGTCTCTTTCGTCCAACATGACGTTAAAATATAGAAAAGTCTCTTTCGTCCAACATGACGTTAAACTGTAGAAGATTCTCATTCGTCCAACATGACGTTAAACTATAGAAAATTCTCTTTCCTGAAACATGAAACTGAACTGTGTGGCACCATTTCATCCTCCCTATATGACGTTAAACTACACAACAATGGTTCAGTGTGACATTAAACCGCAACTTCGTCCCACACGACGTAAAATTGTGAAAAAGTTCCCTAAAAGGTCCTGTATGAATTCAAACTACACCATGGTCCTGTATGACATTAAACTACACCATCCACGGTCTATACATATGACCTTAAACTATTCGCACTTTCGTCCAACATGACGCTAAACAGTACCGTCCCTTTTTCGTCCTACATGAAGTTAAACTATGGAAAAAATCCCCAATGCGTCCAACATGACGTTAAAATGGTATACTAATCTGTCCTCACTGCATGACATTAAACTGCATAGTCCCCCTTTCATCCAATATGACGTTAAACTATATTGTCCCCACAACATGACATTAAACTGTGCAGCACCAGTTTGTCCTTGCTATACGACGTTAAACTATACAGCAACGGTCCATGCATAAGACCCTAAACTATTTGAAAGTCCCTTATGTCCGGAAAGACGTTAAACTACACAATCATCAAAGGTCCTGTATGACCTTAAACAATACTTATGTCTAGAATGACATTAAACTGTATTGTCCCCATCATCCTAACTACATGACGCTAAACTATACAGAAAGTCCTTAATACGTCTTACATGATGCTAAACTATACTTTGTCCCTGCTACATGACATTAAACTGTGCAGCACCAATAGTCCTAACTGCAAGACTTTAAACTCCATAGTCCCTTCATATGTCCTACATGACGTTAAACTATGTATCGTTAAGTTTTTTGCTACCTCTTATTTCTCACAATGAGTATGACTCACGTGATCTTAGAGAAAACCTCAACCATAACACTCTCTCTGGGCTACTAACCATGTGTAAATCCCAACATCATTTTTTAGGTCGTTGTCCCCAATAACAACTTGATTATTAATTCATTCTTTAATTGAACTACGCGGACTTTGATCCTTGCCTTCCAGGCTGGGTACGTAGGCAACCTCCCAAGGTTCAAGCCCAAAATCAATCACTTCACATGGGTTCACCTTCATCTCATACGATGTTGATTCATGAAACCGCCCCTAGAATCGATATCTTTACATTGGTTCACTTTCTTCCTTGTTATACGAAGTTAAACTATACAACACTTTTTTCTGGTATGACAATAAACTACAATACTCTTTGATTTCCTCATTTGAGTGGGAACTATTATTTTCATTGATTTTTCAATCATGTTTCATTTCAAAAGACTAGGTGCATACATGGCAGTGCCTAAATTTTTTATCTAGGGTTAAACCATCATTGTACTAAAGTCCCCTTTCAATCTTCACATGTACGGACCAAATTTGTACAAAGGGTATTTCTAGAACTACGTTGGATTGATTCCCATCCTTATGGGATACGTAGGAACGTTCGAGTATCCCTTGAATTCTACCCCAAGTCTTTTGATCCTAGCCCCAAATTTCACTTTCAATCCCTTGGATGAAAAGTACTCATGAAAACACACACTGTGTATTCATTATTATGGTCCGAACTCTATGACCCTAAACTAAGATCTCTCATACATTCGTCCTGCATGACATTAAACTGCATTTTAAGAACTACGTATGTCTTGATTCTCATTCTTATGAGATACGTAGTGAAGTCCAAAATTTCAAGTCAGGACCCAGCCACAACATGATTATGGTTATCATTGACCTATGTATCTCTATATACATTGGACAATACCCATATTTATGTGTTATATACCTAACCTCAAATATTTTTAGATCTTCATAACCATTTTCATGACTTTTAGTCACAAAAATTTCAAACTTCTGAGAATTCTTTTTCCTGACTACGCAGCACGTGCCCATAGGCGGCCTTGCATAAACAATCCACATAATAGACTTGTCAGCCGACGGATACTATTTATTTGACTATGCAGCCAATGCCCTTAGGTGGCCCTGCATAATTCAACCCCCTAATGAGTTTATTAAATGATGGTAACTTCATTCTTTGGAATAATTCCTCTTTTGTCCTTATTTTTCTTAAACGATGGTATATAGGGATCTACAAGAAAATAGCCATCCTTAACATATTTGTCTCATGTCCTTTTTCATGATCTGAAAGTATTCAAGTCTATGGTTTATTCTTCTTCCCTACGTTTGGTTCAGACCTTCATAGGAGTGATATTCATCCAATTCTTCGATAATCTTGTCTGGAAATATCTTTTCCATATTCAAGTACCTCATTCCATACAGCAAACTCTATACTTTAGAAAATTTGAATCTCCATAAACGTTCACTGAGTTTTAGCACTAGGAAAGTAAATTTCTGAGAGTTCCTTTTCCTGACTATACAGCACGTGCCCATAGGAAGCCCTGCATAAACAGACCTCATAACAGACTTGTTAGCCAAAAGATGCTATTTATTTGACCATCCATCCAATGCCCTTAGGTGGCCCTGCATAATTTAACCCCCTAACGGGTTTTGTTAAATAATAGTAACTTCATTCTTGGAAATTACTTCTTCTGATGCCTTTTAGCTCTTTTTCATATCATTCCTCAGATTCAAATATTCTGAATCCATAGTTTACATTTTTCTCCCTCATATTTGAATATGGTAAAATGTTTTCTGATATATTTTCAAGGAATTGAATCAATTTTAATCCACTTTGGTCAAAGCTATTTCAACCTTAAACACTTTCCCCTTTATGTCCGGCTTGCTTGACTTTAAACTTCCCACATAAGAAAATGGAACTCTAAATAAAAGTCAAGTTCCATCTCACTAAATATACATTTTTTATGATTTAGGTAATATTGAGAAATTAAAAGATTCAATGTTTGTAGGGTTATTTTTAATAATCCTACTAAAAATCAAACTATGCTTACTAGTCTCATTGGCTTAAGTAAATTTGAAGTAAGTGGTGAAAGAATGCAGGTACAAATGATTGAAGATGAAAGTGTTTTTTATTTATACATAGGAGATAGAAGGACATCCACAGACTAGAGTCTCTTCATTTTTTTCTCATTCAGGAATTACAGAAGACTGTCAACATAAGTTTTCATTTGATGTACAACATCCTGAGCTTTATCAGCAGTTACTTGAAGCTCGTGCACTCGACCAGCTTCACTCTTTTTAGCTTGCTGAAGTTCCTTCTTAGCATCTGCGATGGCATTCATGCCATTCATATGAGTTTCATCCAATGATTTATTAAGTTGATCAAGTTCCCCAGTAACAGTTTCTAACTGTTGCTGGAGTTGCACCTGCTGGATGACCTTTTCGTTGATTTTATGCTTCAGCTCGTTCATCTTGGAAGCATAATCAGCTTCATCTTGGGATACCGCAACCTCAAATTCGACTATGTTGACGGACAGTTTCACTCTGGTCAAATCTTCGCGACTTGTTTGCGCTTTCTCCCTCCTGAAAATGATCTGTTTCACCGTGGCGTGGATCTTTTCATATCCAAAACCACCAAGTCCAAGTATAACAAATTCGGATGACAATCGAGGAATTTTCGATGGTAGCTCTTCTAAAGGTACCCCAGATATGATGTTCCATATGTTGTTCCATGCCTTACGTCGTGAAAATCTGAACGCTTTAAGAATATCTGGATCTGATTCAACATCATCATCGGAGGGGGGTATGTAATCTGGAATTAATGCACTTAAGTAAGTTCCCTATCCTGCTCTTTCCCCCCTGATTTGTGCTTCTTCACTTTCAATTCCCGTTGGGGCAGATGCTGAGGCCTCACCTCCGGATCTAGCTATTGCAGCTGATGGCCCTACATGATTAAATTGGAAGATTTAGTTAGCTTCAAAGGATAACAAAAGAATAGATTGTCTTGCGAATAAATTACAATCACAAATATTGTTATCCCTTACCCAAGGGTGGTTCAGCAACCTGAGAAGACCTCTCCCCATCTTTCCCGGTCTCAACAGGATTTTCAAGATGGGTCTCAGGAGGGTTTATTGGGTTTAGCTCTAATTGAGCTAATTTTTCTGCAATGGTAGGGTTGACATCAATGTCCACACCCTCTTCAGGCATTGGCAGTTCAGCAGCTTCTACAGATGAAACTTCATATTATTTTCAGTCATGGTTAGAAGTGTAAATTTAAAAAAAAAAATTGGGCAAAGGGTAGAACTCACGCCCAAGGTCTTCTAAATCACATGACACCTTATAATGATCATAAAATTCTTCAAAATTCATTACTTGGTTCATCATTTCATCCAATGATATTTCATAATCCTGGTTAGCCTCACCAGTGGGAGTATTTGCTACATCTTCTTTCTGACTTATGTCCTGCAACCCCTGACCCTGGACAACATCTTCAGCAGCAAGAAGGATACTGGGAATGGATGCTTGCTCTTCTCCAGGAGTAGCCAAGTCAGCCTGGGTCTGTGATTTTTCTACAGCGACCTCCACGGCCTTTGAAGGAGGATCAGTCCCTTTCCTCAGGGGGGAAATTGAAGAAGCCCCTGCAATCCTCGGAAATATGAGTAACCATGTGATTATGAGTATAAAGTCATGATTATTCGAAGGACTTACCACTGCTTATGAATCGTTTAGATGTGGATTTCCTTCTTCATTACCTTTTCTTCTTTTGTTTTTTTGGAGTATCAGTAGTCTCCCTTATTGGAACTTGGATTGGCTAATGGAAGGTTATGCCCAACGCCTCATTCATGGCATGCTGGCCTGGAGATATCTAGCCTAGTCCGCGAGGAGAATCAGCAGCAGCCCCGATAGCAGTACCACCAGGGCTATACTGTGGCGAAGGAACCTCAGTTCCTTTCTTTGTAAGCTGCAAGATGAAGAAAATAACTTCCTTAATTAACAAATCTTCAACTGAAATCAAGTTGCAAAGCAAATAAGGAAAGAAAACTTACATCTTCAGGAGCTATGTACTCTTGCCATTCCTCATCTCCAGAACCACCATCCCCCTCAGCAGCACCACAATCAATCATTTCCTTCACCCGCCTGGTGATAGGTACAGAGTCATCAGTGGCATATATGAGCATTTCGAGCTATCTGATATAATATTGCACTTAATTGGGGTTATCTTCGTATTGAAGATTTTTAGAGGCCATAATATTTCCTATTCCAGGAAGTTGTAGGCCCTCACACAAATCTAGCCAGGCGGTATCAGTACCACAGTATAAGCCTTGCCATAGCTGAACAGCCTCTGGTCTTAGATACGAAGGCTGTGAGGAAGGTCCTAAAATTTTTGACTTTAATTTCTTCCCATCTCCTGTAGCTACAGATAAAGAATAAGAAAGTAAGACTTATTGCTTTATAAAGTAGTAGTGATTTAAATTACTACAATAAAACAACTCACCAGGAGTTGATGGAGTGGGTCCTTTAATTGTTGCCGGAGGATTATATCGGGCACGAAACCTCTTTGCAGCCGGTTGTGCCTCATCATCCTCATCATGATAATCCAGTGAATCAGTTCTAGAAGAGGAGTCTCTTGAATCAATTTCAGGTGGGGAAGCATCACCTTCATGAGGAAGGGTTTCTTTCTCTACAGTCCTCTTCCTCTTTCCCACTTGATATACTGGGTGATTCAATATCCCTTTGGGGTATGATGCTATCCAGTGTTCGGCATAATATGTCGTCAAATTATGTGCCGCTTTTTCAACTGGTAAATCAAATACTGCCCTAGTCTTCTCTCTTGATGTCAGTATCCATAGTTGTCGAGCAACCATCAGATGTTACTCTAACCTGACATGTATCGGAGGGGATACAACAATCTGTTGTAGACATTTGAATTGGCGTGCAAATCTATATGGAGAATAAGCCTCAAATATGATCTCTCCACCAATCCTGGCTACTAACACACCATCCCTGCAAGCTAGCATGTATGCCCTCAAATCCAAATGGGTTGTCCCATCATCAACAATCCGCCCGGATGGCGGACTTCCATATGGAAAGAAGTTGAATTCCTTAAACATGCTCAGCCTCACTCTTATGTCATATCCATTAACATCTAATGGAGCAATTCCAGAGAATTTTTGCAATGACGGTCTGAACGAGCTTCCAAGAATTTGTAATCCATTCTCTACATTGT
Source organism: Viscum album (assembly GCA_963277665.1). Classification (NCBI taxonomy): domain Eukaryota; kingdom Viridiplantae; phylum Streptophyta; class Magnoliopsida; order Santalales; family Viscaceae; genus Viscum; species Viscum album. The sequence continues at coordinate 1,363,191 of CAUJRU010000164.1, forward strand.
AAGTCATGATGTGAGTGGCGATCCATCCCCAAAAAACTTGGCATGGTACTACTATTCTTAAAGGATATTTACCCATGAAGACATGAAGTAAACTCCTATGAATATTTGCTAAAATGGGGGTAGCTAAACCAACCATTTTTCCCTCATCCAACATTGCCGCAATGACGAAGGTCCCTGTCTTAACGCCTCCCTTCGAATCCCTGACCAACAAGAGATAAACACTAAGCCACATTGCAAACAAACCCTCCAGAAGAGTCTTCTTTGGAATTATTTGATTCACTTCATATCCCCACATTTCAAACTCTCCTACTTCTAGAGTTTTCCAGAATGTGCCAGGAGCTCCTCTCTTCTCAGGTTTTGGACAGGTGGTAGGACGTTTGGGCCTGGTATCCTTGGATTTCTTTTTCTTGGATCCTTTTTTTAACTCCATCTATTACTTCTCAATGATAAATACCTTCATCCATTCTTCTAGATGAATATCATTTCTAAAATGAGTTAATGATTTCTCTGAACTCTTGAGCCTGTGGAAGATCTTAAATAATTCTCGAGCTAAAGCAGGAGTCTTCTCTGAATCATTCCAAGTCACCTTGGGAGGATTGACTTCATCATACATATCGCCCAAAATTGGAGCGCCTGAGATCTTGTGGACATCCCACAAACTGATACCTACTTCTCCATGAGTCAGATGGAAAGAATTAGTTGTTGGGCTCCAATGGCTGAGTATCTCTGGCACGAAGTTATCATGTCTATAAACATATGTTTTCCCAACCCAGACAGCCTCGTATATTGCAGCTCTCTTCAGATCCTTGATAAACTCTATGCAGGTCTGTCGCACCCAGTATGCAAACATCTAAGTTGGCTTCACACCTCCCTAGGGACGGAAGTCCCAACTTTTCTTCCAGCCTTTGGATTGATCCATTTGAGCATTTCAGAAGATCGAAGGATGATAATGTGGTTGAAGCTTAGGTGTATGTTTTTTTCAGATCTGGCATGCAAGGGCTATGATGCATCATATAGGCCTTCTCCATAGTTCCAGCATTTATAAATACTCCTCCACCTGAGATATTTGCTGAAGCAAAGTTGGTATAATTCTGAAACCATGAAAATGGAAGATAATTCTTTACTTCTGGAATAGTGACTTCTTGTAGATGACCATAGCCATACAAAGGTACATAAGTTCTTTGAGGAAAGTTGAAATGATATTTCTTCATATAATTACCCAAATTCGGAAGAGTGCTATCTTTGATAGTATAATAATCATGGACAATGATGTTCATCATATCATCTATCTGCTAGCTAGCAAGTTCATCAATTAATCCGGGTCTAAGAGCCATTATTTCTGCATAATAGTTGAATAAATTAATTCATAAATGGATGGATTTTTCCATAAACTTTGTGAAAGAAATCAAAAATAATGTCTAATGCATTAAGGTGCGCAAGTATGGAGATGTCGTGCAAGTGTTACATGTTCCGCAAAAGTTTTTGTCGCGTATGTATCACCGCGCAAGTCCTATTACCTTGGGAGTAGCGCGGCAGCAAGTAAATAGTTGAAAAAAGAGACTTGCTCGGCGAAGATGGCTCGCACGGTGAGAGATCGAGAAATTTAGGGTCAGATGCTATACGCAGCCACATGCTGTGTATTTATAGGCCAGGAGGCCTATCTGCGCGCCGTACACAGTGTGCTCAAGGCCTGCGCGACGCACACTTGTGCACTGCCCTCTGTGCCCTGAAGACTTGCGCGCCACTACTCCTTTGAATGTATTCGATTTTCCTCAGAGTTAAATCCTCTATTTCTCTCCAGATCCAACTCTGAGGGGGGGCTTTTGTTGATACTCCTTTCATCAGAGAATCTCAATATTGGAAAATGGGAAGACCTAAGATTAAAATGGTTCGACCTTTGAAGAAAACAACAAAAATCTACAAAGGGATGAACAAGGAGAAATTTTATAATATGCCGCGCAAGTTTCCTCATGGTCACGCAAGTGGACTTGCACGACGCACTTTGGCGCGCAAGTCACTTGAGCATCATAAGTGATAACCGCCCGGTAACCGCCCGTGGTATTTTCCTACCTATATATAGACCCTGTGGGCCCCCATTTGAGAGAGTATTTTTTTCCAGAAACTCAGATTTATGCTCCCGATGCCCAAGTCTCTTCTCAAAGCTTCCAGAACACTTATATGGTAATTTCTTACCTAGAACGGATGATCTAAAGAGAGGGAGGAAGGCCTAAGTGTTGACACTCATCAACACTTGCGTGCCTGAGTGGCCAGCCCTTAAGGGAAGTGGCCACACTTGCATGCCACCTTACTCCTTCGATAGAACATGCGCGTCCCTTTACTGGAAGAACCTCAAGAGGATTCTAAAGGATTTAATAAAGAGTCGCTCAAGTATTTCAATGATGGTTGAAAATCATGCAATTACCCCACATGTTGCGCAGGAGTACCTGCACGACCAATACTTGCACGCCCACACAAGACTTGCGCGCCTTTCAAGACTTGCGCGCCCCTGCCTTTTTGGGTGCCCATCTTGCCCATTTTACCCCTCTTAAGCCATTTCACCTTTCCTATTCAAGATTCGGTCTCCAAGACACTCTTCAAAGCTATTTATGGCATGAATTATTGATTTGACTTCCTTATTTGAATGGAATTCTGTGGAATATCTCTCAAAACATAGTGATTTATACATATTTATGTCACTAAAAGATCGAGAGTTCATTCATTCAACCTCATCCTTTAAGATGAGAGAATCCTTAACCTGGGTCTTCTTTTCAGGAATAATCCCCAGTTATAAGTCCTTTAACCTGGGAATCTTACTCAGGAGTAAGCCCCAAATAATAATCCTTAACTTGGGTCTCCTTTTCAGGAATAATCCACAGTTATAATCCCTTAACTTAGGCCTCCTTTTCAAGAGTAAGTCCCAATCATAATAGTTTAACCTGGGCTTCCATGTCAGGAATAAATCCCAGTCATAATTTTGGGCCTCCTTTTTAGGAGTAAGTCCCAAGTCCCCTAACCTGGGCTTCCTTGTTAGGAATATGCCCCAGTCATAAATTTTGGCTTCATTTTCAAGAGTAAGCCCCAAGTCCCTTAAATTCTATTTAACCAGTCCAAAATTACATTTGATATTGGATTCCTTCTCAGAAGAAAACCCAATTATCAATCCTCTCCTAATTTGGGTTTCCTTTTCTGGAATAAGTCCCATGTTAGAGTATTAAAATCTCCATGAAGCACATATACCTTTATGGACCACGTTCCTGGATTTTCTCCCTAAAGTAAATCCTAACCTTCATTTATCTGGGCAGTCATACATACATAATCCCCAAACCATTTCTTATGATTACAACTTTCATGGCCCAATTGTCTATTTTATTACCAATACCTCTTGTTTCTCACACCGAGCATGACTCAAATGAGCTTAGAGGGTAAAAGTAATTATGACATCCTTCTTTCAGAAATCAATCATAAATATCATACTCCCTCGCTCGAACTATGTGGGTTATGATTCCTTTTCCAATCAAAGGATACGTAGGTATCCCATCTACGGGTTCGATCCCAACTCTGAAATAATCCATGTCCTTCTGAATGACGATAAACTTAAAGTGCCCCACATAGTGGATTTAAAACCAGCATGGTCATCATAATGACCAAGGGACTTTTATATAAATGTTTTGAAGAATACCATTGACCAAGAATCTCTAAATAGATACATATTATTTTCTATTGATGAAGAACCTCGAATACATATAAAAGATTCTCTAAATTTATTACATATTTAATCATTGATTATTAAAACTAAAGGAAATCTCATTTTATACATGGTAATGTAATAAGGATTCACGAACATAACTTAAATCTATAAAGAGAGTCCCGGAGTAGACAATAATTCCCCTCAAAAATGTGTGATGAGTCTAACCTCCCATCCTCTCGACCAATGAAAATTCCTAAGCCTCATTAGTCCACAAACTAATGAGCACCTACCTTTGGAAAGTAGGTCCAAATGGATGTGGAATCATTGGATGTTTCTGGTTCTACGAACAAACCCGATAGAAACTGATCGGAACCTTTGAATCTCCCATCCCGGAGGTCATCCCCGAATTTCGAGGGAAACAACCGTGCATCATGGGTTGGGAGGATTTACACCCCAAATTTTTAGTCTATATATAAATGAAAATGGGACTTCACAGATGAGCATTCCTTCAGTGGTGGATGGTTTCATAGATGACTTTCCAAAAGACTTTTGAGGTTTACCTCTGGAGAGAGAGGTAGACTTTTATTTTGAGCTTTTTCCAGGAGGAAAAACGGTGTCCATTCCTACTTTTAGGATCAATAAACAAGCATAACTAGAGATAAATAAGCAGGTGAAGGAGTTTATGGAAAGGGTTTCATCTTACCCGATACTTCTCCTTGGATTTTACCTGTCCTGTTTGCGAATAAGGCATATTGTACCCTTCGACATTATGTGGATTATACGAAGGTGAACTAATTGAAGATCAAGATCCAATATCACTTGCCAAGGATTAATGATCTCGTTGATCATATTCTAGGAGATCAGGTGTTCTTGTACATTCACATGAGATCCGGTTACCATCAGTAGTATGTTACACCATCTAATATACCTCTTATAGCCTTTCGGAGAAGGTATAGTCTATATGAGTACATGGTTATGTCCTTAAGTCTCACGAAACTAGTGAAAATAACCTTTTTGATGGTTGTTATTTATAATTTTTTACATAATCTTTTGGAAAATGTTATTACAGGAGACGTTATAAATATTTTTTTTACATTGTTTATTTTACAACTGATTTAGAAACCAAAAATCAGAAGCATTTTTCACATCAGATCTAAAATAACATACATGGAAAACGCTTCAGAGTCGTGATTTATTATGTTATTTTTTATATATCTCACGTCGTATATACATTATTATGTCATTTATTATATAATCGATGTAATAAAATATTACTATGAAGTATTTATCACATCAGTTATTTTCATAATCGGAGTCATAGACCTATCTTCCAAGCATTTTTTCACGTCGGTTAAATAATAACGGAGTTGAAAAAATACATACTACATTGGTTATAAAATAACTGTTCTAAAAAACTATTTTTATTCATTTATTTCATTGGTTATGAATTAACTGATGAGAAAACCAATTCCCATTAATTTGATACATCGGTTTTCAAATAACCGATGTTTAAACTCATTGCCATTCATTTTTATGTAGGTTATAAAATAGCTGACATAAGAACACGATTTTTTTACAAAACCATTCAACCACAACTATTCCATGACAAATAAGTCCTCAAAAAACCATAAATAGACCAATACCAGTACAACCCCCCTACTAAACACCCCCCCACACCTCTAGACACCCCCTGGATAGCCCCCCACCCTCCTGGATAGCCCCCACCCCCTGGACAGCCCCCCAACCTCCAAGGCACCTTTCCAACCCCATGGACACCCTTGGAACCCCACCCTAGTAGACATCCATCCCACACCTTTATAAACACCCATCAGCTTGAACACCCTACCACACCCCTGGACACCCCCTGGATAGCCCCCACCCTCTTGGACAACCCCCAATCCCTTGGAAATCCCTCCCACCCTCCTAGACACCCTCCCACCCCCATGGACACCCTGGACACACCCACCCCACTGGAAAACACTCCCACACCCCTTGAACCCCCTCCCCCAACTGATGGACACCCCTAGACAGCCCACCCTAGGACATCCCTCCCACCGTCCTGGACTCCCTCCAACCCCCATGGGCACACGGGACACCCCCACCCCACCAGAAATCCCTCCCACACCCTAGGAAACCCCCACCCCTGGATACCTCCACACCCATGGAAAACCCATGGATTGGACCCACCCTCTTAAACACCCAAAACCAATGGATACCCCTCCCACCCTCCTGGAAACCCTCACACCCCCATGGACACCATGATACCCCCGCCCCACTAGACATCCCTCCCACGCCCCTAAAAAACCCCCACCTCCCACCACACTGGACACTACCAACACCCTTGGAAACTCATGGATATCTCCCACCCTCATGGATGTCCCCCACCCCCTAGACACCCATCCCACCCTCCTAGACTCCCTACCACCCCCATGGACACCCTGGACAGCCCAACCCCACTGGATACCCCTCCAACACCCACGGAAACCACCTACCCCACCAGACCCCCCTCACACCCTAGACACCCTTAGAAATCCCCCAACCCTTCTAGACAACCCCCATCCCCCTAGACAACCCTCCCTTCATACTATACCCCCAAAAAACACAATGGAAATCCCGGAACCCCCCACCCCACCCCAATAGACATCCCTCCCACCCCCCTAGAAATGCCCTCCCCTCGTACATCCCCCCCCACTCTTGGATAACCCCCACTCCCCATGGACAACCCTTACACAATCTAGGACACCCTCCCACCCCCATGGACACCCCAGACACCCCACCCCACTGGACATCCCTCCCACACAATTGAAAACCCCACAACCCACTGGACACCTGCACACCCTTGAATACCCCCTCGACAGCCCCCACCCTCCTAGACACCCTCCCACCCCCATGGACAACCTGGACACCCCCACCCCATTGGAAGGCCCTCTTAGACCCCTGGACACCCCCACCCACTAGACACCCCCAACATCCTTAGACACTCCCTCCTAGATAGACCTCACCCCCTTATACAGCCCTACCACCCTCCTGGACACCCTCCCACCCCCATGGTCACCCTTCACACCTCACCCCACTAAAAATACCTCCCACACCCTTGGAATCCCCCCACTCCGTAGATACCCCCTTGACATCCCCCACCCTCCTAGACATCCCCCACACCCATGGAAATATCTTCCACCCTCATGGACACTATCCCACCCCCATGGAATCCCAAGACACCCCCACCACTTTGGGAAGCCCTCCCACACCCCATGAAACTCCCCCACCCCACTGGACACCCCCACACCCCTAGACACCCCTGGGTATCCCCCCACCCTCCTAGACAACCCCACTGCTCTAGAGCCCTCCCTCCCCTCAAGGACACCCTCCCATCCCCATGAACACACTAGATTACCCCACTCCACTAGAGATCCCTCCCATACCCTTGTAATCTTACAGAAACCTCTAGACACCCTGATTCCCCTGGATACCCCCTAGATAGTCCCCACCCTCTTGGACAACCCCCACTCCCCAGGAAATCCCTCCTTCTCCCACGGACACCCTGGACACCCCCACCCCACTAGGCAACCCTCCTGCACCCCTGAAAACACCAAATCTACTAGACACCACCAAACCCCCACACCCTTAGATACCCACTAAACAACCCCCTACTCTCTTGGGCAGCCATTCCACCCTCTTGAAAACCCTCACACCCCCATGAAAACCCTAACACCCCCACACCACTTGAAAACTCTCCCACACCCCTAGAAACCCCCTCCCGACAAGAAACCCCCACACCCCTTAAGACCCCCTGGAGAGCCCCCGCCCTCATGGATAGCCCCACCCATGGAGATCCCTTCCACTATCCTAGACAAAATAACACATACATAGACACCCTATACACCCCCACCACAACAGACAACCCCCACACTCCTAGAACACACCCCCACCCAACACCCCACTAGACACCCCCCACCCTACAAACCCCACCCCCAAGACCAGAATCAATACTAGAAAAACCATCAAAACTAGACCAAAACAAGAAGAAGGAAAAAATTAACCATTCACATATATAATATTCAAAACATAAAATGTCAAATGAAAAAAAAAATCAAAACTAAATTACTATCAAATGCACAATTATAATTACAATATTCAAAATTAAATTTCACAATACAAACAAACTAAAATCTAATCAAACCTATAAAATAATTTGACCATTTCACCTGTAAGTGTTTAACCTCTTCAACACTATAGGTTTGAGGGTCATCGATTGGATTAAAATTAAAAAGATAGTAGTTATCATGTATAATGAATAAATAAAATTAAATATTATTTCGATGTATAAAAGGAAATATTACCAGTCAACGTTCACAAGTTTTTTAGTTATAATTATTTCATACAAGAATTTATTATAAAATATCTGCATTCGAAGATTCCTGGTTGTTCATGAGAATTCTCATTAAATAATTATAAGCTCAAAATATTATTTTTATGTAATACAACAAAATGTACAAATTATAAATGGATAATTACCTTTATTTTAACATATTTGATATTGGAACTCCTTTAATTTATGTTCTTTAGAATGTATACCCATCCCTGGTTAGAAAATATATGAATGTGATAAATTTAAAAATAATTATAATATATACAAAAATTAAGAAATATAAACTTACTTTTAAAACCTATTCTTAACACTTTCCCTCAAATCACCATCGACATTGCATATTTAATAATGTGTTTTCCACCTTGGGAAAAAAACCTCACATACAATGATCATTGATAAAAGAAAATTTAATGTCTGTGGTTTTTTATGTTAAATGATAATGAACTATTTTCCAAATATATGTTTCATACCTCTCACAAAAAGGAATCATCCAACACTATGTGATTATATTATGTTCAAATCATTCAGAAATATAAATCATTCTTTGCTCCACATGCAATGTATGTGCTTCAAGGGAAATAAATTGCGGGTCCATAGATCCATATACATCTATAAACTCATTATTATCACACATTTTATAAATATAACTAATAGAAAACATTCATAAGTATTCATGTTTAATAAATAAATTGTGGGGAATAGTTTTTAAGACTTACATGAGAAAATTTTCACCACATCGATGCCCATGTTTTCTCCAGTAACATGCTCCTTGATATCATTTTTCAAAATCCCCACATTTATTTCATGTCCTCAAACATGAAAATCCATTTGAAACTCATAATTATCCACCACCAAATATTAATATCATGAAAATATATCAAGAATAATAGAATTTTTATCTAATGTCATAGCCATTTTTCATTGTTGTTGTCTATAAAATATTACATTACCTTTGAAGAATTCCTATTAAAATAAATAAAAATATATATTAGTTTTCAAATGTTATAACAACATTAACAGAAAATTAATGTAGATTATATAACACACATACCTCTATGATAATGATTCTAAGAAGACTGGATATCCAAATTAAAAAATAGATGATAATATATCCATCTATCGTCACCTCATCTGTAGAAAATGGTACTCAAACTGATTTATCTTTAATATCATGTATTGTGACCCTATGATGCTCTACCATTAACTATTGATGATGAACATTATCTCCTATAAAATATACCAACCCATATGAAACTATATGATGTTGAGGATCATCAACATAAAATTCACAATAAGTAGGAATCTGTGTTAGAGGATTAGGATAAAAACTAGGGTCTGAAAGTTGAGGTGGGGGAGTGGGAGCTACTGGCAGAGGTGGAGGATAAATAATGGGGTCTATAGGGGGAGGTGGAGGAGTGGGAGCTGTAATTTGAAATGGTCTTCACATGTTTGCAAACATATACTATACCGACACTCGAATCTTTTAGACTATAGTTTCATTAATATTACGAAATTATGCATCCAAAGATTTTTTTTGTAAACACCCTCAATGGAATATGTAGATGAACATGGCAACACTTTTCTTACCAATACACCCATCGGATATCCTTGTACTCAAAAAGGAAGTTCAGGCTATCCAATGCTCTAGATAAAATATCAATCCTCCCAGCAGCTGTAAAAAACCCATGTGAGCTCTGCTCTATAAGAGAATCCTGTATTAATTAATTTAACATTTATATAATTATTGAAATTATATAAGAGGTATAGTTAATTTATATAAATAAAATAAATATCTTACAATCGACATATCTATGATTCTTGATTCTTCTGAAAGATATTGCACCTTTTTCTTCATATGATCTCTCTTCCATCAATCATGTCTAGATGAAGGGGATGGAGGGGAAACCTCTCCATAGCTTGAACACACAAATCTGATTTTTTTTTAATTTTCCACCATAATTGGTTCTTCCAATAATGTATACCATCATCGAGATAAAATATGAGTTTATAAAATTTTATATTTTAATTTATTGATGTGATGTCCCTTTTTTCTGTATGTTAGGAATAATAAATCATTAAATTAACATAAATAAGATCATTTTTATCATAAATCATATAAAATATTACATTTACCTTACCAAAAAAATTAATATTTTCTTCTACTTTAAACAAACCGTCTCTATGTGTCTTCATCTATGAAAGGTCATATGACATTGATTATCATGAATCCTATGACCAAAAATGAAATCAGATGTGAGGGTTGATTTTAAATCCCTCTATCTCCATGAATCCATCGATAATAATTTCTTCCTGACTTCTCTAGTGTCTGGAATATCAAATGTCATCTGATTAAGAAGAGGTAAAACATATTATACTAGAAAAAATATATAACAGGGAAACAATAGAAAATGATCTTACCAAAATCGTCTCCCACAACTGAGATATTACTGCTTTGTCCACACATCACCAATCATCATACAAAATTTTTACATCTATCTTACCCTGAGTTGATACAAAACTCAAAAAATCATTTGCATTTCGACATCTAGGAATATCATTCTCATCATAATCAATGAGTATCATCTGGTCTAGAATTTCGTCAAGTAATAATTTTTTAAATGTATCCACCCACTTTTACGAACTCTTGAACTCTTCTTTATCGTTATGGTAGCACATGAGGATGTTTGTGGAACATCAAGAGGAGAATGTGAATGTTCCTCCTCAGAGGAATGATCATTATGCTCATCTCTATAATCATGTGTTTGTTCAACTAATTGATCTGTCATTATCCTTCAAATAAAAAAACATTAATTCACAAATATAAAAATTTCAATATTTCAATATTAATGTAAATATAAAATGGGGAATTGAACTAAGTTACGTAATAGTGTACATAGTTAGGATAGTAAGCATGTTAAATAATGGTTATGTTGGTAAACATGGTAAAAATTAAATACATGTTAAACATTATAAACATGGTAAACATGGTAAACATGGTAATCATGGTAAACATGGTAAACATGATAAACATCATAAACATGGTAAATTAATTTTCATTCAACAAAAATAATAGATATATAATTTATGTAATGGTAAATATGAAAAAATAAAAAAATATTAATTTAAACAGAATATTCTACTTATTTTTTTTAATATGAGTTTTAATAATGAAATAAATTATAATAACCAACATTTGAATAAAATAATAAATGTAAACAAGAAATATAAATTTGATACCTATAATATTAGGAATGCAGAAATGGATTGTTTTCCCAAATTACATCATCAGGATCATTCCTTATGGCACAAACCATGTCTTTAACAAGCTCATCATTATGTTATGCTAATATTTCAATGCAAGTAGGGATCTCACATAAAACATCATCTTCATCAACTTTACCCTCACCAAAATATTGTTTTTCCCTTTTAAAATAACAGAAAAATTTATATCTGACTAATCAATGACCTATAAAATCGGTTTTTCATGTGTTTCAATTATAAAAAAATCTATTGTGTCTTCCAATCTATTCAGATTAACAACTTTCATTCCAAATACATTGTGTCTAAAAATGTTGTTACTGATAAACCATTTGAAGTTAAAAATTGGAACACTTATTTAAAAGTAATCAACCTTCCATATTTCTTTCATGACTCCATAATATGCATTTGATGCGGAAATTGGGTTGTTGTCTTTATAACTCATAAAATCTGTTGCATCTCAAAACCCTAATACAGCACTACTCTGGACTGCACTTATGTTTTCCTGAGCTTTCGTATGAAATTTATTTCCATGACTATCATTCCTAGTTCATGTTAGAACATTTAAACATAGAACACCAACTATCAATGTTAAATTCTCTAATATATCTGATCTACTAAGAAATGTCTTTTTAAACAATGAAAAAAATGTTGTGCTCATTCAAAATCCACATTTCATTCTTCTTTGGATGACATTGTTTCCACTAATTAATATGCAATGTGATATATGGTTTAGCATTATCATGGTTATTCAAGATTTATAATTCTAACTGCTTCATATTTTCAGATGAAAACGATTTGACTTTCAAACCATGAATCCCCTTTTCCTCATTATTAACTCATTCATGGAGAGATGGAGGCAAACCTATGTGATCCTCCATATCCAAGTATCTCGTAAAAAACTCATCATTCTCCTTAAAAATATAATTTTCAATAGTGGAGGATTTTGTTCAATATGGATTCTTTACACACCCGTTAAATATTTTCATATAACTTTCAAAAGTATACATCCAACAAAGATATACAGGTCCATACAGATTTATTTCTTGAACCATATGAATCATTAGATGCACGATTATATCGACAAAAGTTGTGTAAAAATATATTTCTAGTTGAAAATGTATAAGATTTGCATCCTTTTCCCAAATGTTCTAAGTATTAATATCAATCACTTTATTACAAATTTAATTGATAAAATGACACAAATCCATTTATTATTTATGACACGGATGGGAAATATTCCAGGAAATGAAACTGGTAGAATTTGTTGCATCAGGACGCGACAATATTGGGAATTTATTCCTATAAAATTCAAATCCTTCTAAAAGAAAAAAATAATTTGAATATTATCCTTGATGCACTTTTATATCATGAATACACTGAAAAAATCTAATTTTCTCCCTCTTGTATAATGTATGAAAAGTCAAGGGAAGATATGTTTGTCATTAATTTGGAGTGGGAGATAACTCTAAACGTATTCCCATAGATAATAATTCTAATCTTGCATTCAATCCATCTTTTGTCATTCCTTTAATACTTAACAATGATCCAATCAAACAGTCATAAATACTATTCTCTACATGAATGACATCAATATTATGATTCCCTTCATGATATCTCCAATTTTGTAGCTAAAAAAATACTTATCTTTTCTTTGAAAAATTCTTATCATTTCCAGATTTTTGTGTCTTTACCAAGGGGAAATCATCATTTTCCAGCCTATTGAAATAAACATCAAGGGATAATGGTTTTAGAGCAATATAAAATTATTTTGAGCCATTTACATCCATTTTTAGTCTTCTATAAGAGTGATCCAGAGGAAAAACAATCAATTAACCATGTATACTATTTTTTTATCCCATGATGAAATTAAAAATAAGAAGTCTTTTGTTCACAAATTGGACATGCTTTATGCCCCTTACCATTGTATCCTGACAAATTTATATATATTGGGAAGTCATTTATAGTGAACATAATCACTACATGCAGTTTATAATAATCCATTTTATAATAATATTACACGTTAATACCATCTTCGCATAAATGTTTGAAATCCTCAATCAATAGTGACAATAAATCATTAATATCATTTTTGGGTTGCATCAAACCAGTGATCATTATAATCAACATGAAATATTTGTGCTTAATAAAAACTTCAAGAGAAGGGTTGTAAATAACCCATTAAACTGATCAAGAACTATGTGTTCTATTGAGGGTTATTTATGGATTCATTTTATATATTCACAACCCCCGTTTGAGATTTCTAATTTCATTTCCAAATGTTGAATACTGCTTATATTTTTTCTTCCATTGTTGAAAATTTGCTGATGAAATATTTTTCAATCACATATCCACTCATCAGTATGCCATATTATCCTTTTGGAATCATGTGAATTTGAAAATAAATGTTTCAAATGATAAATTATAGGAAGATACCAAAATAACATGGAAGGGATCTTTGTAATATCTACATCAACATATGATTTTTATTTCATCTTATACCATGATTTCCCACATTTAGAACACTCTGAAAGAAAATCATATTCATTCCTATATATCATACAACAATTAAGATAGAAATGTATTTTCTTATATCCCAATCCTGGCAGGCATAATATTTTCTTGGCCTTATAAGGTAAATCTATAAGATCATTGACTTTTGGGAGAATGTCTTTCAACAATTTTACTAGCTCTATAAAACTTTTGTCACTCAATCCATGTTTCCCATTCTAGCTAATCAGTATTACCCCTGCCAAAAAAATTGTAAAATTCATAAGACCTGGATAAAATGTTTTTTCAGCATCACCATATATATGCGCAACTAACCGTTCTATCTCAATATGTTCTAATCCAATATAATGAGACATTTAATCAATTCATTCAGAGTTACCATCTTGAGAATCATCATAATTATTTGATTTGACATTCTTTCTAGTTTTAACATGCCAAATCAAATTATTGTAACTCAGATTAAAACCATAACAAATCAGATGATCTTTGAACGCTCTATTTTTCAACCACTTCATTTAAAAACATTGCAGGCATGGGAAGAAAAACAAAACACTACTTGGAACATTTTGTTTAGTAAATTCAAAAGTGGCATCACTACCTTCCTCGTATTCCTTACTCATTCGATGTATCGTAATCCAACTTCGACTCATTATAACATATAAGAAATTTCAAAATTATACATCATGTTAAGAAAATAAAAATATATATTTATATGAAAAAAATCATAATTAGGTTGTAAAACAATTTTTAAATATAAAACAAACCAATGTGTATTTGAAAAAATATGCATGAAGATGATTTTAAAAATATAATATAGTTATATATAATATTTTTAAAATCATAATGGATGCTTTGTCCTTATGGTAAACATTTAATACATCCTGGGGAAACTGGATACCAAATTCACCATTCCATAAAAAATAAATATGAAGTGCAAATAATAAAATTTGTATACATTTACTACTGAAAATTACACATATCCCAACAATTTGAAACCATTGGGATATCCCCGGAAACCCTTGGGATAGAATAGACCAATGGTTTCACAGACCATTGACATGATGGTCGTCGCAATAACCTGATACCAACGATTCTATAGGAACTGTTGGTATAGACTACCTGAAGTTAAAATATTCCAACAGTTTCCATGAAACTATTGTGATATATATATGCCAAGGGGGTATTAGAGGGTATGTGAAACTCAGGGGGTGGTCAGGGTTGTCCAAGGGGGTAAGGGCTATCCACATGAGCAGGGGGCTGTATAGTGTGTCCAAGGGAATAGGGGGTGTCCAGGGGTGGGGGCCTATCCATGAGGGGTGGTGTGTCCATGGGTGTGGGGCAGTGGTGTCTAGGGGTGAGGGGTTTGTCCACCCCCTACCCCATTGGATTACCAAA
Organism: Viscum album; assembly: GCA_963277665.1. Classification (NCBI taxonomy): domain Eukaryota; kingdom Viridiplantae; phylum Streptophyta; class Magnoliopsida; order Santalales; family Viscaceae; genus Viscum; species Viscum album. The sequence goes on from CAUJRU010000164.1 coordinate 1,378,412, forward strand.
ACCCTGTGGACAACCCATGGACACCACAACCCCCTAGACACCATAACCACCTAAACAACACCCCCCTCTGGAAAACCCATCCCCCGGACTCCCCCAAACCTGAGATACCCCTACCCCCTTGGATGACCCACTCACCCCCTGGACACCACCCCAACCCCCAGGACACCCCTACCCCTTGGAAAGCCAACTCACCCCTTGGACACCACCCTCTACCCCAACCCCATTAAACACCACCCCTGGACACCCCCACAACCACCTAGACACCCCCATCCCCTTGACTACCCCCTCATCCCTGGGATTCACCCCCCACATCATGGACACCCCACCCCCTTGGAAGGCCCCCTCACCCCCCAAGACACCACCTCGACCACCTTGGACACCCCCTCCACACCACCTTCCCTTTGGATGACCACCACCCTAGGACATACCCCAAACCCTCTGGGCATCCCCCACACCCCTAAACACCTCCACCCCCTAGATATCCCCCTTTTCATCTAAACACCCCTATGGACACACCCACCCCCATTGAAAGCCCCCTCTCCCCTTGGACACCAACCCCACCTCGTTGGACACCCACAAGGACACCCCAAAACCTTAGACATCCTCCACTCCGGTATTTCCCCCCAACCCCTCTAGATCCCCCCCACCCCTAGACACCCCATACCCACCCAGTCAACCCACTCACCCCTGGACACCAACTCCACCCCCCTGGACACTCCCACTCAACCAAGACACCACTTCCTCCCCAACTCGCTTGGACACCCCCTCAACACCCCCACCAACAAGGAAAACTCTGTCACCACCTAGACACCACCCCCAACCCATTGGAATCCCCTTGGACACAAACACCCAATTAAATATCCCCCTCACCCATCTGGACAGCCCTCCCACCCCCTGGACTGCCCCCAACCCTCTAGAGCCCCCCCCCCCTCCTAGAGATCCCCTAACCCTCTAGACAGCCCCCTACCCCATGGACACCCCCACCCACCTAGACACCCCTACCCCCTTGAACTGCCCAATCACCCTTGGAAACCACACCCACCCTTTGGACACCCCTACCCCAATGGAAAACCCCCTCACCCCCCTCAACACAACCCCACCCCCTTGGACACCCCACCCCCTCGGAGAGCTCCCACACCATCCGGACACCACCTCCACCCCATTTGACACCCCCTAGACACCACACACACCTATATATCCCCCCACCCCCTAGACACCCCACCCATTTGAACTGCCCCCCCCCCCCCCACCCCTTGGACACCCCTGTACGTGCACAAAAACACGACAGAACACAAAACAAATCTCAATCTTGAATAATATCACATCCATGGTTTATTTTACAAAAAAATTATTTAACATGTTATAAATGAACACTAAAAAACATACCATGATAGGAAAAACAAAGATATAAATATAACAACTCATAAAATAGTTTAGGGAATAAAAAACAATGAAACAGAGGCATGTAAGGCTTAGTTGGGTGTTGTGAGTTGACCTGAGAGATCTAGTGATAAAAATGATGATTAATGAGGTTGGCCAAACCATGTTGGAAGGAAAGTATTCAAATAATTCTTTCATGGTTTTCCATGTGAGAGAGACGAGTAACAGGTTTCCTGATCAATGAAAATAGAATGATTGAACACAGGGTGCGATAAATCATTTAAATGTTTTTTTCACATTGGCTCTTCAATAACCAATGTGATAAACAATTTTTTTGTTTATAATGTCAATTATTTAATAACCAATTTAGAAAATTATTTATAACATCATTTATTTTATAAATGACGTTAAAAATGGCACTTTATCACGTCAGTTCTTTTATAACCGACATGATAAATTTCTATGATTTTCTTTATCACGTTGATTATTAAATAAAAGATGTTACAAAGCCCCCAAATTTGATATGTCACATTGTTTATAATATAACAGATTTGATAAAGATATTATCAGTTTTTATTACGTTAGTTATGAAAAAACTGACTTTAAAAATTTATTGTCATCGATTTATCAAGTTGTTTTTTTGTAAAAATGAAGTGATAAATTGGTTTTTACAGCTTTACACGTTAGTTATATAGAACCAATGTGAAAAATTCTGATGTTTTAAACTTTATCTCCACTTTTATAAATGCACTAGTAGTTTTCATGGAACTGATGAACCGAGTGTTCAATCCATACGTAGATTCTTTTAGTGTAGTCTTTGTGGATGATATTTTGTTGTACTCTCACACTTGACACGACCATGACACCCATCTAGAGATCATTTAGAGTACATTGAGAGAGCATCATTAATATTCTAAGCTCTCAAAATTAAATATTTGGATCGACCAAATTCACTTCATGGGGCATGTATTCTCCGATATAGGAGTGTTTGTAGACCCCTAGAAAGTGAGAGAAGTAGTTTCCTAGGAGAATCCAAAGAACATCATTGAGGTAAAATGTTTTCTAAGGCCGTATGGATACTATAAATGTTTCATACAAGATATTTCACACTTATCTGTGACACAGATAGGCCTGAATTAGAAGGGTGTGATTTTTTCTGGAAAAATTCTTATGAGTCAGCATTTCATGAAATGAAAGGGAGGTTTAATTCAGCACAAATAATAGTATTTCTAGAGATATGAAAGAGCTTTATTTTTTATTGTGATGATTCATGTATCATGTTTGGATCAACTCTAATGTAGGTGGAAGGAGTCATTGTGTACGAGTCTTGGTAGATGAGGCCACATGAGAGGAATTACCTGACGAACGATCTTGAGTCAGATGCAGTTCTTCATTATTTACGCTATTGGGGACATTTTCTTCTAGGATAGAATTTTGTGGATTTCCCTGACCAAAAAATTATCAAGTATAGCTTCACTCAGCACGATCTGAATTTGAGGCAGTGAAGGTGGTATGAGTAACATCAGTCTGTGGACTTTGAGCTTGCCTACATGACTGGGAAAGGTAATGTAGTAGCTAATGCATTAACCGGGAGGAATGAGATATAGGAAGTTCAGGAGGCCAGTAGTGAGTGGTAGCTTATGGATTCGTACATTGACATGTATTTGGAGGAGGAATACGTACCGGGGATGATTTTTTTATCTACTATACATGTCACCTCTACTCTACCTGATCGAGTGCGAGTGAGTCGGCTATCAAATGCGGAAGTCCTCATCCTACAAGAGATTTTGTCATGAGAGGACCCTATTCCTAGATAGACAGTAGGAAAGGATGAGATCTTTCATTTTCATGGATGTGTATGGGTGTCAGCAGATATGCATGAGGAGATGATGCGAGAATTTCATTACTCAGTTAATAATGATCATCCTGGTGTCACCAAGATGTATCGTGATTTACTTCATCAGTATGGTGTATATGTATGAAGAGAGATGTTATTGGGTTTGTTATGAGGTGTTCCACCTATCAGAAGGTGAAAACGGAGCCTCAGTGACCAACAACGCTTTTTTAGCAGTTACCCATTACAGAGTGGAAGTGGAATGATGTCACGATGGACATTGTGACAGGGTTTTTGAGGTCACCTTGAGGGAATGATGCACATTGGGTTATTATTAAAAAACTCACGAAGGTTTCTCACTTCTTATCGTTCAAGGAAAAAATCAGTGTTGATGAGCTGGAATGGATGTACAACAGTGAGATTGTACGTCTAAATGTGGTTCTACATTATATTGTTTCAGAAAAAGATTTCAATTTTACATCTAAGGTCATTCAAGGAATATAGATGGAATTGGGTATATATGTACTTCCGATTATAGCATACAATCCCTAGAAGGATTTCCAGTCTGTGGGTACTATTCATGTTCTTAAGGTCATGCTTCGATCAGGCATCCATGATTTTGTTGGTTCTTAGTAGAAGCACATACCTCCTGTGGAGTTTTCGTACAATAATATTTTTGAAACA